>OX376372.1:23030533-24335533 GCA_947369275.1 Nemotelus nigrinus | reverse complement strand
GTAGTTTTTGTGGGGGTAAAAGCTTTAAAGCTCCGAACCTCCTTAAAACTTTTAACTTTTTTAACTTTTTTATGGTGACGTTATGAAATAAACTCAACCAAAAGCAAGTTTCTGCCCTTATGACTTCCGATCCAGTCACATGGCATTCACACAATAAATTTATTTTTTTGTCTATTATCTTATGGCTACAAAAATCGCGTAGGGCTATCAGCACCGATCATTTAGTCATTTTCACATTATTTTCATATTAACAATTCATAAATTTCGAAAACTTTGCGGGCAGCAACTATCAAAATATTTTCCATCCCTTTAACTTCTGATGCAATTATTGAAGAATACATAAGTTGGTTTTAACGTGAAGCACGCACGTTTGACGCATTTTCGGTTGCGGTACACCAAAGGTACCAAGAAATAGTACTAGTAAATTTTTATTTGAAAAACACAAATAAACAAGCGTAAGCTGCAATGCAAACAAGCAACATGGCTCTGAGACTTCAAGGAACGATGCATCTCATTCGCTCACCATACTTACTATAATTTCATTTAAGCATCTAAGCTAGATATTGCATGCATACATATAGTTTTTTGCCAGAAAAATAGAAAGATGGACAAAAAATATATTTTAAATTTGTCAGAATTTCGTGAAAAACAATAAAACATTACATTACAGCAATTACATCACAAAAGTTGAAAATCAAATATTAATTAGCTAAACCCAAATGTGAAATACGGTCACTAAAAATCTTAACATTTCCCTTAATTATTCTAACCGGTGCAGTTCTTCTTTCAATTCAGTTCTCGAAATCAATATCAAGTCAAACTAACATACCATATACGTACTTACTACTACAAAACAAGTTTAGATACAGTTTACATACTATATGAACTGCTGAAGAGAACTAAACCATTGCTATGTTTTTTGTGCGCTTCCAAAGATTGTGAATTTAGTTATTGATAGTGGACACAGAGCAGAAGTTTTATGGACCATTTCGGATTTCGAAAATAAAAAACTAAATAAATCTCTCATTAAATCAATCTTGAGCTGCATGCATGTAATATCGGGCTGACAGTTAATCAGATGCAGTAAACCCACCAGCCAGTTCAAATCCAACAGTCTTCCGTCACGATTCCAAGTGCTGAACCGGACATACGACAGTTTTCGTGCCTGCAGCAACACCAAGCATCTCCACAAACTATCACCGTTACTTTAATATTACTTACATATCTATGGCTGCCCGAAAACAAAATACCTGAAAAACACTGATGATGTGGTGCCATGTTAATTGAGATGTTTCAAGACATCATTTAATGACCAGAAAAAAAGTCATTCCAGAATCCAAGAAATGTTTTAATTTTATTTTCATGTCGTTAATTACAGACGCCCCACGCACATCTTTAACCAGAATTTTTATGATGTTCCGGTGTGCTTTAACAACCGTTTGCTGCTCGGGAATATATTCGACACGTTGTTAGATTGTGGGCGTATGGGTGAGCGTAGCAGCAAATTAACATGTTTACGGGTCAATTATGACGGGACTATGACCAAAGCAACTTCAGACCCAGGAGACCGTTTTCCTGCTTGGAATTTATGGATTTTGTTGAGTGACGAAATACGTATGCTGGTATTTCACACCGTTGTTTTTAAAGTAAAATAATTTGATTCCACTTATGAAAAACAGAAATAAATTAGAAAATTATTTGAACGCTTTAAGGGTTTAGTGCTCGATTACAAGCTTTGTGAGTTAATGATTTGACTGCCGTTCTACTTTTTGTAATTAGAATGGTAACATCATTCTGTTTTGAAATTCTTCTGAATTTGTTTTAAATCACACAATTAGTAAGTCTCTTTAATTTTCTTTAAAATAATTTTCAAATTTCATGTTTCACAGTTCTTAGCATGGCAGTTCTAAGAATATTCGGCAAATGAAATTGCAAATACAAAAATACTGAAAAGCTATCGAAAATATGCTAGTGAAAATTTCCTTATTTATTCACTTCATTTTCCTGAAAGCAATCCAAATGGAAAATTCAGTAGATGCTCAAATATAATGGTGTGAATATAAATGTACTTAAGCCACTTCACTTAACTTTAATTTACATTAATTTTTATTAGGCTCCCGACAATGACATTAACATTTTCTTTGATCGAATTGAATGCACACTTAATATTCCCTATGACTCTCAATTTCATAAAACAGGCTTTAAATTTCCTATCGTTTACTGGCCAACATTGTAACATTATATTCATATATATTCCTGGAAAATAACGCTTAATCGTAATTGAAATTGTTTTCTGTGGACAAAAATGGTATCGTTAAATTTGCAATTATTAAGCTTTCATAAAATAATTAATTTTATATTGTGCAGCGTACTTGGATTGGCTGCACGAGCAATGTTAATTAACGATAATTACAAAGACTGTGGTCTATGCCTTGGGTAATTGATACGGTTTCGTTCCGTACATAGGAAAAAAAATGGAACTTTGGTTGGAACGTTTCGATAAACATAAATCAATTTTAAGGCTCAATTTTCTCGAGTAATTGAGCAAGGTGTGTAAAGTAGATTGGTCGCAAACGGAGCACAGAGAATGAAGAATACTGAGCCGATGCTTAAGAGGTTGTACTTTGCCTGCTTGTGACGTCCTAAACATTTAACAAGTTCGGCAAGCAAACGAACGAAAGCATAAAATATTCGGAGAATTTGGTAATAACAAAGCTTTGTTCAAAGAGTTTTGTTTGGCTTAGCTGATAAGTTTTTGGCTTTTTACCTCTATTTGCATTTCTAAAAGGATACGCGTTTTTAATCTATGTCGAGTTTTCTTTTAGCTTGGTTTTTATATGCATTAAGGGTTTATTCTACTTTGCAGCTTAATAAAAATGTTTTTTTTTCTTTTTGCATTTTTTAAAAGTGTATACTCTCAAGAGTGTTGTGTATTTAGATTGAAATACAGGTAGTCGCTGCGTTTATTTTAGCCCTTACCACTTACATGTGAAGCTGGTTTTAGCGTGTGTTGTATATTTTTAGAGAAATTTTGAGTCAAAGTCTGAAGAATATACCTACTAGGATACCTACCTAATAGGATACCTACCTACTAAGATACCTACCTAACCTAACATTTAACAAGTTCGGCAAGCAAACGAACGAAAGCATAAAATATTCGGAGAATTTGGTAATAACAAAGCTTTGTTCAAAGAGTTTTGTTTGGCTTAGCTGATAAGTTTTTGGCTTTTTACCTCTATTTGCTTTTCTAAAAGGATACGCGTTTTTAATCTATGTCGAGTTTTCTTTTGGCTTGGTTTTTATATGCATTAAGGGTTCATTCTATTTTGCAGCTTAATAAAAATGTTTTTTTTTCTGTTTGCATTTTCTAAAAGTGTATACTCTCAAGAGTGCTGTGTATTTAGGTTGAAATGCAGGTAGTCGCTGCGTTTATTTTAGCCCTTACCACTTACATGTGAAGCTGGTTTTAGCGTGTGTTGTATATTTTTAGAGAAATTTTGAGTCAAAGTCTGAAGAATATACCTACTAGGATACCTACCTAATAGGATACCTACCTACTAAGATACCTACCTAACCTAACATTTAACAAGTTCGGCAAGCAAACGAACGAAAGCATAAAATATTCGGAGAATTTGGTAATAACAAAGCTTTGTTCAAAGAGTTTTGTTTGGCTTAGCTGATAAGTTTTTGGCTTTTTACCTCTATTTGCTTTTCTAAAAGGATACGCGTTTTTAATCTATGTCGAGTTTTCTTTTGGCTTGGTTTTTATATGCATTAAGGGTTCATTCTACTTTGCAGCTTAATAAAAATGTTTTTTTTTCTGTTTGCATTTTCTAAAAGTGTATACTCTCAAGAGTGCTGTGTATTTAGGTTGAAATGCAGGTAGTCGCTGCGTTTATTTTAGCCCTTACCACTTACATGTGAAGCTGGTTTTAGCGTGTGTTGTATATTTTTAGAGAAATTTTGAGTCAAAGTCTGAAGAATATACCTACTAGGATACCTACCTAATAGGATACCTACCTACTAAGATACCTACCTAACCTACTAGGGCTAGCGTATGCGTTATTTTAATGGCTGGAGCTGTTTAGTTTGTTTTCGTATATCGGTGAAATTAGATCGTGCGAAATGGATCGAAAATTCAGCAAAACAAACTTCAGACGACCAGGTCAATCTAGGAAAAAAAAGGAAATTCCGCTTTAATCGGTTTACTTTGGAAAAAGCACCAGTGACAAGTCAGGCGAGTACGTCAGCGGCAAAGCTAAAAGATACCACCGGTTTTGAAGTGAGTGATGATCCGTCGTTAAATTATTGTATTTTAAATTTCGCTTTAATATTTGTCAAATTAACGGAATTATTGAAGTGTAAAGGTTGCGGTAGTGAAGTGAATTTTACGAAGCGTGGACAAAGAGGTTTAGGATTTAAACTTTTGGTAAAGTGCTCGTGTAAGGAAACTTGTATAAACTCATGCCCACTAATAGGTAGATCCTATGAAATATATCGTCGATTTGTTTTTGCAATGAGAATGCTTGGCGTTGGGATTCAGGGCATCCAAAATTTTTGTGGTTTAATGGATTTGTGTCAAAGTTTTACCAATAAGACATACTAGGCGATTATAGAGCATGTAAGAACTGCAGCAAAAAACGTTGCCGAAACGGTCTTTAAAAAAGCTGTGAATGAAGAGAATAAACTTAATACACAGGCGGGAAACGAAGAAACTTATTTGACGGTGTCCGGTGATGGATCATGGGCAAAACGAGGTTATACTTCTCTTTTGGGTGTTGTAACGTTGATTGGAAAGTATATTAATAAAATTGTTGACATAATTGTGAAGTGTAGTATGTACATGTAAAACGTGTGAAGGCTGGAAACATAACGAAGACACTGTTGAGCATAAGACATGGTACGAGAACCATAAAGATGAGTGTACCGTAAATCATACCGGCAGTGCTGGAAAAATGGAAGTTGACGGTGTGGTTGAAATGTTTCAACGGCCTGCCGAACTACACGGAGTAAAATATGTCAATTATATCGGTGATGACGATTCTAAGACATTTAAGACTTTAATTGATATTAAACCATATGGTGATGATTTGTTTGTTAAAAAAAAGAATGTGTGCTACATGTAAAAAAACGAATATATAAAAGAGCTACAGAAGCAAAAAGACAGCTCACGCAACTACGGAAAACAATGAGGCCAAGTGAAGACACCGAAACATCGCAGGCTGCAAAAAAGCGCAAAAATGTTAAACTTGTACAACTCACAAATAAATTGATAGCTGATCTGTCAATTTATTATGGACTGGCAATACGTCAGTGGAGAACATGAAAAAAGCAATTTTGGTAATATTTTTTCATAAAATATCTACAAACGAACAACCGCAACACGAATATTGTCCACCAGGTCCGAAGTCGTGGTGTAAATGGCAGCAGGCTCAAGCTACTGGGCAAGATTACCAACATCCACCTCTATTAGATAAAGATGTTCAAGATATTTTGAAGCCCATTTATGAAGATTTAACTCGCGATGATCTCCTTGAGAGATGCCTAGGTGCAAGCACACAGAATAATAATGAAAGCTTCAATAAGTGTATATGGCAGTTAGCTCCTAAACAAATATTTTGTGGAAAGAAGAGTCTCGAAATGTGCACCTACTATGCCGCATGCTTTTTTAACGAAGGATTTCAGCCTCCATTGGTCCAAGAGGTGAGGAACTAGCGCGCAAAAAGGATGCAGTGCGAATTAATTATGCCGAACAGATTGCTTCTCATGAGACAAAAGAGGCCAGGACGACTCGAAGAATGGAAAAAGATGCTGAAAATGAAGAGTTTGAGGAAGCTGAGGTAATCCTGTATGCAGCTGGTATCGCTGATCAAGCGTAAGTATACATTTATCAGTTTTCATTTATTTCAAGCCAAGCAAGACATATAACAAAATATAATAACAAATCACAATTTGAATTAAATATAAGTTTTCTTAAGCTACACTATAACAAATTAGCATAAATAATTTTAAGTCCATATTCCAAACTTATATTTGGTTGTCAATTTGAGGAATTTATAAGGAAAAATGTGTTTTTGTTAAGATTTTAGAGCCTTGAATAAAGCATATTTGAAACTTGTCTTGGGACTAGATAAGGAATAATAGTTAAAAAAATTGTTAAATATTTTGCAGCATCTATTGATGGGCTCCCTGCCTCCATAAACAGTACGATGCTGATGTTCATTGAGAAGACGTGTATACCCAGTACGTCTTACAGGGTTATTAAAAGTGATTTTATTCGAAAGATACTCAACATTGATCAAGCCCCTAATTGCATCAAAAATGAAACATGAGCATAATACCGTTCTCCTCGAAGAAAATGTCTTAAGGTTTAAAAGGCTGAATCTGTAATTATAAGATGGCAAACTTTCAAATTCGTGTGGGTTATATACATCTCTCAAAGCAAAAATGACAAACTGCTTTTGGGTGGATTCCAATCTATCGCTATAATAGTTGAAAATGGGATTCCAAACGATGCAACTATATTCCAATATTGGGCGAACTAAGGATACCTAAAGAGATTTTGTAGCCCATAAGTTCTTAAATTCTTTCGCAGGTCTCTTAATGAATCCTAATTGCTTGCTGGCTCTTGCTAGAACTTTGTCGTACTGAAGATTGAAGCGCAGCTTTTTTCGGATTCTGATTGAATAGTGTGGTATAATCTTAGATCGTCCGCATAAAAAAGGTGTGGAATATAGGATAGCACTTCCGAAAGATCCGAAATAAAAATATTAAACAGAAGTGGACCTAAGTGGCTGCCTTGAGGTACCCCCGAGGAGACAGTAATTTTTTTTGAGAGAAAACCTTGGAATTTTACATGTTGCGTTCGATTCCGAAGGTAGCAATCCAACCATCCTAGCAAGTTTCCGGAAATGCCTAATTTTTGCAGTTTATATTCAAAAGGTTGCTTAAGGTTGGTTAAGAAGAGGATCAATTGCTATAATGAGTTTGTCACAAACAATTTTTTCAAATAGTATAGCTGACAAAAAAAAAATAGGTATAGCTGACAAAATGGCAATGCCTCTATAATTTTTAACCGAGCGCTTGTCACCACTTTTATGAATTGGCGTGAGATGAGAAGATTTCCAGAATTGAGGAAATCTACCGCATGCTAATGATTTGGTGAAAATTATAAGCAGGGGTGAGACGATAGTTTCTGTACTGTTGATTATGAAGCTCGGAGGGAGTAGATCTGGTCCAGGGCCTTTTTCATGTCAAGTTCTCTTATCGCTTTTACAATGTCCTCTCTAGTGAAATATATTTCATCAGCGATAGCAAACTGAGGTGTTGAGACAAGCGACACGTTACATAATCCACTGGGTGGACAGAAAACTTCTTGAAATGATCAGCAAACATGTCACATATTTTTAGTGGGTCAGAAGAAAGTGAGTCATTTTTATACATTGCTGTGGGATAGCCTGAAATTTTTCGCTTGGTGCTCACAAAGTGAAAAAACTTTTTGGGGTCACAGATTATATTTTCCCCAACTATATTAATATAACATTCATATTTTACTATTTAATATAGGCACTATTTAATATAGGCATTTTATTCATAAAACTTTAAACGCATTTTTCTTAAAACCATGTTTTTCTAATCGGCGGGACTCATTTAGAAAAAACTAACCAACTAATTTCTCTAAAAATTGCTATTGTTGGTACTACAATTATAATTCTATCAAGACTTAGTATTTTTTATAACAAAAAATTGCAAAAAGAAGTTTAATTTCCACATGTTAATTTTCAAACTTATACAACTTAGTAAATTTTTTCTTTAACAGGTTAATTTTAGTACGTACGATAGCGACAAGGCTGTTTAGTAATAAAACAGTTCTTTTTTTCATTTCAGGTAAATACTTTGGGCCGAATCAAACCCCCGCCGTCGAAATACATACCACCCTTTGTCGGCAATTTTTAAAACTCTAAAAAAATAAATAAATAGATAATATCTTTAATATATAAAAACATAAATGAATGTATTCTAAAAATTGTATTTTTTCTTCTCTCGAAAGTAGAATGAACCCTTAATGATCCCATTCCACTAAGTTACAGGGATTCAAACAAAAAGTTGCATTGGCTTAATAATGAGTAAAGTGTTGGCTGGAGTTATCCATTCCACGCTACAATCTACATTGATACTCTGTTGCGTAATTTCTGCATCAATTGGAAATGGCAGCTCGAGTTCAAAACACAATACAGTACACACAGCTTGGCGCATTCAATCCATGTAGGACATGAAATTTAATCAAAGCCAAAACCACTTAAGGAGGATTTCACAATAGATTGGTGCTCACAATACAATGCCGTTGTGAGAGCAAATAATTGCAAGGAATGAAAGTTGGCTAGTGAGAACTGTTGAAGAAATTGTTTTCAGGCGCAGCAGAAACAACGTCTGATGAGAAACAACTTTTTGCGAGACTTCAAAGCATATATTGATAATACCTGCAGTTTAGACAAAGAACGAACTGCTAGAAGAAACAAGCACTCTTGAATGAGCTGACAAAGTGAATAAATGAATGAACTGAGTAGTCTGGTTGTGATGGCTCAACTCAGTAGATGACAGGATATAACTAGCGACTGTGAGTCAAGGTGCACAAGGCATATTGCCCTAGATACGGAGATGTAGAGTAGATTTTGTGCAAGCTTCAAATTTAATAGGAATGAGCTGGGACTGAGATTAATCAGAAATGATTTTAATTAGAACATTTTGATGATCCTGTTTAATGATTAAATCCTGAAAATAATTGATACTCACGTGACAGAAATAGCTTAGGTGAGACTGTTTAAACAAATTTTACGAATGATGAGAACTTGATTTGTTTACACACATGACGGTACGTAGTTAGCTGCCATCTTAACAGCTTAAGAAGGTAATTAATACTAATTGAATCCCATGTTTGGTATGTGATGAAATATCTTTGTGGATGAAATATTGTCAATCAATGCTCCTAACCTTTCCGAGTACTAGATTCTAAAATTTAAATTGGCGGAAGTGCCCAATTTGGTTGGCCACGCAAATAGGGCATACATTTTCGAGAGGGAAGTAAAAACCGGAAAATTTTAGAACTTTCAAAAATTTACCGAACCAAGAAAAACTGGAAAAAGGTATTCAATACTTAGGTTTGATATTGAATGAACATAATAACGTTGATTGAGTAAAAAGAAATTAGATTGATTGTTCCAATGAGCATTAACATAAAATTAATTCGATCGAGACTGTCGCCACCGTTGTGGTTGCATGCCTTCAAAAAACCATCAGCCAGTTAGCGTCTGATGTATCCACGGAAGCAAATCAAGTCACATGCTGAATGAAACACTAAATGTATGAACAATAACGAGCAAAAGTTCACATGCAAAGTATAGAAAAAAATTATTGGCTTGTGAGCAATGATAGTATGTTTCTATTTTTCTAATCATGACAGGACTATGACCAAAGCAATTTAAGACCCAGGAGACCGCTTTGGTAGATTATTATAGTATGTATCTATTTTTAGGTGTAAAACCAAAGTTTCTCTATTTCATTGTTTTCGTCTAATTTTAAATGAAAACCAACTCAAACAACCATCCACACTAGAACGGTGTGCAATCTGTGGATTTGACTGCTGACAGAATGCACACCAGCCAACATCAACTTTGGTTCACGATACACACTTAGCTTACCCGGGTCAAAGAAAAAAATTTATTTTCACTTGTAAAGGGTGTTTTTTAGAGGGTTTTGATTTCAAACTTAAGGAAAACTAAAAGTTGAATTACCTTAGTTTTTGCTATAAAATTTGGCTCTCTAGATTTACTTTTTGCAGATGATCTTGAGCAAATAACCGCGACGGCTGCCTCTAAAGAAGCCAATTCCAGAGGTCCAATGACGCGAGTTATGTTTGCTTCCAAAGCGTTGATCGTCACTTGTTCGTTAGCGTAGAAGTAATCCAAGAAGTAATCTAGAAGAAGTAATCCAACTGGCGAGTCCATTTCTAGAGATAATGCGTCTTCAATAAGTCGATGTTCAATCACCGTCGCTGTGTGGTACGTAGCGCCGCCTTGTTGAAACCACGTTTCTCTCACATCCATACAACGCGAAATTGGAAACAAAAACTGGTTCTGTTTCGGTCGCCATTACGGTAACGCGCTCGCCGTGTTCATCTTTGAAGAAGTATGGTCCTATGATGCCACCAGGATGCAGTGATTTTTGTGAACGCAATGGTTTCTCCGTAACTAAACGGGAATTTTTTCGTTACAGATGCTGAATTTTTCCTTATTAACGTAGCCACTGAGCCAGAAATCAGCCTCGTCGCTGAACAAAATTGTCCCATAAAAAAGAGGGTCAATTTTCAGTTGATTTTTCATACGGTTTTAACTCTTGTGCCAATTGGATCTTTTTGGCTTTAGACCAAGATCATTGCGAAAAATTTTCCACAAAAAATACGGCGCGCCTGCGAATCGACAAATCTGGGTTGTCAGCAACACTGGCTTCCGAAGATGCTGTATTCAATTCAATGTTTTCAATCTTGTGGTCGACCTACGGTCCAACAACGTGAACTGGTTGCTAAAATTTGCAATGATATGGTGAATAGCACGTGCTGATGGACGATTATACGATCCAGAAAATTCACAAAGCGATCTTTAAGTTTGTACAACTCAACACTGATTTCAGATATAAATTTCCACGATTTGTAGACGCTGCTGTGGTGTAAATCTTTCTATGACAATTTGTTAGACATTTTTAAGTAAAAATCACAGTGTTATTAACAGCTGTCATCAGCTCATTTGAAAGAAGTAAGTTAGAAATTTTATTTGAATCTATATTCATATTGGTCTCGTATTTAGACATTCATATTTTCGCATCCTACCACTGTATTCAGCCAACCCAAATTTTTTCAAATATTTCACACAAAACAAACATTCCTATAATATCTCAAAATGTGGAAAATCAATAAAAATAATTCAAATCGAACTTCTATTTTCTAACAATCCATAATTCCATTACCATTCAAACAGAAGCAGTAACTACTATATCCATGTTTGCAGGCAACAGATGTGGTTTACAAAGCATACAAAGCCCATTAGCATCCTTTCAGTAAAGTATTCATTTTTTTACTTGAACATTGGATTTATTGTTACCTACTTAACAACGACAGTGTCACACTATTCGACACACATATGCATATCTCAACTGTCGGTTCGTTGGAATCACCGAAAATAAATTGCAAACTAAACTCGTGCTTACCGTTGTCCAAAGTAAACATGCAAATGCTGACACAGGACAGGTAGTTACCAAGATGGAGACAACGAAGGGATTGCCGTATTTTTTTTAATCTACGAAACCATCCTTTTGGGAAGTCGTGTCATTCAAAACTGCTGGCAAATAACAGTAACAATGACGCTGCTGACGTTGTTTATTCCAGTCGTGTGCCACACGCTCTTGTTAGTGTAGTGGTCGTTTTAAAGCAGAAATAATATGCCCGATGGACAGCTTGGTTTTTGATTATGCAGGGTTTCATAGAATCAGAGCTCTGAAAACAAATAGTCAAAGTCATAGTAGTGAGCAAGATGACACGGCACGGACATGGTTGGTAGCATTTACTGTGGTGAAAGTTGGAGAAACCTTTGCTTTTGTGCTCTCGATATTTATTTATTTATTCCGCTTGTTGGATGTCAACTCAACAATGATTTGATGAGTAACATTGTAAACGAGATGTAAGCTGGATTAAGGGACATGTAAATGAAGTCAATATATGAATGTTTTGTAGTACTTGATTATGTGGCTTCATTTGATGTACTTAAAACGTTAAGCGATGTCACTATTTTGCCCATAGTTACAGCCATTAAATAGGCAATGATAACCTCATTGAAAATATGTAACTGTGAGCCTGTGAGTTTTATGACATCTACATTTAATAATAAGTTTCGAAAAGATTCTTAACAGCGCCCAATGTGGGCTATCGTTGGCATACATATTTATATTTATCGAACATATTACATGTTTCGTTCAAAAAACTAAAAGGCCATTTAGTACATTGGTAAATTATAAACATCACATAAATTAAATTCAAATGAACACTCGAAAAACAGTCAATTTAAGACTGCAATCGAATGACGTGACTTTCTTTTCAATTCCAAAGGAAATCAGAACATTTCTTCCATAGTAATTAAAAAATAATGAAAGAAATGAGGAAAATCTTAAAATCCAAGATAACCATAATGAAAATTTAAGTCTCACACAGAAATATAGATAAACCATCGAAGCAGAAAAAACTAGGCAGCAGATAAAAAGTGACAAAGGCTTCTTCGAACTTTTTTGTCTTGTCTTCTTTCCGACAGCCAAGACCGTTCGTTGCATTGTCCTAGTTCCGTCCTCTGACTTGCAGTCACGGCCTGTTTGCCTGCCTTCTTTTCATCTCGCCAAGCCTGAAATCCTTCTGAAGCAATTGAAGAAAGTAATTATCCTTATAATTGCAATGGCTTTGTAGCCTGTGCCCAGTGTCCAATGTCCAGTGCAGTAGTCATCGTCATTCGTTGTCGCTATTGCCGTTGCAATCATAAGGACGTATCCGATTAAGAATTTCTTTTGCGTTCGCCTACGAATCGATCGTACTCGATACTTGGCAATTGTGTCTTTGAAATTTTATTCTGCTACTTCGATCTCTCGTCGAGATTGGTCACTGGCAATAGTATTAGTTTTTTTTATTAGTTCCTTTCGTTTTATCGGGATTTATACTTCGCTTTGATTTTTCTACTCCATTCAGGCTCTGCTATTTTCAAGCTCAATCGAAAGGATGCCAGAGAGAATGATTAAAAATGACTGGAATTCCAAGGTTGGAGGACAGGTCTTTTAGTGGTTCTTTTTATTGCGTCTATGCGAGCAGGGTTTCTTTTCTTTTTAGAATTTAATTGTTGGCCAAATAAATGTTTCGCTGAACGTTGAACGCAGATTGGGATTTTCGATTTCAAAGAAAGCTTTAAATTGAATTTTGTAAGGATTGGTAGGAGTATTCGTGGCAATACGAATCTGTTCGTATTGGGTTTTTTTTACTGATTTTCGAAGAAAATTAGTATTAAACTCTTTTTGGCGAAAATTCATTATATATATATATATATATATATATATATATATATATATATATATATATATATATATATATATATATGTATATATATATATATATATATATATATATATATATATATATATATATATATATATATATATATATATATATATATATATATACCTAGTCTAGCCATAAATATTGCTACAAGGTTTGGCAACCCTGCAGAAAGGAACCGTTATATTGCATTTCTTAAAAATTGAGCTAATCGCTATAGTACGCTTGTGCTTGATGCATTTGTCATCATTTTAGTTTAATTTTTAGTGTAGTGAACATGGATTGGGGCGACAAAGAAAATAGAATTGCTGTGATTGCACTTCATAAAGTAGGAATACAACCAAGCGGTATTTTTAAGACTCTGCATACCCTTGGTATAAGCCGAATGTTTGTATATCGGGCTATTGAAAGATTTAATGATACGTCTGGAGTAAGTGACCGTGAAAGAAGTGGCCGTCCGCGAACTACTCGAACACCTCAAGTGGTTAAAGCTGTGCGCGAGAGAATTCGCCGTAATCCTCTTCGGAAACAAAAAATTTTATCGCGTGAGATGAAAATACCCCAAAGAACAATTTCACGTATCATCAAAAGTGACTTGGGGTTGGGTTCTTATCGTAGATCTACCAGGCATTTACTAACAAATACGTTAAAAAAAAATAGAGTGGAAAAATCAAAACGATTACTTTGCCGGTACGCAAACCAAGAACACCGTAAAATTTTGTTTACGGACGAAACAATTTTTACTGTCGAAGCAACATTTAATAAACAAAACGATAGGGCTTATGCTCGCAGTGCCAGAGAAGCTTCTCAAGTTGCCCAAAAGGTTCAAAGAGGTAATCATCCAGCCTCAGTAATGGTTTGGTGGGGTGTTAGCTACAACGGGGTGACAAAGTTGGATTTTTGTGAGAAGGGCATCAAAACGTCTGCCAAAATTTATCAAGAAAGTGTCCTTGAAAGTGTAGTGAAAGCTCTCAACACGTCATTATTCAAAAATTAGCCTTGGAGTTTCCAGCAAGATTCTGCACCAGGTCATAAGGCGAAGTGAGCCCAAAAATGGCTTGAAGAAAATGTTCCAGATTTTATTAAAGCTGAAGATTGGCCTTCCTCTAGCTCAGACCTGAATCCGCTGGATTACGAATTATGGTCTGTCTTAGAGCAAATGACGTGCTCTAAAAGACATTTTAATATCGAATCCTTAAAGAAGTCTCTTACACATGCAGTTGCCAATTTTCCGATTAAAGTCGTGCGTACTTCCATAGATAAGTGGCCAGCTCAATTAAAGGCTTGTGTAAAGGCAAAAGGCAATCACTTCGAATAACGTGTTGCGATTTCCGTTGTCGACAATCCATTTAATAAATAAACAATGAGCTCTTAACATATAACACCTCTTTTATTGAACAGTGCTTCAAAAAGTTTGTAACAGTATTTATGTTTAGACTAGGTATACATATATATATACTTAATTTATATTACCTCGGAGAACATAGATGTATTTAACAGAACTAAGATATCTTTAGCCCTTTGTCGGCGGCGGGAATTTTCAGGTACCCTTATATTTCTATACAGAGTCCATTTACGCCAAAAGTAAATATTGGAGATGAAAACTTATTATGTTTTATGTTTCCTTATGATAAAAAAATGGAAATTTTGAGCCTTGTGTGGGCGGTGAGTGCCTAAAAATAGGCAAGCATTTATTTTTCAAATTTCGATTTGTCATAACTTCTGACGAAAACCGTGGATCATCGTGAAATTTTCAGAGCGTATTGCTGTTGACTAACAATTAATACACCTGAACTTTCAAGATGGTGCAAGCAACCTTGTAGCTACAACAGGCTCCTGAAAAGAAATCCTCCAAATTATCGACCCTCCTCAAAAATTTTTAATTTTTGAAAATAAATTCAAATTATTGATAAATTTTTACCTTCGTCCACCACGTCAAATTAAAATTTTCAAAATTCCTTGGTGCACAAGAACGGCAATCCATGATCAAATTACCTCTATTTTCAGCACTTAAAACTTCTGTTCATAAGAACTGACGACCGGATAATGCGATCAACATGAAATTTACAGGACTTGTTGATATTAGCTAAGATCAGGTTTGATAGAAGTGATTTTGTAATACGGGCAATACTGTGGTACTGGTGCCATTTTGAAAAATCACCGAGAAAAAAAACTGTTTTTTTCCCATAGTTTCGGATTCACGCAATAGGTGAACCTCACTCTAAGACAGATTACATAGAAGTTTGGTTGAAAAATTAGTACAGGGCTGCCACCTATGGTAATTTTTGTCTCGTAAATATTGTAAATTTGCTCAGGAAAATAAAGGTTTTTTCCCTATAACTTCCGATGCAGTAACGAAATCAAATCAAAACTAATGTGATAAGTGGATCTTGCTGCATTTCTAATTTTGTAGGAATTTCGTTGAAAAATCATGAAAGAGCTGCCAGCTATGATGAATTTCGTAATTTATTGAATTTCTTTATCGTGCGATGGTATCATTAAACTTCCAAATGGAAATGATCCTGCATTGACAATCAACAACAAATATTTAGGTTTTCGTTTTAAGGGTGGTAACCCTAAAATTTTATTCACTCCTATAATTCAATCGAAACGAAATTGACAGGGTGGGTTTAACACAACGTGAAGCAGCTATTGTGCTAACACATGATTGCCAGCACCAGACAATTTCGTAAATATTGCAACAACAGATACTTCCATTTTGTAAGCATAAGCAAAGCATTTACAATAAAATAAGCAACCGATGCTTAAATTTTGCGAGTTATGATACTACAAAGAAGTGTATTGCGTCTTCACACATTTTTAAGTCACTTAAAGATAATTTCTTCGAAAACCAGTTTTCTGGGGGTCTGATGCGCTAGACTTTTTTTTCAAGAATACAAATAGTAAGAGAGAGAAAATATCAACATGTGAAAACTATTCTCTGCATCAGATTATGACGCAAACTGTCGCCTTTGGCAACAAATATGTCTTTGTATTATTGCTTACTGATAATCTTGTTAAATACTAACCAAACGTATTGT
Source organism: Nemotelus nigrinus (assembly GCA_947369275.1). NCBI lineage: Eukaryota > Metazoa > Arthropoda > Insecta > Diptera > Stratiomyidae > Nemotelus > Nemotelus nigrinus. The sequence goes on along the minus strand of OX376372.1, from coordinate 24,319,354 downwards.
TTCCATCAGGGCTGTGGAGTCGGGAAGAAAAACTTGCGCCTCCGACTCCAATGATAAGCATTCTAGCATTTGCAGCTCCAACTCCCGAGTAACGACTCCGACTCCAAACTTACGACTCTGACTCCGTATTTCTACTATAAACATTCGTAGCTCTAATATATCGTTAAAGCAAGAAGGTTAAAATCGTTTTTTGGCTTACAATTAGATCACATTTTCCTACTAGTTTGTTTTCTTTAGTAACATTAAATTATAAACTCTACGCTGCATTGTCAAAGATATTTATTTCAAAATAGAAAATATTTCTTATACATTTCACACTAATATAAAAACACAGAAACCACTTAATTCAAGTTAGTTCTTAAAAATAAATATTACTTCAATCAGATCTCACTTCATCGCTCCTCTTAAATCCGATTTAATATTCTAAGCGTTTCATAGATACTTGAGCCGGGGGCAATACCGTAACGAGCAACGCTGTATTTTGTAACTTCGGTCAAACTTCTCAACATCATTCAGTGCTCTATAAAAATCCAATTTGAAAGCTTCTAGTAGTGATGAATTTCCTCATTCGCTACTTTTTTTCCAAACTTGAGCGCTGCCGCTTTGCTCGTTCTTGTTCGTCAAGATATTTTTCGAATTCATCTGCATCATCAACTTCAGTACTTGGTGGAAGTGATGACTGAATAGTTCCCTGCTGTGGTCTAGCCTTCGCTTTCCGTTTGCAATCGTTTCATACGAATAGCTAATTCACATAACGCAATTTTAGCACGCGCTTGTTGATCTTCTGTCAGGGTAACTGGACTGAAGGATTGACATATATAGCAGTTAAAAAGACTTCATTATCTAAGAGGCAAATTTTTCTACGAAGAATTGAATTTTTGAATGCATCGACCAAGTTTCCATTCATTTTTGAAAGGCGGAAGATAAGATTTTTCCATTTTTTTGAAAAAAGGTGTAAGGTCATCTGCTTGAAATTCTTTCGTCATTATATGAGATTGATATAGCAACTCTAGAAGTTTTATTAGCTTCTTCCCAATCCAGTTGAAAATTGAAAAATCTTCAACAAATTTTTAGGCTTGATGATGAGTTTAAGAGTTGTGGTCGGCTGATGAAAATTAACTTTGACTCCGACTCCAACTCTATTCAAAATCGTGCGACTCGTCGACTCCGACTTCACAGCCCTGGTTTCCATTAACATTTTCTTACCTCAGGCTGATTGATTCACACAGTCTTTTTTATCATACCCAGCAATATACCAAATAGTTTCACTTAATGTGTGCATATTTTGTCAGCTCTTCAACTTTATTTACCTTCACTTTGCAATCGCCCTCCTCAATCTCGTTTCGTTTTTCACTTCTTTTTCATTTCACCTATTGCCAGGGCACGTAACAGATGTGGTAAATATTTTCCGTTTCGATGGTTTTCGAGTTTTGCTTTTCGTTAATCTCACCACATCTATGGCATTTCTTCTTGCCATCACAAGTCTTCCAAACTAAACAGGATTCACAAAAGACACGGGCCGTCTTTGTGGAAACTAAGCCTAGAAAATTACAAAATCTTGTACGAAGTCTCGTCTCTGTCGTCGTCAAAAGGATATCAGTATAGAGAAGAAACGGAAATCTTTTATTCACCTGTTAGTCTATGAGCCGTCTAATAGGATAATTTAAAGCTTAGACCATAATAGACTTTCTATTAGTCCCTGGTATTGGTTGGATTTAGGCATATAATTTGCCATAAGGAATGGTTTACTGTTTGAAGGATATCGAGCTGGGATGAAAGAATCATCGGAAACGTCGAATGCAAGGATCATTACTTCTAATTAGGTTTTATACTTTTCGCGTTGTCTGCTAATAGCTTAGTTGAAATGGCACAGAAAATTTTACGACAAACAGTTTGGCGAGCTTGTTTATGGGTTACAGATGGGCAGAGACGTCCAACGAATACAAGCTTCAATTATATAGGAAGACGTCGCTGAGAATTTAATCATTGGCCAATTGAATTATTTGAACTGTGCGATTTATTCGAAGAAGAGTTTATGGAGCATAGTCTTGAAAAGGTATTTAGCTTTATTACCGAGAATAGGACCTGAGCTAGAACTGCATTGATTGAAATAACTTTTGGAGTAGTAGTATTTGCAGAAAATAAATGATAGTGACTGAAAGCATTGATGCTTCAATTATTCGATGTATCAAGAACTTCCCATAATCCAATTTGTTGTCCTAGTTGCAAAATGTAGGTAAGTAACTGTATTTTTTTTTTTTTTTGAAAATTATTTTCCCGCGTTTAAGTTTCTATTAGCTTACCAACGCAGCAATTTATCCACCTCTCTCAGCTCTCCAAAACCGCTGCATCGAAACTTCAGTTGCTCTCAATCAGCCCTTTAACAAAAGCAGCGACAAGTAATCTTCAACACCATTAAAGTGACTTATGATCGAAATTTTCATAGTCATCGCCCTGGTAAAGTATTTACTGCTATTTCGAAACAATAGTGGCCGTGGAAACCAGACAGAAGCTTATTCGCCAACATTGTGTCACGGTCCTTTTAAATAAGTATTTCTATACAAGATTTCATTCTACGCTTTTCAGTTCGACTTTCAAGCGATTCGATTGTTTTCCAGTAACGTAACGACTGGTACGAAAATCATTTCACATTCACGTTGTTTTTTATTGTTAGCCATTCCATTTTTCACCTTTTATGATGCAGCTTTACGAGAGATGACATTTATTGTGGGCGAAAAGGATTTAATTGTGGCTGGTGAAAACGAAGAAATGAAATTCGAGTAAAACAGAGCAGCAGATGCCAGATATTTATCGTAATGGGTGTTAAATTTTTGCTACTATCGAGTGAATAGCATTGAATGTTTTGAAAGAGAACTATTAAAGGGAACATTCTGGGAAAATGTGAGGGAAAGCAAATTTTTCTAATAGATTATTGCTTCGATTTTTTAAAACACCTGTGAAAAGTGGAAAATGGTTACGGTTAGAACGCTTCAATTTGGTGAAGTTTTCGATGAGTGTCGCATAGAAAAGAGAAAGATTTGATAGTATATTTGAAAATACCTAAAAATAAGTTTGCAAATGCTTGAATTGTTTCAAACGTTCATGAATCTTGTTACCCCCTTTATTCAAACCAACAAATATTGCTTACTATCGTAATTTACACACTTCATACCATTTTTTTTTATTTTCTCCTGTTATTTTCTGATGGACAAAAAATAATTGTTCTTCTGGTCTGATCAAAGAGATAATTGTTTTGACACAGATAACATTTTTATGGTTTTATCCATCCTTCTCAAGTATTTATAAACGGACCGGTTTTTTTTTTGCTTTTCCTCAAAATAAACCGAGATATGGAACAACGTTGTAATTTCAAACTTTATGGCAAATTTTATAAAAGTACTAAACTAACTTTAGATTAACTAAGGCTTGAATATCTGATAAAAATGGAGGCAAAGAATTGAGTTAGAACAGTGAGTACCGCAGTCGTCTCGCAACACCAAAAAATTATGCTTACATTACAAAAGTGGATGACTTTACCCGTCAAAATCGTCACTTACTTGAGCATTCGAGTCAATGCTTATGCGGCCCTTAGACGGTCAATATTATTGCACAATGTGTAGTATTGCACAATAATAGGCGCGTTTTTTTACTCCCCTTATCCATAACAGAACAATGCTAACCAGTGCAGACGCGTTGGAAACAACAACAACTCATATTATGGATAGGGGGAGCTGTTGTTGTTTCCAATGCGTTTGCATTGGTTAGCATTGTTCTGCTATAGATAGGGGGAGCAAAAAAACACGGCTAATATTGAACGTCTATGGATCATATTGAAGGATTGTGCAATATGTTGAGTGAATCAAAAAAGTTTTCAATTTTATTGTGCAATATAAAATATATTCCATCGTCTGTGGTCAGTGTTGCACAATATTAGCTCAGTTATATATCGTCGTTCGTTCGTCGATACATGTTAGTCTGAAAAATCGAACGACAACTAAATATTGCCCAAAAATATTGATCGTCTGGGGAACTCAGCAATAATATTGTGCAATATATTATCACAATAATATTGACCGGTTAGGAGCCGCATAAGACAGTCAAAATTTATAAAAAGACAGTTTGGAAAAATCAGCATCGAAATTTTAACATGCAAATTGTAGTAGTTTGATATAAACTAGTGCAGGTACAAATTTATTTCATCATAGCTGCAGATAATCCAAGTTTTGACCGTGTAGATTTGGCTTGACATCCACGCTGCCATTTAGCTTGTAGCGGAGCGTCTTTTTTAAATGAAAAGAGTTCACACTAGAACTTGAGCCATTGCTAACTCTCTCCCCATTTAAAAGCTACTTGAGAAGACCTCCTAACACTTCCTCTCCAATCACCGTGGTCAAAAAGGCATTTTCTGGCACTGTTTGGAAGGTGCTTGTGATTTGGAGTGCTCCCCTAAGCGAAACGCCTGCCATCTTCGCTCGGTACTTTTCAAATCTCAAGTCGCTTAAACGCATATTGCTGCACCATTCAATAGCATTAAATGAATCACCATCATAAGGAGTTGTAGCTGTACATTAACTAAGTCATCTGTTGCTTCATTGCTATCCACCGTCCTTTGAAATTTAATGCCCCGCCTTAGCTCACATTGAAGGTTTTAGATGCTCTTAATGCCAAGGATAAAGTTCGTATAAAATTGAAAGAACTCTAGTGCACCTGAACCGCTAGAAAAACTAATGTTCGATGAACAATTGAAGAATCGTGCAGATTTTAAGTGCATATTCTACCACACGTGCTCCTACTTGTTTCGAGGGCAAAACCACTTTGATTTTAACAATGAATTTAGACTCATAGGGAGGAAAGGATTTCAGGACTACCACTTGCATGAATTTCAAGATTTAGGAAAGCCAAACGCTTTAAAACTTTGAAAACAACATAACATAACATAAACAAAGAAAAGACTCAGAGCTTGCAACACTTTACCAGCACTGCAATTGTCTCACGTTAAAATCAAATAACTCTATTAATCTCGATTTTATCCGATGATTTCTTCGATAGTTGCTGGGATAGAAAGATGTCTGGGATCAAAAAATGAAAGATGTTTGGGACCGAAAAATTTCTGGAGCTTAGAAAATTTAAACATTGGTAACTTATTTTCATTGTAAATGCTCGCGATATGAATACTTAATGTAAGTATTTATTGATACGAAAAAAGATAAAAATGCTTCGCGCTGGCAACCCTTCGCCAGCATCAAAACCAAAATTATGTCACACTTGCCTTACATTGAAATCAACCTACCCTGCGAATTTCGTTTTGATCCGATGACTACATTGGAAGCTATAGGAGTACAAAGAAATTTAGGGCTACCACACGCAAGAGTTTTCACATTTTCGAAAACTTAAAATTTCTTGTTTATTATCACTACAAGATCATTAACGTTTAAAACATTTAGGATAATATCGCTTAATAAACATATTGCAAATAAATACAAAACCAACAGTAGCTAGCAACCCTATCATGGTTTTTTAACCAGATTCCTTCTGAATAATGTCTATAATAAGTTTCACTTACCATATGAAATTCGTTTCGATTTCATGACTGCACTGGAAGTTATAGGGCAAAAAGCTTGATTTTCCTGAGCGAATTTTCAAAACCCAAAGACACCAAAATTACCATAGCTGGTAGCACCAACCAAATTTTTCAACCAAATTTCTATTGAATACGGCTTAAAGTAAAGTTCAGCTACTGTGTCAATTTCATGAAAATTTGGTCACCGAATCAGAATTCATAGGGCAAAAAGCAGTTTTTTCTTTGTAATTTTTCAAAATGGCACCACTGGCACAAAGTCGCCCGCATTCCCAAATCGCTTCTACCGGACCTGGTCTTACTTGATAACAATATATTCTGTGAATTTCAGATGTATTTGATAATTGGGTCATGACTTCTCGTGAACAGAAGTTTTTGATGCTTAAAATATAGGTAAATTCGAGGAGGGCTACGGTTCTTGTCCGATGTGAAATATCAAAAACTTTGCTTTGGTTGGATAAACAAAGCATAAGATTACTATTAATTTGGTCAAAAGTTATCGCAATTCAACAATTTTCAAATTTTTCCAATCTCATTTTAGGTGCCTAGCGCACATACGGGGTTAACAATTTCACAAATATTATCATATTCACATTTAAAACACGTTCGAAATTTATTGTGTAAACGTTATTTTTGTAAAAGTTGTTTGTTGACAGAATAATAAGTATATTTAAAATATCACTAAAATGGCCACCGGCGACAAAGAGTTAAAGATTATTGACTTTTTGTGAGATTTGACAATATTTTGCATATACATCAATGTATCCTGAAAATTTCAGTTCAATCCGATAGCGCATTCCTGAGATTTTTTCACTGAAATTTTTTGTTGATATTTTTATCTGTTTACAACTATCGTTCCATTTCTCTTCTTTCTAAACTTTTCGGATGCCTTATCTATAACTTTTTTTTGTCTACGAGCAGCATGGTTTTAATAATGGCCGCTATACAACGACTCACCTTATGGTGTTTTCAAATCATGACGTATCAGCCTTCGATTTCCAACATCAAGTTGATGTAATATATATATATATATATACGGATTTTTCGAAGGCTTTTGACTCCGTGAACAACACATTGTTTCTCAAAAAACTTGAAGGTTTCAGAATTTTCAATTACCTTTTCACCTGGTTTTCTTCCTATGTTTTTAGCTGTCCCTTTAGAGTCACTGTTAACGGCTCTTTTTCTTCTCCTTTCATTTCGGCTTCTCAAACTCCTCAAGGTTCTATCCTGGGTCCCTTACTTTTTATCCTGTTATCAATTACTTTCTGGAGTTGAAGTACGTTTTGAAGCACATTGTATTCAATTTTTTTTAGCAGTAACGTCTAATTACTTTTTTTTCTTTTTTTTAAATTTGTTTGTTTTTTTCTTATTCTTATTCATCGTAATGTTAAATTCTTTTATTTGCTGAAATTTTAATTGTTTTTATAGCAAAATGAATGAAATATCAAAATAAATAAATAAATAGGCACATCTTTTTGCATCACAAGGCACAAGAAGCCATCGTATGCAACATTTGGTATCTTGTGTTACTCCAGCTGGAATATTTTTGGGGCACAGTGTCCTTTATTTTTCAAAGAATCTCGGACCAAGGCTAACAAATAATCTTCGAACTGTAGAGGCACGCATACAAAGAGAGCGTTAGCTCTCATGGGTTGATTGGGGCCCATGCTACTAGGCTTACTGGATCGTAGCTTTTTTTTCAGCACATAAAATCCAATTACAATTGATCTAAATACCGCTCTGATCTAAATACCATATAGCAGTACCTTAAAGCTACAGTTTTCGTAGCTGATCTCATTTTGAAAATACTGGTGACCAATAGAATAGATCCACATTTAAAATCAGTGGGGAAAATCATTTCTCGCTGCAATTGTTTGACAATGGCATAGTATTGGAAATCATAATAACATTGAAAAACCAATGCAGGGGCGAATCGCAAATAAATAAATGAATTAACAACTAAAGCAAGAAACAGCTAACGAACAAAACTTTACATTAGTTTAAAAGTATAGTATAATAGATAAAATATTTTATAAAAATAGTGGCAGACCTATACAGAAATGGAAATAATCTTTTGCAGATTTATTCGAGAATAGTTGGTACTACAGCCATCTCCTAAATGCAGATCTATTATTTGATTCGTAGCACTTTCCAACAATATTTATTGATACGCTTCTGTAGCGAGCTAGGCATAAATCAAAATGCCTTCATGCCAAATCTTAGACCCCTCAAATCAACAACAAACGTTTTAAAATATCTGTTTGACTTTGAGTTTATACTTGTATCAATAACACCTACATGACCTAGAAACTAGTGTGTTCATACAACGTAACCAATTTGCAGCGGTGGAAACGATTATTTCAGAAAAATCTTCTTCTTTCTACATATCACTGACAACCCTTCAAAGAAAAAAATCCTGATGCAGCCTGTAATTGTTACCTTTTCAACCTTCTCAGATCCTTTCAGATCCAAAACGATAGGTCTTTTTGTGGATTAGGTTTCATTCAATCGCTTGCCTACGTATTTGAGTTGCTCGTCTCATCTTGCCACGGCACAAAGTCTCTAGGTGTGTCACACTTAATTTGTGTAACGACCTTTCGAGCCCAAAACTTGTACACAATTCTGGTATTCGTATCATGCGTGACTAAATTAGGTGCGAGTTGTTGTCACTTTCGAATCCGTTTATGCATGACGAGCGTGAAAATTTCACACCTGGATAACTAAACGGTATTCTTTTTCGAATTCGACCGACTTGGATGTGGTGAATGGATATGTGGAATCAATATCAGGGATACTGTGCAAAAAAAATGTTTGTCCCAAAGGAAAATTGCATAAGTTTCAGAGGGATCTGATATTTGGTGAGATTGGAAAATTTAAAGCATTGCTGATTTAAAAATGTTTAAGACCTAGCTGTGAGAGGATGTCCTTTTTTCTCTCATAAACAGATAATCCGACTCCTTAATAAAACGCGTATTTAAGCTCAACACGAATTCAAAACAGCAGTCAAACATCCCCACGAAATACACATCTATCTTGAAAAGTTTAACAGCAACTTAGAATGACCCTCTGATTGTATTATAATTCGGTAGTAAGTCCTAGTATCCATCAAGAGCATATTTATTTGACAACTACCCTACAACCCACCTAAAATCGTAATATGGCAGGCTATCATTTACGTACTATAACCCCAAGGAGAAATCCAAACTCGCAAAAAATCATTTTCATTTCGGTATTTATGCCTGGTGCAAAAGATGCCGAAGAAGTTTAAAAAACAGATACAGAGTTGTCCGAGAAGAATAGAAAAACATAATTTAAGTAGCGATTACAATTTCTTGTATTATTATTTGGAGTACTGTTTTCGGGGTGTGCGAAAACGAAAAGATTTTATGACTTTGGTATTGCGAAGTTAGTGTTGCCGGTTGGTATGAGGTAGCGGAAATGATGTAAAAAGTCAACTACATTTAGCTCATCGTACTCAAAGAATTGGCATTCTTATATGTAGTAGAGAAAGTTTCAGAAATATCAGCTGAATTTCGAAAACGTGCTAATCTTCGAAGGGGTAACATTCAGATGATTTATCTTTAGGATTTACATTGCAAGCTAAGTTATGCTGATTAAATTAAAAATAACAGAAACCAAATATCTACTTACCTGGAACACATTATAGATCGCATTTTCTTTTCTTTCGAGTAGGTAGCACTCTAATTTACAGTGCTATCATAATTCATCCGGAAATTCTTAGATTACTGCTCATAGGCATTATGGACAATATTATTACTTCGAGCATTCATTACGGCAATCTTAAGAAGAAACGAGCGATACTTCAGATAATATGGGCATTGAATACGGAAGAAAGCCTGGGATAAAAGAGAAATGAAAAGTGAAATTATTACGAAAAGATAATATCCCGGTTTCTGAAAAAACGATGATTTGGTCGAAAAATACAACGTACACAGTTCTAAGCACAGTACACAAAGCAGCCCGACGTCTATGTAGGTTACAGTGACCGCAACGATGTGGCAACAATTTAATAACATCTTTCCACTTTGTTCTTGTTTCAATCTGCTGAAGAATCGACCGGGGTCGCGACGGGGGTGTTTCCTTAAGCCTCCTCTCGACCGCAGTAACTAGACCTTTGTCATGTATCATTGCATCTTGAAGACCTCATCACATTGTGTTAGAAACAACACGTGATTGTCTTATGCTATTGAAGTTAACCGACCTGTAAACCAATTCTGTGCACCCTCAGACAGTTGAATCTTCTTCTGGTATTGTTTCCGACAGAAATATCTTCAATACTTCTAGCCATAATCACGAGCACCTTTTCCAAACGATCCGATGACTAAATCGTCGTTTATCTTTCCTGATTTGAAAGCAGAAGAACGGATAATGAGCAGTAATCAGATTTATATGGTTTTTATGAGATTTTATGCGTTTTGAATAATTTTTCGGGCATTCAATCTAAAAATCTAATTTACATCAAGATATAAGAGGCACGAAGAAATTTTAAGTTTCAAGCAGATGTTGCTTGAATAAATACATTAATTGCCTCCCAGTATTGTGTCAGTAAATCGTTTGTAATTAAAGCTGTATAAAACTGGCACCATCTGGCATATGCCTTCAATAATGCAAGTCTTCAGTAGCTCCATCCCATTAAATAAACATTTTAACTACCAAAGTCCGTCTTTTTATCTGCATTAATAAAATTCGAAAAAAAAAGTTTCAACCGTATAATGACTTTATAGCACGTTTTACTTCCTGATTTCACTTCTTTGCAACAACCGTAAAAACTTAGGTAAGCCGCAGCAACATCCACGAATCTTTGATTAATTTGTCTCGAAAGTTTTTTGTTTTACAACCACGATGCTTTCGTTCATCCGAACTGTACTTATCGAGAGCAAATAATTTCTCAATAAGGACGCCAAAGCTGTTCCCAATAAAACTCCTGTTCACATTGACCTAAATCTGAACAGATACCCAAACGAAAGCATGTTAGCATGCATGGTCCTGATTCCCGAAACAGCACTTAAAGGACTATAGCCAAGTTTCCTTGCAACCCGCCCCCACACACACGATCGTACTACATACTTGTTCATCGATAAGCATGCTGTACGTGCATCCTCCCCGAAATTAAAGCGGCGGAAAAGTCCGGGAAAAGTTTCATCGTTGGTTAAATCAAGCCCGCAAATCTACATCGAAAGCGATAAAACTTTTACAGCCCTAATCGTTGAGGATAAAAGTTTCCGATGTGGTCGAAGGGGGTAAGTGCACCCGAAGCTACGGTTTAGGGTTAGGCGAACGAAGCGACAACATGTCATTGGGGTGCTGCTGAGGCTAAGGATCATCGGACATATTCGTAGACGCAGCGAACGTGAAACCGGAACGTCGACAACGATAACGACGATACCGTAAACGAAGCCTGTGAGAATTTTTAAGCTGAAATTAGAAAAGGAATAATCATTCAATTAAAACCCAATCAAGTCGGGAGCCGTTCAAGTTTCGGATGAAATTGAAATAAAATGCGAAATGACGACGACAGCGCGGTACTTTGAACCGGAAGTGCAGAGCCCATGAAGGCTCCATTAAACTGGAAGTGTTACTGGCAGCTGAGTGTGCTGCTGGTGGTCCGACGATGTCCTGGATTTGGTTAGGTTTTTTTCGTAATAGTGCTAAGATACGGTTGGCTGCTTGAGCTTGGTCACGTTTTTCGTATTCAAGTGAATCGCTTTGCACAAGATCCGAGGCTAGTCTTTGGAGCCTTGTAGAAATTCAAGTTTAATTGGGACACTTAATGAAAATTGCAAATCGAACCTGTGAATGATTTTGGGTCAATCGATTTGTCAGGATTGTGAAATCAACGGTTTGAATTGCAAAAGGTCTTGGATGAAAATGACCTGGTGATTATGTTGGATGAAAATTTATGATAGGTTAATAATTAAGAGTAGTTTATCAAAATTAATTTGGTTAATGCTGATGATCACCAAAAATGTATTGACATTTGAAAGGCAATTAGCCTAGGCTCAATATGATGATAAATGAGCTATAATATTGGCTCTATTTGTCATCGCTGTCTAAAACTGAATACTTTAACACTTTTCGTAATAGGTTAGGTGAAGAAGCCAGTAATTAATTGGTTATATTTGAATTGGTTATATCTGTTTTGCGGACATGTTTTGTGGTGTACAATGTAAAATAACATAGAAAATTAACCAGACATTAAACTATGAAGAAATATAAGAAATATAGTCACGTTTTTTTTGCGTCTCCATCAAGAGCTGGTTAGGATAGCAGCATTGAAAACAACAACCACTGAGACAGGATTATTTCTCGCTCAGTTATTCGCTTAATAATTAGTGAGTGTCCAAAGACAAATTCCTTGCATTCTACTAATGCCGTATATAAAATAGCATGAAACATTGGTTTTTCACGCAATCGGGACTTGTGTATAATACGATAACGTGAAAATTCCCATTCATAAGCCGAAATTTTCCGGCTTGCAAATTCTTATTTGCGAGCCACTAGTGGCTTTGACCAAATATGTATTGCGTTGTGTCTGTATCATTTCGTTCCTTGCTGAAATGCTAGCATCGTCTCGCTTTAATAGGTGGAAAATAGGCCTTAATGGATCGGCTTACCAATGGTTCGAGAATGGAAGAATATTTCGATCGTTTCATTCAAGATTGCCATTGTGCTATTTTTATGTGAATGTTATTTTCGATAGTTCTATTGCTCACTAAAAAACAGCACGTGAAGATTATATACATTTCAGATATGAGTTTGAAGATAACATTTTACTGGCTACCTAAAAACTAAAATTGGTGTTATGTTAGTTTTTAGAAATGAGTTCTTCCCTTGCTAAAAAAAATTTCATAAGCGATAGAATGCAATTTTTTGGCTAATTTCATGATGTAGTAATGCCCATTGAACTCTGTCTTTGTTTCTGAAGCATGTTTATAAACAAATCGCTTAACATTGTTGTCAAATCTCCAAAATGTTGCATTTTTACTTGGTTAAAAAGTCTTAGCTCCATATTTTCTACGCCAAAAAGGAAAATCTCATGCTTGCAGAACTGTAACTCAACTAATTTTAAACATGATGATGCAAAATCAGTTTATTGCCATGTAGTGGTTAAAAGACTCATTGTTATGAGCTAGAATCTCAGTTTTTCCGAGAGTTTGTCATAAGAAAGTTTAAATAAAAGAAAAAAGGTGACTGAAAGCATTCATACTGTGAGTGATTTAAGGCTTTAAGGTTATGTTGATTGATTTAGGAATCACAAGGACTATCATAATTTACAATGTAGTTTTTTAATGAAAATGTTGTTTCAAGTGAATTTGTTTCATATTTTTGGTAAATTATATCAAGGAAAATTCTTTTTTTGTTGGCAACTTCGTTTTCGTATTCGGACGTTGTCCTATGCAAAAAAGTATTAAGCGTCTCTATTCACGAAATATCAAACATTTCTTGACATTCTCTGTACTTACGATAAGAACAAAAGCTTACGATAAGAACCGGCGAAGTCATTTTTTGTAAGTGCAAAGCTTTTACTACATCGTGCCAAATAGATAAAAAAAAAATCGAGGTTTTTGAAAACTAAAAAAAATGAGTTTAGATTTTTTAACTATGGACTGCAGACTTCTTGTCTTGCGTTAAACTCTTTTATGTAACATATTCTGAATAACATTATTTTTCATTTTTCTAATTATATAATATTTCATAAAAATCAGAAATCAGGAAATAAAAAAAACACAACATAAAACAATTTGTCGTGGGAAGTCTGAAACCTGATATTTTTAATATGTATGCCTAAAGTATACATATACGTTAACACTCAAAATTATTGTAATTGTAAAAGTCGCAAAAAAGATTGAAAGTATAGTAAATGAAGAATTGTCTATACATCCTCACGTTAAGGGTTGTTATGTTTTCGCGACTTTTTCATTTTCCAAAATATTTATAAAATTCATATATGAATAATAGCTGCTTTCATTTTTTTCCATTCAGAGTTTTGCAGGCTCAGAATGACGTTTTTTCAATGCTTCTTTTTTACAAACATTAATTTACATTTACACAAATGGTTTCATGTATGTTGAAGATGACCCTATAGAAACTGTTCTCTAATTTGTTGATATACATGTGCTTATAATTTTGTGAATAACGATTTTTTATACTGTTTGTAAGTGTGACGAGAATTCAATAGAAATTAGTAAGTCTGGCAAACATCAGCATGCAAAACATCACTATTATATTGTATATAAAATTGTGGATAATTATTCGCCTTCCCTCCATCGATATTTCAACCCTCGCCTGGTTACCTTTGTGTGGGATCGCTGGCTCAAATTCAAGCTCGGACAAGGGTCCAAGCACTAAGCATTGAGCTCACCTAGCTCTGAATAGGTAGCTGAGTTAATCAGGGGTAAAGTCAGGGGTAAAGTAATTAAATAATGTGAGAATGTTGCTTGTACACCGCCCTACATTATACACTCCCCTTTGCAGAAGCACGTGAGCAGTATTTCAGCAAAATTTTGAATGTCTTAAAACGAACAACTAATGACGGTTATATATTGACATTTCAATGCAAAAAGAAATGATTGACTACATATTTTCGCTTATTTCCCCTAGTGTAGATGACCAAAAATGGCTTCACTGCGTTCTGGCGCCAATAGATTGATCGGGATTGCTCCCAATACCACCATCACATCATCTTCTGATACCACGCAGTAGCTACAGGCGATTTCCAGCGCACACCTGCACTGGACACTAGCAATGCGCTTCCAAAGCATCTGAGTTCAAAGCGCATCTCCCCTAATTTCAGCTCCATATAGCAAGATGGAATCGGTCGTTACCATTAGCAGTCTCCGTCTCGTCTCACTGGGTCCACTGACGTCGGCCTTTAGCCTACTCTGCGAAGTGATGACTACTAGAGCTCTGTTACATGCGTCGCTGATATGATCGCAGTACGTCAGCTTGGTATCCAGGGCCACTCCCAGATACCTCACCGACTTGCTGGTCTGGACCTTGAGGAGGCCAACTATCCTCCGCTTCTTCAGCATGACAATCTGTCTTTGAGACTGCCAGCTGGAAGCCGCACTCGGTCATCTGGTCCAGAGGTCAGGCCCTAAGATTGACCCTTGTGTTGCTCCTGAGGTGACAAGCATCCTTTTGATTCCGCCGTCGGTGTCGTAAGGCACCCGTCTGCCCCTGAGATAGTCCCAAATCATGGCTAGGAAGTAGCCAGGGATACGAAACCTCTGTTCAAGGGCCCGAAGGATGTCCCTTTTGTATTTCTAGCGCTACCAGCAGGGCAACTGGTCTGACTTGATGACATGCTCCTTCTGGTCTTCCTACAGCCCCAATACCTTCATCCCCTTTCCGGAAGCCATGTTGGCTGTCAGAAAGATCACCATCCGATTTCACTACTGACAGCAGCCACGGCACACTCTATGAATATTGGATTCATGAGAGTGCTAGACCGCATGCAGCTAAGTTTACGGGTGACCATTTTTTAGCCCTCTCCAGGGGTCTGAGTTGACCTCCTCACAAAAAGCCTGCCATTTGGCACGTTTGCTCCTCGTGATGGCCTTGGGCAGTTCCTTTTTTGCCTCAATGTAAGCACCAGATAGATAAGCCTCTCTTCGCTTAGATATAATAAATGTGCACCCGTATACTCCAGCCCTTAAATATTTTTTTTTTTTTTGAGTAGTAAGCTATTCTTTCTATTTCATATTAAAAAATCATTGAAATTCCCTTGTTTCATAACTTATTTTAAAAATTAAATACGTAACTAAATTTAAAAGTACAGAATACTTGCTTGACTCCGGAAGTCATTTATTTTTTCCGCAGTTTTAAATGCATGTCTACAAGTGATAAAAATTCATGTAAGATTTCGGACTATGTTGGAAGAATCCGACCCATAATTTGAAAATTCTTTAGGTGTTTTTGACGTAAGCTGGCTTATGTCAGTGAAAAGTGACGAAGTATCATCTTCAGAGATTTGTTTTATTTAATGCATTCCGATAAGTATTGCATAAATACCACCGTTTTCGTAAATATTTTAGCATCAAATTCAGATTTTGATATCGTAAGATCATTTTGGCTACATAGTCGTTTCGTAAGGAGAATTTATTTTGATTAAATGTATAAAGATCCACATAGGAAGCGTTCATTTTCAACAGTATCAAATGAAATAATTTCGTTTAAATATAGAAAAGAGCGATTTGGTGATGATAAATTTACACGTATAAGCATCATAGCATAAAAAGATCTTTAAAAGATTAACGCGCCCAGTGTGGGTACTTAAATTTAATCATAACATTTTAGGTTCATTGTAATATGGTCATTCTCGTCCATACGGCAATGATAATATGACTTTACCATATGGATATCCCATCAACTCCCGCTTAGGAAATAAGCCTCAAGGAAACCAATAGAAGATTTTGAACGGTTTATTAGTATTGAATAAATTGAAATTTTTCAAAAAATTCTCGAGAAAATATTAATGTTCTCTATTTAAATTCGAATATAAGAAAGACAAAAAAAATAGTATATTATAAATAATAAAGGAGTATGACATGATAGAAAGGAGTATGATGTGAGATCAAAGTTGAAAGGAAGGAATAAAATTTGTATAGAACATCATCAGCCTTCTGAAGGAATGATATTCGTTTTTTTTACTAATGTTCGAAGAAGAACATTAGTATTAAAATCACTTTGGCCAAAAATTCATATTTCTATATATATATATATATATATATATATATATATATATATATATATATATATATATATATATATATATATATATATATATATATATATATATACACTACCGTGCAAAAGTATAAGGACATCATCGAAAAAATCGATTTTTTAGTTTGTGATTGTTTTTTATTGTGTTCAACAACATTTTTTGATTAAATCTGGTATATAAACTAGAAAACATACGTTTTCATTATGATTTACATTCATTAGCATTAAATCAGCTGGTTATTATTAGTCAAAATGATGGAATTATGAAGGAACCTAAAATTCTTATTTTTAAGTAGCATCATTTTTGCGCTGTAATTTCAAATATAATAGCTAATATTTCATTTTAAACTATTCAAATATCAGTGCTAATGTCTTAAACAGTCATTCTCAATCATTTGAGTGCCTGTCAAAAAAATAACGGTTCTTTGAGCCCTCTGCTGTGCTCTGTGTGCACTACAACTGTCAAATTCATTCCCGTTATTGTTAACACTCGCAAAACCGACTGTTATTGCTGAAAATGTCTGGAAAAAAGGAAATTTCACTTAAAAAACGTTCACAAATACTTATTTTGAGAAAATTGGGTAAAACAATTCGTGAAATTGCAAATATTGTTGGTGTTTCAAAGTGTGGAGTTGAAACCACGTTGGAGCGGTTCGCCGAAACCAACTCAAATATGAATCGAAAACGCGCTGGTCGACCAAAAAAAACTACTCAAGCGACACATTTTATTGATAAGCAAGCAAAATCGGTTCAAAACAGCACCAGATATTCGTGCTGAAATCAACGAAACTCTGATGAACCCAATTTCGGTGGTTACTGTCAAACGTCGTTTGCGAGAGAAGGGCTATTTTGGTCGCGTTCCTGTGAAGAAACCACTTCTACGACCACAAAAAGAGCGGAAAAGACTATTGTTCGCTCGAAAATATAAAGATTGGCCAGTAGATCAGTGGAAATCTGTGTTATGGACCGATGAATCAAAGTTCGAGATTTTTGGATCCAGGTGGCGCCAGTATGTTCGTAGAAATAAAGATGAGCGGTCTAATCTCCAATGTATTGCGCCAACAGCTAAAAATGGCGGAGGCTCCGTGATGGTCTGGAGGTGTTTTAGCTACGATGGTGTTGGAGAACTGGTCAAAATCGACGGAATAATGCGGAAGGAACACTATCACAATATTCTTCAACGAAGTGGCATTTGATCCGGCAATCGTTTGATCGGTAACGGAACAGTATCTTTCAACAAGATAATTATCCCTAGCACATCTCCCATCTGTGCGTAACCTATCTACGGTCTAAGGAAGAGAAAGGTGTGCTCAAAATCATGGATTGGCCACCGCAACCCCCTGACATCAACCCGATCGAATTATTATGGGATGAGCTCGACCGGCAGGTGAAGAACATGCAGGTGACCAGTGAAAAACAGTTGTTCGACAGTCTTAAAGTGACTTGGAACTATCTCGCAACTGAAACAATTCAAAAATTGGTCGAAAGGCTTCCAAGAATTTGCGCTGCAATCATCAAAGCACGAGGTGGACACATTGGTGAACAAAACCTGATATGACTTGTCTTGATATTTTCGGTATTTTTAAAAATGTTTATGCAAAATTTGCATTCAATGAACATAAATCATAACAAAATAGTATATTTTCTAGTATATATACAAGATTTAATCATAAAATGCTATTAAACATAATAAAATACAATCACAAACTCAAAAAATCGCCTTTTTAGATGATGTCCTTAAACTTTTGCACGGTAGTGTATATATATATATATATATATATATATATATATATATATATATATATATATATATATATATATATATATATATATATATATATATCATCAAAAAATTTCAGTGAAAAAATCTCAGGAACGCGCCATCCGATTGAACTGAAATTTTCAGGATACATTGGTGTATATGCAGAATAGTGCGAGGTCTCACAAAAAGTTTAAAATCTTTAACTATTTAGCGCCGGCGGCCATTTTAGTGATATTTTATATATACCTATTATTCTGTCAAATAATAACTTTTGCAAAATTAAAGTATATTAAGTGAATTTTGAACGTGTTTTAAATGTAAATACGATAATGTTTTTGAAATTGTTAACCCTTTGTGTGCGCTAGGTACCTAAAATGATATTGGAAAAATTTGAAAATTTTTGAATTGCGATAACTTTATACTAGATTATCAAATCAGTATGAAACTTACAGAACATATTACTATTGTTAATTTGCATACTTGCATTGTTTTTGATGAACGTGTTGGCAACCCTGTAGCTACGGCAGGCACTGAAAGTGAAAACATTCAAATCATCGAATCTCCTAAAAAATGCTCGTTTCTTACCATAAAAATCAGCTTGTATACAAATCTTACGCTTTATCTATACAGTTTCAAAGTAAAATTTGGGAAATTTCATGTCGGACAAGAACGGTAACCCTTTCCCAATTTAGCTATATTTTTAGCATCAAAAACTTCTGTTCACGGGAACTCACGAACCAATCATCAGATACAGTTGAAATTTACAAAATACACTGAACTTAAATAGGGCCAGGTCCGATAGAAGCGATTTTGAGTTGTGGCCAACTCTGTGCCAGTGGTACCATATTGAAAAATTACAAAAAAAAACTGCTTTTTGCCCTATGAATTCTGATTCAGTTACCAAATTTTCATGAAATTGCCACAGTAGCTGAACCTTACTGTAAGCCATGTTTGGTAGAAATTTGGTTCAGAAATTCAATTGGTGCTGCCAGCTATGGTAATTTTTGTGTCTTTGGTTTTGAAAATTCGCTCAGGAAAATAAAGCTTTTTGTCCTATAACTCCCAGTGCAGTCATGAAATCAATACGAATTTCATACAATTCTTGAAATCTATTATAGGCATTATTCAGGCCGAATCTGGTTGAAAAGCCACGATGTGGTTGCCAGCTATTGTTGGTTTTGTGTTTATTTGCAATGTCTTCATTAAACGATTTTATCGTAAAATTTTCAAATGGTAATGATATTGTAGTGATAATAAACAGCAAATCTTAAGTTTTTGATTATTTGAAAAATGTCGTGGCTGGTAACCCTTAATTTCTTTATATTCCTATAACGTCGAATCCAGTCATCGGATCGAGAAGAAATTTGCAGTGTAGGTTAAATTTAACGTTACTGGCAAAAGGTTGCCAGTACGAGCCGGTTGTGCCATTTTTGTATCAATAAATGCTTACAGTTAGTATTCATACCGGAAGCATTTACAATGAAAATAAATAACCAATCTTTCAATTCCCAAAGTTCTGCACATTTTTCGGATCGCAGCCCCAAACACAAACTTCAGTTACAGTGCTGCAGGCACTGAGCATTTTCTTCATTGATGTTGTATGAGATGTTGCTTTCAAATTCTGTGAAATAAGCAACTGATAACGAATATAATTACCAAGTGTTTTGCTCTCATAAACTTTGAAATTCATGCCAGTGGTGATATCTGAAACCTTTCACCATATGAGTTATAATGCATTCTTGAGACCAAAGTAAAACGTGGCGTTTGAAACAGTTTGGCTGTAATAAGCAGCTCGTGTGGTAGAATATGCACTCGAAATCTGCACGGTTCTTCTACTGTTCTTCGACCATTAGTGTTTCTAGCGGTTCAGGTGCGCTAGAGTTTTTTAAATTAAAGTGGAGAGTGAAAGGAGTTTGAACCGTAGTATTATGACACATAATTAATTCCGTAGTATCGGAAAAATCGGGACGCACATACGGTGGAAAGAAGGTAGTCAAACAAGTGAAAGACATGAAAAGATTAGTAGGGATGTTGAAGTCGCCACAGAAAGAACGGATGCGCGTAGAGATTCCCCGTAGAGACATTCGTAGTCCAGTAACGGGCAACATATATAAATTGACGAGACAAGCAACCTTAGGATGGGGGAAAGGAATATGAATAAGCAAATGGTCTGCAGTTGTTTTGTAAGGAAACCATCGATAAGCATGAAACTTGTGACCTAAAACATGATTTAAAAATCTCGAAGCCACCTAAAAGATTAAACTCATCTTTATAAGCATCATAACATGTTACACATCCATTACTTTGAAAAATTTCACATTTTCAACTCGAGCAAACTTAAGCTCATTTGCATCCTCCTAACTCAAGGACTTTCATCTCATTATGCTCATATGCATTTATAGCGCGTCATCAGACCGAAAACAAAACACAACAATGAAAAAATCAACCTAATATCCTCCAAGCGCAGAATTCTTTCGGTCTCGACTGGGACAAACAAAATGAAACAAAATAAAAACAATTTCGGCCCTTTCGTATGTGCTTGTTTTGGCCACTGTGACTTTCAACAGTCCTCTACTCATACTGAACAAGTGTGGGGAGCGCTACGTTTGCATGTTTTTAGGACGCTGTTGCCACTGTTTTCTCCTGTACCTCCTCTTTCTATTGTTGATCCTGGTTGACATTAAAACGCTGAAAAGGATACTAGCGTCGAGAAAAATTATTTGAGTCTTCACTGTTGTTTGCGGAATTTTGTTTGGTTGTTTTTATATTTTTTATTCGTGGAGGACACTGGGTCCTGACTGCATGCATTTAAGCTTTGCAAAGCTCAGTGTGCGTGGTAGCCAGGCGTCTGTGAAGAACAAGGTTAACCGAAATATGGTGCTTGAAACGATTATACAAATGAAGGACCCGTTTGAGAATGTATTTTTATTTTGTTTTTAGACTTTGTGAAAAATGCCATGTCCTAGAAAATGTGGTTGTGGTTTGTTTGAATTTTTGTTGAGGATTTTGTGATTTCACTGCGGTGTTGCTGCAGGCGACCAGCATAATGGAGTGAAAGTAGTGAAATGTATGCATATTTACGGGAAGATATTTCGTATGCGGATGAACGTAGCAATGCATACGCATATGCATGTATGCTATATAGTAGGGAAAATTGGTTTCGAAATCTGGTTTAGATTTTCCAGAAAATAGAAAAACTTTGCTCAAAGTGAACTAAAGAAGAGAATGAGATCAGTAGGACCTTGAGGCAGATGGCATTGATTTTTTTTTGATTTTCCATGGGATGTTGATGTTCTAGTCATCCAACAATAAAAGATTTTCTAACAAACTTTGCAAACGATTTGTTAGTAAATTACAAACCAATTTTTTGCTAATAGAAAAAACAGTTACTGCTAAAAATTTAACGTTGATTCTGAAGCTGATTAGCTCCCATTTTGAATAGTGTGGTGTTAAAATACCACTTACAAACTACAAATCATTTTTCAATCACATTAAAATACCCAAGCCCAGACTCTTGGCCTTTTCAAGTTTTTCACTTGCGTTCGATGGAAAAGGATCAGATCCGTGACGATGCATTTGATTTGTTTCCGCACTTATGATAAGGGCCTCTTCATTGCCTACATTGGTTTGCACATACTATAACCAGTTGTGCAGATGTACACGCATCCCTATTGAAAACATTAAAAATCAATTGTATTTATTTAATTCGTATAGATCGTTAATTTGTCTCTGGCATCTATTATGGCTGTGTAAAATCAAAAACTCAACTATCACTGGCTACGGCTGCTCAAAAATATCGAATACGACTCTAATTCGACCCCTAATTGACATTGTAATCGATGTAATTTATTGCAGCGATTTGATATGGTGGAATTAAAAATATCTGATTCGCAGGGTACTATGAAATTAAATGGGATGAATTTGTTAAAAGTGTTAATTTGATAAATTTGTTAATTTGCATTTGTTGAAAATGAAAAGTGTGGTGGTGCTGAATTTATTTGTTTTTACTTTGAAATTAGTTATGTTGAATTGGTTTAAATAGCAAGACTCAGATTTAGTTTTCAGTTTTTAGTCACAAATCAGCGAATCCAGATAGCTCCAGGACACTATCTAAGGTTATAATACACCGTCTATTGTATTATGTTGCACCGTTTGGACAATACATACCATCCAGCTTCAGAAAATTTAGCCTTATGGTAAATGAATTCAATTTTTTCCTGTTATCGATCACTTGACAGCGTTGAATGAGTTTTGTAGTTATGTGTCTCAGGTCTTATAAAACTCCAAATACTACTTGATCTGCGATAATGCCTTGACATGATGATTATTTGACATAATGACAACTGGCTGATTGTTTATTAGATGGAAAGATAATCTTGATTTTAGTTAAATTTCATCGAACGCTTTCGAAGAGGAGAACGAATTTCCATAATGTTTTTTCAACGATTTTACAGAGCTATTGGGCTAAAGGCATAGGCGCGCCGTAGGGGGGGCCAGGGGGGGCCGGGACCCCCCAGACCGTAGGCTGGCCCCTCCCAGAAAAATAAATATTTCCAACAGCAGACACTTAAGTTTGCCCCTCTTAGGTTTTTGTGGTTACAGCAAGAGCTGTGTAGGGCAGCAGTGTAAGCCTATACCAACTTACACTACTTATAACATAGAGACTGTGTTACTTGCGGTATTAGTTACGATGTTATGGGACTTATTTCGAGAAATGGACGGCAATATTTAATTTCGACAAGTTAAACGTTAAGAAAAAGACGAAAAACACCTCGCCAATCATCCTTTTTGTATTCAGATTATCTGTTCATTCCTACTAGGCAATATACAGGTATTTAGGTAAGAACACTTTTATAAACTAGCGTTTTATGCAATTATGTTTTTTCACATAACATAATCTAAGTATTAAAATGGTGGGCGATAAGGTAATTAACGTAGAATACAATTTTCGAAGTCATTTGGAGAATAAAAATGGCATCCCTGCCACTTTTATGCTATCTGTGACCTATTTGGTTTACACTCAGGTTAAATGTGTGTGAATTTTATTATAATTTGATAACTGCATCGGAAGTTAAAAGGCATAGCGCTTCAATTTCACCGAACGTTTTTTCATAGTGACACAGCAACCACATGCTTCTTATCATTTTCATTAAACTTTTGTCAGACCTGTATCTACTCAAGACAACTTTATCCTATGAATTTTATCTGGTCGCGAGATACCGTAAACGCAAGTTCTAGGTGCTAAAAATATAAATAATTCAGTACATTTTTGTGCGATTGGGAATTTTACAAGTTTAAATTTGACTGTATAAATATAGTATCAAATTCATCAATCATTTGTTCTATTTATTGTAACAGCCGTATGAAAGATTTGTGTTTACGTACTTATGGTAGCTGCAAGGTTACCCAGACATTATTTAAAAACGACAGAAACTTATTTTTTATGCCCATTGATGAGTCTTGTCAATTTTGTGATGATCTGATGACTCGGTGTGAGGTTATCTCAATGTGAAATTTTCCATAGAGTTTCCATTGTCGCCAAAAATACACCAAAATTTCAGCTCGACCAAACTTCGCGATCCGGATAGTAAAGTTCATGCAAAATGAGAAAACTCTAATACTACTTGGAAGACAGTAAATGATATGGTGCTTGAACAGTCTTGGAATATTGTGGAGAAGGCTATCGACCTTACGACGTGTCTCAGTCGCCAAAGACGTGCTTTCAGAGGACATGATGAAAGTGGTGCCAGTGATAACCGTGATTTTTTTTTGGAATTTTTTGCATTATCAATAAATAATTTTAAAAACAAGATTGCGAACTACTGTAGTGGCAAAATACAAAATGAATTGATGAAAATAATTGCTGAAATCGTTCGCTAGGATAATACAGCTAAAATAAAAGATTGCGGATTGATATCCATTATGGCAGACGCAACAAGGAACCACAGAAGGAACAACTATCCGTAGTTGTCAGATTTGCTAAGGAGCTAGCCGTCGAAGAAAGGTTCTCAAGCTTTGTAGACTGTTCGGGAGCTAGAAATATCTCGTATTTAGCAGATATAATTTTGAACCCTTCCCGAATCGCCTGTTGTTGGACAGTCTTATGATGGTGCTAGTGTCATGTCAGGACAACAAATTGGTGTACAAATCTAAATTAAGATGAACCACCTTGCAGCCACATTTGTACACTGTCTAGCTCATAAAATTATCCTGATTGTGATGGACACCTTTTTCACAATCGGCACGTATACATCCTTTTCAATGCCACCGAATCACTTTACCTACACTTTTCGAAGCCATCACAACACGAATTGTTGAAGCAGCTTGAAGAGGCAGTTGGTCTAAACACAAGGCGTGGAATGAGAAGTTTAAGCTCAACTCGTTAGTCAATGAGATTTCGCAATTGCAAACATGTGATCGATAGCTATGGGACTATGAAAGCGGCTTTAGAAAAAGAAATGAGTGAGGGAAAATACAACGACTCAGTTTATTCATTGGGGATCTTTCATTCAATCAGTAATCCTAAATTTGTAGAAAATCGTTTCATCTTTCACTATGTTCTTTTTATAAATGCAACTCTAAAAATAAAATGCAACTCTTCGGGATGGGATAAATATTGTGAATGGAACACTACTAATTGAGCGAGAGGACTTGTATTTAGTTTGGGGAAAAATTAAATCATTTGCAGAAAAGAACTGTCTGAATCTCACATTTGCCAGAGGATCGCGAAACCGGAAAACAGCAAAAAGCACTAGTTTCAAAGGTTTTGCTGTTTCATTTAGCCTCGGACACGCAGTTAGGGCTACAAAGATATTCCTGCAAACCAAATGGCTTGAAAAGAGTAAGTTACAGCACTTTTCATCTTGCCAAATTGTTTTCGGTTTTTTTTAGTAAGTAGTAGTAGTACAAGTAGTAGTAGAAGTAGTAGAAGTAGGTAACAAGTGTTTGAAGCAAGATATCAATTTCTTCCTTCTAAGTTTAATATATTCCAATTTTTTCAAAAATATTTTGAAACTAAGCTATCCTCTTCTTCAAGTATAAGTTGCAATATATTTATCTTGTAAACGAAAAAATATTCTTACATTTCTAATTATTTCCATTCTATTCGCGTACAATTCATACAAGCTTTCTTTCTTAGCGGTCATTGATAATTCATGTGTAGTTCATACCTACCATTCACATTATATGCATGTGGTAGTAGCTCATACGTATTCACAGACAAGAAGTTTATTTGATAATACATTTTGCATTAGCAAATAACAAAGAATAAATCAACAAATATATAATGTATTAGTAAATTATATAAGTTGTATGAACAGTACTTCTACAAATAAAAAAAAATCATCCCATGTCTTGAACCTTTCAGTCCCTGGCCCCTGCCAGATTTTAGGCCACGACCCGCCTATGGCTAAAGGTTCCAGGAATGAGTCCCAAATTATGGAAATATAAACACTACTATCATTTCAAGTATTATTGAATCTAATTTCCCAGATTTGATTTTGGATAATTTAACAACACGACAAAACTTTCAAAAATAATGCCACCGCAATCCACGAAAACGTGGTCTCCGACTGGAACTAAAGGAGGGTTCTTCCGAGTAGCCTTCACTCAAGAGGAACGCGGTGGGTTGGGCGCCACTCGTTTCGTCACCGGAATCTACCACGTCATCGTCACCCCTGGCGGCGGGCTCACCAAATTGAGAAACTCTTATTAACCTGTTCACCGGATGTAAATTCCAAAATGGTCCACTTTATTATTCATGCTTATTCTAACCCAAAGTTTCGACCATTCATGGTACAATCACTTATTCTATGTATCTCCCACAGATCTTCAAAATAAATTTAGCCTAAAGCTAACACTAGCTAACCTGGTTTTCATCGCTACACAATCAATCCCACGCTGGGGCCCTTCTTGTGAGAATTCACTCGAGTACTACTCCTTTTGGTGTTCCTGGCAAGGATTATACGCTTGGGATAAGAGGAACAAAAAAACGCGCTTACTATTGTTCTCCCGAAAACCGAAAGCTGACACTTTTGGTTGTCAATTTTCAGGAAATGCAATGAGAGCGTTTTCGTACTTTTAATGAATTTCCCACATGACATGATTCAGGAAAATTCACTGACTGAAAGTACGCGAACAGACCTATTATTAATAGTCGCGCAACAATCGATGCTTAGGTCGGGTGTGTTTATAGTGATATAGTCCACGACCGATTTAAGGTCAGGTGCTTGAAATCGTGGACAGACCGCTTGGGTCGGGTACTGCGTGTTTACAGCAGGTGGACTAAATATCTTAGGTGGAGTTTGGTGTATAATACGCGTACTAGTAGCCCGTTCACACTGAAGCTAAATCAGGCGATTTCGATCAGCTGATCGCTTTAGAGCTAAATCGACCACAAATCTACCTGATTAACCATACATTTGTCTCGGCTGTTGACAGCCGAAAGCTAGGTTAGAGTTAATCCAGTATAAGAGGCATTTCACGTGAAGCGGACAACGAAAAAAAAGTCGGGGTTCTGGATTTCGTTCAAATTGTGCACAATGGTACTTCTAGAGGATACGAACGTGGATACGCAATTTTTTTTTTATTTTTTTTTCTATGAGGTTTAGTTGCAGAGCCCCCTGAACGGTTCGACCTTGCCGCGGTGAGGGGGCTCAGGGCAGTGGCTCATCAGCCAGATGGGTTGCTGTCTTGCTAAAGTGACCTTAGGGGAAGGAGACCCCGAATAGAAATCCAAATATGGACGAAGACAAAGGAGAAAAACTTACGGTACAGGGAGTCGGATATCCAGTACCGGCGGCCGTCAGCCATTGAACTCGCACGCAGCTAATGCGCTCGGGTGCCAGAGTACTCGCAGACTCTGACTCGGGGAGCATGTTTTCGACCGAAGCGGAGGAAGAGCTCCTCAAATCGCCTGAGTGAGGCAAAGGTTCTGGTCCCCACAAGAGGAACAGGCCCAAGCCGAGCAAAGAGGGCAAGGAAGCACTGGCGGATTTCAAGTGGGCACTGCGCATCGTTGACAGGCTCAGCGACAAACCAACCCTCTCCGCGGAGGAGAAAGATCGGCTAAGTTGGGCTCGGACGACGGTAGCAAAAGACCGGGAGCACTTCGCTGGGAAGGAAAAGCTGGTTCTCAAGGACTCTGTTTTCCACAACAAAGTGCAAAGTGCAAAGCGCATAGAAAAGCACCCTGAGCTGGATATGCCTTCGTTTGACGGGGCAGGCTGGTTCAGAGGTGTCAAGATCATTAAGTGCAACGACGAGCTCACGTTTTGCTCGTGCACAGCTGTAGTCCCGGAGCTAACAGGTCTATGGGAAGGAGCTCGACTGGAAATTGTGAACAGAGGGAGCATTCCAACTCTACCTAGAGCGAAGATTGCAATACCGCGGGTAGTGGAACCGGAGGTGGCTCTAAAACTTCTCCAAAGGCAGAATCCGGACGTTCCAACTCAAGATTGGAAGATCCTGGACGTCAAAAAACCAGTAGAACAAGACGGGGGGCAGGTCTACATCCTCCAAATTAACAAGGAGGCTGACGACCTACTCTATCCGCGCTTTGGGAAAATGGCTTGGGGCGTAGGCAGTGTCTACCTGCGCCTGAAGAAACGTCACCCTAAGGATGGTAGCATCAATACCCTGGAGGTCGGCGAGATCGAGAGAGACCTTGGCACTGTTGACCTGCAGGGTACAAAGGCCGATCCCAAATTGGACGAGGCGCAGGCTAAAGAGGATGCCGAGGCCAAGACTCAGACTACTGCAAATCAACTTGCACCGCAGTAAGTTGGCCTCGGCCGAGTTGCTGCTAACGCTCGAAGAAGGTAAGTTTGACGTGGCGCTGGTCCAGGAACCGTGGATCTCTGCAGAGAGCCGGGTTGCGGGACTAAAGTCACAGCTTTCCCATCTTTTCTTCCCCTCCACAGTAGCAAGAACAAAAACGGCTATTATGGTGAGGAAGAATATCCATGCTTATCTTCTATCTAATTTCAGCACGGATGACGTGACAGTGGTGGCATGCGAGGGGGACGAAGAGGAGCATGTACTCCTTGTATCCGCCTACATGGCTCACGACAGAGCTGCTCCGCCGGAGGAGGTCGTAAAACTCATCGCGGAGGCACTGAAAAGAAATGAACAGCTGCTCGTGGGAGCGGATGCGAACGCGCACCACACACTATGGGGCAGCAAGGATATTAACGACAGAGGTGAGTCTCTATTCAGCTTTATAATCAATTATAATCTAGTCGTAGCAAACCGAGGTAATACTCCAACCTATAGAGGACTAGGGAACCTCACACTAAAAATGTGCTGGATATAATTCTGCACAATGCCTCAAACTAGCAGTTGATAGAGAACTGGAGGGTTCTTCAAGGCCCATCGTTTTCTGACCACTGCTACATCGTCACTACTTAAAATTCAATGTAGCTTGCAAGTACCGACCGTTTTGCAATCCCAGGAATAGCTGTATTTTAAATGCATGTAAGAAGACATACGTGAGCACATATGTATCTGCCTATAGAAAAATCAATCTATTGCAATCTGCTGCAACTTCGGAGTTTTATTAGGTCTGTTCCCGTACTCTAATCTATAGGATATGCATTTGTGTAGACATACAAGTCTTCTTAGATGCATGTAAAATACAACTATTGTTTGAAAAATATAACAAAGCATATTCAACAAAAAATATATAATTTTTTTAAAGATATCAGATTCGAGTTTAGTCGTTTGGTGAAAAATACATACTATTGTTAATTCCATATTAAAGAAAATAAATTGCAATAAACAGTTATATCTCGAGGATTAAGAATTGGGGAAATTATGTTATAAACGTCTCTAAGGTATTTTTTTGTTGAATTAAATCCCGTCATTTTCAACCCAGTTAAATTCAGCTCAAACGGCATATATGTATGTACTTAAAATGAAAGCATAGTGACACGGTTGTACAATTATTTATTTAAATTTAATTACATATTAACAAGATTAGCAATAAATTTTAATACAAGAAAGAATCTTGTTGGTATATCCCAATATTATTTTTGTGTGCTTTTGTTTTGGTTTCCTAAAATCATCGCACCTAAAATCATCGCATTTTTTCGTTAGGCTTCGAATCGTGGGAGCCTCACACCCACACACATACACGAACACATACATTAGTTTCTATAATTCAATAATCTGAATTAAATATAACTACGAATAATAATTTAAAATTAAAAAAAAAATGTTCTTCGATTCCTCCATTCGCGCCATTTTCGCACATAATTTGGCCGGCGAGCTTACCGTCGTGTGTTATGCCGTTTCCCTTGTTTTGGCTACGAAAAATCTGAAAAAACGACGTGAACTACGAAAACGGAGATGAAGATTTGACGACCAGTCCCAATCATTCAGTTTGAGTGGTGGGCTGCGTGCGCTATTTGGTTGGACGTACAAAGTTCTTTTACGATTTTTGAAGCAACTGTTCAATGCTTTGTGCTGCGCTTGTTTTTGGGGGTGTCTTTTTTTAAACTAATTAATTTAATTAAAAAAAAAAAAAAATTCTTCGGTTCCTCCATTCTCGCCATTTTTGGCAATTATTGGCCAATCGTTTCGCGTCGTTTACTCAACCATTTTTAGACACATTTTGAGAAGCTGTAGCTAATCGGATACTATAATCTTTTAGAACTAAATAAAACACACGAGTTTTTTTCAAGTCAACATTTTACTCAAAGAAACACTAAAACGACAGCACTGGATAAGGCTGTGTAAACGACGTGGAAATCGTAAAAATGACGCGATAATTCATTGAGAAAATGATGAGAAGTGGAGGTTGACTTCGATATTGCAATAAACGTATTTTGGTTTCGATATGCAATAAAAGCACAATCTTGGGACTGGGTAATCTTGTGATTTCGTAGCGGAGTGTGAATAGCTAAGCTAGATTCAAAGTAGCTTTTTGAAAGCTTCCAAATCTAATACAAATACAATTTAACAAACGCCCTGACATTTTTTGCATCAGTAGATTTATTTGAATTATTTCATTCACTTTTTTATATTATATTCTAGTGAATTTTTCATGTTTCACGATTGTATCCATAACTCCTTTGCGAAAATGTATGATACATAGAGAGAGTAAAAATGTATGATACATTGAGAAAACATTACAATGCACGTGGAACAAGTGCCCAGATGTATTTCGCCGGTAGCTGACATTTATCCAAGCCGTTTGACATTTTTCCACACGACACAGGCCTCGCATGCGAGATATGCAGTAAAATACAATCGTAGGTGCAATGATACAATCGTCTCACTGAAAACACCGGTACTGCTACGGGGCAAGACACACCCACTTCCTTGACCGCTGTGGGTCAACAAAAAAGCCCCCTCTATTCAGCTCAACGGTGAAATTGCTTTCGTCAATCATATGACGCTAGCAAGATACACTAGTCGCACGAGACTTTCACCTCACATCTCGCAGAGCTTACAACACAGATTCAATTCCAACTCCCATACCGCATCACCAGCACCGCATCGATGTCAACTCGCTCGAATACCGTTCGACAGCGCGACATTCGTGTGTTGACTCGACTCTCGCCCGGATCGTTGGTTCTCTCGTTGGAATCTGTGTGTTATCATTTGCAAGTGGAAGAATATTCGGACGGCGCCAGTTCCGTGACTGTTCTGTGTGTCGTTTGATTTCGCTGATAAAACATCGACTAGCGGGTTAAGTACAATTAAAAGTGCAGTGCGGTAGCGGCTGTGTATTGTTTTCGGACTAGTTTCCGCATCCAGGGGCCAGGCAGGCGGCAAGGTCAAGTCCACAGATCGACCGAAGTTTCATCACCCAGTGAAGTTTTCACCGTGAGATTCTAAAGGTTAGTCGTTGACCTCTATTTGACTTCTAAATGTTTTTGGCGGCGCCGGTAATTCGAAGCCGCATTCGTGGAGCTTCCGCCGGAACCAAAGTGAACCTAGTGTTTCTGGCTGTAAATCTTATTGCGGTTGTGAAATTCAGGGAAATTCTGAGACCAGTCGCCCAATTAGGAAAGTTAAAACTATTAAAATGCATATGACGGAAGAGAATAGGTTCTAATTGGGTTAGACTATCTTATTAGAAGCAAATGAAGACAATGTGGTATCTCTTCAAATCTCAAGAGAGTTTCGATCAACTAGTACACGGAAACACCTTGATTTTACATTCAATTGCCTCAACTGTCACTCTGTCCCCACATCATTGCCAGCGCCAAGACCTTGACGTAAGGACAGCGTAGCGCAGCATCCGACCGCGAACCATGGCAGTGACATTTGATAAATAGCTGCATGTTTGTACCTCGAGATGTGGCAAATTTCGATCTGATTTCAATGCCTAAGCTTGATAAAAATGCACAGATTCGTTAAATTGTCGCGTGGACAGAACAACCGGTTCTCGAAAGAGCCGTGCGTTGTAAAAAGCTCCCGGAACGAATTTACTTAGGTTACAGGCCTAAAAATAGCATTGTTTTGGTAATTGACAAATTAAATTTCTCTCGTGCGCGGCTCTGTTGGTAAGCTATATCGTCTTCCGTCGTTTCGGCCGATTGACGATGGTGTCTTATCATTACATCGAGTTTTGGCGTTCGGTTACTGAAACATACGGTAAGACAAGTGTCGTGCAGTGTCACGTTCGATTTAGTATCCAAGGATAAACCGGTCTCAAGTTGTCCCTCCACTTCCCGCATCTTTGCATTCCTCCCCGGGGCATAAGCCGAGCCCTGAACTAGTTCTTCGAAAGACAAGAACGAGGGGTGCAAGCGAATGAACTCTCGAACGTATGTAGGTGGTTGTGGTGTCATGTCTCGTCGAGATGAATGTAGCGGAGGAATGTCGAGGGAAGCCGAATTGAAGAACTGAATGCATCAATTGATTCTGTTATGCATATATTGGGCCGGCATAGGCCACTCGAATTTTTCATTGAGATTTGTATTTGACTTTCCAGAAAAACTTAATTGGATGATTTTAATTTTAAAACTCACTTGATATTTATATCAAGGACTTTTACTTATAGCCCATCATGAAATTATGTTTGAAAAAGAAAATTGAATAGCCGATTATTTCACCGATTATCATGGGAGGAAACTGAGTTGTACAAGAAACTACTGTTCAAGACCATGGTCTTTCCAATAATCATGTTTGGATCCGAGACTTGGGTGATCAGCAAAAGGTACTCTGACCTCTTTGCTGTGTTCGAAAGGATTCTCTTGTGGATAATCGTTTACTTCATTTGCGAAGAACGGCGACTCCGGTGACACTACAATCATGGGTAGTGCAATATCCGTCTAGAAACAGATATAATTACAAAGATAAAGCTCGATAGACTCCGATGGACTAGACACTTAGCTTATATTAGGAAAAGGAAACTGCTCGGAAATCCCATTGCAGCAGATTTTACGGCAGACGCCAGAGGGAGAGACCTTTTCTGCACTGGAGGGATGGCGTTGACCAAGACTCTCGGATCTTAGGGATGCCCAGTTAGATAACATCAGTTCGCGATCGAGGCTAGTGGAATAGTTTGTTGAAAGAAGCCAGGACCGGACCCCAATTGTAGGCCCGAAGATGATGATGAAAACGTTGATTTATACATACATACGCGACAAAACACTCAAATTATTTAACAGACTAAATGAGCACCCTAATAGTGCCTTGAAACACCTAAGAGTAATAACGCATCCTAATGCAAGATACTAAAGTCTCCGATAGCTAACGGTATAGTGCGGGATATATGCATTCAGTGATAAGACACGGCTAAGTAGGAAGAGTTGGGTGGAAGACATCACCCACTCAAAGAATGCACTAGCTCCAGTAAAGCACTGTTCTTAGAAACTCAAGGAGGTCTGAAAACGTGGTGAAATTTTATACTGCTGGAACTAAACCTGATAGAGATCGATGGCGAAATAGATACAACAGCGAGTTATATCAAATATTTGACGAACCGGAGATTCCAAAATTAATTATTGCAGATGCAATTAGCTGGTCACATATTTTACATTGACGAAAGTCGAATAGCTAAAAGAGTATTCGAAGGGAAAATTGAAAGACGAAGACCAGTTGGACACCCGAAGCGAATAACGATTGATATACTTAATAGACGAAGGCACCACAGCGCTGCTGGACATCAGATCCTGATGACAGTCGATGCGCCCTGGATAAGGTTTCAGTGACGATCAGACCAGGGATTGGAACTTCGTCCAGTCTCTACTTTTCCTGTGATAAAGGTCACCTGCTCGGCCGTACCATGGTCGCCCGCAATAAAGGATATATACCTGTGATCAGAGAACGAGCACACCTGGATGTACTTCTAAACATCCAGAACATGCATGTAGCGCATAGTGACTAAGGTAACGTCAAACACCTCCTTCTGATAGGAGGTGAGGAAGATCGATCATGGTAAGATCTGATAAGAGATGAGGAAGTTCGATAATTCTTGCAGGATTGTGCTCTTGTGAGTCTTTTGAGTCAGGGCAGTAAATATAGAGCTAAAAAAACATGTTTTCGACTTTCCGCTGGATTTTAGTATGGTCACAAATAAATAGAGTAATTTAGAATGATTGGACCTAATAGAAGTCTCAACGTAAAAAGTCTCAACATAGCAACTTAATCTATTATTTTTAACTTTTATTTACTGTTTTTACTATTATTTTTAATTATTTTTAACTTTTTGTGCTATGGTTAGAGAGACAGAAACTTTAATCTTTGGGCACTCAAGCCAGCGTACTAATTGTACCAAATATTCCCCCGAACAGCCTTTGTTTGACCTTATAATGAAGACACAACCTTCAATAGAACACTGCAGCTTTCCGGGCATCTGGCGTCCAACCGCACCAATATGCTTACATTTGTTACGTGTTACTCCTGGACTTGAAGAAAATAGTTCGTAAAGCTAATGATTTAAATCATACATCCAGATCAGAATTTTGAACTCTACTTTCCTTAAACCTTTTTTAAAACCAGAACCAATCGTATAGGTCATTTAGCGGAAAATTATAGCTTGCAACAGACTGAACTATAAGCTTCCGTTCGTTTAAGAGTTTCATCATTAAAAAGTTCACACAAATTCCAAGTCCATGATGTTCTGCAGTACGGATCATAATGTTAAAGATTTACTTTGGCAGGTAGTTTGATTTCCTTTGGATTAAATATATAATGCCGTTAATTTCCGAATCAAAATCATCAGTTTTATTATTTTAGAAATTCAATCTTGGATGATTCTCTGAAAAGTACAAAAAGAAAATGAAAAATGAAAAACTTGGGAGTGGTCCTTAGCAAAAAATAGTGTGAATTCTTATCTACGCTCGAGAGGACGATCCTCCGAATAATATATGCAACGAAATATATTGGTCAATTTAAGGCACTTAGTCCGTATGAATGAGGAAGATCCGAAACAAAAAGTCTACGAAGCACGATTCCCCAGGTGAGAAACTAAGGCGAGTTTTGTCTTCAGTGAAGCACTGGCGTACGGTACGCCACCAAAAAATTTCTTAGGATATCGAACTGGATAATGACGGCTAAAATCAGGACATCTGGAACCCTTATATCCAGCAGTTTTTTCCAGCAGGCTGCCGGATGTTGCGTCGTTGGCGATGATGATAACGCGAAAGATAATGAGGGCCTTTCTAAAAGAAAGAATTTCTAAAATATATTTAATTCGAAAATCGGAGCACCGCCACTGGTTAAAGAGTATATTGCAAGTAAAGTCACGGTATACCTTCCATTCAAGCCCAAGCAGACGAGCACGCGTCGTACATTATCTTTATCGAAAATTAGGTCTATCTATATAAAATTACGATTAAGCATTAACAAACTAATTCCAATAGATTTTATCGCTCATAAAACACTAAAGCCACTCTGCAAACTGATAAGCGCCTTAACTTCTCCAACGAGCCCCACATCAAACTTTTCTAAATCAATTGAGCTTTCCCACTAGAAAATCAATAGCATATTAAATTCAAATCCAAAATAATTTTCGCCAGCATAAATCGATTCATCCAATTCTTACTCGCCATAATATTTCACAGGAAAGTTTGCTTTGCCCAGGTGTATGCATTGGGCGTGAATTGGCTCGACATTGAAATTTCAGTATTTCACTACCATTGTGGCAATAATGCAACGAAAGTGAAAGGTCTCAGATTAAAGCCATGTGTTGTCGAAGTGACAAATCAGAATTAGTGCTAATTGATAGCATTCGGAATGCAGTTAAACACGTTTCTCGCTTGTCCCTCTCGCAATTCGTTATCAGTTAACAAAATATTTTCGCATATACCAAGCTATCATACTATTTCGCACCTCGAAACACAGTAAATATATGAGGGAATCCACGATATGAAATCATGTTTGTAGTGTCAATCGCTAACATCTAGTTCTGAACGCGAAGCACTCGGTGGAAAGATGATAGGATTTATTATGATCTGATTATTGGGAATATTAGACTGATTTGGTACGATTAAGAAAAAATGTTTCTAGAGTATTTCGAAGTTTGTTAGTATTCTACAGGTTTCTCGAAACTATCAGCAGCCAAAAAAATATAGTTTTCAAGTGCGAAAACCACTGAATGAAAGAATTTTCATATTTTATTAAATTACGCCAATTGAATATTA
Source organism: Nemotelus nigrinus (assembly GCA_947369275.1). Classification (NCBI taxonomy): domain Eukaryota; kingdom Metazoa; phylum Arthropoda; class Insecta; order Diptera; family Stratiomyidae; genus Nemotelus; species Nemotelus nigrinus. Next base: position 24,283,668 of record OX376372.1, on the reverse strand, counting down.
TTTTAAGTCACTCATCCGCTTCGGATGTCCAACTCCTCAAGTAATTAGCTAGAGTTATGAACTTGTGACTCAAACCATCTATTAGAACTAAATTTAGATCCACTTTGCACATCCTTTTTACTAGACCTAGTTTGAATTTAAACTTACAAGTAATCGGTTCAGGTTACATTGTTGTAATGTCAATATTGCACCTGATAAAGGTTTACTCCTCTTTCTATTGTATTGAAAGCCTTATAAATCTGCGGTGGTCCATACGCACTCTAATGCCGAATAAGTTTCGATCCTGGATTTCCGCTCTAAACCCTATTTCTACACCACGACAGGTATCCATTCTGGAGACTGAGATGTCGTAGTCCAAACATCTTGACCCGAACTATTTTTGATCAACAAGTACAAAGTTTCGCAGTTAATAACACATCACACCAATAAACTGTTAAAACAAATATGTTGGTAATTAGGTTGAGGTGTGCGTTGGTCGACACGACAGTGACCTGCCGACGGACGCACATAGGCACAAAAGAGGCCCGTTGTAATGACACACTCTCCCACTCACTAAAAGCAACACCAACTGCTTCCTTTTATAAACCGCATAATCTCCTTTAGTTCAACTAGGGTTAGGTCAACCAGAATAGCACTACGGGTTAAAACTAGTAGCTGCCTGGTACGACGTGAACTGTCTTGATGGGATACACAACATAATCCATCGGCCCAGGACTTCCTAGTATCCTCGCTGTATTTTTTCCTGACAGCCGATTTGAACAATAATATCAGTATTCCTATCGAGAAGGAGCATGAGACCTCTGGCAGCGAGATACCAAGCCTCGCCAGTTCATCAACAGTTACCCTGTTCTATGTTCAGTTCAGGATCTGGTACCCTGTTCTATGTTCAGTTATCGAAATAAATTGCAGTAGCGAATGCTTCGATATCTTAAGAGATGCAGCGCATTCGGTGACAATTCGGGACACTACAAGGACCAGTAAGGGAATTCATTACCGATTGATTATTCGTGATAATACATATATTAGCTCCAAATATTTGATTAAACAAAAGCCAGCAGAAAAATAGCCACCAGTCCTACCTGAAATACGCTACAATGGTATAGAAGGCGAAAAGACAGCCTTAGATTCAGCTCATCCGACTACTTACCACTACCGACTTATTGTTCAGTATCGATCCATCGGTGTACACATGAATGTGTCCACACTTTAGAGTGACAACATCATTTCACTCAGCACTGACAGGAAAGTATGTTGAAAACTCCAACAGGGTGCAGAGTGTCCGGAGCGGTGTTGTCAACATCCGCCGCAATGAAAACTTCCTCAGATTAAATCAGCAAAGTGTACCAAATACTTTCCGCATACTTTTTGTTACGTTTTACCACAGTAACTTTAGGTATAGCCTAGATATTTGACAATTTGACTCAGTTCAAACGGAACTGCATTCAATTTCAGTAAAGCCAAACTGAGGAACTTTTTACTTTCTTTTAAATAGTATTAGCTCCGCTTTATTTGGATTCACGTTCAAGCCTTACTCTCGGTTCCAACTTGAAAGTGTATTAAGAAAGTGATTTAAATACTTTCTTGACACTACTTTAAATACTTTCTTGACACCGCTATTACTATATCGTCTGCATAAGCAACCACTTTACAGCTGGCACGCTCTTGCTTCCTCAGAAGAGTATTTGCCGTACTGTTCCATAGCAGACGAGAAAGAACTCCACCTTAAGGCGTGCCCGTGTTGAGCATTTCTCGGGTGTACCCGTCGCTAATGAGCATTCCCCAAAGAAGAGATCACTACTCTGCTCCTGCGAAGCTGCTCGATAAAGGCTTTCAATCGCATGTCATGTCAACAAGCACTACAAGTGCATCCAAGATTGCTTGAGGCTTAATGTTCTTAAAGGTACCCTCAATATCCAGGAACGCAACAAGCGTATATTCCGTTAGAGCGAAGGATTTTTCAATTTAAGAGGCAGCATTGAGCTGATGGCTTGCTTTGCTTGACAAGCTGCGTATATTAGGAGACAAGCAAAGTATCAGTACTCGAGTTAATCCAGATATCACCAGGGTTCTGGATTCAACCCCTAAATCTTTGGTGATGACCTTAAAATCGTACATAGACGATTTGACATATTCCACGTATTTCTTTTCACCTTGCGTACGACATACTTTAAAGCCTTCCGTTTCGTTTTATATATTGACCAAGTATCAGATCTTTTTGCGCTGATAAACTCATTCCACCACTCTCTTCGTAAGGCGGTGATTTCCATATTTAACTAAAGAGGCTTTGGTTTCCCTTTGACTTTGGGTGGTCTGCAGGCAGTCCTAGCTGCAAAGTTGGAAGCACTGGTTAGGGTGTTAACTGCTTGATCCAAATCCTGTTAGGAATTGTTGCTCTACTTAGAGAAGATCTGGCCAGGGACTGGAATTTCATCCAGTCCGTTCTTTTCCTGTTAATAAAGGCTACTTGCTTGATCTACCACCACCCGCATTAGAATAAGTAGTAAGCAACTGGAAATTCTCTGCGGAATAATCCCATATTAATTTTCCAATGATATGCTTCCACACTGAGCTTTATTGATCACGCAACTAACCATTTTTCATCATACATATTTCTCATAAAACACGTGAATTTAATAAAATCATGCAAATACAGCTATGTAATGCTGTCGTTAATATTTTCATAGCGTGCGTGCCAATAAATACAAATCTTTTCAAATGGGGACCCACTTGTATTCCTATCCATTCTCTCGTCTCCTACGGATATGTAGATCAAACTATGTACCAGAAATAGACATACTTAAATTCTATGAACAGCAACTACAATTTACACATTTCTCACAAAAGAGACTAATGAACAATTTCTCGTACTCACTCAGTACGAACTTGTGTTGCATAAATAGACTTTCACAAGGTCAATGTTGCAAATATCGCAATGTCCCATAGTGATATTTTTCTGTTATCCCGAACGCATATCACTCAATCGCATTCATCTACAAATATCATACAATAGTAAAAATCGAAAGTCTCCAGATAAGTGTTATCTGCAAAGATTAGGGATATCACACGAAATTCGAAGTTTATAAAACGTGTACTTGGTCTAAAGAAAAATATTTGATGTGCCTGGCTCATAGCCAAATTATTAAAGTGAATTGATCCGACGATCGTAAAATTGATTTTGTGTGACCTATTTCAAGATCAAATTTTTGCAAGATGTCCGAAGTGGACGCTGTTACTGAAAAAATGGAAAAAGTGGAAATCATAAAAAAGAAGAAATCCCACAACTCTTCGCATCACGGGAAATACGTTGATAAAGAAGTGCTAAACTCAATTTGTAGTCAATCGAATTATAATTAATAACCGATCTTTTTTCTTTGAATTTTTTAGATGATGCGAAGAATTTCCCGAGTCGAATCCGGTGCAGATTTGCTGGATTTCTTCGATCGCGGCTATCAGGCTACACGCGAAAACAGATGGACCTTTGAAGTGGCATGGGAAGTTGCGAACAAGGTTGGTGGAATCTACACGGTCATCCGGTCGAAGGCCTATGTTTCTACAGAGGAGATGGGTGAGCAGTTTTGCTTGTTGGGACCGTACAAGGAATACTGTGCCCGAACTGAAGTAGAGGAGTGTGACTTTCCGCGCGGTAGTCCACTGCAGGATGCCGTGAATAGTATCCGAACCCGCGGATATAAGGTGAGTGGGATGATTGAAATTCATTGGCGAAAAATGACTGTTAATTCAACTAAAATGCAGCTTCATACAGGTCGATGGCTGGTCGACGGAAGTCCACAGGTTATTCTGTTCGACATAGGCTCGGGTGCTTGGAAACTAGATCAATTCAAGAGTGAATTATGGGATAAAGGATCGATCGGTGTTCCGCATTTGGATGTAGAGACTAATGATGCAATAATTTTAGGCTATATGATTGCAGAGTTTATCGAAGAGGTAAGAATTAACTTTCAATTTTTTTCTGCGTTTAACTTTTGCTTTCTTTATATTTCCAGTTCAAGCGCTGTGCAAATGAATACTCACACGATCATGAAATTCGAGTTCCAAGGATTGTGGCACACTTTCACGAATGGCAAGCTGGTGTTGGATTGATTGCGATCAGGACACGACTCTTGGACGTAGCTACCGTTTTCACAACGCATGCAACCCTATTGGGGCGTTATTTGTGTGCCGGAAACACAGACTTTTACAACAACTTAAGTAAATTCAATGTAGACGAAGAGGCAGGAAAACGACAAATTTACCACAGGTATTGCTTGGAACGGGCAGCTACTCACCTCGCACATGTGTTCACAACAGTATCAGAAATCACAGGTATGTGAATGATTCCAGGCTTGTGAAAACACGAAACTATGAAAACGTAAATTATCTATACAGGCTATGAGGCAGAACATTTACTTAAAAGGAAAGCAGATATTATCACACCAAACGGACTGAATGTAAAGAAGTTCTCAGCCATTCACGAATTTCAGAACCTGCATGCAATGGCGAAGGATAAGATTCATGAATTTGTGCGAGGGCATTTTTACGGGTGAGTATTTAACCCTGTAAAGTATTCCCACGACAGCCAATGTCGGGTTTATGGGTTGAGGCTGGTAGAGAACACCATTCACAATATAAATGCGAGTGTGGAGTGAGTAGTTCCACAGCTCACTTTATTCCTAACTTAACCTATTCAGAGCTAGGTGAACTCAAAGCTCGGTGCGTGGTCCCTCTTCCGAACCTGGATTCGAACCAGGAAACCCACACACTGGGAGCCAGTACTCTACCCGCTAGACTCGACGAGCTGTCCCCTGGCCATGGTTAAAGTGTGGAGGTTAGAGATGGGCCGTTTCCAGGATAATCGGATCCCTCGGATGCCAGAAAATCATGCCCAATGCAGTGAGGGACTCTGTGCCAAAAGTTTATTATGAAATCTTGTGCGCAAAAATGCTATTCAAGACCAAATTTCGAAAAACGGTTTTTCTGAAATATATCATTATCTTTTATTAGTTTTACGTAAATGATCATTTACTGTTAATATATAATTCGGGATACTGTTATTTGAGATCAACGTATTGCAGGTTTTAGTAATGATTTTCTGGATTTACAATGCAAAAAAACGTTCCGTGAAACTTAGAAAATCTTCCAGAGAAACATTTCAACTTTTTAATTAAGCTTATAGAGATGAAAAAATTAGGAAATGGCCATCCCTAGTATAGATCATCTTTCAGTTCACTTATACCTTTGAAGGCATTTGAATTGAAATCGACGAAATAATGAATCCCAATTGTTCAAGTTCTTAAAAATATGTTATTGAATGAGCTATCTATCAGCTTTGTATCGGCAGCCCAGAAAATCACTTCTACCTCTAAATACTGTACATTTAAAATTCAAAAAAGCGGTTTAATTCGCAAACAGCAAATAAATCTGTTCAACATTTCCAGACATATAGATTTCGACTTGGAGAAAACATTGTACTTTTTTATCGCTGGACGATATGAGTTTGGAAACAAAGGTGCAGATATTTTCATTGAATCGCTTGCCCGTCTAAATGCTCTCCTCAAAGTAAGCACTAATCTCCTGTAACTGCAAAGAAATACTTCAATTTCATTTAACATTTATCTTTCAGCATGAAAACTCCGCAACTACAGTTGTAGCTTTCATGATTTTTCCAACTAAAACAAATAATTTCAATGTGGAATCATTGCGTGGACATGCCGTTATAAAACAGCTTCGCGATACGATTAATCATATACAACAACAAGTCGGTCAGAGGATGTATGATACGTGTGTGCGGTAATTTGAAAAATATTTCAATTTTGGAATTTTCGTGACGATGAAAATGCTCGTGAATTTTTCAGTGGACATTTGCCAGACAATCATGATTTACTTACAAAGGATGATGTAGTCAAAATTAAACGTTGTTTGTATTCTATGCAGAGAGACTCACTGCCACCAGTTACTACACATAATATCGTAAGTTGGATGCTCTTTTTTAATTTAAAATTTATATGCTTGTTGGTTTGAGCTATGTAAGTTAGCTTCAGAGTCACATCGGCGAAAGAATGGGTTTATTGAATAAAATGAATCGTGGAAAAAATTGCGATTCTAATTATTTTTAAATTTGTTTGTTGAACTACGTCGAAAAAAAGTAATCACTATTGAGTTCTCAAAAGTTGAATGTTTGTAATTGTGCTCCTTATTCCACAACTTCGAACAATCAGCTCATTTTACCTCATAGGACCTTGCATGCGGATTAGACACGCACAGAGTTATTGGTGGATATCAATTTTTTCCATACAAAATTTGCAGTGACGTTTATGTGTTACCTATTACGATTCAGCCCGAAAATTCAACTTTACGCAATTTCTTCGGCTTTTTAATGTTTATGCTGTGAGGTTCATACTAAAAGCTATTTGCCGAAAGCTTAAATCTATTTGCCGATTACATTTCGGCTGAATTATTTTAGTAGGGACGATCTTAAAGAAATTGCCAAGAGGTTTCCAGAACATTTCTCTTCTGTCCATCCAACCAATTTAAACACAGCCTTATGTCATGAGAGATATCCTTTATCCTTTTCTAATTTTATGTTCTTCTGAATCTACAAAAACAATTAGTGCTTCCAAACCAGCAATTATTAACGGCTCACCTCTTATTTTCCTTAAACCTTGTGTTGATGGTCTGACGCCGCCTCTTTTTATAATATTTAATAAATCATTTTCAATTGGTATTTTCTCATCGTTGTAGAAACATAATGTTTTACTTCCAATATTTAAATCTTGATTGATTTCTACTCGCCAATATATACGAAAACTGCTTTTAGACTTATAGGTTTCCCAATCAAATTCCAAAATCATCCCAAACCAGCCGCGGATTCATAACAGGATTCATGACTGCTGAGAATCCGCTATCATTTCGATTTATGTGACTATCTTATCTTTCTGCAAATGTAATCTACACGATTGTTTCCAAAGCTTTCGATAAAGTTAATATTGTACTCATTTATTGTAATTTACAAAACTTTGAGTTCGTTGGTCCTCTTCTTCTGAGACTGACCAATTTATGTGATTGTCTAGTAGCCGCCGTGTGGAAAACATTCAACCTTAATAAACTGTAGTAGTGTAGTAAATTTTAACCTTTTCTGTGAACTCAGTTGTTATTCAGTGTACGCACCTGAGGACATTGCTATTCTTGCTAATTCTCAAAGACATCCGTGAAGTTTTTGTTTGTTGCTACTTGTTGCTGATGACTGCAAATTCTGTAAAGCTGTAAGCAATCATCATTATATCTTAAATATTTGAGAAGACAGTGATAGTTTTTCTCATTTTTCGATCAGCAATGGCCTAGAAATTATATATAATAAAGCTTTGTGTCCTTTCGAAATTCGAATATTGATTCGTAAATGGCATTAAAATTCTACAATGAAACCAGATTGAAAACCTTGGAGTTATTAATTTTCCGAATCATATGAATAATACTGCAAACCAATCAATCAATATTCTTTAAAAAAAGATCCCACTCTCACAACATTATCATTGATAGTTCAAGCGCAGCCCAATCCCGATCTATTAGGCACCCCTTAGCTCTGTCTTTTTTCGCCAGTGACGGAGAGTGACACAGGGGATGTTGAATTGTTTTTAAGACTCTCGGCTCCTGATGCTTCCTACAGGTGTCGCAGTTTTGTCGCACGTGCTGCCACACGACAGTGGCTAGTAATGATGCCTACCAGCCGTTTACAGTCAGTCCGCGTTAATTTATGTAGGTATTTAGTTTCTGGAAGATTGTATGATCCCCATATGATTTGATTACCCTGCAGGACTAAGTTGCTCGCCATCAACATACCGCAACCTGCATCATATTGGAGTCGATCAAGTACTGGACACTTTGGATAGAAATTGGGATGTCTGCCGGAACCAACTAGAGGAAGACTAGCCCCATGCTTGGCTAACGAATCCGCTTTCTCATTCCTATTAATGCCCTTAAAATTGACAACCCAGGATATTCTGATTTTTCTGTTTTGTCTAGCCTTTTCAGTGCCTAAAGCGGTCAAATATGCACTTCGATCTATATGTGTGAGACATCAGTGCTTTTATCGCAGTTTGACTGCCTGTGAAAGTGTTGATCTTTGCATCTATAGTATACTTGACGAATACTAGCTATGTGGCTTTTCGTATAACATAGACCTCCACCTGGAACAATTCTGAAAGTCTTTTATAATACGGTCTGCTTAGTATACTGCAGCTGTTTTGAATATGTCGGTGTAAATGCTAAGAGCTGCCCATCCTATACATTCGTTGAATATCTTTGCTCGAAGCAAAGTTTAGGGAAAAATTGGCAGTATTTCAGCCAATACTGCGGTGGCCAAAGGATCTTGACTCGTAGCATCCCGGCCCCATGTTTTATCCAACAACCTCTTGCTGGCGTAAATCGCGTCGCTTGTCCTCTTTGCTCCTCTAGATTCATCTTCAACCAGCGAAAATCTTCAAATTAGTTAGGTATAACAGCATTTGTTGAGTATTATAGAGTTTTTTTTTGCAAAATATCCTTATCAATGCGCTCTTGGATATTTGATCCACGATAAAAACCATGATCGAAAACCATCACTGGAAAATAGTTACGATTAATTGCATTCTTTAGTTGGGGTAAAATATTCATGATAAAATATCTATACAAATGGCACTAATATGACCAAAAGTTTTAAGTATGATTCCCGTTAAGGATTTCAAACGTTTCAGTGGAAACGTGAAAATAACAGCGAAGCAAAGTTTCCCGAGTCGAAATGCATATAAAACGAACTAAATATAAAGTACAATTAATAATATATTTATCTCTTTTAGGTTGATGATTGGAACGACCCAACTCTAAGTGCAATTCGACGCTGTCAGCTTTTCAACACAGTCCACGACCGGGTGAAAATGGTATTCCATCCAGAGTTCCTGTCATCTACAAACCCACTGTTCGGTATCGACTATGAAGAATTTGTTCGTGGCTGCCACTTGGGTGTGTTTCCGTCGTACTACGAGCCATGGGGCTATACACCAGCCGAGTGTACAGTCATGGGCATTCCTAGTATAACAACGAACTTGTCCGGTTTCGGATGCTTCATGCAGGAACACATTGCTGATCCTAAATCGTATGGTATCTATATCGTAGATCGGCGCTTTATCGGACTTGAGCAGAGTGTGCAACAGTTGTCACGTTTCATGTACGAATTCACGAAATTGAATCGACGACAACGTGTAATCCAAAGGAATCGTACCGAGCGATTGAGTGACCTTCTAGACTGGAAAATGCTGGGAATTGTAAGTGGTTGGTCATTAAATTATACTGAGCATACTATCGAAGATAATCTGTTTCTAGTACTATCGGCAAGCTCGTGTCAAAGCTTTACAAAAAGTGTATCCCGATTATATCGACGAAGGACCAGCCTATATTGACCAAAGTCGCAGCTTCAACTACCCACGACCACTAAGCGCACCTTCTAGTCCTAGCTCTTCAAGTGAGTATTATTGTATTGTCTGCAAAATACCAGCCTATGAAGCATTCCTTTTATAAAACAAACTTGTACAAACTGTTCATCAAATTTTCCCCCCTTCCTTCCACGCTCTCCATCACTCTATCAGCGTGCACTGTCCATGTGCATCATCATTATCATCCAGTAAGTTTTTCATAGTGCTTCCCAGAGAACTAGTTTGTTGGTATAAGGGACAGCACAATTCTTATCAATATGATAGACTCACTTTTATTGACTTATGATTGTCTTCGTTGACTTGTGTCCAGAGAAAAGTAAACAAAAAACTCTGGTGTTCATTGTCATTGTGCCTTGTTAATTTTTTTATGTGCAATTTTAAGTTTTCTTTGAATGTCACGATATTGCTTGAACTTTTTAACGGATCTGGCAATGTATTGTAGAAAGCTATAGCCTGTTGTATTGGATCCATTTTCAATCTATCCGTTCTTGGTTTACAAACCAAAAGGTTGCTGGCTGATCTTGTTTCCCTGCTAGTTAACTCTCCAACAGTCCGATTTATATGACAAATTCATTATGATATAGTTGAGAAAACCCAATTGTCAAGCCTGGATGCTTTTCTAATTCACATATTACTCTCTTTTTAGGACACACAACTCCAGCCGCGTCGCGACATGGTTCCGACGAAGAAGATTCCGTTGACGAGGAAGGCGAATTGCATGAACTAGGACTGAAACAAAATAGCCAATAAACATCAGAAACGCATCGCACAAACAGTTAACACCCCACAACCGCCAACACAACACCTATCATTGTAATAAAACTAGCTGCTATTTTAAGCATGTAAGATTGTATCGAGAAGGTGGAACTAAAGTCGAAATGCAATAAACACATTAGGAGAATTGTCTGTAATCACGTCGTAGCTACTTAGGAACTAATTTTCAACTTTTCGTAAATAAAAATTTTCAAATTGTATCTAAAGTAATGAAAAAAAATAAGCCATGAAACCTGTTTAGGTCGAATATATGATATAGCTCATAGTATAACTATTATTGTTGAAAATTTAAAATTATATATGAAGCGGAATGTCAACCAGAACTGATGAAACTTGAAATTATATAAATGTTTTCCTGATCTATCGAAAAAAATATTGTGTTCCTGTTTCCATTTTGGAAATTAAATTTAGAGAAAGAGGGAGAAAAAAAGGAAAATAAAATGTTTTAAACAATATATAGTTTGGAAGTAAATTTTCATTTTTTGTAGATATAGAAATAGGGAAGTTAAGACAACTGTAAAGAAAATATACGACTCTTGTGATGATGGAGCTGCAACTCTGGCTAGAAACTGTAGGTGTGTATAAATAATTTTAAAATTTAATTTCAGCTATTAATTTCAGCGATATATAAGCACCTGAATGAAATCGGGGATGTATGTGTTTTTCATTCGGATTTTATAGTTGGTATGTGGAATAATCGCTGCATAGAGAGATCTCAATTTACGGAAATTAGGGAGTCGTTACCAATAACGACTGGAAAAGAATACTGAAAAATTTTAAATATGCTAATTTAAATATAAATGAACACTCTAAAATCCACAATCAAGCACAATAAAAACAATACGCAATGATTCGTAAAAATGCTGGGTAGTTCATCATGATTTACTCTGCTAATTTCTTATTGAAGAAAATGAAAAAGTAATTGTTTCCGCCCGGGATCGAACCGGGGGCCTTCCGCGTGTTAGGCGGATGTGATAACCACTACACCACGGAAACTGGTGTACAAACATCGGCTTGGAAAATTCCCAGAATTAAAATATCTTTTATATTCGATATTTAAAAATATTTTAGATTTCAGTTATTAATTTTTAAGTCTTCCACAATGCAAGTGCGATTACGCGGAAGCATTCCTCCATTGAAACTAAACTGGAGACGCAACATTTTTTTTTTGGGATGTCGATAGCTCTTCAATATGGCTAAATAATTTTGCTTTGAAATACAAAGATGATCAAATTCAATATTTTTAGAGAAACCAATAGAACCTCTGGTAGCAGAAATATTTATTTTTTATTCAGAATTAGATATGCATAATTCAATTTTTAGAAGATTCCAATGCTTCCAAAATTATTTCTTCTGCTTCATTGTTCGCATACCGATACGTACAGATCAAGAGAGGAGACTTCTGTCTATAATAAAACTTCTTAAAAAAATTAAAATTTCAGGTGATATAATCGCTGACGACTAACAGGTATACATTTCTGTAATTCATGCAGTCTCATGTTATGCTTCAAATACATATTGGCCCAACTTATTGGCCAAAAATCCACTCAGGCTTGGAGTGAACCCAACATTAGCCCAGCTCGCACCAAGCGGGTGTACACATATTGGCCATAGTCTCTGTTGGTCTTGCTTGGGCCAATATGTATTTCCTACATTACATATTATCTGTAAGACACAAAGATGAGTTATACTCCTATTTAAAATAAAAATTCATTCTATATTCACTTGAATTCAAATTATAACATAGCTGAATAAAAATTTATCTCAAAAGCAGTAAAATAATGGGAACTGGTTTGAGTCTTTAATAATGACTCATAGATTTGTTTCGTACAATATAAGTCGGAGTTGTACAATAATTTGAAATTAATGTAAGTACTATAATCTTCTCCATTTATTTGTTCTTGCTTCGGCAGAACATATACTAAAATTGGAACGATACAGAGAAGATTAGCATGGCCCCTGCGCAAGGATGACACGCAAAATCGTGAAGCGTTCCACATTTTTTGCGGCATTCAGCTCGCATCTACACAGTATGCAAAATTCGTATTCGTACGGCTAATTTTTTATGGGTAAATTGCATTATATCATTAAAACAAGAATAATGTCCATTCAGAATTTATTATTTTCCTTCACAATACTTAAATTTTAGCAAACCATGCAAAATTAACTTAAATGTTCTTGCCATTTAATGAAAATAAAAAACAAATGATTTCCAATAGCAGCAAAATCCGTATTCGTACCCATGATAATTTCATCATCGTGGCTATAATGCACATGTTGTTGTTCTGCGAATCATTAGAATTGACAGCTGAGTTTTAGGAAAGTAGTTTGTTTTTAGTTTTATACATAGTTTCGAGTCGTAAAGGAATTAAATCTAAAATGGAACGAAAGACAAGTAAAGTTTCAAACGATTTAAGAAAATTAATAGTAGATTTGCATAAAAAGGGACACGTAGCAAAGTAATGAAGAAAATCGGTGATATTGTTTTAAAAAGTAAGTCAACTGTGCAATACATCGTAAATAACTAAAAGAAGTGTGGCCAAATCACTCGAAAACAGCGAAACCAAAACCGGTCAGGCCTCATAAGAAGGCATCGGTCCTATCCGACATATTCGGCAGGATCCAGGAGTAAGAGCTGTAAAGCTTGCAGCATTGCTCGAGGAATACCATGACATCAAAGTAACTCCACAAACGGTTAGAAATCACATTAAGAAACTTGGATTTCAAAGCCGAATCCCAGTAAGTAAACCATTTGTAAGTAAAGTCAATAGAAAAAAACGCCAAATTTTCGCAAAACAATACCTTAGCAAGGACTTTTCGTTCTGGAAACGTGTCATCTTTTCTGACGAATGTAAATTTAACTTTAAAGCGTCCGACGGATGCATACGAATTTGGTGTGAGCAAAATACAAGACTGGCTAAGTGTAACCTCTTGCCGACATTCAAACACGGAGGCGGTTCGGTAATGATTTGGAGCTGTTTTGGTGCTGAAGGTGTTGGGAATTTGCACTTTATCGACGGTATTATGAACTGGCACATGTATATTGACATTTTAAAGAGATATTTGGTCCCAAGCGCAAGGAAATTAGGTTGTGGACGGAACTACATCTTCCAACAGGACAACGATCGCAAACACACAGCTTTTAATATTCGTCTCTGGATTTTATATAACTGCCGCAATTATTTAAAAACTCCACCCCAAAGCCCCGACATCAATCCTATCGAAAATTTGTGGTCGATTGCTAAGAGGAATTTGCGCAAACACGACCTTCGGAGCATTCAAGGGTTAAAACATGCTCTACGGACAGAATGGGATAATATTCAAAAGGATTTAACTACAAAACTCGTAGAATCGATACCAACACGGCTAAAAGCTATATTAAAACAAAAAAGTTATGCAACCAAATATTAAAACTTAAGAATACGCGTTTTATATTTAGGTTCTTAAAGCGTACGAATACGAATTTTGTTTAGTTATAACCGATATATTGTTTTTTTTCCAAACTTATGATATCTACACTTTTTATTTTGTTTTATTTTGTTTGATATACATATTATCAATGATTTTATTGCATATCTTTTCAACTGGTAGCAACTTGTTTCAGAATATAGAGGTTTTTCACATAAAATTGTTGAGGTACGAATACGGATTTTGCATACTGTACCTCAGCTCGATTTTCTCTTGTCTCATTCGGTGAAGAAGAAGTGTTGTGTTATTGGCCATTGTATCGACAAATATTTCAATTAACATTCTATTTTGCAATTGTAAAAAAAAATGAGTCGTGTTCGGTAAAATTTCAAAGTTACTGGATTAATCAAGGTAAGTTCCTGCAATGAGGCCGAATGATGAAACGAGAATGGTAGGAGCAAATTGCGTACTTTTTATCAAAAAACAGACTTGTCAATTTGAATTGTATTTTCCGCGGACGATTAGGATGATCCGTGTCATAGAAACATGGCTTAGCCGTTACCGCGGTGAAATAAATTTCTCCCTGTGCCGATTTCTATCAGATCGCAGGAAATACCTTTTACAGAATGGGGGAAGGGCATGACAGAGTACAGTAAATACAGCACTAAGGAAATTAATGACACTTTGTATCGTAACTTTCTTGAAGTGCGGCCGCTTCTAAAAAGAACGAGGAAATCTCTTCTCTGCAATCGGCCTTGCAACACCAGAAGCGATAGTAGAGGCCATGCTTAGGGATGCAATTTTGGATGGGAGATAAAGTTATGAAAATTTTAAATAAAAGGCATAAATTGTATGGAAGAGTGCTAAATGTAGTTAAAAAAAAATAGTTATTTTAAAAACAACAAATTGTGTTTGAATAATCAAAAATAATTAAAAAAAATACAAGTACATCTGCGTGTGAGTGCATGCGCGTTTTCAAAAATATAAAATTTTTTGAAGTTTTGCATTAAAAGCCAAGATAAAATAAATTTCGGTAGGTACCTAGAACGATTTTAATTTGATTACACATTTGATTTCGCCACTCAACATTGAAGGCATATCGTTGTCTCCAAGATGTTTAATAGTAGTTTCATCGACATACATATATGTATGTACTTTCTGCATCATTTGCCTTCAGTTCTAATAATTCAGAAAAAGATTCCATCCACAAATTACATATGAAAAATATATCTTCGCGTTGGGGGCCGTGAATGCTAACCGACTGGCAAAAGACATTTCGACATTTCGAGAGTGAATCTCGAAGAGTTCCAGGCAGATCAGGATAATTTTTTGTCACGTTTCGTGATCATGGATGAGATTTGAATCTACCATTTTGAACCAGAAACCAAACAGCAATCGATGACGTGGAAGCAACCCTCTTCACAAACGCCAAAGGAATTCAAAGAGTCGAGCTCGGCGGAGAACGCTATGAATGAATTTTTTGGAACGCTGAAGAAATTATCATAGTGGAATATTTGGAAAAGGGAGCCACTATATTAGGCTCTTTCCACGCAGACCAAATATGAAGATTGCGGGAGGCTATTGAGGAAAAAAAATGCGGCAAACTTCGAGCCGTTGTGCTGTTTCATCAGGACAACGCACCGGTTAACAACGCTGCAGTTTCGATGGCTGCAATTTAAAAAACAGGATTCGAACTTTTACATCTTTCCTCGGAAAACTTTTGTTCATCATCCAGTGACTTTTATTGGGTTGAGTCATAAATACTTGCCGATGCAGGCAGAGGACAATTGAAATTTCTCTGAATTCCTTATTAATTGTAGTGGGGTGATCGTTTTGCTTTTAAATGACAGGTATGGGTTAGACATTCTTAATTTAGAAGTTTGACAGTGCGCACATAAATTTTTGTGAAAAATACAGGTGTTAGAAATGGAAAATTTGAAAGTGCATTTTAGTCATATTATGTTGTGGGAGTTTAAACTTGGAAACAACGCTAGGGCAACAGCTGAAAAAATATGCAGTGTTTATGGTAGTGTAATAATAAGTGAAAGAACGGTGAGGAATTGGTTCACTAAATTCCGTTCCGGAGATATGAAGCTTCAGGATGATCCTAGGCCGGGTCGGTCTTCTGATTTTGACGATAACCATTTGAAAATTTATGCACGCGAGAATTAGCAGAGAAGCTGGATACATCGCAACCAACTGTGTGCTGGCACCTTGAAAAGCTAGGGAAAGTTTGTAAACTTGGAGTCTGAGTGCCACACAATCTCACTGAAAATAAACAGGTGAACAGAATGTCGATTGCCACAAGTCTCCTCTCACGCCAAAGAAATTAGCCTTTCTTGGCCAATATTGTTACAGGGGATGAAAAGTGGATAGCCTATGAAAATGTCGTCAGAAAAAGGCAGTTGCTGGATAAAGACACGGCACCGTAACCTGATCCTAAAGCTAGTATTTACGGCAAGAAAATTTTATTGTGTGTATGGTGGGATCGCCAGGGTATCATTCACTATGAGCTGATGAGTCGCAGCGAAACAATTACAGCAAACGTGTATGTTCAACAGCTACAACATATGCAACAAAAACTTATTAACAAGCGTCCAGCGTTGATTAATCGACGGCATGTAGCGTTACTCCATGACAATGCCAAGCCCCACACCACTAGGATGCCCCAGGACAAAATATTGGAGCTAGGCTGGTTCGTTTTACCCCACCCGTCATATTCACCCGACCTTGCTCCAACCGATTTTGATCTTTTCCGGTCGCTTCAGAATTCCCTTAACGGAAAAACTTTTACCAACAATGACCAGGCACTTTTTGCAACGAAGCCAAGAACATTCTACGAGGAGGGGATTGACACATTGCCAGATAGATAGCAACAAGTAATAAATAATAATGGTGAATATATTATAGATTAGTTTATGAATTTGTAATTTTTATAATGAAATAAATTTATAGCACAAAATTGGCAATTACTTATGACTCAAGTCAATACATCTTTCCTGGGTTCAAGGAAGACCTTCGGAGTAGGAAATTTGAAAATGATAGCGAAGTGATGGCCGCTGTTGAGGCATTTTGGGAGAGCCAAGATAAATAATTTTTTTCTAAGGGTATCCTGGGTTTGGGAAGAAGATGGACTAAATGTATTAGCTTGTTAGGAGACTATGTTGAAAAATAAATATATGTTTTAAGTTTAAGCACCTTGGTTTATACTCATTATCATTACTTATTGATCAACCCTCATATTAAAATTAACTTATTCTAAATTTTGACAAAAAATGAGAAAACTTGGAAAACTCTTAAGGTCTCAGAATTCTTTGTAACTTTGATGGTGAATACTTTGATCCTTGGTAAAGTAAAGTAATCCCACGACAAACCTTTTCGGGTCTAGAGGCTGAAGATGCTAAAGAGCTTCATTGCAATAATAGTGTCTGCGAGTATTGAGTAATTAGTTCCACGATTCAACTTGATTCAGATACTCACAACTAAATTGATTCAAAGTTCGATGATTTTTCAGGCTTATATTGAAACCATTATCAGCCAGTGCACTTGGACATTCAAACTTCGATTCTTTAAAATAACACAAGCTTAGTGCCATAAATAACTTATCTATTTGTCTAAGATTTAGTGGTAACATAAGCCTTGCTTACATAGTCAATGTTCACTAGACATTTATGAGATATTATAACATTTATGCTTCAAACAACGTAAACTTTAAAGTACATTCAAATCACCTCTTAGGCCTAGCAGTTGTCTTAAATATTCGTACATACGCTTTGTCATAGCCATAAGCTATAATTGCAGTAAATGGAAAATAATAGCTTAAATATCTAGATCCTACAGCTACCATATTAAACAAAAACTTTATCAAACCAATTTGAAACCCATATTCGTGCAGATATACATATAGTGAAATTTTAAACCTTTGATGCCTGGTCAACTCATAATACTTTCCTTTCCCGTGATTCTTTGGATCACAATCAACGATTTCATTCTGAAAATATTCATATCCTGGACATCCGGTCAAACGCTTTCCCAGATAAAGCATTATATCGTACTCGATATTCCACTGGTAATGTTGCAACCCCTCTGATAGAGCTCGCACCATTGGCTCAAACTCAGACGGAGGGTTCTCCAATCTAGGTCGAATGACTTTCTCCATTAAAACATTTACGCAAGTTATCGTTTCAGATAACGACTCTCGGCACAAATTCAATTCATCTTTTATTCCCAATAAATGCCCGATAACGCGCCAAAAGTAAACTAGATCTCCAAAATCTTCCTCGTTTTTCACATGAATTCCAATCATTCTAGGCTGTGATATGGCATAGCCCATAAATCCGAACTGGGTTATGACCATGTCACGCAAGGTTACGGCCAAGTTGCGAGTTTTTTCGCAAGCTTTCCTTGCATGCAAATGCTTCTTTCGAACGATTTCAATGCTGTTCCAGAGTTTGGAGCCTGGTTTCAGATCACCTTCGTACCATATCAAGACGTGGTACAGTGTCGCTACATATCTTCGATAAGCGTCCATAGCTGCTCCCGATTTTCCCGTAAAGACTAAAACGTCTAGGATCGTAGTCACAGCCAGTATAGCTATAAGGCCCATAAACATTGCAGAGTGCATCGAAGCAAGATGATCACGTAGAAATTGTTGACCTCTGAAATTAGGTGTTGAGAGCATTAGCAACATAAAATTACCGGGCACCTGTAAAACAAATAAAATTTAACTCCGAATTCAAATATACGTTTGTCAACAAATTTTATTGGTGTTCACTAGCGATTTCCTATAGTTAAAATGAATTCATGTCTTCATACACGTGCTTGTCATACTAATGGCAGTTTTAGAATTTTAAGGTAATTCATAAATACGAAATGCTTGTCAGCCACACACGACCCGTAGTAGATTATTATGAGCCTTTGTGGGCATTTTGCTGGCTAAGTTAAAACCGGTTAAAATGGTTTATGTCTTAATTTTTCTAGGCACGTATGGGTATGGCTCATTAAAGACGGATTTGGACAAAACATGTGCTAAGCTTGGTAAACAGTGCATAAAAGTGTTTGAAGTAAAATGACTGATTTGGCCTTGAGCTTTAAAAAAATAGATTCAAACATTCTTTCTAATGACAAACACACATATGCATAAACAAGCTTCATAAAAATTATGAAAAGGCCTTATTTTACTAATTGTACGAAGTTCATTTCAAGCGTGCATGTTCCAGCAAAAATAATAGCATCAATGATCCAACTGATTAAGATTATGAAATGTACGCGTTTGTATGTATCATACATGTGTATGTAATTCCTATGAAGCATTGGTAGTAACTTTTTTATTACCTAGTGAACAGTTTCAATTAACACTTAACTACTAATAAGCTCGCATTATTGACATGCAAACTATCAGTATGACTGACAATTTTTTTCAATGTCTATCACTGTCTTTTACTATTTGAATGGTAAATTACATGAAAAGAAACGGTTTAGCTGCAGAATCTGCAAAGGAACAGCTAGTAATACAGATTTTCGAAGAAAAAACGAGGAATCGTGCAAATTTCGAGTGCGTATTCTACTACACGTGCTCCTTATTGCAACCAACCTGTTTTGAAGGTCGTGTACCACTTTAATCCTTAGCCTACATTGAAACGCATTGGCTGGAAGAGTTTTGAGTATTACCATTTGCATGAATTTCAAAATTTAGGGAACTAAAATATTTGTTACTTATATTTGTTATCGGATACTTGTCTTATTAATCTTACATCTCTTTTAACGTAAATTATGAATATGCTCAGTGCTTGCAATACTTTACAAACACCATTAATGCTGCACATCAAAATTTCGTTTTCTTCGATGACTTAATCGAAAATTTTTAGGAATTGAAAAATGTTTGGGGTTGCCGCTCGAACAATTTCCAATGCTTGGAAAATTAAAACATTGGTTATTTATTTTCATTCCAGATGTTTGCCACGTGAATATTTCATGGCAGAATCTGGTGGTACGGAAATAACCAAAATGATTGATGCTGGCAATCCTTAACTACCGAATTCGTTTCACGTTGAAGCCAACCCACCCTTTTCATTTCGATTCAATCCGATGACTGCATTGGAATTTATAGGGGTAAAGAGAAATTTTGGAATACCACCCGCAAAACTTTTCAAAGTTTTAAAATCCAAATATTTATGGTTTATTGTCACTACAAGATCATTAACATTTGAAAATTTAATGATAACATTGCTTAATAAAGAAATAAAAGACTAATACAAAAACTACCATTGGAAGTTATAGGGCAAAAAGCTTTATTTTGGTGATCAAATTTTCTAGATTCAAGAGACACAAATTAACATAGCTGACAGCACTATCCTAATTTTTCAATCAATTTTCTGACAAACTTGGCTACTGTGTAAGTTTCGTTCAAATCTGGTGGCTGAATTGGAATTTATAGAACAAAAAGCCTTTTCTTTCCTTAGTGATTTAACAAGATGACACCAATGCGACAGGGCGGCCGATATTTCAAAATCACTTCTATAATGCTGGACCCTACTTAAGACCAATATATCCTGTGAATTTCATATTGATCTGATCATCGGGTCTTGAATGTTCAAGAGTACAAATTTAGAGTGCTAATCTTCATCAACGTGGCACAACAGCCCGACGTCGGGTCTTGGCCGCCTGCATCGATCTCCTCCAATTGTCTCGGTCACGTAACCGCGTCCTCCAGTCTTGGAACCCCAATAGTTGCTCGGCGTCCGCATATACTAAGCTCTCCCAACGAGCTCTTGGTCTTCCTCTTGGCCTCGCTCCGTCGACTCGTCTTGTGTTCATGACAAGTTTTAGCATGCGATCGTTATCCATGCATTGCACGTGCCCAGCCCACTGTATCCGTTGTAATTTGACGATTTTGGAGACTTCCAGCTCATCGTACAGTTCATACAAGTCATCGTTGTACGGGATGCACCATCCATCTCGGTGACGAACAGCCCCGAAAATCCGCCGTAGAACTTTCCGTTTGAAGGTGTCAATCATATTTTCGGAGGCTTGGGTCAGGGTCCACGTTTCGCAGCCATAGCACAGCACAGGTCTTACGATAGTTTTATAAACGCGGAGCTTAGTATTTCTGTGCACATTCTCCGATTTCATAATGGGGAGGACCGAGAAGAACGTCTTATTTGCTAGTTGTATCCGTCGCTTGATTTCGTCAGTTTCGTTGACGTCACTCGATAGGTTTCTACCCAGGTAAACGAAGTTGTCCACGAATTTGATGCTAAGATCGCCTACGTTGATGGTCGTGTACGCTGGCGTCCTTGTCCTAGATTGCATCATAACTTTCGTTTTGTCCTCGTTGCTGCGGTGTCACGTCTAAGCAGAAGTTCTTCTGCATCGGTCAGTTTTCGAGCCATGATGTTAATGTCATCCGCGGACGCTGCCAATTGTATCGACTTAAAAAGTAGCGTGCCACTGGTGTTCAGGTTCATTGCCCGAATAGCGAACTCAAGTGCCAGGTTGAAGAGCGTGGGCGCTATTCCATCGCCCTGCTTTAGGCCAACCAGAGTTTCAAAAGGATCCGTCAATCTGTTCTGGGTCGGGACCTGCGGGACGGAGTTAGTCATCGTCATCTTTATAAGTCTCACTAATTTTTCCGGTATACCAAATTGCAGCATTATGCTATATAGTGCGCCTCGGTCGATGCTGTCATATGCTTGTTTAATCGACAAAGGTTTGACATACGTCGACGTTGTATTCCCAGCATTTATGCAAAATTAACTTGACCGTGGAGAGCTGGCCATTGTGGACCGACCAGATCTGAAACCGCCTTGGTACTTGCCAATCATTTCTTCCGCGAACGGTTTAATCCCGTACTCCAGGATTTTTGACAGAATTTTTGTAGGCCGTACAGACCAAGGAGATGCCTCTGTAATTCCTACACCGCAGTTTATCTCCCTTTTTATGTATGGGACAGATGATGCTTCTACGCCAATCGTCTGTCTCCAATATTCGCAGCTGTAGTTGATGTAGCGCACTTAATAAACCCGCCCCAGCTGGTATCAGCTGGTATCGAAAATTTTTCATTCAGTTCGATGATTTGAAAGGTTTTTGATGTGCCTACTGTAGACCTGTCCGCACACCTATAAAATATCATGTATGCATAGTTGGAAACAATAGTAATGGATAGCGGATTGGAGGTCATTCATAAAAACCAAGCATAGTAATAGACCAAGGATAGACCATTGTGAAATACCAGAAGAATGATGAACTGGAAAAGACAAAAACTGCCAAACTGCCCGAATTTATCCAACAACAATTTAAGATTGGCAGTGTCAAAGGTCTTTGAAATTTTTTTACACTACATTCACTTGTTCCTGATGATCTAAAATAAGGACAACTGTGTTTGAGAAGAGGATGAGGCTACACAATCCATTACACAATCCTATGCTGCTCTGGAGAGGATGCGATGAAACATGGGATATATTTTAGAGAAAACATTTTTCACAAGAAGCTTACTGAACCAAGGAAGAAGGGAAATAGGAAGATAATTGGAGACCGAGGAAACATAGCCAGTTTTGAAAGTAGGATAAATTTTAGAAACATTTCAGTCAGAAGGGAAAATACCGGTTGATAAACTCAAGTTGCAGAGGATAGAAAGGGAAATGTGCTGTGACGAAACTATAGAACACGCATAGAAATTGGGTATAAAATCGGATCCACCACCGGAATGCATAGATCTTCAACTTGGATTAGAAAAATTAAGGAGGAAGGAGAAGAAAATCAGGGGAAGGGAAAGAAAAAAAAACTATTAAAGGAAGAAGAGAAAAAGTTTACGAAACATTCACATACATCCTGCAGAGTTGAGAAAGTAAAGTTGTTGAAACTAACATAGTGCGGAATGGAAGTATTTTTCTTCAGAGAACGAATATATGACCAAAAAGTTTTAGTGTTGCAAGAAAAGATAGATAATTCCAAACTAACAAAGTAATAATTGTTTCATTATTATTTTAGCTGACGAACGCAAGGTCCGAAACTCGGCAAGGTCAGAAAGAGAATTTGGTCTTCGAACTCTTTTCCGAGCAACATTTTTCAGTTGGACTGACAAGAACCGAGGAAGATCTGTAGATTTACGAGGGTGACAGATAAGTTTATAGATAGACTAGTGTCCCAGAAATTCGGAAAGTGTATAATCAATACTTAGGCCACGGAAGAACGAAAACCATTTAATTTTTTCAAAATCAGATGCCATTCGTGGGTAATTAGCCCTACGAAAATTGTACCGAGGAGCAACTGAGATTCTTTTTTTTTGAAGGGTATGTAAGTGGGAGATAAAGCGACAGAGCGTGATGGTGAGAGTTTGCTAGAACATAACAATGGTGCATGGTAGATACAGATATATATATATATATATATATATATATATATATATATATATATATATATATATATATATATATATATATATATATATATATATATATATATATATATATATCAGGGGAGGATAAGGTCGAGAGTACAACCATTCAAGTTACGCGTTGAGTTAAGCTGTGAATGGGAGTTAAGGCAAACAAAGGACGAAAGTATTATGGAAAGGTAATTATTAGACCTAATGCAATTTTATGTTGGGCCTCTGCCAACAGAATGCAAATTGAAATCAACACAAAATATTAGTGGGTCGAAAGCAAATAAATTATGAAGGTAGGAAGATAGCTCAACAAAACAACGCAATAACTGCTACAAGGAACATATGCAGAGAGGCCTTAGATCAATATTTAACAGGAAAGGAAGGACGAAAATTACTATCAGTTACAATTACGAACATTTACGATGTACTCAAAATATCCGGTGTGTGGCAAGAATTTCACTGCTGTTGATATCGTCTGAAAACCAAAGTTTCCGTGAAGCAGATAATGTCATATAGAGCAAAGAAGGAGTTATAAGATACAGATTGGAGCTTCAACCTCAAGCCATGCTCATTTTGGTTAACATAAAGAAGTTTTACAATTTGTAAAATTTAATTAGAACAGGTGCTTTTCTTATTCGTTGAAAATTCATATTTTTAGTCACAAAGCCTTGTAGAGTAGAAGTACCAGCAATTAATATTGGTGCAGAATGTATCTGATGATGCGTTTGGTGATGCATCAGCGAGTTGGCATCATGCAGAGATATTAAACTAGATTTGAAACTCAATTATGTTAGTCCCATTATCAAATAGGATTAGACAATTTAAACACTACAAACCAATATCTTGGTGACGAGAAGGGGGAGGAAGAAGTAAAAAGAGGGGCTTGGGAAGAATGTATAATGGAAAAATAGCTGATAAGAAATCTGCTTAATGTTCGCGAAGATTCCGCGGAGACGATTTGTATAACTAAGTCCCATGGTTTCAAAAAAAGGTATTTATCCTTATTTAAGGAATATAGAGCCAAAAAGATTCAGTATTCCCAAAAGAAAAAGGTGACAGTAATCTAGGAAAGCAGTGGTGTATTTCACCTTTGATTTCTTTTTTTAAGAATCCTAAAGACTGAAATTTAGCTACATCAGCAATAAATGTTGGAGTAAAACCTTTTTCGAAATGATTTTTGTTTCAACTTGTTTTGTAAGCTAAGTATGAATATATTAGGCTATGGAAGTAGGAACTAAATTTAGATGGGGTATGTTGCATAACATTTTGCTAATTTAACAATTAACTCAATTATATTTGTGAGTCTCTTTGACATTTTCATGAACACAGATAAACTCTATTCTAGAAGAAATCACTATTCTAGAAGAATTAAAATGCGAATCATCTTAATTTTACGCTTGCTGAATATCAAAGAGACATGACATTGTTTTTTATCCCGACTAACCTGTAATTTAGATTTTTGAAGAGTTGAATTTTTTGCCAACGTTTGTACTTTAATATATTCTTTCTCTATTCCATTTATTATATTTATTGGTTAAATAGTTCAATACGGACTAATATTAAATTACTGGTGTCCTTTGTTATTTCAAATGATAGCATTGATTTTTCACTGATGAACATATACTTCACAAATCATTACTAATAACAGCGATATTTTATACACATACATATGTATGTAATTAGAACTGGCACGAAGACGGCGTCATCTGATCTTGCAGTAAGAATTTACTTCTAATGGGAAGATTTATTGAAATGAATTGGTTTGAAACCTAATCAAACCCGCATTTGAGTTAACATATGTACATTGATGCTATCCCATATGACTGAACCTTTCGTTGAACAATTTGTATTTCGCAGTAAGCGAACACATGCACTTCATATAATTAGCATAGCCAGTGACTTGTAACGCTATGATTAACAAATAGCTTACAGCAAATCATTACGGTTGCGCTTGTAAATAGTAATGTAAAATTGCGATGGTAACAACGACACTATTCATGCGCTACACATATTTACTTTCTTTGTTCATTTTCTGTTCAAATTTATCGCTCCCGCAGAAGCTACACTAATCCTTGCCACTAACTCACCTTCGAAAACGTTTCTGATCAAACCAGGTTGGTAGCTCAATAGTGACAGTGTCCAAACCAGCATCAACTAGCTCCTTTCCATCTTCTCCTAGAAGACGTTTGAAATAGTCGCGAACAGCTAGAAAAGGATTGATTCCTGTAATTATTCTCAATAAAATAATGTTTCTTGCCTTCATCATGATCGGTGGTAGCCATAGTATGGAGTCGCCACGTACGAAAAATGGATGCTTGCAGTTAACTCAACACTCACATCCGTACTTTAAAATGGGTGTTTAACGACCGACAGTAACTCTTTAACTGATTCTAGTAAGTCGAGATTTTTTCAGGTAAGAATTTAAAGCAGACAGTACGTACTGATCTTTCATTAACAGTCAACAGTTCAAAATACGTAATGGGCATTTCTGGCAGTCTAAGGTCAATCAAGAAAAATGATTCAAGTTACGTAAATTGTTTCGCATCCAGACGTTTTACCGCGTAAATGGCTAAGAAAATAAACATACAGAAAATTTATCTGGTTGCCAGCGAAAATTTCAAATTAGGAGAGATGAATTACAAAAATAGATAAAAAAAATAGGCATAAAACAAGTTAGAGAAAGTAAATGAGTAAGATCTATATAAAAAAAAACGAAATATTTAAACTTAAAGATAAATTTTCCTTTAGTAGTTGAATATGTTCTAGTTTCTTGACAAATAACGATATTTGGAGGGTAATCGTCTCTCTTCTACAGTATCTATCGGTAATCGTAATGTAACCTAAAAATCTATATATACTGCTTTGTTTAGTATTTTTAACATTTAAGCATTTTTAGCCGAAGTTGGAAATTTTTAAGTTTCGTAATTGTATCCTTTGACCTTTCCTTGCCACATTCAACCGACCAGGATTGCTTCAGCTATTAAAATGTCTCTCAAGTAGTTCCAAACTCTTTTTATAAAACTTGTAATGGGTTGTTCAGGACTGGTTCATTATCTGAACCACATCAGCCAGCATATTTCAATAAATCGTAACCCTTTCAGTCACCAATCAGTACTTAGCCATCACCAAGAAACATCAGATACAGTGTAATGCCAAAATATATACATCACCGCATCATACGCACCTATCGTTGATATTTTAATCGATGCCTAATTCAAGAATCGATCCTGTGATTCCTTGCTTGACTGAAATTCTTAATCCAAACTGGCTTTTCCACATTGATGAATGAGTGCAGAGTTGGTAAATAATCGGGTAATCACCGCACAAAGCTATTTTGTCAGCTCATAGCTCTGTTTGGTGAGCTGTGAGCGGTAAGCTGTTTTCCCAGCTCATATCTTTGTCCGATGTGCTACGAAAAATCAGGTGTGGTGATTGATGTCATGGTTTGTCACTGCTATGTAATTCTATAGATGAAAATTTATCTGCAAATCTGCTCAAATTGTAATGTGGGCTCATAAGCTCTGATGCATGCAGGAAATGTCTGAAAACTATTGGTAGCAGAGGTTTTGTACTAGTCAAAAGTACACAAATGCGCAGGTGTGCTTGAGTAGTTTAGTGTGCGTTTTTTTTTTCAATTTTTCGCACAAATCATAGAGGGAAATTGGATGGTTTTGGGGTAAAATATTTCTGTTTATTTAGATACTTAAAACTAGGTGGATTAGATTAATCAGGAATAGACTATGTTCACAAAAGTCTGCAAAAAAATTTGTGTTGTAAATGTACTGTAAGCAGTTTAGGAGTACGCCTATTTTTGCTCAACCCGTAAAAACCTTTCTACCCTACAACTTCCGATGCAGCCATCGAAACAAAGTCGTACATTACCTAAAAATTAAATAGATAATAAGATGGGTAGGATGACTAAGATAAAGAGGACCCTGTTGAGGTAATTTTTGACAGTATAGGCTCATGGTGTTGAATGTTCTACAACATCTAGTTATTGGTTTATTCACAACATCTAGTTATTGGTTTATTCAATAAGCGATTGTCCAAGTCTAATGACTGTCACAGTCTGAATAAGCGCAAATTTCTTCGTTAAGTAGTCGTCACTAAGGCTAGCAGCCGGTCGAAAAAACTCTTTTCCAAAGCAACAATCCTGGAATTGTTTTTGCGGGATGATTAAAGTTGAATAAATTTTTTTATTTATCTTGAAAATTTTTATTTGACAAAGTGGTTTCGAAAGCATGCACTGATTCTCATCAGACACCAGCACACAGTGCATACTTGACTGGTGTGACCATTTGCAGTTGGAAATCATTAATTGTTATTTACGCTGGCTGTGACAAATTTTAACATCTCCGACTTATATCCATGATTCTGCTTTCGGAGGCTTATTCCGCAAAACGATCGAGTTTCCCGTATCAATTATTCTCTGCTTTGATAAGCTTTAGAGACGATATACGTTGTCTATGCGATTATAGACAAGAAGGGAACCGTGATCACAAATCAACAACAATCTTACCAAAAAGTTTTGTTGCCAAAATTTCACTTATAGCATGCCGGAGATATTTTACAATTTGGGACATTTCAGTGTCCATGCCGAAAAGCTTTCTACGCAGCAATTTGGCGTCACACAAATCTGTGACCATGTGTTTTTAACTCCTCTATGTTTTAAAGAAAATGCAAGTTGAATGGTTAACAAAGGACGTCAACAAGAAAGGAGCAAATTTTTTAGTTTCATTAATTTGGAAAAGCTGAAAATTTGCTTCCTTTGAGCACTCTGCTAACCTTACAAAACACTTTCGCTCAAAACACACTTGCATTGCAACTTGTGTTTGTTCCTTGATGAGTATTCGGATAAATCTCGAATATTGTAGCGGAGGTGATTTTTCTATAGTACCTTGTTGCGACAAAAACTCATTTTTGAAAAATTCGTCACTTTTGGCCATTTTTAAATTCGTTCCTAGCCTTAATAGCGTCTCTAACGACATCGAAGCTGAAACAAGCAGATAACAGGTATGTCGCTTTTCTTCTCCGGTAAACACTTTTTGGAAATAAACTGCTCCTGTAGTATGAGAAATTTTGCCGAAAACTAGAAAAGTAAAGGAACAGATTTCGGATAAAACTGGAAAAACAAGAACAACCAGAATATCTCCGTATCTTTCACTCTCAAACGAAATGCGTTAAATCAATCAGCAGTGGGACTATTTGACAATCCGAACCATTTTGACAGAAATTGTCAGCAGAAACATTTCGGGTAAATTCTTGCAAGAGGGTAAACGCTGACGTCAACGAAACTGACGGTATCTTTCGGTTAAGACTGGTACTGACTTAATCGTTAAGATAATTTTGGACAAGCATCCATTAGTTAATCATTCTTTGGAGTGAAATTTCTGACAATGGAAAAAAGCGGATACTCGGCTGGTTTTTGATGGATAAAACGTCAAGTATTTCAATTTTTGATCGGTTTTGTTGTTGAAAAGATATTTGCTCAATTCAATTTTCAAATCCAAATACCAAATGTCACTTTTTAGCTCGAAAGAATAAACTGCACATACTAAATTGGCGTGAAATGATTGGAGACGTGTATCAATGCCATCTGCTTTTCGATCACCAAAGAACGTTTTACGCAAAGAAGTGAATATCACTCTTGGTTGATCTCAAGCTAAATTTTTGCCGAAACAAATTTCACGTGAAATTTTGTAAGAAAATTTCACGTGAAATCGAACACAATACCAGCCTTTAGAGGAAAGTAATTTTGGGTGAATTCATTATCTTTTTTAAGTAGGTTTAGAATGATTCATAGAAATACTTTCTCCTTGACAAAAATTGACGTAGTTTTTTCCATTTTGCAAGAATTTATCCAACAATTTTTCGGCCAGCAATTTCTGGCTAAGTGGGTCTCCGGCTGTCAATTAGTTACACTACTGATTAGTTTGATGTTTCTTGTGTGAGAACGAATGAAACTGAGATGTGAAAGGCAATGTCACCTTTGGCTCTGCTACTTACTTTGTCAGCTTTTAGACAAAATCTGTACCTTTACTTTTCTCGGCTTCGGAAAATTTCCTTCCACTACTAAAGTAAGTTTTTACCCATGTGCCAAACTTATCCAAAAACTATAAAATGTTTGCTTCTCAAAGGCTGAGTCGTTTATTCGCTTAAGGAAGCAATGTACCATAATGCAAATTGAAGCCATGTTTTACATCACAAACGACACCCAGTGACATTTAGCGAGACACATGCCATTTAGTGAGACTAAGAGATAGGCAGAGAGATAGACAGAGCACCAATGGTCCAAGGAGTTTAGTTTCATCTAAAAATGTAACGTATCATCAGACAAAATACCCGGTAGGTCTCATCCAGAAATATTAAAAAGAAAGGAATCAATGTGGCCACCTTGAGGTACACGAGAGCCATCATGATTTTCTTTGATATGAGATCTTGAAATTAACATATTGTGACTGATTGTGGGTTTAAAAGCTAAGCTATCTTAGTAGAGAACCTGTGATCTAAAATTACTTCAGTTTGTAAATCAAAATGGAGCGATCATTTCTTCTCCCAGCCTTCTGTTTGCTGAAGACTGAATCACTCTATGATTTTCTCTATTTGACAAATGGCCAGCGTCTTTTTTACTTAGAATATATTTGAATATCATCAAATATGTATCTCGCTCATATAAAATGTCTTGTCTTATGTTATTCTGCTCTCTGTACAAGTAATCTCTTAGATTTCTGAAAATTTTAAAAGCTTTGGTTTGTTTTTTGACTCAACTGAACACTGCATTATATGTAAACTGTATTTCAGAAGTTGCACTATTTTAAGGCAGTACTGTCTTTGTTATAAAATAGCCTCGAAGCAACTGTTTTCTTTAACTAATTTCAAAATCGTATAATATATTCTTTTTTTATCATATTTAAAACCAAACCCTAAAACTTCTCTCTATTCAACATTGATGTTGTCTAAATTCATTTTCTAAATTCCTTTAAACATTTGAAAAAAATTCGTCAAAGGAATACTTGTTGGATAAAGTCTAATGTTTTATATTATTTCAGTTCTGAAAATTGTCTTTTTAGCACTAAAACCGAATTGACGGGAAAAGCTACCAAGCGTCTTCTAAATTTAACTCCAACGAACATTTCACCCTGTGTCAAATGTAAGGTTTCTTTAGAATAATTTCTTTCGGGCACATAAATTCAGATTTTACAAACCATTCTGCAAAGAAATTATTTTGTGAAATCTGTTTTTTTTAAGTTTGTTGTAAATCAAAGAGAGAAATTTTATTTGTAGACATCTTAATAATCGTAAAATTTGTTTTTTGGACTATTTATATTTTTTATCAAATACAAATTATGTAATATAATGCCCCGATGCTGCCCATTGAGCAGTATGTAGTTCCAGACATCATATCTTACCCCATTTAAAAATATTCCGTTCAACCCCAAAGAATTCCTTAAAATTCATAAAATCTTCATATTGCTTAGGATTCAAAATCAAAATTTTAATAAATGTCCTGTAGAAGCTTCTCTGCTGCCAAACTAATTTTTCATGCTGAATAATGACGTTTTTACACCAGAAATTATTCATTAAAAGTCTGGTGCGTTATCTGTCCCAAGATACCGGTTCACAAAAATGACTTGCTCAAGAAAAGTAGTAGATATCATTTACTACGTAGTAAAATAGTGTAAAAAGTAGCAAATCTACTATAAACATAATAAATGCCTATCACTAGTATGATCCCGAAACTCGGGTGTTCAACAAAAAGCACTCTGACCTCTAAGCCGGGCTCGAAAACAAAGTCTTGCAAAAAAGGGCAATTCCGGAGACGTTCATAATAAAATCATTAAAATGAAGCTCGGTAGACATGGGTGTGTTGGGCTCCTAACTCTTATGAGTAAAAAGCCTACTAGGAAAACCTGTCGTAGCAGATTTTATGGCAGCCGACGTAAGAGACCTTGTTTGTGCTGGAGGAGTTTGACCAGGACGCTCGGAGCCAAAAAGTACCATTATATGACACCGGCTCGTGATCGGAATCGGTATAATAACGGATTGAAGACGACCAGGACTGGACCCCGGTTTTAGTACCTATGATCATGTTAGAGCGTTACATTACCATTAACATAATCTAATAAAATGTAAAATTTTATTGCATTATCACATTCTGTACCTCATAGCTTAACCAAAGAATCTATAAAAGTATCTGCAGGGCAACGATGTCATGGAATAAGGTGTAAACTGTAAACTAAGTACTCGATGGATCCTTCAATTTTGACGATTGAAAATTGGAAAAAGAAAACTTACAAAACTGATTAAGTATTAGGTTTTTTATTGGCTTATGTTTGTATGTAGAAAGGGTTGAGCCTTGATGCATGGCCACTGTTCTAATCAAATAATGACATCTGAAAAGCTCTTGACCCTTATTTTTGGAAGTTTTGACCGCATACGAAATGACCTCATGGTTTAGAACTTCTTACAGTGATGTTTAACTGTAACCTAAAATATGATGTGATAACCGGGCATCATATAATTTCACACTATGTCTACTTACATTTATATAAATAAAGACAAAATAAATTATGTTTCGATTGATGAAATAAATTATGTTTCAAATGCTTGCGCAATCAAAAAATCTAATAAAATCTACATACATCTACATACAATCTACATACAATCAATGTCTGAATACATATTTTTTAGTTTCCCAATGGATGATGTCATTTACCTAAACAAGTAGATCATCAAATAAATGCCAGCAAAGTACCCGTTAACAATTAACAACACTTCTATATCTTCTGAAAATTTTCCCAACATTAAATACTTTAATGGCTCATTAAAATCACATATTGCTGTACTTAAAATTAATTCACTCATATTATCATTTATCCTCTAGCTATTCGACATGGATAATTTTACTCTTGGCCTTTGACTTGAAAATCCGAACGTAGGCTTTCTTTACGCCAAACGTGACTATTGCAGTTATGGGTAGATACAAGCTTACCCAGATTGTAATCAGTGCTTCCATTTTCAGGTACCATCGGAAGAATTTCAATTGTAGTTCATATTCATGAACGAGTATGGCAAATGCGACAACCAACTTTTCATAAAACGATAGTTTGTAATACACCATGTCCTGACGGTCTTTCTCCGTGGGCTTCGTTTGAAAATCTCTGTCGAAATATTCGTAACCCTTACAGCCAGCGAGTCGTTTCACTAAATATATGGTTGCATTCACATCCAGATAGTGCGTAAAATGCCAAAGTCCATTCACTAACGCTGTCGTCATCGGTTTGAAGTCAGGAATTGGATTCTCCAATGCTGGACGTATCACATGCTCCAAGATCATTCGTGCCCGGTACTGAGTCTCAGTCAATGAATCTGTGCAAACATTGAACTCGTCTTTAATACCCATTAAATATCCAAGAACTCGCCAGAAATAGATTGCTTCTTCCATCTCCTTCGCGTCATCGACATGTATTCCGATTATTTTTGGACGTAAGACCATATATCCCATAAAACCGAATTGGGTGATAGCCATGTCCCGTTGGGTTATTGTTAGCTCTTTGGCCTTTTCGCAAAACTTCCTTGCGTTGAAGTGTTTCTTCCTAACGATTTCGATGCTCTGCCAGGCTTTTGTACCTCGGCGGAAGCCACTATAAAACCATATAGCGACGTGATATATAGTTTTAACATATCGTCGATATGCGGTCATGGCATTACTCGATTTTCCGGTACACATTAAGACACCTAGGATTGTCGGTATGGCAAGAATTGATACGAGTCCAGCAAGCATACCACCAAAGGCACCAGTGAAGTATTTCTGTTGGAATTTTTGACTCCTGCGAATGGAAAGGATGATTTTATTAATATTATTATACACGGTGGAATGTGGATGCTACTAACATAAATGAGGCAGGATAGAATGAAGATGCTATTATTATTTGAATGCAATAGTAAATATATGTATTTTTTCCATTTTGTACATAAGAATCTGTTCATGATTAAAAGTTTTTTAGCTCCAGCCAGGCCAGACATTTGCTTTGAAATGAATAATGTTCTAATGTATTAGCTAGCCTCATCAAATGCTACTTTAGAGTGTACACACATTTTATAGTTCAGGTTTAATGCCTCTATTCTACGAAAAATTTTCATTACGAAAGAATTTCGGGCAAAAAGTATCTGCGAGGTAATGATGTCATGGAATAAGCTCGTATCTTTACTCACAGGCCGCCTCGACTAGCAATTTCCCATGGCATAACATTTTAAATTGCTAGTGGAGGCTACCTATGGTATGCCATATTTTATGTTCTGCCATAAATGGTAGGCAATATGGTATGCCATTTGCTTGGCCATTTGCCTGGCAATATTTTGACAGTTCTTGATTTCAAAATGGCGCTGAACCGTGAGAATGCTGTATTTCTTATAAGAAAATGTAGGGATTCTGAATTCAAAGCGATTTTTAGATCTCGTTGAGCAATGAATTTCTTCGCTCTGCATTTCAAATAACTCCTTAAGAGCAATTGACACTCACATACAGCGCACGTCCTTCTCGCTCAGAGGCATTTTCGAAATGAAATTGCATGCCATGAAATTGCCCACACACAGATGGCATACCATAAATTTGACAGTTTTGCCATCGGAAATGGTAGAGTAAATTGTCAAGAAATTGAGCTTTCAATGCATCCACATTAATTTTATGACAGAGTTATAGATTCTGGTAGACGTAACTGGCAAATCGTAAGAACCAAACAGCTAATTTACGCCGTGTTTATTTATTTATTTAAATTCCCCATTTGATATCTATCTTTATGCATTATGCACTGGGAATCCCAAAATGATCGTTTATTTCGTTGAGGGGTTCAAAAAATTGTTAGCACATTGGTGCTAACAAATACTACAAATTCAACAATGTGTTCGACCTTGCTTGCAGATATACCATGACGAGCAAAAAATTTGAGCTGGCCACAAAACTCATTTAGATTAGCTGATATGAGTATGAATGTTGATTTGGGATGGAATAAAATAAATAAGATAAGAAAATACGTACTATTATTATAAATGGACACGAAACGGTGAAGTAAAATATTACAGCGTGCTATAATTGTATTATCACCTTCATCAGCGCTGGACAGCACTAACGTTTAGTCTTACTGTGCTTATTAGGTGCACGAAGAACATGCATATTGACTGATTGACAGTGTGTATTGGACGGAGAGTAATTAAAATTTTCTGATTCGCCATAAATTAACCATCTCAGTACAAGTCAATCAGACAAATTGCAGATAGCAAGTAGGCCGAGTGTCACAGAGTTTCGTTCAGCTCATACATACTGGCCAAGTGTATTTATTTTAATTGCACTTATAAACTGATGATGATTGCATGCCATTTCGCGATAAAAAAATAAAATTCATGACACGATTGCATTATTGGCTTATTATATAGGAACGATTTTGCTGTAGGAAATCATGATAAGAAAATAAGAAAATAATTAAAATTTAAAATAAACTTGAACCAAATCAAAATCAAATCATAAGTTAGAACTTTCACTCGTTTCGCTTGAACAATCTACTCTATATACATAGCTATGAGCATAATAACTTTCAAGCAATGCATAACTGCAACCGATAGCCGGCACTTAGTAATATACTATATGTGTACATACCTTCGAAAGCGTTCTGCGTCGAACCATGACGGCAACTCGATTTGTACTACGTCCGTGTCAGCATCAACAGGTTCCTGACCATTTTCTCCCAGCAGATTAAAAAGATACTTTTCATCTGACTCGAAAAGAAAGAAAATTCATGTTACGTCACAGCGAAAATTTGTCAAATTTTTTCACTTGCAAATTTGAAGGCACTCTGTACTCAATTAGCACTCACTCTTATCTAAAATGTTCGTAGCGGCACTCATACTGCACAAAATATATGAAAATGAAATCAAAGTATACGATTGTTTACTGCAAATCTTCTGGTATCTAAAATGTCAATAAAACACTGCTGCCTATGCTATCGCACTAAACTAGAGTTTCATGTTGCTTGAGATATTTTTAACTGCGCTTGCTCACTGAGTATCCATGGAAGCAAGAAGGCAAAAGCAATCGAAAGTTCTGTAACGAAAGCTAGCAAGCTGTGATTGTCGCATATAGATTTTTGCTGTTTAATGCTGGAATTTTTCGATTAAGAGATAAAGCGTTCTCTATCTTCAATATGTCCACCGTCGTCAGACTAATAACCATAAATGATGAAATATTAGCTGAACGAAATTTTTGAGACACTTATCTGGGCTATAAAACAGATAAAAGCTTTCTGGTATAAAAATTAGGTTTAAATGCTGCGAACGAACGCTACATTCAACTTAAACAGCAACGAATTCAACGGACTTTTTTGATGCATCGACACGTGCAGACACAAACACGAACAATTTGCTCTAGTCTATTCAACGCTAGGTACCTCTGTAGTAAGCAAAAAGCTTTTATTCAGGCATTTCACTTTAAAATAGTTTTATAAAGGCGCCAAAATAAGACCTACATAAGACCTGAACAAGAGTGCAGATTACCCTCGAAATATCGATATCTGCTAAGAAATTAAAATATATGTAACTTCTAAAGGAAAAATTGATCTTTAAAATAAAATATCTTTTCATTTAGCGTCCACGAGACACATTATTAAGTGAAAATATATTTCTTTTCTGTTTATTAATCATTTACCCAGCATATAGATTTGTAGGACAGAACTTAAGTTGTTAAGATCGAGCAACGATATAAAGGCTAGTATCCACCAAACGCGCTGCGTGCGTGCTGTTCGCACTCAGCCACCAAGCTATTGTCTACGCCAAAAGCTGCTTGCGCACTGAGTGCGAAAAAAACAGAAGAGCTGTGCGCGAGCTACTCGCGAGCTGCATTTGACATACGTCTCCACCGAAAATGTTCGCGGGTTCGGATCGGATGCAACGCTTTGTTCGCGAGCAGACACACTTGGTGTGGACAAGGAATCATTGCATTTCGGTTGCTCGCCGAGCTGCTTCCTTGGTTTCCACTCTCGTTGGAAAGCAGACGTGCAAAATGCCATTCAGTATGAATTGGACTAATAATTTGCCGTTAAGTTAATCAATAAAGAGGAAGAATATCCTACTTTCTGGGATCACATGAATAAAGATGATAAACTCCGAGCGAAAAAATAAGAAAATATTTTTGGGAAAATCGGAAAAATTATGCGAAGTGATGGGGCAGAAATAGAGAGGACTTGGAAGCGAGGCTTACATGGTGGATATTTTCGTTTTTCTTTTCGGAAAGTTTAGACAATATTATGTAGGATTCTGCACAAATAAGAAGTTCGTCTTCATCAAAATCCATTTTGCACATTCACGAAAGCTTTTTGTAGATGTACTGATATAAAAATTCTGATCAGAATGCAAAAAAGCAGTGCGCGCACAGAACGCGCGCATGGAAGTAAATGTCTACACTAAAAGTGCTAGCACGCAAGCTACTTTTCTGTTTGCGTACTTGAAGTGGAGGTTGCGGATGGAGAGCGCGTACATTGTCCGCGTTCAGCTCGTATACAAGCATCGATGACGTCAAATCTGAGCGCGAGCTGTGAGTGAGCTATGGTCGATACGAGCCTTAACATCTACTTTCAGGACGGAAATTTTTATTAGCATTCGAACAGCTATGAAACCTTCTGTGAAATTCTATTTCAATATCCAAAATTCTAAAAAATTATGAATTCATGTCGAAGGGACATCAGAGCCATGATTTATTCATGACTTTCGACAAGGTTTCATAGAAAAACTTTGTAGCGATAGAATGTAGAACAAAGCACTATCTACGGGCAACGATTTACAACTTTTTTCAAGGATTTCACCGCAGTTGAAGAATTTCAGTGACGATGGTTAGGGAGGTCGACCAAGAAGTGTTGTGCCTCCCGAAAATGTTAAGGCCGTGAGAAAACTAATCGCTTCGGGTCATCATGTCGCATGTGATGAAATAGAGGGACGCTTGTATATACCAGGGACTCACGTACCTTCCATTTTACATGATAATTTAAAAGTAAAAAAGGTGTGTTTCCTACAGATCCCCCCACAATTTATATCAAGCCGTAAAGAACGCTCTTATGCAATGGTTTCAGGTTTGGTAAAAAAAAATCACTCTAGTGCCTATAAATATGAGTAAGACATTCTTACAAAATCTAGATTCCAAAAAACAACAATCAACTGTTTGAGTGTTTTCAGATAACTCTAGACCGCCCAAAGTCGTTCGTGCAAAGAGTGCTATCAAAATAACTATTTCTACGTTTTTCGGTAAATGCGCTTTGCAACTGTTCTTTTGGAGGATCATTGAATTGTCAATTCTCTTTGGTATATCACATTTTCAGCTGGCAGTAAATGCAAAGCTAAGAAAAATATAAAAAAACCATCACGCTTCTCCAGCTGTTGCTGCTCGGACCAATGGTGTTCCTTCTAATGATGACATTTCATTGCGAATCATATCACCACCACTGCAAATTTTTGTATTTAGATTTGTCAGCGAAATAGCTTCGGGTGCCATAGAACGTTTTATCTCAAAGGAATTGGGCTACACACCTCATATTTTTGATTGTGTGAGATTAACAAACGACAATCTACCAAGGAGATACGTGGCTTCTTTCAAATTAATTTTGCCAACTTATCTAAATATCGTTGCTGGTCCGGAATTTTGACCGAATGGGACTTTGGTAAACCCTGGGAATTTTCCTTCTAGCCTCGGCAGGAGAAAACGCATTTAATTTCTAGCTTCCTTCTCTTAGCTTATATTATCAAAATGTTCGTGGTTTGAGAACCAAGCTTGATGAAATCAAAACTGCTTATTTTATCAAAAAGGATAATTTAATATGCCTTCCTGAAACCTGACCTACTGAGAGAAAAATTTGTCCTTATTATAATGCCTACCGTAGTGACCGAAAGAGAATAGTTTCTGGTATAGTCGACAGTGTTGGTGTCTTTGCAGCCGTCTTAAATTCAGTTCAAAGTAAGCTCTGTACCGATTTTTCTCCACCTCCTGCCATTGAATATGTTGTTATGTGTGTCTCCTTCTCTGAAAAAAAAACAGTTTGTTTTTGTCGCTTAACTGTATGTTGCTTTTCTTAATGTAAGCTACTCTTCCACTTCAATTGTGATCTGTGGTGATTTCAACTTGCCTTCTATTCAGTGGAACCTCACTTCTCACTGTGTGCAACCTTGTAACAATATATCAATTTCTTTCTCATCTTTTCTTTCCCCATGCTCTCTTACCCAATTCAACCTTTTTCGTAACATTAACGGTAAAACTCTTGATCTTGTCCTTAATTCATCCTCTTTTACACTGTCTTCTGCTTCTTGCTATTATGTGAATTCTGATAGCTCCACTGTTGGCAAGTACACACCTCAAGAGCTGTATTCTACGCAAGTTGTGCAGGCTTGATCGTTATAATTTCTAAACTTTGAGAGTGTCTGAACTTCATGCCGACCACGCTGCTTTCTATTTTTACCATAAGTTATGGGGCCGTAGGTGGCCCGTGCGAACCGATTTATTGAGCCGTAGATGAGCCGCGGGTTATAGCTCAAACCAACGGAGTTATCCATAGAAAATAAGCGAAAGTGAAAGAAAAAGGACGATCTAAAGTGTCTGAACGATTGTCGTAGACTTACTTTTATTTGAATACAAGGACCTACAGGTCCTCAAACATTAACAACATATACAAAATTATGAATTGTCAACATGTGGTTGAAATTTTTAGACTCTTAAAACTAATTATCTGTTTCGCTCGAACAATAACCAACTAATCCACTAATCCTTGCAAACACTCCCATATGTCTGGCATCTCAAGATGCTCCGTGGCTCATCGTAAAAGTCATGCAACCTTTAGATGTTAAAAACAATGCTCGCCTGTACTATTTGCAGTCCAGGTCTGGCGTATTCTCCTTTGCGATCTGCTGCCATAAAAGAAATAAAAATTGCTGTGCGCAATCCATTAGCTTAAATGATCCCAAGAGGCTCCGGCCATATGTCCGTAGTTTAAAATCTTCTTCCTCAATACCTGATTCTTTTTCTAATAGTTCTTGTGCATCTACTCTGCAAAAAAATATTTAATCCTTTAAAAGTGCAATCTATTATATCAACGTTTGATTCCAGCTTTTCTCTAGGTCCTAGTGGGATTCCTAACTTTTTCGTGAAACAACTTGCTACTTTCCTTTGTGTTCCCCTGCTCATTATTTTTAGCATAAGTCTCTATAGTGCTTCTTGGAAAGGGTCATAGATTTTTCATATCCACAAGTTTGGTGAACTAAACCTAGTCACTAACTATCTTCCTATTTCAATACTTCTCTGTTTTTCTAAACTTCCTGAACGTCTGGTTTTTTATCGCATCTATGATACTCTTCGCTACGTTTTTGGCATTCAACTGCACGGTTTCGTAATAGGCGCGGAGTACTACCACTAACCTAGTTGAGTTTTCCCGTTTTGTTGCTTTTGCTTTAGATAGACATGATCAAGTAGACGTTATGTACACTGACTTTTCCAAGACCTTTGACTCAGTCAGTCATGAGCTCCTCCTTCTTAAATTAGAGCAGTATGGCGTATCTGAGTCCCTTTTCTCGTGAATATCATCATTTGTATTTAATCGTGCTTATTATCTTTCTTGCTGTCTCTTGCTGCTGGTTCCTCACTTTTTTTCTCTCTCCGGTGTACAACAGGGATCTATTCTCGGACCTGTGCTATTTGATCTCTTCATCTTTACTTCTCTTTCTAATGTGTGATTGCTTCTCCTTGTCTAATATACGCTAATGACTTGAAGATTTTTTTGCGTTATCAACGCTCCTTCCAATCATCTTGCTCTCCAAAACAATTTGGATCGTTTTGTTCCTTGGTGTGACTGTAATTACTTGTCCTTATTTACATTTAAAGATGTTTCCCTATGTCTTTACACCATTTGCGACATCACACTTTTATATGTGGATCATTTTACTGACATGACATTTACTGATTTCGATATTACCTTTGATCGAAAACTTAAGTTTGATAGTCATATTCGTACTATCACTTCTAAGGCTTTCCAGATCGCTGGTTTTGTTACACGTGTTCGCCATAATTTGCTTGACATTTCCACTTGTGTGCGTCTTTTTCTCTTCCTTGTTCGTTCTATCCTTGAATATTACTCCGTAGTATGTGGGGGGATGAGTTATTTGTCTGAGGTGGTTGAATCTGTTCAGAGAAGGTTCACCTGCTGCCTTATTTTCAAGTATAGCCTATCATATTATTTAATTGAGCACCTAGTGGTTATTGCCGCAATCGCAGCTAAGTCGTGGAAACTTTAGGCAGTTGCTGGTGAGTCTACACTAGTTCTTGGGGTGATCTTTTGGCAGGTACAAGTCGAAGGTACGAGTATAGTATTATATTTCAGCATCAATTTCTAGTAGCAGAGATAACCGACAAGTGCATACTTGGAATGGGCTTCCTGGGCCTTCACGGTTTCAGCCTGGATTTCGGAGAGCAGAAAATCAAATGAAGGAGCAATGAAGCACCATTAGCACGTCATTCATAATGGAGACATTGTCATAGAACAGAAGCAGAAGGACACCACATATTCATGCCCGCGAGACGAGTAGCCACTTTATCAGAACAAGGAGAAATATAATTAGAGTCATTGGATGGAAAACTCTCTCAGCGTGACATGACGTACAAAGAAACAAGGGAGAAGTTTGTCTCCGGATCTGAGGGGAAAACGTATTAATTACAATGTCTCGAAAAAAGTATATTACACCAGAATCTACGATAGCATTAGAAGACCCCACAATAAGCAGTGAGGAAATACAAGTCGAGGGCAAATTCAGCTCGATTTCCGAAAAATGATTTGGTGTGGATCTACACATGAACATGCAACACCAATTGTATTTCTCTCTATCAGTGCTGGAAATATCGTCTCGAGCTAGCTACATGCAAAACATCTAATATATCCCATAGAACAGAACATTCCATGAAAAACACTATGTAAAATACCGAAAGACCCCTTGTAACCAAGAAACACGTAACGATAAACCAAATCCCATAAGACGAGAGAAGACCAGAATAGCCCATAAGCATGCATTTGACGGTTTTGGAAAATGCCGAGGGGATTTATAAACCGTTGGTGTCAGCCTTGGACATTCTGCGAGAGACCTTCAGCGAGAGACCTTCGGTAAGAGGTCTCCAGTGAGTGCCCAGTACTAAATTTATAATCTCTTTCAAGCTGAATTTTTAAGTTAGATTTAGAAGCTGGAAGCAGCAAAATTTGGTCATAAAATCAAACAAATTATTTTCCCAATATTTCTCTTATCGAATTCAAATTTTTCTTATTAAATTGTATTTACTATCATCAATAACAATTTATAGTTTGTAAGAACCGATAGTTTGGCTCACTAGCCAGACAAAAACGGTTCATCTAACGCGAATACTTAAAATATTAGTTTAAAAAAGTATTTGAATTTTAAATGCAAACTGACACGATTGTTAACTTCTTAAAAAAAAGATTTATTATGCCCCACAAATATCATTTGTCCAGCTCCTGTGCAATTCTTTATATATTCTTGGTGCACCACGACTTGTTATTGGCACTGTAATTTTTGAAAGTAATTGAAAAACTGAAAACTACGGTCACATCAAATGCATATATTGGGAATAGCAGCAATACGTACATATTTATAAGTACAAAAATTTCTAACATTAACTTGTACATATCTATTAACTTTTAACAGTAACAATTGTGTCTACAAAACAAAAAACCAACTTATACTATTGTTTTGCAATTAAACCAAAGGCTTTGAACTAATTTGAACGTAAAATCCTTGACAATCTATTCAATATGCTTATTTGGTTCAGTGCTCTTGCCCCGAAATATTCGTACGTAAGCCCTTCTAACACCAAAGTGATATATAGCTAGAACAGGTAGATAATAATTGATCGTCACTCTAATATACATCCAAACGTTTTGAAATACACGGATTACAGTATATTGATACAAATATTCATAAAAATAAGTATTATAAGCGAGTAAAAATCGCTCCCACGTGGTGTATTTTTTGTATTCCAAGTTTTCTAGCTGCTCCTGTGTAGGTGGCTTTTTGAAATCTTTTAGGAAATATTCATATCCCTTGCACCCAGCAGCACGTTTTGTAAAGAAAATGATCGGTTTCAAGCTAAGAAGTACATCGGTGTTCCATAGTCCATCGATCAGGGCATTTGTCATGTAATCGAAGTCTTCGCCGGTATTTTCTAAGGCAGGCCTACAGGTGATATTTGGAACATATATTAGAAAGCATTATAATCATAATTTCAATGTTTGTG
The DNA here is from genome assembly GCA_947369275.1 of Nemotelus nigrinus. Lineage (NCBI taxonomy): Eukaryota > Metazoa > Arthropoda > Insecta > Diptera > Stratiomyidae > Nemotelus > Nemotelus nigrinus. The sequence goes on along the minus strand of OX376372.1, from coordinate 24,241,319 downwards.
AAGGCTTTCAATACCTATAAACTTTATCAATAATCAAATTCATCCGCTCGTAAGTTTCATCAACTGAATCTGCACAGCAATTGAACTCGTCTTTGATTCCAACCAAATGGCCTAAAACTCGCCAGAAATGAATTAAGGGTTCCATTTCTTCAAGCGTATTGGCAACACCAAACATATGCGGTCTCATAATCACGAATCCAATAAATGCGAACTGAGTCAAGGCCATGTCACGTTGTGATATGGTGATACTTTCAGCTCGTTCGGCGCCTTTTCGAGCTGCAAAATGTGTTTTTCGTACCATTGTCAGGCTTTGCCAACCTCTAGTTCCAGGTTTCGGTTCAAATTCATGCCAAGATACAGCGTGATACAGAGTCCGCGTATATCGTCGATAGGCATCCATAGGTGTTCCAGATTTTCGTGACCAAATCAGAACTCGTAAGATGGACGGGATGGCCAGGACAGCTATTAGGCCAATCAACATGCCTGCTAGGATAGAATTTGCATATTTGTAGAATACTTTTTGGCCTCTGAAAATAGAAAAAAAAAACGATGCTGAAAATAGCAAGTCTGCAGAATCAAAAAGTCATAGTAATTGTTGTAAGTAATATTGATTACTAAAGAACACCAAATGATAGAAACCAGTTTTTAGCCATAAATATCCTATTTTAGATCTGTGAAACGCCATGAAACTTGAAACGCCATGAAACCCAAAACGCTTCAACATTCATTTTCTCGTTATTATTTCAATAGCTTGAACACTTCAAATATTCAGTCATCACCACATATTAGATATCTTTCGTAGTTCAGAGTGTAAAGTAAATTCAAGTTGGCAATTATTACTACTAGAAAGAGGAGATTTGGTAGACACATGGCAGCAAATTTAAAAAAAAAATAATTTATTTACTGGATGACAAAATGTATAATTTGGCCTTAATTCAGTGAGTTGCTGTATCATTGTATGAAAAATATAGGTTTCAATTAAAAATGTATCAAAATGATACAAATGTATCAAAAGTGGGAACCCTGCTTCTGATAAAAACATTCGATCATGGCATAGCGTATTGATGTTCACTAAAACTACACACACACATGGCCTTTCAAGTTTGTGCCGGAAATCTTGTAGCACGCGAATAAAAAATTCTTCAAATCATCGAAACTCCTGAAAATATTTTCCTTTTTGAAAAGAAATTCAAATTATTGATAAATTTTAACTTTTTCCCACCATGCAAAATTGAAATTTTCAAAATTCCGCGTTGCACAAGAACAGCAACCCATCATCAAATTACCTCTATTTTCAGCACTCAAAATCTCTGTTCACGAGAACTCAAGGCTGGTTACTCCGATCAATATGAAATTTATTGAGCAAGTTGGTATTAACTAGGACCAAGTCTGATAGAAGTGATTTTGAAATGCGGGCAACATTGGTGCCATCTTGAAAAATCACTGAGAAAAAACCTGCTTTTTGGCCCATAACTTCCGTATCAGTTAACATATATTAACGAAATACATATAGTAGCTGGTCCTTACTCTAAGCAAATTTGATAGAAATTAGGTTAAAGAATTAGGATACGACTGCCAGCTACGGCAATTTTTGTCTCCTATACCGTGTTAATTTGCTCAGCAAAATAAAGCTTTTTTCCCTATACCTTCCGATGTTGTCATGAAACCAAAAATAAATTCACGTATTAAATGGACCTTATTGTAAGCCAAACTCCATAGGATTTGTTTAAAAAATTATCAAAGGGCTGCCAGTTATCGTAATTTTCGTCAATTTTTGACATTTCTTTACTAAGCGATGCGGCCATTAAATTTTCAAATAAGAATGATCCTGCAATGACGATTAGGAACAAATATTTAGATTTCTCATATTTTTTTGCGAGTGGTAGCTCTAAAGTCTTTTTTGCTCCTATAACTTCCACACTAACAGGCTGAATTTAACTTAACGTGAGGTAAATTTGGTATATTTTTGGCTGTGATGATAACAGAGGGTTGCCAGTACCGGACATTTTTGTAATTATTTCACCAACAGATATTTCCATTTATGTATTATTCAAATGCAAAGCATTGGTTGTAAAAATAAGCGACCAATGTTTAAGTTTTGGAAATTTTTCAAATGGCAATCCCAAACATCGTTTTATCGCTAAAACTTTAGATGAAATCTTGGGATGAAAACGAAATTCAAACGAAAGGTTGATTTCAGCATGAGCCTGTTGTGGTAGTTTTATGGCTGTTGCGTTGGAAAGTGTTTCAGCCCTGAACATTTTCATCATTTATGATATAGGAAATGCTGTCATAAATGTGTTATATGATAAGCATCCTATAATCAAAATAAGTAACAAGGGTTTTATTTTCATGCATTTTGGAATTCATATGAAGGGTTGTCATGGAAACATTTCTACTCTTTGAGTTTTCATACAAACATCGGATCAAAGTCATATATAACGTTCAATAGTCACTTTTTAGTCAATCAAAGCCATTTTCTTCGAAAATGTGTCATACGAACTTCAAGATAATTTAATTCTGATAATTTTTGAAGCGGGTGACGGTGAAATGGAGAAACGGGGTGATGGTTTTTCCGATCAAGTGTTTGTCGATAAAATCTATTATTCTATTATTTTATACATATCCGCGCCAATAATCGGGTTGTACATATTTTATAGAGGTCGGCAAATTACTGGTCATCATTTCCCGTGTTAACTACTCCTGTAACTTAGGGCGCTCTAACATCTAAAGTTTATACAAAATTATTGTGATAATTCATGATAATAACCATAAGAATAACACTCAAAAGGACAGCTTCGCTTTAGGATAAGCTGCATAAGGTCCGGTCGGTGATTGATTGATTAAATCAAAATATAAGATCAGCAACCAATGATCCTCCTAAACCAATAGAGAGTGTGCACCATGCATTATGTAAAAAATTTAAGTGTAGGGAATATGCCGAATAACCACAGTGTTTTGGCTCAACTGCAAATTTTTTTTTACTTCGAAATGGCGTTTTGAAACTGCATGCAATTGAAAAGGAAAGCCTTAAATGTTCTAGGTTTTTGAAATATTAAAGAAAATGAAGTAAAGATACAAAATCAAAACATGTATTCCGTCGTGAAATGAATAGATAATTAAATTAGTCTATACATTTTCAAGTCAACATCATAGATTTTTGGTACGAATTCATAATATTTTCGAGTCTAATTCATATTTTTTCAATTAATATTCGAAAATTTTCGACATCAGTTCACAAATTTTCGAGTCAAATTCCTTATTTATTTGAGTCAAATTCATCAAGTTCCTTATTTATTTGAGATTGGATAGAAGAATGATGAACCAGGATTGACAGTGATTGCAGAAACGCGATTATGTACGTAAGAGAAAGACTAGAAAAGAAGTAGGCTGGTGGAAGAAAGGAACCCATGTTGTCCTAAAGGGGTTGAATGTGGGGATAAAGTTTGTTGCAATCAATTCGATCGAGAAGTATACTAAAGTACGGAAGGACTACAATTGGGATAAAGAGTGACAATTGAAAAAACTATTTGCAACTTTTCCATACAACGAAAACGCTGCAGCCAGATAACTAAAGTTGAAAATAATAGATTACTCCAAATAGGACACAGGACTAAAAAAAATAGTAATTTCATCAGCATATTGAGAATGTTATACGAAACTGGTGGTATTTTCGAGCCAGAGCAAAAAAGTCTCAGAAACTCGCATGAAAAGTTTTTGTTTCATCTAGGAATATTCGAAGGGCGACTGAATAGTTCTGAGGCTAGGGTATTAAAGCACAAGATAAAAATATTCAAAAAATTATTTTTCAATAGTACGTGCAATAAATTTAATGCATTAATTTTTTTACAACGTTCATACAGAACCTGAAATCCGTTTATAATATACATATAAAATATATTTTGCGTCTTTACTCTTAAAATGCTCGTTAACGGCCGCTTTCACCTTGAAGACACAATATTCCTTTACCAAATTTGCCTTTTCTTTTCTCTACAACCATTAGCGTACTTTTTTCAAAAGACCAAAGGTCATTATGATGATTTTCGGAAGGTAATCAATAAGCTGAATTCCTTTGGGGTCTCAAAAAATGGTGGCTATTAACTTTTTGGCCAACTTTTCCACTTTAAACTTCTTGGGCGGTTTTTCTCTTTTCTCAATGCTTTCCATAGACTCTTGTTTCGATTGAGGATCATACTGTTACCACGGTCACAATGCGGGTACCAATTTCTTCTACATTGCCTTACAGAGCTTTAAAAACTCATGTGAAGATTGAACTCGCCGCTGCTTATCAAGCGGCGTGAGTATTTTTGGAACCCAACGCGCGCTCAATTTTGTCATGTTCAAATGAGTGTGCTAAATGTCACCACTCGTTCTTTGCTAATGCCAGACTCTTCAGCAAACTGCTTCATTTTTATTTTTTCTTGCCTAATTTCTTGAATTTAGCGATGTTTTCGTCCATGCTCTGGTAGCCTGAGCGAGGGTCGTCTCCACAAACCTTAGGAATTTCTTCGAAAATTTCCTTAGCTGTTTTCCAATTTTTACAAGAAACTTTATGACGGCGCGGTACTCCAACTTCGTTCGATTTAGCAATGACTCAGACATCGAGATGTTTACGGTTTCATTACTTAAAGTATAATGAAACTTTTTACGTAAAACTTGGCTTATATCTCGGAGCAGAGAGATTTAACAGAATTATACGAAATTTAGTGAAGCATTTTCACTACAAAGATAAAATTTATACATAGTACAAAACGAGAGAACTACTACTTCCGATTTTCCCGTTGGTTTCTCCGCTAACTAAGTTCTACTAGTTTTTGGTTGTTACTTGTCAAATTTGGGCACACATGACCTACTATCTCTATCTTTCTGTTCGCACAGGAGAAAACTGTCATATTTGCCCATAGTTCCCATCAGTGAGGTAGTAGAAATGGAATGGACATGCCCATAAGATTTACATTGAAGGAGATGGTAGTAATTTTTTGGCTGCTCATTGTCAAATCGGGTCAAATCCAAGTAGTTCCCCTCCGATTTGACAACTAGATAATAATGGCGGAAAGGCAACTTTAACATGCTTTATGCGCGAGAGGACTGAAGGGGCTAATGGTGGAAAGTTATACCGTCCGTGTCCACGGGCTGGTCCCCATAGATTTCCTTCGTTACCACTAACGTTCCAGATTCAGGCAAATTGCTTCAGTTTTCACTGCTGTTTTCATTCCCTTATATCTCTCTATTCTGAGGCTTATATACTAATTAGATGTCTCGAAGTAAATGACACATCGCGGAAGTGATTAGTGTTAGTGCAAGTACCCTAGGCTCACAACTTTTCAGCCGCCCCTTGTATTATTAGAAAGACTGCGAAAGAGAATGAATGTAGGAGGGAGTTAGATAATTTAGTCAGTTAGCTATAACTTTTGCGGTACTTTTTACAGTAGATCGCAATCGATCAAGTTTACTTTCAAGTTACTTTCGAACTTTATCTTTTATTTTCAGTACCAGTACAACTGCATCATTACACTTATTAGAGTGATAAGTAGGTCTACATTGCGAGATGATATCAAAGACCAATGCCTGAAATTAATGAACGTCTAATCCCCAGAAGAAGAAAAACTAGTTGACTGAGCTTAATTCGGCAGTCGTTCCTCGAAGAAGTCCTAAATTCTTTTCTAAAGAATTTTTTCGAGCGAGATTTTAATCGAGATTGGTGGATGATGAAGATGAAGTGTCATATTTGGTAATTTTGAAAAACTAAAGGATGCATGTGAGAAAGGGGATTTCAACTAACAAGATAATATATTTTATTTTTTGTCTTGGGACGAACAAGTTTAGGTGTACGTTTTTTAGTGATTTTCATAGTTTGTTGCCAAGAAAGGAATGAGTAGAATTCACTCGAGCTTTGAGAATATTTTAAGCTTATATTTAAGTGAATATGGAACATACAGTATCGGCCAAAACAAATGCAACTCAAGTTAGTTCCATGATGTTGGGCAGCGAAACCCCACGTTTTAGAAGCAAAGTGTTTTATATTTATTTCATTAGTATTGTACCAGTCATTTAAAAAAAACACATAATCATTTTACAAAAAATCGGTAATTAAAAACTAAATTCAGGAAAATTTACGAAAACTTCTTGTTTTTATCGGACAAAACAAATGCAACTCTGGCAGCTCGGTTTGATAACAGTTTTTCTCGAAATCACTTTGCAATTTTTGCCATGTAACTGATTATTATAGATAAAAGTATTAATTATAAAGGACTTTAAGAGTGGTGTATCTCAAAAGATTATTTCCGAGAAATATAATATAGAAAAATCGGTTGTTTCCAGAATAATAGCTCGATATCTTCGCACCGGGAGTGTTGAAACTGTACATAAAGGGGGGAGACCAAGGAAAACAACTGAACGAGAGGACAATCTGATTTCCAAGAAAATTAAAATTAATCCGTTTGTCTCATCCACAACACTACTAAAAGATCTCGATTTAAATGTATCGCAAAGAACCGTTAGAAGACGCGCAGTGGAGCTCGGATTGCTTTGTTATCGGCCGGCAAAGAAACCTTTTATTTCAATTAAAAATAGAAAGCGAAGGTTAGCTTTTGCACGTTCTCACATTAACTGGACAGTTCAAAAATGGAGGACCATTGTTTTTAGCGATGAATGCAAGTTCAATTTGCAAGGATCGGACGGAATTTGTCGTGTAAGGCGTCCTAAAGGAAAGCGCTTGGATCCAAAATTTTGCAAAGGCACCATTAAACACGGCGGAGGGTGTGTAATGGTCTGGGGGTCCATGTCAGGGCAGGGTGTAGGGCCAGTTCACAAAATAGATGGTATAATGGACCGTTTTCAATACAAATCCATACTGCAGGAGGTTATGTTACCGTATGCGGAGTGGAATATGCCCTTGAAATGGACATTCCAACATGACAACGACCCGAAGCACACGTCGAAAACTGTGAAAGAATGGCTTAACGATAGTGGAATTCAGGTACTACAATGGCCAGCCCAGTCACCCGATCTGAACCCTATAGAAAATCTATGGGAAATTGCTAAAAAGAAAATACAGCGTGAAAATATTAGTAACAAAAGTGAATTGTTTAAAGAAATTAAAAGAGTATAGAATGAGATCCCACAAAGAATAATTGATAATTTAATTGACTCTATGCCTCGCAGGTGCCGAGTTGTCATTAAAAATAATGGATTCGCCACAAAATATTAATTAATTTATTAATAATTAAAAAAAAACCACGAAGTTGCATTTGTTTCGTCCCATCAAAAAATTAGTTTTCGTAAATTTAATTGAATTTTGTACGTAAAATTGAAAGATTGCGTGAAGATTGTGTTTGATTTTCTTTTAAAAGGTTTGTAAAGCAATAGTGAAATAAAAATAATTTACTTTTCATTAAAATTTTGGACTTTTGCTGGTTAATCTCGTGAGAGTGATTTGAGTTGCATTTGTTTTGGCCGATACTGTATATTCAAGCCACCACTCATCGAAGACTGCCATAAGACTATTGATTGTGTATATTCTGGAGCCCATAGTTTCGATCTGAAATTAATACGATTTAAATGTTATTTCCGAACCATGATTTCTTCTATATGAACCTAATTTTGACAAAAACAATTGAAAGATTTTTTAAACTTTTCGTAGTAAAAAATATACTATAAATAATGATATCGCCCCAAACTTAGATAGAAAAGAAAAGTAATTTTCACTTTTTTGAAAATTATAGGTTGAATACTAAGCTAGAGTGTAAAGAAATTAAAAATAGGTGAGTCGAGAAAAACAGGCTCCGGCATTTGAACGGGGGATGCTCTTGTAACCACTTATAGGATCAGAACGAATTGCAATTTTTGTACTGAATTTTGAACACGTATTTCCGAATAACTTCTGCAGCAAATTATGGAATAAAAAAAAATCGATTCTGTGAGTCATCTTAACCATTTTCCCTTGTAGACAGTGTTCCTTTGGAGACAAAGTTAGAAATGACAGGATGACTTGCAAAGTTTTGTTCCTTAAAAAAAATAGATAAAAAAGAAGAATCCTGCTCTAAATTACAAACATTGAATTCGTTCCTAATAATACAGGGGAGGCTGGAAAGCGACTGTGTAGGTAGTTTGAAAGTTCCGCAAAGAAACATTCAATGTTTCTTGCCTTTTATTTTTTCAGTTGTAAACAAAAATACAAGTAAATATATCCTCTTTGATGAATATCGTAAGAGATACATAATTTGAAGAACGTCCATAAAATGGTGGCACCGATTTTTATAATAGACTTACTATTGATTCATTTCATTTTTATTGATGAAAACTAAGAAGAAAACGTTCAACGGGCCAGCTAGCATTCCGTGTTAAATTAGCAAGACAATTAATTCATGGTTTCACCACGTAAGAAAGGAGGATATTTGTGATATTTTTTTAACAAAAATATGGTACATATATCAGGGCTGGAGCAAATTATTTTTGTAACAAAAACATTGCGACTTTTCATCGCAATATTTTTTTGGAAAAAAATTATGATTGGCCAAAAAACTCCCCGCAAAATTATGCCCACGAGGAAGCTAATAATTTATCATTTAATGATCGAAAATCTAAAATAATGAAATGTGCGAAAGTCTTTAATAGCACACTATTTGAAGCACACCATCTTCAATATGAAAAAAAACTCTTGTTTCAGGCTAATTGTTTCTCAATATAAGACACATTTCCATAAAAATGACCTCCGTGGATAATAAAATGCTCAGAAAAACAAGGGAAAATGGTATGTTCATTAATTTTTAGTATTTTCACAAGACCATCCGATAAGAAACATAAAGTACTTAATGAGCAAATAAAATGCGAGAAAATTCAACGTTTTTTTTTGACAGTTTTGAGGGTGCCTTAGTAATTACTAACAAATACCGCAGTGAAACTATTATTATCATAGCCGTGATTTTATTTTCAATTCGATTTTTTTACTCCGAAAATGATTCAATCGCATATGTATACTCAGAAATATTTAAAATTTATCTATTTTCATGACCTTCAACAGGGCTTGTTTTAGGCAAATATGTTGCGATGATATCACCAAGTTATGTAAAAGTATTTATGTAGGTTTCGTTGGTTATGGGCAAATAATATGTAATTACCAAATTCAAGGAAATATCAATGTGAACGAAAGATCGAAAATCAAAATTTACAATCAGATACGAAATTGTTTGTCCAAATCAAGTTAAAATGAATAACCGGTAGTGGGAATGACGAAAGCTGATTGCGTATCAAGTCAAAAATACACAATATGAAGGCCCTTCTGAGACATTTGAAATTATTGTTTGCCTTTCGAGTTCCAAGCGGCGATTCGTCGTAGGTAATTATGACTTAGCATATCTGTAACTTTGAATTGTGTGGCCCTAAAATTTGTAATTGTACTATAAGTCTAGCGTATTTTCGTTTCTATGTGGTCATTTAAAGATAATAGCCCGTACGATTGTTTGGTAAAACGTTTATAAGAAAAATTTTCAAAGATAAGTAGTTCCACCAAAATTAAAAAGACATTAAGTAGACCATAAATGACGCTGCTGAAATTAGTTGTAAATTCTACACATAATTTTGAGGCGTGGTGTATTGTAGAAAATAGGTAAACCGGTGATGATTGTACCTACGCATGGTACCTATGTATGCATTTTTAATGATTCTGAAAAAAATGGTTGCACAACGATTGCAGTTGATAAAATACTGATTGTATCTGTGCTCATTTTCAATAGAAAATTTTGTTTATTTATAGCACACATATAAATAAATTTAACAAGACAAGGAGCTGGCGCGATTTGGTATGGTTGTCTAAGTTTAACAAACTTAGACAAGCTAGTTTTCATTCAATTTCGTGGAAAGAAAGTCGACAAATTTTGAAAAAAAAAAAAATGTAGTTTCAGCTTCTGTTGACATTGCAAGGAAATAAATAGCGTCAATTAATTTTATTGTGACAATATCAAGTCTTTATCTAGATGAACGATTGTCACATATGCCCTTCTTACGTGATTGATAAGACCTACGAATTTGTGTTGAAATTGAGCTTTTAGACTGGTCAAATTTTTCAAATATTTCTGCAACGTAAATGATTTTGTGAAATGAGGAAATCTAATTTTACAATTTAGTATGATCAGGTCATAATTATTATCTAAATACGACCAAGTATTGTTTAGTAATATTTCAAATAACTCACTTGATCTATTCGAAATGCCATCGGAGAATGTATTCAGTCACAATGACTAAGCTTTGAAAAATTAGTGTCATGCAATTATAAAGAAAAATTTCGAAGAGATAGCATAAATTAATATGTTACTGGAGGCAATTTGTTTACTATTTACTAGTTAACTGTGAACGCTTGTTTCGACAAAGTTTAAAAGTCGTAACATCATCTGGTTGTTGATTCGGATTATGCTATTGAAAGTCATACTTATGGACAATTTCGGTCTTGGTTGTAAATTCGAATTATACACAATTTTCGAGAGATTCAATGGCTTCCTAATTTCGAAATCACAGCGACGCGCTAAACGACGATCTTACTGCAACTGCAGATGATGTAAGATGTCAATATTAAATTCATCAAGCTTTTTTCTCATTCAGAAAAGTTAATACTACTCGAGTGTCTAGCGTTGTGTTTCACTAAACAGGTTTCAAGGGTAGAATATATATTCCCGTATATTATAGTACATGTATATTTCAGTAGAGGTACAATTTCTAAATTATGACAGTCATCCAGCAGTTGGTTGTATGTTGAATAGCTTACTTTATTTTCATCTACATTGAATTGTGTAGCTGATTTTGGGTGTACTTCCGAAAAGCATTGACCTCCGTCCGATTGGTGTGAAAATTTGTGTACTTACATACATATGTATTTTGACGTGCTGATTACAAATATAACCATGAAAATTACCGCAAATCGGTTTTGATATAGGATTTTCCATGTTTTTGCCATTTTCCCCCCTATTTTTCAATAAGCGTAAATTCTATGGCTGTGATCGATATGAAAATTGGTGTACTTATGTATGTTGAACTGCTGATTAAGAATATGGCCATGAAAAGTGCCGCAAATCGTTTTTTTATTTGTTTTTTTAGTTTAAACATGACAAAACACCTTACTTTCGGATCCATGAAAAACAGGTACAAGAAAAAATGGTACAGAAAAAAGATAGAGGGGAAAAAGTACGAGAAAAAAAAGTTACAAAAGTTCAAAAATAAAAACAGTAGCTAATGGTCGTATTCGTTATCAGCAGGTCAACATATGTAAGTACACCAATTTTCAGATTGATCAGAGCCATAGAATTCACACTGATATTGCTGATGGGGAAATAGGGGGGAAATGGAAAAAACATGGAAAATACTATAAGAAAAACTATTTGCAGTAATTTCCATGGCTGTATTCGTTATCACCACGCTAAGATGCATATGTAAGTACACCAGTTTTCAAATCGATTGACAAATAGGGGAAAAATGAAAAAAACATGGAAAATTCTATATAAAAACCAATTTGCGGTGATTTTCATGATTATCTTCGTAATCAGCACGTCAAAATACATAAGTACACAAATTTTCAGACCAATCGGAGGTAAATGCTTTCCGGAAGCTCATCCCTGATTTTAAATAAGACTCAAGATTTTCAATCAATTGTTAGTACCACGGTATTTTACGTATATACGAGGATGATAATAACTACCGTTCTTCAACCGAAATAATGGTAAATGAGTAACCAAAAATGTAATGTTATTAACGTTTCTCTGCGTAGTAGAACTGCAATAAAATATTAAATATTCTTTTTTTTAGTAAATAGCACAGTTTTTTTTTGTTGTTGAATACAGTGCCTAGAAGTTGATCTAACTGGAAACATTTCATTCAGAAATATGCAAATTAAAAATATTCGAGCTTCAATTCACAAACAAAAACAAATCTTCCACTTCTGTGACTGCACTAAATATTTCATCTACAATATCAAGTCCATCATGAATACAAATTTACAATGAGTGAATTAATCGAAAGATAATACTATTTACATGCACTTGCACACATGCACATACATGCACTTTCAGCAAATGCACTTGTGCGGATACAAAAAATCTTGATTGCTTGCAACATAGTTGCCTTTGAACTTGAACCGTCTGTTTGTGTAGCGTAATAGTTAATTGTGTGCAAGCACGAACATAGAAGCAAAAATAAACAATTCAGCTTTAAGTGTATTAGGGTAATCTTTTGAACTATTATTTCATGTATTCGAATAATATCACAAGCATAAATTGCTTTGATTATAAAATAATGTTCACTTTTTCATTAACCGTTTCACAAAACAACAATTAAAACATAACAAAGAATCTATTCACATACCTCTTAAACAATTCGGCATCATAATATTCTGGTAATTTGATTTCAACCTTTTCCGCATCTTTATCGATTGGTTCGAGACCATCATCGCTCATCAAATGCTTTAGGTACTCAGCACCTGTTGAAGAAAATCAAATGGAGTTTAATTTGCGATGAAAAAATGCCAAGCAAATAACTACCGTTTAAATGTACCGTCTCCATGACTAGTTGATTCAACCGGGTCTCCACAGTAATCGAGGTTCAAGATAGCACGGCTGAAAATATACTAAGCCATGCAATGGTACTCCAATAGTTGGGAAGCTTCTGGCGCAGAAGCATATCGTTACTTTGCTGCCAGGTTAAAGCTATAGTAGTTCGTACTGGCATGGTACTGGCCAGCAGTGTGGCCAGATATTTGAAAGAAAGTATAGCCCAATTTCAAATTTTCATAGCCCAAAATAGCCAAAATTTTTTATTTGTAGCCCAAAAACCGCCACATCAAATAACTGTTTTTATAACTAAATAAATTCATTTAAGCTGGTTAAATTATAATATTTGTACCCATAAAATTCATACCAAGTAACATAAATGTTCTAAATGCAGCCCAAAAGTCGTTTGAAACAGTAAAAATATCCGATATTTTATGCAGATAAAATTTTATTCATAACGAATTTGAAAAAGGAAAGCAGGAAAAATGTGAATAAATTACAGGAACTGTGTGAAAACTTTAGGAAAAAGTCCGTGAAAAAATAAATGTAGAGGGGCACTTATTTTTTTAAGGACTTTTTTTAATATTTTCACACAGAAAATAAAAAACAACTTGCAAACTTGGGTGGCACAAAAAATGAATTAGTATAAGCAACAGTCTTAACGGCTAGAATGGCTGAATGTTTTATTTAAAATGAGTCAAATATTAATATTATAAACTATGAAAGCAAGTTTTGAAATAAATAATTTTTTTGGTTAGACGATCAGCTATTAGCATTGTTTTTAGACGTTTAAATAGTATCAAAAGAAAACATACGTCAAACAATTCCACATGCGAGCCTCCAAGCGACGTTTCGCGAAAAAATTGAAGTATAGTTTGAAATAAAATGAATAATTTTTTTGACAATGAAATGTATAAGATATATCATGTTTATACATATACAGTGAACTTGAAATCGGACATGAGCGTCGCAAATTAAATGGTCCCATTTCACAGGTGGTCCGATTTCAAATGCTTAAAAAAAACGTTGAAGATATTTTTCCTAATATTTATTTTTAACAAAGGTCACTCTTAATTATGTTCACATATTTATTATTACAAGAAAATAAAATGCAAAATATAGGCTATTCACGTGAATATTTTACAAATGTTTAATTTTTCACAGAAACGCACGCTCAGTTTAAAGATTTAAAATAATTAGATATGGAAATTTTCCTCTTTGCGCTCGTCAGATGTACCTGCTCCATTAGAACTGCGCAATCTTTTAATGTTTGCAAGACTTTAGATATGTTCGTTTAGAGATTTGATGTTCCGTACTAGGAAATTCATTTTCTGTTTCGTGAATTCACTATCAGAATTAAAAAAAGCTGCTGTGGCTTCTTCGGTTGAAACCCCTTCAAAAAAGATATCTTCCCAATCTTCCGGGAGAGACTCGTTTGTGGTCGTTAATTGATCGACTCCAGCCAAATTTAAAATATCTACTTGAACATTTGAGTTCAAATCACTGTGAATTTGAACTCTAATTATGATTCCGCTTTTGACCCTCAGATTTCAATGCAACCCACATTTCCAAAAAAAACTTTTGTAATAGTAAGTGGCAACAGTTTATTCCAAGCAGATCGTAGCCAGCAGAGAGCTTCAAATAAAGATGCAAATTTTGTTGCATCTGAAGTACGCTCAGTATTTTCCAAAGCACGCAATATAAGGTTCATCATATACGTGCGGTAATTTAGTTTTATGTTTGGTATAATCCCCTAATCTAAGGGCTGTAAATGAGAAGTGCAAATTGGTGGGAAAACCGTCGCTTGAGTTCTTCCAGATTATCATTGCTATCACATCTAGCTTTATCAAAAAAGATTGTGATGTTTCGGTTTTGTGTTTGCATTTCAATTTCAAGTGTGTTTCAAAATACCACCCGTCATCCAAGATTTTGTGTTAGCTCGCCAAGTTATGCCCAAACTTTGCTTCATGTCAATTATTCCGAACGATCTTGGTTTTTCGGTTTTCCCTATGCAGCTTCCATTGCAATTGTCACGCGTTTCTTTCAAGTTTTTCCATAGGTACATTTTTTCTATTTAAGACGTAGTGATTTTTTAGGTGTTGCACTAAAAAAATATTCCTGTCTCATCAAGATTATAGGTATTTGAAGCATCGTAGCCATCACATAATATTCTTAGCTGTGACTGAAATTCCTGAACTGTGTCTAAATCAACATCAGCTTCTTCGCCACAAAGCATGCTGTAGTGAATATTGTAGTCCTTTTTAACGGATTTTGGCGCTCTGTTTGATGCCTTGAAATCACAGAGTTTTAATTTTGCAATGAATTGACGGGCTTTACTGTGAAGTATCTGGCCGGATATTGGCACTTTTTTGAAGCGTGTCTTAGGAGACCATTAACCCTCCGAGAACACAGGGGGTCAAATTGACCCCAGAGATCTTTTTGACCAATCGCAGCGCTTAGGCCTGCGGGAAAAGGGGGGTACTGTAGGTTCCTTAGTGTATTTCTGTGCCTTGACTTTTAGTTTAAACCGTTCTCATACAGTCCCATGTTGTCAGTCGTCGTTGAGAAGCCTTTGAAGCAGATCAAGGGGTCAAATAGACCCCATGTGTACTCGACGTCAATTTTGAGGTAAAATTCAATATTTTTTTTACTTTATAAATCGATAGATTAATTTAAAATAGCCAAAAAATAATTGTTTTTAATATGTACCAATTTTTTCCAGCTTGTAAGAACTGTTTTTAAAAAACCGATTTTTCCTTTCGAAGCTAGATATATTTAGTTTTTGTGACAAATATCGATATTTCGAGGATAATCTGCCCTCTTCTTCTTCAGTGTCTATCGGTCTATCGATAGACACTGACACTGACGCTACCAAAAATAAATCTGCCATTGCTGCCTTGAAAGAAGTTGTGGATCACCTCGTCGAGCCATATTTACGAGAAAAATTAAATAATACCATTCTACGTGAAGACATTCGAAAAGGGATCCAGAATATTTTAGGAATAAATATCCCAAATGTTCCGTCAGAACGTCCAAAGCTCAATAAAAGAGCAAGATGTTTATTGTTCTCTCGAAAACAGGACCACAAAACAAAAGATGTATGCGCATCTTGCGATCGACCGATGTGCGACGAGCATCGGGCATTTTTATGTAATGATTGTGTTGGATATGAATAATTTTTCAATTTCTTCTTTATTTTGTCAATATTTTTATATATTTTAATGAATAAAACATAGTTTTTTCTATTCAAAAATGAAAAAATTCATTATTTTTCACACCCTCAAAATTACTACTACCAATATGCGTAACGAATATCTTTTTTGCAACTCTTTATATTGGGATGATTTTTGTATTATTCTAGCCATATAAATTTTAAGCTCAAAATATTAAAAATCAATAAATTTATTACTTTTTTTTAAATATGCAAATATAAAAAAACCTTCAAAATCGCCACCGTAAATATGCAAAATAAATACTTTTTCAAAGGTCCAATATACATCTAATTTTTTTATGATTTTGTCATATCTTGAGAGTATCTGTCTAAATTTTTAGCCAAAAATATTAAAAATTAAAAAAATAACGATTTTTTAGTAAAAAACCTGATTTTCGGCAAAACTGTTTTTCGCGAATTTTTTTTAGGTATGTTAAGGACATTTAAGGCACGTCTTATGCATAAGAACTACTAGAAAAGGTCTCAAACTATAACTTCAAATTTTTTCGAATTAAAATCTTCAGTGGCGGCGATTCTATAGACGTTCAAAAGTGCTTGGGGTCAATTTGACCCCAAATGTTCTCCATGATCGAAAAAATAGGTGTGTACTCGGAGGGTTAATACAACAATTTATCTATCTTGGAGTATGGTAAATTTAATTTCAACCGCTTTCTCCCAGTGCCCAGTGCCATTTTAGTTGATTTCTAAAGCTATCAGCAGTTTTTCTTTGGATGAGCAATTATTTGTCGGATGACCGTATTACTTCTAACTTATTGCGAACACTTAGTTCGTTGTATTTTGCACTCATAGTATATTTTTTCAGTTGTTTTGACACTGCCTAAACAAACATTCAAATATTTACATCATAAATATCAAAACATACAACAATGCTCAAGTCAATATTTTATTGTTATCAGAATACCAATAAAATTCAAGCTATCTATAAGGTACCGAATTCTACACATTAAATAATTTTTTTGCAGAAAGTTATGCCGAGATTATACGAAAAATTTGCTGACCGTATTTTCCTGGAAAACTCAATTTTGCCCAATTGTTCTAGCTGATCTTAAAACTGTTTTTGGTCCGATTAGCAAGTATCACTAAGCAAATTTTTGTGCAGCTAAACTGGTTCACGGCCCAATTCTAGAGGTTGCTCGATTACAGAGTGAATTTTCTTCAAGAA
Source organism: Nemotelus nigrinus (assembly GCA_947369275.1). Taxonomy (NCBI): domain Eukaryota; kingdom Metazoa; phylum Arthropoda; class Insecta; order Diptera; family Stratiomyidae; genus Nemotelus; species Nemotelus nigrinus. The sequence goes on along the minus strand of OX376372.1, from coordinate 24,224,392 downwards.
ATGTATGTGCGGTGATGTTATAGTTCAATTGTTTAGGTGGTTCGATTATACAGTGTCCTGATTAATAGGTTTTACTGTATAGCCCAAATATAGTTTTTCATAAAAATAGATAGCCCAAAAACCGCCAACCCGCGAAATGGAAAAACGTCCCGCGAAATCAAATTTTAGATAGCCCAATTGGCGGGAAATAGCCCAATCTGGCCACAGTGCTGGCCAGTAACTTTATGGCACTGGCTCCAGAATAACGGCACATGTAAATTATTTGCTTGTGCATCAGTACGTTCCTATGATGCACCAAAGTATTGGAAGCTTTTATCTTTCGAAAGTCGTTCTCTGATTTCGATTATGCATCGACAACATCTGTATGATGTTTGAGGACCATATTCATTGAAATTTTGAAGCCAAGTTCAAACTTTATGAAAGGTATCCCAAAAAGAAATTTTATTGTAAATTCGTAATTTGTAATTGTATTTATATTTTTAGGAAAAAAAATAATTGTGTAATAACTTCTAATAGAAGGGTAGTTGTGTGAACGTGAACGTACTAGATGATACGTTCGAGTTTTTATTTTTGTTATGTTTACACCATGCTTAAAGAAAACCACAAGAATCAAATTTTGATAGCCTAAAAGAAAATGACGAGAACTACCTACGCAAGATACGTGAATGATGAAAATACATCATGCGTGAGATTAAGTTTTGTATAATGAATAAGAAGTGGTATTTTCATAAAAAATTATGTATCTTCCAGCTTATATAAAGGCCTAGCAATGAGGCACTGATAAATTAAATAGACTCTTATTTAAAGCCACCTGTTCGTAATTATAGTTTACTACACTGAAATATATATTTGGTTTCAGAACATAGATTAGCATATTGGAATATTTCCGAATAACATAGTATTTTATTTATGGCAACAGCAGACCAGTTACATTCCATGACTCAGCTTTTTGGTTTGATAGGCATTTTAATTCGACGCTGTTTCGATTCCCATTGGGGTCATTATACATGACACATTTCAGCTGGAGGGAAAGTATTTGGTCCGTCGGAGCAACAAATCAGCGGATTAGAAGACGGCACACCAGTTATCGAAGCCTGCCGACCTATTTAGCCGATTCTATCATTCTCCTACATTATGGGAAGCACCGCGTAAAACGTGGAGATTGCGACCCTGCCAAGAATCAGCGAATTCGTAGACAACGAAACTAGGTTGAGAAGCGGCGCAAAGTCAAGACAACGGAAACGCTCGTCTAAAGACGAGATAAAAAATAGGTTATTGTTCGTTACATTAAGAAAATTGTGAAAAACACTACAGACCTAACGAAGTATGCCAAACAAACCTTAATTCTTAAATAGAGAAAATCTAAAGGCACCCTTTCACGAACAGTCCATCAGTCCAAATGGCCTGAGGCCAGGCCAAAATCTCACCGTGTGTAGGAGAACTCGGAAGGACTCATGGACTCAAGAAACCAAACTGGATTTCCAATCAATCCAAAGTTCATGGACTCAGGCCATCGGGCCATTTTTTGGCTCTACCATGTGTGGGAAAATAGTAAGGCAAATTGCCTGAGTCCAAACGACGTGGCAGTCTTGCTTCACCCGCTGACCTGTGACAAGCTCATTGACTGTTTCTGTGATTATTTTATTTAATCGAAAAATTCAGCATAATGGATAGTGGTGGCAATGATTTTGTTTTGGAGGCTATTGAATAATATAGGTCACATGAATGCATATTATATTATTTGACCCAAAGCCTGCAACCGCTTGCTAAGTACCGCTAAGTAGCGGTCAATCTTTTGTGAGGAGTGATAGTTTGCCTCATATTTGTATCCTTTCGTTTGATAAGTAGGGTGGCCAACTATAACAACGTGTTATCAACGTGTTAATTAGAAGGCTCAAGTGTGAGTTCTTATACCAAATTTACAATTTTTGCCACTTCCTTTTTGGCTATCGTTGCTTTAATGCAAGTTGCAATTGCAAAAAAAACTCCTCCATATGCTTCTGATCCAAAAACAAAAAAAAAAATTCTTCAAGTTTATCTATATTTTTTTGCTAAATTAATGACAGAAAATGAAATGGACTGACTGGATCGAGGCTCTATCGTGAGTGGCGAGCTAAATTGGACTTAAACCAAACGGACTCAAGCCAAATGGACTCAGGCCATTTGGACTGTTCGTGAATGGGGGCCTTAAACCGTATATAGGAAGCTAATACTAAATTGGGAAAATCAAACCTGAACGAAACCCAAAACAGTACAACAAATACATAAAAAACGCTTTGAATATTCAGCATTTTTTTTCTTCATCCGAACAAAAATTTTTAATTTTTATTTCTGCCATTTCCAGTTGCTTATCCTTTCAATATTATGGGAATTACCTGGTTCCTTTCGATTTTTCTTTCAGCTTTTAAAATTTCGATGATTTTCTTTCGAATTTTGGTTGAATTTCAACTATCAATATTCAGGTGCTGCCATTCAAACACCAATTCGTAGTCACCTCACCCAGAGACACTTCACGTGAATCTCAGAATACCGGTTCGTAGGTAACATGGCTTTGCAAGTGACGAGAAATTTCACATGAGGTGACTCTCAGAATAGGGCCCGTAATATTTGCTGACGTCAGTAGTACCTCTCTCGTAAGCATGTAACCAAACCTTTTCTGCTGGCAATTTTTGGCTAAGTGGTCCCAGCTGTTAAGCAGTTCCACAATTGATAAATTTTTCGTTGTTTTTTTGCGGGAAAGATTGAAACGCAGATTTGAACGAAAATGTCACTTTTTACTCTTCATCTTGTTTTGTTACTTTTTGTCCCAAATCTATTTCTTTAATTTTCTAGTTTTCGGGAATTTTTCCCCCTTCACAGTAGAAAGTTTTCACTCATATGGTTTTTACCCGGTAAGGTACGAAACATACGTTATAGTTTCAAAGGATGTGGCTTAAATTTACATTTCTTTAGTTGCTGCCAATATAACCGAACTTTTATTACCAGGCCTTGGTAAAAATAATATGGCCATAAAATTTTTAACAGGTTTAAACAAAAAGCTCAATGTGGAGAAAAAAACTGTGAGTATATACCATTCGAGAAGATAAAGTGGATTACTGAAAAAGATCATTTCGCACTTGCTATTTGGGGCTTCATTAAAAAAGAGACAAAAGAGGAGATAAAAGAGACAAAATACCAACATTTAAATAACCAACTGAATCGAATAGTACGTAAGGGAAGAGAACAAGAAATTTTATGCTAAAATATTTGAAGCATCAGGCGGAAATAGTGCTAAATACTGGAGAATAATAAATGAACTGGTAAAAACATGAAAACATACAGCTTAAAACGTATCATCCATCAAAGATTTGCCGATAGGTGGATAATTGATTTCCTCTAGTGAGGCAATTGCGGAGCATTTAAATATATATTTTGCAGCGATTGGATCAGATATCACATTTTCATCAAATATTTCAACCGCATCATTATTCAATGGCAAGTCGCATGTCTAGTATACATTTAAGATCCAGAAAACCTAGTGAAGCGGCTGAAATAATCGAAAATTTAAAAAACGTGGATTATCCGAGAATGTACAATATAACATCAGGAGACATCAAAATGGTCAAGGAAAAAATATCTAAGTCTCTACCGAAAGTCATAAACAACCACTTAAAAGCCTGTAAGTTCCCAGTATGCCTCAAGTTTTCGAGATTAACACCAGTTTTTGACCCTTTATTCGTCAAATTATCGTGCAATAGCCGTCACCAGTGTTATAAGTAAAGTGTTCGAAAGTGTCATATATGCTCGAATAATTAATTATTTCAAAGAAACATTAGCTTTCGTTCCAATGCAATATGGATTTCAGGAGGACAGTAGTTGCGGTTACCCTTGACGTGGTTCATTTTATAAATCATTCATTGGATAAAGGTAATTATGTGGCAGCAATTTTGATCGATCGGAAACAAGCTTTTGATACCATTGACCTTGAAATTTCGCTCCAGCTTTAAGCCGGTTATTAAAAACTACTTGTTAAATAGAAAAATAATGGCAAAACAAAGAAACTACATCAGTTGAGAATGCTCTGTTAATAAAGGTATCCCTCAGGGGTCGATTCTAGGGCCTATGCTTTTCCTCATCTACATGTACAGCATTCGGCCTTCTGGAAAATAGTCAAATTTGCTGATGATACACTCCTATTGTATACTGAAAAAGATGAGTTAACCGTTGAAAATACAGTAAAAATGAATTTGGATAAATACTTGAGATGGCTACTACAGAGCAAAATCCTTTTAATTGTCTACAACACCAAATAAATTGTGTTGCAACAAAAATATAAATGCCTCTTTGCCATTTGTAGTTGAGTTTACGTATCGTCTTTGTCCAGTATTGTTTGCGATTTGGCAATATGGCCGCAATTACTTCCATTTTTCTTTGGATTGAACAATAAACGCAATACGTGTCGCAAATATTCTTTATTGGTTTACCACAAAAAAATATGTTTGAACATCACCGGTGTTTGGAATGGTATGGTCATAGTGGCAAAATTACATGGCATTGCACTGTGAATTCACCATTGCCTCCAGCGCCATCCAAAACGAAAATTAAAAACTGTTAAACAACACCTGTGGTAAAAATAAAATCATCTGGGATATTGGCTGAAGAGGAATCAAATTGAAAGGGGTTTCTTTTAAAATAATTACTACGGAAATTGAATTTCTATTACAGTACAATAGTGGCGTGCACAGACGGTAACAAAGGGGGCCAATCGCCCCACTATTGCTAGGTTACTCTTGAATATTTTTTGTTACACTCTTCTCCGTACTATACCTTTGCAGTGCCTTCACAGTAACCCATTGGAAATCAAGGAAAATCTGTGCCAAACAGCGGGATGTGCGCATTCTATTTCAAAGTCATGTGCACGCTTATGCAGTACAAAATCCTCTTTTTGAAAATGTTGTAAAGCAATAAGCTATAACTCAGGTGCGAACAAGAACATTACCTTGTTTACATTATTCGAACACCACGATACACGATGTTTGTCATTTTTCGGAATAGATTTTGTTTAGAATATTTTATTTGGAACACCAATTTTTCTCAGTTATATATCCAGATTTTTTTTCATTATTACATTATTAAAATTTACATTATTAAAATTTACTCAAAACTAATAGCAATGTTCAACATTTTCTGGGCATTACTACTCTATTCTTGTAGCAAAGTCTATTCTTGTAGCAACATTTAATGTAAGTTCTCTGATTCAGTTTTTTTTCAAAGTAAAATAACATAAATCGTACCAAAACACATGTAGCCTTTTTGACAGCTGACAGCCATTTGTCCCATTTTTATTTAATGGCCTTTTTGACCTGGCTAACACATTTGAGCACGAAAAATATAAAGTTTTAAGGCGGCTTTAGATATGCGGTGTTTGTCAAATACCGAGCACCTAGTTTGGCAAACTTCGCATGTGTGGTTGGGTTGCTCGCCTAGTGCTTGCCCTAGGCAATGCCTTCTAGATGTACGGGCCGTAATGCAGAATGATGACGTCAGAGCATCGGGACAAATGTCGCGAAAAACACACGTAGTCTTAAGGGACGTCCGCGGGAAAATGTTAATTGTATGGGTTGTGTTGAAGTGAGTGAAATGAAAACAAAGTGGTATATGCGGAACAGTGCTAGTGAACCGCTAAAACACAAATTAATGCGGTGCGTGTGGTATAATGTGGAAAATTCGCTACGAAATGTTTATCGGTTGGTGTTAGGCTATGTGATGGTTCGTGTCGATTTACTGTCGCGATACAATTAATTGGTACAAAGTGTACGTTATGACTAAATATTATTATTATAACGCGTCCACGCACAAAAAACTAACGTTTTATTCATATTTTAACCAAAAAACCGCAAGTGAAATCTCCGTGTACATCGGCACTGCCTCGTGGAAATGTCAAATTTCCTAAACCCATTACGTCACGGCGAGAACGATTACGTAGCCTGACGGCCCGTACTTCTAGAAGGCATTGCCCTAGGCCAAGCACAAACATTCGGGTGCTCGTTATTCCCGTAGTTTGTCGAACTTTCAACTCACATCAAAGTAGACGAGCACTGTGTCGGATCCCCGCAGCTCGTTCATCTTCCAGTTTTGGCGAACATTCGGCAATGCCCTTAGAAGAGAGAGATATAAGGAAATGAAAATGGCAGTGAGAAGTGAAGCAATTTGCCTAAGCTGAGCGTTAGTAGTAGTAAGCGAATTTGACATTCACTAACTATGCCGAACAGAAAGATAGAGTGAGATAGATAGAGGAAAATAGTTGGCCATGTGCACGCGAATTTGACAATTACTATTTCAGCAACAACAAAAGCTCAGGTATCGGGGAAACCAAGGGGAATATCTGAGGTAGCAATTCTCTCGATTTGTTCTATTTATAGATTTTACCTTTGTAGTAAAATTACTTCACTAAATTTCGTATATGTATACGCTTGTTTCATTTCCTTAGATCTCTATGTTCTGAGGCAATGCCCGAATGTTAATTCACTGTGCTTGTCATTCCGCAAGCACCAAGCCAAATTACTTGACTAGGTGTTCGGTATTTGGCGAATAGGAGGTGTTTGACAAACACCGCATATCTAAAGCCGCGTTTACACTGTTTTTGAAGAGCTTAACAGCATTCATTCCGATTTGGGACAACCCACGAGCTCACAATGAAATCTATATAAAACTGGCAGAATATCTTATCTTTCTACTTCAAGGATTTATGACGAGATAGGAATACATGATTTTGAAAAGGTTGAAAGTTTAAAACGAATCGGCTTAATTTTGCATGAATGGTCTTCTTAGCTCCTACCATCCATGTATGTAGAAAACCAGATTACTTACCGAAATCCGGAGCAAATTTTGGCAAATTTGACTAAGCTTTCTTTCCTATTCCAATAGGTTATCAAGAGAAAATAATAATTAATCAGTCTAAGCGCCTATTATCGATGTTGACCCACCATGCCCATTTAAAAATGGCAGCAGTCTTTGTTGCAGGCATTCTGTCACGTACAACTCGGCATTGGTTGTCCCCTCTGTAAAAAACGGCTGAGTTTTCTTTCCACATTAACATTTAGCGTGCCAAATCAACACCTTGGGCCCGAATTTTTCCACAGCAATTGTTTTCTCCGAATCACTGACATTCTCTTTATTTGCTATTGAGTCATACTCTGGTCCAGGTAACGTTGAAAAGTTATAAATAATATACGACCTATCATCGATCCTTATACAGCATTCATTTTTGGCCAAAATGTTCTTGTACAATATCGTTGCCCGAGAAATTCTAACGTTGTATTGATTATTAGTTTTGGTATCTTTCTTTGTTCCAGGTAACAATATTATTTTTTCCGTGATTCTTTACACAAAGATTTTTGACGTGCCCAGTTTTTTAACAATATCTCAAACGGAAGCACTTTTATTCCTCAGCATTTTTTTTTCAATCGCTCCAGATTTCTTCTCTTACCTAATCTTGACTTACTTCTCAATTCTTCACCTTCTAATACTCTTTTTATTGCCCTTTATACCATTCATTTTGAGATACTTGCTAGCTTCCTTGTTTTATGTCCAAATATGTAAAAAATTTTCACAAACTTCTTCTATTGATGACGACATTTTTACAACTGAAAGAATTTTTCAAACTATCCCATTTTATATGTTTTTGAAACCGATAGGAGATATATGTATACCTGTTCATAAAAAAAAATGATTTTGATGGTAATTTTCTTAATGATGCACTTAATGGTGCAGTATTTTCTGGGACAGTCCTTACGTTTTCTTTTTTCTGCTTCTGTTTTATCTGTGACAAAACTTTAAAACAGTTCGGTATGGATTTGAACCAGAATATTAACGTGCTTGTCAAAAATGATTCACTTTACGGAATCAGTAAAGTATTGTCTATTAATTTAAATAAATGCTTCAACACGTTTGAAGGTTAAAGTGGTTAAATCAGTAATAGAAACAAATGAAATAATGCAGACAGGTTTCACTATCATTCTAACAGCTATGTATATAATCAAAGAAATATAATTACAAATAACTACCATTATAGAAGAATGCAAACTCGCTCTAATTAAACATTTACATTAACTGAGACATTAATTTCCAATACATACTAGAGCAAAACGTATGGCTAATATCGAGCTTAAGCCACTGACTTACAGCTAAGATTGTCAAAAAAGAATAGCTGTCTTATTGTAGTGAATGTTTCCCAGCTTTGAGAATCTATTTCAACTCAATTCAATTTTGTCTATTAGTTCTTTGGGTATATAATGATATTAAGAATAGTAGCATATATAATATAGTATACTGTAAGCATTTTTGTTTATTTGTGTTGAGCGTTCGGAGTTGTGATGCGTTCGCTCCGCAGCTCCGGAGTGCTTAAATATCTAATTTGGTAGATTTCGTGTGAGTTTTATTATTATATTAAGTTTGCAGGACAAATTTTCAAAAACCTACAAAAAAAAACTTGCTTAGTGCCTAACTACTTAAACTAGCTTAACCTAAAAAAAGAGAGCATGGCTACAAGCTAGTATGTACAAACATATACATGAGTAGTATATAGCATATTACATATGCTTTTCTATACAGGTATTTTGTTCTCAAGTTTAGGACATATTTCCTGTTGATTAGAGGATACAGCATTTTATTAGATTTTGACAATTTTTTTTTGTAATGTAATATTTTATTTTGAATATGGTGCTTACAGGTTAATGTTTTGTCGAATGTCATTCCCAAGTAATTCAATGATGTGTATCAATGAATTTCTTGGTTACTAAGCTTAATGTTTCGCTGTGGTAATTTTTTAGGTGCGCGTTTTCTGGTAAAAAAAAAGTGCACTGTGTTTTTGCGTGGTTAACTTTTATTTTCCATCCTGTAAAGTACTAAAACAGTTGAAAATGTAGTTTTCGGTAGAAAGAATAAGTTCAGTAGCACTCATATCCGCAGTATTAATAAGTGATGTTTGGGAATATCACTCGTAAAAACTAGATATAATATGGGCCCAAGTACAGAATCTTGTGGAACCCCGGCAGGAATGGTATTAATTTTGATTCCGTATGACCCAATTGAAGCTTTGAGAATCATAATTCTTCAATTTTTATTAGTACGGCTACGATACGCACACTCATTTTATAATATCATCGAAATTTTGCTTTTTGAATTAAACATTTGACATTTCATAGAATGATATGATCATGAATTCCTGTTCTGGTTCAATTTTATCTAGTACTTGAATTTTCTCATTAGTATCAGTGAGATGCGTTGTAATATAAAATAACATTAACTTATTGTTGTTTACTGATCATTCGTCGCTAACAATTACAGCTTTTTTAGATGCAGTTCGTAAATTTTTATAGTGGGCAGACGATGAAACAAGCGATGATGCGAAATATTATTTTACTACTTATTACTGAATACAGTCAAATAGCTTTGTCAATTCATTCTCGGTTGTAAACTGCTTTGTCATGGGAACTATTATGTGTGTGAACTATAATTGAAATATTACATAAACAGGTTGAATTACAGGTCATTTGTTGACGCACCCTCGCAGATAATGTATGCATTTCGATAATTATGCAATAACTTCTACTGGCAAATTAATCTGTGTGAAATGTTTAGTACAATTAGAATTGGGTGAAAATGTGAAAAACTGCTCGGACAACTGAAAAAGAACGAAAATACTTGAAAGATCAAATATTAGAACTTAATTTAAATGAATAATGCATACAGAAAAGCAGTTCAGAGTTTTGTGTTATGTAAAAGATTTATATGTATATTTAAATCCCTTCAACCACATTCACAACTTCCCGAAGTCATGGCGAAAATCATCCTAACTTAAATATTTTTGAAACTTTCAACTTTTGAATCTCCAAAGCTTTCATCTTAAACAATATCTGAAAGCCGTCTTTTTCATTCAAATTTCTCTATTTCGTTCACTAGCCATTTACTGCATCACTTATTCATCTCGTTGTAACTTTATCCTTATTTCAAATGTTTGAAAGTGCATTCGAGCGCAGCATCTGTTGTACATTGGTGGAATGTTGAATTTATACACATCTGTGCCGGGTCATTGATTTACGGTCGACTCTTTCAAGTTCTTCCAACCAGTCCGTTTGAAATGAACGCAATGTTCTCGCATAGAATGCTGAATTTCGAGTTACAGCCGTGCATCCAGAAGATTGCATCGACTTGTTTTTCGTTCGGTTGGGTATTAAATACTCGACTTCTACAATAGACGTAAAACTAGAACTGAATTGTTCAAGAGGTATTCAATTTTGCATAGGATTGGCAATTGAATATGACTGCATGGACTTATAGAATTAAGTAATACAAATAATTTATGTACCTATGTACCTATCCCTACTAAGCATAAAGGTTCTATCTGCATTTTTCTCATTTTTTAAGTTAACACCGGATTCGAAAACTATATACTCTATTGCATAATTCTACAAAATTTGAAAAGCCTATCTTTTGTGAAAGTATGTTAAAATCAATATTGAAAAATACTCTCGAGAATATACCTCCAGTACAAATCAAAATACAAATCAGTGAATATAATGAGAGAACTAAAATGTGGATAGAACCTTTATGCTTAATAGAACTAAAGTGTGGATAGAACCTTTATGCGAATTTCTCCCCGGAAGAATCTTGTCGCCACCGAAATGAAAAAAAAAACTCTAGCGCACCTGAACCGCTAGAAACACTAATGTTCGAAGAACAGTAGAAGAATCGTGCAGGTTTTGAGTGCATATTCCACCACATGAGCTGCTTATTACGGCCAAACTGTTTCAAATGCCACGTTTTACTTTGGTCTCAAGAAAGCATTATAACTCATATGGTAGAAGGTTTCAGATATTACCACTGGCATGGGTTTCAAAGTTTATGAAAGAAAAACACTTGTTAATTATATTCGTTATCAGTTGCTTATTTCACCAAACTTTGAAAGCAGCATCTCATATAACATCAATGAAGAAAATGCTCAGTGCCTGCAGCACTGTAACTGAAGTTGGTGTTTGGGGCTGCGATCCGAAAAATTTGCAGAACTTTGGGAATTGAAACATTGGTTATTTATTTTCATTGTAAATGTTTCCGGTATGAATACTAACTGTAAGCATTTATTGAGACAAAAGTAGCACAACCGACTCGTGCTGGCAACCTTCTGCCAGTATCAAAGCCAAGAATATATCACATCTGCTTCACGTTGTTATATCACATTCGAAGTTATAGGAGTATAAAGAAATTTAGGGTTACCTACAGCAAGTTTTTTCAAATAATCGAAAGCTTAATATTTGCTGTTTATTGTCACTACAATATCATTACCAATTAAAATTTCTGAGATAAAACCGCTTAATAAAGATATTGCAAACAAACACAAAACCAACAATAGCTGGAAACCCTATCGTGGCTTTTCAATCAAATATGGCCTGGACAATGTTTATAATAGGTTCCATTAATTGTAAGAAATTCGTATTGATTTCATGGCTGCACTGGAAGTTATAGGGCAAAAAGTTTTATTTTCCTGAGCGAATTTTCAAAACCAAAGACACAAAAATTACCATAGCTGGCAGCACCAATCGAATTTTTCAACCAAATTTCTATCAAACAGAGTTTAGAGTAAGGTGCAGCTACTGTGTCAATTTCATGAAAATCTGGTTACTAATTCACATTTCATAGGGCAAAAAGCAGTTTTTTTTTCTTTGTAATTTTTCAAGATGGCACCACTGGCACAGAGTTGCCTCCAATTCAAAATCGCTTCTATCAGACCTGGTTCTACTTAAGTTCAATGCATTCTGTAAATTTCAATGGTATCTGATTATTGGTTCGTGAAACAGAAGTTTTTGATGTTAAAAATATAGGTTAACTGGGAGAGGGTTACCGTTCTTGTCCGACATGAAATTTCCAAAGTTTTACTTTGAACCTGTAGATAAAGCATAAGATTTGTATACAGATTGGTTTTATTGTAAGAAACGGACATTTTTAGGATATTCGATGATTTGAATGTTTTCACTTCCAAATTTTTATTTTTTCAAGTTTAAGACACCAAAATTATCATAGCTGGCAGCTCCAACCGAATTTTTCAACCAAATTTCTATAAAACGTGGCTTGAAGTAAGGTCCAGCTACTGTGTGAATTTCGTCAAAATCGAACGATTCAATCAGAATTTATAGGGCTAAAAACAGTTATCTTTTTTAGTGATTTTTCAAGATGGCACCACTGGCACAGAATCGCCCGCATTTCAAAATTACTTCTATCAGACCTGGTCCTACTTAAGACCAATGCAGTCTGCAAATTTCAATTAATTCTGCTCATCGGATCGTGAGTTTCCGTGAACAGAAGTTTTTGATGCTAAAAACATAGGTAAATTGGGCAAGGGTTACCAGGCGTGCCCGTTGTACCATATCAAATTTTTTACTTTGGCTATATAAACAAAGCATAAGATTTCCATATGAGTGGCTTTTTTTTTGGAGAAGTGGCATTTTTTCAAGAGAGACGATGATTAGGAGGTTTTCACTTTCAGTGCCGGCCCTAACTACGGGGTTGCCAACACGCTCATTTAAAGCAACACAAATTTACAACTAAATAATACCAACATGTCCTGTAAATTTCGTAATGATTGAATGGCTCTGTCAAAAGTTATCGCAATTTAAAAATTTTCAAATTTTCCCGTTCTCTTTTTAGGCACCTAGCGCACACATGGGGTTAAAAAATTCCAAAACACTATCGGATTCGCATTTAAAACACGTTCGAAATTAATTTCGTCAACTTTATTTTTGCAAAAATTATTTGTGTACGGAATAATAGGTATATTAAAAATATCACTAAAATGGCCGCCGGCGCCAAAGGGTTAAAAATAATTGACATTTAGTGAGACCTGGACCTATTTTGCTTATACACCAATGTGTCCTGAAAGTTTCAGCTCAATCGGATGGCGCGTTTCCGAGAAATAGTCACTGAATTTTTTTGATGATATATATATATATATATATATATATATATATATATATATATATATATATATATATATATATATATATATATATATATATATATATATATATATATATATATATATATATATATATATATATATATATATATACATATACGGAAATATGAATTTTTGGCCGGATCGATTTTAATACTAATGTTCTTCGAACATTAGCAATAATACCTTCATGAGATTTGTTTGTCAGGCAAAGGCAAAACAAATTGTTCTTCTTCTTAATAGAGATAACATAGATGAAGCGTATTAGACAGAGCAGCCTGAGGTTGGGAAACTTTATAATTAATTTTTTTTTGTGAGCAAAATGCTTTTCTAAGTAAATAGCAATTTCACAAATAAACATAATAGCATATAATAGCCCTATATAAGATCTTGATTTCAAGTAAAGGTCAGTTGGCCAAAAATCAGTAGAAATCGGTGAATTATTTCCTCGATCGGTGATTTATTTCCTCGAAAAATCGGTAGAAATCCAACAAATCGGTAGAAATGGCAACATTGAATGCATCCAGCGACCACCAGCAATATTGTCAACATGTATACGTGTGTTTGTCATCCACAAACTAAAAATCGTTATAATTTACTTGAAAAGATTCTATTGCGGAGTCTTATGCATTCCTGTAGTAACGAACTCTTATTCCCACTGATTCAGCATGTTTAGCGAAGCTGAAAATGTTTCATTTAGTTGATTCTATTCATTTTAAGCAAGATTCGTTTTATGACTGCATACTTCTAGGATTAACATTAAAATAATAATGCAGCTCAAAATGAATAAATAAGATGAAAGTAAATGGGTTCGAAGTTGAGTTGGTTAAAAATATTGGTAATTGAAGAAAAGAACTTATTTTTCAATGATCCAGTAGTTTGGCATTGTTTACTGAAAATACCATACATGACCCTAACTGAGCATTACCCGAGTACGATCTTTACTAATCATTCGACCGGTAGTTTCGAATTACTTATTTACCACATGCTTGGTGTAACTGGCTTTAACTCCTGAGTTAATTATGTTCGTTAAAATTTCCAAGAACAAAACAAAATTCTTTTAAATTGTTTTCATTATTTTAATATCATTTATTTTTTAAATATGTATTTTTTTCATAGTTTTACTCTTATGATTCATTTGATTAAATAAAACAATCTGTATTTAGTTAGCGTTAAGTATTTACATAAGTTTATAATTTATTTTATCATAGTATTTAATTTGAATTTCATTTCTAAATATCATTTCAGAATGTTTAGATATATTGCAATGCAATCTTATTCGATTTTGTGCAGTTAGTTTGGTTTTTGTATTTGAATAGTTCATTTGTTAATTAACATGAAAGCAATTTTGTCTGCTTCGATTTCAATTATTGCTCACAATATGTTCTGGGCAACGAAAATATGAAGCCTTCTCAGATGTTACTACCTAAGAAGCAGCAAAAATCATATTTAGCATATTTTTTCAATCTTTAGAATGTGATGCAAATGATATTTGGCATCGTTTCATGTTCTTTTGTTTTCAAGTTTTTGACTAGAATGGAAGAAATATTATAGTTAGTCGCTATGTTCTTAATTTTAGATAGGCTAAAATATGACTTTCGTTGCAAATGATGTTGATGTTAATTGAATTTAGAGCATATTCGAGTGTGTTGTCATGAATTTTTAACAGTCTAGAGTTTACTTAGAGCGAATCATATGCATGGTGTATAGTTAACACCTGCATTGGTGATAATATATGCTAGAAAAAATTTTCATTCATGAAACGGAATGAAGAAAAGAAGAAATATTCTGTACGTTTCTGAGCGATACGATTCAAAGTTTATTGTTTCTAATTCGTTGTCTTAACATTGAAAAGTTTTTATTTTAATTAAACTAAATGCTTACTTGAAAAACTAGCTATCAATTTCGGAACGGAACCTAATTGTACTTTATACGAGCTAAACGTTTGTGGCTTATTGAAAAGTGAAAATAATATGAATAAAATTAATGAAGCGAATTTATGGTAAATAAAGATTTTTGGATTGTGTCCAATGTAGCTTCAAATTGATACGATTCAAATATGACGTATGCGCTTAGTTGTACGTGATATTACTGGCATTTTAAAACTGTTAGCAAATTACTGTTTGTCAATTCAAATAAATCAAACAAAGTCGAATAACTCAATGCACCTCGAATTCATGCTTATGTTCCATCGATGTTCTGTTAAGTCTAAAATAATTTAACAAATAAATTTCAATACTTTTTCACATAAAAACAATTTAAGCTAAAATACAATTAAACTATATAAAAAAATAGCTGAATGCACCTAAATGCCGAACACGTGTTGTAATCTAATTTCATGCTTCCCAATTTATGGCTTATCAATTTTCCTATTTCCTTATTTTAAGGATATTTATTCTTCTTACACACTATGATACAATTTCTTTCGTGGTACAACTTATTTATTGAGTTTCAATTATATTATTTAGTTCGTCGTCTCAATTCGATTGCATTTCAATGACTCCGAACTAAGAATGGTTCTACTTATGTGAGGGGATGTGTGCTTGAATAGTTAATTCGTTCATTATTTCAAGTAGCTTTCAGTTGTAGAGGTCCTGCTCTGTCCAGACCGGCCGGCGGTTATTTTGTCCGACGCCACCGCTTCCGTTTCGATTTCGCTTCGGCGATTCGTTGTTGTTTTGATGATTGTGATGGTACCGTTGTTGTTGTTGTTGTTGGTGTTGCTGCTGCTGCTGATGATGCCAAGCCTTTCGTTTTGCATTCGTGTTCCATCTGATAAATGGATGAATTTCATTATTAATTTATGCTGACATATTCAGGAAGAAAACATCAAAGTGATTGCATGATTATTTAGTAAAATGATATTTTAATATAGGAAGAAGAAAAATATGACGTGTTTGAAGTGAAGATGTAAGAACTTAATGAAATTTAAAAACTTAATAAATAAATGAGCGCTTTTGTGGTTACCAGAAAGATCGTAGTAAATTTCTGAATTATTTCAGGCAATTGATGCTATTAATTTATAGTAATATATTTCCTATTTACATAATGTATTTAATTTCGCATGTAATTTTACTGATACTTTCATTAGCGTTAGAATACGAGTTATGTAACAAGAAAACCTTACTGTAAGAATAGAAGATATTTGGATATTTATCAGCTGAAATTTCGATGATATATGAAATATGAAAGCAAATATGATTCAGTTTTCGACCGCATTACCTCAAATTACAGCAGTACTCAAGCCAAAAACTAGAGAAAGCAAATTCGTGAAAGTTGACTTTGATATCTATTGAAAGAACTAAATAGCAGCGAAACTCCTTGCAGATGCAAAATAGATAGGTGAATTTCTTTACAGAAAATAAAAAAATATCTTGTAGCAATGATTGAGGATACGATGATGATACGATCCCCATCGAACCTTCCCCTTTCGGTTACATTTCCACACTTCCAAAACCCAGGACTGTTCTACGTTTCAAGACGATAGTGTCTTTTCTTCGTTATCAAACTAACTTTTTTGGCCAGGTTACTTGGTTTGTGCCTCTTAGCAGTTGTTTTTGTACTTTACGATGATGTATGCATTCGATATAGCCAGTTCTTTGTGGTCTGCGGAACTCAAAGGCGATATTGGTGGGTCGTCAAAGACCTAGTACAACTCAGGGTCATTTGCGGTTTGCTACGCATCAGCTTCTTTCGTTGATGCCCATGGTTCCCGCGAAACTTTTCACTCCAATGTTGTTCTATGAAATGTCTTTTCAGAAATTGCGTAAGTGTCTTCATTTCGCATTCGCACAGCAGCATAGGACGAAGCATTTTTTGATAGACGCGCAATTTATTGTTTCTATGCACCTTTCTCACTGTACTGTTGGCAGTCGTGATACTTCGATGGGTTTCGTGACATTAGCTATCATCCTCTCTGCATCATTTTGTATCGCTCCTTCAGCATCGAAAGAGCACTAGGTTTAGTCAGGATTTTGGAAAATTGGTTAATTAGATTTTTTGAAAAGTGACATCCAACACACAATTTTGACAGAAATCTAAATAAACACTTGGTGCACATTGGTTTTGGGATTTCTCCAGCACTTTTTCATCCAAGTACAACTGGCACGTTGTCGATTGTCTAGGCCTAAGCCACCTTGGGCTTCCTCGATAATAATTGGCTACATATGCAGTGTGATTTGAAAGTGGATTAAAATCCATCACTCCGTGTTATATACCTGCACCGGATTGATTTGGATTAGTCGATCCGTTCAGGAAATTTTTTCGAATCGAATTGACTTTCCAACATCGTCACTATTGTAGAACTGGCTGAATTAGATTAGGAGAGAGATTAAGAGATAGAAGAGACAGAATAGAATCATATCTGAGTTTATGGCTCCACACCAAATCTACCAACAAATGGCAGGGATCTTGCAACAGGTGAAGGAGACGCAGAAGGAATTGTCGAAACCCGTAAATCACAGCACCGAGTAGTTCAGACAGCATCAGGAGCTGATGAACTGCCTGTTAGGAGTGAGTAGCACTCCTCCACCGGCAGTTCCGGCGAAGCGCAAACGGGTAGAAGAACCTACCCTTACCACATCAATTGCAAACGGCAATATGAAAAAGAGTAGTCAACGTTTTATTTTCCTAAACAAGAAACGGATATTTTTAAAATTAAGGCAGTATATGCCGACTTATTTGCAAAGTGGAAGCGCAAAAACCACCAGTGCACGTTCTCAATACCAGAATTGCCAACAATTTGGTCATGAAGCCAACAATTGCCAAACATAAAAAATATGGGAAAATAATTGGCGCAGGTCGCTAAGAAGCAAACACCTGCTACTATCTTTGAAGATAAGCCAGCAAAAAATCTTAGTAGCGCAAAAACCAACTCCGTCTTAACGATACTCTAATAAGATCTAAAATGCAGAATTCTTGAGACATATTTTACGATTACGTCATATACCGTTTCATATTCCCATGGTATGGACTGACTAAGCCTAGAGATCATGTTTCAGACTGCTATTTTTGTCTTACGCCAGTAAAAGGCATAAATCCGAAGGCAAAACACACAGTTTGATACTCTAATTTATCCTCAGCAATAAGACCTGTTCCTCACATTGACAATTTACCTATACCAGTTCCATCTACATCGTTTAAGATTGACGATTCACAACACTCCACATCAAGCCAATTGAATAAGTGATGCTAAAATCAAAGAGAGCATTTTCGTAGTCCTCAAATCAGGAAATTAACAAATGATCCGAAATTCGAAGGAATATTGAACGTTTTAGAAAAATCAGCTTGGCATTGCTTTAAGAACGTGGCTGCAAATTTGTTGGGTAACCATAAGAGTGAGAACTATAGAGAATTGATGAACGAGCTTCTATTAACAGACTTCTATTAACAGACTCACATCTGGATTTTTCCCCTGAGAATTTGGGGGCTGTAAGTGATGAGCATGAACAAAGGTTCCATTAGGACATTTCAAAGATAGAAATGCATTATCAGTGTAGATGGAGTCCAAAGATGTTGCCTGAATAATGCTGGACGATCAAAAAAGACCAAACGGAATCCAAATTTTCCAGAAAATCGAAGACCATTAATTTGCAAACCACGTTTTTCTCATGTTTCTGGAGAAATATTTAATTTTTTCTTTATAATTTATGTTTTTTAACCAAATAAAATGCATACGTGATATAAAAAAAAGTAACTGCTTATTTTGATTCACAACACCTAACACATAGAAAAAACACTAAAAAAAGTTCGTGTGGCACGACGAAGATTAAATTTTGTTAACCAGTGTAATTAGTGAAAATTATTACCAACACAAGTTTTTCAAAGTTATATTGATGTAGGATTTATATTTTGAGGCACTGGGTGCTTTGCTGCTTATGGCAGTGCCCGTAGTATTCCCCTGTGGTTTTCCTATCCTCATTGATAAATCTGTATAGTGATACACAGGTTACGCACTTGACATATGTTTTCTTGTCGTCAATATGTCAACGAGGTCCTTAACGTTACCCCTTTGTCGCTTAAATGTCAAAGTTTAAGGAGGTACTTCGACGTATTAAGCTAGCTTAAACTAAAGCAACTAACTATGTACTAGCTTATATAACTGATTGTTTGCAGCGTTTTTTTGGTTTCACGACTAGTTTTCGTTCTATCATTTTCATTTCGACTACATTCCTCTCTTTGCAAATCTATTGAGCTTCGAAAATTTGATGTCCATTTTTACGATTTGCAGTGATTTGGTAAATATTTACAAGTGCATTTTAATAACATTGCCAACAGGCATTTTTGCTTCAGTTTTAGACCATGCAAATGTGAAAATAAAACTCATTACTTTTTTTAGTAGGAGGGAGAATTAGAAAAACCAACAACCAAAGAAGAGCCCAATGGTTCATATAAAAATTTACTTTTGTTGTAACTGGAAATTGGAGGACAAACACATACGATTTCTTGACTGTGAGAGTATATTTAGTACAGATAAACTAATTGAGTATGTTACGCTATTTGGTTAAAGCTTTTAGTGGCTAAAGTTAGTTGAATGTATAAGATACTATCCGCATATTTACAAGTTAATAAATTTTAAATACTCTTTTTTTCAAATGTTAGGTTTGGTTGATCACAAAAGCATCCAAAAATTGTAAAGTATGGAATATTTGTTTAACAAACAAACTATTATGCAAACCAAACCGAATAAAATTAACAAAGGAAACATCTCCAATTAAAAGAAAGTACTCAAAATAGAGTGAGAAAATAGAAGAGTGCTATTTTGGTAAAGATTCGTAAATAGTGCTTTTTACTATTGAAATACATAGAAAAGACTCTCACTTTGAAAACTTCCTCCGTTTTGCTTGCGGACCATCAGATTCAGGATACAAGTAAGTCCCAGCTGAAGACCACAATACATCACAATACACAATATTATTGATTACCAGTTGTTTTCGGAAAAAATACATATGGCAGATATTCCATGTTTTAGTCACAGTGAAGAGTAAAAAAGAATTCAAATACGAAATAATTCACAAAATTGTTTTTGTTTTCAGCTAATCAAGATGGTTTACAAGTTTTTTTTCTTCAAGTCTTACCGTTTGAGTTGTATTTTCGTTTTGGCGGTCGTATGCCAGCGTTGTGATGGTTACCGTTATTTTGACCTTGTGTATGGTGGCGGGCAAGGGTGCAGCTACGTCCGCGACATCCTTTCAAGTGTTCGAGAGTATCGTGGAGATAGGATCTTTCTTCGCTCGTGAGGATAGATGCTCGATTGATAGTTTCGAATGGGTCTGAAATATAATGAATAAGGTTTTGAACAAGTCTGAGTTGAGACTTAATAGTATTGCTTGAGGTAACAAATATTGGTGACACACTTGTATTTGGACCTGTGTTTATTTGAACTCAATACTATGAAATACAGAACACAGATCGAAAAATAACAGCCTCTTGAAACTTGAATCAAATTGTACAAAATTATATAATTTGACTTTCGTTCTGTAAACAAGGCCCTTTCTCAAAAGTTATTTTTCAATTCAAGCCATAAGTCAATTGATGTGAATGAAATACAAGCAACTTTTTTATTCACATGAAACTCCAATAAAGAAATGGTTCTGAAAATCTGACAAGTTCATCCAGTGTGCCACCACACTAAGTAAGGCCGGATTATTCACGACCCTTACAGACCAACCGATTATATGCTTCAACCTTTCATTTACCTATTCGCAAATCGTAGAATGTAATTAGTCCGGTTGTAAATTCACAGTATAGGAAATTATGAGTGGCATTAATAGTCCTGACACACGAATATGTGTTATTGTGAGCATTCATGCAGAAGCAAAATGGATCGTCGTTCCACAGTGGAGCCGTTCGCCAATGGCTGCTGTCATGACTGAAGCAATTCATTCGTTCCGACAGACACTCCTTCTCCATTCGAGCCTTTTTATTGCGTTTACGCTCCTTTTTACGTTGCCGTTCTTCCTTCAGTTTACGACGTGCCTCGCGTTCCAACTCTTTTTCATCAATCAACGGACTGGAAAACAGAAATGAAAATCGTATAATTTCAGTTCGAAGGAGATTTGATTCGAAACTGCGCGTCTATGAATCGAATTTTCATTACAATTCAGTTAACGGATGTGAATTGAATCTTCGAAAAAGAATCCTTAATACGCTGAATAATTCATTGAGCTGCATGAAATATGCGAGTGGGTATTTGGTTGCAGCGTGATGCAATCGTTTTAGCCCATTTCAAGCAAATTTTACTGCTTTTGAGCGAATAATCGCGAATTTTAAATTTCATGTCAAATGTACTGTACATTATAATATAAAAAATCACAATATACTTCAAATAACAATTCATCACGGAGCATAGAATTTCTTAAAGCAAAAAAAGCACGCCATTAATAAATATGTCAATACCATACAAAAATTTATTCAACAAAATCCTTCGCCCGTTCTCCCAATGACAACAACGAAATCACATTTTTCTTACCTTTCAATATCCGGCTCGCAATAGCATTCAGCTGGTGCCGAGAAAGGATATTTTTGTTGTTGGAAAGGGTCGTTTGTATTGTACGGCTTCGAACCGTGTCCTGAAAGCAAGGAAAAAATTAGATCACATATGAAGCGTTTTTCATTTCAAATCCAATAGCAAAATCAGTCGCTTACCCTTGAAGACGTTCGTAATGTCATTTGCAGTGGTCGTTGTCCTTTGTCCAGATGAAGTCGTTGGGGTTGAAGTTGGTTCTGGAGTCATGGAAGATTGTTCCGATGGCGGGCCAGCTGTCATTGATTCTATCCATTGTCCTTCCGTACTTGAAATTCGTTGTTGTAGTCTTAAAAAGAATGTATGAGGGAGTTGGGTTAGTTTTTAAATCGTCTAAAAAACTAAATATTGATTCGAAAAGGAATGTCTAGGCTTTGATATTACAAAGCATTGCTATCTCAGTCATAGCCTCAGCAAAAAAAACCTCAGTCTTTGTACAGGCTGAAGTTCGAGTAGAAGAAGTATTCAGAAAGAAAAGGTGAAAAAATTAAAAACCATAACATCCAATACGTAAAAATATAATAGCTAGGATAAAATTGTACGTTAAAAATATAATTTAAATACGTGTATTCACTTTTTCCTCATTTATTCTTCACAAACACATCGTGGTTTTATTTTTTTTTTTTAATATACGAATAATGCTTATACTCTAATTTAATTACCAATAACTGAGGTTTTTTTAAACTTTGCATATCTTAAAGCAGAAAATAGATAATTTTAAATATTTCGGACATTTCTTGTCCAGTCTAATCTCGTGATAAAATTCATACACGAACAGTCGCACAAAATTCCATCTTTTTTGCTTTCACTCATATCTCACATGAATTCTCACCTGTAATTACTTTCCACTCTACTATTTCCATGCTCATGGCTTTCAGTCGTAATGTCTATTGTGGGAGGCTGGGACGGACCGTACAAACTGGAGTCAATTTTTCCTGAATTATTCTCATTTCGGTCACCACTGCCATCACCACCATTAGCAGTCTTCGAAGGACCCGACGTCGCCGAAGGACTCATAGTCGCCGGCGATAAAGAATGAACCAGAATATCCAGCTCCGAACCCATCGTCGAATAGAATGGGAGCTCTGTTGTCACATTTAACATGAAATGTTGCTGACGATGATGATGATGATGATTCACGTGGTGATGGTATTTATTATGTTCGCTATGCGGTCGCCTACCAGTCCCGGCATTATCTTGGACCCTATGACTTTTCCTCGGTTTGCCATTGTTACCGACAGAAGACCCATTTGTACTCGACTGGGTGCTAGATTCATCACTATTCACTACTGAGTGCTCTCGCATTGTCTCGGGGATGTCGTTGCGATCCGTCGAAAAGTGCTTCGATTCAATAAAAGACTTTTCGTTACTGTCCATCACTTCTGATTGCGTTAAATTGTTACGATTCTTTTTGTGGCGATGTGAATGCGAGTCCAGTGTCGGTTTGATTTGCGGTGGGTTTTTACGACCTTTCGATCGACGTCCGCCGATTGATTCGGTATCAATAGAGCTGTTTTCTATAGTAGCTCCACCACTTTGCGCGGAAACACTGTCGTTGTCGATTTCATCTCGAGTCAAAAACGTTGATAGTCGGTTATCTCGCAAGGCTTTCTTGAGATCTTTCAAATAATTGATTTTATTCTTCAGGACTTTTATGAGCAAATCGATTTGTTGACGGGACTCTTTCAACGCTCGATGGTCGTCGACAATGATATCGGAACAATTCACCTTGAAATCGGCCTCAATATAGCATTTCTCGGCAACCTTATCGCCGCTGATTTTCCGTGTACGATTGCTGTGCAGGACACGTTCTTCTCGGAATTCCTCCTCGAGGTTGTCCAGCGTTTCTTGAATATCCTGGATGACATTTGAAATTCGATCAACGGTGTCACGTTTATGGCGTGTGTGCTCATTCCCTACAAGCATCTGGTCCTCAACGTCTGAAATGAGTTGGGAAACTTGCAGGAGACGTGTCATTCCTGCTGATGGATGGTTGTCGTAGATTTCGGCGGTTATGGGAAGTGCTTGGGGCTGTTCAATGTCACGTTTGTGGCGACGAACAAAAAGTCCGTGATGGCCTCTAGAATTTCAAAAATTTATTTATTTATTTCAAGTTGTCAGAACTACAAACCGTTTACGAATCCTTGGGCCAAGATAGTCACGATCTGTTTTCAGTTTTGTGTACACGACTCCTTCAGGCGTAAAACATGCACAATTTCGTTTGTTTCGTGGTGTGAATTTGCTCATTTCTGCCAGATGATTTTGGAGCTGTAACTAACGATAGTAGAAAATTATTGGTTCTATGATAAACAAGATACTTTGGAAGTAGTTTAAGTTAAGTTTTGGTTAATTCCGAAACTTTGCCGGTACTGTTTCAGCAGCAATGTTTCATATTTATAAAAATAAAATATAAATAACAGCGCTAGAGACAATTATTTAAATACTTCTGGCGATGTATACATAACTGATTTCAAGACTGCGATAAAGTTAGAGTCTGGCACCATAGCGGATGAGGAAAAACTCATAGGAGTATGAGCTATGTATATAGCTTGCAAAGCCATGTATTATAGCTCTATTATATAGCTCAATTTCGGTTAATCAATGTTGTAAATTGTACGAAGTGGAAATTCTTGCATTACTGAAATTTTATTTCTCCACATTTAATTTATCAAAAATAAATCTCCTGCTGAAATCGAAATTTGAACGCGTAACCCTATTCTTTCGACCTACAAGACTACACGAGCTTTGTGGAAAGCTATTGTGAGTTAGCTTACTTTAATTATATGTGCCGAGATTATGTGATATGTGCCGAAAAAAATATAACTTTAAAATATTGCTAAACCAGGGCAGGTAACTAGGAATAAACCCTGATCAACTGGCTAAGGATGATGTCAAGGATAAGAGTGGACAAAGGTCAAAAGTTCAAAAAAGAATAAGCTGCAGCCAAGACTTCACTGGGAGGCAATGCTTATCAATGCTAAGAAGGGCATAACATGTGCAGACCACCTGCGAAAACTTAAGACAACCTTACCTTAAATGGCTTAAGTGACAACGAAACTCGCATTATACGGAGAGACGGGCTGTTTGCTGTTTGAACTTATTTCTAACGGAACCGAGCGTGATGAATTGTACAGAAAACTGGACGCCTCTCTTGGCAAACTGGCGAACAAACGAACGTACGTAATTACCTGTGAAAAGCAATTGAATGTCACGATCGAGACGAAATCACTAAGACAGAGGAGACACGCAATGCTCTTAAGAACCAACTGCGGCTGCCAAACGTTGCGGAATCAAATATTGCGGGACTTGGAAAAGTCTTTTAGGGGTACTTTAGCAGCTTCTTTACATCTTGCTGTCGACAAAGGTTCGTAAGGTTTTAGCAGTAGGCAAAGTCCGAGTCGGGTGGGTAATTTGTAGGCATTGGGAGCAAATTTATATGAAGAGTTACGTTAAATACCTGCAATTTGGACATACAGCGAACAAAAACCCGCAGAACTGATTGTGAAATTGTCAAAGATTTAGCTAAAAATTGGACAAACATGTAGCTAAAAATTGGACTAAGGACCCAAATTATCTCTTTTTTTCAGTGAAACCGAACGTTGCGATTGCAGGTACATAGCTGACAAGAGCAGGTGCCCAGTTTTCAAGAAGGCAATGATTGTAGAGTTGAGCAGGATTTGCTTTCACAGTCAGTTTACGAGTCCACAGCTGACGTCGCCATAATTTGCGAACAATTTCCAAATCTGCATAGTGGCGTCTGGGTGACGGACGCAAGTGATGAATCAGTTGTATGGGTGTGTGAGAATCGGGCGGTGCAGGGTGCAATGCGACAATTGGACAATGGATATGTATGAACAAAAATTCATGGCATCTACATATACAGTTGTTATGGAGTACCAAATCTACACATGTTGGACTTTCATATTCAACAACTTCAACGCTTGGGCTGAGGAATGGGGAAGCAGGAAAACGCTAGAGGGTCGAGTGTTACGATTAACGAAGTACGCAACAAACACAAGTGCGAGTATCCAGAACGAAAGCATGATTGGCTGATCATCAAAAATGGTTGACGAAGAAACATTCTGGTAAATGGTTGAAAGCGGAAATCCAGGAGCTATGGAAAACATGTCTCAAAGCTAGTCAGGGTTGCAGAAATAGGCAAAAGTACGAAGACTTCTAGAGCCAGTATAAAAACACCCGGAAACTTGCGATCCCTAAGAAAAAGCTATATTAAGAAGCCGATTCCATTATGAGTTGGAGCGTAAAAGAGGAGAAGAAGTGTTATGAGGTGAATTGCAAAAGCTTTTGCCGATGTATGGACAACGTGTCTAAGCGCACGCGTATTTTTAAGCAAAATAAACATCTTGAGCAGCCATAATCTTATGAGCCACCATACGAGTGACCGCTGTCTGAAATCGAAAGCAAAATGGTACTATCGGACTGACAATTTAGTTTTCAAAAAGGAGCAATCAACTGTGGACACTGTCAGAATGGTATCAGACTTAGCAATGAGCGTCAAAGACAACTGCGCTGTGGTAACACTAGACGTGAGGAACTAATTCAAATCTACAAGGTGGAGCCGTATTGTACGTGCATTGGTCGATAACGGAGTGTCATGCTATTTAGCACGTACAATCGTTGAATACTTCAGAGAAAGAATCTTATGCTACGACTGAGCGAAGGACAAAAAGTTTATCTGCGTGTACCCAGAGCTGCGTGTATCCAGAAACGTGGTTGTAGTTGGATTCACCGGCGACATTGGCATCGTGATTCAAGCTTGTCAACCCGAGAGAGTCGAAACATAGCTTAAATCATAGCTTGGTTGGACCGAGCCTGAACTCACCGGCCATAAGAAGCGAAGGAAACTAACAGTAGTACGGAATAAGTTTGACAACAGCATGATTATCTGCCTGCTTTAAAATTACTATCGACGGTAGGCTGAGCTTCGAATCTCATCTGAAGAAAGATTTCAAGAAGGATCTCGTTATTGTTTCAAAACTCGGTAGAATGCTACCTAATATTGGCGGCCCAAAACAGAACCGAAGGCTATTGATTTCAATGGTGGTGAGCTCTATTTTAATGTGATCAGTACCAGGTGAGATTTGATCACACTCCGAACCTGCTGCGCCTTTCGAACAACGTCTTTTGGGGCAATATGTGTAATAGTCAGTATATTATCCAAGGATATTTTGCGGAGGAAGCGCTTCGACTCTATTAAAGCGAAGCACAGGCTACAAGCACACGAGAGATTGAAAGACGAATGTCACTTTACTTATGGCAAAGTAGTTGTGAAGAGGCGGAAAACGAGCGTTGGATGCACCGATGAAACCCTAACGTAGCACGATGACCTTAAATCAGACTAGTAGGAACGAGCTATGACCTGACTCAATTTTTAAGCAGGTATGGCGGGTATGGACTGCTGTTGACGCAGCACTGAAAAATATACACCTCAAACTGCGATACACAGAACGAGCCGGGGAAGAATGAAAAATCTAGGATCGCGAGAAACAGCTTAGGCCTGATCCACTTCCATGAAGTATCTCCCAGCGGGACTGCTTCCGCGGGGAGTGTGGAAGAAGGACGTGATTTTAGACGGTGAAAACCCGGCATGTTTCGTGGTAGGAGCCACGGTACATTTTTCCTTCCAATAGCGAAAACTTTGTGCTGAGATTATGCTCACAGTAACTGGCGCTATGTTACTCGTACATAGGAGTTGAGAATACGTTCATAGAAAAAAGTCCACAATTTATGAGAAATGATTGTTCTGAACTATATTTTATAGCCCAGATGTCTATGTGATTGCTGCGCGATGTTACATAAGACTACGAGCTGTGCGGATTTATTTTTAGTGGTGATGTAAAATGACAACCGTGAGATGGGTAATGATAGTAACTAAAAACTAACATTTTTCGATAACAAATATAAAAAAAATTGTTGAAAGTACTGAGTAAACCATAAAATTGAAAAAAAACACCTAATTGAAATTCAAAACCAAAGCCTACATATTTAATTCCATGAATCAACTTGACACATCCTCAAACTTCTTTATTGGTGATGTTCTTATAGCTGTCAAAAAATAAAATTCTTCTGACCTATCAACCTCTATTGAACAGCACTGTAGTGACTTCTTCAAACAGCCCAACTGACTGTGCCATTGTTCGGGTCAGTACCGATCTTAGTTCGCTTATTGTTTCATGCGTTTAATTCCCATGTGCTAGTAGCTTGAATGATTCTAATGAGTACTTGGAGTCTTCTGAAGACATGATTAACTCTTCATATTCCAGTTCAACATTCATGCTTTTTTTGAAACAGCATTAATT
Organism: Nemotelus nigrinus; assembly: GCA_947369275.1. Classification (NCBI taxonomy): domain Eukaryota; kingdom Metazoa; phylum Arthropoda; class Insecta; order Diptera; family Stratiomyidae; genus Nemotelus; species Nemotelus nigrinus. The sequence continues at coordinate 24,196,560 of OX376372.1, read as the reverse complement.
TAATTTGAAATTTGTTAGGCTAATTTAAAATATCATCAAATTATTTAAAACGTTAATTTATTTTAAGAAATCCTTAGTATCATCTGATAAAAAGTTAAATTGACTTAAAAATGCTACATGTCAAAGATAGGATCATTATTCGCTGACCACGGCTCCCTCACTTTCTACTACGAAAAGAATAGTGGATAGATGAATAATTCCAATGGTTAGATCTTGAGACAAGCTGACGCGATTTGAAATGCAAGCTAAACTTTTCTGTCAACATCCATCTAACCTCATATTTGCATTTTTAATTTCAATGTTTTTTTTGCGTATAAGTTCCCATCTCAAAATGGAATACTCGCTTCAAAACTACACAAATATTAAATGAACTACACAAATATTAATGAGCTGTGAATCTTTATTATCTGTCAATGATGTGTAAGTAAATCATGGATCGACTATCATTTCGCAACATTTTGCCTTAGCCAGTTTAAAATAACTAGCTTTTACGATCACGCTCGATTCTTAAAGGTTAGTGATTTATTTCAATCAGTTGGTGAATATTCTTACTAATGGGTATAGTTTTCGATCAGTATACAATAGTACAAAGCGACTTAGTCAATAAATTTAACGATTTTACTAATCAGCTCTTAAATATAGCATTTTTTCCGAACATTTATCTTTATTAGCAGATTCTGAAGAATTAAACCGCTACGACTAGCTTCATAAACAAATACCATTGAGATCGTTTTGTCTTTGTAATATTGAATTTTGTTAGTTTTTTCTTTTGTCTCATTTTTCAAAGGAGCCTTAGCGTCATATAAGGAACGCTCGGATTCGAAAAACTTGGCCGGATATTACAAAAAAAAAACAACATTGATAAGTCCAAAAAAATTACTACTCACATGGAATTTACATTTATGTTTCCTCCATCGGCCGTTATCATTCACACATTTCCATTTTTGCCCAGCCACGCAATCGGCCAACATTTCGGGATCTGAACATTCCGTGCTAAGCCTTGCCATCTTCGACTGGTATGGAGCTATAGGAAGATTATTATCCAATTGATCTGGTTGCACTAATTACAACATTCATCGTTACTCGGAAACCTCAAACAATTGCCGTCACAGCCATTGCATACTCACCATTGTCTTCGCCATCGATTAGAGTCGGAGCCTCGGAATTGGTGGCCTCCATGTTATCTGTAGTCGAATGCGGATCGGCCTCGGCGTGCTGGTCGTTGTTTTGGCCATTGTGTTTCTCGATTTGCTCATTCTCCGCCTCTAATTCGTCCAGTTTTTCTTCGAGAGCTTAATCAATCGTAACGAAAAGAAGAGTAACAATAGTTAAGACTACTGCATGGTTAATTTATCAGCAGTTTTAGTGGTAGCAATGCGAAGAGATAGGAATATAGGTTTATAGCATCTACATTAGAAAATGAGTTAATATTCAAAATATAATCCGATCTACGAATGACATCGTTTGTCTCGGTATTTGGGTATCGAATTAATCGAACCTGCGAAAGTGCTTTTAGATTTTTAGAATTCCCTGCGTCACTAGACCTTTTCGATACAAATTTTATCGTCCACTTCAAAGCACCATTCAAATACCATCACATTTTCCAAACGTCCAATTCCCTTACCTTCAATATCATCCAGATCGTGTTCTTGCGAATCGAATTCGATTAGATCCAGATTAGTGCTAGTCACGTTCTGAAATTCCGATTCAACATCAGATCGTGTCCCATTTGTCATTTCTTTTGCAGACCGCAAGGCAGCCTGTCTTGCCCTAGCTTCGGCCAATTGTTCTGGTGTCTCACGCCTTCCGGAGCTTTCAATTAAGAACGTGTCCGGCCACTGGACACGATTCATCCGACGTCGATTCAAGATCAGCGGCAAGAAGCTACGGCCGTCCATGTGCGGTGGCGTCGATACACCGCCAATATCGAGAAACGTTGGAGCCAGATCAATGTTCAGAACAACTTCGTCGACCCTGCAAAAAAAGGTTGAGAGGAGAGAAGAATAAGTATAGAGGACTGGAGCAATTGTTCCCGCAACGTGTAATTTAATTTTTTGGGTAATGTTCTAACAGTGTTTTTGTCCGAAAGTAAATTCAGTTTTACATGTGGTTTTGCGTTCCACAAATTAGTAGTTCTGCCATATACGACCTAGAAGTCCAATGAACAATAAATGGTATAAAGATAATTTTACTTACACCGATGCAGGTTGGATTCCCGGACCTCGCATTAAGAACGGTACTCGTACATCGAATTCGAATGGGAAACTTTTTCCTTTGATCAGACCAAACTGCCCCAAATGATATCCATGGTCCGAAGTGAAAATGATGTAGGTGTTGTCCAGTTCACCAAGACTTTTGAGTTCATTGTAAACACGCTCCACAGCAATATCAACGCTTTGCAGAGTTTGCAGTCGTTTTGTCATCAGGATGTCGGTGAAACGTTTGTGCACTGGCTCCATTGGTTGTGTCACTCGAAGGATCCATTGTTTGTCTGGATTGGGAGCATGATCGTATGCAGGTGTGCTGAAGAGCAGAAAAAGAATTATATGACTTTTAAAATTTTGTTGGAAATTAAAGAAATTTCATAAAAGGATGATGATAAACTAATTATGTTGTTCTTATGGTCATAAGTGTAGAGTTCCGAATGCAAGTTAATTGGAATTGAAGAGTATGTCCAGTGGAACTGAAGTATGTCCTTCAGCCTCTGCTCTGCTACATGTGAGAGATCCACCAGCCAGGGCTCACCGAAGCAGCGCTGCCTGGTTCTCCCAAGTGCCGGGCAGTGTCACAGAAGATGTTGGATTGTTTCTGAGACTCCCGGCTCTTGACACTTCCTACGGGTGTCGCTGGTTAGGAGTCCAATTTTAATGGCATGAGCTGCTACAAGACAGTGGCCGGTAATGATGCCGACCAGCCGTTTGCAGTCAGTTCGTGTCAATTCGAGTAGGTACTTAGTAGCTACAATATTGTACGACCCCCACATGATTTTGATTAGCTTGCAGGTATGAGTTGCACGCCATCTGCACGTCGCAACTTGCATCATATTGGAGTCAATTGAGTATTTGATTGTCTGGATTGGAGTAGGAATACAGGGGAAGGCTAGCCCCGTGCTTGGCTAACGCGTCCGCCCTCTCGTTTCCTTCAATGCTCTAGTGACCAGGAACCCAGAAAATTCTGACCCTTCTGTTGTGGCCCAGTCTATTCAGGGCATGAATGCAGTCAAGTATACACTTCGATTGGTATGTGTAAGACATCGCAAAAACCTCCACCTGAAAAATACTACAGTGATTAGGAAGCCTGAAAGCTGCTTCCATAGTTGCATCTGCAGAAAATGTTGGAGCACCCACTCCGGCAGCCTTATTAGAGCCGTCAGTGTAGATGCTAAGAGTTGCTGTGCCCATTTGCTGATTCCACTTCTGCCCATCCTCCACAGTCGCCTGATATCCCCGCTCGAAGCACAGAGTGGGGACTAAGTAGTCGGTGCTACCTGCGTACCCCCGGTCAATTCTGCTGTGGCCGAAAGATCGTGGCTCGTAGTGTCCCGATTTTCTACGCCTGACAGCAGCTTTTGCGGCAGCGCCCCTAACGAAGAGGTCAAGCGGAGGGAGATGAAGCAGGACATTCAGAGCAGACGAAGGAGTCGAGGCTAAGGCACCTGTGATACATTAAGGTACATTAAGGTTAACAAAATTGACAGAGCACCAGTTGCGTAGTGCAGACAAGCAATTCTGCAGCTGGGTGCAGTCATCCACTGACTAAATAAACCTGAACATTTTCAGATCATCAGCGAACAAAAGACACGGCGAGTAAAAGAGGGAAGGAAGATAATTTATAAACAGGAAGAAAAGCAGAGGATCGAGCCTTGTCTAATCGAGCTTTGTGGACACTAGAAGTGGGATAGAAAGGAGAAGAAGAAGAGATTGTAAACCACTTTATCGAGAAGCTCACAGAAGCAAGATAGAAGGGATGTGAAGCGATAATTGGAGACACAGAACAAATCTCCAATTTTAAGGATGTGCAACATATTTCCGGATTTCCAGGAAGAACAAAACGTGCAAGGAGAAAAACTTAGGTTGAAGAAGATATATAAAGGAACACTCAAGGGTGATGACAGCGACTTCGTAAAGATATAAGGCTAGCCGCCAAGACCGCAGCTGGCAATACTGTCTATGCTAGCAAATAAACCTTCGACCTATAACGTGTTCGTCAAAACAAACATAAAAACTATTAATATTTGAGGAGGAGATATTGGCAGAGAAAGATGAACTAAGTTGAGAGATAGCAGTAAAAAATAAATCTGCAAACAGCACACATATTTTTCAAATCATTTGGATGCATCACAGAATGGATAGACGGAGATTTTTTAAGGGAACGGATATAGGACCAGAAGGGTTTCTGATGACAGGATGATAAAGAGGCTTCAATGTGACCATGATAAGCACTCATCGTATCTTTAATCATATCTTTAGCACACGAGCGTAGATTTTTGTATCTTAGAAGATCAGCCTCTAAGCCGAAGCTTCCAAATCAATAAAAAGTCAATAATTTATACAATGTTGGAGGCTAGTTCTATCAAATTTTTAGTAGTTGAACGAACTTCGACATGCCACGTTTGCATTGGATATTGAAGAATGCATACATTTTTACACAGAGAATAAAAGAACAAAAACAAAAGAAAACACAAATACATAATTTAATGAATTGAAAAAAAAGAAAGAAAATTAAAAAAATCCTTCTTCTGACTTCCAGTTCCACCCCGTTCTCTATATGTTTGTCTTCGCGAGACTTTGAAAGGAAAGCGTTCTTTTCGTATATAGTATTTTGACCTGCTGGCTCTTGTTTTTCTTTAATTTTATTTTTTTAGAAATTCCATTAATTTTAATCTTTCACAAGGCTGTAACCTAGCTTGTAGAAATCTGGTGTCGTCTTGGCAATATATTATCTTATCTAATTATAATTATAATATAATTATATAATATAATTATATCTAACGTATATTTTTTCTATGGTTAGTAGTTAAATAAACTAGTTTCTAACTATTCTATTCTAATCGTAGAGTGGCTTACATATTCGAATAGCTCCTGCTAATATATAGCCAGAACCTACTGCTATAGTAGGTTCTGGCTATATGTTAGTGGTTTTATAAACAGGAAGAAAAGCAGAGGATCATACTTTTTTTATTCCCTAAGTGGTTCCAAATCACTCTTGCGATAACGGAGAGGGTTTCTCGGCCAATTTTTAGTTACTGGGCTTTAAAACCTGCCAGTAGAAAAGCGCTGCATCTTCCACTCATGAATTGTGAAAAACCTTGAATTTCAAAAGTCTGGGCTCTGATTAAGAATAAAACTGGGTATTAGGACTCGGAGTTTATTTGATTTTTGAGGTGCTTTACTGGAAGTTCTTGTGGGATATGAACAGAGACCAGCCTTTATGGTACACTCATATTACTACACAGACTGTTATAATAAATTTGGGAATCGACTTTTGAAAGTTTTACATCAGAGATTTTCTTCACAAATATAGAATTTCTAACAATATTTTGAATGAAAGCCAAAAATATCTTATTCATAACTGTAAAAATTTTTTGGGCTCAAATAGTTTAAATGCGGACAAATCAGCCAATGATTGGAATCGTTCGGCTACGCGCTTTGATTTGAGACATGTTGCAACTTTTTTTTGAAGACAATATACGTAAAAGTCATAGAGGTTCAAATATATTTTGTGTAAAGTACGTAATTAATCCTTTAATTTAAGTCAAATATTTTTTAAATATGCCAAAATTATTTTGTCACTCTTGGTTACATAAATAAATTATTTCTGTCCTAAATGATCCAGAAAATATTTTACGTCCATTTTACTTTTCAATATACCTATTTTTTTTATTAACACCTCAATATTTTCCTATATAACTAATTCATTTTTCATATCTGAAAGAAATGCATAGTTAGTTGCTCATAAAACACTCCTTATATATTCCCATGACTGCACATTTGCAGAAAAGGATCTCGATTACGAGTAGATAACGTATATCCTTACTAGCTTTCATTTAACGGATGCTGTTGGCATGGCAAATTGTCTCAAAACTAAACTAATTAGTTCTTCCTGTTCCGTGCATTTATGCAAATTGCCAAGTTACTATGTCATCATTTATCTTCGGAAATGTTTTGGTTTGGACACCACAGAGTCTAAGGCTCCAGAACCACTGTGCTAAAGAACAAGAACATTCGAAACCTTTAAAACGAGCCTGTCACATTTTCCGCGGGCTTCATTAATTAGTAACACTACAGCATCGGAGTATTTTACACGAATTGTAGGTCTGCGTGTCCTCGGTGCGTGGCAAGTAGTTGTAACCGCTCGTACTTTGTTTCGTGTAGCTGTCTGGTTGCGGATGTCAGTACTGAGATGATATCCTTAGCTTAGAAGCTTGAAATGTATACCACCCAGCTCCAAATACACAATGAATGTACAGGGAATGTTGAAACAATCGCAGAGCTAAGAAATTGACCTAATTGATAATATTAAAGCAAGTTTCACGAATAAGGTGTCAGAAGACAAAGTCGGAAGAGGAACAGTTTAGTTATAGGATACCGCAGAGTTCAATTCTTCCGCAGACCAATTACTAATGGACTAACATCTTCAGCAAACAGGGAGGGCAGTGCACCATGTTTCAGGACCTTGCAGGATTAATCCTATGCTCCGAATCTCTTTGTGAATTCTACTGAGCCACATTCACCGAGGTTAAAGTAGTAATTATCTAAATGAATCTCTAAATTAGAATAACTTAATCCTGACATTGTGCGGTCGCCTGTTCTGTGTGTTTGGCAATTTGGCATGAAAGCACACACCCGCGTCTAATTTGTCTGCTCTTTGATTCTCTTTTTGACATCGTTCCTATTAATATTAATGGCTTTCGACTCAGCATTGCAAATGTGCAGTTTGCTCTTTCTGCAGGTAGTAAGATGTATATCTTTAGACGCAGACACGTTCCCTGAATGACGTTCGGGTTTTTGCTTTGCGGATGCAAATTAGTTGACCGCCCTTGCACTAGTAGTTCGCCTCCTGCATTATTTGTCGCGAAGGCAATCATCTATCTGCTGGTAGCAACGACATCCGTACAGGCGTATCCACAGAACGCCGAACTGTGAGAAGTCAGACTTTTGTTAACGGAATCGTGTCGAGAAGCTCTTCATATTCACCTCTCGGTAGCATTGCTATGCTGTGGTTTCAAATTCAATTAACTATCGATTCTTCCTGCTCTTCGTGCTTGAATGCGTTTCAATAATGATAAGTTTGCCAGTACAAGGCCAGGAGTTCAGGTCGACATGAAAAGCACATTTGAATTGATAATTCCCCGCTTGAATCTTTTTGCATTGGATTGGTTTCGCTTTTATTTGCAGCTTTCTTTTTATTTTGGAGTGGTAGATCGGGTCGATGAAGTGCATACGTGTGTCAATAGACTGCTGGCAGTACAGAGGTCATGTCTATGACGTTGGGTTTACGAGCAGCATTCATATTAGATGAGTATATAGTGTGCGATGGAAGTGAACATGAGTTAAATTGGATAATGGACAATGGCTTTGACAGGTTCATTAGCTTTTTGCAACTAGGCTCTTGTCCAATGTGTGCCCAAAAATTATTTATGTATCCCGCAATCCTATTTTCTTAATAGTTTTGCCTTGATTTATTTCTCCATCGCAGTACAAGGCAAATAAAGAAGACTTTATTGAAAAAGTAGGGTAAGAGTAAATTTCCGAGGTGGACGTGAAAAGCAATTAGGCTTCACCATGGAAAAATGTATGAGTCTGTATTTCCCCAACGAGCCTACACAGTTTGGTAGAGTTCATAGTCATGTCCTAGTCATAGGACTTTCGCACAATTTCCACCAAAATATGAGCTCTCAACCGACCACAGGCCGGCACTCTTCATCATAGATGATATAAGCATCGACGAGCTCCTTCAAACCAAGAAGAAAACAAACTCAAAAGCTTTTTGTCAAACAATGGTAGAAACCACCAGCGACATAAACAGATCGAAAGAAACTCTGACAGCTGAAACCAAGCCGGCGACAGATGGCAACACGATTCAAACTCTGATATAGGGGCAGAACCGTTACAAACTCCCTATAGGTATAAAAGATATCATAAAGAGAATGCAGAAAAACTAATTTTTGATTCTCAAATAAGAATGGAAACAAACCGGCTTACGATCGTCATCAGCTGTCGGATCGCACAGTTCCACAAAGAGAAGCGAGGTATATAATCGAGTCTGGTGATGACAACTACTCGCGCATGACAAAATACTTCCGGCTCAAAAGCGAAATTTTTATGCCACCAAGACATGAACCTAATGGGTTGAAGACCGATAACCCAGTCAATGCTGAAACCTTCGCCAACGGGCTAGAACTGCGATTCCAGAAAATCTACTCTTAGGAGGACAACGATATCAAAGAAAAAGATATATCTGACTCTGTAGACCAAATCATAGCATCCGCACAAACAGGAGACTCTTGAATCAGACCAGAAAACATCGAAGTGGTCAAAAATTTAATAGGAAGCAAGCAAACCAAGCAAACAAATATCACTTGGACTAGACATAATCTATAATGTGGGGCTAAATTTCGAAGCTGACAATATAATATAATAAACGCCACCTTTGATACGAAAAGCTTCTCGGAAATTCTGGAATTCAGTGATTGCAACAGTATTAACCTAACCAGGTACTGGAGACCTATCAGTTTCCTTTCCTCCGTAGGAAAAATCGCTGAGCGCCTTCATTTTGATCGGTTGATATATTGTTTGGTTTCAAGTCCCTATACTCCACAAAGTTCCAGCTCGCAAGAGCGGCATAGCACATACGTACAGGGTACAATAAGGAGAAATGAATAGACACGGTCATGTTTTTGACGTGGCCAAAGCGTTTGATAAACTCTGGCGTGTAGAACTGATGTTCAAACTGCATGCATTCCAATCACTACTACCACTCGCGCAACTCATTGGATCTTTTCTCAAGGGCAGAGCTTTCTGTATTAGAATTAACAACAACCTCTCTTAAATGCGAACAATAGAAACTGGAGTCCTATAAGACTCACCATTCTCCTCAAAACTGTATGGACACAGCAGACACCTCAAAAATGTACAATAAAAAATTAGCTCTGTATTCTACTACTCTAGGCAGGCAGATGTCTCAAAGTGAGATCTTTTAATCACCCCGATTGTGAATGTCACGTCACGTCACGCCGACGTCGATTTACTGTCGACACATGAAAAAGCGATTGTGTATGTCGATCTACATCGACAGTTGTCACGCCGATCGACAGTTTTCGTCGATCAATGCAGAGTCCGTGACACAAGGAGGAAATCGAAAAATGTATGTCGGAGATTTGAAAAAAGAACGAACGCCGTTCTTTTAGAATCTTATGTTTTGAATGGTAATGGTACGGATACGGGCGGTAGTAATTAACGTTAGTAGTAGTTAATTGATTTGCAATTATCAATCGTCACAAAAGACGTTAAAAAAAAGAAACTCTCGCGAAACGTCGCAAAGCGGCGACAATGTAAGTATGGATTTTAGTTAAATGTATCGAGGAGGAAATTGTCAGTAAAATCAACCGTGGGTGGACCAAATATATTGCATTTATTCTCTGCTTTAGAAGACAGAGTGCTATCCATCTTAAGTTTGGGCGCAGCGTTTAATCCTCCTGGATGCAAATTTGGATTTAAGGACTCCATTTCGTCCAACCTGGAGTATCTGAAGGCCTTGGAAAATTCATCGTTCGGAAACTCGGTTTCAGCAATCGCCGAGACGGATTCTGAAGCGTCAACGTCGAAAGTGTCGGAACTTACAAGCAATGGCGATAATGCAGGAATTCCTCGAAGACAACTTAAGGTTCGAATGAAAACAGGTTTGAGGGAAAATAGGCGCATTCAACTCCTGGAAAGACATCTTGCCTTACAGTAGCAAATAAATGCCAAAACAAAAGAAACTGCACGGTATACCACAAACACTTAATTATTTAAAAACAACAACTGAAGATCAGCAGTGAAAATTTAAGATAAAAGCGAGAAAAATACGAATTTAAAAAAAAAAACATTTATTGGAGAAGGAAAGTTTTGGTGGAAAAATTAAAACTGAAACGTGTGTTAGAAATAAACTTAAGCTTGAGTCTACATAAGATCGATATATTTTCAACTATCATTTATATGATAAAATAAGTGCCTACTATTTTAGTGATGCATATTTTGTTACTTTCATTTTTTCAAAATTGATAAATCATACAATTACTTAAGACAGAAAGTCTGCTGCTATGTTCCTAGGGCAATACATCACTGTTTATTTAAATTGGACAAAGAAATGAATGCACTGATTGTGCAGAGTCACACGAATATTTGTAACTTTTGATTAAAAATTGGGCAAATGATTTATTTTTCTTTACTTTGACTTATCTTACATCCCAAGCATCCGTTTTACAACTATTAAAAAAAAGTTAAACAGTGTTGCAATTTTTTATTACTCATCATAATGTTTGCGAAGTTCTTTCTCTTATAGAAACGACATCTAAATTATCTTCCATATCAATGGCGTTATTAACCATTTATAATCACTGCTCCTTCCTCACTTTCCTCCTCTGAATTAAAAAAACTGTCTAACAAACTCATTTCGTTTACTAAATAAAAAACTTCTTCCATTTCCTTAAGGATTTCACTACATCAATGTCGTGTTTGACAGGAAAAATACAGTCACAATTGTAAAATAACTCATTTACATGAGCATCAATTCACAATTTACTCCGCATACACTGACATCAGTGTGGCAATCCTACTGAGTCACGTCGATGCAGTTACACAATCGGGATTCTCGATCGACGTGACGTGACGGTCGTCGACACGACGTTCGTCGACACGACATCCGCAATACGGGTGAATAATGGGTGGTGGGGCCGTAGGTGGCCCGTGCGAAAGCAATTTGTTGGGCCGTAGATGACCCGCGGTTATAACTCACAGCGACTGAGTTATTCAAGGAAAGATAAGCGAAAGCGAATGAAAAAAGACGATCCGAAGTGTCTCAACGATTGTCACGGACTGACTTGTATTTCAATACAAGGACCCATAGGTCCTCAAACATTAAGAACCTATACATATGAATAATTATTTACATGTGGTTGAAATTCTAAGACTCTTAAGCCTAATTTTCTTTTCGGCTCGAACATTCCGCCGGCCAAGACCGGTCGCGGTCTTCCACTATTCGTACCAGCTTTCGAACATTACGTTGAAACAATCTTCTCCCATTTGTCAATGTGACGACGCGGACGAGACCATCCTTGCCCGGATGTACTTCGACGACACGAGCCAGCGGCCACTTAGTCGGGGATGTATCCTCATCGCGGATCGCAACGATATCTCCACTGCTAATATTTCGCTCGTCATTTTCCCATTTAGGTCGTTTCTGAAGTCGTCAGCAGTTTTCTGGATTCGATTCCAACGATCAAAATGACTGTGAGGGGCGTTTGGGTCATACACTTCAGGGAGTGCTACAAGTGGACGTCCAATGAGCAAGTGGCCCGGCGTAAGCGGATCAATATCGTCTGACTCCAAAACGTTACCGCAGAGTGGCCTGCTGTTGAGGCAAGCCTCCACCAAGGTTAAAAACGTATTGAACTCTTCATAGTTCAATTCACGATTTCGAACTACTGCTTCTAGATGCTTCTTGAGGCACTTAATGTTGGCCTCCCAAATTCCTCCAAAATTCGGAGATAGCGGTGGGTTCAAAATCCAAGTTATGGCATTTTCAGTAGTGAATAGCAACAATTCATCATTGAAATTTTTCGAACGTAGGAATGTGTCCAATTCCTCGAGTCTGTTTTTCGCTCCGACGAAATTCGTTCCGCGATCTGAGTACATCGTAGACGGTTTACCACGGCGGGATGCAAATCTCTTAAAAGCGGCCATAAATGCTTCTGTTGATAAATCGGAAGCGAGTTCTAGGTGCACAGCTCGAGAGCTCATGCAGATGAAAAGTACTGCATACGCTTTGCGAGGTACTTGTTTTGATGTTCGGGTCGCTCGCCCATAGATATTCCGCAATGTAAACGGACCAGCATAATCGACGCCAGTGTTATAAAATGCGGGTGATGGATTCACACGCACGGCCGGTAGTTTGCCCATTTTTTGTTGTAAGGTTCGTCCTTCAATGCGGCGACATATAACGCATTTTTGGTAGACATATCGAATAAGCTTGCGTGCGCCAATTATCCAATAATTTCTTCGTAATGACGCCATCATCAGAGTTGGTCCAGCGTGCAGCAGTCTTTCATGTTCATGTTGAACCAGCATCCAGGTGAATCGTGATTTGTGGTGCAGAATTATTGGGTGTTTCCTTTCATCGTTGATGTTTGCCTCCTGGAGCCGACCAGATATACGAATAATACCGTCTTTGTCAATAACGGGATCTAGATGCTTGAGCGTAGAATTGTTTTTCGTTTTTTGACCACTTTGAATGCGTTTCAAGTCGGAGTGGAAGCTTTCCGATTGACTTTGACGTATGTATACTTGCAGGGACGCTTTGATTTCTTCATAGCATATGGGCAGAAATTGTATTGATTGAACTTGTTCTCCAGGCTTGTGTTTACTGCACGATAGATCTCCTCTATCCCTGTTCATAATTCTACTGCGTACCGCTCTGGTGAATCTTCGACATAAAGCAGTGATACGTAATAAGCGATTCAAACAAGAATATCGCAAAATGAGTGAGTATGATACGGTTGTGGTATTTTCTGCGGTGCAATCGGATACGTAAGCATTCAGCTTCTCGTCTCTTGCGGTGGTAACACGTGTAACAGGCCATTGTCTTGGGTCTGCTTCAAGCCAGTCTGGTCCATTCCACCAAAGTCGAGCTTTTAAAAGATCAGCAATCTGCATACCACGTGTCGCACAGTCAGCGGGGTTTTGTTTTCCATCGATGTGACGCCACTGCTCAGCTGGGATGATATCGATAATCATAGCAGTCCTATTCGCGGCAAATGGAGTCCACTTAGATGACGATTCAATTGCATTCTGCATCAGCTTTGCTAATATCACCGCTGCGCAAAGCTCTAACCGAGCGCGGGACATCGGCTTCAAAGGTGCCACACGCGTACGAGCTTCTAGAAGAGTCGTGTGGACCATGATACAAGTGTGGACTATCTCATCCCTTTGAACTACTGCGGAGGCTTTCGGATCAGTTCGTTTGAAACTTTCTGCTGGTTCACACAGAACATTTGTTGCAATGTTTGACACAGGGGCAGTGCCATATGTCACAATAGCGATGCGGTAATGCGTGATAGGTTCCGCTTCATCTTTACGCCATACACTACGTTGGTACTCAGCGTCTTCGTCGCAGACACATACCATACGATACATCTGCTTAACATCAGCGACCAAAGCGATGCGATGTAGTCGAAAACTGCGTAGAATATCTCTCAGCTTTATTTGTAGAACAGGTACAGCGTAGAGAGAGTCGTTCAAAGATATTCCTCCTTCTGTTCGACAGGAAGCGTGAAAAACGATGCGTAGTTTTGCGGTCGTGCTGGAATCTTTACGTATGGTAAAGTGTGGTAAATATGTGCAACACGCACGCTCAATTTCGTTAGAGGGTATTTCTTGCGTGAGGCCTTGGTCAATGAAATCCTGCATAAATGCAACATATTGAATTTTTAAATCAGGATCATTGTGAAATTTGCGCTCTAGTCTGAACAAAGCGCGCGTATTCAGATTTCGGCCAAGTCGATGTTTTCCATCATTAAATGGCAAGTGCACAATATATTTTTCAACATCATCGCGAACGTGCGTATCGTTGAAATTGCGTTCTACCAGTTCCTCTTGCGGGGTGAGCAGCTTTGATCCTGTCCACTTTTCTAAGTTGAAAGATCGTTGCGATAGACGTTCTAAGTCTATGTCGCTAGTGCACGTAACAATACCGCAATGGTCATCTTCGAACCCGATACTCTCCACTTTTCCAGATATCAGCCAACCAAAGCGGCTGTTTTGAGCAATCGGCATGTCATCACCAGCTGACATCCGTCCGTCTCGCAGTACGTGCATAAACGCGTCGGCACCCAATAATATATCTACGGGCCCAGGTGTGTCGAAATTTGGGTCTGCTAATTCCAGGAATCTGAACGCCTCGAATTGCTTTTTGTCGAGCACTTCAGCAGGTAATTTACCAGTGATTCTAGTTAATACTAGCAACTCAACACATGTTGGTTCATCGCTGTGTAACGAAAGCAATCTGCACTTGAATTTACCACGTGTTGTGCCAGCCATCGTATTCGACAATCCACACACAGGCACTTTCGCATGTTTCCGCTCTATTCCAAGTGCTTGTGCGCACCTTTCAGTGATGAAGGACACAGTGGAAGCGGAGTCAAGTAGCATTCGTACGCGCAGCCGCCGGCCAAGCACATCCTCGACGTCTGCGATCGCCGTTGGCAGAAGAGCACGGCTAGATAAGGTATGTTCGTTCAACGTACCTTGTTTCGGTGCCGAGTTTGTCGTTAGATGCGTGATCGCTGTTTGTGTAGCCTCTCGCTAGGCAAAGCAGTGAAAGTTGTAGAACCACTGTTGCTATTCCTCGTGTTGGTAGCATCTTGCTCCGCTGTTTTATATGTGTGCAGCAGCGTATGGTGTCCTTCCTTGCATACAGCACAACGTCCTTTTGATCGGCAGTCTTTGTACCTGTGGCCGTTGCTTAGGCAATTAAAGCACATACTTTTTGTGCGTGCCGATATTCTTCTCGCTTCGACAGTTAGCGATTTAAAACTATCGCATGCATATATACGGTGACCACCGGCACAATACAGACATACGTCGGCTGTTACTGCGTGCGATTTAATGGCGGCGGCGGTCTCTTCCGCAATTCATAATTGGCGGTTGGCTCTGCTTTTCTATATTCTGTAGCAGTATGTGGTCTAAGCGCTATAGCACGAGATTCTAAAAACGCCAGAAGTGCTTTAAATGTAGGTCTGTCATTGTCCGCTGTTTGTAAGGACCACGCGGTTTGTGTCTGCTCGTCTAATTTTTGACTCAGTAGATATATGAGCCAAAAATCTCTATCATCAGCACCCTCGCCTAGAGAGGAAATTGATCGAATCAATCCGTCCGACGAATCATGCAAGCGTTGAAGCGATCCAGCGATGTCATCTCTTTTGCACGGCGGTTGATTCAGGAATGCGGTAATATAAGCGGCTACTGCGTTCTTCAATTTGCCGTATGTTTCGCATAGCCTCTGCCAGGCATCTTCGTAGCTATTGGCGGAAATACCGAAATGTCGCAGGCGATTCTCGGCGGCGCCACCCTGTACGGCATCCTTAAGCAATTTCATCTTTTGCTCGTTCCGCATATTGCTGTGATGCACGATCGCTTCCCACGTGCTTCGAAACGATGCCCAATCTTCCTGCTTACCACTAAACTTTATCGGTTCTAGTGGTGGTAGCTGCAATGCCTGTATTGCTCCTGTTGCATTACTTGCGTTAGTGGCAGTCGATGCGGTTGAATTTTGTTGCAATCTTATGCTAGCTATCAATTCCGCATTTTGAGACAAAAGTTTCTCAATTATCTCAAAATTGTCTCGAACAATGGGTTAGTGGAATACTTTCTAAAATGGAAGATTCGAATAAACGCCGAGAAGACGCAAGCCATCTTCATAGCAAGACGATACAGACAACAACCACCATGGCTTACTGTAAATGACAAGACAAGAGAATAGCAGCATACAGTTAAATATTTAAGACTAATATTTTACAATAGACTTAAAAAAACGAAAGACAAACAATTAACGGAGTACTGCACATGGACTCAAATTACTACATGACCAAACAAACTGAATATGACGAACAAAACGATACTGGATAAACAGATATTTCGGTCAATCTTGACATACGATAGTAATGCCTTCTACCAGACATGCAAAACGAATAAACAGAGGGTGAGAGTTGGCCATCGCGTACTTCGCGATACATCGCGCACCCAGATGAGGAGAGTCAAAGTGGAGAGTCAAACTCCAGGACAGCACAGTTCTTAGGGGGTTAATGCTGAACTGATTTAACTGTATCAGATGACTACTCCAAACGAGAACTACGGATTCCAATATTTAAGTCTAGAGCGACCAAGAGATGGAGACGCAAATGGAAGTACTTAAAAAAAGTAATATGGTAGGATACCATACCAACGCCAGCTTTTTTCGAAGCTCTTTCGCGATGGTTTGGAAATTGATTTCAGTTGTCTATCAAAGCTGACCCAAGGTTCAATGAAATATTCGGCATAGATAAGAATGCTTCCACAAACAATATATCAAAAGTTATATTTGGAAGCATTTAGGACTAAAGAATTATAGTTCCATAAGGGGAAAAAAGTTTTAAACCTCCCTGAAGAACCAAACAGTCAGCAAATTACTTGAAAGACATATAAATTATCAGATGACGTGAAAATACTAGGAAGTCTTTTGGTAAACAGGTTGACTGAATGTGGCTCAAGAATGGTTCAAAGTACGATTTGGTCGAGAAAAAAAAACATTTTTCAACAATTATTTATCCGAAAATTTAATACCAACAGAGTTTCACAAACACATACATAATCAAACTTCCGAATCCTTATGCATATTTTCGAAATTCTTTAAACAACTCAATATCCACGGCTGACGATACTGTTCAGGCCGCCATGTACACTCACACGGTGGAATGCAAATGCAAGGTTTTTCCCCTTTTTTGATTTCTTGTTTCTTCTTCAAAAGTGGCCTCAAGTCTGTATATAAATTATATCTTGGCACAAGTCCAAACAAAATCTCGTCACAATTACCACTCTTGGATTTCAACCGGCATTCCAGCACATCCCAATGGTTTTGATTTTGCTGTGGCTCTGAAATAAGCTTGATTTCTCTAAAATATTGTGAAATTCGCTTCGAATCATGAATAGGTCCTGTCAACGCGGAATACATTTTCTGATGTGTTAATGGATAACGCGGTGGCAACGCCTTGTTTCTATGATAACGAGCGAAATCGAGCTCGTAAAGATCACGGATCTCCTTAGAAATGTGCATGATGTCATCAAAGTTTTGAATACCCATTTTCACCAGCGCCGAAGCATCGGCAAACAGAAATGTTCGTCCGTCAATCATGTTTTCGGCAAAAGCTTGTGAATACTGCGGATAACCCAAACGGGCTATGAAATTCTTGACACAGTATGCGCTCCAATAGATGGGTTGGCATTTCTTCAGTTTGTCTACTTCGAAGGCGGTAAGATTCAAAAGTGCGTCGGCAGTTGCTAGAAATCGTCGTGGCGGATGGTGTTTATCGCATGATTCGATATTTCCGCTTTGAGTTTCACCGACGAAAAGATGCTCATTTAGACCTTGTCGTACTGCAGTTGGTTTGGATAGTCTGTCCATTTGATTGATTCCCTATGATTGTGAATATATGCTGAAAGTTAGAAATGGAAAATCTGGGAAAATCACTAGCAAACTAGCTGTTGTTGACAGTACTGTCAATAGACAGAAGCAAAATTTATGTTGGTGTTTAGTTTTCAATTGAAATTCGCGAAAACTTCAAAAAATGTATCTGAATTTTATTAACAAGTGAATGAATGAATTTCATTTTAAGAAATTACAACGAGAATCTGTCTTGAGACAAATAAGCTTTGTGCCCCTCCAAAATTCAAATTATAGAATCTCTACAAAATTAGTTTTGATAATATTAAAAAACAAGGCTTCCGAGCTTAGCCTCAACACAAAAGAGGGCTGGGTCGCATACGGAATCTCTTAAGGAACTTCGGGAAATTAGGCGAGCGCCTCCAACAGAGAACTATTCAACCGTTCTGTGAGAGACTAGAAGGTGCAAGAGAGACGTTAACACTGTATAAGAGTCTGAGAAAAGACCAATCAGCTAAGCTGGGCTCTATTAAACACTCATATAATGAGTTTAACAAGTCCAAAAAGGAGTATCTACAGACTTTACTAGAAAATCACTTTCCAGAGCGCCCGGTAACCGATACATACAAGGCTTTTGTGCCTCTGACTAAACTATTCTCATTAGTAGTCAATGCTGGTACACAGTTAGAGCTGTGGTCAAATCCTGGTTGATATTTATGCTAATGGAGAGAATTGGCCACCTGAAAGCAGAAATGGAAAAAAACCTAGCCCTGGAGTATGTTTCGTTACTTTGGCGACAGATTAAGATAGTCTTTATACAAAAACTTGGGAGACATAATTGTTCAGATCTAATGAGCTTTGGACCGACCAGCCTTACATCGTTTGTCATGAAATGCTTGGAGAGACTTTTTGAACACCACAGACGCACTAGGAAGCTTAAATCGAAATCCTTAAATCCTGTAAACCAGGCAGCAAAATTATGGGAGTCAGCCCTTTATTCTCTGGAGCTAATGGAGCATTGTCTAACGGTGACTTTGCGACAGGAGTATTTATAGACACTGAAGGCGCGTTTGACTGCGCGCGCTTTAAGGAACTATATAAGGCTGCACAAACTCATGGCGTAAACGATGGCCTAGTCAAATGAATACGCTCCATGTTTAACGAGCATAAGCGCCGATCTGAATGGTCCTGTTTGGTCCATGGTTCCGATCCGCTCCACACTTTGAATTTACATACCGTTCGAATAATTATGAGCGGTAGGGTAGTTATGAGCGACCAATTATCATGTACGCACCCGTGTTTTAGTGGACTTTTTTTAAGCTCTTGTATACCCGCAATACACTACAAAGGATTGTGTGCCCAGGTATCTGTGGTGCTATGTTGATAAGTTTGACAATCTGCCTCTGCTCCGCATTTATATTCGAAGTGCGGCGATGAGCTTTGCTCTATTAGAGGTTCGATGGCACAGTTCGATTACAGGTTTGACATAAGAGATCACTCCGATCTTCCCAATGCCTTCGATTTTCGGAAAATTTATGAAGTAATCTTTTTGAGCAGAAGAGACTGGGAGCACCGATATATCTGCCCGAAGGGATACATCGAAATCTTCTTCACGGATGAGTTGATGCTGGATTCTATCTTTTTCGCTCGAATAGCATGCTCCTGTTTTAAAGCAAAAATATTCGTTGTCATAAGATCTACTTGCTGGGTAAGTGAAGAACTGTGGAGTGGAAAGCGTATCGCTATTTGCTGGCAAAGCCTAGCTGCACAACTGGTGTTACGTTGACCTCTGAATATGCCAAAATAGCCCAAGAATGCAGACCACGAAAGAATTCTGTCGCTAGGTTCAATAATGAACATCTGCTCAGGATAATGGGACACTGCAATGCTGAAGGAAATAAAGTCACTGATTCTGTTGCTGCAGTAGTCCACAAAAAAGATTCTCGGATACGACTTGAATCTACTCTATCTATATATACACTTCAAAGTCACCTATGATAGCGGAGCCACGGTAAAATTATATGCGGTCGTAAAAGAGTTCGATATTCCTATCAAAATAATACAATAAGACAGGCAATGCTGGTCATGATGAATGTGCAAAGCCAGACCAAAAATGCTTATAACGTTATTTTTTTTGCATCAGCGACGGTCTGCGATAAAGAAGCACCTCTTTTTTGCGATCTCTTCAGCTTGGTAGTGGAATAAGTGAACCAGGATGCTGACGTGAGTATGAGTGATACCATCCATGTTGACCCGATTATTGGTTTCAAACTAGCGAGGCATTGAATATATAAAGACTATTTCAGTCTCTCAAATTTATACAAACTAGTCTGCGCTGATCAGGACAACTCTTTGAACAATTGCAGTGTTTGAAATTCGAAGCTAGGAAGATCTAGGAATTTCACGTTAATATTTCTACCTGAGGATCATGTGACATTTCGCCCAAGCAGTATTATCAAAACAATCTCACATTAGTATCAGTATTATCAATGAGCAGCTCTAGGTTGAGCTAGGTTGAGACATGTCAGCAAAATTTGTTTCTTGAGAAATTCGGCTGCTCTTACTTACAGGTTGGACTGCAGGGTGACCAGGACATTATGGCCATCACCTGATCTAAGCAAAAGCAGGAAACTGCTCAAGCTCAGCAGAAACTGCTTGAGAGCCACGGTCGGCTTGCTCACAGGGCACTGCCTTACCGCATCTCATGCGAACAGAGTGGGACTGACATCCAGCAATTTATGCCAGAGGTGCGAGATGGAAGAGGACACCATCGAGCATACTCTCTGTGATTGTCCGGCCCTAAATAATAAACGCCTCAAGATTTTTGGTTCTTACTACTTTCAAGCGTTTGGCAGAGGTGGCCAGTACCGTCACGCTGAATCAGCTGATCCAGTTTGGCGAAGCGGTCACTTGGCAGCTCTAAAAAGCCAGCCGAGGGTGGCAAACGGGCCCAAACTGGAGGCCTAATGCAAGCCGCGTTCCTGGCAGCCCTCTTTATTAACCTAACCTACTTGCCTGAAGTTGCTCTGATTTGTGTTTCATGACCTGGCTCTAAGTTGAGCTAGAGCAATTTAGAGCACGATTTCTGCTCTACCTTTTTTGGTGGAGCAAGTTCGGGCAAGCAGCCAGCTGTTTGTTAATCGCCAAAATTGTGGTAGTGAATTGTCTGACAAGCGACAAACTTTGAGAATTGCCTCTCAATTGGTCTAACTTACTCGCTCAGAGCTTACTCGCCTTTTTTGACAACTGCTTTATTTTTACTTGCTTTCAGGAGTCATTAAATACAGCTATTAATTAACTCAACGATCCTGAAAAAGTAGAAGCCGGTATGCTCCTAATTTTTATTTGTAGCAAATGATATGCTTGATTTTTTTATCGAACTAAAACCCTCAGAAGAATGATAACACATATTAAATTGAACTCTTTTCACTTTGAGAAGATTCGGTTGGAGTAGAAACGAGCAACTTTCTATTACGACTATTGTCATCACCAAAACGTTTTAACGAATCTATTTAAGCGACGTACACGTTTTATGAGGGTATTGAGTATGTGATTTATGGCAAATCCTTTGACCACAACGAAAAATATTTTGAATGAAGACAAACAACGTGTAAATTAATACTTCTCTACATAATTAAATTTCAAACCCTATAAGTCCACACTAATCACACACCCCTATAATTTTGGGAACTTCGAGCAGAAAATAACAAAAGTCCACACTAATCACACACCAGACTCCTCTTCAAACTGCTGGAGCGAAGCCAAAACAGTAGCTCCATAAAAAACCACAGCATAACAAACGCACAGGATAATACTATATATTCACCAAGAGCACTTTGCTAGCTAATACGACCGGTACACGAGTATACTCATAATTGCCTGTCCTTCGTCTAAAAATATGTACAATGTAACTTTCTCACGGACCGTTTACAACTCGTTGCATCTGATTTAAATGGCATGGTGGTGGCTTTTCGCACTATAAAAAAGCTGGAATGATGCGAAAGAATGTTCAAACATATATACTTACTGATGTGTTGTTACGTTGAAGAAAAGATGACTGTACTGCGGTGCCGAGTCCTCAGGACCATGTGGCGCCGGGAAGCTCATTGTCAACATAACTGGTTTCCGTTGGTTTTGTTGCTTCGATTGGCGCAGAAAAGCTATCGAGTCGTTGGCTATTAAGTCCGGATAGTAGTCCTGTAAATAAAACGGAAGCGAATTGGTTCACTGCAGAATCTAATAGCATGTAAAGGTGGAGGAAGTTTGGCAGACTTGATGCGGATCGAAAGTCAGAGTTCATTCATGTCATAATCTGGACAGTTTGGAAGAATTATTGGAACAAACGGACTGCTTCTGTTTTTTTACAGTGAATTGTTTCAAATGTTCTTTAATTGTTTTTTAGCTACATCAAATTGATAGAATTATAGCGACTAATTATGCGTCATTGCTTCGCATGTTCGAATAAAATGTCCGCCACTCGGTTCGCAAAAGCTGGAAACGCAAATGGCTACCAATTTGTGTTTCCCCCACCTGGAATTAATGTACTGCTTACTGCTACAATTACAGATTTATCGCCTACGTCTATACTCACTTTGGCATAATCGAATCCGTGCTTAATCTTTTGGCCGTTCATGTTTATGCTGTAATTGTAGTACTTAGAATTCATAATCAGTCCACCCCATTCGCGCCACCCGGGCGGTATGTAGGAGCCATTGTACTTGTTCAGGTATTTGCCAAAGTATCCTGTTCGGTAGCCGGCATTCGACAGGTATGTTGCAAATGAGCGCGTTTCGTGCGTAGCTTGCCAGGTAGGACTCGAACAGTTGTCGTTATTCGTAAAGACCATGTGGTTATGCACGTACATGCCCGTGAGGAGCGACGAACGAGCAGGGCAGCACATGGGCGTTGTGGTGTAAGCATGTCGAAATTCGGCGCCACCGTCTCGTAATAGTCGCAACGTCCTCGGCATGAAATTTAACGATCCTGCAAGGAATATACAGAAAACAAGTTGTGAGCAATGTGCACGACAGGAAGGTGTAAATTGTTAATGAATCCAAGCAATACGATGTTTTAGTCTGAGTAAATAGTTTGATGGCCACATTTAGGGTAGATAAAGACATTTTCGCGTATTACAGTCACCGAGGAGAGAAATGCGAAGCAAATAGACTAACAAGTAAAATTGAAGTATTTTTGTATAAAAAAAACTAATCGATCCTTGCCTGGAAATTTAAAGCTGAGCTACGAAGGTATTAAGTGAGCTAAAACTGTCTGAAATAAATGTTTAAATGCACAGAAAACATATGGCACAGCCATATACATACGTTTCGGTCTGTTTTGCCAAGTTTTGTGCATTCCAGGTCACTTAAGTGAGCTTCAAATGGCATTGAACAACAACAAAGTTAGATTTGGTATCGTCTTTAAGATCGTTCGAGAGGCCAAAAAGTTTGAAACAGACGCTAAAACTTAAAGGAGAAAATCAGTTTAGTCGTAGTGAAGATGGAACTGAGAGTGCTTTAGACGAGAATCCAAGTTTTGGGCATTGCGGTGACTGATACATTGAGGAGAGGTAAAAAAAATAATGATTGATGTCAGAAGTGGAATTCTTTTGCGCTTGCAAATCAATAAGTTATTTCGAACCGATTGTTGAACTGTGAATTTGAATTTCATGCAAAAACGTAAGATAAAAAGTTAAAAAATTTGTGAAACAGCATAGACTTGGCAAAAAATCAACAAGTCCGAAGTAAGTAAGCGATTTAACGTTAGCAGAGTTGGAAGTGGAGTGCCGGAAGCACGATTTGTTGACAACCGGAAATGAACCAGTTTTACTTTCACGACTAAGGGAGGCTTTAATAGCGGTAGATAGCATTACACTAACGATTTTATTTCCAGATTATGAAAAAGACCGAGAACTTGCTCCAAAAAACAAAGTAGCACAGAGGCGAATCCGACGATTGGTTTCCTGCTCAAAATGGCTTCAGATGTGAGACTACAAGCTAACAAACTAGATCAAACAGCTGCAGACATCAAGAAACGGTTGGAGCAGCAAGCTAGAATAAATGAGCTGGAGTTGACGAAAATCAAGCAAAAGTTGCAGGAGCAGCTCGGTACTCAGGCTGCAGCCTGAAAACCGCAGCTAGACACTCAAGCTGTACAAGTAAAGTAGTAGTTCATGAAAATTAAGGAAGAAATCGATCTGCTGAAATGACACATGGAAAGGATCAAAACTACGGGAACTATTTCAATTGTTTCAATTGACGGTAGAGGAATCAAAGCGTCAATTTGCCATGAACAGACTCCTTGGGTCTGAAAGAAGCAGTTTGAGGTTATTGCAGAGTACAATCATTTATTTTATTTGTTTATTAACTTCCTTTTCTATTTTAACAGGTTCAAACCCAATAAAAATATAAGAAAAGCGAGTTTTGTTTTTGTGTGAAATCATAATTAATTTCATTCACAAAAAGCGCTTTAAACTCCACTTGTCGGTTCGGGGAAGGAAATGTCAAACAACGTTCAAAATGGCGATCTCTCAAGATTTTTATATGAGCGTTACCATATGAACTGTGTAGGGCACACACCAGTAAGCAAAAAATCGAAAATTAACACATTTCTCTCGGTAGATTTCTAATCCATTCTCTCTTATATCTGTGAGTTAATATGATAGCCACGATCAATCACGCTAATAATGTCACTTGCAACAGCCACGATGGAAATACTTCAAACCATTTCAGTGGACAGCTACTTCAGCTGCGCAAGTTTAATAAATGCTTTAGACATGCGGTACTGTGCGGTGAGATGCACCTAACACAATAACATCACTTACAGCTAAAAACGTAAACTCAGAAGCCAGGAGAAGTGTTACAAAAGATGGTTCTAGATCTAGGCTAGATCTACTACTTACGTCAGACCTACAGCACCAAGATGAACATCGAAGGACGCATTAATCCAGACAGTTTGATAGAAAGAAATTCAGCAGGTACCTCGGCTAGTGTAGTGGGCAATCAAAGATGCTTTTGCGAATGCATTGACCTAAGAATCGGTAAAGTGGGCATCTCATAACAATGTTCCGGCTAGTGAATGCAAATACTGAAAAGCGAAAATCTCCAGAAAACTAACGACAAGTGGACCTCTGCAATGCTAGGATTGTGGAGAAAAAGGACACTTAAGGCGTGATTGTCGTAAGAAATGAAAGGCAAAATGTTGACGAAAGTGTGAACGCCAAAGGACAAATATCACCGAAAAATTACTAGGCAGTGGAGTCTTGCGATGTTGGAAGTGAGGAGTGAAACACCGCCTTAGACATTACGGTCTAAGTACATGATGTATGAACCTAAGTACCACCAAGGATGCGTATCAAGATGCACGCAAATTATCTAGGCTAGATGACTAAGAGTAACCACTTTTACTAGGAGAACTACAGAAAAGCTAGTAAGACCTAAGTTCGAAGATCATAGATTGAACAATATAGCTGATAGCCTAAAAACCATCACCGTGTTTAGGCTTTATTTCCATGAGAGTGGTCTGAGTCTGCAAGAGGCAGTAAACAAGAATGTTTATAACGCAGCCATTGAAAATCATTGAGAACCAGTTTATCCTGAGGAATAATTTTGTGGACTTGGAGACTTAACAACGTTAGGCGATGTGTGCTTTAGATGGCTGCCCCCAAAAACAAACCAGCTCATAGTGAAATTGAACAGATACAGCACGGAGATTTGGTGTTTCAGTATACGAGTTCTTTGTAGTGAGTATAACCGATGAGCGCATCTCGAGATGGATCTCTTAGGCCATCATGGTTTTGACTTTTTTAAAGCAAAAAAAACCAAATGAAGAAACATGGAAGTACAGTTAGCACACCATTGCCATCGAGCCATATACAAACACGTGAAAGGGCCGAATTGTGTGTTCAAGCGGTTCAATGAAATTATTAGCCGGACACAGCAGCATAGCAAGCATCGATCAAAAATGAATGTTCTCCAATTAGATCGACTGGAGTCATGGCATTGAGATACCATTTTTGTTAATGACAACAAATCTGTTTATGACAAACAGGTCTAACAAGGGGGTGGTGTTGTATGCACACACACATCAAAGTCACATTTGTGTTTGTCAGAAAAATCCAGAGCTATAACCTAACAAAATTATTACTCTTGACCTCCTTAGGTATCTTATCAAATTAAGATTCCAGTTTCGCTTTTCTAAATTAAGATTTCAGATGGGCTTTTGTAACACACAATGTTGGAAGATCTAGGTTTTTTCTCTTGACTCAGGTGTCCCTCACGGTTCGATCCTTAGGCCCATTCTTTTTAATATATTGACTTCTGATATTCCCAGCGTAAATAATCCTTGTGATGTAAAGGTAAGTCTGTACTTTGATCAACCTCCTGGCGTGATTTGATGGCCAAGATCCAAGGATGGCAGCAATATATGTAACTCTAGCGATACGTTGCAGCTCGCTGCCGGTATTACGCTAAATGGGGAATCAAAATCAATGCAAAAAAATGCGAGCTTATTGTTTTTAAGCACCTACGACAACCGCCAGTAAGAACGTGTTAGTTCAGTAAGAGCTTTAGGCCAGTAGAACGTCTTTGATTCCAGTTGCCAGCCTTGCTTAGTTTTGAAAACGTAGAGAATCAGAAAGTTTCAGAAAAAAACACAACAATATTGATTGTTGAATATCCAAAACTTAAAAAAAATTACTAGCTTTGATAGTATAGATCATATATTATTCTTTAGTTTTGCATCTTATACATCAAAAATACAATCCACATTGCTCTTACCTAACTCAACATCCTGATCATCCGTCAATATCAATATGATATTCGGTTTCCGTTCTCTATCCCGATTTCCAATCATCGACAGCATGGCACTAAGTGGTGCTCCATCATTCCCTATCGCGAGTCCTCCTCCTCCTCCACCGCCAACAACACCATCACTTGGAGCACTAGCAGCCGCTGAAACTGTTCCGCCAACATAGCTATGCTTTTTCACGCGCGATCCTCCACCATTATTCACAGTAGCTGTTCGCGTCCTTCGATTCTGTTGATTTCTATTCGAGGAATGCAAATGATCTGCACACAGCAGATTAACACAAAATAAAGCAATTAAGATCACAAATACTGAAGTTCGTTGGAAATTTTCCATTTTGGCAGATCAGTTCGTGCCAAATTTTTCTGGGATTTATCACAGATCAATGATGCAAGTTGATGTGTCGCGTTTTATGCCAAAGTCACTTAAAGTGAACTATGGACTGATTTTCGGGCTCTTTTTCCTCAAAGTCCTTTCATTTTGAATGGTTGAGTGAGTGTTGCTGTATATTATTCGATTGGTGTTTTCATTGTGAATTAATCTAGAAAAGAAGAAAAAAATAGTTAAATCCGATGATAAGGTTAAAATTTTAGTGCGATTTAAATTGGGCTTAATTTTAGCCTATTGTTGCTATTATTATTAGTCTTGCTTTCGAGATATAACATAACTATTCCCCAAATGTGTTTGATGCTTATTCAGCCAAATTCAGATTCAACAAAATCATATTTTTAGCTGAATCTTCAAGTAATACACAATTCAACAACAGATACTAATAATTTCATTTCCAGCTTGTGCAATTCTAAATAATTAACGAAGTATGTCATTAAATAAAAACTGCTCGACCACAGGTTGCCAGAGTGCAACGTTTCATACAAATTCCAATCGGAAATGGAAAGTGCATCCACATCAAAATGCAACTCACAATAAAAACTCCAATCTTGCACGCTAGTTCCCTTACGATGCCATCAGCAAATACGTAGCTAAACGTACATTCGTATTTATATACATATGTACATAAGTATCCAAACATAAGCAACCGTAAGTACCTGCATGTAGGAATTTCCATAAATCAAGAAAAACCGCCGAAGGTGTTCAAGTGCAATAAATTTGCATTTGATATCTGGACCATAGCGAAACACGTTAAAACTTAATTGACTGTTCGTGATGTTCACGAGCAACAAGTTATCATTACGTAAATACTCAATTTATTGTGATCATTTTCCCGAGAGATTTATTTCTTTGCACGACAGCTAGGCTGCTAGCTATCTTAAGGGAGAGTGCATCCAACTGGGTATGTAAAACTGTTTTTCTTAGCGAGTAAAATGACTTTAACATTAATTGATTTACTTTTTGGCAATTTATTATTCGAATAAAACTCGGAATTGCAGCGTGGAAAATATTTTTAGCTAATTTAGAAGTAACAGTTGCCTTGATATTCGTTAGTTTTCTCCAAAATATACATATATTCAATGCAATCAGCTTCCTAACATCGACTTCCGGACGATGACGTCGACGACGTCACCTTTTCATTCAGAAGCGCAACCCAAACCAATCGAAAAGACTTATCATATTCGAATATGTAAATACTCGAAACAAGAATAAATTGAAAATGTCATACACTCGCATGCTATGCTAGTCTAGTCGTTTGGAAGGTCTTCTACGGAGACAGTTCGTTGCCGTTGTCAGATTTATTGACAGCTTTTCGCGTGTGTTTTTGATTGCATTACTAAATAAATGCCTTTACTAGCCACCGACGAGGAGCGCCATTGATATTTGTCATTCTTACCCTATTCTGGTATGTTTACAACCGAACTCACACTCCTATCTAAGCTGATCGAAATTATTCGCATAAAATTTGTCAATCGACAAGAAAATGATTTATTGAAGCTGGACTTTATATTAGCATGTTGTGCGCGATTTGAATTAATTTGCGAAATTTTACGGTGGTGCCACCAGAGTGACGTGACTTTTGAGAAAGCAACATAGTGTGATTTAATCGCGGATTAGCAACTGGTCGATATCAGGATTATAAATTTATTTCATAGTTGAGGAGCTAGAGGTAGAAATCATTAGCGCTAGAAATCGAGTCACATGCTTCGGTGTGGACTTGAATATCGTACGAAATTTATGGGACACGCGACTGCTTTAGAAATCCAATGCATAAAATTAAACTGATTAACACAGTGACTATATGCTAGAAAAACTTTTTGCGAGCCTGTAAAAATCAGTGATTTGCTTTGCCCGGCACGCTAAAGGAAATCAATTTGTTTTCTGACAAATACAAAAGCTAGAAGATGGCGGGAATGATTGACAATTCTACTGATCGTCAAGTAGAGTTGTTTGCATCGGAGTTCTAAACCCAGCTGAATGCTATGTTGCTCACTGTGCAGCTTCTAATAGTCAAATGATAAGGAAGGAAGTCAACCGCTTCCTCAATAGACACCAAGAGCTGCGAGCTAGTGATGGGGAATTTCGTTACTTTTGAGTAATGATAACGAATTATTACTTTCAATCGTAGTAATCATTACTATTATATCGTTACTCATTACTATTACTACTATCTGCGAGGACAGCTCAGAAAAATGTGTACGCTTACGACAACAACGGAAAATATGTACTCTTATGAGCATGACATTCTTAAAAGATTTAAAAAAGATTCATTAGTAAGAAAACAGTTTTATTTTTAAGAATATAAAAAAATCGCTCTTGACAAATACCAATAGAAAAGGAACTTTATACCAAGCTTAATGAAAATTTAAAAATTTTTGATTCGAATTTAAAATAAACCATCATCTGCAAATTTTTTGGTCTTCGTCTACTCCGCCTGTCCGATATTACGTGGCCTGTTTTTGGAAATATTCTCTCACATAGAAGTTGCTGGTACTCCTAAATATTTTTTCGCGAACTTTCCTAATCTTGGATAAGTTTGTGACCTTGTTTTTCACTATTTAAGAAGATTTTGATTCCTCCGATTGTTGGGCTCTTCACTGAATTGTCATATTTAAATGAGGGTTTTCCGGATGTTGGAGTTGATCTGGCACATGCAACTATTGTTTCGAATGCAGACCACAATCCAATCTCCTCATCAGGTCTAGTTGTTGTGCTTGGGATTGAACTGGCTGTAGATTCTTCAGTCCCAAGATCATTACTTGAAGTTTGAATGACATCAACTGAAGCTGGCATGTTAGTTTGTTCAGCTTCTTCCTTCAGTTCGTCCTTCCCTTTCACTGCAGTCAAAGCTGATTCATCACCGAACTGATACTTTTTGAAACGCGGGTTTAAGTACGTTGATTTGGTAAGATGGGACCAACTAACCCTGTTGTCATCTCTATGACTTTTCATGGATACCAAACTTTTCCTGAATAATCTTAAACAGTCGATTCTGCACTTCGCCTCACTGAAGCATGAAGTTTTTCGAAAATTTTATTAAGAAATGTTAAAAAAAATGTTTCGCTTATTAAACATGCACCCACTAGGGGGCCGACCCCCTCGGTAAGGCTGGACATTAGTCCAGGGGCATCTTACCTCCCGTGGTCTCGTAAATTTTACAACCCCAGTGGGGTTGGAGTTACCCTCGTGGCAACCTGCAGTCACGAGGATGGCCTCAGCACAGCCGGAGAAGCCAACTGACGACCCAAAAAGGATCTCGACCTGTTAATACTTAGCAATTTAAGTGCTACTTTCAGTTTTCCCGGACGGTTTTCCGGCGGATTTTATTTTGCCGTATCTTCGAAACTAGGCCGCTTTTTCCCCAGACTTGTATGAACATTTCGACCGAAACAACTCAGAAAGGTCCCCGAATTTACCCTAGACAAAAAAAAATTTTGGAAAAATTTGACGTTTTAGCCCAATTTCACCCTATCAACATTTTTTTCGCCCTTAAAATATTACTATTGTACTCCCCGATCACTTTCAATCATCGAAAGCGCCATAATGGCAGTTTTTGCCAAACTATGGCCAAAAAAACCCCTTACTCCCCTACAAAACCGAAATTTTTGTATCACAGCAATAGGTCTTGGCCCGTTATGTCCCAAACCACTCTAACCCAAAATTGGCCGATTTGGTTCGATTTCAGCTACTTTTACCCTAAAAACTTTTTGAATATCTGAATAAAATATTTCCAAATACGAAAATGCTCGACAGTATGAAAATACTCGATACAAAGATACGAAAACACTTGCAAGTACGAAATACTCGTGATAACGAATTCAAAAGCCATCAAACATCCAGCAATCGAAATCGTTACTCATTTCATTCATTACTTTTTGAATCGATCACGAATTCACAAGTAACGAAATGGTCAGCATTCAAAATCGTAACTCATTTCATTTCTCAATGGAACGAAAAGTAACCATTATTTTGTCAAGCTTGAGACCGGTCTCTACATCACCCCAAGCCTGGATATCATTGCTGCCCGTTGACTCGACTATGAACCAAATATCAAGGTAACGAAATACATTTTGTGTGTCGTTTGGCCTTAGAACGACGAAGGAACGATTGTGAGAAAAGTAATGGTTACTTTCGTTTTCCGGCAATGATTACTTTTCGTTACTTTGAGTAACCATTACTTTTAAGTCGTTCATTACTTTTTGAACACCACTACTGCGAGCTACATTTGCAGTTAGTATCAAAGTTAGTATCAAAACAAAGGAATATATCCAATCAGTTTTTTTCTTTATATACTTTTATACTCCGAAGGCTAATGCGCGTAAGGCTTGTTTCACACGTGCGAGGTTCCATTCGGTTCGGTTTGTTTTCGGTTACAACCGAAAACCGAAACCCCTTCACACTCAGGCTTGTTTCACACGTACGAGGTTTCGTTCGGTTCGGTTCGTTTTCGGTTGTAACGAACCGAACGAACCGAACCGAACGCAACCCCTTCACACATACACGGTTCTCACACGGTTCATATTAGGTTTTGTGTTTTCTTCCTCAACTTTGCGTAAAATTTCCACAAAATCGTTTTTCCATGCCTCTTGCGTCTTCAATTTGTCTTCAAATTTTGCACACGTCTTATCGCACAGCGCTACTTTAGATTGCACAGCACAAATCAGCCGAACCTCATCAACATCTTATAAATCGCTCATTTTATCAGAAAAACTACGACTGATAATTTCAAAAAAATTGGAGGTAATTATAAAACTAATTAAAACTGACTAAACTAACTAGATAAAACGTCTAAATATTTCAAATTAAGAGATCCAAACTGATAATTTATAAATTAAAAAAAAAATTCAAACGATCCAATCAGTTAAAACCGAAACTAAACCGTGCATGTGTGAACGCCTTGATTGCTTTCTATTCCCAGGACACGAATGCACACCTAATAGAAACCTGATGAAACCTATTCGTGCTTAGGGAGTATTCGGTTCTATGCGGTTTCTATTAGGCACCGAATAGAAACCGAGTTATTGTTTCACACTTGTCGCCAGCGACCGAAAACGAACCGAAAATAAACCGACCCGAATGGAATCTCATATGTGTGAAACGAGCTTTAGGCCTTGATTGCTTTCGCCTTGATTGCTTTCTGTTCCCTGGACACGAATTCACACCTAATAAAAACCTGATGAAACCTATTCGTGTTCAGGGAGTGTTTGGGGCTATAAGGTTTCTATTAGGTATCGAATAGAAACCGAAGCACCGTTTCACACTTGTCGGCAGCGACCGAAAACGAACCAAACCGAACAGATGTCCAATCGCCACCATTTTCCAGTAAAACATTTGGGCATATTTTCATCCAGATTTTCAGCCAATTTAGCTGGTAAACTTTTTCAGATAATACGAAGATGATAATGTAGTATTTGCTTCAAATTTACTAAACGCTTGTGACGAAGCTTAAGCTTTATGGCAGCGCAGACAATTTCGGTAGGGTTCATGTTTGGAGCCTATGCAGATCAACTCATTGTCGTGAAACCATATCCCTGTTTCCATTCACCACATAGTCCGCTGCGGTGTTTTGGATCGATATCCTCTTGAAGAATCTATGCGCACAGATCGTGGCAAACCATTTACGGGCCGACTTCAACAAACACTTTTGGCAGATCTGTTTCATTCTTTCTAAGTTCCGAATTCCAGCAAACAGAAAAATGGTACCAAATCCTTGGTTACTGACGTACTTCCAAACTTGGACATTGGCAGGATGTTTATCGGTGCATTTGGATATGTAGTTTTCCTCAAATCGACCATGCTTGCTTGTAAGTACTCCACGCTCAAAAAGAAGATTCGTCCGTGAAAATGACGTTTGAAAAAGCGCTTTGCTATTCTCGGTGGCCCACTCACCAGCAGTATTTCGCCATCTGTAGCCTGAGGCACTTAGTAGTCTGCTTATTGTCATCAGGCTGACGGAGATTCCCTTTCGCAACAACTTGTGCTCGAAATAACGTTGTAGTGGAATTTTGCTCGAATATCCCAACAATGGCAATGTGTTCGGCTTCCGCAGTGGACCTTCTTAAGCTTCTACTAGGTAAATTGTCCACCGTTTTGGTCTCATGATACCAGTCAATCCAATTGTACACGAATTGGTTATATTTACAGCATTTCTTAACATTTTTGGCCTCTTAGAGTGCAAATACAAAAATACAGCTTCAAATCTCTTTGAGTATGCAGCACTCTTTTTAAATATTCCGATTTCTCTGAAAATCATAATGCAATTGAACTGTAATCTGGAACGCGCATAGAAAACCCTTAGCGA
The DNA here is from genome assembly GCA_947369275.1 of Nemotelus nigrinus. Classification (NCBI taxonomy): domain Eukaryota; kingdom Metazoa; phylum Arthropoda; class Insecta; order Diptera; family Stratiomyidae; genus Nemotelus; species Nemotelus nigrinus. Next base: position 24,163,673 of record OX376372.1, on the reverse strand, counting down.
ATCAAATGGTATCAGCATTTTCCAAGTAGTGAAAACCGGTTTTGTTCACAGCGCACACGCTCTTGTGATACTAACTGTACACCCGAGAAGCCTTCGGGTAATCCGCTAGATGCAGATTTCACTTTGTTGATAGTCGATACTTGATGTAATTGCTGCACGTTATAAAAAGCAAGAAGTTTTGTGGGCAAGATGGAATATCTTATTTCATTATTAAACCTTGACCACTCTTTATGCGTAGAATTAAATTAAAGAGGCCAGGGGATTCCGTCTAATTTCTTTTCTTTCTAATTTGGGGGAAATTTTTGATAGAATTTAAATGGAAATGAGGAAAAACCATGAAAAACCATTGTGAGCTTGCTAAATTGAAAATGCTGTTAACCGTCAAGCAGCATCAACGATTCTTGAACACCAGTTTGGCTTTAGGCGCAAGCATAAAACGCAGCCCACCATCTTGTAGTTATATTTGCGTCAAGCTAAGACCCATTCAAAGCAGTGAAGGGCCTGGAATACTACTTGGTAAAACTTTTTTGAACGAATGGCGAATCAAAACATATAGCAATAAAGCAACAATCTGTGTATTTCGCAATTCTCTCAAGCATCGGAAATCTCAAATTATTCATAACAAGGACAAAAAGCTTGCTGTCTCGTTCGGAACTTCTAAGGTTACTACTAGTCCATCTCTAAAGTACCGCGGACCTGATTTCCATGAATTTTTGAAGTTTAATCCTTATATGGGAAGCTAATTCAAAGCAACCAAATTGGCATTTCATTGCATCACATACCTTTTTGCTAAAAAAGAAAATGGGCATGACCAAAAAGCAAAGTTCATTTGCTGTAAGGCCCTTATTCAACCTGTCCTGGATTATATCTACACATTCTGCCATAGCCAAAGCGGAATTATTTGAAGAGAGAATTTTGCGCCTCCAAACTGGTAGATTCTACAATATGGTGGCTAAGAGGTTGCTGAAGAACCTTCTTCTGTACCAGAAGTCGGGACTGAAGCCAGTTAGGGTAAAATTGTAAAATGAACAACAAAATTCTACGGATTGGCAGATGGACATGAAAACAGACTAATTCGGCTACTTCGGAGTACATTACACATACAATTATGATTATTAGCGAGTAAGGTTGAAAAAATTCTAAGGGAATGTAAGCCCTAGTGCATAGAAACAGCGTGAAACAGTTCAAAGAAAAGAATAGTAATTTCGTGTGCATATTCTACCACAAGTATTTCTTATTCTAGCCAACCTGTTTTGAAGTCCTTGTACCGCTTTGATCTCAAAAATGCATTGCAACTCATAAAGGTTTTCAGAGCTACCACTTGCGTGAATTTCAAAATTATACACTTGGTCCTTATATTCATTATCGGGTACTTAGCTACAAAAGTTTAAAAGCAACATCACCTATAACATAAGTGATGAAAATGCTCAGTGCTTGCAACACTTTACTAGCACTGCAGTTAAAAGCCTACCGCAACTAATCCACGTCCAAATCAACTTACCCTATAAATTTCGTTTTCATCCCATAACTTCATCAAAAATTATAGGGATAGAAAGATATTTGTGAATTTCAACTGAATTTAACTATCGGGTTGTCAGTTCACACGAGCACAAATTTCAGTTGCTTAAAATAGTTACCGCTCTTGTGTAAAGACGAATTTTAAAAATTTTAAATTGACTCTGTAGACAAAGCATGAACTTCACCAAAAATTAGCATTTTTTTCCTAATAAGCAAACATTTTTCTGAAAGGTAGTTGATTTGAAGGTTTTCTGTTTAAGTACCTGTCGTAAACACAGGGTTACCCGTTCACTCATTGTAAATTATACATGCGTAATACGCCCATAATTTGTATCCTGCGAATTTCAAAAGGTATCGTATTTATTAAATTTCCATAGCCTACTTTTAGGCACTTAGCGTTAACACAGGGTTTAAAATTTCCAAAACAATATCATTTTCAAGCTAAAAACATTATCAAAATTCAATTACTGTGGACATTTTTTGTTTCCACAGAAATATAGGGGTCTCTAAAAATTCACTCACACACCCGCATATATATATATATATATATATATATATATATATATATATATATATATATATATTATATATATATATATATATATATATATATATATATATATATATATAGAGTCTGTTACGTGAAAGCGTGGTCACTGTTACATGTAGAAAAAAGTTCGTAGCCATCCATTTCTTTTTCTATGACATAGAGGGTACCGCAGTCGTCCATGCTTTATGGAAGGAATCAGCTGTTAGTCGAATTCAGTCGTTCTTCGAATCGTTTTTCGAAATGAGTGCTGCTTACGCTTCGAGGCAATTTTTTTATGTTCGCATGAAAAAGGACCTAAATTAACGCAAGCAGCTGCTGCGAAATAAATGGGGAATCGCTATAAAAAGGTCGGTAATGTCGATAATTTTCCTAATCGCGGGAGTGCAAGCAAAGTGACAAAAAAAAACGAAAAAAAGATTCTCGCAGTGTTTTCGAAAGATCCAACTTTGACTCTACGTGAAGGTGCTATAAAATTGAAAGCAAAAGGTGTTGACATATTCCACGGAACGATTTGTAGGCACTTGCTTGCAAATAAAGTGAAATATTGGAGTACTTTGAAAAAGCAAATGTTAAGTGGAAAACAAGTTGAAAAACGTGTGGCATGGGCGAAGGAAAACTTGGACCGCGATTCGAGCATCGTGATCTTTTCTGATGAGTCTTTCTTTTGGGCATTTCCGAGCATCAAACACGCACGGCATTAGTAGACTGCTCAAACGGACTATTAAACATCCTGTCGAGATCCATGTTTGGGGGTCTTCGCAAAAAAAGGTTTCGGAACTTTGTTCTTATTTACAGACAATTTGATTGCCGAAAAAAATCTATCAAAAGGCTTTGTTCCTATCTGCCAAGCAATAGTTCATCAGAAAAAATGAGAGCTGGATCCATCAAGAGGACAACGACCCAAAACATAGGAGTCGAGCGTGTACCGAGTGGAAAGCGCAAAATGGGGTTGGCACCCTAGATTGGCCATCTCAGTCACCGGATGCAAATCCAATAGAAAATGTGTGGGCTCTAATATAAAAGCAACTTCGCAAATGCAGGCCATGTAATTTAGATAAACTTTCTCGACAAATTCGGAAAATTTCGAGGTCTTTTCCAAAAGAATCTGCCGAAAACCTCGTGGAAAGCATGCATATTTTTGATAATATTTGATAATAATAATGTTCTTCGATCATAAACAAAAATAAAATGAAATGTTTTCAATTCTCAATTTTTGTGGGCTGCTTTTTAGTAAATTGAATAATGGAATTTTTTTTACCTGGCTTGCTGATAAAGCAAACACATGATCCAATGTCTGAATGAAGCCAAAGTTTATAAAAAATTAAAATCATGTTTTGCTCCATTTTATTCGGGCTATTCGTGCTGACTTTTTTTAATCAACTTGTATTTTGCTCATTATTACGAATCACGTGAGCAATAGGATTGCAAGAAGAGTTCAATGGCAATCATCTAAATCCTGCCTGAAAACAGCTCTCATAGCATCGTTCAATTTTGTTAAATAATGCAGTCAACTTCGTACAATTTATGCTCCAAGGGATATGTAATGGAATACATAACTTCGAAAAATTTACATCCATTAGTCACGGAAACTCCATGCCACCTGTGCTAAACATTCCCAACCCCCAAGCACAGGTAATCTCGAAACTATCAATAGCTTTCGTGTCTTCGAAAACTCGTTATTACGGAATACCTATTTTCTGTTGACACAAATGCAAACTAAGATACCCAAATTGCATTGAAATATCTTTTTCCCAGTCAAATAGGACATAGCATGCAAAAACATAATTTGGTGCTTAAAGCCATTCGTGTCGGTACCTATCGAAAGAACTAACCACTGCGATGAGCTATCCGCCAAGGACTTTACGTACTCTTATATGCAAACTATTTGGTCCTCATATATGCAAACTGAAATATTATGCTCAAACTATTCGTTCGGCCCTGTTGGCAAAGTATAGTGCAATGGAATTCCCATCGCTGGACTTATGATACAAGTGTGCAAACATTGCACATCATGCAATTATGAATGACCGTGTAGGGGAGCTGGCATACTTGATGCTCTTGTGTGCTATGCATATTACGTACACATATGTATAGTTTGCTGCACTCAATTATTTGCCAACATCATAAGCTCTAGCCGAAAAGGGGAGAACGGATTATTTCAGGTCACATCGTTTTTAGGACACGTTTTCATCTTTCGACATGATGCATGCGTTGCAAAAGCTTTGTAAACAAGTCTCCATTAACTTATGTGCTTACGTCCTGCCCGGGCTTGAAAAATCCGATCGAAATGTAGCTTTTAGGCAACTGGAAAGGATGCTGCTGATGTTGAAGGAGCTGCTACCGATCAGAAAAATGCTGAAGCAGATTAAATGGAATTTTGGTTTTCGTGGACATTGAAAGCATCGAATTGAAATAAATCTGTTTTACAGTAATTGATGGATTTGTAAATAAATGCGAGAATAATGGAAAACCATTGAAATGATTTTATGAAGTGATTCGGTGAAGGCTATTACGGAAATAAATGTGAGTTTGTGTCAAGGACATTATTGGCTATGATGCAAATATGGAAGCGGGTGTTTCTAATTGGATGGAAAGTCGTATGATTTTCAGTAAAGCTGGTTCGTATGAGTTATCACACCGAAACATTTGTCACATATTATGACTTGGAAGGTCAGCAGCAAAAGTTTTGCTCGAATAGTCTCTGCCGTTTTATTCGGTACTTAATACGTTTGCATTTAATTTAGACCATTAAATTCCAATTTGAAAGCCATTTGGATCTGAAAAAGAAATAATTTCTTTTATGGTTTTTAGGAACAGTTTTCTCGGCGAGATCTTTATTTCCGTATTCGTTGTTTAAACAATGTAGAGATGCAAATAAATTGGAGCTTTATATTTTGTAGTGATATGCACATTTTACCCAATTTGTTGAGTTTGCGCTAAATATCCACCCATATTATGAGTGTCGAGTCGATGTCGATAATATCGACATCGACTGCATATCGACAGATATGCTATTGTGAGTGTCGAGTCGATGTCGATAATATCGACAGTTTTGTCGATTGCAATTTGCTTCGCGACGTTACATCGATAGGTAGTTGGATATATGCAAAATGTAAGTTATTTTGTTGGAATATTCAGTCGCTTATAAAATAATGATTAAAGGGTGAAAATAACAAACACCAAACAATTTGTACGTTTTGTATCTCTACTTGAAAGAGAAGAGCTCACAAGAAGATTCGTTACTTGAAAGTGAAGAGCTCACAAGAAGATTCGTTAAAGCTGGTGGGTAAAATGGTGAAGTGAAGGATGGATGGAATAGTTTTGCAGAAGAGCTAAATAGCATGGGTCTACCAGGAAGAGATATAAGTGGCTGGCAGAAGGTTTGTTATTAAGATATCAAAATTCTTAAACTCGTATGATCTGCTCAGGTGTGGATCGATTACAAATTTAAAATTCGCAAAAAGATCATAAGAAACAATAGTGAAAAACTGGTGGTGGTCCGAACAAACAAATTTATTTCTCCCCTCTTCGAGAGTGTGTAGTTGATTTACTTAATTTAAATGTTAGCTGTGGCTGTGAATCCGGAACGCTGCGCGATATGAGTGTGGAACTTGCATCGTCGAATTTAACTTGTTTCACAAGCAATCAAGCAACCTCAGTTGTAAGCGCTTTACCACCAGCAGCCATCGATGCAACTTTTTCAACGGAAAAAACACCCCGAATAAGTAATCTTCCACCGCCGACCAACTGGAAAGTAAACTCCGATTACTCGAAAAGCAAGCTGAACTGCAGGAAAGCATTAATAAGAATGTCGCAGACACCCTGCACTTGGACAAAAAAATATATTGCTTTCAAAAACACAAGTCAAAATTGCTGGAGAAGTCCTTACAAATAAAGCAAAAAACCCTGCAGATTTATGAAGAAGATGCGAGAGACAAAAAAGACTTCGTGCGCAAGAATTGAAATTAAAAAAAAATGTATGAGTTGCAGCTTCAACGTTTGAAGTTATATACAGATTCGTTAATAAATATTTGAAAACGTTAGTTTAGTGTTAAGTAGTAATCTGAAACTCCGAGCAGCATTACGAATGCTTCTGTTGAAAGTCTGAAATGCTGTATAAATCTACTCTTCATTATATAAATCATGACTATTCTAATGCACAGTGCTTACTTCGCATTGTCCATATCCAAAGAATCTGATTAATCTCTAAGCCAATTTCTTTTTCGCCTTAATTTTAGGAGGGCGGCTTGATTGCCCCCATCAAACTATTCGTCAAAAAATAAATCAAAATAATTCATTTTACAAACTTTAAAACAAAAAACATTGTTTTTAAAAAAAATTTCACTTGACAAATTGTTCAAAATTGCACTTTCGTTCACAATAGCAATCAATTCAAGCATTTTCCTCGATTTCAATATGGCAGTACTTATAAGTCGTTTCCATCGACTCTCGCAATACCAAAACGCCATCGACTCGACAACTTCGTCGATTATCGACTAGCAATCGACTCGACACTCACAATACTTTTGATCATATCACGATAGTTTTGTGTACGTCAAAGGAGGTTTTCAATATGGCGGCTTCTGACGATCGCTGTTCACTTCATACGAGCGTTTGTAGATGCAAGGAGAACAGCGATTGTCAGAAGCCGCCATATTTAAAACAAATCCTAATCTATGGCAAAGTATACAATAGCTATTGTGAGTATACAATAGCTATGTGGATTAAGATCGAAAGTGGTTTAAGTGGATTAAAGTGGATTAAGATCGATCGATCCCTGTTGTATACCTGAAGCGGATTGATTTGGATTAGTCTATCTTGCATTATAAGACCCGCATCGAGGGATTGAAAAATTCGAAGCTCACTTAACTTCAGTTCATGTATTTAACTTTCCAATACGGCAAACTTTTCCAGCGTAGAACTGGCTGAATTGTACTCGTTGGATCCAGTCACAACGAAAGCCTCTGTGACTTCCCAGGCATTTCAAATTCAATCCAAGTCAGTCCAAATCGATCTGGTTCGTACACTATACAGACGTATGTGTAAGCCGGACCGCCAAACAAATTTGTATGGTTACACGAAATTTGGTTTTCAAGGTGGTTTAAATTCGAATATCAAGTAGCCATACAATTTTATTCGACGGCCACACATACACAGGCTTAGTGAAAAACCGGTATTTGGAAATCAAGTTAATGAGTAAATTCCGTGCATGTACACAATCTGCGCATATATACATAGAAAGTGGCGCAAGCTCACAAAATTTAGTTTAATCTAAATCCTAATTTGGGATCTCGTGTAAAAGACTCATAGATGCTATTAAATTTGTCCGTTTATAATTTTTATTATATAATATGTGCTCTACGAGAAAGTAGACAAAGTGAATACTGAAGAGTATACTACCATAGAAGAGATTTGTCCTGGCGCATTAAAAAAACCGGTTAATTTTTTTTGGCAGTTCTAGGTCTTATTACGCGCTTACAAATCGTATCAGAGCTTGCTGGGTTTTCTTGTTGGCTCTCACACTTTCAAATGCTGCTTACTTTTTACTTTTGATTGCGGCGAATACTTTCGCAGATGCTTATTTGAGAATACTTTAATTTACGTCTAATTGTTGGCTTTTGGTTCTGACCATTTGCATCCCTGTGCAAGCAACTTACTTTTAGTATTACCAGGATTGAATGAGACATTCTGATTGAATGCAACAGAGTGGTTTCCATAATGATGAAATCGGAAAGCAATTTTTCGGACACACCCGAAAATTACATTTGTGATTTTTGCACTCTGTAAAATTAAGTCTAAGTAATTTTGCACTTCATTCATACAAAATAAAAATGTGATTTCTTATGTTAGCTTTCCGTCAATTTGTTACGAATTTGTATAGAGCAAGTTTATAACTATGTGTTGAATTTGGGATATTTTATTTTTTCTTCTTCATCTATGTATATTTGATTTTACTAGAATCATTACCCCGAGATCATGGCGGCATTACCCCGGTTCCCAGCTTAGTCTGGGATACAACGTTTACTGAAATTTTATCGAGGAGCAATATCTCTTTAGCTACATCCTCCTTTTTCTCTCTTTGCTCTTTTTCACAGTTGAATAATGGTCCTACTGTTAATGACAGAATACTTGATTTTGTTCTTACTAACTCTCCTTTGTCTTCTGTTCGTTTATGTGCTGCTCCGTCACCTTATGTCAGTCCTGATCCTCACCATCCCCCTCTTGCTATAGAACTTTCCTTCACCTCATTCCCTAAGAATAAAAATACCTTTGCGTTACGTTATAACTTTGCTCAAGCTGACTTCACTTCCATGTCCAATGTTATTAATGCTGTTAACTGGTTTGCGTTTTCCAGAGGTCTAAATATCCTTCATGTGTTCTATGATTTCTTGTCTATTATTGTTTTCTGTCACACTCCCACTTTTCGTGTCCGAAGAAGTATTGATCCGCCTTGGCTAACTGTTGACGTGATACGTGCTCTTAAAACCAAAGGCGTGGCGCGTCGTAGATTTCGAAGCTCCGGCTTATAGGCTGATTTACTTAGATACAAAAATTTACGCTCATATGTTAAAAAAATGGTTAAAGATGCGATGAGTGCTTATCATGCCCACATTGAAGCCTCCATATCATCCTGTCAGCAGAAACTCTTCTGGTAATACATCCGATCGCTTAAAAAGTCTCCCTCTATCGCTTCTCTGATGCACCTAAACGATTTGTCTGCTTCCTCGCCTAAAGAAATATGTGAGCTGTTTGTTCATTTCTTTTCTTCTGCCACCTCTCAACCTAATTCATCTTTCTCCGCTAATATTCCGTTCTCTGATGTTAATAGTTTTTGTTTGTCTTTAACGAATCCGTTGGAGGTCGAATGTTTGCTTGCTAACCTAGATAGTAGCGCCAGCTGCGGACCTGACGGCTTACCTAACACATTTGCAAAGTCACTGTCATCATCTTTGTGTGTTTTTTATTTGTCCTCTTTAACCTAAGTATTTCTTCCTGCACGTTTCCTTCTTCCTGGAAGCCCGCAAATATTTTTCCCATCCTTAAAAGCGGGAATTCATCCTACGTCTCTAATTATCGTCCCATAATCCTTCTATCTTGCTTCAGTAAGCTTCTTGAAAGAGTTGTTTACAATAGGATTTATCCTCTAATTGAACCTCTTCTCGCTTCTGAGCCACATGGTTTCGTCAATAGTAGGTCAACAGTTTCCAACTTACTTTCGATCACCAATACTGTTGCCTCCGCCATCGACCAGCGAAAGCAAGTGGATGTAGTATATTCAGACTTTGCTAAGGCTTTTGACTTCGTGAACCACGAAATCCTCGTCTCAAAGCTCGATGGTTTCAATAATTCGGGTCAGCTGCGTTGCTGGTTTTCCTCATACCTTCGTGATAGTGCTTGTTTTGTAACGTTTCACTCTTGTTCCTCTTCCTCCTTTCATCCTACTTGTGGTGTTCCGCAAGGGTCGATTCTTGGTCCTCTCCTTTTTCTCCTCTTCATAAATGATCTTCTTCCCCTCTTAAACACCCCATGTCTCTTGTACGCTGATGATCTGAAAATTTTTAGGGTTATTGAATCAGTCGATGACTGCTCCCAGCGGCAGGATGACCTGTCTGCTCTGAGTAACTGGTGCTCTGCCAATTGTATTACCCTTAATGTTGCGAAATGTTTCCAGATGTCATTCACATGTAAATTATCCCACATTACGTTTTCCTATTCTATCCTTGGCTTCTTCCTCAATCCAGTTGATAATTTGATGGACCTTGGTGTTGTGTTTGACACTAAATTAAAATTTGATGTCCACATTTTGCGCGTCACATCCAAGGCCATTCATTTTAAGAGTGTCCAGACCTTTTACTGATATTTCCTCGGGTGGACGTCTGTACATCTTCTTCGTGCGTAGTGTCCTCGAATATTGTTGTCAAATTTGGTGTCTTCATTACCGTTTCTTAATTGATGCTGTTGAGTCGGTACAACGTAGATTAAGTAGCTCACTATTCCTCAAGTTCCGCATTCCCTACAGTGAGTATAGCATGCGTCTTGCCATCTTTGAGATTCCTACCCTCCTTTCACACAAAGTGTATTTCGATGAATGTCTCCTTGTCAAAATGATTACTGGTTCTATTACATGTATCCCCAGAGCGCAGTTTTCTGCTTGTGACCCAGTACGTCTTAACAGGTCTTCATTTACCCTCAACGTACCTTTTGCTCGCACTAATGTATATTTTTAATATCCATTTCTAGGGTTGCCTAGGCAGCATAATTGTTTGAATTTTGGTCTTCTTCCGGCTTCGTTTCGCACTTTTAAAAACAAGTTTAGAGAATGCGTTTTATCTTATGAAATGAACTAATTTTCTGAAAATTTGATTTTTTATCTGTGTTGAATTTTCATTAGATTTCACCGCCTTTTTATATTTTGTTTAGTTTCAATTTATAGTCTCTTTTCTTTTGCTTTTTTTTTACACATATAAGTTTGCTCCTTGTCTAGTCTTTAATTGGATCTGTATCTGTTGATTTTAGACAGTAAATAAATAAATAAATAAATAAATAAATAGCCCCGCCATAGTGTAGATGTTGATATTAATTTTTTTATGACGATTTTCTTTACAGTTGCAGTAACAAAAATTTATATAAAGATTTTTAAAAGTGTGTATAAAAGTATAAATTATTTACCTAGCTAATAAACATGTTTTTGATTAATGAACAAAATAGAGTTTCTTAAGATAGTGGCATTCCCCCGGTCTACCCTACGTATCAAAAGAGAAAACTTTCTCTAGCACAAAATCAAATTGGACTTCATCATTTTTCAATTAATTTCTCGAGCAACCATAATGATCAGGAGCAATATCAATTAATAATGTTAAGGTTTCCTTATCTTTTTTTCAATTTTTTGCACTTTTTCTTGATATAATAATCTTCAAAAGGCTTTGTTGAGGTTAAATCTTATGAACCGATTTCCGACGCTAATGAATTTTGATCAAATAAAAGCTAATAATAAAATACTAGTAAATATTCTTTCATCTTGCACCGCCATTGTGAATGAAACAATTCAGCCGCGATGCACAACCAAAATAAACTTGCCAAGCAGATGTTTCTAGCCGCGATTGACATCAATCGCAATTTGGGCAGAGAAATACATATATGTTCGAGCTAATTCCACTAAAAAAGCTGTGGTTCTAGTTAATAACTTTATGTTTCACATCAAATTTACTTGGTTTACTATAAATTAGTTATTTAAAAACTATTATTTATTAAATAACACATATTCATCAGATATCATAAGCATACTCAGTTCATTGAACCGGAAATATATCCTAGACCTCTATCACTTTCACTTATATTGCAAAAACAGGTACATCGAACAGCTGTACCAGTCTTCGATTTTTGGATATTTCTGTTTTCGTATATTTAAACTGCAAAGTGAGACCGGTGATTTTCATCAGTGCAATCTGCGCAAATAAATTTCGCATGTGGTACATATTTCAAAGGCGTAGCTGTGTAGCTGATTGAATTTACGATGGTGTTCGCTCACGAAGGATGCAATGAAAATGAAACTTATGAGACAGTATTTATAAATACTAGTACTGATGCATGGGTACAAAATTTGCATTATTTTTAGAAACGCCCGATCAATGGCACGCGCTGTTTGAAATTATTTTAATATTCTTATTTTCATATGATTTATGTTAAATGCACTTTGCATGCCAAGCGCTTGTGACGAAAAAAAACGCGTTGAGTTGGAGCGACGGTTGCATTAAATTTAACATGTTTTGACATTATTATTTGAAAATTGTCAGGGAGGAAATTGGATAAAGCGTGATTTACTAATTTGACAGTTAATGGTTTTAATAAGCGAAAATTTATGTTTCTTGTTTTGAAATCAACTAAAACTCGGTGTACGTGTTATTGTGTGAATACATATATATATTCTCAGAGGGATTCTTTTCTGGACATTCGATTTCTAAACTATAAGTTCATAAATTTCAGAAATTATTGAACTGATATGCATTCTAAGATCTACTTGTAAACGTACCAAACAGTATACTATACGAAACTTAAATCCTGAAAATTCTGTGCCTTTTCTCGTCAAAAATCACTGTACGTGCAATGATAGCTACCATAATCGTCCCCATTTCCATTAACTTTTAGATAACGCCATCGTAATTTAAACACTTTGCAATTTACACCTAATTACAACCAATTTATCTGCGCCGGCAAAATTTAAAATCATTTTCTTTTTTATCGTCCTCTCCGTTAGCTTTCGTTCTGGAGAATCCAGAATATCATTCTTCTCGAAATCCTTCTCTTCGTACCAACTAATTAATCAAAGCCACTAATTTCCGACATTAACAATGACGCTGTACTCCAGCATTTGCCCCGTTCTTATCGCCCAGCATCATTATTGTCGTTAGAAGCGTACCAACTGAGCGACTGAGCGAAATGAGAGTGTCTTTATTCGAAAAGCTGATTATCAACATTGTGAGTGATATCTAGATGTTACAAGAGAAAACCATTAAATGTGATAATTACCGGAGCTGGGATGGGTTTTACCAGAATAGTTGCATTACAATGCTATTAGATAGGGTTTTTGTGGAAATTTTATCAAGCTGACTCTTGAATCTATTAATCTTAGTTTTGTACTGATTGAAAGGACAGTTTTTGCTGTACGATCAATTACGGATGTGTTGAAATGAAAAAGTTTTTTTTTATTCTGGTGATAAAAAGTGAAGATTTCAAGGTTTATGGTTCACCAGGCAGGTAAATATTGATTGGAAAGCAGAGTACAGTATCCCGCCATTGAATTATGACCGATCAGAAAACTTTAGAAAATTTAGCTTTTCCTTAAATAAAGCAGAAGAAATTCGATTGTTTTTATTTTGCAATAACATTTATTTATTGGTACATGGTTGTTTTAATAAAAAAAAATTTTTTTGATTGAATTTTAATATTTTGTGCTTGCTCTTTTGGCCTGCATTGCTGCTTGTATTCTACTAAGAATGCTTTCTACACATTTGTTTATCATTTGTCGCATTTCATCGTCGTTTTTCCTCACTTCTTCGATATTTTGCTTCAATGCAGCGATTGTGTTGTTTCTCCGGCTATACACTTTTGATTTTAAATAGGCCCAGCAATTCTCAATGGGATTGAAATCAGGTGAATTGCCAGGCCAAGGTTAAACCTCCAATTGTAGGGAACTGAAACAATTCATGCTAGCTCTCGATGTATGGCATGGAGCACTGTCTTGCATGAAGATGATTCCTCCTTGGGATGTCCTAAGGTATTCAAACATGGCAGAAGAACATTCCTCAGTACGTCTATATATTGATTAGAGCACATTGTTCTCTCAACGTAATATATTGGGCACGGACCTTCAGCTGTAATGCAGCTCCAAATCAACACTGGGGGCGGATGTTTAACTGTCCGAACCACACAATCTTCTGAATATCTCTCGTGGGGCCTCCTTCGAACGAATTTTTTACTTTCCGTAACCGCTTCCAACCTGCATTCATCACTAAAGATAACCTAGGAGAAAATTAGTTTTAGGAAAGTTAAATGATTCGTGAGGCTGTCTCTTCCTATGACATATGAAATGAGGTATGCTAAACAAAGGAATTTACCTTAGTCCAGTATTCACTCCCGTAGCTGCTGTATATTTTCGCCCAATATAGTCTTCGTTTGCGCATAACTTTGGTTAATTTTGGTTTTTTTGCGGGCCGTTTACTTGAAAGGTTGCTTTCCTTGAATTGCCGTTCCAAAGTTTTTAGCAATATTCTGACGCCAGCTTCGTTCAGATCCCTCAAAATAGTCCTAGCTGGTGCGTTACGCTCCAACAAAGCATTCTGCATGATTGTTCTATCCGTTCTCGGTGTTGTTCTTCTTTGTCCGCGGCAATTTTATCGTTTGTTCGCAGGGACCGTTGTTGAATCGGTTAGGCTACGCACAGTTTTGGCAATAATGACCATGGAGGATTTCGAAATTCCCACAATTTCAGCAATTTTGGCACAGCTTGACTTCTGTTCATTCAATAAAGCTAAAACTTGCGCTTTTTTTCTGACGAAATATCAGCACTTTTATCCATATTGTCTAAATTATACCACTGACTTAGTAATAATAGTAACTTCACTTCACTTCTCAATTTTCCTAAACTTTCAATGTCATTTACTTGAATTTTACTCACTCACAGATTTCTACTTGTTTTTTTTTTCACTTTGAATATTTATAACTTTGATAACTGTCTCGAACACGCTTTAAACTTAAAATGATAAGGAATGCACTTTTGCACTTATTTATAATTGCTGTTTTGTTTGAACATCTGGGAATTTCGAGTTACCCATTTTGTAACTTACATGTATAGATACATAACTACCCCTTTACCGAGAAAAAAATAGCAAAAATGACACTCAGTGTTCATAAAATCATCAAAATTCTTCAGAAATGCAATCGGTCATAATTCAATGGCGGGGTACTGTAAATTACAGATTTGGCAATTTGCTCTTTTCCCGCTAAAGGGTACGGGTAAAAACTTTTCTCATGTTTTTCATTATTTTCCAACAACCAAATATAATTGTCTATTGTATCAAATTCTTCGTAAAATGTTACACATACTTTTGAATCAACGCTCCCTAAAAGGTAAAACCTCCCGGGCCATCAAATTCTGCCGAAATATTGTACTTTCATTCGCAGCCATACACTGCCCAATTCGCCCTATTAAAATAAACACTGGCATAAGCTTGGACACGTATGCATGCAAATAAATATACATATGTTATTATACGTATCTATACAAATATGTACGGATAAAAAAATTTGGAACTATATTATGCTATATGATGGTATCGCGCGGAGCACCCTATGGACTTACGACCTCAAGTGAGGATATTTCCTGAAACCCCAATAAAGGGGTTTCAGGAAATATCGTTAAATTTTCGTCTTTTAGAAGTTATTATATTTTGTATGACGTGATTTTCTCTGGAAATTCAAATATGTACATATGTATACAAGCAGAACTAATAAAATGAGTTAGCTAGCCTTTATTTAATTTCGTTTATTCACTAAATTTCAGAGTAATTCAATGCTATGGTCATGGTATTGAATACGCACATGCATATGGGTTCTATTTAAGACTATATGTATAGAATGTATGTATGTAATCTTAATTTCAAAGAATGTAGGTAGCGGTAGTTTAAGGGGGTAGTATCGGTTATAATTTGGAAAAAATCACGTCTCAAAATTTTATTAAGATATTCCCAAAAATAAAGAAGTTACGGCAGATCGCTGCTCTTAATTACTGCGAAAAAAAAGACGAAGAGCGCATAAGTCAGGCAGAAAAAGTAGCAAAGGAAGCACGTTTGGCTAAAAAAAACTGCCCAACTGCAATAGCAACTGGCTTATGTGGACTCAAGAATACTTTAATGGTCCAGAGATTGCAGACTGAGCAATTGTAGGCGATAAAAACATATTTTTTAAACAATTTTCAATAAATAAATGGAAAAAAAAACTTAAAACGCGTTTTTCTCGAAATTACGTTTTTTCAAACTGCGGACACTTAAGGTAGAACTACATTGGTCTCACGTAACGTGAGCTCACGTGTCGTCACGTTATGCGTGTGGAGGCATGAGCTCACGCTTGGAAGTACACTTGTCTCATGCTAGCAGCTCACGTGTGTTGCAGTTGCTGACCGACGGTTTGATATTTGACTAAATTTCGCTGCGCACATAAAAATTCTGTTACAATTTTTTCCCACAATTTACCAGCATCAATGTATTTCGCCATTTCACAATTTCACACCTTATACATTTTCAACAAATCACTTGCCTTATACATTTCAAACAAATCAAATACCATGCGGTAAAAATATTGGCTAAACGTGCTCTCACGTCAGCTCAAAAATCTGAATTTGCAGATTATCAAAAACGTGAACTCACGTGATAGCACATGAGCCGTGTGACGTGTCGCCAGTGTATTTCTAACCATACAAAATGGTACTGCAGATCTATCACACGTGTGGTCAGCTGATGTGACGACACGTGAGCTCACGTTACGTGAGACCAGTGTAGTTCTAGCTTTATTCTCCGGATATTTTGTGTGGTAATCAACCACAATGTAGGCCAAAAGTTAACCCAAAAAAATTGGCAAACTAAACAAAGTGAAAAAAATAACGATTTTTTGAAAAATATTTTCAAACAACCGCCATTTTTTTTTATAATTTTTTTAAAAACATTGTGGTAGATTACCACGTAAGAAACACTCCTCTTAAAAATGCGGTTTGGTTTTTTTGTTTCAGATTCTTCATTCCTGAGATTATCTATCCGCAGTATGACGAGGCATTTTTCGAGACGTCAACTTCGGCGCCCCCTATAAATAAGTAGAAAAATGAAAAAAATAAAAAATTTTTTTTTGTAATCTTCAAAACGTGTATTTTACCCATGCAAATTTTGAAATTTATACAAAATATAGGAGGTGAAAAAAAAATATTGAAAATTAGGCTGTTTGTTAGCATTCTAACCGGTACTACCCCCTTAAGTCAGTTATCCGGTATCAACTTCGATATTGCTAATCATATACTTACACATGTATAAATATTCAAATTTCGACTACTGTCATGCGAGTATATTTTATGGCAACAATTCGTAGCAATTTGCTCCAACTCAGGGCTAAATGAGGCATGACATTTTCGAATTTTGGTTATGCAAATGAAGTCCTCACCACCTCGAACCTGTATCGGCAGAAAATTTGCGTTCATGGAGCCGAATTTGCCTTTTCAAATAGCCCAAAGGAACCCACCACTGCCACAGAATAGGTCGAGGCCAAAATTATGCCAAAAGTTTTTCTATTAGATGCAAAACAAATTTTTGTATCCATTTTCAAATGCGTATTTATGTTTTGTTTACTTAGGTAGCCAAAATTATATTTACAATTCCATCTTCATTTTCTGATGTAGTAAACGTGTACATTGAAGAATCCATTATTTGTATCGTATCTGGTGGTATTTTATAATTGTTGCAACATATTTTGTTGAAATTCAAGAGAATTAGAATTCGCATCAAAGATGCAAAAAAAATTAGTTTTTATGTTATTTATCAAGATATAGTAATAAAAAAGGCAAGCTCGCATATTTCGTTGAAAATTTGTTATATCATCGGCTTTTGCCCAAAGTTTTTCCGTGATCAGTGTATTTTAACCATTTGCTGATACTTATGAGTTTCACAAGCACAGATGTAAATTTCAATCTTATTGCGGGCCACCTTAGGTAGACAGTCAAATAATAGACTAGAAATAAAGTTTAGGTTCAACCGGAATTTAAAACATGAAGTGAAGATTTTAAGCAAGAAGTGAATATTTAAAATGTGAAGTGAAAAGATTTCCGTTCAAGATTGAGAAAATCAATTGTGAATTCAACTTTAAATATTTTTAGCAGTTGAAACGTGGGCTGGTCAGTGGAGCCCAAAAAGTCGCCAGAAGCCCAAAATTTAACTTCGTCGCTAAATGCAATATTCGATTCTAGCCAAGAGGGTTATATTACAGTGCCTCAAACTAACAAGACCTTGCTACCCACATATCGAGTTTTAAGTCTCTAGCCGCCCCAAAAATTAAGATTTAGTGATTTGTGTTATAGCTACCGCAACCGTTTTCCAGCAATTTTAAACATTATTCTCGGAAGACCTACATACCGTGTCTCAGACCTCTACTCAAACATGTTTTTAAGAAAGGGCAATTAAGACCGAAACAGCCCCAACACTTTCCTACCTCTTGGTTTTAATAGGCAGGAACCATAAGCCTAATGGTAGAAGACTGGCTTCTTACGTGTTGCATCGTTGGTTCGAATCAAGGTACGGACAAGGGACTGTTTATCTAGCTTTGTGTAAGCTTAATTCTGATTAGGTACTTGAGTAAGATCAGGAGCAAAGTGAGGCTCCAAAGCTACAAAGCATTAGAACAGCATTTTTAATTACGAAATGTTCGGCCAAATTCTTTCCAGTGTTTCTTTAGATTCCTCTTACTTCTCGAACTTCTTTTCCTTACATGCAACCTGATTCTCATCACCCTCTACTCCTCGTTGATGTTGGTTTTAAGCTCCTGATTAGTAATAAACACGACTTTATCTATCGATACAACTTCCCTCAAACTTATTTTCAAGCTATGTCTACCGAAATCAATCTCATAAACTTTTTTTAGAGGTTTAGATGTGAACTGTACATTTTCTAAGTCTTATGCCTGTTGGTTTAATGTCATCTCTCGCTTTACTTCTATCAACCGTCCTCTTAAATCTTATGCTTCTCCTTGGCTCACATTGAAAGTTCCAAATGCTAGACTCAAAGAAAAAGCTCGTACACAATTGAAGGAGTGCGGAGGCCACACAGAGACCTGTTTGATAAATAGTGATACCAGATAAGAGGAGAAAAAAGAAAGATGAGAAGAAAGAAAGTTCAGTCCAAGCGGCCGTCGAAGACCCCGGTCTTGCTGGTAACTGAAGGATGTCCTTCAACCTCTGCTCTACCACGTGCAAGAGATCCATCAGCTAGGGCTCACAAAAGCAGCACTTTCTGGATTTCCCCATTGGCGGGGAGTTACACAGAAGATGCTGAATTGTTTCTGAACCTCCCGGCTCTGGACACTTACTGCAGGTGTCGCTGGTTAGCTAGGAGTCCCATTTTCAAGGTATGTGCTACTATAAAACAGTGGTCAGTAATAATGCCAACCCGTCGTTTGCAATCAGTTTGAGTTAATTCATGCAGGTATTTAGTCGCTGCAAGATTGTATAGCCCCCACATACCCTGCAGGTCTGAGTTGCACGCCATCTGCATATCGTACCTTGCACCATTTTGAAGTCAATCGCGTACTTGATCGTTTGGATAGGAGTTGGGATGTCTCCCGATCCTGACAGCGGCAGATTGTGCCCGTGTTTGGCTGGGGCATCCGCCCTCTCATTTCCATCAATGCCCTTGTGACCGGAAACCCAGAAAATTCTGAGTCTTCTGTTGTTGCCCAGTCTATTCAGGGTCTGAATGCAGTCGAGTACACACTTTGACTCGTATGTGTGAGATATCAGTGCTTTTACCGCCGCATGTAAAGATGTTGATCTCTCCACTTGTAGTATTTCTGGCATATATTAGATCTGCGGCCTTACGTACCGCAAAAGCCTCCACCTGGAAAATACTACAGCGATTGTGAAGCCTGAAAGCTGCCTTCATAGCTGCTTTCGCAGAATATGCTGCAGTACTCACTCCTGCAGCTATTTTAGATCGGTCAGTGTAGATGCTTAGAGCTTCTGCACCCATTTGCTGATTTCATTCTTGCCCATCTCCCACAGTCGCTCGATATCCTAGCTCGAAGTACAGAGTAGGGACCGTGTACCCCTGTTCGATATTGCATAAGAAAGGAAGGATCTTGACTCGTAGTGTCCCGATTCCCTATGCTTGGCAGCAGTTTTTGCGGCACCGCCTCTAACAAAGAGCTCGAGTAGAGGGAGATGAGGCAGGACGTTCAGAGCAGACGAAGGAGTTGAGGTTAAGACACCAGTAGTGCAGAGAGCCACCAACTGCCGAACTTTGTTCAACATGCCAGCAAAGATAGTTTTATTCAATACTGGCCACCAGACTAAGCCTCCGTAAACAAGGATCATTTAAGTCTCTCCTCTAAATTCGCCTTCCATGTGAGCTTGCTATCTAGAATAAAACCCAAGTACTTAGTTGGTAACTTGAGACTTAACCTGGCAAGACCCAACCCGCCCTAAAGGAGTAATCAGGCAGACAATGTGAGATTATTTTTTGAGCATCGAAACTTCAATTCAACCTAATCAACAAAAGCCGTTTTAGATCCGTTCCTTGAAATGTAATACTTGAAAATTAGATTAACTAATGCGGGATCTATATTCCAATCCAAGTTCCGTTCCTGACGTCATTCCCAATATGCTTGTGAAATCATTTTTGTCTTCTCTATGTGTTCCGTTATCTATTATTTTCAACACTAGGCTTGCTTCTGGTAAAATTTCTTCTTCACAGTTATCTGTCAGTATTTTCCTATTTTTAAATCTTAAAACGCCTTATCTATAACAGAGTATATCCTTCTCTCGAATCTTTTCTCATCCCCAAACAGCATGATTTTATTGAGGGCTGCTCGACAACAACTAACCTTTGATTTAATTTAATTGATTTGATCAATTTTTTTTAAAAGCCACTATGAAGAACCTACCCCAATTTTAAATTACTTGCTATCTGGCGCCAATCTGAAGCTGAGTCAGCAGTGAGCATGAAAATATTTGCATACTTCAAGCAATTAACGTCGAATTTGCATAAGGATACGAAAGATGACGAAATAACAGAATAATACCATCAAAATAGAATATTAAACTGTGCTTGTGCTAGCACAACTGTGCCCCGTATGTGCTTGAGCCACAATTCTGAGTTACGGCCAGCAGAGGATGAAAATTCACTGTTGTATTTATACAGTATCACCAGATGCGTTTCGTACTCAGGTCAAAAATATAAGGAGCACTATTGTTTCGGTCGGTTGCTTTCCACAGCTATCACCGAATTTTTGTTTTCATTCTATCCTTCGCAAAATGAGATCAGAGAGCAAATAGATTGCACTTTAAAAATTCTCTTTGCTTGAAAAATTTAGTGCTTTCGTCAGCATCGCAGAGTGGCAGAAGTATTTGGTTAGAACTTTAAAATTGCTAAGTGGAGCGACCGACTCAACGATGGTCTTGACAAAAAGTCCTTCGTTGAATTTGGCCGCCACGGAAAATCTGATTTTGTGGGCTTAGTAAATTACGGTATTGAATTTGTATCAAATCAGTTTTTGTAGGAGCTTGATGAGTTTGATGTTTCTCTTGAACTGTAGACAATTTAAAATGCAAGTTATATCAAACAAAATGACAGGAACTCGATAGATTTCTTTGTAATTCTCTCTTTAATGCCATTGCCAACAAATGAAATCAGCATTATTTATAACGATAGTATGTTCCATATAACAGCCCTGTCGACGACCACTGCCAGACAACAAAACGTTTGTTGGCACGATTCACCAGACGATTCAAATCCCAATCATATCATTTGCACTCAAGCCTTTTACTTGAGAAATAATTTATTTTCAACAGAACACTCGATTTAACCACGCAATCTATTATGCTCAATCAACCATGCCAAAAACATGGCCAGTTCAATGAAGGGTTAAAGTCTCATAACCCTAAGCTTACCTCCGTTTATCAAGTCAACTACATCTAAAGATTGAATAATGACACCACAAAATGGAATATTATAGCGATGAGTATCATGTCAAGGGCCCATTTATTCCATGAAAGGATATTATTGCTAGACGATGGATGACACATCAGAACAATAAAAACACCAGCCAGACTAACAACTTACAGCCAAAAGACCAACATCGTATTTATTCACCTCGGCTTCCAGCGTCGAAGACAAAGAATCAGGCATGTGACATTCAGTCAAGACTAATGCAAGTCTCAATCATCATGCTTGC
Organism: Nemotelus nigrinus; assembly: GCA_947369275.1. Taxonomy (NCBI): domain Eukaryota; kingdom Metazoa; phylum Arthropoda; class Insecta; order Diptera; family Stratiomyidae; genus Nemotelus; species Nemotelus nigrinus. The sequence continues at coordinate 24,142,126 of OX376372.1, read as the reverse complement.
CATAATATGGTGAATGACTGCCTCCATTAAGCTCATATTTAAACTAATGGGATTTCTGTGTCGATTCTCCGTCCTCATCCGCTCAGGTTGCGGCATGGTGTTTCAGCTCGTCGCCATCCTACCTGGCTACCTTTCTGTAGAGACGGTAAAGTGATTGTTGTGAAAAGGATAAATTTTCTTCGCAGCAGATTACTATTCAGGATCGACTGACAGAAGGATTGCGTCTTCCGCCTGAGCTTTTGAATGAGAGTTTAAATTGGCTTTTGCACTTTATGTTCGTGTGTTTCATCAATGTAACAGAATTGTCCCTTGGCATTGCGTAATATCTCGAAAAATACAAGATCAACGTCTATTAAATCAAAGAAAGACGTATTTTCAATTTACTATATCTTACAACCCACGCTGGGCGCTAAATAAACCTATCATTTAAAAATTTTAAACTTCCCTAATAATATCAGGACTAATCAAAAATATCCCTCAAAATGTATTTCGAAACGGTAAATATTGTCCGATTCTTATAAAAATCCAATTTTTCCGGCACTCACTGTAAATCCGCAAAAGAAATATATTTTCTTCCTACAAAGTATCGTCATCCTTCTCGTTGCTTCCTAATTGGATACCAGCGAAATTATTGCAAACTCAAAATCCACAACTGAATCCAATTCGTTTTCAGTCAGCTTAGCTTTGCAATTACGAGTAATTTCGTAGAAATTCCAACTTCATTTCGGCGCAACCATTGTTTTCAATTGTGTGTGAAGGTATGTGAGAAAGAGAGTTAATGGAAAAACTTTGTTGATCCATTCAGCACTTCGGTCGGCCGGCCAAGCCAAGCGAAATCGTCTATTTCAACATTTTGAAAGTGGAATGCTGCTATGCTGACAAAGCTGTTATAGCCAATTAAATAGCATTCAGTAGATGTGGAACATGGGCCAGAGTTTTCTTCAATGGAGAGAAAAGCGAGAATGTGTAAGCAGGATCTGATTAAGATTTTATTTCAAGATAAATGTTTTTGTGAGAGTGCATTATATGCTGGAGGAGTTCAGGGCGAATTTAGTGAGCGTGTTTGTTATGAGTATAATCTTTCGAATGACAAGCCGATAAAAGTGAAAATATTCTGTGAGCCAATAAAGGGACTCGCTGGCACTGTGGCCAGATTGGGCTATTTCCCGCCCATTGGGCTATTTAAAATTTGAATTCGCGGAACGTTTTTTTCATTTCGCGGGTTTGCGGTTTTTGGGCTATCTATTTTTATGAAAAACTATATTTGGGCTATACCATAAAACCTACTAATCGGGACACTGTATGATCGAACCACCTGAACAATTGAACTATAAAATTACCGCACAAACTATTTCTTGCGGAAAATTCACTCTGTAATCGGGCAACCTCTAGAATTGGACTGTGAAGCAGATTAGCTGCAAACAAATGCTAATCGGACCTAAAACGGTTTTAAAATGAGTTTTCCAGAAAACTATTATCTGTTCAAGGTCAAGAAAATTTTTCGTATAATTCCTGTATAGCTTTCTGCTGAAAAATTATTTAATGTGTAGAATTCGGTACGTTATAGATAGCTTGAATTTCATTGGCATTCTGATAATAATAAAATATTGATTTATTTTAGCATAGTTGTATGTTTTCCCTTATTTAGCAAGTATGAATGCAATTCATTTGATAATTATGATGTAAATATTTGAACGTTTGTTCAGGTAACGTCAAAACAACTGGAAAAATCGACTATGAGTGCAAAATACAACGCTAAGTGTTCGCAATAGGTTAGAAGTAATACAGTCATCCAACGAACAATTGCTTGTTCAAAGAAAAACTGCCGATAGCTTTGAAATTAGTAAGAGTCAGATGCATCGTATTTGAAAAACAAAAACCAACTAAAACGGCAATTAAATAACGTTGGAAAATTTTGAAGACACTGGGAGAAAGCGGTTGAAATTAAATTTACCATATTACCAGATAGATAAATAGTTGTATTAAGAGACGCTGCAAAAATTTGCCAACATCCGGCCAGATAATTCACAGTAAAGCCCGTCAAATCACTACAAAATTAAAACTTTGTGATTTCAAGACATCAAACAGAAAGCTAAAATCCGTTAAAAGGACTACAATATTCACTACGGCACGCTTTGTGGGGAAGAAACTGATGTTGATCACATTGCCACCTTAACAGATAAAGGTAGATGTGATAGCATAGATAATCTGGAAGACATCAAGCTATAATTTTTTCCACCTATTTGCACTTCTTATTTACAGCCCTTAGATCAGAGGATTATACCAAACATAAAACTAAATTACTGCACTTATATGATGAGCCTCATATTATGAACTTTGAAAAATACTGAGCTCTTTAGACCCAACAAAATTAGTTTCTATATTTCAAGCTCTCTGGTAATTACGATCTGCTTGGAATAAAGTGTCTCCACTTACAATTATAAAAGTGTTTTTGGAAATGTGAGTTCCTTCGAAATCTAAGGGTCGAAAGCGGAATCTTGATGAGAGTTCAAATTTAAAGTGATGAGAATTCAAATATTCCAGCAGACATTCAAAATTTGGCAGGATAGGATTATATTAAGACCAGAAACGAATCTCTCCCGGAAAATTGAGATTTATGGGCTGTTTTGTAGCGACATCGCATGGGATAAAAAGGTGAATGGTTGACTAGTATACTCAACCACTGATGCGAACTGAAGGAAAACCAAGATTCACATTGAAATATCAGCATATTTGAAGAATTGAGTCTATGAAAATTATATAATTAAACATAACTTCCAAGGACAAAAAGACAAACCAGGTGCTTCTAAAGTTAAATTAAAAACGAGACTCAGAATGTTTACTAATGTTTATTTATGTAGAGAGTGTTCAATCAAACAAGCAGATAAGTCACTAACTCTTTCGTTTTTTACCTTACGTTTCGCTCAAATTTTTTAGCTTTAGTTTGTTTGCGCATTTGCGTTTTACGATATAAGTAAAACGGCTCAGCAAGTTTTGTAATTATAGCATACTTATGAAAGCAGATTAGGACTATTGCCACTAGTTTATTATACTGGTGACAATAATCCTAATTCGCTTTACCTACAAGGAATCCGAAAAAAGTCGTTAATGGGCAAAGAAACGAAAGCTTTAGCTCCAGTGCCGTATGGCTTCAAGGGCACAGTAGCACAATAGCGTATACTTTGAGTGTAGTGAACTTCATTAACCATAACGGTAACTATGTTATGAAGCAGCAAGTTCTCTTGATCAAGCGATTCGGTTTCAACGACTTGAAAAGCATGAAGTTTAAGTCCATTATTAAAAACTGCTTGCTAGATAGGAAAATAGTGACGAAACAAGCATATTGTATCAACCAAGAATTTTATATCAACAATGATATCGCACAAGGTTCAATCCTTGGACCTATGTTTCTCCTCACACATGTCAATAGCTTTTTGGTAAGCTAGTCTTATTTGCTGATGGAAAACTCCTGTTATTACCGACAAAAGTGAATCATTCCTGGAAAGGACAACAAACGTAGGTATGAAGAAATATTTTAGATGGCTGCGGCAAATCAAACTGAATATAAATGTAGATAAAACCAAGTGCTTTTGCTTTGCAGCAACAAACTGAGTGCCCTATCAATCTATGCAATCAGATTGTTGGAGTTTGTCTCGAAAAGGTAAATTCAATCAAATACCTAGGATTGATTTTGGAAGCAAAAATGTTATGGAAACATCAAATCACACCAATTATTGCAACATTGAAGAAATACGATAGCTATACGATAGACAAAGTCTCATTAAACGATATAGCTACTAATCTTAAATGCTTATATTTTGTCAACAATCAAACATGGAGCAATCAAAGAGCTAAATATAAGGTCAGCATTAAAAGTCATACCTAGGATGCATATTTTAATAACGAAATTTGAACTTTTTACCCGGACAGGGTTTTTAAATATCCAAAAGATATTTTATCTTGAAAGGGGGAAATAATATATAATCAAGCTGCCCTATAAAAGCCATCCACAAATTGATCCAGAACATCTGGGGTCAAGAAAAAATACCGCAGGAGTGGTGCAAATCCATCATATGCCCTATCCACAAAAAAGGAGACAAACTTCGGTGCGAAAACTACAGAGGCATATCGCTACTTTGTACATCCTATAAGATACTGACGAAAATATTAAAGGATAAGATAAATGTATACGCTGAAAAGGTCTTTGGGGAGTACCAAGGAGGCTTTAGGTCTGGTAGATCAACTACGGATCAACTTTTCACAGTCAAACAAGTGCTTGAAAAATGCTGGGAATTTAACATCGACGTCCACCAGATTTTCGTGGATTTTAAACAAGCATATGACAGTATTGACCGAAACATACTGTACAAAATAATGCTATACTTCGGCATCCCGGCAAAACTAGTTCGGCTGACCAAAATGACGATGACGTCAACAGCATCACAAGTCAGAATCAACAACAGTCTGACTGACGCCTTTGACACAAATGTCGGACTAAAGCAAGGGGATGGGTTGGCCCCTCTGCTGTTCAACCTAGCACTTGAGTACGTGATAAGGAAGATTCCTGTCGACACAGGGGGTACGCTTCTGTATAAGTCGAACCAGTTAGTGGCCTATGCGGATGACATTAACATCTTGTCCCGTTCCTTCACATCCGCCAAAGAGCTCCTGTTGAAACTTGACCAGGAAGCCAAGGAAGTAGGCCTGAAGATCAATCAGACGAAAACAAAAATCATGACGCAAACAAGAAAGAAGACCTCCATTAGACAAAATATAATTCTTGACGAATATAATTTAGAGAATGTGGACGAATTTATATACTTAGGCTCGAAATTGACAACGAAAAGCAATGAAACTGACGAAATTAAACGGAGAATACAGCTCGCTAATAAAACTCTCTACTCCGTTCTGGCCCTACTGAAGACCAGCTGCATACACAGGAATACGAAGCTCCAAGTCTACAAATCAATCATCAGATCTGTGTTGTGCTACGGATGTGAAACTTGGACCCTTACCCAAGCATCCGCAAATATGTTGAACGCCTTCGAAAGACGGGTCCTCAGGCGTATAATTGGAGCTAAACAAGAGTGCGGCCAATGGCGGATAAGATACAACCACGAGTTGTACGATGTTTTTGACGAGCCGGAGGTTGCTACAATAGTGAAACTGCGGAAGCTGCAATGGGCTGGTCACGTGCAACGAATGGACGAGCATCGAGTACCTAAGAAGGTATTCGACGGAAGGGCCGAGGGTCGAAGACCAGTGGGAAAACCCAGAAAACGCTGGTCTGACTCTGTCGACGAAGACTGCGCAAAGCTGCTCGGATTTCGAAATTGGAGGACGCGGTCATTGGACCGAGACAACTGGAGGCGTCACCTACGAGAAGCCAAGGCCCGAGAGGGGCTGTAGTGCTACGACAACGACGACGAAGCCCCTAATCACATCAAAAACAAAACATGAGCATAATAAAGTTCTCTTTGAAGAAAATATTGTCATATTCAAAAGACAGTCTGTAACTACAGGATAGAAGGCTTTCAAAATCACGCGGATGGTAAATATCTCTCAGGGTAAAAAGAACAAACTACTTTTGGATAGATTCCAGTCTATCGCTATGAATATTGAATGTAGCATTCCAGACGATGCACCCATATTCCAGTATTGGACGAACTAAAGATTTGTACAGAGTTTTTGTGAACCAAACGTTCTTGAATTTTTTTGCGCGCCTCTTAATAAATTCCAGCTGCTTGCTGGCTCGTGCACGTACTTTATCGTATTAAAGATTAAAATGAAGCTACTTATCCAGAACGACACCGAGATCCATACACTTCAGCAGCTGATTACTCAGACGGTAGTCAAAATTTACAGTAGACGTCTTACGTACGGTCTTATGGAATGGTATTTGTCAATGTTAAGAAGAAGTTGATTTCAAGCACACCATTACTCAAGCGATAAGAGCTTTATCTGAAGGAATTTTTAATCAGACTCCGACTGAATAGTGTGGTACATCTTGAGGTTGTCATAAAAAAGGTGTGGAGTGTCCGATAACACATCCTATAGATCCGAAATAAAAATATTGGATAGGAGCGGCCCCAGAGGAGACCGTTAATTTTTTGGGGAGAAAAACTTACTTGCTCGATTGTACGATTTATTAAGTAACCATCCAATCAATTTAATAAGTTTCTTGAAATTCCAAATTTTCGCAGCTTGAATTTGCTAAAGTCAGTGTATATCTAACCTGACGTCTTTTTACAAATATAATATCAACCTGACGTCTTTTTACCATTATGCAAAGCGCATTCGAGATCGTTATTATAAGGTTGGTGGTAGTGGACGTACCTTTTCGGAACCCATGTTATTGCTCGTTTAAAAAAGGATCAACAAAATGGGGATGCCTCTATAATTCTCAATCAATCGTTTGTCGCTTAAGAATGGGCGTAAGATGGGAAGATTTGTTGAAAATTATGTGCAGGGGTAAAATAATAGTTTTTGCACTCTTAATTATGAAGCTTGGAGGAAGTACGTCTGGTCCAGGGCTTCTTTCCATTTCAAGCTCTCTTATAGCTGTTGTAATGTAATCTCTAGTTAAATTCCTCACAATGGTCGGCAACCAAGTCCCATATATTTTATGGCTCAGAAGAAACTGAGTTGTTTTTGTTTTTGTGTTCACAAAGTCGAAAAAAGTTTTAGGATCGTGAACTATGTTTTCGCCAACTATATTGACAAAGCTTTCATATACTTCGAGAGAGTTTTTTAAAAATTCTTAAGCTAAGTCATTATGTATTTTCTTGATATCATCGCTACCACTGATATTGTTGTATATTATGTTATGCTGTTTGCTTTTCTGATTTTGTTAACACTTCAGAGTTTTTTCCAGACATGGCTCCAATAGTTTTTTTTTCTTTATCTTCCGAACTAAAAAAAATGTAAAAAAAAATATTTGTAAGCAAAATGCTATAATAAAATTTTATTTACAATTATAGCCTGTAACGATTTCTTCTTGTTTGTCTCTAATCTTTGGTTGAATGTGTGAAAAACATAACTAAAAACAGTTTGAAAATTGACTTTGCATCAAAGTCCGTCTAAATAGGACCTGGAAAAGACAGGTGTTTTAAAACTTTTCTTGATGCTAGTGTATTAATGAAAAACCGTTTTAAAAATTAAAAATTTACCAAAGAGTAAATGTTTAGATAAAGAATTTATTTCAGTGTTACAATGTCAGTTTCTTCACGATTAGACCAAATCCATGAGTGATACATATGAGTGAGTGCAAATCACGTTGAACAATTTAGAATGATGCAAATAAAAAATTGGCTTCTCCAGGCATATTCGAAGACTTGAAAAATGGATTCAAATCTACTTTGGTTTTTAGTTGCGTTCCTGATTACATATTGTGATGATTTAACAAAAAAAGAGAGAAGAAGATGTTATCTGGCGTCTGGTTTGGTTCAAAACTTTATGTTCGCAGGCTATCCAGTACAGTCTAGTAGTTTGGTTTCAAGGAAGTGTCAAAAAAGTTTTGTTTTTTTCATTGATTTCCATAACTACAGCACTGTTCTATTAAAAATTTGAAAATTTAAGTCCTTAATGTCCTTGTTGCAGAATACATTCTGAGCTTGGTGAATATGGCTGTCATTATTTTTCCACAAAAGCGATCGCTAAATTGTGTTGAACTTTGTTGACATTTGCCTTTTGCATTGACAGTGTAGATCTTTTGTTGAGTAAAGAACTATCGCAATGAAAAAGTCACACTGTCGATGTAAAAGGCAGATTTTAATGATCAACGTTCATCGGATTTTCGTCATCAAATAGTGCTCCATGACAAGAAGTCATATCTATCTTGTATTGATTTCCTTACGCTAAATAGCAATAATACTCCACGAGGCTGCCACTGCGTATAAGCTCTTATATGTACATGTTGGAATTTCCTTAATGATTTTGCAGGATTATAAATAGTTAAATAATACCCCCAACATGCCTCTACGAAGTATTGTTCGACTTCTATGGTATGTTTTAATTATACTAGCCAATTCATCTTGTTAATTTAGTCCCCAGACCGCCTAGCCAGCCGTACGAATTCTGTATGAATTTTGCATATGTTTTACATAAATAAAGTCAGACTGCCTGATAGAATCCATCTCCATTTATTAGCGCATATTTTCGCTAATATTTTCGATTCAGTTTTCTTGTTCATCAAAGATCATTAATGACTCTAGTTACGAGCTGATTGATAACGCTAAAAATCAATGAACGGTACACAAAAACGAATAAGCTTTGCGTCCGATTTTGACGATCTCATACACATAAATTTATCAATTGGATAATCTATTCACTCCGACGAAATTTCTAGTAAAAATGCATGCAGTGTTATCATTAAGAACTTTCGTATACAAATTTGCATAGATTTAGAAGCTTATGAGCTGATACTATACTAAATTAACTGCGAACACGTTTCGGATCCATGTGAACTTTCGTATTTTTTCAATCACTTTGTAGGTGTATTTTTCTATTTTCGGCACTTCTGACAGGAATATAATGGTGATTTAATTAAAACTAAAATTAAGAAGTGGATAAAGTATGTGGAAATGGAAGTATAACGGTGTAGAGCGCTATAAGTTTCAATGAATGACGAAATGGGGCCAACGTCCTGGTATGTAGAGAGCACGTGTCGTGATATCGACTAGAATGCAGATTAGTTAAAGATTTGATATTAAGGAATGATTTTCGTTTATTTTTAGACTATGAAGAAGTTTTTGCACGTTCGACTTAAATATTGCTCAGAGCATAATATGTTTAGAATACTTATTGGAAAATTTTAGTATTCTGTTTTTTGACTGAAAACACCACGTTTGCATTTCCATTTCCGAAAAGCTTAAAAATTAGTGGTAAGAAATACTCAAATGCATAAATGCATCCCAGTGACATCATCATTATTGGCGCTATATTCGGGGCCCGGTCCTGGCCTCACCGGGTCGGATCGCGAATCGATGTCGTCCAATTAGGCATCCTTAAGCTTCGAGCATCCTGATTAACGCTATCCCTCCAATGAAAACAAGATCTCTCCCGCTGCCACTTATACGAGCTAAGTACCCTGTCCAATAGATTCTAGCGAGCTCTATGTAGACAGCGTACAACTCATGGTTATAGCGTTTTCGCAATCGTGCTTCTTCATATATGGGACCAAAGCTAAAGTCGTCGTGCCTGAGCACCCAAGTCTTCAATTCATACGTGAGCACTTGCGTAATCCCTTGATCTTGTACAACAGAAACTTTGATATTGAGGTGAGGTTTCGGTATTTGAAGAGCCTTGAAAAACTGTAGTACGCGTTGTACGATTTGAGCAGCCGCCCACGTATTTCTTCTTATACTTATACATATATTGTTATCAGCTACTCCATTTGACCCAAAGTAGTCGAAGGATTGCACTACTTTACATCTATGACTAGCCCTGATGGTTTAACCAACTCTAGGTGTTCTTCCTGTAGATGCTACCACTATGTACTTTGTCTTTGCTTCTTTTTTGTGCAGCTCCAGTTTTCATGCCGTCCGCTCGATCCGGATGTACGATTCTCGTACAGCTAGTTCAGATCTCCCAACGTCAATATCATCTGCATAAGCCAGTATTTGCTTGAACTTGATGACGATAGTCCCTCTCGCTTACGTGCCAGAGTCTCGCTTTCTCCAGCGCTAGTTTGAAAAGGAGGCAGCCGTGACCATCCCTTTGTCGGTACCCGTTAAAGATGTTGAACGGCCTGGATAGCAATTTGGTTATTTTTATTTGGCTTGTTACATTAGCTATGATCAGCCCAAACAATAATGTCAGTTTTTTTGGAATACTGAAATCTCTCTTTCTTGGCTCTTGAGACTCAATAAAAAAATGATCAAAAACAGCGGGGAAAAAAACCAAATATGTACAAATTGCAAAAAACAGATATTCAAAAGTTTTGGACTCATTCGTGTTTAGTTATAGTTCTATTAATTCTAAACATTATTCGTACCAACTAATTGAATATTTGACATATTTTTAGCAATAAACATCAACTCACATACTATTTACAATGAAAAACTCACTAAATTTCAAATCTCCCCACGATTCCTCAAGTATGTCCAAGCGAAATCTTTTACTTTTTCACACTAACTACTCATAATTATCACTTCTCTTTTATATTACATAAAGTTTATTCGAATTCTTTTTCCTGAAAAAAATCCAACTTCAGCTAAGAGGAAATATGTTCAAGCTGGTTTCTTTTTTTTTGTCCTCATCTTGGCATCAAGACGAAAATATATTCTTTTTATTTGTTTCGTAAATGTATTCTTTTATTTAGAAGGTCCATGGTCGTAGAAGATCAATTATTATTATGTATCGAGCTTTTTGCAAATCTGACTTTAAATGGATATTTGATTCAAATCAGGAGCACGATAAGTCCTGCAACTAGTCAATCAACCACTTGTTTACATTGAAAATGAAATGAGTCACAGGATAATAATTTTATGAGTATCAAAACACTACGTTAATCTGAAAAGTTCGGATCTTCTAAAGCTCTATATTGCAGCAGGTTTAAAGTTGACTACCAGTAGCTGAACCGATTATTAAAGCTTGATTTTTGTATCAAAACCGACATCAGCTGTAAATCTCAAAAGCGGTTCTTTCTTCAAAACTCAGAGTTACAAAATTTCTCCTGAATTTTATTTAAATCTTACTGAATAGCTAACACAACATAAGGTGCGTTTTATTTTACATCCAGAGTAGTGCAGGATATCGATTTGCACACGAAACAACAACAACATCCAGAGTACGAACACTTGTGAATTCAGTGGCGTTCGTACTAGTGCTCCCTGTGGAACGTATTTCGAAAAGTCATGTGAACTGGAATAGATGGAATTTTCAAAAATTTCCATGTCACCCTGGCAACAAGGATAAATATTCATACATTTGAAAACGGCGTTGGTTATATGACAGTTCAAATTTTGAAATGACAACTGTCTGACAGAAAAAAACTCGCGTGCTACTCTGGATCGTTTTATTATGCATGCAGGATACCTACTACACTCTGGATGAAAATAAAACGCAGCTATAATAGAATATTACATTTGGAGTTCATGGTGGTGAGCAATAGCTTCTGACACATTGATTCAACTAACTTTAGATTGTCTAAGGTTCCTGCTTTGGTCTTCCATCACCAGGGAAGTCCTCTACCTTCACTTCTCGTTTCACTGCACTTAGTTCATAGTAATCGTAAAATGCGGGATCGAATTCCGGCTCTTCTTCTGGCTGCTGTTCTTCCTCCTGCTCTGGCTCAGTATTAGTGGTCGGTTTAGTATTTTTACTAATGTTCGAAGAACATTAGTATTAAAATCGATTCGGCCAAAAATTCATATTTCATATATATATATATATATCATCAAAAAATTTCAGTGAGATAATCTCGAGAACGCGCCATCTGATTGAGCTGAAACTTTCAGGATACATTGGTGTATATGCAGAATAGGTCCAGGTCTCTTTAAATGTCAGTTATTGTTAACCTTTTGGCGCCGGCGGCCATTTAAGTGATATTTTTAATATACCTATTATTTCGTGCACAAATAATTTTCGCAAAAATAAAGTTAACGAAATAAATTTCTAACGTGTTTTACATATGAATCGGATAATGCTTTGGAATTTTTTAACCCTATGTGTGCGCTGGGTGCCTAAAAAGAGGACGGGAAAATTTAAAAATTTTTAAATTGCGATAACTTTTGACAGAGCTATTCAATCATTACGAAATTTTCAGGACGTGTTAGTATTATTTAGTTGTAGATTTATGTAGCTTTTTGTGAGCGTGCTGGCAACCCTAGAGCTAGGGCAGACACTGAAAGTGAAAACCTCCAAATCATCGTCTCTCTTGAAAAAATGCCTATTCTTCAAAAAAAAGCCACTCATATGTAAATCTTGTGCTTTGTTTACATAACCAAAAAAAAAAAAAGATATGGTATAACGGGCACGCCTGGTAACCCTTGCCCAATTTACCTATATTTTTAGCATCAAAAACTTCTGTTCACGGAAACTCACGATCCGATGAGCAGAATTAATTGAAATTTGCAGAATGTATTAGTCTTAAATAGGACCAGGTCTGATAGAAGTGATTTTGGAATGCGGGCGATTCTGTGCCAGTGGTGCCATCTTGAAAAACCACTAAAAAAGATAACTGTTTTTAGCCCTATAAATTCTGATTGAATCGTTCGATTTTGACGAAACTCACACAGTTGCTGGACCTTACTTTAAGCCACGTTTGGTAGAAATTTGGTTGAAAAATTCGGTTGGAGTTGCCAGCTATGATAATTTTGGTGTCTTCATTTTGAAAAAAAAAAAATTTGGAAGTGAAAACATTCAAACCATCGAATATTCAAAAAAATGTCCGTTTCTTACAATAAAACCAATATGTATATAAATCTTATGTTTTATCTACACGTTCAAAATAAAACTTTGAAAATTTCATGTCGGACCAGAACGGTAACCCTCTCCCAGTTAACCTATATTTTTACCATCAAAAACTTCTGTTCACGGAAACTCACGAACCAATAATCAGATACAGCTAAAATTTACAGAATGCATTGAACTTAAGTAAGACCAGATTTGATAGAAGCGATTTTGAATTGTGGGCAAGTCTGTGCCAGTGGTGCCATCTTGAAAAATTACCAAGAAAAAAAACTGCTTTTTGCCCTATGAAATGTGAATAAATTACCAGATTTTCATGAAATTGGCACAGTAGCTAAACCTAACTCTAATCTCTGTTTGGTGGAAATTTGGTTGAAAAATTTGATTGGTGCTACCAGCTATGGTAATTTTTGTGTCTTTGGTTTTGAAAATTCGCTCAGGAAAATAAAACTATTTGCACTATAACTTCCAGTGCAGTCATGAAATCAATACGAATTTCATACAATTAATGAAACCTGTCATAAACATTATTCAGGCCAAATTTGGTTGAAAAGCCACGATAGGGTTGCCAGCTATTGTTGGTTTTGTGTTTAATTGCAATATCTTTATTAAGCGGTTTTAGCGTAGAATTTTCAAATGGTAATGATATTGTAGTGACAATAAACAGCAAATATTAAGCTTTCGATTATTTGAAAAAACTCGCTGCTGGTAACTCTAAATTTCTTTAGACTCCTTTAACTTCGAATGTAATATAACAACGTGAAGCAGATGTGATATATTCTTGGCTTTGATACTGGCAGAAGGTTGTCAGCACGAGTCGGTTGTGCTACTTTTGTATCAATAAACGCTTACCGTTAGTATTCATACCGGAAACATTTACAATTAAAATAAATAATCAATGTTGCAATTCGCAAAGTTCTGCAAATTTTTGGGATCGCAGCCCCAAACACCAACTTCAGTTACAGTGCTGCAGGCACTGAGCATTTTCTTCATTGATGTTATATGAGATGCTGCTTTCAAAATTATGTGAAATAAGCAACTGATAACGAATATAATTAACCCGTGTTTTGCTCTCATCAACGTTGAAATTCATGCCAGTGGTAATATCTGAAACCTTCCACCATATACGACCAAAGTAAAACGTGTCATTTGAAACAGTTTGGTCGGAATAAGTCGTAATGTCGTAATGTGGTGGAATATGCACTCAAAACCTGCACGATTCTTCTACTGTTCTTCGAACATTAGTGTTTCTAGCGGTTCAGGTGCGCTAGAGTTTTTTTTAATTTAAACCAATTTTTTCCTTTAGAAGCTAGATTTATTTTTATTTGAACATATATCGATATTTCGAGGGTAATCTGCCCTCTTCTTCTATTGGTCTCGGTGGCTTGGACCAGCCCGGAGGCTTCGACCAGGGCGGAGGCTGCGGTGGCTTATACCAGTGCGGGGGTTTGGGCTGGCGATATGTGGGTGGCCGAGGAGGCCATGAAGGTGGATATGGGTAAGCTGGATGTGGATACACTGGATACGGGTATGCTGGAAGCTGTAATGATCCACATCCGCAATTGTAGCCACAACATACACAACCAGAAGATCTATAAATCCGATGACATTTGCTTATCTGACCATCAGCCTCTAGGTTTTCTACATGAGTTTCGTCCTGATATGTGGCATGAATTTCCGAATCAATATCGTCAAATTCAGAGCGAGCGTGAGAATCCTCATAGTCATATTCATCAAAAAACATATCTGGCTCTGCAAATGGTGTTCTAGCTGATGATACTGGGCCTGTGGTGCTTGGTGCTGAAGTTGCTGCAGTTGCGCTTGGAACCTAACTTGGTGACCGTGATTCCGTTGTTGTTGATGATGTTGATGTCGATTCAGTTGATGTTGTTGTTGATGGTATTAGTTCTGCTTGTTGTTCTGCTGATGTCGACTGTCGATGCGTATGATGGTGGTTGAACTGGAGGGTACGAGATAGATGGGCAAGAAGAAGCACAGCTATGGTAACAGGCACATCCACAGCTTTTTCTCTTATCATCTCGTCCTCCATTGCCTCCACCAGCACACACCACCTCCTCCGCCAGCAGCTCTACCTCCTCCACCAGCACCTCCACCTCCTTCACCAGCACCACCACCGCCGGATCCACCAGGACTACTTGGGCCACCTGGGCCGCCTGGACCACCTGGACCTCCCGTACCAAATGGCCCACCAGGCCAACCTGGACCGCCAGCGCCACCTGGTGCGCCAGGTTCACCTGGGCAACCAGGTCCCCCAGATCCACCTGGACCACCAGGACCTCCAGGACCTCCAGGACCTCAAGGTCCACCTGGTCCTCCAGGGCCTCCTGAACCTCCAGGTAATCCTGGTCCTGGTAGATGACAAAATGATTTACCTGCTGCACCTGGATATCCTCGAGAGCCTCGCCGACCTGGCGTTCCCCGATGTCCTGGACGACCGCTTGAGCCTACGGATCCTTGTAAACAAGGCTTTTCATCTGTAACAGGCAAACCATTGATCCCTGGTTTTCCTGGGCCCCCGTCCTTGCCTGGTATTCCGGGTCGACCTGAAGAACCATCTTTTCCTTTCGACCTAGGCGAACCGGGATACCCTTGTGGACCTGGAGGGCCCACTACACCTGGCGAGCTTGGATTTCCTTTCTCACCGTTGCTGCCACGCTCTTCTGGCCTTCCATTCTGACCAGGTTTACCTCGATCTCCTCTCGGGCCAGGCAGCCCAACTGGACCTGAATCACATTTGCAGTCACTATGCAACAAATTCATTCGCTATTCTCTCAATCCTTCCTTAAAAACACCAGATATTGAAATTAAACACCACAATATTATATCCATAAATATCAAGGAGTAACTTACAAGCGAAGTGGAGGATTAGATCGACTCGCATTCTGAAAGCAATGTGAGCTGTCCGCTCTATCTGCACATCAATTTATACCAGAAGATCAGTTCGGCTTTGTATTTGCCAGGGAAGCTCTGACTATTTCTCTCACTAGCGAGTTCGATTCTCTGCTACGTGCGACATCCAGATCAAAGCATAAGCGAAAAATCATTACACTGCATCGCAATCCAAGCCAAATTGATTTGCTTAGCAACTAAGGGAGATTAATATAAGCATATTCTTATTCACGAAATGTACTGTTTTCAGCGAAAGTAAGAGAAAGATGGATAACTATATCATTGAATTGCATTTATTGGTGATACAATTTTCACATTCATTAATAACTAGTTTTAATTCCTTAAGAATAGTCTTATGAATAGTACATATATAATATGTATATATATAATAGAATCAAATCAATATTAATTGTCTTCAGTGTTGAACCTTCTGCTCACTTACTAGGCATTATCAACAGACTGCTGTGGGTACTCAGTAGTAAAAGCTTCAATTTTTTTTACTTTGAAGTTGCAGCCTTCTTTGCTTCTAGTTGCGTGTACAAATTTTACTGGGCGCTCTACAGTTGACATTTTTTCAAGAGGCAAATTCAATGGTGGTCAATAAGGAATAGAGTTCTCTAAGGTTGATTTATCAATTACGCCTGGTTTGAGGTTATGTTTAATCAAAGAAAATTGTTGAACTGTTGGTTTTCAAGTTGTTGTCAATGTGGTCGTTTTAGGTGTAATGTTGGGCAGACCCAAGCTAATAGAGCCGAAGTTTTATAGGTTTGTGAGGCTGGCTTGTGAGGCTGGTTGTGCTGGCAGTGGAGGCTTTGTGAGGTGATTTGATGGTCCAGGAACAAATGCCAATTGCAGAGGAATCCAAGTTTCTTTTGTTGGTAGTGCCTGTAAAGTTGACGTATCTGGTTTAACTGCTTCAGCTAGTGGTGAAATAGTTGTCTGAAGAGATGAAGTTATTTGAGTGTCCGGCTTTAAAATTGTTGACGATGTTGGTTTGCTAGATGTCGATTCTACCGCGTCTGTAGCTGAAACCGTTCCTGGTTTAGGATTATTCGTTATTGATATAGCTGATTCTTCGGTGACACTTGTTGGGATCATGATCGCTTCCGTTGTAGTAGTTATTAAAGGTTTTTGAGTCGTAGCTTCTAAATGGACTGAAGGTGGCGACAAAGTCGAGACAGTCAAACCCGTAAATGTTGTTGTTGATGATACTGGTTCTGCTTGTGGTTCTGCTGTTGTCCGCTGTTCTGTTGATGCATTTGATGCTTTCGTTGGTTTTGTCCATGGATATTTCGGTGGCTGCGACGTATACTTGGTTGGGTACGGATATGGTGGCACCGGATGTGGAGGATATGGAAACGGCGGGTGTCGTCGTACAGCAGGATATAAGTATGATGGAGGATATGGGTATGATGGTGGCTGACCCTCCAGTTCCGGGATAGATGGGCAAGAAGAAGCACAGCTATTGCAACAGGCACATCCACAGCTTTTTCTCTTATCATCTTTGTCTCCACAAGCACCTCCACCAGAACCACCACCATCAGGACCGCCTGGGCCACCTGGGCCACCTGGGCCGCCTGGGCCGCCTGGACCACCTGGACCTCCTGGACCACCTGGCCCACCTGGCCCACCAGGACCACCAGGACCACCTGGACCGCCAGGACCACCTGGTGCGCCAGGTCCACCTGGGCCACCAGGTCCCCCAGGTCCACCTGGACCACCGGGACCTCCAGGACCTCCAGGCCCACCTGGTCCTCCAGGGCCTCCTGGACCTCCAGGTGATCCTGGTCCTGGTAAATCACAAAATGATTTACCTGGTGCACCTGGATGTCCTCGAGTGCCTCGCCGACCTCGCTTTCCCGGATGTCCTGGAGGACCGCTTGAACCTACGGATCCTTGTAACCCAGGCTTTCCATCAGTACCAGGCAAACCATTGATCCCTGGTTTTCCTGGGCCCCCGTCCTTGCCTGGGATTCCGGGTCGACCTGAAGAACCATCTTTTCCTTTCGACCCAGGCGAACCGGGATATCCTTGTGGACCTGGAGGGCCCACTACACCTCGCGAGCCTGGACTTCCTTTCTCACCGTCGCTGCCACGCTCTCCTGGCCTTCCATCCTGACCAGGTTTACCTCGGTCTCCTCTCGGGCCAGGCAGCCCAACTGGACCTGGATCACATTTGCAGTTGCCATGCAACAAATTCATTTGCCATTCTTTCAGTTCTTCCTTTTTGTTTCGGCCTTTACCACCAACCGAAGTTATGTGGGTGCAAATTAATGCGAAACCTAAAAAGCACCAGATATTGAAATTAAACACCACAATATTATTTTCATAAATATCAAGGAGTAACTTACAAGCGAAGTGGAGGATCAGATCGACTCGCATGCTGAAAGCAGTGTGAGCTGCCCGCTCTATCTGCACATCGATTTATACCAGAAGGTCAGTTCGGCTTTGTATTTGCCAGGAAAAGCTGTGACTAGTTCTCTCACTAGCGAGTTCGATGCTCTGCTACGTGCGACATCCAGATCAAAGCATAAGCGAAAAATCAGAACACTGCATCGAAATCCAAACCAAATTCATTTGCATAGCAAATTAGGGAAAATAATAAAATCATATTCTTATTCACGAAATGTACTGTTTTCAGCGAAAGTAAGGAAAAGATGAATAACTTTATCATTAAATTGCATTTATTGGTGATAAAATTTTCACATTCATTACTAAATAGTTTTAATTTCTTAAGAATAGTCTTATGAATAGTACATATATAATATGTATACATATGATTGAATCAATTCAATATTTACTGTCGTTAGCATTGAACCGTCTGCTCACTTACTAGGCATTATCAACAGACTGCTGTGACAATTTTTAACTACACTTCAACTGAATCGAGACCATTTTAATCAAACAACGGAAATAATCTCTCCGACACCTAATTCATCTTCATCTGCATCTGGGTACTCAGGTGTAAAAGTTCCAATTTTCTTTACTTTGAAGTTGGAACCTTTTTTGCTTTTAGTTGCGTGCACAAATTTTACCGGGCGCTTTACTGTTGAAATCCCGAATGGTGATGATAACAGAATTTTTTTAGGAGGCAAATTCAATGTTGGCCAATAAGAAATAAAATTTTCTAAGGTTGATTTATCAATTACGTCTGGTTTGGGGTTAGGTTTAATCAAAGCAACTTGTTGAAATATTGGTTTGCGAGCTGTTGTCAATGTGGTAGTTTCAGGTGTAACTTTTGGCAGACCCAAGCTTAGAGAGCCGAAGTTTTGATGCATGGTTTCTGAAGTTGGTTGTACCGGCAGTGGAGGTTTTGTGGGGTGATTTGCTGTTACAAACGCCGATTGCAAAGGAATCCAAGTTTCTTTTGTTGGTGTTGCCTGCAAAGTTGACGTATCTGGTTTAACTGCTTCAGCAGGTGGTGAAATAGTTGTCTGAAGAGATGAAGTCATTTGAGTGGTTGGTTTTAAAATAGTTGACGATGTTGGTTTGCTAGATGAACTCTGTGGAGTCGATTCTACCGCGACTGTAGCTGAAACCATTACTGGTTTAGAATTATTCATCATTGGTACAGCAGATTCTTCGGTGACAATTGTTGGGATCATGATCGCTTCCGTTGTAGTAATTGTTAAAGGTTTTTGAGTGGTAGTTTCTGAATAGACTGAAGATGTTAACGAAGACGCGTCAGTCAAACCCACCGCTACGGCTGCTACTTCCGATGCTGTTGATGTCATCGGACTCGAATTCGTTGTTGGTTTTACCAACAGGTAAAACCACCAGGGCCTTTCCGAAGTCGTTGTTGGTTTTTGTGACGGCATTATTAAAGTAGGCTTTTGAGTTGAAGCTGCTGTAGACTGACTTAAAGTTGCAGTAGATACTCCATTTGCTGTTATTGGGATCGTCGTCGCTGATGTTGTCGATGTGATCGATTCTAGTAAGGTAGTAGTTGTTACAGGCTTCTTAGTAGAAGTCGTTGGCTTCACTGTTATCGAAGATGAGCTATCAATATCGGTTCCTACAGCTACTGTTTCTGATGTTGTCGATGTCGCCGGATTTAAACTCATTGATTCCGATGTAGTTATAATGAGTATTGGTCCTTTAGTTGAAGCTGATGAGATGACTGGTGGATTTCCCGATGGCGTGATTATAAGAGTTGGCCTCTTAGTTGAAGTTGATAGACTAGTTAGTGGATTTTTCGATGATGTGCTTTCTGCTGTTGATGTTGACATTGTTATCCAACTCAAAGTTGATGTCAAAGCAGATGTAGCCGTTGTGTTTGGTATTTTGGTAGTAGATTCGCTGGTAGGTGTCGATTCTGTTATTGGGTATTGCATAGATACATTTTCCGGCACCAGCTCCATGAGATTCATTGTTGGTACTATTGGCGACGTCAAAATTGTCACTTTTGTTGTTTCGGATGTACTTATGTCCGATTGTGGAACATTATTTTCAGGAGGCAGTGTTGTTGACTCGGAAATCGATATTTGTGGAGCAGTAGATGGCATTGAACTTAGAGTAGGCTTAGTGGCTAATTGATCGAATGTCGGTTTCTCCCTGTTTCTCTCTGTTGTAGATATTTCAGGTTTATCGGAAGATGTAATCGTTGAAGTTTGAGTGACGTCTTCAGGTATTGTGTGTGCGGCAGTTAAAAATTCGTTGTTTACTTGTACTTTAATAGGCTTCACTGGCTTGTTTGGTCTAATAAATGTGGCAGGTATAGCAGGCCGCGGCTCATGAGAGGATGGAACGTTTTGATGTTGAAACGTATGATGTGGGTACGGATGGACATAACCTTGAGATGGACAGCTCCAGCAGCACTGGCAGGTATTTTTACACTCACCCTCAACGTTGCGGAAATCTGATAGCTTTTTTACAATTCTTACACGTTTGAAGTCTTTCAACGAATGCTCTTGGTCTCTGAAATCATGATCATATGATTTACCGAGCCAATTGAATGCCTTTTCCCCACTAGGACTGTCTACTTCTATCTTTGGCCCGCCTGGTCCACCTGGACCTCCTGGACCACCAGGGCCTCCAGGACCACCAGGGCCTCCTGGACCTCCTGGTCCCGCAGGGCCTCCTGGCCCACCAGGATATCCAGGTCTATCAGGAGATATGTGAAAAACATATCCATTTGGTTTATTCAAAATTCTTCGTCTTTGTTTTCCATCTGACCTGGGTAATAGTGAATCTCGTTGATTTTGATCAAAAGCTGGTAGACGTTTGCTTAAATTTTCTCCTTCACCATTAGTCTTATCTTTATTTTCATCACCGCGCTGTACAGCTTTGCCTTCATTTACACCTAACTGGCTGGATAAAACCTTCGAGCCACTTGTGCTTCCTGGTCTTTCTGGTCTCTTTAGTCCTCCAAAGTTACCTTGTCGTCCAGCGTTAACTGGTTCTCCAGGGTTACTTCGCCCTCCAGGGTTACTTGGCTCTCCAGAGTTACTTGGCCCTCCAGGGTTACCTGGTCCTCCAGGGCTACTTTGCCTTCCTAGATCACCTGGGTCTCCTGGGTCTGCTCGTCTTCCTTGTTCTGCAGAATCTGGACCTCCTGGTCCTGCTGGACCACCTGGACCACCTGGACCACCTGGCCCTCCTGGACCTCCTGGACCTCCAGGTCCTCCTGGACCTCCTGGTCCTGCTGGACCTCCTGGTCCTCCTGGTCCTCCTGGACCACCTGGGCCTCCTGGTCCTCCTGGCTGCCCCGGTGGTCCACCAAAATGATCACAATATAAATATGTTTCACCAGGCTTACCTGGAAGCCCTCTTTTACCGGGGCTACCGGGTATTCCTGGTGATCCTGCTGGTCCAATAGGTCCAACTTCACCTATATCGCCCGGTTTTCCTTCGACTCCATCTCGTCCTTCAATTCCAGGAACTCCTCGAGGGCCAATCACACCTGGTGGTCCTTGCGGTCCAGGTTGCCCTCTTTCTCCTCGAGGACCAGGTGGACCTTGCGGGCCTCTTTCTCCCGATGTTCCTGGCACTCCTTCGGGTCCAGGTTTTCCTGGAAAGCCTCGGACTCCATTTTGACCCGGTATTCCGTCATGCCCTGCAGGTCCTTCAGGCCCCTGAATTCCTGGCCAACCTGGCTCACAGCCGCAAGGCCTTTGTTGATTGGAGAAAAGACGATTATGCAAGTCATCTGATTGCTTCCTGTGTTTCCGACTGCCATTAACTCCGTTTGTAATCAGATATATAAATGCGCTATCTGAAAAGAATAGAAAAAGTAATCAGAACAATTGTCGTATTTGAAAATTTACTTACAAATGAGCAGCCGTGTCAACTTATACATCTCGACGATGAAATGACTTCGTTCGTAGAAGCACTAATCGTTTTATACTAAATTCGATAACATCTTAACGGTATCTAACTACAACCAAGAAGAACAGAACTGATGTAAATTGAGAAAAGGAATGTGAAATCGGTAAATTTAGAATATTTTGAAAATATATAGGAATCGACGTATGCTCTCATCGAAACCCTAGAAAATTTTGCAAAATGATTTCTAAATAGAAATAAATAAACCAGAGTGGATTTTATGACAAGTGAGAAAAAGTCTTAAACCGTCCACAATTAATGGCATTTTTGGTTAAATATTGAAATTTAAATTTAGGGCTTAGCTTTCAGGTTCCCTTTGCACAAAAAATTTTGATCACCGTTTCAATCAAAAATTTTGCATAAATTAATGCAGGAAATAGATACATATTTCATGCTTAATGTTTTTATTCGCAAAACGCTTGACAATCGACGAATTTTGAATAGATTATCATTAAATCATAAAACTTTCGGAAGTCACGCCCTAATAGACTTTGGAAAACGTTGTGAAAAACTCGAACGACTCGAAGAATCTGGTGAGATTTGATGACAGATATTTGAAAACTGTAAATGTTGAGCTATGACATATTAATTCATTTTGCGGTGATTTGATTTAGCTATTGGCTTTGGCCATTTATTGGGGTAGGTTTTTTGGAGGGGCACTCATAAAAACATTCGCTGCTGGCTTTCGATGTCACATATGATACAGCGATTAGTGACGTGAGCAGTAATTTATTAATCGGATTATGGAGAAGAACATGATGAAAGAATGTATCTCGGGTTTGATAGTGGGATCTCGACGGATATTTGCAGCTGTAAAAGTTAGTTTTGTAGAATTTGTTGAATAGTTTGTTAATTTGCTTTGAAATCATAACATTGTTGGTGCTGTCGGTACAAAACATTAATACAATTTTTTTTTAGTTGAATTAACTTAAACTTTTATAAACAGTGCAGGTTTAAGTGAAAACTAATAATTTAAACGTTTAAATGCTGAAAAAAATAAAAATAAATTATGAGTCTAGAACCGGCTCTTTTATATTTACGCCGAAATCATTGTTCAATTAGATGCTGGTTTGTGGACGGAATTAAATTTCGAACGAGCGAGTGGAATTGATTCATCGGTGACTATATGTCGGTATCCTAGGAATTATATTTGCATAAAGCAGATGAGAAGCTAACGGAACTATTTCGAAGGACTAATTTTGCAGCAAGGTAAACGTTGTAACTCACAAATCCGAAACCTTATTCTAACCTAAGAAGGACTATCATTTCTTTAGTGCCATAGATCTTGAGTAGTGTCATGCAGGACTTATCACCAGAAAACTTACTGTTAGAGGAGGCGGTAGAACTCGACTTGATACACCACATAGCCATTACATGAAATTTGCCCATAGATGTCTGGCTTGTATGTTTGTTTTTTTGTTTGTTTGTTTGTTTTTCTTAATTGTGTTATCTTTTCGAGTATTTTTTGTATAATTTTGTGTATTTTTCTCCAATTTTTGACCCCTGCTACCACCTATTCGCCCTCTGGTGGTAGAATTTTCCGGCTGTCGTGCATCAAGTCGAGTTTACGCGATGAGGCTAACTTGATTCGAAAAAAAATGCAATGATAAACACTCAACCTGGTGACACTCGTAAAAACTCTTCACAACAGTGCCCGCAAGTGACATCTATTATTAAAATGCACAGTTCCACCGGCATAACTATTTCAAAAAGCTTCTTCCGAAACAAAAAAGAATTCACAATATTCTTTGCATAATTATCACTCGTCCTATATATGAAATGCAATAAACTTCATCAGAGAAAGTTCTAAACAGTCGGCTTTGAACATTTTTTATTGTTTACGACATAGCCACATTAGCATATGTTCGAATGTAGTGTGTCTACACAATCGTAATGAGCTAGGCAAAAGCGAATTCAAAAGAACAAATAAACCAGCTAAGCCAAAACAAAACCAAACAGAATTCATTAATCTCGAGATCAATTAATTAGCATTTCCCAATTCTAATCAATATCAATTTGGTGGCGGGCTATTAGCAATGTAAATGAATGAGTTAGTCGTGCAATGATCCGAAAAATTTACATAATCAACTACGAGAGGAGAAGTAGTTATAGATTATGGATGGCGATTGAGCGAACATGCTGTGCGCTATGGAGTTTGGAAGCAGAATTATTTTACAGGATTTAAAGTGCATTGAGGACAAAGCTTCAATTTTGGTGTTTTGTAAAAGATTAGATTGCAATGAGACCCTTGAATTAATACTTGCTGGCGATATATTGGTTTACTCCTCTCTGTTCTACGGACAGTTTTCGCAATAAATATAAAAGGTGTCTAAAGAATTGCTTTTGCTGATAAACGGGTTCTAAAATTGAGTTGAAATTATTTTTAGTTGGATAATATCACTCGTATTTAATATTTTTGCATGAAATCAATGAAAATATCCTCAATAAAAAAAGCTGATGAAAAAATATATATACAGAGCGTTCACAATAGTTGGAACTGAAAAATAAAATCGCGACAAAATTTTGTCTATTGTATGGACTTTCAGTTCAAAAGAGGACCGCATTATCAAAAGGAGTTTCAAATTTCAAATGAGCCAGATGCAAAAAGCAATGTTGCCCCAGTATAACCTATTTGAGGTTTTTGGGAGTGAAGGTGGTAAAGACTCCATTTTCATAATCCAAATTATTATAGTATTCAAAATATTATAATGATAAATGAAAATTTCACGCCTTACATTGTCCTTGATTTGACTAGTGTTGGGCCGACATATCAATCACTGATATTTTTCACAGTGAATGAAAAATCACTGGTAGATCATAGCATGCTAGCGTTCGGAATTTCAGTGAAGGAAATCATCAAGAACGAAATCACAATAAAAAAAACCCATTGAAAAATCACAGTTATTGAAAGCACAGGGAGCAAGCTACAGAGCCGATGAAATCACAAAAAAACTCTAGCGCACCTGAACCGCTAGAAACACTAATGTTAGAAGAACAGTAGAAGAACCGTGCAAATTTCGAGTGCATATTCTACCACACGAGCTGCTTATTACAGCCAAACTGTTTCAAACGCCATGTTTTACTTTGGTCTCAAGAATGCATTATAACTCATATGGTTTCAGATATTACCACCGGCATGAATTTCAAAGTTTATGAGAGCAAAACATTTGTTAATTATATTCGTTATCAGTTGTTTATTTCACAAAACTTTGAAAGCAGCATCTCATATAACATCAATGAACAAAATGCTCAGTGCCTGCTGCAGTGTAACTGAAGTTGGTGTTTGGGGCTGCGAACCGAAAAATTTGCAGAACTTTGGGAATTGAAACATTGGTTATTTATTTTCATTGTAAATGTTCCCGGTATGAATACTAACTGTAATCATTTATTGATACAAAAATAGCACTACCGACTCGTGCTGGGAACTTTTTGCCAGTAACAAAGCTAAAAATATATCTATATAAACTGCTTCACGTTGAAATTAACCTACCCCGCGAATTTCGTCTCGATCCGATGACTGCATTCGAAGTCATAGGAGTTTAAAGAAATTTAGGGTTACCAGCCGCGACATTTTTCAAATAATTGAAAACTTACGGCGACATAGCACCTTCAAATTGAAAAAAAAATGTTATTTTCAAAGGCTTGTTTTTAATTGAATAAAAAGACATATCTTAATGAAACTTTTTACACATACTTTATATGTCTTAGACTACATAAACAAAATTGTTAAAAATGTTTTATGGCTCCCTGTCGCCTGTTACAATTTTTTGGAAAATACACCAAAAAAACCTGGCGTGCATGATAACTACCCTCAGGAAAGTCTGAAAAAAAAACAAAAACGGGGTTTTGACCAACATCAAAGCGGCCTTAGAATGAACTAAAAAAAAAAAATTTGGTTGAAAAATAACAAAATGGCGGCGTTTTTTCGAAAATCGAGGTTTTTTTTCCCCAAAAATCGGCTATAACTAAAAAAGTTTAATGCAGATTTTTTCATCCGTAGTTCATTCTGAGCATTAACATGTGCAGATTAACGTGTTAAAATTTCAAAACGATTGGATAATATTGTTTTTCTTAATCATGCACGCCAACTTGAAAAACGTTGTTTCGAGAAAATCGCGTTTAAAGTTGAAATTCAATATTTTTTGCAATAAATCTTATCGAAAATTAATCTGCGATGCTTGGACTATACAATACACCTTATTCTTGCTCATACTCCTCCTCTTCTAAAGATTTTTGCTCCCTTCGAGCAGTTCTGGTCTCTTTAGATGCCTCAGTCGAGTGTTTTTCCGCCTGGTTAATTCTTGCAGCATCTCTATGCTCTGCATGTTCCAGCGCACATTGGCCAATTGTAATTCCCATGACTTGCATTATTTTCAAGATAGCCATAAATCCTTCATTAAATGTACATACAGAAATATTTGCGGCCATATTTAGTACGTTTTTCCCACAAAAAGTATGTTTGGGGGCCAAATTCCAAACACAAGAATTATAGCTTTTGTTATTATTCTGCGCAAAATTGCCCAAGCAACGCTTTAATAAATCTTCTGATGATAAGTCATCATAAATAGGCTTTAAAATTTTTTGTACCTCATCAT
Organism: Nemotelus nigrinus; assembly: GCA_947369275.1. NCBI lineage: Eukaryota > Metazoa > Arthropoda > Insecta > Diptera > Stratiomyidae > Nemotelus > Nemotelus nigrinus. Next base: position 24,115,886 of record OX376372.1, on the reverse strand, counting down.
CTAAAGGTGCAGGATTCTTCAAATTGTTTAATGCATTATCACCAGCTGCCTCCGCCTTGCGTCAGTCACACCAAGTCGTTTCTCCAACAGGACAATAACAGTGTTGAGGGTTCTCATTAGTTGAAATTTTGTGGTAATATGCTGCCCAAATTTCCTTGCGCATATTTTCAACTGAATCAGGATTTCGTCGTATAGTTAGACCATAATACGTGGCTAAATTTTTCATTAATTTTAGTGTCAGGTGAACTTTTTTCGGGCCTTTTTTTGGAGATTCTACACTTTTTTAGAAACATCTTTTACAGCTATTTCTTTATTTTTTTGCCAAGGCTAGCTTATTTTTTGCTTCTTTTAAAGGAGATGACTCATTTATCTTTGTCTACACTTTGGCTTAAGTCGATGTAGCGATATAGCGAAGTGAACGAAAATCATAGAAAAAATGATCTTGGGGCGCTTCGCTATATATACTCATAAAATTTTTTTGTTTTAGAATTTCAATTTTATATTATTAAAATCATGTTTTAAAACCTTCATTCTAACATATTCAATCAAAAAACAAAAATCGATTTTTTAAAAATTTGGAGGTGCTACGTTGCCTTAATATTTCCTGTTTATTTTCACAACATTATATTACCATTTGAAAAGTTTACAATAAAATCGCTTAATAAAGATATTGCAAATAAACACAAAACCAACAATAGCTGGCAGCCCTATCGCGGCTTTTCAACCAGATTCAGCCTGAATAATGCCTAAAATAGGTTCCATTAATTGTATGAAATTCGTATTGATTTCATGACTGGATTAGAAGCTATAGGGCAAAAAGCTTTATTTTCCTGAGCGAATTTTCAAAACCAAAGTCACCAAATTTACCATAGCTGGCCGCATCAATCGAAATTTTCAACCAAATTTCTACCAAACACAGTTTAGATTAAGGTTCAGCTACTGTGTTAATTTCATGAAAATTTGGTAACTGAATCAAAATTCATAGGACAAAAAGCAACTTTTTTCTTTGTAATTTTTCAAGATGGCACCACTGGCACAGAATTGCCAACCATTCAAAATCGCTTCTATCAGACCTGGCCCTATTTAAGTTCAATATATTCTGCAAATTTCAACTGTATCTGATGACGCGAACAGAAGTTTTTGATGCTAAAAATAGAGGTAAATTGGGCAAGGGTTACCGTTCTTGTCCGACATGAAATTTCCAAAGTTTTTCTTTGACTGTATAGATAAAGCATAAGATTTGTGTGTAAGCTGATTTTTATTGAAAGAAACGGGAATTTTTAAGAAGATTCGCTGGTTTGAAAGTTTTCACTTTCATTGCCTGCCGTAGCTACATGGTTGCCAACACGTTCATCAAAAACTGTGAAACTTATCAACAGTAATATGTTCTATAAGTTTCATAATGATCTGATAATCTAGTAAAAAGTAATCGCAATTTAAAAATTTTCAAATTTTTCCAATCTCATTTTGGGCACCTAGCACACATAGGGTTGAAAATTTCAAAAATATTATCATATTCACATTCAAAACACGTTCAGAATTTATTCTAGGTACTTTAATTTTGCAAAAGTCATTTTTTTGACAGAATAATAGGTATATTTAAAATATCACTAAAATGGCCGCCGGCGCCAAAGGGTTCAAGATTTGTAAGACCCGGCACTATTCTGCATATACACCAATCTATTCTGAAAATTTCAGTTCAATCGGATTTCACGTTCCTGTAATTTTTTCACTGAAATTTTTTGATGATATATATATATATATATATATATATATATATATATATATATATATATATGAATTTTTGGCCAAAGTGATTTTAATACTAATGTTCTTCTTCGAACATTAGTAAAAACGAAGCCACATACTACGAAAACTGTAATCGCTGCAGTGTTGCCACGAAAAAAAATATTTGGGGACCAACATTTTGAAAAAAAAGGACCAAAGGGGACCAACCAATTTCGTTTCAAAATGCTGAAAATATACCATTTTTCGATTATATTATACATAAATTAGAAACCCATGTATGTGCATCTTTGTAGATAAATGGTTTCTTTTTGTTTCAAAGCTCTCTTACGAGAAAGGAGCAGCCTTATATGTACAATCAGCCATCCGTCAGAAATATTTCTATGCGGCATAAACAAATCAAAATGCACTTTATGAAACTAAAACAATTCTTCAAGAAAATATAAATCCTTTGACACGCAATTCAATTAAATCCCAAAGAAAGTAACGGAATTTTAGATATGTGCTCTGAGAACTAAAATTTTGTTTTTTTACATAAATACTAAAACCCAAATTTAAATAAAATTTCAAAATTGTCTTCGATTGCCATATTTTTAGTTCATACACTCATTTGATTAGAAAATTTACTAACTTTTCAAGCACATTATACCCTAAATAGTGAGTTAGTTACTCATTATATGCAAAAAAAATTAGTCATTATATTATCAAAATACCGAAAATATAAAACTTTTTACTATGTTGATTCAGGAACTAGATACATATATGCATAAATATTATTTGTATTTCTGTAAGTGAATCAAATGATGTAAATCTTTTTAGGCAAACATTTCTTCAAGAAAATATCACTTTTCTGTAATTAATTCAATAAACTGCATAGAACGGAACAGAAAGTTAGATATGTGCATTGAAAATTAATCATGTTTTATATTTTTTTATGCTTTAGTAGTAGATTGACATGCATACTAACAAATTAAAGTGAAACATACAATCGAGGTTTTGCTTTCAAGTAGCGCACGCTGCGCATGTAGTCCTTCTTTTTGATTTCAAATGAAACAAAGTTCAATATTATCTATGAAAGCAGAGATTTGGGATTTTATTTGTAGATTTGGTAAGGAAAGCAATTTATTGCTGATAGATGCGAACGGGACCAAAACCTGATGGTTTTCCCAAGAAAGGGACCAAAGGACCAAAATTAAAAACTTTGTGTAAAAGGGACCAAAAATGGTCCCAATGGACCAAAGTGGCAACGCTGAATCGCTGTTACTTTTTGTGTAATGTGGTTTGTGACTTTTTACACTAACATTTTGTTTGATATGGTTTTGATCGCTATGATTTGTTCTCCCAGATGTGAATTTGCGAATTGTGTTCGAGTTGAATTTGGTGAGTGAAATGATCTCAGAAGTGTGTGATCCTATCAAATTGAAATTTTCAGGAAATATTGATGTATATAAGGAGTAAAATTTTTTGGAATAAAGATATGCTCAGCCCTTTAATGGAAGCGGACATTTTAGATATTTCTATGGAAAGAGGAATTTTGTAAAAACAAAACAAATGTGCGTAATATAAACCGATAACATTTTATGCTTGGCTGTGATGACGCTTTGGAAATTTTTCATCCAAGACGGGCACTAAGTGCTTAAGGGGGTAGTACCGGTTAGAATGCTGTTTCGCTTGCCAAATTTTTTGGGTTAACTTTTGGCCTATATTGTGGTAGATTACCACACAAGATACTTGAATAAAGTAGTGCACCAAATTTGACTTAAACCGGTTTGGCCAATCCGGAGAATAAGTGTCCGCAATTTGAAAAAACGTCATTTCTAGAAAAAAGCGTTTAAAGTTTTTTTCCCATTTATTTATTGAATATCATTTGAAAAATATGTTTTTATCACCTACAAAGTCTGCAATTCCTGGACCATATATAAGTATTCTTGAGTCCACATAAGCCAGTCGCTCTTGCAGTTGGGCAGTTTTTTTTTTGGCCACACGCGCGTCCTTTGCCGCTTTTTCTGCCTGATTTATGCGCTCTTCATCTCAGCAGCGGTCTGCCGTAAACTGCCATAACTTTTTTGTTTTTTGAATATCTTAATAAAATTTTGAGACGTGATTCCTGAAGGTATAATAAATTGAAAAATGCAAAAAAAAACAAAAACTGATTTTATCAAAAATATAACCGGTACTACCGCCTTAAAAGTAACCAATAATAAATGCGAAATTTCAAGTGGTGATAAATAGTTTCTATCAGAAATGTTAAATCATCCCGAAAGTTACACAACATATTACTGCTTACAAAGAAAAAGTACGTGTGATTTTTGGTTTTTGACCGGACACCCAATAGGTACGGGATGTAAGAGAAAAAACGGTTCAAATTATTGAATTCACAGAAAAGTTTTCGTTTCATGGAGAAAACTACAAACGGCTATTAAATCTGATGCACTGTCTACACAGTCGGCATAAAATTTTCGAAATTCCCCAGCCCAAAAGAACCGCAACCATTCGCCAAATTGTCCATTTTGAGCACACAAAATTTGTGCTTGCGAGTATGAAATTAACAGGATTATTGGTCTTGAGTAGGAGCAGGCAATCTCATTCTAAAATTTTTCACATAAAATATGTATACCTTAAACTTTGTTTTGATATAAAAATAAACAAAATTTGCCTGGTCCAAATGATTCGAATAACAGATTGAAGTGTTTACTTCTGGTTTTAACAAGGAAAAAAATTTGTTTTTCAAATCTAATTTTAAAATTAAAAAGAACAGCTAATTTTCTATACAATTCAGTATGTTTAATGTTTTTTATAATTTTTTTTCGAATCTCAGAATCGGCTATCAAAAAAAAATTTCATCAATTTCGTCAATTATTTAGAAGCCCATAGCTCGGCAACTACATCTCATAGAAAAAACAAATTGCGTATCCACGTTCATATCTTCGAGAAGTACCATTATTCACAATATGAACGAAATCCAGAACCTCGATTTTTATTCATTGTCCGCTTCACGTGAAACGCCCCATAAGTAATATTTCCAAAGCTGATTTTTGTAAATCAATTTCAAATGTCTCATTTAACATAAAATAGAATACTTAACGCAATAATCTAAGTAATGAAAACGACGGACCACTTTTCCACGCCAGTTTACTTTTACAACCGTATCGCTCACAATAAAGTACAACATGCTAATCATCAATTTTGAAAGTGTCACCGAAAAATTAATACCCCAACATATATTACCAATTTACATTCATATCCCACAACACCCATTACTGCTGAATTATGACACTTCCACTAAATGATGCGCGGATAGACCAATCTAATATTTTTCAGATACTTCCTGATCTCGAATTTCCCGGTCCCTGTCTTGAACCATTCATCCTGCTGTCCGTTGTGATCTAAGTGAGTTACTCAAATCTGTGATTTATTCGGTCATATATTCTCGAAGCTCGTAAAGTCTAAGACGTTCTAAATAGTAGCTTACAAGAAGAACGAAACTCCACACGACAAAATCTACATAAATTCATCGAAAGCCAGGCGCCTCTAATAAATATTCCGACTAAATTTCGATGTTTCATCACACATACATAATTTCACAAGTTTTTCTAAGATTCTTTGACTCTCGGTTTCAGTTGATTCCCAGTTGCATCGTTTGACGCGATCTCTTGAGATCACGCGTCAGAATGAGACGAAGAAGAAGAAAGTCGAAGATATCGTTTGCTGTGTGATAATCTGTCGCCGCCTGTCACACCAGCATCCAGTTCGACTAGCCAGATCGGTTACTTTGGCGATATGAATACATTTACCATACATTCGGAGAACATCTTTAGAAGTTTGCCGACCTTCGATTTTACCCCATTAATTAGCAGCTGTGTAATCTCTGTGGAAGCTGCACGCATCAAGATGAAACATTATCGCGGCCAAGAAGGACAATAACTTGACTTTACGATTTGTTTATAGAATTTGAATGGCGATACTTATCTGCGTATTGAATTCATAATAGATTTTGCGATTCGAAGAGATTTGCATGATTTTATTTTCGACGTGAAAGATTATTGGTCAGGGCTGGTCAGAGAACTAGAAGGATCGGGAAATTTTATTTAGCAATGGAAATCCGAATCAAACAAACACTGAGTGGCACATTTATGACCATACTGATCGATTCAAAATTACAGCATATTTAGGAATAAGCTAACGATAGATAGACACTAATAGAATCAAAAAACTCTAGCGCACCTGAACCGCTAGAAACACTAATGTTCGAAGAACAGTAGAAGAATTGTGCAGGTTTTGAGTGCATATTCCACCACATGCGCTGCTTATTACGGCCAAATTGTTTCAAATGCCACGTTTTACTTTTGTCTCAAGAATGCATTATAACTCATATGGTGGAAGGATTCAGATATTACCACCGGCATGAATTTCAACGTTTATGAGAGCAAAACACGGGTTAATTATATTCGTTATCAGTTGCTTATATCACAAAATTTTGAAAGCAGCATCTCATATAATATCAATTAAGCAAATGCTCAGTGCCTGCAGCACTGTAACTGAAGTTGGAGTTTGGGGCTGCGATCCGAAAAATTTGCAGAACTTTGGGAATTGAAACATCGGTTATTTATTTTCATTGTAAATGTTTCCGGTATGAATACTAACTGTAAGCATTTATTGATACAAAAGTAGCACAACCGACTCGTGCTGGCAACCTTTCGCCAGTATCAAAGCCAAGAATATATAACATCTGCTTCACGTTGTTATATAACATTTGAAGTTATAGGAGTATAAAGAAATTTAGGGTTACCTGCAGCGAGTTTTTTCAAATAATCAAAAGCTTAATATTTGCTGTTTATTGTCACTACAATATCATAACCAATTGAAAATTCTACGATAAAACCGCTTAATAAAGATATTGCAAACAAACACAAAACCAACAATAGCTGGCAACCCTATCAAGGCTTTTCAACCAAATTTGGCTTGAATAATGTTTATAATAGGTTCCAGTAATTGTATGAAATTCGTATTGATTTCATGACTGCACTGGAAGTGCAAAAAAGGGCAAAAAGTTTTATTTTCCTGACCGAATTTTCAAAACCAAATACACAAAAATTACCATAGCTGGCAGCACCAATCGACTTTTTCAACCAAATTTCTATCAAACAGAGTTTAGAGTAGGGTGCAGCTACTGTGTCAATTTCATGAAAATCTGGTAACTTATTCACATTTCACAGGGCAAAAAGCATTTTTTTTTCTTTGTAATTTTTCACGATGGCACCACTGGAACAGAGTATCCTACAATTCAAAATCGCTTCTATCAGACCTGGCCCTACTTAAGTCCAATGCATTCTGTAAATTTCAATTCTATCTAATTATTGATTCGTGAGTTCCCGTGAACAGAAGTTTTTGAAACTAAAAATATAGGTTAACTGAGAAAGGGTTACCGTTCTTGTCCGACATGAAATTTCCAAAGTTTTACTTTGACTGTGTAGATAAAGCATAAGATTTGTATACAGATTGGTTTTATTGTAGAAACGGACATTTTTTAGGATATTCGATGGTTTGAATGTTTTCACTTCCAAATTTTTATTTTTTCAAATTTAAGACACCAAAATTATCATAGCTGGCAGCTCCCACCGAATTTGTCAACCAAATTTCTACCAAACGTGGTTTAAAGTAAGGTGCAGGGGTGAATTTCGTCAAAATCGAACGATTCAATCAGAACTTATAGGGCTAAAAGCAGTTATCTTTTTTAGTGATTTTTCAAGATGGCACCACTGGCACAGAATTGCCCGCATTTCAAAATCACTTCTATCAGACCTGGTCCTATGTAAGACCAATACATTCTGCAAATTTCAATTAATTCTGCTCATCGGATCGTGAGTTTCCGTGAACAGAAGTTTTTGATGCTAAAAATATAGGTAACTTGGGCAAGGGTTACCAGGCGTGCCCGTTATACCATATCAAATTTTTTTTTTGTTTATGTAAACAAAGTACAATATTTACATATGAGTGGCTTTTTTTAAGAAACGACATTTTTTCAAGAGAGACGATGATTTGGAGGTTTTCATTTTCAGTGCCTGCCCTAGCTACAGGGTTGCCAGCACGCTCATTAAAACATACATTTATCTAGAACTAAATAAAACAAACATGTCCTGACAATTTCGTAATGATTGAATAGCTTTGTCAAAAGTTATCGCAGTTTAAAAATTTTCAAATTTTCACGTTCTCTTTTTAGGCACCCAGCGCACACATGGGGTTAAAAAATTCCAAAACGTTATCCGATTCACATGTAAAACTTGTTCGAAATTTATGTCGACAACTTTATTTTTGCAAAAATTATTTGTGTACGGAATAATAGGTATATTAAAAAAAATCACTAAAATGGCCGCCGACGCCAAAGGGTTAAAGATTATTAACTTTTTGTGATACCTGGCACTATTCTGCATATACACCAATGTGTCCTGAAAATTTCAGCTCAATCGGATGGCGCGTTCCTGATATTTTTTCACTGAAATTTTTTGATGATATATATATATATATATATATATATATATATATATATATATATATATATATATATATATATATATATATATATATATATATATATATATATAGAAATATGAATTTTTGGCCAAAGTGATTTTAATATTAATGTTCTTCTTCGAACATTAGTAATAATGTTCTTCTTCGAACATTAGTAAAAAGACCTCTATTTAAGCCAGTTTTCGCCGTACATTAAAACAAAGGGTAAATGATTCGGACACCACAGAGCTATTATTTGAGTGTTACATAATTATTGAAGTGGTATGATAGAAGGAATGAACTTCTTAAAACGTAGCAGATGACAGTTTAACCTGGTTATATCAAACTAAGATCTATCGGGCCGTCGTCAGTGTATCATAATTTATTTAAGGGACCATCCTCAAAGCCAGCCTCGCGTGCCTTTTCCTAGCCCACTAGCTTAATCTGGCATGGGTTTTTGAGTAAATGGTAACCTTGGTGATACGGCACGCTAACAAAATAATACTTAAACACAGCACATAGAGGAAAAACGAAAAATCTGCGTAGGGATCATTAATGAGGACATACATCGATGTTTGGATTTTACCAAGCAGTGGTCCGAGTAACAATTCATTGCTCCAAATATTCGCTGTAAGTACGCATTTATTGTTATATTCTATTATTATATGTTATATTCTACAAATAAAGCATAATGTCAGATTCGGGAACCTCGCGAGAAAGTTTAACTCAGACACCGCCTAAAAAGAAAAAAGTTAAATACCATACAAGCTTTGATGGAATCTGGTTGAAAGATCCTCTGTTTAGTGCTTGGCTTAAAAAACGAGTTGATTTTACTGCTGAGTGTAAGTTGTGCAGAACCAATATTTTGGTAAAATACGAAGACAAAAGAACTCTAGTTGTGCATTCGGAAAGCAAGAAACATAAGCTACTTCTCAGAAACAAGACATCAGTGTCTAGTTTGTTTGTGAAAAAAATTCAAGAAACGAAGATCTAATAACTGCCGCAGAAATTGCATCTGTATATCATGGAGTTAAACATCATCACAGTTACTCAAGCCAAGATTGTAACATTAAGTTGTTCCCTACGTTGTTTCCTGATTCGGAAGTTGCGATCGAACCAAAGCTAAAACTATTTGTGAAAATGTCATAGCCCCTCTATCGCAAGAAATCCTTCTATCGAATCTGCAGGAGTCTACTTATTTCTTTCTTGGAACCGATTCGTCCAACAAGGGGAATTTAAAAATGTTTCCAGTGAGGGTGCAATGGTTTTCACTTAAGGAGAGATACACCTAGAATGGTCGGCAAAATCGATTTATTTTTTATTGCATTTTCGTGAAGACACAAGTCTCAAAAATATCTGGTGAAAACACCAAGTTAATATTTCTATAAATAAGCTAGTTATTATAAATAAGCTAGTTACAGCTGATATAATCAAACGTGTTTTACGAAGTATGATACGATAGTTAATAACATTCATTAGGCTGCTTCAAGTATTGTTCAATTGGTGTTAAAACAAGCTGTAAAAGAAGTACAACGGGAAATAAAAACAAAATTCGAGTGCTGGTATAACCAAACTAACCGTTTTTGGAGATAGTACGGGGTGAAAACGTGGTTTTACCTCATTGTAGGGAGTTGAGGTTCTCATTGGACAGTTTACAGGAAAAGTTTTTGATATTCTTGTAAAATCTTCTTATTGTGCTAAATGTAACTATTGGAATAAACTCGAAAATACTGAGCAATGTGAGGAATGGAAATCGAATCACGATGGAAATTGCCAGGCCAATCATGATGGATCGGCAGGTAAAATCGAAGTAGACGCCATGAAAGAATTGGTTTCACAATCTGCCGAAAAAGTATAGAGTTATGTACACTAATTACGCCGGGGATGGTGACTCTAAGACGAACACGGGATTAGTGAATGAAAATGTTCGTCACAATTATTGAGCATTGCCAAAAATGGTGTTAGATGTCATCAAACCAGTAAACGAAGACCTCAGCAATGAAAAATTGTTGAAACGCTGTGTTGGTCGATATACCCAAAACTGCAACCAACTTATTTGGACAATAGCCCCAAAAACGATGAACAGCGGGGCCAAAATCGTTAGCATTGCAGTATATCTTGCAATATGTACATTCAACAATGGTTTCACCTCATCGCTGGAAGTCATGAATGTGTTAAGAATATCGTTCGGATCGGGAGCGCACTTGTACGCAGCGAAAGAAGACGAAACTTGCATAGCGAAAGCCGAACTGCAAGCGCAAGAACAGACGAAAGAAGGTTGAATACGGCGTCGGCAAGACAATTTAGAAGCCATGAATATTCCGTAAACAGTAAAAGACTTACACTATGGGCCTGGTATCGATGATTCCATGTTAGTTGACAAATTTAATGATTAATTCAGTCCTAAATTTTCAAACGCGTTTTTCTTAAAAACACGTTTTTCAAATCGGTACCCAAAATTTCTCGAAAACCAATTAACTGATTACCTTAATTCTTTTTTTGATTATTTTATATAACATTATCTAGTACTTGTCACAGGATTTTTTTATTTCGTTACTTAGTTTTTGTTTTATAGCCAAAATAATATCTAATTTTTGGTCAAAAAATCACTATTCATGTTCAAACGTCCGCCATTTTGTCATTAATCGATATTTTCAAAATCGGCTATGACACGAACTAGATTATAGTATCTAATTTAATAATCTTTTTCCATTTTTTTCTTCAGATAATTTTTGAACAAATGCCAGTGGGTACCGTTAACGCTTTTTTTTTACAGCGCTCCAAGGATCATACAATATCCTTGTATATTTTTTATATTTTTAAATAAAAAAAAATTAAGCATACTTTTGAATGTGTATACTTTTAGATAATTAAACTCCCAATCCGATATTTCAAATAGTTTTCCTAAAAAAAATGCACAAAAATGACCGTTTTATCCGGCTCCTAGGTGTATATCTCCCCTTAAGGATGGTTTGAAACAAGGTTTACTTGACTTTTGGTTTACTTGACTTGAAGACCCTGCTGAAACTAGTGAAGCTATTAAAACACAGCTCTGTAAAGTTTTACAGGAAAACGGCTTATTCTGGTCATCAGTATCTGCACTACCCGCAGATAATGCTTCCGTCAATTATGGGATTCATAATTCAGTTTTTCAAAAACTTAAAATTGAAAACCCAAATGTTTTGAAGGCGAATTGTAAGTGCCATATTTTATACAATTGTAATAAATATGCATTAAAAGCTTTACAGTTTGATGTGGAATCGTTGGTATTGAAAGTTTACAGCGAATTTTCCACATTTGCCAAGCAAACTGCAAAGCTCAAAGAATTCGTCAATTTCACTCATTTAGAGTACAAGTCTATTCTTCGCCATGTGCCTACACGATGGCTTTCTTTGCTTTCAGCTTTAGATAGACTTCTTTTGAATTGGCCGGTTTTAAGAGAATATTTCCTTAATAAAGGGGAAGACGACTGTGCAGAAATAATTTGGAAAGCCTTTAAAGATGAGAACTGTCTTGCATTATGCTACTGCTATTTTATTCACAATATAATGCAAATTTTTGACATTTCTATTCAAAAATTGGAAAGTGACTATATTACATGTGCGAAACTACACACAGTTATGACCGAATTACGATCTAAAATTACGGACAATCGGCGATTCAGTGTTTGAGGAAGTTGACGATTAGTGATCAAAAAACTTTCAAAGAAGATGCAGACAAATATTTGAAGCGTTGTTTAAGCTATTTAAATAAGTGGTACGCATTTGACAATTTTATCTATAAGAAAATGAACATTTTGACAATGGACAACGAAATTGGCTTCAATGAACTCCAAGATCTGAGTGCTTCTCTAAACGTGTCAATAAATTAGGATAAATTGTACGACAATTACTGTTTGCTGCGAGAAGTGCATGACCTTGTGGTAAGTGAAACAAAGAGGGTTGACTTGCGTTGGGTTAATATTTTTGAAAAATGTAAAGAAGAATCGAACAAAGAAATAAAAAAACTTTTTACATTCGCTCTATCGATCCCTATCGCAAATGTTGCCGCTGAACGTGTTTTCAGCGTAGTAAACGAACTGTGGTCAAAAAATCGTAGTCAGCTTAATGAAACACATGTAAAATTAGAAATACAGGTGTGCACGAATTTTAATTACACATGAAAAGAATTCTATAACTTTATCCGTGCAAATCAAAAGGCGCTACAAGCAACACGAACTGTAAAGAAATATTTTTTTAAATAAATAAAATTGATTTGTACTCATTTTTTATTTTCCTCCCGGATTTCCGATCCACTGAGTTGGCAGCCCTACGATCTGCCTGTCTGCTTAATTTTATCGCTAACTCTACAGTAAGTATCACGGCTGCAAAGTTAAGGATCTTCGGCCAGCTAATATTTGCAGGGCTGTAAAACCTGCATATAATTTAACCTCTGCCATTTCAGTTTTAGTCAATCCCCAATTCTTAGAACAATCCCCAATGCTTGGAAGAATTATGACATACATCAAGCAGTGTATTGGTTTGACGGTTTGACTCTTATGTAGTTCGACGCCCCTTTCATAAAAAAAGACTGTTCTACTAATTAGTAATACTGGCTTTTCACTGCTTTGAGTGAGTCTTCGTTCGACGCCATATATTGGAGCATTTTCACTAGTATCCATCCAGTGATAGAACTTTGAGGAACTACTGATGTCATAGTTTCTTTAAGCAAAAGTATCTTTGCATAATTAATATCATATTATTTAGGACCTTTTCGAATTCGCCTTCGTCTTTAGCTGGTTATAACAGGTTGTGACGTCAGCGCAAGCTAAGCTCTGTCTGATTTCTCTGATCTTGTCTTGGCTTTGGCCTCCTGTAAAATAGTTGGTCACCACTTTTATCTGAATAGACAAGTTGTGAATTAGATTCGTCCAGTCTTTGCTAGTAAGGACTGTGCCAGTAAAATTTAACTCTCTAACTAAATAATATAAAAAGAAACCTTTTGAGTTTAGGAAAATGGGGTTATTTGTTTTTTTTTATAGCTTACCTCTTGAAAATATACAGAGTTTACATTTGTAAACGTTAGTATCGCTTAGAGAGAACATTTTGAATTTTTCGATTGAGGTCCGACATTAAGTTTATCACAAAGGCTTCAAACGATTTTATACGTTTTTTCCATTTTTTTTTAAGTTTGATAGACTAAGTACTAGCTTTTCAATTGCTTTCCTTCAATACTTATTTCATTTGAACCCAGTATCGTTTTATTGGTCTAAGATCCGGACAATTTGATGCATTGGCCTCCTTGAGGACAGGAAAATTTGATTTCGAAATTTCCCACATATTTGAAAATAATTTGCTGTCGTAATTTTCTTGTTTTAACTCTATTTTGCCAATTAAAGAGCTTCTGGAAATATATTCTGGAAATAAATGAAATAATAAAGTTTTCTGTCCTTTATATAGAAAGTTGCCATATGACCTAAAGCTCTGGAGCAGGTATACACACGGAAATGTTCACAAAGATAAAAGAGTCAAATTTTACTGGAGCAGCCCTTATTTGTAGGTTGTGTAGCTAGCAAAGCAAACGAACCTGGCTGCATTGTCATTACTTTCTTCGAAATACTATAAAAGCTTAGTTAGTTCGCTAACGTCACAATCAGATACACGAAGCTGGAGACGAATTTATGAATTTGAAACCGCTCTTGGTATACTTGCAAATCTAACTTGTACATAAACGTCAATATTGTATCATAAGTTTTTTCTTAACTAAATAAAAAAACATAAATGAATGCTTCTAAAATACTAACTTAGTACATGTGTAAATATAAAAATAAAGCAGACAGCATAAAGTTGCTTACCTCGAATTTGCATTTACTGATTAACTTTTATAGCTGTGTTGAGGCAAGTTAAAATAGAGCAGCTGTCAAAAAAAGTCGAGCGAGTTAGAGCAATTGAGAGGCAAAAAATGTCGAGAAAGTTAGAGCAATTGAGAGGCAATTCTAAAAATTTATTACTTTTCAGAAGTTGAACCTGTCAATTCACTAATAAAAAAAAACTGTATTTCAGTCACCATTTTTTGTTGAAAGTCGGTTTCATGACAGTTGGCAAACAGCGAACCAGAAAAGTAAAGCAAAAATCGTGTTTTAAATTACTCTAGTTCAACTTAGAGCAGGCTCATGAAACACAAATCAGAGCAACTTCGGGTAAGTTAGAGCAACCGAATGGCACATTGAACACATTTTGTTGAGATATCTCCACCTAGCTCAACCTACAGCGGCTTGTTAAACACAGCTCATAGCACAGCTCATAGCCTCATACCTAGCTGAACTGTCATATCTTGCAGATCTGTCACCTATAGCTGAACTCGAAATATAAACACATTGGCTAAGTTTTTGCATTTCTATTAAAAGTGAAAGCTGAGATTTTAGAAAATATTTGCCACATCAAATATTTTGTGTAATGGGCTTGGACGTGTTAAAAATGTTAAGCGCATGCATGTTGAATCCACAGCATTTTCCCTACAATTGTTTAAATATGAAAATTTGTCAGTGAAAGTTTGTCAAACTTCCATAGTATTAAGCAGAGGATAACATGTTTGATAACTTAATTTTACTTTCTAAAATGCTGGACAGCATGTACACTATTGGAGAGCCTGTGGTCAAGATGTGATGAGGCACCTTGTGTTTAAAGGGTTGTGAGAACCCTGTGTTGACCGTGATGGCTTTGTACTTTGGCCATGTATCCGTGGATCAGAGGATTGCTCAAACACAACACTAAGTTTTGGAAGTTTGTACGAAGTGTACGTACCTTCCGATGAAAGCGAATCGACCGGTTGTGAAAATCAATGAGGTAACTCTGTAGTCATTGCACTGCAGACATGGATACTGCACATTCCACATTTACAAAGCTCTCTATTTCGTAATGTTTTTACGGATTGATGGATGGCATTGCTTGCCATCCTGTCGTCTTGCTTATCTAACCAGCCGTTTAGTCTGCGTCATTGTGTGGCATGTGCATAAAATAATCAGACAATAGACGTACTTTCGGCTTTCATATAATATGCAGGTATTCCTCTTTTGGCGAATTTCTCGTAAAATGCATCGTCTTTAAATAAGTATGTATATGAGGTAGCCGGATTTTAATGGCTGTCATTCAAAGCATGCACTTATTTTGCAGAGCACATCACACCACACATACATACTGCATATATGCAGCATTTTATTTTCTGAACAAAACAGCAGCCTAGCACTGGAACGACTCGAAACAATTGAAGTGTTGACTACTCAAAAAGGAATCTTATCTCGTCACCATCAGCCATTTTACGAACGCATAAAGTTCATGCTTTTGTCCATCTTTTTGTGCTGTCACTCATGGCGATGGCACAGCAAAAGCTATAAATGCAGCATGCATTCGAATTTCATATCTTTCATTGTTCGGCATGACTTGACTGCAAACAGCAAGAAATCTGTCCAGTGGAGAGCAATCACTTGTCTCCGGTATTTTATGAAGATCTCAGAATTAAATGGATCTTATGATGCTGTATTGACCAAATGAAATAAGATTCAGAAATGAAATGAAAAAATCACATAAAGTACTAAATAATGTTCGCTATGAATGTCGTGGTTGCAAGGAATTTCTTAGACGTGACGACCTTTTAAGGTCGTCGCAGTCAACCGCAAAGGAATCGCTGGCCGAAAGACGACGGTGTAGATTGTGTGAACATGATGGAAAGCAAGCACTCGACGATACCCACGAGCCCCATTTGAGGAGGTCTTTGAAGTGTTAGTTATTGTCGCGAACAGATTGAGGTAGATAAATATAAAGAATGTTGAGATGGTTCAGATAAGGCGTTGAAATTTATTTCATGATCTCTATGATCATTTCGCTGACAGCGAAGTCGAATTATTTGTTCATGGGTAGGTATCCGCTCGCGTATATTTTTTGGTGTGCTTTATTATCAAGAAGCAAAATATGAAACAAAAATCGTGTCCGTTTTCAATTTCACTGTCTTAGTAATAGTCATAAATAAACATAAACATACTACTCCACTACATGAACTAAGATTCACGCAAATCGTAAGTAAGCAAACTATTGCTTAGAGCCAATAAAAATGTCAAATAAAAAAATGCTAAATAAAATGTCGTAGCGAATCTGACTCAGATTCATACCTCTCGTGAGAACAGTATATCTTTTCCAAATACATACTTGTAAAAACTTTTAAAAAACAAAATCGAAAAATTAATTATAAACACGTGTACCTACAGTGGCTCACAGCTTATTTGATACAGTGACTATTTAAAAATGCAAATCACTGTAACTTTGAAATTGAGAACCCTATCCAAAAAATTTAAACGTATTTGACTAGATGCATGTTCAACGAATACAATGCAAACAAAAAATGTTCCAGCAATATTCCTCGGCGTCCGGTAAAAGAGAAATACCACTGGCGCAGAAAAATTGCAGCTCACAGCTTATTTGATACAGACACTTCAATGCGAATAAACTTCTATTTGTCGCGCCGTTAATCTGTCTTGTTTTTGTTTCTTGAATTTTTGATTGTGTTAGATTTTGGCTTAGGTAATTTTTAGCAAGATCTTGTAAGCTGAAGTGCCAAAATGAGCCAAAATTGTAAAATGGGTCATCGCACCACAATTGAACAGCGCGAATTGGTATTAAACCACTTTAAAAAAGGACAAAGTGTTGGAAAAATTGCTGAAAGTGTGAATTTGAGTGTTTCTACAGTGCAACACATAATTGAGCGCTTCGTACACGAAAATCGGGTAGAAAATAAGAGGAGAAATGCGCCAAACAATATTTTCACCGTATCTGACGAACGATACATTGTACGGAAAGTGAAAGCAAATACAAAGATTTCCGCTCCAAAATTGGTTACTGAGGTTCATCGTGAGTTAAGGAAGGCATGTAGTGCTGAATCCGTCCGACGAGTGTTACGCGACCATGATTTCTGGGCCCGAGTAGCTCGTAGGAAGCCTTTCATTTCCAAAAAAAATACAATAAGCCGATTTGCCTTTGCCAAAGAGCATGTGGGAAAGCCACCCGCGTCCTGGAATACGGTTATTTTTGCAGACGAGTTCAAGTTTAACATTTTTGGCTCCGACGGAATGTCATATGTCTGGCGCAAGGCAAACACTGAGGTAAACAAGGAGAACCTCAAAGCTACTGTGAAGCATGGTGGGGGTAATGTGATAGTTTGGGCCTGCATGTCCGCAGCCGGAGTCAGAAATTTAAAGAGTATTGAGGAAACAATCAACCAAACAAAGTACCTTGATGTACTCAAAAACAATTTGCTGCAAAGTGCTAAAAAAACTGGGTGTTCGCGACCAATTTCGGTTGTACCAAGACAACGATCCAAACCACAAGTCGGGAATTGTGCAGTCCTGGCCAATTTGGGATTGCCCTCATTTGATGCCTCCGCCGGCACAGTCACCAGATATGAACGTCATTGAGAATCTGTGGACTTTGTTGGATAACAACATGAGAAAACACAAGATTTCTAATAAACAAGACCTGAAGAAAGCACTGCTAGAGGTATGGCAAAAAATTACTCCTGACATCACAAAAAAACTCGTTGATTCAATGCCGAATAGGCTCCAGGCTCTCCTTAAGTCTAAGGACTATCATACAAAGTATTGAAATCAACTGGAAACCTCATAATTCACAACAATTTTAATGTTTAATCAAACTGTATCAAATAAGCTGTGACATGAAATTTGTTATTATTTTTAGTTTTTTTGTTTTTTAAGATGTAAAACAGCAACTTTGTAACAAATATAAACTTGTTTAATAAACAACAAACAATTGCCTTCAAAATGGTGTTCAAATTTTTTTGATATTGTTATTATGTTTTGAGTTATTGCAACTTAATTTTTTAAAGAAGCACTGTATCAAATAAGCTGTGAGCCACTGTATGCATATCATCCCCTATTTCACTGTCAGCACAATAAAATACAACATTTCCCGTCTGGAGCTCGAAATCGTATTTTTGTCTACCTAATCTCGAAATAATCTACGGTATTTTTTACTACGAGTATTTCTCTGCCAAACACCCATCACAATCAGCACCGATCGCATTAAATACCATACTTTATACTTATGTTACGCTTGTCATGGCAACGGAACGACCTAGTTTTTATCAAATGCAAATAGATTATTCAAGATTCGCATAAATCTGGTGGAATGTGCTTGAATCTGTTCACCACCGGTAGATTCAATAATAAACACATACTGGCGGTAGAGATGCCGGTGTTTTTAACACGAAGAAGAATACAAGTTGGAGGGTTTTGGATTAGGAAAAGGTACTTAAGCGAAGTGTCATCGCCCTGCGACTATATTTTGAACTTGAAAATATCCTTCAATAAAGTTTTGGGATAATCCCTGAGTCGAATCTGTAACTAAGCGTGTGATTTTGTTGAAGTAAAGAAGAAATGGAGAAACATAAGTGTCACGTAAATGAGCTACTCGGATCACAAAAACAAAATACAATTGGGGGGATTTAATTTTAAGCCTGTCATATGGTGGTGAATATTTTATGTGCGATTTAACACATGCGGTTTGGTATTTATAGTACCATAACAAACCGTTTTTTTTTTGTAGTTCAGCCTCAACCTGTCAAGAAATTGTCATATTTAGATAAAACATGAATATAGATGTGAAAATAATTGGCACGAAGTGTTGAAGCGATAGATCTTCAGTTTCAATTAACTTTCAACCGACGGATTCTGGATTGATGAAATTAGATAAAATATAAGAAAATATAAGTTGATAAAATTAGAATATAGCTTTTTATTCACGGTATATAATTTATTGGCATTCAATATATTAGAGCATTTTAGAGTCAGCCATACATTTCAAGCAATGATTAAGCCACCTATCAAAGAATTAGAAGGTAATTTGAGTAGATGCCCGTCCTAATTTTCAAAATATTTTGAACACTTCAATTAATCTTATTGGATTTTATTCGAAAATCCATTATAAAATACTGAGGAAAATATCAATTCTTTACGAAAATATTCCCACTCGATCTCAGCACATCATAAATATCATCGATCACAACAGATTTCCTGAAACAACACTCAGCCACGGCGATCTTGGCTAGTACTAGCACTAATCCCGAATCAATGCCTCCCGCCTATCTATACTTCCTCATAATTCCGCCACGGAAACCGATCATGCATTGTGCACTCGCGAGTTTAAACATCAGCGTCAGCAGAAGATTTACGTAGCGTACTGGCGAAACAACGACGAATAAACAATATTTATCGGATAGTAAATCATGGTGAGATTTCACAGCAAATCGACTTTGTTAAAACATATAAGTTTTATGGATTCCGCAGTAAAATTTGCGCTGATCGCGGTCACAACAATCATTCGCAAGCTACGCTATCCATTCACGATTCGAATCGAGCGCCTACGTACGTTCATACGTCTTCGAAAATGGAGTTCGTGACCCGGGAAGATGCTAGGAAATATTAATGTTCCAAGCAAGCGAGGAGAGTGTTGTTTACATGCCGGCAAACTTGTATAAATCATGAGACGTTCTTTTTCAAAAATAAAATATAAACAAGAAGGTATCCGCGGCATAGTTTGAATTTTATAAACACTATGTTATATGAATATGAACACATGGTTGTGTGTATGACTAGTCTAGAAAGTTGTAGAATATTTGGGCAAGGTGTTTCTTTGCGAAGAAAATTAAAGGGGAAGTAGGTGCTCATTTGGCGACCAGTAGGCATTTGAAATTTTAAAAATAAAGGCAAGAGTAATATGAGCCACGTATAGAATACAAGCCCCATTAGCGCATATATAGTGTAAACGATTTTAGTTATTAGTTTAGTGCTCAGACAGTCAAGCTGCAATAAAAATACTCCAATATAAAAATCGTAGTGTGTACTCGACTTCATTCAACCCCTGAAAAGGATAGGCAACAACGCTAGATTTAGAGTCCTCAGTATTCCCGGTCAAAAGGGCATTGATGGGAATGAGAAAGCGGAGTGCGTTAGCCAAGCACGGAACTAGTCTCCCTCTAGTCGGTTCGGCAGACATCCCGATTTTTATCCAAACGGTCGAGTGCTTGATCGACTCCAATATTATGGAGATTGTGGTATGCAGATGGCGAACAACTCAGATCTGCAGAGTAACCGAAATCATGTCAGGGCCATACAATCTCGCAGCTACCAAATTCCCACTTGAATTAGCCCGGACAGACTGCAAGCGGTGACTCCTAACCAGTGACACCTGCAGGAGGTGTAAGGAACCGGGAGTCTGACAGACAATTCAGCATCTTCTGTGTCACCCTCTGCGACTGGAAAAACCCAGACAGCGCTGCTTCGATGAGCTGTGACTAGTGTACATAGACATACATATGTCAATTCACAAAAAGGTCTGAAGCCTTCGATGGCCACTTGGACTAAGCCTTTAAACTCCAGGTCTGCTTATCCGGTACCAATAAGTATATACGTGACCTTGTGTCCGCCAGGAAATACTAAACTACTAGTTTTGTAACTCCATTTATTACTAGGGCTATTAAGAACAGTTGCGAATGTCACTTTGTATATTTATTTATTTAATTTTTCTGAAAATTCGTTTAAGGCCGGCAATACATGTAAACGCCTGAATTTAGACCGTTTTTCATAGGCTTATTTAAAATAGAAGGAATGAATGAATCGTTTTGAAAGTGATCATGTTTATTCATTACATAATGAAATACAAGAATCTTATTTTATTTAAATTTTTTTTTTCAAAATGGCGCCGTAGTAACCAATCTCCTGATACCCTCGCGGCGAAAGGCATCAATCGGTGGGATTTTTAGCATCAGTTACAGCAATTTGAAATAAAAAAATGGGTTGAAGTGTGTTTATTAAAGATGTATCTTCTAGTTGAACCAAGAAAAGAAAAAAAAGTAAAAACATCGTGAATTAGCACGCCTCATAAAATAGTATGATTTTTGACCCTTTTTTTCGACAGGTTTTGGGTCAAAAATGCTAAATTTTGAAAAATTTCTTTGGCATTTTCGATGTTCAACTAGAAGTTTATACTATAGAGAAAACGTGTGCTAAGTTTCATAAGAATCGGTTGAGAACTTTTTGAAAAACGCGTAGCTCTGACACACAGAAACTCTATGATTACATTGACTTATCAACTAATCATCGATTCCAGGCCCATACAGAAGTTTTTCAGTACATTCATAGTACTCTTTTTTTTCTCAGCTCTTCTTGACACGCTTGACGAGGTTTTTTAGTTGTCAAAGACTGTCGACTCACTAGCGAGGGTCGAGCGTCCCAGGACGGATTCAATAGCGCTCGAGCGTCGAGTTGAGGCAGAGCACTTAAATGAGTTTTTAGTCGATAAATAATGCGAATTTCATTCTAAAACTTTACAAACATATTTTTTAGATGTTAATTTAACTATTTATGCAAACAAAAAGAAACTCGAATTTTTGAAAATTTTACATGTATCACCCCCCTTAATATACACATACACTACTACTTAACATATTTTTTAACAAAATACCTAATACCACGGGGCAAAGGGAGCAGTTACCAGCTGATTGGTGAAAGAGTATAATATATCCTATACACAAAGCGAGAGAAAATTTGAGATCTGAAAATTATAGAGCCATCACTATGTTGCGCAATTCTTATAAATATTCTTTAGTAATATTTTACGGTAGGGCTTTAGTTTTCTTTCTATGATTTCCTCTCCTAAATCATAGGAAGAACACTAAAACCCTACTATGAAAGTATTATTAGGGTGCAGAGGTCTAAAAGTGACCAAATATTCTCAGTATAATAAGTGCTCGAAAAGTGCTGGGAATACAACATCCATGTGCATCAACTATTTGTAGACTTTAAGAAAGTATACGACAGCGTCGAAATTAATGCCCTGTAGAAAATAATGCTTGACTTTGGCATCCCAACAAAACTTGTCCGCATGGTCCAGGCCAGAATGCTGAACACGGAGCTCCAGAATATAATGATTTAATGGACGGCTCCAAAATGGGAACAGGTTTAAAATAAGGGGATGGACTTGCCCCAATGCTCTTCAATATTGTTCTGAAGCACATTATCAGGTGACACCACAGGTACGATCATGTTCAAATCCACACAACTGGTAGTATTACTGAAACGATAGTATAACAAAATGTAATGGAACATTATGGAACGATCAATCTCATATAACAGAGGAGTGTTTTTGAGCTTAGAGTCCGAAGCAAACAAAATAGGCCTACGAGTCAATGAAACTTAAAATAAATTCACTCAAACAAATTTTGGATGAATTTTACCCCTACAATAGTAGGCAACTGGTTTGGTGGAAACTGGTAAATTTACAAAAGTGCGAACAAAGAATATTTTACGTCTTAAATGTGTAATTTTTTTTACGAGCAAATTGTGTAATTTTACCCTAAAAAGACGTAAATTTTCTACTAATACGCATGAAATTTATGTAGCAAAGGCTACTTTTTACGAGTCTTTTAGGATAATATTTACGACACCATTTATTCGTGAATATCCTTAAAATTGTTTACAAAAACTATAATATAGATTGTTTTATCAAATAAATGACATGAAAACTATTTCGAACAATTTTAGGAAGTATACAGTACTTAAGCAGGAATTTCAGCAAGCCTTTAGCTAAGTTTCAATTTCAATAAAATTGCACTTGAAAAACTTTTATGATCCAAAAGCCACACACTTAAGATAGGGAAGTGCTATAACATACACTACTACTCCAAAATTAAATATCATTATCAAAAGACTGTAAATAGGTATGTAACTTTAAATATGGAATATAAAAACTTGTTGCAATTTCTTTAAGTTTATAATTTATTTTAATTTGATATATACACATATGTACATTAATTTATAACACTTATAGCTACACCTAATTAGCTTATAGCTACACTTCTAATTTGCTTATAGCTACACTTCTAAACTTATTATACGAAAAGAAAAGACTACACTTTGCACTTACCTGCTGCAATGCAACGATCGCGAAATATCAGACTCGTGCAGTCACAATGTCACATCAATAATAAGTGAAATTCGAGCAAATGATACAATTTTACAGCTTTTGTGTAAATGTGAGCAGCGAACAAGTAAATTCACACTCTTTTTGCTAAGGTTTACAAAACACTATTTATTATTCAGTTGATTTGGCGTAAAAGCAAAAAATGCACATCTAATGTATAGAAAAAATTCTGAGAAAAATGAATATATTTCCTATTACCATAGAATTAATTTTAGACCCACTTTTTAGAGTGTTCAGGGCTCAAACGAGGAAGAAGACTACAGTCCGACAAAACTTCAACAACTACAACTTTGGACATGTAGATCACTTCATATACTAGGATGAGGTCAAACGACACATAAGCACCGCAAACAAAGCCTATTTCTCCGTACTCCCCATTCTAAGGTTCAGAATAAAATAAACTTCGCATTTACAAATCACTCATTAAACCTGTTTTGCGGTATGGAAACGAAGTACGGACACTAACGAACGATTTCAAAAATTCCATATGTTTGAACTCAAAGTTCTAAGGAGACTCTATTCGGCCCAGATAGACAAGACTTCAATACGACCTTTATCCGTATGCGACAAGTTACGCAAGCTGCAAAGGGCTGCAAAGAATACAACACTAGGATAGCGTCCAATAGGAAAACGACAGAAGCTGATAGCAGACGTTTACTCGGACTGACAAATTGGGAGACGAAGTCACAGAATCGTGATGATTGAAGAAGCCTAATCCTGGAGGCCAGCTTGGACTGTCACGCCATAGATGATGATGACCATTGAGCACGATATTCTTCAATGAATACATCGACAAATTAAAAATTATTTTTTTTAACACAAATGGATTTTTTATTGATTTAGATATAATCCAATTACAGTATCAATGAAAATGAAACACTATAAAAGAAAAGGAAATTTAAGAAGGAATTGAATAATTTAAAACTAATGACAAGAGAGTTCTGCCGTGTGTAAGCCCGATTAGGTTTTTAATGCGATTGATTGTCAGATGTAAAAAGGACAATCATTAGTCTAAAAACGTTAGCAGTTTTTAGCTATTCATTGCAAGAAAGTATTAATTTCAAAAATAACATATGGTGTATTTGTAGTTCAGATGGAATATGTAACATTTTGGATTATTTATGCGGTTGGATAAGAAAAGTGTCTTTCATAAGAGAAGATGGCCTAAATAGAAACCTACAAAGAAGAAAGCTATTATGGGAAAATCAGAAATGACTTACTTCCCGTGCTACTACAGCGACTGAAAGAAGAAGAATTGAACAGATCGCTTCTAATTTGGACAATCGGCGACTAAAATTGCTGCACAAGTTGGTGTAATGGTCAACATTTCATCTGTACGGATAAATTTGAGGGTTTTTCCTAATCTCAAAAGAATGAAAATAAAGCACAAGTCTGTTTTAACACAATATCACAACACTACCCACCTGGATTTCACTAGACGTCGGATGGATAAAGCAGGCAAATACAAACACGTGGCATTTACAATGAAAAAATACTCAATTATTTCTTTCATGATTTGAGGAAGGGAAAAAGCATTTTACTCAGGCACCACGCAACAGCAGGAACCTTTATGTTGTGGAGTGCAATATCTCGGTATGGGAAATAAGCGCTAGTAGAACCTAGTATATATTCCACTGGTACATCCAGCCTTGCAGATAAAAATGCATGAGTTAAGGAATTTTTGTATATATATTACAATTAACACTTATAGTAGCAAATATTATCGTGCGAGGAGTACTCCTGCTTTTCTTTTAGAATTGCAAGGAATATCAAAGAGGTGGCATCTCACAGGTGGCATCTCGCGGCTGGTTTAAGAAATGGCTAAAGGGAGCTCAAAACTCTCTTCACCGCCTCCATTGATCATGGGTAGTCCTGTTAGGACTTGTGGCGGAACTCTTAATATGGACTCTATGAGCCTAGTCGTCTAATTTAGCAAAAGAGCACGAAATCTATGAAAAGTTTCGTGTAACGGAAAATATATGCCTGAAGCTTTTTGCATATTAAAGGGAGTAAACGAGAGAAGACGAGAGAAAATGGCACGAAATTTGATTATAATATAGTAATGAGTTGTTAAGTGTTCTTAGTACGATTGAACCAGTAGGTTAAATGAAGTAATGTTTGGAAGAGATTGTTGATCGCGGAACCTGATGTACTTAGAGCAGTACCTGGAAGGAAGAAGGTGGAAATAAGTAGTCAGAGGAAGTAAAGTTGGTCAAATACCGGGTGTTTGATCACCACCTTTTTTTTGACATGTTTATAAAAGTAGCAATACGCATAATATTTGAAGTTACAAGAAACTAAGTAGGACATAGAAGGTTCCGATGTTACTGAAAGCGACGAAGCGAATAAATGAAGTGTTAGTGGTGGTGCTACGGGAGAATGACAGGTAACTCTACACATGGCCATTTTATTTGGATTCAGCCCCTTGGCGCAACCGTGAAAAGGTGTCATTGAGCACTTTTATATGAATTATATGCATTCATGCCTTCATATTGGAAGATAAGCTTCATCCGAAAGATGGTGTTAAGGGATCCACAATGACGGACCTACCCGGTGATTATCGGTACGGCGGTGGTAGGTATAGCCCGCATTTTTCAAAGAGAAAATGTCACCTTTCATTTCAGTGGTTTATAGGCTATCCAGTATGGATTCGTTATCTGCAATGACCAGAAATAGTTCCCGGATCTGGCGCTTGTCGAGAAGTAATGTGAAAGGAGCACATTCTCCGCCTGTAGCCGGGTAAATAGCCGGGATTTATGTCTCCATAGCATACTAGGGTGAAGATGGGCCTTGCATCTTACTATTGTTGAAATTTGATTTCAAGGGTCAAACTACAAATGGTAGTATTGACGTAAGTTGATACGCTCCCGCCCGTGCAGCTATCACGGGCGCTGTCCTAATAGTGGACCCTCTAATAAAGATTTATTTCAGGTGTAGAGGTAAAACTTGCATGACAAACTGTACTTAGATACTATTTCGAGAAGGTCCTACTTTCAAAACTGTTTTCAAAGAAAACTTCCGAAAGAAAAATGATGAAACTTTTTACTGAAAATGAGAGTTAATATTTCCTTCTCAGGGGGCGTAGATACTAAAAAGCCACTATAGTATCATCCAAAGACAAACGAAAACAAGTAAAATTCCAGGCTAAACAAACACAATTAGATATCATTCCATGGCTAACCATGAGAGCCAAATAATTTCAAAAAACACAATCCTTCATCGCTTCTTGTGCCAATTTTCTGCAACATCATTGTTGATAAATATTATGATAAATGTCTTCAGATATATCTCCATGTTTCATCTACTGCAATACGTATGTACATCTGACCCATATTCTTTGGCCTGCATTTCTTAACTTACACCCGACAATTTCTCAGCATTCACTCTTGCCAAATACATGAATTTCCCTTGATTTCTTGACTTAATTCCAAATTATTTAGCTGGTGGACTGCATTTTCTCACTGCCATCGCCCGACAGCATCAAAAGAACCCAAAAGTAAATCTGCGACCACTTAGAGTGGCGCTTCTCGCCAGAGAAATAAATAAATTCACTTATTTTGCCGTCAATCGCTTTCGCATTCTCGGAATGCTTTCTTTCGCATGCGTATCGATTTTCGTTGTATTATTCATTCAATGAAACCAAAAATGTATAGAAATAGATTCGTTACCGAAATGCGGTTACAAGAAACAGTGGAAGCAATGCCAAGAAAAGTGAAATTAGGAAGGATGTGATTTTGTTGTTTGATAATTATTTTCTCTATGTTTTCTTATAGTTTTGGGCTTAGTGCTTACATACATAGTCTTGGTTTTATACGATATGAGCAATAGCTGCCACCGATCAGCTTACGGGACTCTGTAGGTTTATTTATTTGGAACATCATCTAATTGGAACAAATGCTGCATTCGCTTCAGGCAGCTTGCTTAAGAATTTAGTTTAGGATAGTATTTGGAATTTATGAGGTCAGCTTTCTTCGAGGTTCTATTCTAATTATAGTATGAATGCAATTTTTTACGATTGATGTCTTGGACATACGATTCAATTATGACTTATGGTCTTCCATGTGGAAGAATTTACACAACGCTGAAAAATTGATATTTTGAAATTATCTCTAAATCATAGGCATCTTTCTTATGTATGAAGCTCTTGAGCCTGCTGTCAGGTAGGGCATGGTATTTTTTTAGTTTAGTTCTTTATACATTACAAATACAAAAATAATTTGAACGCAAATGAATATTTCTAAATGAAACGAATATTTGCCAGCCTATTTAACAAACATAAAAATCGATATGAGCATCATACAAGCATTGTTAACACTTACATACGTATAGACAACTCTCAACAAAAGTGACAACTTTTAGTATTTTTGTTTGAAACACTTACGCCAGAAGACCGTGCTTCGTGATTGACAACAAATTTTTTTACGATACGCGTTATTTATCTCTCCACAAAAGTAAAAAATAAACAAAATGTAGTAATAAATTTTTTGCTTGAAGAAACCATGATAACAGCATTCAAATCATCCTAAAATTGATGAATCATTTTAAAAATGGCACTTACGCTTATTATTTCATTGAGTGAAACACTGCAGATTTCGTTAACTGGAAAATTGTCAGCGTCCAAAGACGTCCAAAGTCGAAGAATCTGCAAGAATAATAGAAATAAACGACATGAAAATACAAAACGATTTATTGCGTTCTATCTCATACAAAAATTGATAATCAGATGCCGAATATAAGAAAACAATTGTCATAAATAATAAGAAATAGCCTAAAATCGAATCGGAACAAAAGTACCAAGCGGTAACCAAGGATGATGCTGAGCATAAAAAAGAATTTCATCCCCAAATATTATGGGCTATTTCGGACCGCAATATAATTCATATTGAACACTGCTTACTGCACATACACGTATACAGCTTTTAAAATGTGTCAATTTTCAGTCATATTAAACTATTACGAAGATAGATAACTTATATTTTTAAAAATCGATGTTTTCGAAGCGTAAAGTTTTCTGTTTGCAGGAAAAAATTCAAAAATTTTAACCAAATGCTTGCTATACAACGGCCTACTCCTTCAAAGCAAATCCAATGAATTTTATAACTTTTTAACCATCTTCTCTCAACTCCAAATAATGTTAGATTCTTGATATTGTCAATGAGCAGTGTATGGTCCCCCAATACAATTGTGACCGAAATTCCATTGAATCTGTCCAACGTAATTTTACAAGTACATTATAATAATCTTTCAATAGTAACAAGCATAATCTTTCTCGTTTAGACTATTTCGATCGATTAAACCTACTTAACCTTTAATCGCTGTTCAATCGTTGCATTTCCCTTGATTAGTGTTCTCTATACAAGTTTTGCTCAGATCTACCTAATTATCTGACCTGACATACTTCTCCGACTCCACTTCTTTCTCCATCGCTGTTACAATTCGTTAATCTTTTAAAACTTGTAATCAATATGTAATTGATTTTTTTCTGCATGCTGAAAGTAACAATAAATAAAAAAAATTGTACTATGCTCCGCAACTTAAGACTTCGAAAGATTCAAGCTTCAAAGCTTTGTATCGTAAACACTACAATTTTTCGCAGTATCGTTGAAGTAGTTTGTTACTGCGTGCGTTGTATCGTTGACGAATTTTGAAAAAAAAAATGTGTTAGGGATGAAAGACCAGAAAACTATTAGACTTAGGGAGAAACTCATCCAGATCCAAGTAAATCTTTCTTATATGCATAAGCCTCTGCTTCACCTGCGCAGTAAAATAATAGAAACTCTACCGCATATGAACCGTTAGAAACAACGATTTTCCAAGAAAAGTAGAGGAATCGTGCATATTTTGATAGCATATTCTACCACACGTGCTCCTTATTATAGCCAACCTGTTTTGAACGTAATGCGCCACTTCGATCCGAAGAATACATTGATACCTACAGGGTGGAAAGGTTTTCAGGGTTACCACTTGCATGGATTTGAAAATTTAGGAAAGTCAAACACTTGTTACTTATATTCATTAACGCATGCTTACCTTACAAAACTTTGAAAGCAGCATCTCCTATAACATAAATGATGAAAATGCTCAGTGGTTGCAACTCTTTACCAACCAACGCTTGGAACACTTTAGCAACCAAAACTGTGCCACAAATGCATCTAACACAACTACCTCTAACACATCTGCTTTCAAAGTTACAAGGACAGAAAATTATTAGGCGTTGCCATCCGAAAAATTTGCAAAACTTGGAAAATTTAGACATTGGCTACTTATTTTCATTGTAATTCTTTGCCATGTGAATGTTCAATGGTAGCGCTTTGCTGGCACCAAATCGGTTACACTTTTA
The DNA here is from genome assembly GCA_947369275.1 of Nemotelus nigrinus. Lineage (NCBI taxonomy): Eukaryota > Metazoa > Arthropoda > Insecta > Diptera > Stratiomyidae > Nemotelus > Nemotelus nigrinus. Next base: position 24,086,267 of record OX376372.1, on the reverse strand, counting down.
GGCCAACTTACTCTATGAATTTCGTTTTGGAAGTTGGGGAGGCATACAAAAATGTAAAGTTACCACCGGTAAAATTTTTCAATTAGTTGTTTATTAGGTGCGTTTTTTTTTGCTCCGATACAGAACAGAATAGAACTATGCCGCAAAAACAACGATCTAGTACAAAACAGCAGTGCATTCGCTAAGACTGACATAGGTTGCTGCATTCGCTATGGTAGGAGAAAGCAGCTGCAAATAAAGGGAGAAAATAACGAGTGTGAGCTACCACAATCGATAGAAAATAGAAAAAGAACTAACAGAAAATTACCTCTTTTAGCTCACATTATGAGGGCTTTTTCTGATTTCTTAACCACCAAAACATTCAGCATAACCTTGAAAAACCCAAAGCCACCTCATAGCAAAAAATACAACTTCTCATGAGCTTTACTTTTTTCTATCACCACATTCTATAGTTCAGCACGTGAACTACCTTTGTGGAATAGAATTTCTGTACTAGTGAATTCACTGGTACAGGAGGGTTGTTGTTTCCAATGCGTCTATTCTGTTCTATGCTGGATAGAGGAGCAGAAAAAACGCGCTTACTATTTCCATACTGAGGACAAGCAATGTTCTACAGAACTAGCCACTTGTATTTTCTTATTTCCCTTGATTGGAGTGGCTTTTTTGATTTCTAATTATGAAAACAGAATATTTTGGATTAATATGGCATTACATTTTTCAACAACATGCATTTATATCTGTCTGTTTTCGATATATTTCTCTTATTATAATGGCGCCATAGTCGCGCAAGGAGTCATTCGTTTCACATACCAACTAGTTTCATACCAACAACTTAGATAATTAAACAAATGAAAAATCTTCCAACATCATTTGCCACTTAGCATTCTCCATCGAATCGCAAAACGATTTTATTTTTAGAATTTAACCATATTTGCAATTCTAATTAATTTACTCACTCACTGAACTACTATTAGTCCAATCAATCGTCTTCGCTTCGAACTAGCTATACGCACGACTTGCACCTGTAGTGCATGATCGACACACTTGTGGTCTCCGTATTGAATTACAAACGTCCACAACAGGTTTCCGAGAGGCGAATTTGATTCTAAGACAGCGTGTATCTTTCGTCAATTGAAACTCTGAAAAGAATTTCGATGATATCGCATATTGAGCACGCATTTCATGACCCCGAAAAAATTGCACCTCAACGATAAAAAAGTCGTGCTTTGAATCAGTAATGCCAATTTTGTGAGTAAACAAGACAAGCACTCGAACATTTATTGATACCAAAGAAGAGTGCGAAAATCTATCTGTCACTGTAAAAACCTTGGTGCAGATAGAATTTCAGAAGAAAAAAAGACGGATTACTTGCTCAGCGAATAGCCTGATGGTTGAGCTCAGCTTTACGCCAAGTTGGACTCAGAGCAGTTTCGTATGAATATCATATAAATTATGACCCAAAAATGCAATATTTAATATATCGGGGGTTAAGCTACGTACGTATAAACTACAGGCCACAATCATCGTTTCAAATTTCATGCATGTAAGATCAATCATATACGGCAAGAATGATTCCTGCACTTTTTTTTGAGCAACCCTCTTTTTTACCTTTCTATCTTCAAAAGATACAAAATCTGCCCTGAGGGCGCATATCAAAAATTTAAAGTTGGTTTATCGAAAAACTGTTCGGATTTTCGATAAAATCAGCAACAGGTGAGGGGAATCTGAAAAGTATAGACTACTAATTCTTCTTAGATGGTCTCGAAAGAGTTTCAGATACGCGTGGAAATTATACAAGCTGCAGGACGGTCTTGGGCTAATTTACGTGGGTAGGCAGGTGTGCTGCTGGATACCGCTTTCATGAAAACCCGAGTCATTCGGTAAAGGAAGCGAAAACTGTTGCCTTGATTGAGGGACGAACGCCTTTGGCTACTGGTATTTCGCTGAACACATGTTCAGTTAATTGCCTTAATATGTACATATCTCGGTTGATCTGGACCCTCGCAGATAGTTACATTCGCTTCGCTGCACATCTGCCGGGCTATTAAATCCTCTATGGGAAGCAGTTCGAGTGTCGACCTGATGAAAATTTGTGGTTGCATTGATTTCGTGTGTTTGGAAGTCAAGGGTATTTTAAAATGTCAGTATATTCGGGAACATTTGATAGGAATGATTGGTTTTTAATATCAAGTCTTAGATCGTTCAACTTATCTTTTGAATCTACTTTGAAATAACATAGCTCGCACAATGATGTATTATTTTTAGCATGAACTCGCAATCAATTTCTAAAGTAACATCTGCCTTTCCAAGCACTTGAAACAACCATACATGACAATTCAATCAATGGACAACTAATTTTTTCTTGCATAACATCAAACACTTCTTATCCAAATAAACCTCTTATAGTGATGTACATACATGGACGATCGACAAGAGCACCCACACTTTTCACAGTTTCACACGCAAACGCAACCGATGTGATGTCTTTGGAACTTTAGTTGAGCAGTAAGTAACCCGATCACGGGATTGCAATCGTGCTGAAATCAGATACACACATGTGGTGCCCACACGTCTAAATAAACATTTATTCGTATTCTAATTTCAGATGATGTGTCCCGCCACATGAGTGTTGTTTGTAGTTGCCAGTTGCCACCAATTCTCGAGCCATTCTAGACTGTGACGGCATGTGGTACTGGGTAATTTTAGTAATTGAAAAAATTATAAATTTATACAATCCGATTTGAAGATTTCGCGACATTCGACGTTGTTAACAGGGGACAATTGAATGAAACAATGAACATGATATTCTTTCTCAAAAATGATTATCTGATTGTTTATCTAAATGATTACCTTCGAGTTTATCCTTTAAAGAGCTTAGTAATTGAAGAATTATAAAATCTACTCGGAAAGTATATTTACATTTTCAGTGAGAACAACCTAGTCTTCCACTCAACCTAAAAGATAGCGCAATCGTGAATACATTGCAATGTACTTAGTACCATAGCACATTTTGTGAAAGTAAAAGTCACAACTAGTTTATCTTGATTCCATTTGGTCACGGAACGTTACGCTGTCATCTCAGTTTGTCGTTGTCGACACGAACCTTAAATTGATCTTAAACGTGCAACACAGGCGATCTTATCGTGGCTCAGATCTACAAGATTATAAAGTTAATGCGAGATTATGGCTTATCGGGGTCCCGCACCCGCTGTAACGATGTGGATGTCAACGCGCGTGTGGGTCGTTGCAAAGAAGGTAGCACGTGGGAGCTGCAGCAGCCACATATTCCTACAAACATACTTAAGTACATGTGATCAACGCCAAATCAGTTCGGGCAAATCATCTCGGACTGTGACGATGACTGATGGTTATTTAGCTGTTGCTCATTTGTACTACGATAATGCTTGCTGGAGATATAATGGAGGAAGTGCAGAAGGTTACTTATCTTGATTTCAAACTTGATTCGACAATAAAACCCGAAAGCGGAGATGCTTCATCGGATTGGACAAAGTGGGCAATTATGCAGACACGGGAGTGGGATTTGAAATGATGGAATTTAATGATCGCGAGGAACAGGCGTTTCAACCACTTTTCAAAACGATGAGTTTCCGCTTTGATTTCCACATTTAATTTATAACGATTCCTTTTGATGCAGTGACTAGCACCTACGTTACACCTACTTTTGTTTCCCCAATCAAAAACGTATGATAGCGTGATTTAAATCAGTAGATTTTGAGATAGGAAAAATTATGTTTGTTCATTTGGTAGATCAGGTTACATCTAAACATACGTTCGTATGCAATAATTACAAGCTGGTCGTTTTTGATTTCATTTTCTCAACTAAGATATCAGTGGAGAGTTTCAGCTTTCGGTTTTTTAATCACTAGCCAGCAGGTTTACTTTCGTTAATATTTTCCTACAATCTCTTTCAATTCGTGGTCGCCTGCGTGTTCAGCGAGAATCAAAACCGCGACAAACGAGGCAAATCCATCATAGCGAGATACGTAATCTCTTTTAAACCCTGAAACTGGTCTTATGCGCATCAAGATGTGGATGGATGAGCCACCGAAAACTTGGTCCTTTGTCGATATCATGCATTATCTAAAAGTGATGAAAAATTGTACAAATTAAGTTCAGTATTCAACAGATCATTTACGATAAAGCAATATCTTGTATGCGCTAGGAGTCAGACTAAGACATAATGCAGCAGATAGACAAAGGATAAAAGAAGTAGGCAACATAAGTCACCAACAAGAATCCGGAAGACACGGATTATGTAGTGTTAAAAATAACATAATTGGATTTGGAAGCCCTATTAACTTAAAATTTATCTAGAGCCACCTTGAAGTTTCTAAGGAAAAAAAGAGTACAGCAAACACAGATATATGTGGTACATTTCATGAAAAAAGTAACTAGAATTTCCTTCCATTGTACTCCTTGGCTACTTTTAACACTATTTTCGTTGTCTGGGACTAAATTTTGCTCTTTAGCGCTTTTTTCAGTATTCTAATTTTCGATTTACTGTTCTGGTTGTTGCTAATGTTCAGAGAAGAACATTAGTCTGAAAATCACTTTGGCCAAAAATTCATATTTCTATATATATATATATATATATATATATATATATATATATATATATATATATATATATATATATATATATATATATATATATATATACATATATATATATGTATATATATATATACATATATATATATATATATATATATATATATATATATATATATATGTATATATATATATATATATATATATATATATATATATATATATATATATATATATATATATATATATATATCATCAAAAAATTTCAGTGAAAAAATCTCAGGAACGCGCCTTCCGATTGAACTGAAATTTTGAGGATACATTGGTGTATATGCAGAATAATGCCAGGTCTCACAAAAAGTTAATAAACTTTAACCCTTTGGCACCGGCGGCCATTTTAGTGATATTTTAAATATACCTATTTTTCTGTCAACAAATAACTTTCGCTAAAATAAAGTGTTTGGAATGAATTTCGAACCCTATGTGTGCGCTAGGTGCCTAAAATGAGATTGGGAAAATTTGAAAATTTTTGAATTGCGACAACTTTTGACCAGATTGTCAGATCATATTGAAACTTAAAGGGCATATTGGTATTACTATGTTGTAGACTTGTAAAGTTCTTTATGAACGTACTGGCAACCCTACAAGTACGGTAGGCATTCAAAGTGAAAACCTTCAAACCATCGACTCTCCTGAAAAATTTTCGTCTTTTACAGTGAAAACCAATTCAAATAGAAATTTTATGCTTTGTCTATACAACCAAAGCAAAACTTTTGAAATTTCATATCTGACAAGAACGGTAGGCCTCCTCCAATTTACCTATATTTGAAGCATCAAAAACTTATGTTCACGAGAACTCACGACCCAATTACCAGATACAGTTGAAATTCACAGAATGTATTGGTATTGAGTAGGACCAGGTCTGATAGAAGCGATTTGGAAATGCGGGCAACTCTGTGCCGGTGGTGCCATCTTGAAAAATCAGTCGTGTATTGATTAAGATCCAACCGAGAGGGTCTTAATATAGAGTGACCAGGAAGTTCCTTCATTTCCACGTCCGCGATACTTTCAGAATCTTCTTCACCTTCTTTCTCCTCATCATCAAGATTGTCTATCTCATCTAGAACGTCTTCTACTTCATCAGGACTCACATCAGCAGGTACTGTGTATTGTGTTATTCCATTATCACCAGTTATTACCCTTTAAGCTTTGTCACTTGAAGTTTTCCTTAATTTCAATGGTGGCTTCAGACTTTTTGCTATTTCACTTGCCGATAGACGACGCTTAGCTGCAGCCGATAATACACTCCTTGGAGGTGTGATATCATCTACTGATTCAAACAATTTTTCTAGTCGTTTAGGTGTAGTTTGCGTAGGTTTTTCGTCTCTAAAAACATATAATGTTTGGGTCGTGTTGTCTCGCAAGCTTTTTTGGTAGAATATGCACTCAAAATCTGCACGATTCTTCTACTGTTCATCGAACATTAGTATTTCTAGCGGTTTAGGTGCGCTAAAGATTGTTTTTAGTATTATATCGATTATTTCGTTTCATAGAATTTCAGTTTTAAGTTTAAACATTTTGTTTTACCTAGCACTATCTTTAGTTTTCCAATAAAGGAGATCTTTTGGCTGGCTGATGCTTTGAAATCTTCAATAAACAATATACTATTAACCCTAGAATGGTACCCATGAGTAATTTTTACTCATATGCGGTATATATTTCGTCGCGCATCAGCTAGTTGGCCACTCTGACTGCCATAAGGCTAGAAGCTATATAATCATTTTATGTTTAATGATAAAATAAAAAATGTACATAATACTATTGTTGCCTTCTTTTTAGTAAAAACATGTACCTAATTTACCGTACCATTCTAGGGTTAATTCCAGCCAATTCTTAAAGGTCACCTACAGGCAATATACTGTTCACCAAAGAACTATTCAGAGTTTTCCCGCACTCACGGCCTTCATTTAAAGAACTCTCCCAATAGCAGACGCAGAAAATTTAGATAATTGTAGCCTCAAGAAAATTGATAGTTTGATTTCATCTGCTGGTACTTCTTGGAAATTAAATCGAAAAGTAAGATATAACTCAGTGAATACTTTTGTTGACTCATCTGTACACAAAAACAGACAAAAAGACATTTCTTTTGTTGAAATGGATAAATTTGTGAACATCAGAATCAATTATTCTTCCCATAGATAAATTTAGTTGCCTGTATATCGCATTGTATAAATCCGATCGGGTTACACTAGATGGCGTTGGAAATATAATATTTTATGCAAAAAAAACTTTCCTGACAATTCTGTGATTGGTTGACTCAGTTTTGTTGGAGCGCGCGGCAAAGATGGACACCAGCAAAGAGAAAATACGCCAATTTTGTAAACTCAAAATTCGCTCTTTTATCTCTGACGGCATCGTAATTAATAACTGGCAAACTATCAGTAACTTGTTGAGCAGAGTGCTTCCAATCTGTGTATGGAATACCTCTTTGCAACTTCGATATAACTAATTTCAATTAGTTAATGTACTCCCCTAAAACTCGAATGAAAGACCTATACATCAACACTGCCACTATCTTAAAGCATATATCTCATCTTGAGAAAAGTTTTCATCCTAGTCCTGATGGATAAGCGACCATATTCGTCTATAGCTCCAATTAAAAAAAAAGGGCAGTAGAGATGCCGTGCACAATTATAAATCAATCGACAAATTACCATGCGATGCCAAGCTATATTTGCCGAGGTGTTATATTTCCACTCTAAGGCATTTAGCTCGCCTTGCCAACATGGCTTTATTAAAGGCAAATCTACCCCTACTAATCTTTTAGAAATTGCAAATCTAGTCATCTCCACGATCGAAGTAGGTAAACAAGTTGACTGCATTTACACCGACCTCACGAAGGCTTTCGATAAGCTGGATCATAATATTTTTATATGTCAATTGCATCTTCTTGAATTCCGTAATAAGTTTGTTGACTGGATTAAATCTTATCTGACAGATCGCAAACAGAACGTTCGATTTCGTGGCACTCTATCCACTGACATAATCTTCACTTCGGGTATGCCACAAGGCAGTCACCTTGGTCCAATTCTTTTCACTATTTATATTAACGATCTTACCACCTTCGCTCCTGGATCCTCTACTCTACAATACGCTGATGACGCAATGATTTTCAATGTAATATACTTAACGATTGTAAGATTCTGCAACGCAATGTGTCAAATTTGTCTAATTGGTGCTCTTTCGCCCACAAATCATGCCCTATTAACTTCAATTACTTTTTAAATGACTCTCTATTAACCAGTTCCAATAAAGTTCGTAATTTGGTGTACGATTAAAATCTGCTTTTATATTTAATGACCACATTGATTCAATAATAATAAAAGGCACCTGTGCACTTGGCTTCTTAAAAAGACGGTCTAAAGAATTCAATGACATTCGAATGACAAAAACCCTATTCCGCTCTCTGGTTCGCCTGATCCTAGAATATGGGTGATGTGGTCTCCATATTATAAGGAGCGTATATATCGCATTGAATCTGTTCAAAAAAGATTCTTAATTTTTGTTTTTAGTTCTTTCCGCTGGTCTGATCCCTTTCGCTTACCTCCTTATGAAAGCCGCTTGACCATTCTCTATTCGCTGCAAAGTTACTTAGTGGAAACGTGAATTCGGGGTTTTCGTTATCAAAACTGAGCTTTTGTGTTTGTCACGGTGAGCGTAGACATCATAGCACCTTATACATCCCATTTCATAAGACCAATTATGGATCAAATGAGCCAAACTGCACAATAGCCCGAAGCTTTAACTCAGCGTATCAAATGTTCGACTCTAATCATACTGTTTAAATTTTCACGTGTCGGCCTATCCGACCGTTTAATTGTTCTTACTAATTTCATAAGTGTATTTGTAACCATTTCGTTGGTGAAACTGTGATTGAATAAATAAATAAAAAATTAATAAGATGCCACAAATTCAGTCAAACAGTCAATACAACCCAATAAATTTACTGAAATGTTGGAAAAGTATTCTTTCGAAAAGTATAATTTAAATTTCAGAAGGTAACTATATATGCAATATTTAATGCAAAGCCGAAATTTTAGCAATTGCTACAAATGAGCTACATCAAATGATAATCTAGTGAAATAATCACTGACAAGCCAATCTAAAATGGAGAAAAAAATGGATCACATTTCTAATACTGCAATATAGAACAAACAAATTATTGATATTAAATCAGAATTTTTCAAACCGACCCAAAAACGTAAATGTCGCAAAAAAAAATATTTTGAAAGTACTGAAAAACCATTAAAACCAAACCGGCAAAAAAAGGTTTTTTTCTGATAACTTTTAGGCGGTTGTTTTTCCGGACCGAGTTTCCTTTCGCTCAATACAAAAGTGATTTTTTCCTCTTTTGGCCTATTTAATTTAACTGTGTCATAGTTTTTATGCATGTGCTGGTTTTTCGACAGATGAAAAAAGTGGCAGGAAACGTAAACGCAGTATAGATCAGGTTAGCGTTACTTTTTGAAGATGGAAACTAGTCTTTATTGCTATCGAATTCGAAACTTAAGTGAAAAGTGTGGAAGGATAGCTAGAGAAAATGCACAAAAATTCTCTACATTACCAGACATCAGATTGGAATAGTCGTGTCTCTTGAACCTTATGACTGATTTGTAAATGTTATATCATAGCATTCACCGACACAAATATTTATTATTGGTTTGCGAGTTTTATATCATTTTATTTAGCAAGACCAAATGTCACTCTCTTCCAATATTTCAAAAAAGCAATGTTTCGTCTGCATACCAAGCATTTAGCAAAAATACCAAATTAAATGAGTCGTCGGCCTTGGTGTGAATATCTACCTAAATGTTCTCGACAGACCAAATTTTACTCTAAAAAAAAAGTATGAGCCAATAAGAAATCTTTTCAAGCTGGAGTTTGATATATTATATGAATTTTTCTTTTGAATTCGATCGTTGAGCTACTAACGTGGTAGCCACAAAACTATAAGATGTCATAAACATTCACCGAAATGGATTACATTTCGCGATCGCTCTAAAAGAATTCTAAGTCACTCGCAAGAAATGACTTTTTCGTGGTATATCTTCTTAGTCTATGAATTATTTCAAAGTAAAATGTTCTTCGACTCTTCAATCACACCGGTTCTTGTTCTTAGTAATTAGCTGGGAAGAATGCAATGCTTCAGTCGCACCATGAAAATAATTTAATTTAGTGTATTTCGCACTCAATAAAAAGATAGCTCAAAGTGCCTCAATGTCGGCACTCATTAATTTTTAATCCCAAACGTAGAACTTTGCATGCCACCGGCAGGAGATAGTAACGATATATTTGCATTCAGATCTTTACGTTTCAGAACATGCAATAAAGTCCCCCGGATATCATTCTACTATCTCTTATTGGTTTAATGAGCGCGAAACTTACAAAAAAACTAGTGCTTATTTTCAGATCTAAATATCTGATAGATGCCGCATGAAACGAGCAGGCAAGATCAGTATTCGCGCTTGACTCGAATTCTTCTTACTAGGAATTTTGGACTTAAGACGCCGCCGTCATCGTCGCCATCGTAGTTCGTAAACACGATCTGGTCTTGGTCGGTCCCCTGGGTGATTTATGCAGAACAGGTGAAACCCCAGGCCTGCGGCTACAAAATACTCGAAAAACTCAACCAACGCGCCGAGTACTTCCAAGTTTCGAGGGGACAGCTTGAGCGTATGCTTGCAGGTGTGTACATACATACCTAGATCATGCAAGCACTTGAGGTGCGGCATTTTAAGTGATGAATCAAAAATGAATTAAGAACTGCGATGCGAGTTAGAATGTTGAAGAGTTTTTGATATTTTCGGGTTTATTTCAACTTGGATGATCTGAGTACGTCGCTAGAAAGGTGTGGACAGCTTCACGGGCTTTATAAAATAGAATGGGGGTGAAAATAGTCATCAAAAGATACGAGCGTACTTTTGTAGTTCTTTCCGTTAAAAATCGCAAAAGATTGATTAGAAAAAGAATTATTTCCAGCTCCAATTCGCAGCAATTTCTGTATGGCCTTAGTTTTTTAGAACGCGAATATTGGAAGGTCACGACTCTTTTCATCATTAAAATATATATCGGTAAATGCATATCCATCTATAAATCATAAAATCAAAAGCATCTAAAAGTATAAATTGAACAGATTATTTCTCAAGTCATCGTCATGCCACATCAATGTTCCCAATTTCCCCCATCACACCCTTCTACGAAATTATCATCATACCCGAAACACAAATGAAAGATATTAACACATGTTGTTCTCAGACAACTTGAAGATAAAATTATCGCACGAAACACGTTTTTCTTGAATTATCAAAAAAACATAGCTACTATGTACTGGAAGGTATGTCGATATGTGGGTGTCGGTCTATTACATTAAAAACGAGTGTCTGTGGCTATTCGCTTTGTTGCCGGAAACCGGTAATGACTCATAAAATCAGTCTTATTGTCACCGACCAGATGGGGTTCACTTGTCATTATGACTCTTTATAGATTAGACGGCATGCAATTACTGGACTTGTCCGAGAACTCACCTGTGCGGCCATACTCCACTTTAGCGCACAGTGTGGGCTATTTTGACTTCGTAATGCTTTTGCGTACGATAGACTTTAGACAGGTGACAAGCAATAAAGCATGCGCCAATTAAATTAATGTAACCTGCAACGCAATAATAATGACGCTGTCAAATGGTAATCTGTCTGTGAATTGCTCATACGGAAGAATGCGGACCACTTGGGTAAGTTTTGCTGAACTGACCGCATACGACAATTATTCAGTCGAAATTGAAGTCAATTCAAATATCTGAAGAAAATATGCAGTTTCAAGATTTCTTCTAAAATCTTCATCAATATCTATGTATGTTCCATAATTTTTGAAATTTGAAACGGCGAATGAAATCATGAAATCTAATAAACTCTATTCTTGATTCCTGTTTTCCTCAATCCATTTTGCCTACATAGGTAGTCCCCACCATGAAGCGGAAAGTTTCCTTGATGTTGTCATGTCGACTATAAGGGTGATGTGTGAAAATTTCCCGTAACGGTATAAAAGAGCGATTTTTCATCGAAACTTGTGTGAAGCGGGCGAAATAGCCATTATAGCAAATTTGATTGGCTTGCATGGTAACGAGGACCACAAACAGAAACATATGTCTCCTTTCGGTCCCCGTCTTTCAAAGGCATACACAGTCTTGTGTATGCAAACTGATGGAAAAGGCGAATGTTATTTAGAGAGTACCGCTATTCGGTCTTGAGAAGAATGCGCTTATCAGTCGCTCACTAATCACCACGACTTAATCAATGTTAACGAGCTTCTGATGATGTTAAGATAGAATCTGTTGCAAGCTGTAATGTTCTGTTTTCGAGATTCTAGAGAAGATAAATTCTTTGATTTTATAGATACACTCATGCTATTGCAGAAGTTCATTATGGATCAGGTGTTGCTGGTACGGAAGCGAATGAATGCTGCTCCGGTCAGATTTAAAAGCTTTAATAAAAACATGTGATTTATCGACAAACAGTATGTGCCAATAAAATTGTTGTGTAAATTGAACACAAATAGGGAATGTGTTGCACCGTTATGTAGGAAAACAATTGAACGATGACTTGCTGCAAGACAATAATTGACGATGAATCTAAACAAGATTATAAGATTCTAATTTCGTTTTATAGCAGCGCACAAGGCTCGAGGTAACTTGATTTCACTATCGAAACTTCGAATTGATGGCATCATAATTGGCAACCCGCTGTTGATTTTGTTGATCGATTGTTGTAATCATTTTGAGTCCATACGAAGCTTTATGAAGCAGGTTAGGCTCAGCTTTCTGTTTGGAATTTCAAATGAGTTGTATACAATACTATGATGCAAGGTGACCCATTTCGAGCCCAAAGGTTGGAAGAATTTAGTTGGAAGTGAGTGGTATGATGGGATTAATGGACACTTGGCGATGATGATTGTATGTGCTCTGTATTTTCGATAACGGTAGACATTCTGTAGTCCAAACATTATGGTCAATGGATTTCCAAGACAAGTGACTAGAACAATGTCAGCCCGCAAGAGACTCGCATTGATTGCATCATGGACCTATAATTATTTATTTATTTTGTTTTCAACATACAGAAAAAAATTAATTTCATCTTGACTTTTTTATCTATAAGATTTGAAAAATGTTAATGTAATTTTGAGGTGAAATTTTTTATTGATTCTGACAGTGATGAATGGTAGTTGCAAGTTTTCTGCATATTGAGTCCCCAAAGTGACTGATTTTCAAATGTCCTGCGATTGATTACGAGAATGCATATCGTCACAGATAGTATTATTAGATTAGGCTAGAACAAATTGTCTGCAGAAAGTACTAATCTATAAAAGCTCGACGGGTAGAGAGCAATAGGAGGTTAAATTTAGTTATTTCAAACATGGAAAGTTAGTTCAAATAGTAGGATTCGCAAAAATTTACGTTTAACTGATTCAATCAAATTTCGATTGCAATTGCATTGAAGAGTAATGTCTGACAATCAAGGTTTAACTATGGTGAATGATTATTAGAATTATTAATAATGATTATTAGATTTAATTAACATTTGAATGTTATTGGATTGGCCTTGAAAGAATATACCATGTATACCATGGTACAAAATTAAATATTTAACAGTTTAATTCGACCTAGTTCATCAAAAACATTTGATGTCGTCTGCAAATATGGTTCTTCCGTCGGTAGGATAAGCGTGGTGGAAGGTCGTTTACATAAAATAGGTACAAAAGAACACCAGTACAGAGTCTAAAGGTAATAGATGTCTAGAAATAATACCTAACGCGACAGAAACGATCAGAGAGGTAAAAATCAGACCAGCGAATGGATGATGAAGGTAAATATGTATTACCTAAGTTGGTAAGGCGAATAAAGCGAATAATGAAGCCAAATGCTTTGAAGAAGTCAGGGTAGATAATGTGCATATTTACTGTAGCATCTTGTGTTTTGGCATCAAGTTCGTTGAGTAAGCAAGATTTATAGACATTAAGAATTTATTTGCGAATTTAATGATTGTACTATACAAAACACTCGAATATCTTGGAGCGGAAAGGAAAAAAGAAGCCGGAGTGGCAAGATGAGGTAAGACAAAAGTTTGTTTATTTATTTACTAAGGTCCATTTTAATAGACTAGAGCTTAGTTATAAAACAATATAAGCTCAAAAAATAGAAACTAATAAAAGCCTTTTTGAACAATTAACGTCAGTCAAGAATAGATTACCGAGCTTAAACCGAGAGAGCATGGGGCAGTGTAGCTGATTAAAAAGTAAGCACTTGTCAAGACTCATTCGTCGGGATTGTAAAAAAGGAATTCGTAAAAAAGACTAACGTTTGAACGAAGAATTTGAAGTTTAAATAATAAAGAAAGGGACATTCAAATGCTGACGCCATCTCAGCAGAAATAGGACCGCCAGCAAAAGCAGCGGAGTCAAATCAAAACGTTAGACCGGTCGTTTTACTGGTGAAGCTAGATGTCCAAAATACCTTCAATTTGGGGATGGGAGAAATTTACTTTGAGCTATTGAACTTAACTTCCGCTTTTTTGACAAATTAGTGATTATGATGCGGTACTTTGGTAGAGATCGATGGCTGCTTCTCGACATGAATGATGGAGCTCAGAGGAGGTATATCACATTAGGGGCTGCAAAGTGATCAATCCTCAGTCCTCTTCAGACCGCTACGCACGGAAATGTTACGCTGAATCACTTCCAGAGCTGCCAAATTTTTCCAACTCAGACTTAGTCAAGTAATAGCCGATCATGGGCTACAGCTGAATTTTTCGAAGACAGAGATTGTAATGCGGACGAACTGGAGGAAACCGACTAGCAACCTGATGTCAGTGGGCTCCGCAGAGATTCACACTAGTAAGTCGCTAAGGTGAAGTTGGACACTAAGTGAGTGAATGAGACAGTTAGTGAGTGAGTGAAGCTGGACACTAAGGATACTGAGAACACATCTGTAAGGTATGTGACAGTACTGAGCAGGTTGATGGCCAACATTGGTCGCTCCAGTGGAAAGGGACGGAGGCTGCTGATGGCGAAGACCAACTTCATCTTGTTTTACGGGGCGGATATTTGGACGGACACACTCCAAACGAAGAACCATAGAGCGCTGAGGTGCACTATGTATCACCACAAGCTACCGCACGGTGTCGGAAGATGCGGGAGCAACCTAGATAGATCTACTTGGGCGAGAATGCAGAGAAGGGTACCTGCACTCTGAGCCGGACGGAACAAGAGCTCTTTGGTAAAAACGCAAGCAAAAAAAATCGCTGGATGGCAAGACTGATAGATATTCTGTTCTAGATCAGCCGTGGCCAAGGAAAGGTAAGCTTCTACCTTTGCCAATTTCTAGCGGGGCAAACTTATTTCGGAAAATAACAGCGAAATGGGTAAGGCGGTCATCCTGTACTGTCAGTACTTTGTCGATTTGCGTGAGGATTTCTCGCTAGCGTGAAGATTGCTCGCTAGTGTGAGGCGGAACCGAAATTTGGCTTGGTTATCCCTGAATCGACTGTGGAAACGATACTGCGTAGCAAAGACAGTCTCAACAAATGCCAACAGTCTCAACATATGTTGAGGAAATACCGCATGCAAAGCAAGACGTAGCTTCTGAAGTAAGTGGGCACTAATAGATGAGCCAGTACAACTGGGTTGAAATATTGTAAGAGCAGTTTCCGACCAGGATCTTCATAGTCAGTAGAGAGACTTTTTTCAGCAAATGAAAATAGTCGCCTGTACATTGTACATTTTTAAACTACTTTACTTATTTACATAGACAAGATTGTTTTAAATTTAGGAGCTATACTATTTCAGATTACAGGCTTATATTGTTTTTTAACATATTTTATTTAAGAATCTCGTTGTACTAAATATTACAAATAAATATTTCTGTAGCTGGATTCTTCTTGGCAATGTTTTTTTTTTAATTCAAAACGATTAATACCAGGTAAAAATAAGTAGAGATATAAGCAAAGAATGAAACCGGTCAAGCGACAATCATACAAAGATCTTTAGAATGGTCGACAGGGTGATGGAAAACATTAGACGAATATCGCATGCGTAAGACATTTGATGGCATTTTTAGAGCAAGAGAGTTCACTGACGACCAGCTACTCAGAGTACAAATGTCAATTTTGAATTCGAGATAACTGTAGGGTGATTTAATTCCTCTAAACACCTTCAAGTCATCAGCAAACAGAAAGCAAGGAGAACGAATAAAGAAAGAAGGATCACTGATAAACACTAGGAAAAACAATGGATGATTGATCGAACCTTGAGGGAATCCAGAGAAAGTGGAAAATGGGAAAGATGTCGAGGTAAGACAGTTAAACTGCAGGTAATACCAGAAACCTGGGATGAGAACCTGGACAAAAGTAAGCCAGACATCTTTTAGCCTTTGATCTATATAAGAAAATGTATGTGACTTTTGAAAAATGTGTGTATGCCACATCAAATTATATTTGCTGGGATTAAGCGGAAGCAGCTAAATTAGTCGAGACTATAAGGTTAGATCTGCCTTTTATGGAAAGGTTCAAGAATGTAAGAGGCCTAGTGCAAATAATTCCTTGGAGCAATTTACCAAGGAAGGAGGGAAATAGGATGATAGATAGAAAGAAGCATGTTCACTGGATTTATACATAGGCTAAATATAAACAAACTCTCAATAGGACCAAAGGGAGCCAAAGGAAACAATAGCTTTAAAAAATTGACAAAGACACAGATAAGGATAATGAAAGCGGCTTAACGAACAGGCTTATTATGCCATTAAGATTGAGGCACTTGAATATGGACTCAATTTCAAGAGGGTTGGGTTCAATAAATGAAAGTGATAAACAATATGGTAGAATTCATTCGAAGTAATTGAATCTTGAGCTTGATTTTGTCTTGCAGGGAGCGTACATACGTCTAGAAGATTTTGTGATGGTTCGAACAGATAGAGAATTTTGACGCTAGCAAATCTGTCACACATAGCTTGTCTACGGCAATTTTGGTGGCAGATCGTAGCTATGAGAATTATTGGAAGGCATTACTATAGCCCAAGTACTCATACGTAGCACAAGATGCATCTTTTGCGTATATGGAGGACACCAAATTACATCAAAGTCAAGAAGCATCATTATACTTGCTATAATATAACGATAATGTTTTGCGAGCGTATATTTGCTAGGACAAAGTCAAAAGCTTCATTGTCTATTTTAGGAATAGAGCTTAAATGCGTGACAAATATGATGATAATGCATTTTTAAGTATTTTAAAGTAGCCGCATATTAAGAGCAAAATAAATGAGAAAAGATTATTGAAGTGACTGAAGAGCTCAATAAAAAATGAATCATAAACAACAACAACAAAATTACAAGAAACATTACTTGAGGACAATTTCGAAGGGAGGCAAGGACACATGGGCGGAATATTTTATAGGTGGCACTAAACTTGGAGATTCGGTAATCTGAGCTCAGCCAGGTTTCAGAGAGGCAGATGATATTGTTCTTTAGTTAGTCAGCCACTGCTTGAAAATTAAGTAGCTTAGTCCTCAGACCTTTAACAAGTTTGGTGGTCAAATATCTCAATGAGCTTTTAAAGGTGACAGCTGAATTTTTTAGTGTGCTAAAAAAAATGACGAATTGGATTTTCTGGTTGATTTTAATCAGTTTTTGATCGGCAAATGGTGATGGAATATCACCTAATTTACGTGTTATTTATTTATTTATTTATTCATTAATGTCCAAACCAACAGAACAAATCCAATTATATATTAGACATAACAAAAAAAGAAAACGAATATATATATATATATATATATATATATATATATATATATATATATATATATATATATATATAAGAACGTTATTTTTTAAAATATTTTTAAACACAGCTAACGTTCGAGGCAGAGGACCAAGGTTAAGGCTATTATGCTGACGAGGCAAACGCAAATGGGGAGAAAATAAATAGGTGTCGGTACGGGTAAATGTAACATTAAATTTGAAAAATGTTCTATTAAGACGGCCCGAATCTCTAACAGAAAGGTGAATGCTGGGGTCCACCAATATACAGCCGTTAAAAAGTTTAAAGACGAGGAACACTCTACGTGACTCAAGGGAAGGAATTTGAAGGATGGAGAGGCGCATACTGTAATCGCAATACGGAATACTGAACTTATAGAACAATGAGCGCGTGAATCTGCGTTGCACGGATTCAACCACAGCAATCAAGTATGCGTAATGTGGACACCAAATTTGGCAACAGTATTCAAGAACACTACGAACGAAAGAAAAAAACAGATATAGAGAAGTGGAAAGGTTAACAAAACGTTTAGAGGATCTAATTATGAAGCCGGAAAAATGAGGAGCCTTGCAGTGACGTGTAAAATATGTAAGACGATCTTCAACTTGGAATCGAAAATCACACCAAGGTCCTTGAAACTAGCAACAATATTGAGAGGGGTGCCGAGGACAGAGTAGGAGAAGAGAAGAGGGGATGTTTTGTGGGTGAAAGACATTTGATGACACTTCGAAACATTCAAAGTGAGAGAATTCGCTGCGCACCAGGTAGCCAAAGTACCCAAATCTTTCTGCAATAAGGAACAGTCACTAGCGGATTCTATCGCTCTGAAAATTTTGAGATCATCAGCGTACAAAAGCCAGGGTGAGTTAAAGAGGGAAGGAAGATCGTTAACAAACAAAAGGAACAATAAAGGACCAAGAATAGTTCCTTGCGGAACTCCTGAGGTAGGAAAAAAGTGTGTAGAAGAGCAAGAGTTAACAATCACAACACAAGAGCGATCACCAACGTAGGAGGAGAACCAAGAAAAGAGGACACCAGAAAGACCAAACCCTGCTAACTTCGACAGAAGAATAACATGTTTCACAGAATCGAAAGCCTTGGCAAAGTCTGTATATAGGACATCTACTTGCTTTTGCTTGTCGATTGCGGAAGCAACGTTGTTTGTAAAAGACAATAAGTTTGTACCCGTTGACTTACCTTTAACGAATCCATGCTGTTCACTGGCCAGCAAGGACTGAATAAAAGGGTACACTCTATTGTAAACTACTCTTTCGAGGAGCTTACTAAAACATAGCAAAAGCGATATAGGACGGTAATTAGGGATGGAAGAAGTATCACCACCTTTATGAATGGGAAATATTTTGGCGGAATTCCAAAGGGCAGGAAAGGTACCGGTTGAGATGCTAATGTTGAAAATTATTGACAGAGGAACACACAAAGAGGAAGACAGTGATTTGGTGAAAAAATTCGGAATGCCGTCAGCACCGAGGCTAGCACTTCCATCGAGGGACAACATTAATGATTCGACTTCAAAAGGATTAGTTAAAGCAGTGTAAAGGGTATGATCAGACGTGGGGAAAATTGTTGAAGGCGAAGAACTACTGAGATGGGAGGTAAAAGAAGAAAAACATTGAGCAAAGAGCTCGCAGGAATCCTGAGGTGAGGACGCAGACTTATCATGAAGATACATGACAGAAGGAATGCCAGAGGAAGTTTTAAGAGATAAGACCAAAAAGGCTTAGGATTGTCGGAAGTAATTTTCGTCATTGGCTGCCAGCAGCCCGTAACCTTTGAAAATTTAAAAGGTCATTAAGAGAGCCATACCTTTTGTATTTACTACGCGCTGCATATTTGGCTCTAAGAGCAACCGCGACATCGACTGTGAACCACGGAGGATCGGAATTTCTTTTACAGCGGAAGGAAGGAGTATAGCAGGAAATTAAGTTGGACAAGAGGGAATAAAATGATCGCTGGGGAAAAAAGTGTTTTGCTATATTCAGGAAAAGTTCTTTGTAGTGGTATTTTTGGTTGGTGATGTTACAGTTGTATCTGTTTTTATTGAGTTCTTTATCGTGTAGCGGGTGCCTCTGTTGTTTCTGTTGGTGGTGTTGTTGCTTTCGCCGCAGTTACTCATACGGTTGCGACTTTTGATATTGCTGTGCTGAAGTATATTTTATTGCTGGCTGGCATCTAGCCGATGCCGTGAGAATGTATACAATATATATAATAAATAATGCACACTAGTATTACAAAAAAAGTTATTAGGTTTGATTGTGAGAAGGTTTTTAGTATTTGTTACTTAATAGTTTTAACAAAACCACCATATGACAAATTTATGGATTCGAGGTAACCATAATGACTAATGCAAATTTTCCTCATTGCGAAAACTTATATGGAATTTAACGCAAAACAGATCTCACATTTAAATATTGTATCATCAATCAAAAACACTTAAACACTTAATTGAGTGAGTTTATCAACTATCATAACTGCTATTCATCCGACTCATATTAACAAGATGTAAAAAAGACATCAACGTTTACTGTACCATTCATTTTACTTCATCTACTATGCAAATAGATTTATTTATCTGTTTGTATCATGTCAGCCCAATTAAATTGATTCAAGTGTACATGCTAGGGGTGCGTCATTGATGGCTGCGCTGGCCTCGGTCTTGTTGAGCTTTTACTACTTCGATCTGCCATTCAAATGTCAAATAATGATATTCCATAGTATTCCGCATTTTACGTAGCATACCTATTTTGTGTCCACATACATAGGCCCATACACAAAAGGCCTACAAGATTTGAGAATTTTGGATGGCTGCCCAAGTATGAAAAGTCAGGTGGAAATGGGCATGGTGAATGATGGCTCTTTTAGTGTTCTAAATAGAGTTGCTACCAGCAATCACAATGTGACTTATAAATTAACTTATATGCATCAACAGATGATCAATATAAAATTTACATAAATATCTAGGCTTATCTTAGAGAAAATAGTAACTTCAACCTGAGCTGCCTGTAAATATACGTGCTGTCAACTAACCAATTACCAATACCTTCTGTCCCAGTCAATTTTATCAATATCCCCCGATTTCTCTGCACACTTTACATTTCTCCATGGATACTCGTATCTTCTACGCAGATTGTCGCTAAAATATTAATTGAAAATGGCTGAATTGCACTCTAAACACTTGTCTCTTCTTAGTTTCTCTGTTTGATGTTTGCAATACCACATAGCTAGCCAACCAGCAAGCGCAAATAAAAATAGATGAAATGCAATATTCCATAAATTAGACTTTATATCTGAATGTTTGAAAAATGCCAAGTTGAACTAAGATTGGTGTTTCATCGTTTTACATTGCGTTGCGGCTCGCAAACGATGCATTTAAAGTTGTCGTAAAAGAAATTATTTATGTCTCTGACAAGTCGAGTGCGTGCAAGTCGTCGTTCGAGTTTGGTCTAGCTGTTCTGGCTTGGCTCTTAGTTTGACTTGGAGAAATTTCATAGCCAATTTAGATGACTTGATTTGTGTTTTAATATCGCGGATATGCGTGGATGTGAGTTAATATGAAGTTGTGATTGAAAGCAGATGTGTACCCTCGATAATTGCTGAGTTTTGAGTCAGCTGTGGACTTTGTTGTTAATTTGATTTGAGTCATATGGCATGTTGCTGTAAAAAAAAGTTCATTTGGAAGTGTTATAAAAATTGACCGCAGCTATTTACGGTCATAGCTATTGGACTATATCATACCATTTGTATTACAAATCTTGAGAGCAAGATAATGAGGAAGAAAATTGAGGAGTATTTTCATTACACTCTTTTTCAAGGCGATTGTGGACTCTTATGTTGATAGATGACATATCTTTTATCGATCAGAATGTACTTTAACAGACTACGTATAGGATGTTACCAGTGGCTACGAAATAACTTACAGATGTTCTTAAAAAAGCAAAGCATTCTGTGGTTTTATACGTTTCACTTCTATAAGTCTTCCAGTTTTTAGAGAAATGCTGAAATGAAGTTAAAGAAAAAAGGAAGAGATTAACCAGCTATAAATTTATGTGACCACCATAAAGTCTCGTTGTTGGTGCTTAAACGAAAGCCTTTTTCTACAAAACCCACAACTCATCACATTTCCTTTTATTCCACAAAACTACAGTAGAATCAAATACCAACTCAGTGGCATACAATATTGCATGTCGTTTGACGCTAGGCCGCTCTAATCACCTTCAAATCAGAATAATGCATAATTAAACTGGCAGACTTCCTACAGATCCCTGTAAATACACTTGCTGTCGACTAACCAATTATTTACACTAAATGAAATCTCTATTTGCAAGTCTCATTAGAAATCATATTTATGACAAACACAAATTTTACAACTTCACGCCTAATAGTTGGCCGTCCTAAATTTCGTAACACACTTATTTTAACCCATTGTCAGCCAGCGTCAATAGTTATTTGTTTCATTTTGCATTTGTCCCAATCGCGTCAAATGCGTTTGTCTACCCGGACAACCATGGTGCTGATCTGCATACGACGCCAAGCATATAATAGCTCCCCCATACTTAGAAGACGTGACTAGCAATATCTCGACGACGTGGAATAATTCTGTTGTCGAATCGAATTGAATAGATTCAAGATTTGTACGTGAATTTCAACACGCAGAATTGGTCATGTGATTTGTATGTAGCAGCTAGCGGCAATGATATATGCAAAAGATACGGCCGATATTGTACGAGTCGAAAAACTACAAGATACAATAGGCGAGTAGTAGCACGCAGCAAATAAGATTTATTGGACATTTGAAACGGCGTCGAAGATCTATGGAGCTGATTTGTTGTATCTGCTCGCATAAATAATGCACAGAAGCTGCTTTTTATTACGATTGGCAGCAACAATAAGCAAATTCTATAAAATTGTATGATATATTCCAGCTGTAAATATTCGCAGTTAGTTTGACGAAGGCAGTAATGTAGCTATGTGCGTTGGATGCAAATGGTAGCAAAAGTACTCGTAGTAAGATTTTATTTGCACTGGAAAGTAAATGCAAACGTAAAATACATATCCTAAACGATTGTGGGTATTCGTGCCGAAGACAGCTCCAGAAAACTAGAAAGGATCGAAAGGTGGAAGTTAAAGCTGCTTCGGAATTGTCTTTAAAGGAGCTAAAAAGGTTTCCAAGGAATCTTGCGGAAGGTTATGCTGCCCAACTTTTTTATGGACAAAAGTTCTGGAATTTGAATTTCATAACAATAAAAAGGCGTTTGATTACGTATGAGGTGCTGCTTCATTGGTGCCAAACGAAGAGTTTTCTGCATCAAATTGACGGGGGGAAATGGATCTACTACGTCAATCCTAAACCTATTAGAAAGTGAGATACGCCACGTGAACCTGATTAATCAGTGTCCAAAAACCTGATTAATCAGTGTCGAAATATCTACGGATCGAGGTTTATATTGTGCATTTGGTGAGATCGAAAAGGTTTTGTACATTATGCACTTCTCATCTATTACTGAGGTTCGTAGCCAACTGCAATTTATACGTTTCAACCGATTCTTATCAAAAAGATAGCCAGAATGGATCGATATATGCGAAAAGTTAATACAGCTTCAACATGAAGCATGGATATAGCAAAAACAGTCAAAAATTACTTACAAAGAGTGAAATGGAAAACCTTGGCTCGCCCGCCCTACTCTTGCGACAGCGTTACTGCGAATTTTCACTTCTCTTGGACCATGCAGTATGCTCTATCAAGAGAGAGTTTCGCTTTTTATGGAAATATCAGAAAGTGGTACAAAAATCTAATCCAGTCAATCCCAAATTTTGGAAGAGAGGAAATAATTATGGCTTTGAATTGGGCATAAGTTAGGTTTGGCCATAGAAAAGAGTTGCTGCTTCCGCGTCTTGCATTAGGTCACCAATTTGGGCCTGGTTACAGCTGCTATGTGGCTGATTACAGCTGCCATGTGACCACTTCACTAAATTGAATCAGTTGACTCAACCTCATGGTGATAGCCACCTCTGCCAGCTCTTTAAAGTCGTAAAAACCACACATCTTGAGGCGTTTGCTATTTAGGGGTTAGCGATCACAGAGAGTATACTCGATGGTGTCCTCTTCCATCTCCTACCTCTTGCATAAATTACTGGATGTCAATCTCATTCTATCCACATGAGATGCAGTAAGGCAGTATCCTGTGAGCAAGCCAACCGTTGCTTTCAAACAGTGTTTGCAGAGCTTGAGCAGGTTCCTGCTTTTGTTTAAATCGGGTGTTGGCTATAATCTCCTGGCTTTCCTGGAGTTCCCATTCGGACTTAAGTTTAGCCCATATGACCGCATTTAATTTGCTTGTGGTATCAGCAATTGATCGCGGTACAGTAACACAGGGGCTATTCCCAGCTTTTGACCATTTCCTCAATTCGTCGGCTTTTTCATTGTCCTGGCGCCCACATAACAATTCACTGACAGCCACTCTGCTCGCGTTAACAGTTCTCGAAGAGCATCTGAAAGACGTAAAAGCGAAAGGCTGCCCTACTATTGACGTAAATTATCACCCGTTTGGTTGATGTTCCGCTAATAGACTCAACTGCAATGCGTAAAGCATACACGTCAGACTAAAAGATAGCACTATGGTCTGAAAGTCTATACCACAGGTCAAGGTTCAGATCCGTTTAGTAAACGTTCGAGCCAACTCCTGTGTCCGTCTTTGACCCGCCCATGTAAATCAAGCCTGTTCTTGTGGGTATCCTGGCCTGGACGTTCCTGTTAAGATATATTATTTTGATTATGGGGTCCATTTCCTTAGCAACGAATTAATACCGTATGCGGCAATCTGCAAAAATATTGCTGTAGCCTCATTGATTCAAATTATACCTCATCCCTAAACTCTTAGTGCGTATTGCCGCTAAGCAGTCACTTCTAAGGATGAACTGATTCAGCATCGTCAACCTCAGAATCATTTCGCACGCGGCCGTTTCCAACTTGCCTATGATCTTCGTAATACTACTGGGACATACTTTAGATGAAAATATATTTAATCTCTACAATTAAAAAAAATTATAAAAATGAATGAATTTATAAAAACAAAATAGCCAGTTTGGGGAAAAAGGTGGAAATTTATTTCACTTCTCAAATTATGTAATCAAATGTGAATTTAATTGCTTTTATTACCACAAAGGGTGGATCGAATGTATTTCCCTAAAATGTTTTCAAAATTTATTATCAAAATATTTGTTATCAAAATCAAACCAACGAACATAAAATGGAAATTTTAATTTGGAGCTGGTCTATATGCCCCCTAGCACTGCGAACCCCTGGGTCTATTGTATCGCGTCAGCGCGATGTTCTATAAGATATCTAGACTCCGTATGAACTTGGATATGTACCTTTCTAATGTCCCAGATAGATGGAAGAGTAGAGCCAAGAAGCTCTAATGTTTGTTTTGCTAGTACTGGACAGTGTGCGAGAAAATGCTCTACACTCTCTTTCATTTCTCTACAGTATTTACAGCAGTCGTCTTGCTCCTTGCTTACCCTGTGGACGTACATTTTGCTATGAATTTGACCTGTGAAAGCTTCGCATAAGGCCCCTATACCTTTTTTACGGATAGCTGCTACTTTTTTTGATCTCTTTGTATCGAAACTGAGGTAATTTTTTATGTGTTTCAATCCCGTTAGGTTAAACTAGTAGCTTGCAATCTCTTTCGCAATCCAAGCTCTTATTTCCCGGTCCGTACTAGCTTTTGAAAAGCTATAGCACGGAGTACGAACAATATAGAGCCATTTAACATATTGCACCTGGGTCCTAAGAATCCTACTACCACTCTACAATATGTTTTTGAGCCGTTCAAATACCACATATGCGACCGTTTCTGCGAGGGAGGTGCTTCTTGATGGTATTGAGACCGTGAACTTTTTATCTGGTCATTATTTGATCGCTGAAGGTCAGCATTTCCATTGTGTCCAATCATATTCGAATCAGTTACAGGTCCAAACATTTTCAAGGACAATCTTCTCAAGCAGCTACATATGTATGTATGTACATTGATTTTGCTAGCATTGCTTAACCGTATTCAGATTTTTTTCTAGAAATTGTCTTCTGCTATTCAGGCATCTGAATAAACAGTAAAATGTTGTTTCGGCAATAGGGTTCATTGAATTTCCTGTTTGCCTTAAGCTCGATATTCTGCAAAATTGAATTCTATCTGTGACATTTTTTGCTATTAGAAAAGGATTACTGATTTCAAGTAGGTGTATCTTCACCAATTCGTTAATTTTTCGTTACTATGAATGGTTCAAAGATATTGTCTTCTTGGTAGTTAGTTATTTTCAGAATTGATTTATCTTTTTAGTCATTGTCCTTGTTTTAAACCCTGGCATGTTTTCTATCATCTTGCTTAATCTTACTTATCTATAACATAAAAAATTTCCTAAGAGAAAACACTATGCAGTAGAATAGATTCAACCTGCTAACCCCTGCAAATATGTCCAATTTTGACCAACCACGTATTCAACCCATCTCAGTCCACAGATTCGAAGACAATATTCGCAACTGCTCTTTCCATGAAGCACAGTTTGTATGACATTTTGATCTACATGCCAGGAAATCAACTGTTCTTTTGTTCTCTATTCACTTGAGAACAAAGACAAATCTCGGATAAAATTGATTAACCACTGAGCTATTCCAGACGAACATGTACATATCGCATGTACGAGTACATAATTAACACTCATTGTTCCTAACATACTTGGAGTCATGAATACTAGGTGACAATTTTGGTACATACTAATCAGTTCATCATCATCATCACCACGTAAATAGGTTACAATTTACATTTTGCATTTCTGAACATCTAGATGCCTAGCAATGTACTCTCGACATGTAAATTACATTCGAAATGTATTGCCAACGTACAAGAATATACGATTTGCATAAATGCTCGTAATCACATCAGATTATCTCGGATTACATCATTCTGCTTCTAGATTACATTTTCCAACTTGAGACTGGGTAAATAGGTAGTTACTCCTAAACGTTCAAAGATACATTTGAACATAAGCAAAGCTAAGAACAAGTATATATTTTAGAATGGTTCAAGCGATCCGCAATGTTCACATAGTTCCAGAAGCAGCCAGTAAAAGGTGGGTGGGTGGTTGTAGTGTTTGTTAGAAGAAGTGAGCCCCGCACATATTGACTCCATTATATCTTCAAAGTACAAGTTATCCGATCGTCTCTTCACTTCATTCATGTTCCACAGTCCCAAGAAAATAACATGTATCTGCGCTAGAGCCAACATAACATACAGTACTGATGAGATCGCGACTCGACTCAGACTCGTAGTGTTCATTAAAGGTGTAATTATTCGCAGCTGACATGACTTTTATCCAAAGCAATTTAATAATAGTATAATTGCAGTTGGCATGAATAGATGAGATTTACAGTATCTACAAGTTTGCTTTGATTGCAAATTAAGTTTGGTGGAAGGTTGTCGATGTTCGTACAATCGTTTCTGATTAGTTACTAGAAGTCTTTTTTGTTTTTAACAGCAGTAAAACGTTTCTAATTATGGATTTCAATGAGGGAATACTATGGATTTATTTGTATCCTTGTTCGATTGGCATTTCCTTCTAATGTTGATCGAAAAGCTAATCACGACTATATCATATGTAAATCGTTAGCTACTTCTGCAACAGAGGAGCCTGTGGGATGGTACAGGCACTTCATAAAAAGAATTTTATTATATAATATTTTCGGAAAACTATTTGCTATATTCGTACAGGATTTCAATATGCATGTAAATAGATATTATTATTATTTTATTTATTTTATTTTTATTTTATTTGTTAGCCAAACAAGGCATAAATACATATACATACATAAAAAAATATGAAATATCTAATTATTTAAAAACAAACAAAAAAGAGTAAGGTAAAAATAAATAACACATTAATAAATAACTAATGGAGTAAACAAATAAGTTTAAAATAGACAATAAGTAAAATAACAAGGAAATAAAAGAATAACAATTAAAAACGATAATTAAACAAGAGCTTAAAAGTTATTGTGTACAAATGGCTTGGATAAGGGAAGATTTGTAGGATAGTTTAACTAATCATATCCATCCTAATTGCACCAATAGCACAATATACTCCGTCTATTTAAGAAATTAAAAAATCCTATGCTTCTGCAGAACTGATCTTCCGCTTTTATATATTTTAGCTCACCCAGGAAAAATTGTTTACTTCGTATCTATTTAATGCATAAATCATTGATGCTTTGCTGGTTATGCTTTAGTTGTTTTCAACCAACTAAACCACAACCATAACATATCATTAAAATTCTTCGAATCAACGAATCAACTCTTATATCTAATAAAAACTTAGAAGTTAAAGCGATACACTTTAACTATGAGCTCAATTGAAAAATTTCACAAATCTCCACCTCACATGATATAAACCGACCGAAAAAAGCCACCAATTCCGATTTAACGATGTTTGTAAATTAGAGTCAATTCAATCATAGTTTACCATAATATTTATCTCAAAAGCCTCCAGAGATTCGCCGCTGACGAAGATAACGACGCGGAAGACGACGAGAGTGCTACCCGCAGCTGAACGAACTGTGATTAGAAAGATAAACATACAAGAATAAGTTCTATCAATAAAAAAACAGAGACTGTGTGGCTTTACATCGTTAATTCTCTGACGGTGTGGTGAGATGCTGCTTCTTTGCACCTCGTCTGTGTGTCAACATTTTGATGGTTGGAGATTGCATGGGGAAATTTCGATAGTAGCTATATATGATGGTGGTGGATCATGACGCAGCCAGTTAAGTACACTAAGATCTAGCGCTTTGATATCTTCAATTTGGGGAGTAAGTAATAAATAATAAATTGGGAGAAGTGGCTCTGCAAATGTTAAAGATTCAGGAAAAGTCTGCTAGCATATTGAGAGCTGACTCTAGATTGCATACTATACTGCCACATTCACATTTGAAATTGTTGGGTGAATTAACGTAACCAAAAGACCAATGAGAATATGTATGTAAGTGCTTTACGCCAAAGCGCTTTACCATTTGCAAATCAAATTCATCGGTTCACAAATCCCTTTAACACTTCTGCATATCAATCAAACTGTAAAGGCTGGTACTGAGTTAATCGTGAAGCTAAATTTTGCCATGTCTCCATTATCTGGGCATTCCTCCGAGCGAAAATTTTGGCAATGGAGGAAAGCAGAGACACTGGCCCTGGTTATGCCGTAGCTAAAATAGCGCTGCCAAACTGGCGCTGCTATAGTAGTAGCGTTTACACCGCACAGCTTATAAACCAAAGCAAAAATGGCGTAATATCTGGAAGGAGCTCAATATAAGAACAAAAACACCCTTGCACCAAGGCTTCCAGATTGCGAATGTCACTCGAAACTAGAAATCCTATTTATGACTGTTCTAGTGTTTATACCACTGCTACCTTCACACTGATAACCGCGCTAAATTTTAGCAGCGCTAAAGTAGCGTAGCCAAAATAGCAAGCTCTGCTAATTTAAAAGTGGTTTATACCGCTGCTAAATAAGCAGAGCTCACTAATTTAGCTACGGCATAAACGCACTCATTGATCATTCTTGACGAATAAAATGTCAAGAATTTCAATTTTTGATCGATTTTCTTATCGGAAAGACATTTGCACTATTCAATTTTCAAATTCAAACCCCAAATGTCACTTTTTAGTTTGAAAGAATGAAAGAATGAAAAAGTTGCTTCAAAGCAACTTTTCATGCTAAAAACTGAGAACAACTCCTGCTTATTTTCGTGCTAAATTTTCGCCGAAACAGATTTTACGTGCATTTTTGTATGAAAATTTCACGTGAAATCGAACACAGTACTAAGCTTAAGGGAATAACATTTTTTTGACATGGATTGCACCAGGTGAACGAAGTGAATGAAAATTGAGAAACGATGAATATGAGTGATACTTAAATTAATAAGAATGATAAATGCAATATTAATAAAATCAAATAATAACCAAATAATAAAATAATAATAAAATTAAATAATAACCGCTAAAAAGGCTGATTTTGCCAAGATTTTGAATGCATACTCTGCCAAATGTGCTCTATACTGCGAGTAACTATAATTAAAAATCATGTACCACTTTGATACTTTTATTGCATCAGAAATTGTAGGGTGGCGTATTTTTAGAGCCATCACTGGCAGCAATTTCAAAATTGACAAGAGTAAAACATATGTTACTCCTTATCATATAAAAAAACATATACTAGTACAAAAATGATTAAAATGCTCCATGGTGGCAGCACTTTGCTAACACTACCACCATGCAGGCCCGGACTGGCCAGGTCCGCAGGTCCGCGATCGCGGTTGCCCCAAATAGCGTAAAAACGCGTTTTCATTGTTTTCAAGCACCTAATTTTCAAAAACTTTCCCGCATTTGCTGGGGGTATGGACCCCGCAGTAGAGGGCCCCTTTACAGATTTTAGCTGAGGGCCCCAAATGGTCCCAGTCCGGGCCTGCTACCATGTTTCAAATTTGATTATCATTTACAAATTTGATACAAATGCGACAAAAACTATCACCCAGGGTTGCCAGCTTATTCAGTAAACTTCTATCAGAATTGGCGCAACTGAAGAGACCAATACATTTTGTGAATTTAAATTGGATATGATTATCGGGCGTCAATTTCCGCAAACACAAATTTCGGGTGTTAGAAATGGAGGAAATTTGGTGAAGTAATACCGTTCTTGTGTGAATTTTTTTTTGAAAATTTCAATTGAACTCTGTAGACAAAGCATGAAATTTATTAAAAGCACGCATTTTTTTTTCTACAGAACAAAGAAATTTCAGGAGAGTCGTTCGTTTGAAGATTTTCTGTTTGTGTATCAGCGTTGCACATTGATAAAGAACAATTTAACTGGAAGCCTTATAAAGATCAATGCATTCTATCCATTTCGTGATGGTCTGATGACTCTATCGGAAGTTATCACAAGTAAAGATTTTGTGAATTTTCTCTCTTTTTTTAGGCACATAGCCCCACATAGGATTAACAATTTCCAAAACGTTATCATATTCATGTTTGAATTCAGAATTCATTTTGCATACTTGGTGTTCTGTTTTGAAAAGTCATTTACTGATAAAATTATTAGCATACCTATAAAAATATTGCGCTTATCGCTAATTCAATATAACCCCGAGAAATCACCCTCAAAATGTACGGTAATTAGCTTTAAATCGTCTTTACAAAATTCACTTTTCACTTTCATTATTGATACTCCCAATACTGAATACTTCCACTGTACTATCAAACAGTTGCCAAGTCGCGACCTGTAAAATTGCTTCAGATGATCAGTCAGAATTGAGTCTGATGTACTGAGTATCATTATTTTGATTCGCGCCAAATCTTTTTTCATCTTCACAACTTCATCCATAGCTGCTACTACTTTTCCGTCTACATTTTTTAGTCTGACTTGGATGTCAAATTTTGCACTTATGCTTCCTAGACATTCTTTTAAGTCTGTAGATTGTTGTTCCAGCTTAATTTCTAGGTTCATTGACTGCTGCATGCTCTTCTCATACGATGTCTTAAAGTCTATTGACTATATTGACTATATATTTCTCTGCATAAGCTGTGACATTTGCAACAACGCATTTCAGAATATTCGTTATCGTTGTCTTCACTTCTGTCGCACTGTTCAAGTCTGGGTACTCGAACGCATCAAGATCCAGTCCTTCAGATACCAGCGCGTTGGTTAAGCGGCTAATTAGTTTTGATTAATCACCTTGAGTAAAAGCTAGCCACTTTTCTAGTTTCTCCATTAATTCAACCAAACTTAGCTCATTGCACTTAGCACTAAAATACCCGCCAAAAAGTTAAAGATAGCTAAAATTTGATGACACCGCGAACTATTTCACACATACACTGACAATCAACTGGCAAAGTACAATTTTAGTATTTCAAGATTCCTAGGAATTACGATTCTGGTCACAAAAATATCTTAGTCCTTTATAACTCTTGATATTTCCAATCTAATGATAGTTTTTGCTTATCAAGTTTGCGTAGGGGAACATCACACCATACAGAAATTGTTTTTATACGTACTTTTCTCTGCACTAAAAAGACTTTTCTCTGATCTAAAAACAAGACCAACTTTCTGTTGCTGTGACACTTGCTAAAGGACTTACAATCAAAGAAGGGTTCTTAGTTTTGTATAAGAAGCTAGAGATACCTCGTCTTTAGGAAACATAATTTTGAACCTTTTAGACAGCTATGGGCTTAGCGAATTGCAGGTTGCTGGACATTATTAAGATGGTGCTAGTGCCATGTCAGGGTAAAAAGGAGGTGTTGAAACTAAAATTAAGATAAAATGCCTAGCAGCTAAATTTATAGTTGCAGCTAGCTCACAAAATCCATCGTGTATATCCTTAATCAATACCATCGAATCCCTTTAGCTTCACTCTTCGAATTGAATAATAATTATTAAAGCAGACGAGATCAATGAGATATCACAATTGCAAATGTGTCATCGATAGCTATGGGGCTATAAAAGAAGCTGCAGAAAAACAAGTTTATGTTTCAATCAGTAATCGAAAGTTTGTGGTAAATTTATTCATCTTTCACTACATGCATTCTATAACGATCATTTTAGGCAAATATACCAATACCAAAAACGTAGCTCTTTAATATGGGATGCAACTTGCCAATGGTACAGTTAAATTACTAATAAGTGATCGAGAAAATGTTAATGTAGTTTCGAAAAAATTAAACCATTTACAGAGAAGCACTGTCTGGATCTCAGATTTCCTAGATGACTACGAAAACCAAAAACTGCAGAGAGCACCAGTTTGAAAGCTTTCGCTAATTCATTTAGTCTCGGAAATATAGATAAGGCTACAGAGATATCCCTGCAAACCAATGGGATGAAAATTCATGTTTTCGCATGTACAATTTGATACTCTGCCATTTTTGACGGCGTGTGTTAATGAAACTTTCCATTTTAATGTAATTTATAGGGACTTTTCTAAGGCTTTTGATTCTGTGAGCCATAACTTGCTGCTCAATAAAATTAAAGGGTTTGATATTTTTGATCCTTTACTTTCCTGGTTTTTCTCCTATCTTCATAGGCGTTCTTGCAAATTTTCTTCACTCTAAACGTTCCCATTTCTTATCCTATATGACCCACATCCAGGGTTCCTCAAGGATGTATCCTAGGTCCTTTACTTTTTATCCTGTTTGTCAATGACCTTCCTTCTGTTATAAATTCCTCCTGTACTTTATATACGGATGACTTAAAATTACACAGGGCAATCAAGTCTGCGGACGATTATCACCAATTGCAAGCTGATTTGTTTGCACTTAATCACTGGTTCCAAAACAACTTCTTACCACTAAACATTTTTCATTCTCATATAAATATTTTCCACATATGTTCTCTTACTCCTTGTCTGGTGCTTCCCGGCCAATTGCCCAACATTTTAAAGACCTTTGCGTGGTGTTTGATTCTAAATTGAAATTTGCTGTTCACGTCATGAACATCACGGTCAGAGCCTCTGGGTTTGCTGGCTTTCTTTGTCTTGCGTTCTTCGTATATGTTTACCGACATTTCCACCTATATTTAATTATTTGTCTCCTTAGTCCGCAGTATTCTGGAGTACGCGTATTCCGCTTTCAATATTTATCTGATGCTATTGAATCAGTTCAGCGTAGGTTCATTCGCTTGTTGTTTTTAAATTTATAATACACTTCTTCTCTTTCCATTCTACGTGTGTCCTCGTTGGAATCGCGTGGACCGTTCCTCGATGAGTGTTTTCCTTTCAAACTTTGCCAAGGCTTTTTTTGGTCAGATCTTGGTTCCCCGATAACCAGACGTGAATCTAGTCGTCCTAGTCAATCACCGGAGGTCTTTTCTATTCCGTTTGTACTTACGGAAGTCAATTTTAATTCGCCTTTGTTGCCTCTTCCCGGAATGCACAATGGTCTAAAGCTTGGTCCTCTTCCGCAGTTTTTTTTAAATTTCAAGAATGTATTGAAAATGTTATCTTGAATTGCAATTTAACTTTAATTTTAATTTTTGTCGGCAGTTTTAAATTACTTAATTCCTTCTTATATTTATTTTTTTATTAATATTATGTTTCATTTTCATTCTTGGCCCTGTATTTGGAGATAATCTGTAGCGCAATGTTTAATTAATAGATAAATAAATAGAGAGGCAAATCTTTCGTCCAAACTCTTTATACACACACATGGTACGACTTTTTCTCGTTACGGTTTTTTTGTATCATTTCTACTGCAAGCTTCGTATTTATGAACGGTATAAAGTAGATTGTCGTTCAACTCACCAAAAAATAGTTTATATTCTTGAAAATACCTAAAATAGACAAAAGCATCCTTCTTATCCACAAAACTATGTTGGACTTCAAATAAAAAAATATGCTCTTATATGCGGGCTATTCGTTCAAATATTTACAACAACCCCATTTTATGTAACCTCCGAAAAAGTCCCAAACTTCCTTACAAATATCTACTTCAGCAAAACCTATTTTTTCAAGTTTTCGCTTCTTTCGAAAGTCTACGGCTTACTGCCCGCCAGAAGAAAAAGAAATGTTGCATCCATTTATCAATATCAAATCGAAAATTCTAAGAATTTTCTCAAAAGTCTCCTTGTCGACTTGTCGTGCCTTTACCATTGTCGTAGTGGTTGTCGTCGTCAGCGTGGCTGTTGCTAGGTATGCACATAGCCCCCAAATAAAGAAAACTCGTTTTTCGTTTTCATTCATAACAAAACTATAGACTGGTCGCCGCTCTGGCTTCACTTTACCAGAGAAAGAACAACACACCGCCGTGAGCCAACGACGGTCAAGGAGTATCAATAACAGGCGAACATTGTCGTTGTAGTCTTGTCCAGAGTCTCTGTAATGGACCAGCTCCAGCTCCTCCTGACCAAGAACCAAGTTCAACATTACCTTGTCGTAATTCCAGCTACGGAACCGTCCGATCCGAGCCAAGGATAGCATATCGCCAAGCACTGGTCATGACCAAAACAAACTCGGCCGATGAATTGCAAACTGTTCGAACAAACTTCGATTTTATCGGAAATCTGCTGCATCTCAAGCAGTCACCACAAGACATGAAAAGATATCGCAACGAAAGAAGAGGAACGAGAAAATGCTTGGCTCTCGATTCTCGGTGAACAGTTTTTCTCTCGATTTTGGCCAGTAATGGAAGTAAAGAACACTGAACATGGTTGAAAAAGTCGAAGACAAGTTTAGATTGGGAATAAGAAAAGTCGAAGGCAAACACGTAAATGCCATCACATCGACTATCACCACCCAATACAATGGCTTCGTTAGGGAACTGCATGCATTTTAGTTTTTTGTTGTAGTTCGACGGTTGTTTTTAACTGAAAAATCGTTAAGAAGATATAACCTCTTTGACTTGGATGGGAACTGAGCTGCATTCGCGGATTAAACTACACTGTAGTTATTCTGAACAGACACACTCAAACTCGTTTCGAAAGGCTGTCTGCCGTTAAGATTCGCCTATGAGTGGTTTCTGAACTTTTATGAAAATCCGTTGGATACGCCTGGTTAATAATTGAATCAACGCTGAGAAATAATGTGAAGTGAACGTTTAAATCGGATTCCGAGCTCATATGGCAGTAGAACGGAGAGTATCTGATGCGATTTCAATCCTCACCGATCTGATTTCAAATTTGTGATGACAGCAAACAAGTTGTCTCCTGTGTAATCTAAGTTGCATGTCTTCTATCTGCAGATGTAGCATCATCAAAAAGCAACAAAGAAAATGCAAGAAACTTGCTTTTGCTTGCGATCGAGGAGGAATTCGTAATGAGCTTTGAAGAGTGCTTGGCCGTCGGATGCACCAAACGAGTTTGTTTGCCCAACTTCAATGTTCCATTGTGTGTGGCATCTGCCATATCTTTGCCTTCCATGACCACGTCCGAACATTTCATACGCCAGTTTGCCGAGCATGTGTAATGGACAGGGTAAAGTATGCGATTACAGTCCATTATCATTCGATGTTGCTAACCTTTCTGGCTAACGTGATAGCGAGAGTCCTGTGGCGAAACAGTCTTCGCCCTTGACTGTCCGGGCGATTGCTGGACGGGGTGGCATTTTGAATTAATTTAATAGACAAAATAAGCAGAAAGTGTCTACCCATCGGCTGATTACGACCCCCTGGAGAAATATCGTGCTTCCATATACGAGCAACGGTTATAAATTGGTTGGTCAGAGCAGGAGTTGGAAGTGCATGCAAGCCATGTGCATGACGCTGTGATGAGATAAGTGTGGAACCAGTCGACTGTGAAATTCTTGATGGTCAGTTCCTCGGTCCTGTGTCAAAACCGAATGGTATAGAATATACCGATGTGACCCAACAAGAGAATTGTATTTTAATAGGGACGTTCCATTCTAGTACATTGAGGTTGGACGTTCGAATGAGCTTTGCTACGAGTGATGTTGTCATAAAGCAAACAGGATGGCGTTGCACTCTGATGACATTTCGTTAGTGCATTTGCACGCTCGATTACCCGATTGTGCAGTCAAAAGGTCCAAGCGAAAGTCAAAAGGACTATTGGATGTGGTATCGCTAATAAGATCACATTGTGATTGTGCAGTTTATGAGTTGGTCGGAGTTTAGAAATAGAAAGATATTTTGCTTTAGCTGAGACATAGAGACAAGTTCTTCGCCTTGTTTTGAGGTCAGCGTTTTCTGAGGTCAAAACAAGGCGAATTGAATACAAAACTATCAAAAATCATTTAGAATGTTTAATCAAATCCAAGACAGTTAAAAAATTAATTTTGTTGCAAAATGCAAAAAATGAGAAATACCTTGGTTAACATGTTAATGTCAATCGCAAGGATAAATAGCTTCCACCTTACACCATCAAAACGCAGTTCTATTTTTGAGACCAAAATTCAAATTTGTTTGTTTGTACTGCATTCTCAGTACAATATATAGCAATTAAAAAGCTATAAAGGACTGTCAGTGATAATCAAAGGCATTGAGCCTGGCATCAATGTAGAATTGAATCTCAAAGCTAGGAAACCTAAATGAGGACAAAATCTTACAATTCACAGTACGTGATAATGGATTATAGAAGAAGAGGCGACTAAATTTAAAAGCATCCTACACCCACTAAACCTTATCACTCACTCTCTAATGTATTGATGAAGAACTTCAATCGAGACCAAGGTGACTAAAATAAGCAGTTCAAAAATGTGATGATTGTGATAATAATTATGCTGCCAAACATAGAGGTTGCCCGAAAACATAATTCCACTTCAAAAGGTAAAATGAAGGAGTTTTTGAGGTCCGATGGATAGCATTATGCAAGCGCTTATTAAGAGTCAAAACTTAATAGTCCAATTTATTTTGAAATGCAAATAAAATCAATAAAGATAACACATTGGAGAGCGAATGGTCTTAGCTAACAGGAAAATTGCCTGCCTCACATCAATCTACGACATTGATATGCTCCTCATTTCCGAAACTCATCTCGCAGATAAAACACAATAAATTTAAGGTGCCTGCAACGCGTCCTGTAATTTACTGTCTTTAGCTTCATAGCCATAGTCTTCCTGTTTAACGTTTAGACTAGTGGTGGTTAGTAAAATGCCAACCGCTTCCTTATTCTTTGGAAGAAATTAGCAAAGAGTACATTTTGGCACCATCAATAAAGCTGTAAGAAGATTCAAGTGAGCTTATTATTTTGGCTACCTACTGCCTACTCAAATTTACAAAAGTATTTCAAAAACAAAATTTTAAAGCTTTTCTCATCGCTTAGAAAAAAGTCAATTGTAACAAGCGACTTCAACGATAAACACACGTTTCTAGGTTTTTAGCTCATACTGGCCAAGGGCGGTCTGTCAAACACACGAAACTTATAGCCAAAAACACTGCAGACACAGTAACCGATATGACATTTGTCATATAAATTATTTTGTATAACATATGCGTAATTGTCTAGGCTCTAAGGTATTTGGCTGGCTAAGTCGGCAAACATTAAAAATGTCCCAGACTTTATTGACTTTGGACTTCGCAATTGTACAAGCAGACTTCTTATACATACATACATAAATAACATTTATGTTTTAATTATTCTGGACAAGATTTTTCACTTCGCTAACTGAAACACTCAGTTTTCGACAAAATCAATTCTAAATTTTTCACATCATGTCTTCAACACCTTAAGTTTCTTAAGGGGGCGGCTGGACGTCCCATATTCTATACAAAACTACCAATGATTAGGTATTTTTCTCAGCTCCAGCTGAATATTTTTTGTGGGTTTTTTTTATCTGGTATGTAATTTAGTCAACTGAAATTGAGCGGTTGGGGAGATTCATAATTTTTTAAATTAGTATTGAATTTATTATTTTATTTGTATTTATACAACTAATTATGTCACTGCGAAATTTTCCAAAAAACTTAACGACAAAATTTTGGTCGATTTAGTGAAAAACGCAGAAAAAAAGATTTATCATCATTTGTCAAACCATAACTGAGAAAAAGGTACATAAGTGTAAAGTTTATATTCAAAGTTATTTTTTTACACTTTTACGTACGTAGTAATCATGCGGAATCGCTTAAAATATTCATCAAATCTCAATGTAAAATAAACCATTAAAATCTGAAATTCTAGTTTTGTTAAAAAAAACTTGCGACAAGCCACCTGTGGACGATTCAAACCGACAGGAGACATCAATTCTGTAGCTAATCTGTCTAACGATCGAGTCACGAAAGTAATCGCTATTGCTTTGCAACACTAAGAGCTAAAGTACACTTATCACTACAGAAAATGACACACTTCTTTTATTTGAATTCTAAGAACGGGCACGTAGAGAATAGTAGCTAAACAGGTCACTACTAACAAAAGCCCAACTCAATAAAGCTTCCAGAGAGCTCAGGCTAGCATCTGAGTAAAAGTTTCTATCATTCTTGGTCAAACTTTCTCCCACTGAGTGGAATTCGTTTTCAAAACTGGTCAAAAAGGTAAAAACAATCAGGGAAGCCCTACTGAGAGCTACCAATAGACACAGAGCCAGGTGCGGTACAAAAAAGGCGATTTCTTTCGCATCGTACATGGAAAAAGTTTTCACACCATCAAATACAACACTTCGGGAAATATACATAACTCCCAATCCATCGACACTTCGGCAGATGTATGAAAAGCATGCTGCATTTGATTTTCACAAAAGTGAAGGGCTTATATAATACATATGCATATAGATTTTTGATTGATATTACCGTTCTATGCACCAATAAATATGGCTTATCAGACTCTGCAGTCTCACATCTCACTTATGGGAGGATGGAGTAAAATGGTAATCGTAAAAGTTCGTGTCGAATTCTTGAGCAGTACAGACGTATCAGTAATTGTTCATGCTCCGTTAAAAGATCGATTCAGATTGGGGGATCAGCGAAAAATCAAAATTAACCATAATTATTCATCTCCCTCACCCTTCGCCTAGCTGGTATGTATCCTCTTTAGTTCACAGCCTTAAGCATAGCTTCCTTAGTTCTAATCTACAAAAGGAAATTTGTTCAGGATTTCCTGAACGAAGAACGTCCAGATATTATTTTCCAGTCAGAGACTAAGCTCAAGTCTCATCATCGTCTAGCCATCGATGATAACAAAATCTAATAAAATCAAATCAAATCAAAATAGCTGATCCAATCGACAATAAATGGGGATCAGTACTCCTCTCCGAAGAGCAGATCAAAGCACATAAGCACTTAATTCTAGGACTTTCGGTAATGGGCAAGTCACATCTGTTGGTGTCTATACTCACCCCCACTTTAGAGGCTCTAGCTGAATTGGTTCAAGATCTCAACAAAGTCCTAGTTGCCCACTTGCAGTCCTAGAAGAAATGGTTGTGGCAATGATTACGGATTGACCATAAAGCAATGGCCAATGAATACAGCAAGTTTGATTAAACCCATCTTTCCGCAAGAATTAACCTTCCGTCACTCTTCATCGGTTATCGGCTTTTGTCTTCGAGCCTGGTTGTCTCCCCCTAACATTTTAACACTTTCGAATTCCAAGCTTACCACGTTGAATCTGTGTGATGAGACTCACAGCCATAATCTCAACCTTGATACCACACAAAATCTCTGTTGCCAGGAAATTGATGGGGCTTTTGAAATCTACAATCATATTCTTTTCTCGATGATTGAAAGATTAGCGATCACCAGGAAATCATCAAACTTCACCGAAAACTTCACGATATTATACAGCTCCACAATAGGTGGAAAAGCTTAAGACGACGTTATACCTGTATATATCGTTGATTTCTCAACACTGATAACAATCCATACAAATAAACTTAAGCCTTGATAAAAGACCAGACCTTTAAAAAATCGTGCCTAGCCGTGACGTGTTGCAGTTTTGATAGCCCACCTGGTGATAAAAGATTAAATAACAATTTCACTTCTTACGCTAGCATATCTATCATATATTATATGTATATATATATATATATATATATATATATATATATATATATATATATATATATATATATATATATATATCCATATATGGCCATGCATCTACTTCGGATCCTATCGCTGCAATTTTCTCTTAAATCTACCTAGGCAAAAAACATAGCACTGAAGCTCATTTCGCCATAATCCTCAAAATCACGACTCCTAACTTTTTTCAGTAAATTGATTTGATGATTCTATCTCGGTTGTGTTCATCGAACACCTCCTCAGACACTTGAAGCCACGAAAACTACGTGAAGAAGGGGTCTTTAATTATCCTGGCCGCAAATCTCCCTTCAAAAAAGTCACCTGAAAAAGATTAAATTACCAATTTCATTTTAAAAAGTCTCCAACCTGCTTCTTTGAACATTTTTGTGTTTTTTTTTAGCTCCTGCCTCTATATTGTATAAGCAAGCGTGTTAAAATATATTTAATTCAAAAAACATCAGGTTTTTCCGATGTGGTCAACGTCTGTTATATTCATCCTTTTGAATTTGGGAAAATTACTGGAAGGTTAATTAACGGACAGCTAAATAAAAGCAACAAGACAATTTGTCTCTAAAGCCATGCACTCTATAGTGGTCTTAATGACTCAGTAAAAAGCAATTGAAGATACCATTGAGGGCAATAAAATTTCAGGTGACTGCCTTTTTGATGGGCAGAAAGTTTTAACTCCGTATGGATTGAACACCTTCAGTACAAAATGTTGAATTCAAGCTTTAAATTCAGCATATCAAGATATCGGCAGTTTATTTAGCAACAGGAGGACGTTCATGGCTTTTAACGAGACCTCCTCTGATTAGTTGCCAAAGCAATTTTGCTGGATTACAACGCTCGACCACATGGTGCGGAACAAGTCAAAAAGAACTTGAAAATGATCAAATGGGGAGTTCTACTTCAGCAGCCGTCGTATTCACCAGGTATTGCTCCTCTCGATTACCACTTGTTTCAAACCATAATCCGCAAGCTAGTTGAGATGGTTAAAGTGAGCCGATTCGAGAATAACCATACAAGATAAGTCATTCTATCGACATGATATTCGTGTGATGCCATAGAGATGGGAGAAAGTAGTGGCTAGCGATGGAAAATAATTTCAGTGACATGTTCTTTACAAAAATTTTTCAATAAAGCATTCATTTTCACAAAAAGACAGTACGAACTTATTCGAGTCCCCAATACAATGAAATCTCTTTTACGGAAACTCTATATTTGTATAAAAATTATCTCGTTTTCAGTTGTCTGAACATGCATTATAAATTTACGGTCCAGTTATACCCATATCAAATGGATGTCAAATTACTTTCTTCATAATTTACCCCCAAATCAAGTCTTTGCACTGATTTTTATGATGCATTTTAAATTCATAGTAACGGTACGATTGGCCTGAAAATGCCATCCGTTATATCACTATTATTCATGAATTTCACTTAATTGCTAGAAATAACTTCTCGTCAAATTTGAATTCACATTCATTTCCATTCCCCCGGATTTCTTCTGTATTTCCCATCATTGTCAAAAATCGTTTCTCATACCCACATCTTTGTTTTCAGTAGACCGCATGTTGCCGACTGTATTGTTTTTATGAAAGATACCCAATTCCATTTAGTGTGGGAGATTTTGTTTTCATGACAGCATTTAAGCCCACAGCACAGAATACCTGTCAAGATTTAATTCTGCATTTAAATGTCTAGAGAAGATTTAATTAAATTTTTGCCTACGATCTTAATCTGATCACAACTGATTTAGTCGCAATCAAACAGAAGGTAAAAGGCGTAAAAAGCTTCGTTTGGAGGATTTGTTACAACAAGATATTTTCAACGCGTAGGTGTAATGTTTGGATAGAAGAATATTGAATTTATGGTTTAATGTGATGGTATTTACATAAAATATATGTGTTAATTGGCTATTGGAGGTTAGTAGTTCTGTAAAATGATCAATTGGACTTGCACGGGATATTTGAAATTTGATTTTACTTAGAACTTATTGCAGTACAAAGTTTAGCTCAATGAGTGATCGAAATAGGCACGAAATTGGATAAGTTCGTGCATAAGTTCCTTATCAGCATCTCCGAAATTTTCTTGGTTTAATTAATCAGCAGTTTTTTTTACAGCTGCGTGATATCCAGTTAATTTTAAAAGAAATAAATACAAGGGTTGATCAATAAGTAATGATAATGAATATAAACCAAGGTGATTAAGCTTAAAATATATATTTATTTTTCAACAAAGCCTCCTAAAAAGTTCATACATTTAGTCCATCTTTTTTCCAAACCCAGGATACCCTTAGGAAAAAAAATGTTATCTTGACTCTCCCAAAATGCCTCAACAACGGCCATCACTTCGCTATCATCTTCAAATTTCTTACCCCGAAGGTGTTGTTTGAGCAGAGAAAAGAGCTAGAAGTCACTGGGAGCTAGATCTGGCGAATAGGGTGGGTGTTCAAACAGTTCAAATCCTGTTTCTTTAATTGCATCCATCGCAACTGCAGCCTTGTGGGCCGGTGCGTTATCTTGATGAAACAAAACTCTGGCTCGCAGTTTTCCGCGTCTTTTTTCATTCATTGCTTCTCGCAATCTTCTTATTTATTTATTAATTAACCAAACAAGGTATAAACAATACAAGAAAATATTTGAAATAAATATGTGTAAACGAAAAATTAAATAAATTAAATAATTAACGAATAAATCAATAACAATTGATAAATAACAAACAAAACATTGACATACAGCTTAAAAGAAGGCGTTATGAATAGCTTGGAAAAGGGAGGATTTGAAGGAGAATTTGGAGATCGTTGGGGAATACAGAAAACTTATAATGTTAAATATTCTGCAGCATCTATTTACCGGTTCATTAGCTGCGTAAGTAGTGGAATCTGGATAATCTTTAAATAAACGAGAGGACCTGGTGTTCCTAATAGGGTTATTTAATACCACCTTACTGTTCAGGAATTCAACTTTGATAACTCCTCTAATGACGTCGAATGTGAAGCAGGCCGAAACCATCTTTCTTCTGGATGCAAGTGTCAATATGTTTAGATGACCCAGTCGAAACTCATAAGGAGGAATGGTATTAAAATTTTAAGGATTGTATAGTTCTCTCAATGCAAAAAGTAAGAACTGTTTTTGTATGGACTCGAGTCTGTTACTGTGGGTTTCAAAAGCCGGTTCCCAGCAGATAGAGGCATATTCGAGAATGGGGCGTACAAATGAGATGTATAAGGATCTTGTGACCCACAGGTTACGAAATTCCTTGGAACGTCTTTTGATAAACCCTTGCTGTTTGTTTGCACGGGAAAGTATTTTATCATAGTGCAAGGTGAAGCGGACTTTCTCATCCAATATAACACCAAGGTCAACAACGTTTTCAACTCGGGCTAACAAATTATTGCCAAGGAAGTACGTGTTATGTGAGACCGTACATTTTCGCGAAAACTAATAACCTGCCACTTAGCAATGTTGAGAGAGAGCTTATTTTCATTTCACCAATGATCAAGTGAATTAAGTTTAACTTGGAGAAAGAGTGCATCGGATTTAGATTTAATGATGTGATACACTTTGAGATCATCGGCGTAAAGTAGATGAGATATATTTGCTAAGACGTCAGATAGGTCAGAAATAAATATATTAAAAAGGAGTGGGCCAAGATGGCTAGCTTGTGGTACACGGGAGGTAACATATATTTTTTTATCTGCGTAGTAAGAGCCCGATATAGTGGCTCTCTTTTCCAAATATTCCACCATAATAATTCCTTCAGCGTCACTCGACACTTTGAATTTCCTCGACGTCAGTGAAGAGGGTCGCTTCCACGTCATCGATTGCATTTTGGTTTATGGATCAAAATGGTGGATCCAGGTCTCGTCCATGGTCACGAAATGTGACAAAAAATTCTCCTGATCTGCCTGAAACTTTTCGATATTCATCTTTCAAAGGTCGACTCGTTTCTTCTTTTGTTCACGACATCTTCGACTTTTTTTACGTTGTCTTCAGTGAGCGATGTGGATGGACGTCTTTCGCGGTGTTTATCTTCAGTGGATGTTCTTCCCAGCTTAAACTCCTTGACACAGCGTGCAACGGTGGAATATGGAGAAGCAGAGTCCCCTAATGTTTCGACCATGTCGCCATGTATGTCTCTGATAAACAATTTTTTCAAACAGAGGTACTTAATGACAGCGCTAATTTCGTTTTTCTCCATTTTGATGTTCTCTTTTCGATTGTTCGTATTCAAATGAATGTACCTCCCTGGAATCGCGGCCTATTTATGTGTTTTTTTTATGCTGACTTAGTGAGTGTATGTGGTAGTAAACATTTTTTTTTAATTTTATGCGAACTGGAAATAACCGATTATCATTACTTATTGATCAACCCTCGTATGTCTAGCAAATATCAGCAAGTTTTTTAGTTCAGCCATGAAATAACTTTAGCGACATATAAAAGCAAAGTAACATTGATAGCTCTTATGAAAGTACAAATAACTCAGATTTAAATCCTCAAGTGAGATAACTATCCCAAAAACGTGGCAAAACCTATGTGATTATATAGATCTAATTAATACTCGATTAGACGACCAAATTGTTGTCATG
Source organism: Nemotelus nigrinus (assembly GCA_947369275.1). Classification (NCBI taxonomy): domain Eukaryota; kingdom Metazoa; phylum Arthropoda; class Insecta; order Diptera; family Stratiomyidae; genus Nemotelus; species Nemotelus nigrinus. Next base: position 24,041,739 of record OX376372.1, on the reverse strand, counting down.
TGCAGCTTACGCATGCAAAGCCATATATGTTGCTTTAAAATGCTTTCTAAATACCCGCACATAGCTGCTGTTCATAATGGTCTTAGATTAATTTAGCCAATGTCCAGGTTGGTCTTGTGAACGCTCTGAGGACGGATGTATTTAATTTAAAGCGGATCGAAGGTACACAATTCACTTATGTGGGTACAAACTTGAGTACGGTCTGTTTCTGGATTTTTTTAAATGTGACGTTCAAAAAGATGGAAAAAATCCCTTTGGATTTAAATCGTGTCGAAGTAATTAACATCGTAGACTATTTAAATGTTATTGCAAAATATTAGGAAATTCGATTTAGATGAATACGCTGTGTAGGTTTGAAAATATCGCTAGAATATCGTGTACATACAAATAGCGTCCAATGTGGTCTATTCTATTTGCAAAATTAATTTTAGTGACTGTATTTACTCAGTGAGCACTTTATGTGTCAGATACAGTCGATATAATCGTATGTTTGCTCAAGCTTAGTACGGAATAAGCACATTATTCGAGTACTGATCGATTACGACTAATCGTACCGTTTAACGACATTAAAGCTATCACGATTAGACGGACTGATTGTGCATCATTCCGGCCCATATTTTACGGACGAGCTTCTCCACGCATTTAGAAAGCCAAACAATAGAAACAGTTTCAATCTACCTGCCAATGATCACATAGAACATTTTGATTAAAATTAGTATTCAACACCTGTCTTGTCTAGAGCCCGTGCCAATTTCCACGTAGAAGTCGAGTAAAATCACGAGCTTCAGTACAAAAAGCCGTAGCAAATTTCCAGGTCACATATGGACAGTTCCAAAATATTAATGTTTGTGATATAACAGCTTAGAAATATATTTATGAATTAGATTTCCTGTTTACGATTTGCCATTTGATCTTTTCCACGTTCATACAGTTTCTACGAAAAAAAACTCTAGCGCACCTGAACCGCTAGAAACACTAATGTTCGAAGAACAGTAGAAGAATCATATTGCCCGGCGTTTCCTGTCAGCCCTATTATTGAGGAAATATTTATAATTCTTCCTCAATTATTCTTAATTAGTTTCCTGCATGCTCCTCTACTCAGTTTAAATGTAGAACAAATTACCCTAAATATATATAGCTTATAATGCTATGTATCACATAGCATTTATTGATACAAAAGTAGCACAACCGACTCGTGCTGGCAACCTTTCGCCAGTATCAAAGCGAAGAATATATCACATCTGCTTCAACATTTGAAGTTTTAGGAGTATAAAGAAATTAAGGGTTAACTGCAGCGAGTTTTTTCAAATAATCGAAAGCTTAATATTTGCTGTTTATTGTCACTACAATATCATAACCAATTGAAAATTCTACGATAAAACCGCTTAATAAAGATATTGCAAACAAACACAAAACCAACAATAGCTGGCAACCCTATCATGGCTTTTCAACCAAATTTGGCTTGAATAATGTTTATAATAGGTTCCAGTAATTGTATGAAATTCGTATTGATTTCATGACTGCACTCGAAGTTATAGGGCAAAAAGTTTTATTTTCCTGAGCGAATTTTCAAAACCAAAGACACAAAAATTACCATAGCTGGCAGCACCAATCGAATTTTTCAACCAAATTTCTATCAAACAGAGTTTAGAGTAAGGTTCAGCTACTGTGTCAATTTCATGAAAATCTGGTAACTTTTTCACATTTCATAGGGCAAAAAGCATTTTTTTTTTCTTTGTAATTTTTCAAGATGGCACCACTGGAACAGAGTTGCCTACGATTCAAAATCGCTTCTATCAGACCTGGCCCTACTTAAGTCCAATGCATTCTGTAAATTTCAATTCTATCTGATTATTGATTCGTGAGTTCCCGTGAACAGAAGTTTTTGAAGCTAAAAATATAGGTTAACTGAGAAAGGGTTACCGTTCTTGTCCGACATGAAATTTCCAAAGTTTTACTTTGACTGTGTAGATTAAGCATAAGATTTGTATACAGATTGGTTTTATTGTAGAAACGGACATTTTTTAGGATATTCGATGGTTTGAATGTTTTCACTTCCAAATTTTAATTGTTTCAAATTTAAGACACCAAAATTATCATAGCTGGCAGCTCCAACCGAATTTTTCAACCAAATTTCTACCAAACGTGGTTTGAAGTAAGGTGCAGCTACATTGTGAATTTCGTCAAAATCGAACGATTCAATCAGAACTTATAGGGCTAAAAGCAATTATCTTTTTTAGTGATTTTTCAAGATGGCACCACTGGCACAGAATCACCCGCATTTCAAAATCACTTCTATCAGACCTGGTCCTATTTAAGACCAATATATTCTGCAAATTTCAATAAATTCTGTTCATCGGATCGTGAGTTTCCGTGAACAGAAGTTTTTGATGCTAAAAATATAGGTAACTTGGGCAAGGGTTACCAGGCGTGCCCGTTATACCATATCAAATTTTTTTTTTGTTTATGTAAACAAAGCACAAAATTTACATATGAGTGTCTTTTTTTTAAAGAAACGACATTTTTTCAAGAGAGACGATGATTTGGAGGTTTTCACTTTCAGTGCCTGCCCTAGCTACAGGGTTGCCAGCACGCTCATTAAAACGTACATTAATCTACAACTAAATAAAACAAACATGTCCTGAAAATTTCGTAATCATGGAATAGCTCTGTAAAAAGTTATCGCAATTTAAAAATTTTCAAATTTTCCCGTTCTCTTTTTAGGCACCCAGCGCACACATGGGGTTAAAAAATTCCAAAATACTATCCGATTCACATGTAAAACTTGCTCGGAATTTATGTCGTTAACTTTATTTTTGCAAAAATTAATTGTGTACGGAATAATAGGTATATTAAAAAAATCACTAAAATGGCCGCCGGCGCCAAAGGGTTAAAGGTTATTAACTTTTTGTGAGACCTGGCACTATTCTGCATATACACCAATGTGTCCTGAAAATTTCAGCTCAATCGGATGGCGCGTTCCTGAGATTTTTTCACTGAAATTTTTTGATGATATATATATATATATATATATATATATATATATATATATTTTTTATTATATATATATATATATATATATATATATATATAGAAATATGAATTTTTGGCCAAAGTGATTTTAATACTAATGTTCTTCTTCGAACATTAGTAAAAATCTAGTCATTGTTGTTGTTTTCACAGTTGTCGCTCGAATCGCTTGGAACACAATTGCGTACCATAAGTAACTTCAATCGAAAAATGCAAATATATGCTTGAAACTAATCGTCTAAAGAACTCACATGCACGGCCAGAACAGATGCCACAGGTTCCAAGATGATTTGTTCCCGTCAACTCTGCAATTCAGCTACTATGTGTGTAGTTGTAGGAAAAGGAAAAGGAATTGATAACAAAATCGATAGAAAGATTTCGTGTCTTTTACTGAATGAAACAAATCCAAGTGCTACTCTTATGAAAAGTCCTTTTCTCAGCACTTGTTTCCAGTTGAAGAAATTTACGATGATACAATTACAGTGAAGCGCTGTAAGAAGTGTTTTTGGAGATCCCGCACAAACATTGAAATTTGATCATAAATATTTTTTGCTCATTCTTAATTTTTTTTTTATAGATTTATCATGGTTTTACAGTTATCTTTGTGTTAATGTGTACTGTGTAATGTTAATTGGCGGTAAAACACTTTTTATAGCCTACTTGAAGATGATGTACCCTTTGCACCAAAAGTGATGTACCCTTTGCACTTTCCGAAGAAGTTGAGACCAGTTTCCAATGACAAAATAAAATTCACCTCACTATCGAATTTCCATCAACATTTACTGTAAAACAAGGAAAAATATTCCATTTTTCCTAATGTAGCCATATAATCTGAAACCGATGAAGTGTTAGCACAGCATATTTTCTTGCTAGTGTCACAACAAGATGTCACCAATGTGTATACTAGGAGAATGACTATAGTAAGGGCAAATGTGTTTTGAAGTAGATTGTAGGGATTCGAAATCGAGCTGGAAGATGATGTTCGGCTTTTATTTGTTTGCTTCTTCTTCTAGCGTTACAACTCTGTAGCGCCTACCTTATCCTATGAAAAATTTCTTTGACTTGTTTGCAAAACAATGGGACAATAGAGATTTAGAAGACACCATTACTGCATTGGGTTCATTCATATTCTGGGCCGATTTCGTAAATGTGTTGATCTAGATGCCATTTTAATGATAATATACTGAGAGCTTTTGGAGTAGGTCAATCAAAAAATCAGTATTCGAGTTACAGGTTGCTAAATTTGACCAGCGATATTTAGTGTGTAACGTTACCAATGACAGATTATTTGACCATTGCAATGATTACTCATATTTGTTGGGTTTTTTTAAAAATGTTTTATGGAAGCAGCTCTTGAATAAAATACAGCTTACTTAGCTTCTAAAGGAGATCTTTTAATAAGGTCGAGGGTAGACAGCTGAAAGAGGTGGAATTGAATCGTCGCCTGATTAAGCTGAAACGTAGAAAGCTCCGATTTAAAGGAATGCTTTGAACCAAGAAATTCTGATAATTTTGTGTTCAAACAGACATTGTGAGTCGGTTTCAATAATTTCACTTGACACTGACAGGGAGTTATGAGTGGCAATGTGCAAATCAACACCTTTAATATTTGCAGTACGCAGCTAATTACGGTCGTTTCTGTTTTTGGTCCAGCAACCGTCAAGATTTTCTTCGTTTTTATGGAAGTCATTTAACCAGGTTTCTGTGAAAGTAAGTACATTGAATTGACAAGATGTGGCGTCAAGGAAGTGTTTATTTAGTTTGCCTCTCATAGCACCACAATTGTGATGAAATAATTTGAGGCCATCTGGAAATGATTTTCTGTTATAATGGATACTTGTTAAGACAGTTCGTCTTGAGCTGCGTTAACGGACATATCGTTTAGAAAATCTGGACATAAATACAACAAACAGACATTTTAGTCACTGTCACACACATCCGATAGTTTGCCAACGGAAATACGAGGAGTGTCGAGAAAGAAGAATAGTGAAGAGAGCGAAGAATAAATTATGTGGAGGCGAAATCGGTTTTCGACTTAACACGAGCAAAAGTACTTTCCTCCAAAGGCAAGTAAGTAATCATAAATAGTAGAGAAATTTCGGCAGCATCAATTTTTTGAATATACTATATTTATTTTTCTCCTTTAAAATTTTATTATAAAATTTGAAAACAGGGTTATTCCTAATCGGCAGATCATTTAGTTTTGGCCGGAATAAAAGGAAATGAACACTCAGAGCTGATCTTCAATAACGGGGCTTGTGAATCGGAACCAGGTTCTGTTGATGAGTCATGCGAAGAAGAAGAGGAATCAAACAAAGTTAAAACTATATCTGAAATCACGGCTCAAATAAACTAAATCAATCAACAGATGGCAGAGATCGTGCAACAACTGAAGGAGACGCAGATGAAATTGTCGAAACAGAGAAAGTTAACAAGAAAACAGGATCTTACTCCTACTACATCAATAGCACACGAAAGTACGTAGAAAGTTATAATAGCAGAGAATGCAGCCGAAGGATATTATGAGAGAGAGTATCCTGTTTTTCCTAACCCGAAAAAACTAGCACCTGTGATTTTGACGTCCAAACCAAACTCCTCTCGCAGCAGCCAAAAACAAACGATAAAAACGGACTTACCGGACAAAACGACAGCGCCCCAAGCTACAAATGACACGATAGTAATCAAATTGACGGTGCTAATCATAATAAGGAAACCAAAAAATGGATTCAATGAGAGCCATTAAAGATCTAAATGTTGATTACTAGGCAGGTTAAAAGTGTTTATCTAAATATCCAGCATGCCTCGAAAAAAAACCCATGATAATAGAAAACTGACGAGATTACTAACGGCAGAGAAGATACAGTTTCAGACCTAATTCTTGCCCAAAGAAAAGAATCTAAATTTTGTTATTAGGCGTTTACATGGACACGGAAAAAAACCTTGAAGACCAATGGTTCCACCCGATTGAAGTGTTCTTGCTACTAAACTATTAAAAATCCTTTTTTGTAGGCAAAAGACGGACATTTATAACATAAAGACAGAGTACCAACTTATTAGCAAAGCGGAAGTGCAAAAACTACGCGGTGGACAATGTCATAATTTGCCCATACACCCAAAAATTGAACCACCCAATTCAGATGCGTCAAATGTGATCGGCTTCACTACTACTCGAATGCACCGAGCAAAAAAAAGTAAAAGCTAAGTGCGTAAACTGAGGCGGGAAACTCTCTGTCAGTTATGGAGGATGCCTTAAGCATCCAAAAAAATATGAAAAAATTAAAAGCGCAGATCGCTAAAGCAACAAAACGTGTGAACTGATGCAATTCCTCTTTCACATCAAGTCGATATAGTCCGAAATCAGGAAAAATTCCTGAAATCTGGAGACCATCTCCGTTTTCCAAATTACATCTTATATAGAAACGGCAGACTGTCTGGCAAAGGAGGTCACACTGCTATTCTCGTAAGAAGAAATATTAGCCACCATCATATTTCTATTCCCAACGTAGTCCAAATACAGGCAACAGCAATCAAAGTACACATTCAGCCTTTTGACTTTGTGGTAATCTCCGTTTATAAACCCCCAGGCTCACACGAATTCAGCCAAGGTCTTTCAAACCTTTTTGACCAGTGAGGACCAGCATTAGTAGCAGGAGTTTCAAATGCTTACCATTGACTCTGGGGTGACAGGAGTCAGTCTATTCACTTCCAGATAACCAGCAACCACGTCCTGGACAAAGGTTACTCACTATATTTTCAGCACAGTGTACAGAGCACTCATTAAATTTTCAGCACAGTGAACAGAGCACAATATTGGATGAACTCCCATCCGATCATAAGCCAGTGCTCTTTTCGATAAAAGACGTCAACATAGCCAATCCCCTGAAATTCAAGAGGAAAGCTATCTGGCAAACTTTTCATAGCGCAATGACGAATGAAACTTTCCAGCAACCGTATAAAACTGCTAGCGATATCAGAGGGATTGAATCTATCGGAAAATATAGCCCAGATAAAAGTATAATTCACCGCTGAATAAATCACGAAAAGAGGGCTACAACATATACAAGCTCTCGAGGGTCATTCAAGAGCTCATTTAAAAACAAACCGAGTTCAGAGAAGAGCTAACTTAAAAAGGGAACCAAACCGATTGACAACTAACATCAGTTCTCAGAACTCACTGTTGATAAATGGGAAGTGGGAAAAATTTTTAAAGAGTATGGAGCCCGGTGACAATAATTTTTGGAGGCTGATCAAATAGAACCAGCAAGTCACGGCTCCAACGGCCTCAAATATGACAACGTGAGAACTGACAAAGCTTCTGCAGACCCATTAAAGCTGCAATTAAAAAAAAAACAACAAACACAGAGGATTACGATCAGAAGGAAGAAATTGAAGAAAGATTTGCCAAATTTCATGCTACAACAACCGAAAGATGTGAAAAGATTCGCCCCACCAAAATAGGAGAGATCAAACAACTGGGAGCTTGACTCAATGAACGTAAATCACCACAGCTTGACAGGATAACGAATACCAGGCTCAAACATTTACTCAACGATAAAATCCAAGAAATAACATAACTAATGCGACCTTTCGTAGAAAAAGTTCCCGAAACGTCTGAAAAAAACAACCATTAATGCGGTGCCAATACCACACAAGCATCTCACAATTTCTCAAAACTGGATACAAAACATCCTTTTATCGTTTTTTTATGATAATTTTTTTTTTGTTTATGATAATGCCAAAGCTCAGGGGATTGCCCTTTGAAGCGAATGCTTAGCGATGGTGGTGGGGAGACACATATGGGAGAAGCCGATATCAATTATTCTATTATTCTTTTCAGTGCCATATTTATTTCTTATTTTCTAAAGCGCTAGTGTTATGCCTAGTCGCTACTAAAGCTTTAATGGAGCGCTGGTATTGTGCCCAGTCGCCGACTGTTGAGACAACACAAGACGAACAAATACAGCCATGGGCACGGCAAGATTCGAACCCGCGGGCAGTAGATCGCTGCTTCGGACTGACGCGTTAGCGAGCTAAGCTACCGAAAACTGATCGAACCCTGCCCGTCATATAGAAGGTCAGTCGCGACTTGCAATCTGACAGGTACTAATGTTCTTTTATTGGTCGAAAAATTTACGTCGACCGGTCCCAAAAAGGTACATTAAGCCCGCCATCCTGGTACGTTAATTGCTTTTACGACTGGCCTTCTATATGACGGCCAGGATCGAACGCATAATATTTTCATGACTCGCGGAAGAAGTCACCGAAAAATCCATAACCACAAAAGTACAGTTAGGCTTCGGCGTATTAGACTAAAAAAAATCAACGGACTATGCCATGTTTGATGTTGTCCAGACATTCGACAAAGTCTGATATGCAGGCCTTATCCTAAAAATATTACAACTGATTGGATCATTTCTTGAGGGAAGACATTTTTTCCCAATAAAAGCCAGAGTACCGTAAGGTTCTCCTATCTCTTCACTATTGCATACACTAAACACTGCAGACATCTCAATGGCGCCCATAACGAAAATCTGTCTTTTCGCAGACAGCACCTGCATCTACTACACATTTCGATGGGCTGAATTTATAACCAGCAATCTTCAAAAACACATCGACACTCTAATGAAATACTTCCAAAAGTGGAAGATAAGCAACGCGGAAAAACCGCAAGCAATCTTTGTGACGAAACGACGAAGACAAAATCCAAACCAACTGAAATTAGACGACGAGCAGTGGCGGCTCGTCAGGGTGGGCCCGGCCTGCCTGCCCCACCCTGAAAAGCCGCCACTGAGTTAAAGTAAAGTAGATATTTCTTGTTGGTATCCGCGAATACCTTATAATAGTGTTTTTGTGTCGAGCGGGCCCAGTGGCGGCTCGTCAGGGTGGGCCAGACGGGCCGGGCTCACCCTGACGAGCCGCCACTGACGACGAGTCCATAGAATGGTAACAAACATCTATGTACTTGGGACTAACTTTTGACTTTCTTGGAATACGAACATACAAAACAATCGAATAGCTAATTGCCAGCGACATATTGAACCAACTGTACCAACTGCTTCCATCAGGACAGATAAATATTAAGAGTAGGAACTATAAGCAGATTCTCATACCAACCATCACCTACGAAAGTACAATCTTTTATTTAAACGCTAAATATGAGCATTGGCGTTCATCTGCAGATTGCTTTTGTTCACTTATTGAAAATGTGCTTGCATATAAATATTTTATATGGAACATGCAAAGTATCATTCTTAGTATTTGGAGTATTTCAACAAAAACCCCCAAAACGCCCTTCTAAAAATTAATTTCCAGCTTCTCATCAATAAAGCACATAACCATAGTTACCGAAACAATCATTTCCATCACTTTTATGAAAAGTCATTACACGAACCATCAATGAATATTCCAGTCAGTCAGCTTCTGAAAGCAAAGTAATTTCTTCTTACCGTACACACTTATTATCACTTAACGACCACATTCCCAGGCCATTGATAATTTATGAACTGTATTTATTACGTCGCCACAATAGCAGACCTCTGGCACAGGCACACAAAAGATTTAATTATCGTTGCTTTGCCTCCAAATCTCATAAGCGTTCTCCTAATGACGCCCACGTGGACCATTGCAGGAGCAAGTAGAAGGTATCCATGCTCTTCACCAAGACCCAAGATTTGTACTCCATTGTATCCTGTCGCCCATAAAGCAAATCTCACAAGGCAATCAAATCGCTCGCACTATGAAATGGATTGGAAACTGGAGTTAACGTTCTTTATGTTGTGTGTGGATGTGTCATTTATCGTCCTGCCAGGCACACACGGACAAAAGTTGCGAAAAAATTCAATTGCACGCAGTGAATACCATGGAATTTCGTTTATTTCGAAAAGACCATTGTGTAATACATGCCGACGAGACTTCCAGAAACGGTTAGGGAGCTGAAATTTTCTTCTGTTTGTCGAGCTCTTGCCCCAGATTCCGATGAATCTGGTCGTGGTGTGTCGCGAAAGCAGCACAAACGTTGTCTACATGTCTACCTGTGAATAGTGAAGATGACAGGGAATTCCGCCAGGGTCGGTGTGCTTGACTAATCGGAAGCTCTTACGCGCTAGCTTCGGCAAATTTTAGTAAGCAATTTAGCGTGGAAACAAGTCTTGCTAATGGTTTCACATTACATTCACCAACTAAAAATTAATGTGCTATTGCACAACGTCTTGGATATGGAGGAAGAAGACGTACAGAGAGTTATGTTACATTATACTCGTGAGCACTCGAAGCACAAACCCAAGAAGACAAAACATGAAGCTCTCAAAGTAAACGCTTTACATGTGCATAGCTTGCAATTTTCATTGCAGTTGTGGAGTTTTGTCTCTCGGTCGTGGTGAATGTAGTTTCGGATTCGGAGCAAGAATTAGAAAGTGCTGTCTTCGGAAGTTTTGAGTAAGAAACGAAACTGGAATGGAAAATTCGCGGAAGAAAACGAGTTTAAAACGTTTTCGTATGAAGAGATATGTATTTTCAATTTTAATGCGCCCCAACTTCTGTGCCTTAGGCTAACTTTAATGCGGCCTAGCCATAGATTTGTTTTTCATCACAAGGGCCAAGGAGTACAACTTACTGAAATGGTTGAAATTTGCCTAGAATTTGCAGTTGCAGCCTCTACCGTCCGGTTTGACTTCTTAAAGCCTTCTTTGGACTGTTTTAAATCATTAAGCATGAACATTCATCGCACCCTGCAGGAGGTAACCAAGGCTACTAGAAAGTAGTCATGAATTTCCCTGGCACTCTTGAGCCACTCAAAATATACTCAAGTCACGAAAAGAATATGCGAAGAACAGGACTTCAGCCTTTGGGTGGTACATAAAATGTGTTCATAACCACTGGGCTGTTTGTAGGAATAGTGAGCTCCGAAACGTAAATGGGGCCAATTCTTCCATCCGACGCACGCTTTCCCAAAGTCCGGTGAAAATACGACTTGGTCATAAATTCGTAATGTAGTCGTAGTCGGAGTAAAATGTAGACACTGTGCTAAATGGACAACGGCTTGATGTACTGGGTCAGAATACCGTCATCGTTTCCATTGCTACTAGTTGTTGTCCACGCTTGTGCCTCCGTCTTGAAATTCGCAGTCATGTCTAACCCAGATAAATGCGATAGTAAAAGGTGGATGGACGAGTGTGTCATTGATTTAGTGGCCTGACTTGAGAAATGAATCTAATCCTCTCTAGTTAGTATGTTCATTGTAGTACATTGTTTCTTCGTGCAAAGTAAAATAAATTACCATGGAAAAACCCGAGTAAAATAACGAAGACACATGTATGGACTGATTAAGCGGAACTTATATTTGGATTCGATTAGTGAGATAAGTTTGACGCTAGCATTTTCAATATCTTGGTGATGTAAAAACATTAGTAATGGACTGTACATAGAATTTAGAAAAAAAGGAAATATTCATGGAATTTTCGGCCCATGTTTTTCAACAAGAAAATTTTATTTTATTCGCATTTCTGGAACTCGGTTACCTTAAAATTTGGTCGGATAACCTTTTCTTTTTCTAACCTCATCCGAGCGCGTTGTCATTGATTTCACCAATCTTTTGATCTTTGATGGCTGTATTTTCCCCCATTCTATGTGGTTTTCGTTCTTTAGCCTTTTTCCGAATCTAGCCCACAAATGCTCAATGAGGTTTAAATCAGGGTACTATGAAGGTGAGCGCAGTTCAGGGGGAATGTTAAACAAAACTCAAAGTTTTGCGTTGTGGGTAGTATGTTCGGGGTCTGTTTTGCGTTGTGGGTAGTATCTTCTTGAAATATGAATGTGTTTTCAATCTCCAATTTACGAGCATTTGATTTAAGATTGTTTTTTAAAAAATTAATGTACCTTTTATCGTCTATTATTCCTTCTACAGTGGCTCACAGCTTATTTGATACAGTGACTATTTAAAAATGCCAATCACTGTAACTTTGAAATAAAGAACCCTATCCAAAAAATTTAAACGTATTTGACTAGATGCATGTTCAACGAATACAATGCAAACAAAAAATGTTCCAGCAATATTCCTCGGCGTCCGGTAAAAGAGAAATATCACTGGCGCAGAAAAATTGCAGCTCACAGCTTATTGGATACAGACACTTCAATGCGAATAAACTTTTATTTGTCGCGCCGTTAATCTGTCTTGTTTTTGTTTCTTGAATTTTTGATTGTGTTTAGACATTGGCTGAAGTAATTTTTAACACGATCTTGTAAGCTGAAGCGCCAAAATGAGCCAAAATTGTAAAATGGGTCATCGCACCTCAATTGAACAGCGCGAATTGGTATTAAACCACTTTAAAAAAGGACAAAGTGTTCGAAAAATTGCTGAAAGTGTGAATTTGAGTGTGTCTACAGTGCAGCACATAATTGAGCGCTTCGTACACAAAAATCGGGTAGAAAATAAGAGGAGAAATGCGCCAAACAATATTTTCACTGTAAGGAAAGTGAAAGCAAACACGAAGATTTCCGCTCCAAAATTGGTTACTGAGGTTCATCGTGAATTAAGGAAGTCATGTAGTGCTGAAACCGTCCGACGAGTGCTTCGCGACCATGATTTCAACGGGCGAGTAGCTCGTAGGAAGCCATTCATTTCCAAAAAAAATAAAATAAGCCGATTTGCTTTTGTCAAAGAACATTTGGGAAAGCCATCCGCGTTCTGGAATACGGTTATTTTTGCGGACGTGTACAAGTTTAACATTTTTGGCTCCGACGGAATGTCATATGTCTGGCGCAAGGCAAACACTGAGCTAAACAAGGAGAACCTCAAAGCTACTGTGAAGCATGTTGGTGGTAGTGTGATAGTTTGGGCCTGCATGTCCGCAGTCGGAGACAGAAATTTAAAGTTTATTGAGGAAACAATGGACCAAACAAAGTACCTTGATGTACTCAAAAACAATTTGCTGCAAAGCACTGAAAAACAGGGTGTTAGCAACCAATTTCGGTTGTACCAAGACAATGATCCAAAGCACAAGTCGGGAATTGTGCAGTCCTGGCCAATTTGGGATTGCCCTCATTTGATGTCTCCGCCGGCACAGTCACCAGATATGAACGTCATTGAGAATTTGTGGAGTTTGTTTACATTAAAACATTACATTAGAAAACACAAGATTTCTAATAAACAAGACCTGAAGAAAGCACTGCTAGAGGAATGGCAAAAAATTATTCTTGACATCACAAAGAAACTCGTTGACTCAATGCCGAATACGCTCCAAGCTCTGCTTAAGGCTAAGGGCTATCATACGAAGTATTGAAATCAACTGGAAACCTCATAATTCACAGCAATTTTAATGTTTAATCAAACTGTATCAAATAAGCTGTGACATGAAATTTGTTATTAATTTTAGTTTTTTGTTTTTTAAGATGTAAAACAGCAACTTTTTAACAAATATAAACTTGTTTAATAAACAAAAAACAGTTTTCTTTAAAATGGTGTTCAAATTTGATTGATATTGTTATTATGTTTTAAGTTATTGCAACCTAATTTTTTAAAGAAGCGCTTTATCAAATAAGCTGTGAGCCACTGTATATATTCAAAATTACCCACCCCATTCTACCCCATACACCCCGACACTATCACAGAATCACCCCCATATTTAACAGTTGGCTGCAGGTTACGTGGATTCATTTGAGCGGGTTTTTGTCTCCACACATTTTTCTTTACCGTTACATTCTATAAGCGTGAACTTACTCTGAGAATGAATCTTTTTCAGAAAGCCATACCACTATGTTTATGTTTTTCCACGAACTGAAGACGTGCTTTCCTATTTATCACACTGATCAAGGATTTCTTCCTAGCAACACGGCTGTGATAACCATACTTTTTTAACACTCTTTTAATAGTTGTTGGATCGCAATTTTTTCACACTCTTCTTTAACCTCTGCTGCAACTTTAGGAGCACTTTTTTTTGGATCGGATTTAATTATTTTTTACGATTTCGTGGCATTCCCTTACAATAAAAAGCTTTGTACTTTTTTACTACATTGAACACTGTTTGTTTACTTCTATTTATTGTTCTTGCGATTTTACTTTATGATTTTCGTTGAAGGTTTGAATTTATAACAATCTCCTTTTTCTTAATTTGTTAATTCCTTTTGTTTTCGACCAACAATAAAAATATAACTTGGACATCTACTGACTTGCAAATAAGGTTCAACCGCTTTAGTTAGAAAGTAGTTAGTTAGTTAGTTAGAAAGAGTTAGCCACAACTGCTTTACTTTGAGTTAGAATGGATAACGTTTTAAAATTTACCATTTTTAACGGTGTTTTTATGGCCCTTTTTACAAATGAGTCCACTCGTCCATGCGATCAAACCGGTTTTTAGAAGGTAGGAGTCAAGTGGAAGTCCAAATCAACGTACCCGCCCTCTTCCAATCCCGCTTTCTAAAAATCCGTTTTGATCGCATGAGCACATGTGTAAGCACCAGTGTTGCCAATTTAGCTATTTTGTAGCTAGATTTAGCTACAAAAAGAACCTGTTTAGCTACGTAATTTTTCATTTAGCTATTGGCTACAAATTTAGCTACAAATTTATAGATTATAGATAATTTAAGTTTTTGCTTTGATTGCATTAACTTACACTAGTTTATTAATATTTAAAACACTCAGTGCTTAAAAATAATTTCCTCAAATTCTAAGGTAATCGCCAATGCTTTGGGTAGTACTATAGTACTACTACTATGTACTATGTCTTTCTAGGCATAGAACAATAATAATTTTTTACGAACAGTTTTATTTCTTTTGTTCGGTGCGAAGAAAAACCGTGAGTTTTAACTCATTAGGAATAAACTAAAATAGGTAAGATAAACGAAATATGATGAATATAGAATACACTTTATCTGCCTAAATTTGAAGACAAGAACCAAAAAATTCAGGCGTTGACATAAAATTGAAATAAAACGTAGACAAAGTGTTCGCACAAAACTCTAGAAGACATTAGAAATCGTGCTCAGTAGTCAAATCAAACGTTAGAATTGTGCTAGCTATGTTTTTTTTTCATTTTGTAGAGTTTTTCAACACAGCGAAAAATAAAGACTATATTTTCTGAGTTAGGGGCAGTTTGTTTCCATACTTCACATCGGATTTGAAGGCAGATTTTGATAACTGTATTTCCAGTATTTTAATTGACGAGTCTACGGACATTTGAGTGATATTTAGCAAAAATTTATTACAATTTACTTGAAAGAGCTAGAAAGGGGAGCTGTTGAAAGTATTACTACTGCCATAAACACGTGCTTAGAAAACTACATCCTAAATATTACAAATATGACAGACAAATCAATTGTTATGGTCGGAGTCAATAACGGTGTATTTAAAAAATTAAGTCGTCAAAATCCTTTTTTAATATTAATAAGATGAGCTTGTCATTCCGTTCAGGTTTCAGTTTCTGCAGCTTGAGGATCGTTTCTTCCCCAAACCTTAAAGTTTTTACCTGCAGAAATTTATAATTGGTTCTCTAATTTCCTCAGAAGATGATACGGAGTTCGTAAACGAGGTGGTTGTCAATAACGGGATCAGTATCAAGGATCATTAACCAATAACTATGGCCAAAACTACACTTCAGCATAGTACAAACATCAGAATAATGTTATTTAGCAAAAATGATTTGCAAGGAGTATAACAATCAAAAACCTTTTACATCTCCTATTTCTTCAACCCATTTTAAAGGATGCTTCTATCATGAATCAAAAAATAGAATAGAATTCTGTTGAACTTAATAAGCTCTTCAACGATTTTTATACTCTTTTATACTGTTAAATTAATAAACTACTCATAATACAATGTATATCCAATATTTTTCCATATCAATTATATACATTAGCTTAATAAAACTGTTTTCCAGAACCTTGAGTTTTTTATTGTTGAATTTAGCTACACTTTTTAGCTACAAAGTGAACATTTTAGCTATTTTTAGCTATTTTTTCCCTCAAATCTAGCTACAACGGCTGGAAAAAAGTTGGCAACACTGGTAAGCACCCTTTTTGAGATTGCCTTCCAGAAATTGAACGTCTCAATACTTTTTGTGCTTTCAATTTTAATGATTGGAGTTTCTTGATAAATATTTTTTTTGTTTTTGTATGAAAAATATTTTTTCTTATTGTTACGTAAATATATATGCACTATTCTTTTTCTATTATAGCACTTTTTTCTCAAAAGGATTTTATTTTAACTATTTGTGACGAGAAATTTCTCGAGAAAGTGCGCATCCCAATACTTTTGTGACTATCTATGTTTAGTCGTGAAGCTTTAGGACCAATACGGTCACATGTTCCAATCAGCTATTGTCTTGAAAAAGTGCAGGCATAATAATCACGCTTTTTCTTATGCAAAAGAGAGAAGATCCTTACCATTTAATCTAAGGTTGAACTATTTAAAAGCTGTACAATGAAATATTACAAGAGTTGGCAAAGTCTAGGAAGAAAATAATAAAACCCTTCCAATATTCCACATGAAGCTGTTGTTTCTCGATAAAAACTCCAACAGAAGCCTCCAGACATTCGATTTTTATCATAACAATTCATATTAGTTTGATAAAACCCGTAACTATATCCTTTATAAAAAAATAAAATATGTACCAAGCTTCTATTCTAAGAATAGTTTGCTTCCTAAAATCGAAAATTTTATTTTTATGGCCCGGTACATAAAAGAAATCACATTCACCCCGACTAGTTTCAATCACCTATAGCAAATGATGACCAATTTGTTTGTCAACAATTCTATTTTTACAAAGCTCTAACAATAACTGCATCATTGACGACCACCTTGTACGTGAAAAGTGCAATACCCTATCCGATCAACATTCAAGTCTCACCAAAATCAACATTAACCAAATATGTTTCGCCTCTAACAGAGACGGGAACCATTAATTTGTCTTGCACACGGAGCGTATCGCACACTGGGCGCCTAAAACCTCCACGAATGTGTTAAAATGTCGACGAAATAAAAACGAACTAGTTAACAGATTTGGAACATAGGCAGACAACACACTGACAAAGTCAAATAAAAGCATATATAAGAAAAAGAAGAAGATATTTCGGGACACTCACCTTTACGAATTCGATCCTTCAGATGCCGAGTAGGGCCGAACCTAGCTGCTATTTGAAGAACTTGTTTAAATAAGATTTTCAGGTGATTAACTGGTAGCAGGGGCAATACAAGTATGAACTGCACTGATAAGAAAACACTTCACCTTGAACAATTTTCCTCAAGCAAATTCAAAATTGGTTCAAACAGTTAAGGATTACCACTTCACAGTTGAACGCATGGAAAATTCAGATGAATCTCACAAAAATACCCGAAATTATGCAAACCGTAAATCCACTTCCAAAATCTCACAAACCCAAAAACGTCTAAAACCAATTCATGACTCACATTCGCGATACTATCGTAAGAGAATGAATTTTAAATATTAAATTCCGGCGCCCAACGCTACGCGATAGCAGGATTTGCAAAAAAAAAACACACAGTTTTCGTTGCGGTTTCTACTGTCGTTATTGTCTTTTCATCAAAGCACTCAGCCCGCGTGACACATTACGTTTTTCCGCGTTACTCAAGAGGAAACCCGCACGATTCCGCAATATGATAAGATGCGAATCACACGAACTCAAATCGAATACTGATTCTCCTGTAAATGACAGTAAAACGCTCGCAGTTTAAGCGAAATTCGCGAATTTTTTTCGCACGCTCACCAGCACGACACATGCGCCTCACTCACTTTGCTCATCGTCCACATAAGTGTATCTGTTTCACAAACTCGTATTTTCGTATCTTGAAGATATGCCCAAGTCAGCGGACCTACTGCGACTAGTGTTGAGTAGGACTTGTAAGAGCCAGTACATTTGTCCCGTACAAGAACGAAAATTGTCATGACGCGACAAATTCATGAAATGTACCACTTCAAAAATTTTGTCATGCTACTCCTCACTTTGCGATTTGTAAGATGAGAGACAAAGAGCCGATAGTGACGACGAAATGTACCACTTCAAAATTTTGTCATGCTACTCATCACATTGCGATTTGTAAGATGAGAGACAAAGAGCCGATAGTGACGACCAACATGACATGTGAAAGAGAGGCATTACATTGTACGATGCGGATGCAAGCTAGTACAATGTCCCGTACAAAATACGATGTGTGTACGTTTAATCAGTTTGAACTACTGAGTAGAGACGAGTAGAGACGAGTTGAGACTTTTTAACTCAAATCTTCAATTCAAGCAGTCGTGTCGTGGCGAGCCGAATGCTAGAGTTCGTTCTATCGCCTCTTTTGTACTATTCGCCTCTTTTGCACTATTCGCCTCTTTTGTACTATTCGCCTCTTTTGTACTACATCGACTCTTTTGTACTACATCGCGTCATTTGTACTACATCGCCTCTTTTGTACTATCGCCTCTTTTGTACCGCGTTCATAAAAAACGCCTCGCCTCATTTGAAGTGGGACATTGTACTGGCTCAGTACAAAAAAGAGGCGCCTCTTACAAACTCTTTTTGAAACCGTGTCCTACTCAACACTAACTGCGACTGCATGAATGGAACTAGCGAACGTTCGACAAGGTCGCAGCAGTAACGATGTCTGCAACGATTGTCGAATCGAAATTGAAATTTCGAAACTGGAAATCTATATGGGAGGAAAAATTCGTTTTGAAGGGGAAAAGATACTTTTGCAGACAAACAATAGTCGAAGATACGAAGCAGCTGTTAATTTCATGAATGAAGAGATTTCCCCTCATTTTGCAGATTGGAATGGTTTTCTGATGTGGTCATCCTGGGAATGTGCTGGGGAAATTATGAAATGCATACATTGAATTTTATGCTGTTGAAATTTATTGGAAATTTTTTTTCAAATTTATGTGCATTTAGTTGAAAAGATTTGATTGTAAAAAATATCAAATGGGCCTCGTAGTGTATCTTGACACTGCGATCATTGGTGTCGAAAAAGCATAAAATACACCCTGATGATATCTAAGTTAACAAATTGCCTGGAAGAAAACTTGTTCAATAAAGTTCTTTAAAGAAAGTACTTATTCAAATAATGACACATTAAGCTGCATTTCATTCGAAAAATAACGAAGTAAAGTACATTAAGTGTATTATATTAAGTTCATTTTCGCGCCCAGTGTGGTCAGAGCTAACAAGCAGTGCATATGCAATGAAATATTTGACAGAGTTCAAGCGATATTATTTATAAAAATATTATGAAAGTGTCATTGTGGAATAGAATATTGAATAAATGAGTCTAAATTTGTAAGTTAGAATCCTAGAGGAGAGTACAGCCAAGAGGAAAACATCCAAATATGAATGGTAATAAGTGATTTCCAGACAAAATTAAATGAATAGTCTTTTATTCACTCTAATATGGTACATCCCACATGTGCTCATTCATTCAGATGCATTCACACTTTGAAAATTTACCTATTTTTCGACTTGTTTCAAAGCTTAAGTTGTTTGAAAATAAGTCGAAGGCCAATTGAGCCCAATTATGGGCTCAAATTGGGATACCGAATAGAATATATTTTACATTTGGTTCGGTCTCCAACTTTAAACCGTGGTACTAAGAACTATGGGAAAAACAAGATGGCTGCAATGATGGTTCGGGATAAAAAAGGACATTTCAAAGCAACAAAAGGAAGCAGATAAAAAATTAAGCTTGAGCAACTAGTTCGGACAGAAAATTTATTTTATGTTCCGAAATGGAAAAACAACTTGAGAACTAAATTATGATTCACACCAATCGCAGAATGGTTTATATGTTATCTACTCAACTCGACACAGCAATTCGATACACATAACGCCTTCAAAAAGTAAGATTCGTCAAACTCCTCAAAATACACATTTCTTTCATCGATTGCCTTCTCATTTGATCCAAATTATTTTCCACCGAGCCATTTTTTTCATGTTTGGGGGAAGAAAATAGTCCAAAGAGGTCACATCTGCGGTATATGGTAGATGATAGCGAAGTATTTCGAAGCCTGGATCATTTCGAAGCCTGAAAAATTTTCTTCAATGATCGACAAACAAAATACGTTGCTAGCTAATGCCTTCTTGGAACAAGTACTAAAATTAAAAAATAATATACATAATAAGCTTGAACACTTTGAGCACCAGCGCGAAAACCCATTGGAAGATATGAATAATCGGCCATCTATTTTCGAGCATTCGCTTCTCCATGAGCTCTCAATGGCCGAAATTAACAGCAACATGCCGAAATTGATCACAAAAGACAAGGCTACGTCTCCTATCAAAGAATTGACTTCTACTGCAGCCAAGCCAATATATAAATTTGGTACATATTGGTCGAAAAATGAGTGGGACAGTCGCATTCAAAAAATAAAAAAACAATGAAAATTGCCAATACGAAGGATCACGCTTCCATTTACCAGTTGATACCGACAAAGTAGCGTTCTTCGTCAAAGGAATTCCTCCCACTGCTGATCAAGGATGGCTGAATACGTAGCAATTGTTCATCAGCCGAAAAGGATTCAAGGATACTATTCCCTGAATTGTTCAATCATTTCATAAAAAACTTTAATCTAACGAAAGACTCCAAAGTTTTGCTATTTTTAAATGTCACTGCAGCCATATTCAGGATAGTGATGTGATAGAACTTACAAGGCGAAATAATTTGGATATCCTGTAGATTTTTCCACACACAACATATAAGATTCAGCTCTTGGATAAGACATATATGGGGTTTTGAATCATTATCACAATAATCAGAAACAATAAAAAACTAACGCATTATAACATCATGCGCCCTTACTGTCCCTGATTGCCCTTACTGTCCCGGATTTGTTTCCCTCTTTAAGTTGTTATCTTCACTTCTCTCTCCTTCTGCTGGTGCTCATCATAAATCCAACCTTGGGCCAGTTTTATTCAACCTTTTGATAAGTATTTTGTTTTGTCTTCTCCACGCTGATGATTTAAATTTTTCGGGTAATCAAAATTGATACCAGCTTCTTCAAGAAGATTTAAATACTCTTCCTGATTGGTGATACTTGAATTGCCTAACCTTCATTATTTCCAATGAACGTAATTCTCACTTCTGTTGATCGTTTCAGCGACCTTGGTGTCAATTTTGATCCAAAATTTAAATTCAATATTCACATACTAGCCATTACCAAAAAGCCTTCTCAGATTGCTGGATTGATAATAAGCTCCTGTCACAATTTCTTTAGGATATCCACATGTTTCCGCCTCATTATTACCCTAGCTCGTTCTATACTTGGAGATATACTTGCATGCTATTTTTTACGTGCGGTCTTCCTTATCTACTTTACAAACAATGAACGCTTATCATTTTTAAATACCACTCCCCTCGAGCGGCAGAGTTTGCTTTGATCAATGTTTGCTTCCGCAGCATCAATTATTACTAGGCGATATCACGTTAGGCAAATTAGATCCTTCTATAGGTTTGAAGTATCTTTTGCCCGTACATATACTTTCTTCTACTATCCTTACGTACTCATAATATTGGAGACAGACAACAATCAAATCCCTTTTTGCGCTAAACTTTTACGCTAATGTATCAAGCAAGGGAAACTCAAAGCTCATTTTAGATTCGGAAAACTAGATTCGCGATTGTAGTCTGTCTCCAGCATTACAGACTTCAAATCGATTCTCTTCCACATTCTATGGTCATCTTTAAAAATTAGTTTTATAGCATATAATTTTTTTTTTTTTAAATTATTTCTATTGCATACAATTTCTAATTGAGTAGTTTGCCTGTATAGTCAAATATCAAATAATAAATAAATGAATATTTATTTATTATTTGGTATTTATTTCGATATTTCATAATGCATTGGAGGATTAATTTGTAGTGTTTTCATAAAATTTAAAAATTTACTAGTGTTCAAATAAAATCAGAAATATCCTTAAGTTGATTTATTTTAAATGAAGAAACAAAATAACAAAAAAATCATATTCCTTGATAATTATGTGTTATTTTCAAAAAAATTGTGTTGCATGTTTGGATACTTTCCTCGCTGTAATCATTAATTTTTTTTCAATACTATTATTTCTATCCATATTTTAGCTTCAAATAAATGACAATTTTCCAGTAAATAAGTTTTTGGTTTTTGCTTAAGACATATTTATACTTTGAACATTGGAAAAACTCTTAAAATTTCAGAGTCTGTCTTATCAACTTAAACGTACTTGCTAATGAAGGCATTTCAATTTACCACCTCATAAAATCCAATATCTCGTCTATCCAGTCTAATCGTGCGAATGACCTTAAACAAATCTTCGCAATAACGTTTATCTTGTTCAATTAATTTGAAAGTAAACAACCAGTCGACCGCATTAAACAACGAATATCTGCATGACCAGAGCTCGGAACTAGATTTGATTAAAACATCAGTATGTCGAAGTAGTATGATAAGACGAAATATAGATTTTCTTAGCGCCAGTGATACGATTTGAATGCGTGCAAGAACTTCTGAAATTGCAATAAATGGTAATTGAGTGTACACAGAAAAGATAAGCGAGACCAGTAATAATTAATTGCTACATATGAATTCCGTTATCATGACGTCGTGATTTAGATTTATGGTATGAGTTGACAGCGATAGGTCAAAAAGATCAGACAAGAAGTTAATGTGATTTTTATTACGCTGTTGAATCAAATCTTGGTTAAAGTAAGGATTCGAAACAGTTTTAGTGGGCTTTACGAAGTCGGGCTATCAGATAGATTATTGTTCATTTTAAGTCATGAAGAAACAGTTTATCTAGACTAAAAGAAAATAATTTTATACCTAACCCCTAAAATAGTTTTTAATGTTGAACCGTCATTAAAGTAAAATTTTATTAAAACCCAACTAAATATTTTTAAGGAAAACATTTCAATCTCGTCTACACTGTATCTGATTTCATGAATATATATATTAATGTAATCAATATCATAATTTTTTTTTTTTTTTTTTTTCCCTAGTGTAGATGGCAAAAAAAAATCTGCTTATCAGATCCCCGGGTGACCTTTCACCACGGGGTATGTGAGGTTTGTTTGACTCACTAAAAAAAAGGACCATCTACAAGCCCACGAAGTTCCGAGTCGGGACCCGCCTAAGCACTGCTTCGACCCGGTCGTGCTGACTCACCCATTGGTAACCACGGACTTCAAGAACTACCACAGCTTATGGGTCGGTAAGACAACCCTCCTCCCGCTTTATGCGCAGCACTTTCTCAACGTATGTTGAGACTGCGCGCCAGTTCTCCTCGCTTCGCATCATTGCATCCACGATCGTCTCAGGCGCTACCAGGCCGATCGTGGACTCAATGGTACGCCTCAAACTTGCGAAGCGACTGCACATAAAGAATGTGTGCTGAGCATCATCGAGCTCAGTCACACAGTACCGGCAGTACGGTGTGACCACCTTACCCATTCTGTTCAGGTATTTCCTGAAGTAACCGTGCCCTGTCAAAAATTGACAAAGGTAAAAGTTTACCTCTCCGTGGCTCCGGCTAAGCCAAGGCTCAATAAGACCAATTAGCTTAGCCGTCCAGCGTCCTTTATTACTTTCACTCCAACGTTGTTGCCAAAGTTGGAGGGTCAGTGTACGCGCGTGCGTCAAAGCCTCCGTTCTGTCCAGCTCTGAGCGATAGAGGTACCCTTCCTTGCGCTCTCGCGCTAGCAGATCGATCGGGATTACTCCCGATACAACCATCACAGCCTCTTCCGAGACCGTGCGGTAGCTACAGGCAATTCGCAGGGCACCCCTGCGCTGGACACTGGCAATGCGCTTTCGGAACTTCCTAGTTCGAAGCGCATCTCCCCAAATTTCGGCGCCATATAGCAAGATGGAATTGGTCGTCTCCATCAGCAGTCTCCGTCTCGTCTCACTGGGTCCGCCAACGTTGGCCATTAGCTTACTCAGCGAAGTGACGACTACTAGAGCCCTATCACATGCCCTGCGGATATGATCCCAATACGTCAGCTTGGTGTCCAGAATCACTCCCAGATACCTGGCCGACTTGCTGGTCTGGACCTCAACGGAGCCAACTGTCATGGGTATGACAGTTGGTATCCTCCGCTTCGTCAGCATGACAATCTCTGTCTTTGAGACTGCCAGCTGGAGGCCGTGCTCAGTCATCCACCGATCCACTCTTCTCATAACTTGATTAAGTCTAAGTTGAGCAAAATCGGCAGATCTAGAAGTGATTACAGCTGCGACGTCATCAGCGTAACCTACTAGGAACACATCCGCAGGCATTTCCAGGCGCAGCAGATCATCGTACATGATGTTCCAGAGGTCAGGTCCTAAGATCGACCCCTGTGCCGCACCTGAGGTGACAGGCCTCCTTCTGACTCCGTCCTCTGTGTCGTAGAGCAACCATCGGTCCCCGAGGTAGTCCCTCATCATGGCCAGCAAGTAGCCAGGGATACTGAACCTCCCCTCAAGGGCCCGAAGGATGTCTGTCCACCTCGCCGAGTTGAAGGCGTTTTGCACGTCAAGCGTTACCAGCAAGACGACCGGTCTGGCTTGATGGCATGCCTCTTCCGCTCTTGCTACAGCCCCAACAACCTCTGAGATGGCATCGATTGTTGAATGCCCTTTCCGGAAGCCGTGCTGCCTGCAAGAAAGATCACCAGCTGATCTCACTGCTGACAGCAATCGCGGCTTTAGTAACCCTTCGAGAAGCTTTCCAGCAGTGTCCAGCATGCACAGCGGGCGGTATGCCGATGGGCTGCCCAGGTCACCCTTCCCCTTGTCTACAAGTACCAGTCGAGCCACTTTCCACCGCGACGGGAAGACCCCCGCGACTAAACATGAATTATACAAATTCAATAATAGACGCGGTTGACTCTCCGCCACGACTTTAAGTGCCTCGACCGGAATTCCATCAGGCCCCGGGGCCTTCCGGTTCTTCATCCTGGACACCGCATTGGTCAGCTCCTCGTCCGTAAAAAGAGGAACATCCGCCTGGGTGACGAGTATGGGCGCATCAATCCTTGGCGGATGCACCGGGAACAGCGAGCCAACAATGCGCTCCATGGATATCGCATCCATGAGAGTGCTAGGTCGCATGCAGCCAAGTCTGCGAGTGACCAATTTGTAGCCATCTCCCCACGGGTCTGAGTTGACCTCCTCACAAAGAGCCTGCCATTTGGCACGTTTACTCCTCGTGATAGCCTTGGTCAGTTCCCTCTTTGCCGCAATGTGGGCAGCAGATAGCTCAGCCACTCCCGGCCTATTTCTGGCTCGCTGTGCCCTGCGCCTGCACGCCAAAGCGATGCGCCGCAGTTCGGCAATTTCTTCGTTCCACCAGTACGCATGCTGCCTCCTTCGAAAGGGCTTCCGTTTGGGCATTGAAGCCTCACACGCCCTGCGAATCCACCCCATGGTGCTATTAACAGTGGCCTCTACTGCTGCACGAGTCACTGGGGTCTCAGATATTAGAGGCTCCCCTCCCAAGCTCGAAACGAGCGATGCGACCATCTCGTTCCTGTTAAGTTTAGCGGCATTCCAGCCTAGCCACTTACAGGAAGAGCCTTGGCGTCTTTGCCTACTCTCAGCAATTTGGAAGGTGATGTAATTATGATCACTTGCAGTGTAATCTTCCATCACCTTCCAATCGCTGACGAGTGCCGCGAGTCTCTCCGATGCCATGGTGACATCGGGAATGGATTCGCCAAAACCGGGCCTTCGGAATGTTGGCGTCGAACCCGTATTCAATACCAACAAACCCAACCTCGATGCCATCTCAACTATGCGCCGTCCGCGAGTGTTTTCAGTGGGCATGCCCCACTCCAATGCCCTTGCATTGAAGTCACCCCCTACGATGACATTACCAGCGATGCTACGGAGAGAGTCTTCCAGTGAGCTAAGTTTGACTCCGAATTCCTGCATTGAGTCGTTCGGAGACAGGTAGCAGCTCACAAAGGTGATCCCTCCGTATGTCACCCACACGTGACCGTTCCCTGAGCCACGGGCGCCGATGCGAGCCCTCTGCCCGTCAGCGATCCAAATCGCCGCATACCCCGTAGCATCTGCCAGCCAAACGGACGAATTCCTCCCCCTATAAGGCTCGCTGATCAATATGATCTGAGCCTTATGTTCACGGACTAGTTGCGTGAGGAGGTCGTCCGCAGCTCTGCAGCCCTGCAGGTTGCCTTGAAGGACTCTCATGTCCTACCCTGCTTTTTCTTGGCATCGAGTGCGTCTCTGAAAACCCGACACGCACTCGATCCCATCAGATGCTTAGCGCCATTCGCACCATGTTTCTCAGTGCATAATATGCACTGAGCCTGCGCAGAGCAGTCTGCTGCCCGGTGGCCAACCTGTCCACACTTCCAACAGCTGGCGCTCCGGTCTGGACCCTTACAGCTACGCCTTGTGTGGTCGTAGCCTAGGCACCGGTAGCAGCGTGTCACCTCAGCCCACCTTCGCACTCGGGCACTTATCATTCCTACCCGGACTCGACCAGACTTGAGGATTTTGGATGCTGGTGCCTCATCCAGCTCCACCACGGCTCTCCTCTGTTCCCTTGTGTTGGGAGGGAAGAGTGTGGTTTTCACCACGCCGGCTCCTTCCTCTCCAGCCTCGCGTTTGATGGAGGATGTCACCTCTTCGCTTACTGTGAGGCAATCGAGGTCGAGAAGCTCGATCTTAACTCTAGGAGTCACAAGCTTCACGTCCCAATGGCCATCTACGGCGGCCCGGATCGAATCCTGCAATTTCGCGCGGTCATCGCAGCGCGCGATTTCCAAAAGGACCCCTCCTTCTGCTGTCTTTCTGATACGCTTTACTAGCGTACCAGTTTCATCCGGAGAAACACTTTGGCGGATGGCTCCCAGGACCTCCGCGTAAGTCTTCCCCGGAGCCGGTTTTACTAAAACAGCGTCTATTTTTTTCCCTCGCCGTCTTTGTCTGTTATTCTTCTTTTGTTTCTTCGGCACAGCTTTCTTACCGCCCTGTGGTGTACACTCTTTCGGAGCCTTTTCCGGCCCAGCGGGTGTCACTGATGTTTTTGTGATGCTGCCCTTTTTCTTTTTGTGGGTCACCGTCACCCACTTCCTGAGGTCAGAAACTGGCACCTCCTTCCTCACCCGGACTTCCTGAATATCTTCAGGGCTAGATTCAGCCACGCGCTTATTTTGTCGTGGCTGATTCACTCCCGGGGCCTCTATAAGAGTGGCTGATTGAGCGATCTTTTCCTCCAAGACCCGCTGGTAGTCTACCTCTGCCTTCTGCCAGTTCGCCCGGCAGGTGAAGATGACCTCAAAGGCCTCCTCCAGCTCCAACATACCGTCCTTGACGTGCTTTGAGATATTCCTCTGCGCGTTGGCGGCTTGAAGCATTTTATGAAGGATACGTTGACACTTCCTCAACATATCCTCCTCAGCCACTCGCTCACGCTTTATGTACTCCTTTCTAGGGGATACACGTGCAAGTGGCATATTTTCTTCTGGAGCTCTTGTTTCAGTGCTCTCCCGTGGATGACTCTTCGGGGTCTCCACATCGTTACGAGCGAGTTCAGCGGTTTCGGCTTCCGGCGCATTTACTGCGCACCCGGAACCGATCAATCTCTCAATTCGCGTTGAATTGTTCGTCGGAGGGGGGGTCCTCTGGACCCTTGGCCTCCTCGCAAACACAGAACGGTCGATGGTGGCGCCTCCTTCGCCCTCCATCGCCGCTGTCGTCCCCATGTTCTGTTGTCCGTCTGTCTTGTCATTTGTGTCATTTTGTTTATGTAGTGTACTCAGTTTTGTTGGGTCCCAACTCAGAGCCGCTATCTCCACCCGGATGTGCAGTCGCCTTAATGACCTCGTGGTAATCTATGCAGAGCAGGGAGGCCGACGCGAGGGTTGATCACCAGCCTTCATGGGGCTGGATCTCAGAGCCAGGTCAGCGCTAATCGGGAACAATGTCAACCGAACCTGCACCACCAACTCAACGGTGCGGGCTTTGAACGTACTCTGAGACTTGCCAGGTTTTAACGGGACGGAGACGGCATGACATTAGCCTGGAGCCGTTCACGCTCGGATTTCACTCCGGCGGTACCGCGAATAGATCGACTAGGTCCAGAATGCCATAACCGCCAGCCCAGATACATTTTTCGCTGATCGTCGATCGTGCCTTAAACCATTAAGCCAAGCCAGGTCATGCCATAAAAAATCCTTGCTGCCATTGCCAGAAATTCCAATCATCAATCAAAACGTAAAGCCATGAGAAAAGCCGAGTCGTACCGGTTGTTGGGCCATTTGGCGTTACCCGGGGTGCACCGCGAGGAGGCGACCCAACATTACACCCCAATTACGATATCTGAATTCGAATTATAATAGTCAAAACATGAAGTCTTATCATTGGTTTCACGTACCTACGGAGGAGTATACTGACGACGTACTACTATGCGTACTTACCAGCAAGTTGAGCAGACTCTAAATATATCCCCAAGGTATGATGTAAAAATAATCCTTGGGGATCCGAACGCTAAAGTATACTAATAAATTAATAAAATAAACGGTTAGATCACCGAACAATTGTAGTGTCCTCCAATGGAAGAAAAAGACCTTATGCGTAGAATAGGTACAAAGAGCCATAAACCGGTTGAAGCCTAATAAAACCTTGGGACCCGATGGTATGTAAGCTGAACTGATAAAATATAGAGGACCGTCACTACACCAAGCAATGAATGAAATTATAGAGCCCGTATGGGAGCATGAAGACATGTAAAAAGACTGGTGAACAGGTGTAATATGCCCCATGCATAAGATAGGAGATGTCACATAATGCACCAGTTATAGGGATATAAAATTGTTGAGTACTTCTAAGATACTCTCTTCTATCACATATGCTTAGACCATCATGGGCTTGATAGCAGGCAAATCAACATTTGATCAGATTTTTGCTTTTAGGCATCTATTTATAGACTTTAAGACCGTCTATGATAGCACAGCCAGGTTAGAACTGTATAAAGCCATGAGAGCATCCGGCATCCTAAATAAATGAACATTAATCTGTAGGTTGAAAATGGCTAACGTAACCAGCCAAGTCACAATAGCCAAATTGCTATCCAGACCTTTTAACATCTTGATCAAAGAATCGTCAAAGGCTGGTCAAAGAATTAGCTACCAAAGCAGTGCCTTTTGGTTAGTGGTTAACTCATTCGTTCGGGCATCAATTCTAGTGGCGCTATTGTATATCAGGAATTCGCCGAGTTCTTTTATCTATTAGATCATCAAGCAAATCATAGCAAACCGGATAGCACTATTAAATCTAAGCACCGGGCCTTTTTTGAAACAGTGAATTGAGCAATAATGAAAGAGTGCAGCAGAAATAGGCACAAATTGCGGCTGAAGAGTCTTCAGGAAATTGTTTCATTGTGTGGACCGATGGTTCAAAATTGTGCTTAAGTTGTGCATACAGATTTCACTATTTGCTATGCCGAGCACTACACTGTGCATAAAATCAGTAATATTTGGATTAGAGAGCTATAATAAAATTACCATGTTCACTAAATGTAACCTAACGTGCACTGAAAGCCACATCCATGGCTACTCATAAGAATATTAACATATGGTAGACCCCAGGACATAGGGGAATACATAACATAACTCATGTGGATGAAAAGGCCGAAAAAACATTCAATGAAAGCATTCAATTTATTTATTTAACTCTAAAAAAATTATTTATTTAAACAATTTGTTTGCAAACATTCAATTTATTCATTTATCCATTTATAAACACAAAAGAGCGCCCAGAAAATATCAGAAGTGTTTGTCGATCAAAGATAAAATAGTTATTTTAAATAAACTACAAAAAGTGTGCGGAAAAATACAGGCATTATAATAATGTATCTATAATTAATAAATCTACTATAAGCCAATAAAAAAAACATGAATAGAGAATTTCTAAATTAGCAGTTAACGCTGAAAATGGCCCAAGTAACAGAAAAACGCTTTAAAATTAACAGATTTAAAACAAATATTAAAACTTTGGGTTTTGGAGCACAAGAAAGGCCATGCTTTTATCATTGCTTTCGTTTTAACAGAGACGGCAAGACAACTTGCTGCAAAATTTGAAGCGTGGTAGTTTCATCGCTAGTTCTAGATGGATGGACAATTTCAAAAGTCTTCATGGAATATTTATTTTGAAAATTTTTTCGTTTTTTTTTTCAACGAACCAGTATGCATAATAAAGTAAATATCTTAAATTGTTTTTATTGTGTACCAATTTCTTTCCTAGCTTCTAAAAATATTTTAATTCCAACCATTTTTTTCCTTTTGAAGCTAGATTTATTTTAATTACTCGCCATATATCGATATTTCGAGCGTAATGTTCCCTCTTCTTCAGAGTCTATAGATTTATCTATAGATAGATGCTGAAGAAGAGGGCAGATTACACTCGAAATATCGATATATGTCGAGTAATTAAAATAAATCCAGCTTCAAAAGGGAACAATTGGTTTAAATAAAAAAAAATCTTATTTTCTTATAAAAATTTGCTGAAATGAAATTTATATCAGAATAATAATATAGTTCCGACATAACGCGGCCTCTTTTTAAAAGTTGCTCCACAGCAAAACACTCGTCCATCTTCCAGTCCAAAAACATACATATATGGAACATATAGCATTTATGGCATGTGCAACTGGATCTGTTAGCCGAGCTTAAGACTTTATTGGAAAGCAACAGAGTCATGTGGTTTCAAGAACCCAAAGGCGGTATAATGAGATTATTAAGAAAATCAACTAAGATATCTAAACCCTTACACTGCTAATTAAATTGAACAACAAACTGTCGAAAGTACTGGCTGATATACATTAACGTGAAAACCCGATCACATGTATAGATACTACGAATTCTTTGGACTGTTACAAAGTAACGGTAGGTTATAGCTCAAAGTAATTAAATCATTTTTTTTATTCTTTGTAACTTATCCATTGATATGTAAACAAAAATTTTTCAACAATTTTTACTATTTCAAATGAACAACGATTTTTTCTTATAAAATATTTATTTTTGAAACAGAGTAAACTTGAGTAATTTTAGTACTCAATTCATAATCCTTTATTTTTTAAAAATTCATTAAGACTAGTGGACATACTATTGTAACGATTTTATACAACATAAGGTGGAATCCATCCATTTGTCGCAAAACTGCATAATTTGTCAACCCCTTCGGCGGTTCAGAATATTCAGTCAACCTTTTTTAAGTCTATTAATTTTTTTTGGAGCTTTCGCCCGAGCTTTCGGGATACCACTTTAGCACATAAAACATTTTGTTTTCTATCAAATGTTTGGCTATTTCAGCTGTGTGTTTGGAGTTCCCGTGGTGCTGAAACAGTACCTGACTTTCTGGGAGCCCGCTTTTTTCAATAGCAAGAAGGAATTTGTCCTTAAAATATGCGAATAGTCCTCTATTTTCATTACTAAACCATAATAAAACCAATGCCGTTTCGGGTAATCCATGGAGAACAGAAACACCCCCATGTTTCATTGTTTAACTGAACCTGGCTGGAATCGTTTTGGGTTATTCTTTTGTGTCATATACCCTGATGTGTTTCAAATTACTTTCCCTAATTAGTTAAAGACTGATTAATAATACCTGTTCTGTTTCCAGTCATCTGCTGTCCATTCAGCGTATATGCGGAAAGATTCTTTTCGGGCTGAAATATTTTTAGGTGAAATAACTGGTCCACAGCCTTCATTGTTGTATTTTGCAGAGCCCATCGTACACTTCACTTGCTAACATTGTTGACAATGGTATTTGCTACTTCCTTAAGGGTTTTAACGATGAGCAATCGAGCCATTCCTCGGCTTAGTTTTTACTCTCTGACGGTAAATGACACATTTTAACAGATTATATAAAAACTGCACCACCCAAAAGTCAAATATCGACTAACCGTCTAATCCAACACCTCATTTATGGGCGAATTTCTCTACAAGCTGCTGGCAGAATTTTTACACCTAGCCTTTGGGTAGCTGTGTTAACATCGTATCATCATGTGTTAACAACGTATCATCACTGTGTTAAAATCGTAAATTTACTGCTAATTTTAAAACTCGTGATGATGCATTCTTATAAAAATCTTTTTAACTATTGAACTTATTTCAATTTATTCACTTTGATTGCTTCTTTGTTGTTTTTCACTATATTTAGGCAATGCACAGTAAATTGTCATAGAATCAATTTCAACAAGGAACATTAAAACTTTGTGGCATTTTTGTAAAAATTAAATTATTGTTTTGCCACTTTATTCAAAATGTCCGTCTTAGCTCATTCAAGCGGGTCCGTCAGAGGCCTTTTAGATGCATCAACTCAACACGAAAAACAACAAATGATTTTATTACTCGAAGCTACAATAAGCCATTACCTGGTAAGAGTCGATTGAATTCGAATTGTGGAGACAGGTAATTAGTTTTCCACGCTACTATTATTAAAAGTTAACTACAGTATATAAAGGGATATCACCAATAGGAAAATAAGTCGGATTTGTCAACATAAGGTCTTCGTATACACAGTTTAACACTCTGATCATGACTTCAATCTGTTACCACGTATTACCCAGAAAAACAAATCGTTCAGAAAAAACTGAGTTCTACGAATTGATGCACTTTTTCTGAGCATTGTTTTCCTTCGCATTTTCATTCAAATCTGTGCAATGCCGTTACTGATCGTCTGTAGAGTACGAAAAAGTAATTCACGATCTTACGAGCATTCGCATCGTTTTCAATGGTATAAAATTAAACAAACCATTTTTAAGAATTAAAACATTTTATTTTGTACTTGTTTTAAATTTACCACATAAAAACTTAAACAATAATGTGATAAATCAATGCTTCACAAAATATGCAAAGAAAATAAAATTATTAATAAGGAAAAAACAAATTATAAATATCAGACTTTAAAATACTACTTACTAATATACTACAAACAAAAATTTGTTAGATTTTCGAGTATTGTATCCTTTCAGAAATGTGCATGCTCTGAATTTGCATTTTCCTGAAATTATAATCTAATATTTTTAAACATTAGCAATCTTATAGAAGTAGTATGAAATAATATCGAAAAAACGAATTTATCTTTTTGCTATAAAAGCAATATTGAATATATAAAGTATGCAATGATTTTTTTTTTTAGATTTCGAACTAAGAATACGCTGAAGTTTTTATCTGTGCTAATAAAACTAGCATCCAGCTTATCAAAATTAAATTGAATACTAAGTTCAGATTTCAATCAGAACATTAAAAATGCTTCATTGAAAAATATTGCCATTTTTCTTGAATAGTCTAGCTTTTGCACACTTTCTTTAAAAATATGATTATTTTTAGCAGTTTGTATAAACTCTAAGCCATATTTTTACTTATAAAAGGAGCAACCAAGTTCTCCCATGTATAGTGAAATGTCTACAGACATGTTTAGATAGAAGTATGTTTTCACCTAATTTCATTTTCAGTCTTATTTTTTTTATTTTCCTAATACTTTTTAGATTTTGATTATTTCTTTGGATCTCTTGATTGATTTCGAGTATAATTTAAACATCGAATTCGATCTTCTCATCACTCATCAAAAATATCACAGATTTTATCACAGCCTTATTGTTAACGATATTTGTTTATTAAATATATAGTAAATGTCGTGTATACCATTTTGATAATAGTCCAGCTATTGAAGTTGTTACGACTAGTCTTTGTTTAGTTTTCAACCTTTCTTCAAACGCACAATTGCAGTTTCGTTCCTAAAAAAATATTAGAAATTTCGTTAAGGTTATATCACTCGTAATTCTGTTATAATCACGTTAACAAACGCTCTCACATTCGTGTGGCTGTTGGAAAATGGAAATAATATGTAATTTATCGTTTTAAAACTTATACCTACCAAAATATTGCTTTAGACAATTAGAAATGCTTTTTGGTAAAACAGTAAATCGAAAGAAAGCATAAATTGAACTTATAAAAGTATAAGTTAAAGCAAAATATTATTTTCGATTACTAGCGCTCAATTTCGGGACTCTTCGTCAATAGTTTACGGAATGTATGTATATATGCGATTCAATCAATTTATTTTCTATTTTGTGTTTCTCTTTTGTTTTTTTTTTTTTTTTTGTTATTTCTTCATTCATGTCTGATCCATTCTTTAGTGGCATGGTCTTGTTGAAATTTTTCATTTGTTTTTCTTATATGTTATTTGTTCAATATTTGCAAGTTCATTTTCGGTGTATCTTTTCTCTTCATTTTATTCGCCTTAATTTTATGAGTGCATTAACTCAATCGTATTCTTTGCTCTAATTTATTTGCAGCTTTCGGATTTTACTGCCTGAGTTTCATATTTAAGCATTTGAATCGTATATATTCGTATTTAGATCGCTTGAAATACATAAGGTGTAAAATATGAAAATAATTAACTGTACTGGATTGGATTGAATTTTATCAAAACTTAAGTAAAAATATTTCAAACTTATTTAAATGTATTTGTTTTTGCCATGTTTGTAATTATGCATCAAGTTCTCGTTTTTAATTAATTGCATACAATTGGCTGTTGAATTTTCTTCAACTCATTATAAAATTAATTTGATCATGTTAGGGCTTAGATTCATACTGTTAGAGTTTATATTCGAATAAAATTTCTAATCAATAATAGATATTTCAAAGAATTTCTTTAAACTTTCCAATCCAATAAGACGAGTAAGAAACTAAATATTTGAGGAAAAATTCAAAAAGTATAAGAAATTCAATATACAACAACGAAGCCATTTAGGTTTTCCACGCTATACTTCGTTGATTTCGCAGAATCACAATTAAAAACGAACAATAAGTGAAACGCCGAGACTTACCATTATTTTTATTTCATTCGTATTTTTATGATCGTTGTTTTTTCGCTATGATTAAGAAAAGTTTCATAATATGCATAGATTTCCTTGCCATTTTTATCTCAATCTTTTCGCTGATGTACGTTAGTTACCTAATCAGTCACATTATAGACAAATAAATTAAAGATAATTTCATGGAAATTCGAAATTTTTTCACTTCACTATCTTTTCTTTTGACTTTGCTTTATCTTTTAAGGAACCTGTGCCAAAAAAAGAACGCCATTTTAAGACTTTGCAGTCTGAAAATTAGAAAAGTAACGGATTCGTCATGATAATTTGTAGTTTTGTTTTTCTCTTATAGCATTTTTTGAATATTCAACAGTCAGAATAATTTTCTTATCATATTTTTGCTCATAGTGAGGGAAAATAGCACAGCGTTGAGATATAAGTTTGAAAAATAATCTATGAACAATGCCAACAAAAAACTGAGCTTTGTGAAGTGCAAATTCGGCTTGAATTGATCATTTGCTATTTCCTTTAATTTTCATCTGATTTCCGTGTAAGGTGACGCTACTTTGTACATTGTACATCATTTTTATGCGTTATACTAATCCGCAGATTATTTTCATAAGAAATTTTTTAAGATTTTTGAGAATTTTGACGGTTAGAAGATTCAATATATTTTATTTTCGTGATCAAATTGTCATTTCTTTGTGAAATGATCTATTTAAATAATTGTCAGTATAGAGTTTTCACTTAATAGAGGATAAAGGAATTCTTAACTTAGGATAATTTACCATTTTCATCTACCTTGTGACCTTAATTCTATCGGATGTCATCAAACAAGTCGTAAATTTTGCCAAAACATAATCCTGGCGACAAATAAAATAATTCACAAACATAAACCAACAACTGCTGCTAAATTTCATTTAAAACACAAAAACTATTTACGAAACTAAATCGAAAAATTATCATCGAATATCTTTTTATTATTTGTTTGTTTTTCAATGTTAACATTTAGATACAAAATAGACGTCACCGCGTTTAGAAAAAAAAAACTGGACAACTTAGAACAGCAACAAAAATACAATCTTGAACAACTGAAATCAGACAAAATTTTCAACTAAAAATAAACATGTCCTTAAACTGAAATTATTTCTTTTCAAACAATTCATAGTAAATTGTAATACCAATCAAAACGAAATTGTCATGTTGTGTGCAAATAATTTTTTTTTTATCTGGCTTTTGGCAATAATAATAAATAAAATCAAGTGTCTTTGAATGTTTCAATTTGGTTCTCAGAATCATATTTCATTATTGTAAATAAAAATCGCCTTTCTTCGTTTCTTGTATATTCTTTTTGCATATTGTATCGTTTATTTAAACTTTATTTAGATGTATTGATTAATTCACATTAAGAATGGATACATTGACATAAATATGAACTTAAGCAAGATCTCCATCTCATTATGTGTAGTAGTTGTATGGATAAAAAAAGAGAAACAACATTTTGTAATTTGTTAAGCTTAGCAAATCTAAGTAAATTGATCGTCTTAACTAATATGGTTGTCCTGTTTCTAACTATGTAATTGATTATGTTGTAGTAGAAATTGATATCCTAGCGCATGAATAGGTAGATCCTATTTGATTTTTTGAATGTGATTTATTGTTTGCAACTATGCAAAATTCCATGCGATTAGACCCAAAGCTATCTGATATCAATTATCAGCCAGTCGTCGCAGATTGCCATCTTCACTCGAGAAGGATAAAATAATGTAGTTACAGTACACACGAAATTGGCGTCTGCCTTCGCCATTTCACCCCATCCGAATCTAACATCTCTTTAAGCTACGTAAACATACGAAAATACTACTTCCTTCTAAGCTGTTCAATTAATTATCTTTCATTTGTTTAACTCTAAATCAGAAATTTTGTTTGAATCGCATTTTTTGTGTAATCATAAAATGTTTGTCTTAAAATTAAAATTTGTCTCTTTATCTTTTTGTCAAATACAAAAAATATATACGGTTTCTATTAGTTTCTTTTTCATCTTTTCTCTTACGCAGTAGTAGCTGTAAACGGTATTTAATAAGTGGTCGTTGCGGTTGACTGTTTCTTTTTCTTCTTCGGTAGCGATATATGTGCAATTTCATTCTTCACCGTGTAGTTCGATGCCTTTTCAAATTAGTGTTGTAATAGTATTATTATTACCATACGAACTCTAGGAAACAGGCTTCTTTTCATACTATTCCTATTATAATGACTAACCGCACAGATTCTACGGGCAAAATTATCTGTTTTGTTTACCTTCTATTTAATATATGTATTGTTTTATAATTGTTAAAGTCTTACTGACGACAAACACACAGAAAACGTTATTATAGTTGTTTGCTTACACAATACAAATTACTTCGACATTCTTTTTGGATGTTCAATAGTAGCCGCTAGCGTAGCCTTGTGCATAGGTTTGCGCATCTATGAAAGTTTTCAAAATGGAAGACAGAAATATGCAGATTGTTACAAATTGTATATTGAATGAAATAGTTTTAGCAAATAATCACTGGTTGGCTTTACATTAATAATCGAAATTAAATAACTTATTGCTAAACTAAACTAATAAAAATGTATGGTGAAGAAACTTATATTTAAATATGTTATTAGAATTAATTTCTTCTCTGCCTTGATTGTTTTATCTATCCCGTAGAAACACAATTTTTAATTTTAATACCTAAACGGAGTACCCAAAAAATGAAAAAATTAAATAAATAAGTTTGATAAAAGTTTTGAAGTAACATGCTAAATAAACTGGCCCAATGTAAATTGAATGACCAAAATTGGATATTTCTGGCGTTTTAATACAAGAAAAACTAGTGATAGAGTGAATACGACTCCATAGGGAAAGAACTCAAATATCAAATGAAGTTTAACAGCTACAGGGTCTTTTTTAGACATAGATTTCCTAATGAGCATAAATTACAAACGTTGCTGTTTTTTGACAGTTTTTTGAGTATTCCGTTCTGATATCATTTGACAAATCATGATGAATATGCATACTAGGTCAGCCGATTAATAATTTTTCAGTTGGCGTCATATTTTTCTTATGGTAAAGAAGGTACATATTGCTTTTATTGTTCCATCAAAAGAAAAAACGCAATTAAGATGCGGTGACGTGGAGCTTGGACGTAGTGGTGATTCGACTTGAAAGACAAAGAAAGCCCTGGACAACCGAAAAAGAAATCAAACATCCCGAGTTGAATGCACTGTTGGCTGAAGATGGGACGCAAACTCAACAACAAATAACAGAGGTTAAATGTTAGTCTCCAAATCTTTTCTGATCGTCTGCATGCCATGGAAATGATTAAAAAGGCAATAGAAAATGGTTACCACATAATCTAAACGACAAAAAAATCGAAAAGTGATAAAGTACGTGCTTTCTGGGCATGAAAGAAAATATTTCTTGCATTGTGTCGTGACTCCAGACGAAAAATTGGCATACTTCGAAAACCCAAAACTCATAAAGTCCTGGTTTGACGCATGACAACCATCACTGACCGTAAGATTGAATCACTTCGGAAGGATGACATTTGGTTGGATCAGAAAGATGTCGCTTCCCATGAGCAGGTGAATGAATTAATATCGCTCATTACCGGCCATAAATGGTAAATTTAAACTACTCAGCAAACAATTTAGTGACCGTTCACTAAAAACGATAGTTTCTCGACAATCAACACACATGCCCCTCATACGAAACCGAGCCTGTTCCTAAAACGATACGCAGCAATAATTTTGCCTAGGATGACCGACGCAATAGATAATGCAAGCCATGTGTATGTGCTCTATGGCCTACGGCGCTCAGATGCAGGTTTTACATAGATTTTTTCCCTAGTTTGCTGGTCGCGGTATCCCAAACAAAATTTCAGTTTAATTCGACTGTGCTGTGAATTCGTCTGTGCTGAACAGCGTTCTTATGTATCGATGTTTTATGATCGTCTTTAACAGCCTATATTGCTTCATTTCCAGTCTTTCAAATTTACTCTACTATGAGTAAATAACTTTGACTCATTTTCAATTCGTAAAAGCAAATATATTTGAAATCGTTAAAGTATCACTTTTAATTCATATAAGTATCACTTTTAACGAGTATGTAGGTGATATATACTCGCTAAAACCACATTTTTTCTAACTCATTTACGAATCGTTAAAAATGATTCTTCTCTGATGACCATTTTAGTAGGACCAATGAATCGTTTTCGATTCATTTGCGAGCTCGTTAACGACAAAAACATCTGTAAAATATGACTCTTTTATGAATTAATTACGATGCATTTGGTTTGCTGGGTATGTATTGATCGATAAGCGACTAGATTTAGCTGCGA
This sequence comes from Nemotelus nigrinus, assembly GCA_947369275.1. Taxonomy (NCBI): domain Eukaryota; kingdom Metazoa; phylum Arthropoda; class Insecta; order Diptera; family Stratiomyidae; genus Nemotelus; species Nemotelus nigrinus. The sequence goes on along the minus strand of OX376372.1, from coordinate 24,002,557 downwards.
GACTCGGAAAAGTGATTTTGGTAGCGAAAGAGTGCAGAGGTACCGTTCCTCCGCTTAGTTGGGAAACTCTTACACCATTCGTTGTGCTCATCAGACTTGGTTCTTTTTGATTTCCACTTGTTTTCATCGATGTCCCTCGAAATTTCCCAAAAACATTTCAACAATTACAAAAATGTCGAAAAATGGGTTTATGACTGGTTCATCCCAAATTGGTTTCGTATTTCCATAATTAAAATAACAAATATCAAATGTAATTAATGATAATTTGAATGACAGATAGCAAAAATGTACAGCTAGCGACGGAGCATACTCTAAATAGAGCATTTTGACCTCTAGTCCAAATCAAAATTGTTTCAAGAAAAAGGAGGTATTAATCGTTTTCGTCGTCTTAGCATTACAGCCCCCCTCGGTCTTGGATTCTTGCAGAAAACGCCATCAATTTCGAAATCCGAGCAGAGATGCGCAGGCTTTGACTGTCGCGTTTCCTGGTTTTTTCCACTGTATTTCGACGCTTAGCTTATCCATCGAATGCCTTTTTAGATACTCGATGATCGTCCATTCGCTGCACTTTATCAGCCCATTGTAGCTTCCGCATTTTGATAACTGGCGACGTCTGAATCGTCAAAAATTTCGAACAGCTCGTAGTTGTGCCCTTATTTATTATTATAACTCGTGATTGTGCCTCCCCTGTGTTGCTTCAATTCAACAACAACATTCAACATGTTTGCGGTTGCTTGTTGTCTCAGCGTATACTTTGATTTTATTTCCGAATATTTTAGTCAATATTTTATAGAACGTACAAAGTTGTGATATGCCTCTGCAATTTTCGCACCACAGTTTGCCTCCTTTTTGTGAATAAAGCATATGATGGATTTGCGCCAATTCTGCGGTATTTGTTCTTGATCCCAGATTTGATGGATTACTTTGTAAATGCCCTTCATGGTGCAGCTTTCACCGCATTTGATTAATTAAGTCGGATTGCATGGTTACCCGCCGCTTTATTAATTTTCTGGCTTTTTATATCAGACTCGACTTCTTCCAGTGTTGGGATTTCATCGGAGACGGTTGTCAGCACTGATAATGAGCCAGATGCAGGATTACGGAGGCAACACCGAGCCCACCTCTCCATAATCTGACTACCCTCGGCGATGATATTGTCGATTCTGTCTTTACAGAGTGTCAACTTGGGCTCATACCCACATCATAAACTTTTCACTACTTTGTATGCTTGTCCAGTTTTATTACTCGCTAATTTTTCATAAACATTTTTCAATTGCTCGTCATTATATTTTTCATTTTTTTCATCTAATGATCGTCGGAGTCTTTTATATAGTTCTCTCTTCGTCCTGGTATGCCTTTCGAGGAACTGTCTATACATCTGATTTTTCTTTTAAAGTGCAAGTTGGCATTCGTCATCAAACCAGTCATTTCTTTTGCGTCTGGTTCTACATCAAAACACTTGTTCTGCAACGTTTTTGATTATATTCATCTTTACATTTAGTGAGGCAAGTAATGCCGATATGTTCATCCAAACTTTCTGGGCTAAGCATAATATGCCCTTAACATATTCCTACCCGTTAATTGGTTCATTTTCCTAAGGAAACTCTGGTTGGGCCGCTACAGGGTATCAACTATTGTTTTCGAATTTTACTGTGTGGTACTCTTAATTTTAGACACCATATTAAAGATCCATATTAGAATAGAATATATCATATAGAAGTGAATATAAATAGATAATAAGCTACAATAGGGGTGAAAACATCAGAAAAATTATTAAACTGCTAGATTTATTAATCTATTTACTAGCTTAATTACAGAAATCCAACAAACTACTTATTTCAAAGTTTTAGGAATCTTCAATTTATCTAAAAATCTGCTTCATTCTTTAGCGTACTTACATTTATGTTCCAATGGTAAGGGTACTGCAAGTTATAATTAAAAAAAAAATAGTTCAAATGCCGATCTAAAAACTTACTACAAAAAGTGGTTTTCCTCTTTGTTGGTTTTCACTAACAAACCGTCATACCGTAATTTCCTTTTAAAAATAATTGCAGCCTTAATTTTGGCCAGATTTACTTGAGAACGCTGTGATTTAACAGTTTGCCTCTTTTGGCCTATTATGTTTTTGTCAAATCTTATGTTACTAACTGGAGTTGATGATGCGTTTAGGACACTGGAATAAAATGGATGCGAGAATGGAGCAGGTTTAAAGCAATCCACTTTTATCAGGTCCATTTTTTCATAAGTGCGGAACTGGATTTCGGACTGGGAGTGTCTTTTCGACAGTGATTGCGGAAGTCAAGCTGAAAAGGTCTGCGAATTGTCATTGATGTCTTTTCAATCTTTTGTACTTTATTTTATCTGATTCGCAGAACCAATTTAAGTTCTTTTTTTATATTTTTTGTCTCTAATAAGGTTTTTTATTCGTTTCCAGTCATCTTTACACAATTAACACGAAACCACTTCCCACAGCCACCGTCGCAATTAACACTTTTGACGTCAAACGCCACAATAATTTTACATTTTGGGCCAGTATCGGTATGATTTTGATCATCCAAAATTATTGTATTGGAGTCAGAGGATGTGCTGTAGCACAGGAAAGCGATGCGAGAGTAAAAAATCAAGAAGTAAATATAGCAAGTTGAAAAAAAACCTAACGATTCAGCATTGCAAAAAAAAGTGGAATTGTTGTTTAGGAATGAAGCTCAAATAGTACCCACTTTCAACCACTGTCCATAAGATATTCGAACATCATATTTATTTGAGCGATTTATTTTATTTTCGCTACGCAACACTATTTAACCACAACCTTAACTCATTACGGTTTATTTTAACTAATTACATCTACATAAAAAATTTCGCCAACCAGTGAATGAAATAATCAATTTACAAGAAAATCGACTTACCGTATCCACTGTAGGTCCTATCATCATAAGACTGCTGCTGTGTATAATCGGGTGGTGGTGCTGAATAATCAACAGCTGGCGCTCCATATGTCTGACTGTAATCTTGCGAGTAGCCCTGATACCTCGTGTCTTGCTGACCATAGCCCGTCGAACTATGGAAATTGTAGTTACTGAGAAAATGTTTCGGGTTTCAGTCAAATGAAAATTAATAAATTAAAAGTAATCTCATTTCAGGCTGGTGAACAGATGAACAAATAATAATTGACTTCCAAGTTGTTAGTGTGCAGTGTTTTGAACTATGACTTGATATTTATTGTTCGAAAACTGTTTAGACAAGTGTTTGTATTAGACGTAAGCTAAGCCTGATTTTCTATTTGTTACGGATTGTCATAAGACGAAAATTATACATTGGCAGATATGGTGGATTTGTCCGTGTTAAGAGTATGGTATCGCTAGGTTTTGTAATAAGCCAGCCGTAGTGTATTATGGTATGATACGAGCGGGGGAACAAAGATATAGCTTCATTTTACGGGTAAAGAAAAGGCTCCAGAAGTTAGTGGAGGGAATTGGTTTTTGCATCAGATAAAAGCACCAATAGATTTCTAAATTAGGTAATCGAGTTCAAAATAGTTTGTAAATGGTGAAAATATTGGGGAGCCCTTAACATATTCAAAAATACTGCGAAAATTGGTGTCTATACGTCATTTAGCAGCAAATTTAGCTAATTTGGATGTTTAGAAAAACTTTCATTACATAACATTTTCCTAATTTTTCAAACCTATTAACCAAAATGTGTAGGGACGAATTTTGCACTTGAAAAAAATTGAACGTGTTTTAAAAACAAACAAAAAATAAGCTGAATGTTAAATGAATTCCTAACCTATACATTTTCCAACACTTACTTGTACGTGGAGTACTGTGTGTGATCATATTCAGTTGGCTGCGAATATCCTGTTGCAGCTGTCGTTCCATAGCCAGTCTGGCTGTAGCCATTGTAGGCTGTTTGCGGGGGTGGCGCAGTGTATGCTTGATGCGAATACGAATCGACATGCTGCATCGGGTCATGACTCTGATATCCCGAATGGTGGCTGTTACCGAAACGATTATTAGTTTTTGACAATGTTTCAACGAAGAAATTCTTACCTCGGTATCGTGCTGGCGGCACTGTACGAATTGTGGGCGGAGGAGTGAACAGACTGCACTTGTGATTGATGCTTTGGCACCAATTGTCTATTTACTGGACCTTGATCATAGCGTCCACGTTTCGGACCTGGCAGACCGGACGAGGCTCCTCGTTTCAATGTCGGCACCGGGGCTACTTGTGTGTTAGCACTGTGGACTGGTGGCGGCCTTGAGAGACCTTGACCGTATCCACCGCGGCCCCGAGGAGCAGATGAGCCCCGGTATGGTTTCGACATATACATACTATGTCCATCATGGGAACTGCCGTTGGTGCTTGGGATATAGGATCCTCGACCTCGTCCTAGTGGTCCACCACGCCCGCGTGGAATACCTCGAATCGGAGGAGTCGTTGTAGGTTGACTGGTCACAGCGCTAGTTGTTGTTGTGGTGGCAGTTGTACCCGCAGTTGATGTGGTTGATGTGTCAGTGTCTGTTGCCGCTGCTCCTGATGCCACCGAATCTGCTGGCGGTGGTGGTTGACTCACTGTTGTAACATAACCATAGGCTATTTAAAAAGCGAAATCATATCTGCTCAAATATTATCTACTTACGCTGCGAGTGATGCGGAGGCCGACCACGCATTGGCGGACCTCCACCACGTGGAGGTCCACCTCTCGGAAAGCCCATTCCTCGCATTGGACCTCGCATCATTCCTCCCCGGCCCCGCATCATGGGTGGCGGTCCCATACCTCCTCGCATGCCCATCGGGCCGCCACGTCCCATTCCACGACCACGACCGCGGTCGAAACCCCTCATCGGCATGCCGCCTCGACCACGGAAACCACCACGCATCGGTGGCGGCCCTTGATGTGCCGGTGGCGGAGCCCCTTCCATATCAAACTCCACGCTTACTTTGCTTTCAAAAAATCACTCAGGTCGAAACTGCTCGTATCGATTTTTCACACCGACGCCTCCGATTTCGACAAGCCGGCGCAAACTACACTTCGGAACCAAGTACTAATTTAAATTTTATCTACTTTTATCTGCACTTATTCGACTGAGCGACTCGCAAAACGATAACTCGATTCACTTACCACCCGCTAACACTTTATACTTAGAAGTAAGTTTTAAATTGAAGATTTTACACAACATTCACAGCACAGAAAATTTCCCTTCAGCAAAATGGCGGGTGCCGCGATTGAGAAACAGCGAAGTGTTCTAAAGACGGGCGATTCGGTTCGGATTGAATGAAGTATATGTGGAGGTAGCAGAGCAAGATGGCTTCGCGATTCTGACAAATGACAGTTGTATAGTTCAGGTGCTGCGATGCAGATGGCAAAAATAGGGGCTAGTGCAGACACATACCGCGTTAACGGTTGGCTTTTTTTTTAAATTACTGACTACTCTCTCTTATAAATAGGTCTGTTCGCGTGCTACAATTAATTGCGAATAATTGCAATTAATTGCAATGAAGCTGTTTTTGTATTCCGTTTTACTGAAAACTGAAAATGTCCCCTTTTTCAGTAAATTTCAGTAGGGAAATCCGGGAATAGAGGAATGGAGGATTTCTTTTTTGAAAGAAAGAAACATTAATTTTTACGGATGAAGTTATTGCAGGATTTTTCTATAGTTAGATGAAAAATACAAACTACTGTTAATTTCAGTTTTTCCATATTGATGAAAATAAATTGCAATATACAGTTATATCTCCGGGATTAAGAATTGGGGAAATTCCTATTCATTCTACGTTCATAATGGCTAGCAGTTGCATATAGAACTAAACAGAGCGAAACTAACTTACTAAATATGTTAGCTAGATTAAACAAGTATGAAATTTTGTAAAATGCAATAGATGTGACTCAAATGCAATGTTGCAGTAAACTGCATCAAACTGCAACAGATGCAGTAAACTGCATCAAATTGCAACTGCAATTGCAGTAAAACGACAGCACTGGCCATGGCTCAGAGCAATGAGATATGTAGGAATTTCAAGTAATGGATAATGTTAAATCAACCGAGGACTGAAAAAGTGAAATTCGACTTCAATGAAAAAGGAAAATGATTAGATAGTGACTGTTCATTCGTTGCAAATATCGTAAAGGCAAAATTCATTGTTATTAGATAAACAACATGAATATATCAAGGGATACATCTTGAATATATCAGTGAATTGAAAAGCGGACTCCTGGATAAAAATCAAATTTTTCTTAAAGTAAATAAATTCAATATTTGTAATTTTGCTGCCATGTGCTAAACACATCTCCTCTCTCTAGTAGTAATAATTGTTAACTTCAATCTACTTTAAACTCTGAACTACGAAAGATATCTATTCATTTATTTATTAATCCCTTGCGCTACAGATACAATTCCAATTACAGCGTCAAGAAAGCAAAAAAAAAACGAATGAAACATAAAAAAGGAAAAGAAATAACAAAAATAATTGAATAATTTGAAAACTAAAATTAGGACTAAGGTAAATAGCAATTCAAGGTAACATTTTAAGCTTATCAAGCTTAAGCGAAAGGGGAAGTAAAAAAAACACGCCTATTATTTATTGGAATATATTTATATATTGGAATATATTTATTTCTGTTATGGATAGGGGAAGCAAAATAACACGCCTCTTGTTTGTTGGAATATATTAAAAAATAATATTGCAGGAAAAGTATAACATTTTTTGGAGTATGGAGTAATAAATGAACATAAACATTTGAAATTAGCAGAATAGGTACTTGCATTAATAAAAATATTTGAATTCACACTCAGTGGCGGCTCGTCAGGGTGGGCCCGGCCCGCCTGGCATCCAATTGAACTGAAATACATTGGTGTAAATGCAGAATAGTTCCATGTCTCACAAAAAGTTAATAATCTTTAACTCTTTGGCGCCGGTGACCATTTTAGTGATATTTTAAATATACCTACTATTCTGTCAGCAAATAGCTTTCGCAAAAATAAAGTTTATGGAATGTATTTCGAACGTGTTTTAAATGTAAATATGATAATATTTTTGAAGTTTCGAACCCTATGTGTGCACTAGGCGCCTAAAATGAGATTGGGAAAATTTGAAAATTTTGGATTTGCGATAATTTTTGTACCAGATTATCAGATCATTATAAAACATAAATGGGCATGTTGATATTACTAAGTTGTAGACCCGTAAAGCTTTTTTATGAACGTGCTGGTCGCCCTGCAGCTACGGCAGACATTGAAAGTGAAAACCTTCAAACCATCGACTCTCCTGAAAAATTTTCGTCTTTTACAGTGAAAACCAGCTCATATAAAAATCTTATGCTTTGTTTATACAGCCAAAGAAAAGCTTTTGAAATTTCGCATCGGGCAAGAACGGTAACCCTCCTCCAATTTACCTACATATATTTTCAGCATCAAAAACTTCTGTTCACGCAAACTCACGACCCAATTATCACATACAGTTGAAATTCACAGAATGTATTGGTATTAAGTATGACCAGATTTGTTAGAAGCGATTCGGGAATGCGGGCAAGTCTGTGCCAGTCGTGCCATCTTGAAAAATTACACTCAGAAAAATGTCATTTAATAGAATCAAATTTAAATCAAAAGTTGAAATCACTTTGAAATAAAAAGCGAATCTTATATGAATTCCGCTTTATTATTAACATTTTCTTTTAAAATTAAAATTTTTCATCATTGGATTAAAAATTAACGTATATGAAGCCAAATCATATTTGAAAATTTTTGAATCAAAAGTTGAAAACCGTGATAGCCAGCTATTGTTGGTTTTGTATTTATTTGCAATATCTTTATTATGCGATTTTATCGTAAAATTTTTAAACAACAATGATCTTTTAGTGACAATAAACAACAAATATTGAGTTTTCGAAAATTTTATTAGTTATTTCGATAGAGATCGATAGAATTATTTGATTTTGACGTGAGGCAATTGTGGGAGACTTTTAGTTGCAGTGCTGGTAAAGTGTTACAAGCACTGAGCATTTTCTTTGCTTATTTTATGTTATGCTGCTTTCAAAGTTTTGCAGTGTTTGGCTTTCCTAAATCTTGAAATTCATGCAAGTGGTAGTCTTGAAATCCTTTCCACCCTATGATCTTAAATGCATTGTTAACTCGAAGCAGGTTGGAGCACGTGTGGTAGAATATGCACTCAAAATCTGCGCGATTCTTCTATTGTTCATCGAAAATTATTAGTATTTCTAGCGGTTCAAGTGCGCTAGAGTTTTTTATTTTTCGTTTGTTAATATAATTTAACTCGGAAGTGGCTTGCCTCTAGAACATTTAAAAAGTTATGCTTTATACAAAATATATTTCTTTATTAGGTAGGTACCTTATCATAAAGACTCCTTTTCTATTCATCTGTTTCTGCTGAATGAAATTAATGTAAGGAAGAGCTTGCAATTTTGGCAGTATCGCCCTTGAAAGTTAGATTAAACTTTTGGTCGATTGACATAAACTCCTTAAATATAATACTTCGAATTGAATTTAGAGCTTAGAAATAATGTGCATATTAGAATGCGTCATTTTTGGAAGAGAATAAAACTCGTTGTCTTGTTAAAATACATACACATAGTCACAAAATTGAAGGCACAATCTATATAAATGCCAAAATATGATTCAATGTTACTACAATTGTAGTAAATTTATCGACTTGGCATTTTATTCTGTTAGTGCGTAGTCTTTTTTATAAATGTACACCAAATTAATACAAAAAAAGTCGAATCTATCACAACGTTTGCTATTTTGATGTCAACTGTACCACTTGCGAGCTACACAAAATTGAAAGCACACGTGCATCTAACAGGATATTTCGTAGAATTTGATGATGCAATTACTTTTCATTCTTTACAAATATTGAGTTTTAGGTGAACGTTAGTGACTAGTTGAGTTAAGTGTGTTGTTTTACAAAAACAAAATAAGTATTTTTACATAAATAAATAAAAAAAAACTGAAATGGATAAACGGAGAAAAGCAACCACAGTTGCGGAAAGAAAAATTATTACTAAGCTTGTTTGTGAAGGTAAAACATATCGCGAAGTAGGAAAAATAGTTGGGAGATAATTTTTTTCAGTAAGAACTGTAGTCAACAAATGGAAAAATGACGGAACTCTAATTAATAAAACGGGACGCGGACGAAAAAAGTTACTGTCAGTTAAAGATGAGGAATACATTCGACGGGAAATAGAAAAATGTCCAAAGAAGCCGATTAATCATTTGAGGGCTGAAATTTCTCATATGATCCAAAAACCAATATCCAAGGAAACTATTAGGAGAACATTCCGAAACCATGGTTTAAATGGAAGAATAGCCCGTAAAAAGCCATTTGTTTCAGAAGCAAATAGAAAAAACGGTTAGAGTTTGCGAAAACCTTCGTAAATGAGGATCCAGACTTCTGAAAAAACATAATATTCAGTGATGAAAGTAAGTTCAACCTATTTGGCTCCGATGGCAGACAAATAGTTTGGAGTAAAGCGAATACCGAGCTAAAGAAAGAAAATTTGTGCGGAACCGTAAAACATGGAGGAGGTAATGTGATGGTTTGGGGCTGCATGTCTGCAGGAGGAGTCGGCAACATGGAATTTATTGAGACCACTATGGACAAATTTCAATACCTCGATATCCTGAAAAGGAATTTAAAATCAAGTGCTATTAAATTAGGACTATCGGATGTGTTTTGGTTTCAACAAGATAATGATCCAAAGCACACCGCACATATTGTAAAGATATGGTTGCTTTATAATACGCCAAAACAATTAAAAACTCCACTTCAGTCCCCAGACCTTAACCCAATAAAACATTTGTGGTCAGTACTTGAGCAACAAATCCGAAAATTTTCAATTGCGAATAAATCCGAGCTGAAGTCAATAATAGCAAGGAAATGGCAAAATATTAGCCCAACCATAACAAAAAAGTTAGCGGAAAGTATGCCTAGAAGACTAGCAGCAGTAATCAAAGCAAACGGATATGCAACTAATTACTAATAATAAATTATTTTATATTTTTCTAGTGATCTTGAAGCTTGTGCCTTTAATTTTGTGTCTTGAATTTTTTTGTTAATTTTTTCTTTTGCTAATTATTCTTTCAAAAATTTAATTTGATAAATTTTTTTATTCATTTTTGTATTCTTAGTCTTCAATTTAATAAAAAATTAAAAAACTTGTGATAATAAAGTGACATTAGTTTATATACGATTAAGAGTTTTCATATTTATTGCTTGTGCCTTCAATTTTGTGACTATGTGTACATATATATTGCCTATTCAGCTAAGTAGTGTATTTCATTCGAAAATAGTCTCAAATTGCGAGGTTTTACACAGGTACCTAACCCACATGTAAACACTTTTCAATTCAAGGTCATAACTTTTTCTTATAAGGAATACTTCGCGAATGCTTTAGGTTTAGCCTCGAATAGGTCATCGCTCTCTTCAATGCTAAAATATGATATTTGTTTACGTGAGAAGATAGAAGAAGCCTTCTTCGACATACCTCATGAAGTAAACAGACTCTTTCCGGCGTTCATTTCAATAATGTCCACTTAATTTCAGTTTTCATATCTTAGCTGTAATTTGAAAGCATAATTTTGTGCACGGCATCATCATAACAATCGCTACCGACTTACATTAGCATTGCGCGGCACCTCGGCCTGGTCGAATTTCAACCGTAGCCCACTTAATTCGCAAGCATCTTGAATTTCACTACGAAGGCCGACTCAATTCAATCGCAGTCGATACGTCCACTTGGTCAACAACCCCGCGAAATCGTATTCCCTGGAACATGGAAAGCGTGTAGGAAAATGTGATTTTTTTTTCGTGTAGTTTGATTCGAATGAAATCCAGCGACGCATTCAACGTGATATCCGCTGACGTACAATACTAGTAATTATATCACCGATCATTCACCTGGAAGATGAATTGATCGTCTCAGCACTATATTGCGGACCTGATTATCCATCATCTTGGCGACAAGTCAAAGTTCTCTGGTTCCTCTTAAGGATTACTGTCGTTTGCAGTTTTCTCCAGCAAATTCGTCGACTACGCATGGCGGCTTATTGTAAGATTTAGCGACGGTAGGTTATTTTGGGCTTTTGAGAGGGCCACCTTTCTAGATTTCATAACCTGGTACATGATGTCAACGCTCTTGTGCAATTGGATAGGTACTGGTATCGTTGACATAGCAAAATTACGGAAATTCTAAGGAATTTTGCTTTTGAATAAAATTCTGGTCAGGTACACGCAAAATCAGTATGACCGTGAAGGTGTCAACGGAATTTAAGGGACGATTGGCAAACTAGTTAAGTCATCGTAGGTTATCGTAAATTAGATGTTTGAATTATGTCACCGGCTTTTGTGAAAAAAAACCAGGAAACAGCAGCCATCTATGTAAGTAGGGCATGAGAGAAGTACCCAAATCGGATACCGAAAATTCAGCTTCCACTAAGTATTTTCGGTGTTCATTCATATTTTACGCCTCTCAGGTTTGATATATCTTAGCTCCAAAACACCTCTGTCTGTACACCGATCATGAACTTACTCACCTAATCAAAAACATATTTTTCTTGAATTGAAATTCCTAACAAGTCTCTCGTCATTGCATTCACTAGCTACCGGTCATTGTTGAAATATTTACGATGTTTTGTTGCGCTGCGCACATTTGTAGGGGCTATCCTGGATCAGATTGCAGCAGCACCGTAGATAGATACCTCTACGTAGTAGATACAGTTTGGCGACTTGGATCGAACGGACGGATGGATCCGATCTATGAAGAAAAAACGGCAGGTGTTATGCAATCCGACCCGCAAGCAATGAATTCTTGTTGCCAAAATCAAACCGGGGATAGTTTACCTTTTGCATTCGAAGGTAAACAACACAACGGTGCAACCAGTGGCAGCAAAGCATAGACCCGCGACGCAGCCAATACATAAAAACAACCCTCTAGCAGATATCTTGAGTCGTGGGAACATCATCAAATCGGATGTTCCCAGGATCCATAGAGATGCAGGTTTTTATTTATGCTGTGATGCGATCAGGTGCAAAATATTATTGGTGTTTGCCAATATGCTTGTGTAAAAAAAACTTGCACAGGATGAGCGGTACAAATACGTGTTTGATCTTGTGCAATTTAAAGCGATAATCGGGTAATGAAAAAGGTTTGATTTTGATAAGGATTTAAGGGGAATCCTGTTTTTATATTCTTGTTAATTTACTGTAGAATTATTATAATGGGAATATGTTTGTGATGGGATAATAAGTAAATATTTAGGTACATATATCTAGATAAAAATTTTTTATTTTACTTTGATAGGTCGGAAAAACTAAACATGTGTAGAAAGTTCCTCTGTTAGTCTTTCCAAAATCATCAAAAATCAAAATCAAGTTAGTGAGTCATGACATGAGCCTGCACTAAATTTTTGGCATGTTCCCAGTGATTTGATCTAATGCCCTTTATACATTATTTAAAGCTCCCCCGAAGCATGAACTAAATGCATTTATTGCCACCATTATTGCATTCCTGACCAGACTTAAGATTTCTCGTTTGTATTTTATTCTATCTATTCTATCTGTATTCTATCTACTTTCGGTAAAATTTTTGAGGCATTAGTTATTGAGGAAATTAAGTCTGATGTTTATAATTTGATAATTGATGAGCAGCATGGTTTTTGTCCAAAAAAGTCAACTTTTACGAATTTGGTAACTTTTTCGCAGCTATTAAGTTCTAATATGGATAAGAAACATCAAGTCGACGTTATTTACACCGACTTCAGCAAAGCTTTTGATCGGGTCAGTCATCCATTGTTAATTAGTAAACTACGAAGAATTGGTATTCATGGCTCACTTCTGAGATGGGTTGAATTATATACATCAAATCGATCTCAGTTGGTTCGATGTAATGGATCTCAGTCACATCCGGAGTTCCACAAGGTTCACATTTAGGTCCAATTTTATTTATACTTTTTATCAATGACATTACAAAATGCTTCAACGCTTCTAATGCGCTTCTATACGCGGACGATCTGAAATTCTTCAAAGTAATCAAAAGTTCAGAAGATTGTACTCAACTTGAAAAAGACTTAGATAGTTTACATAACTATTGCAAGTCAAATGAACTGTCACTCAACGTAGAAAAATGCTGTGTTGTAAGTTACACTCGTAACAAACATACAATTGGTAACGGCTATTATGTAGAAAATTCTGTACTGAAGAAAAATACCTTGCAAAAGGATTTAGGAATGCACTTTGACTCCAAACTGATGCTTAGTTCTCATATTGAGATAATTTTGAGGCAATCATATAGGACCTTAGGTTTATTTTACCAAATTCCAGGAACTTCACTAATCCACAAACATGTATATACCTTTTTAACACTCTAGTTCAACCTAAACTTGAATATGCATGCACTGTCTGGAACCCGTACTACAGAAAGTACATAGATATGATTGAAATATTGCAACGCAAATTTGTTCTTTTCTTATGTAAAAAATATATGATATCTTTACCTAATTATAAGTCGAGACTGAAATACTTCAATATGATGCCACTTGAAGATAGAAGGACAGTAATGGATATTTAAAATTTAAAAACTCTTCATCAATTATATCATATTTCAATCTTTCAACAAATCCTGTATACACAAGACTCAATACATTATTTTATTTGCCTTTTTCTAATACGAAAAATTACTCCAATTCGCCAACGAACAGATTAATGTCACAATACAACTCGAAGTTTTTTCATATTGACCTATTTCAACTTTCAAAAACTAAATTTAAGAAAGTAGTTATAGATACGATTGCCAACTAAGCACTCTTGTTAAATAACCTATTCTGCTTTGATAATTCAGTGGGAACCTATCATTGGCATTATCTTAAATGCTGTTGGTTTTCCAAATAAAAATAAATAAATAAATAAATATTATTGAATGACATCAAGTGGCACTTTGAGTTGTTCAAAGAAAGATAATTGAATTGAAACCAGTGATGAAGGGCAACCAAATAAACTTGAAGCTGGTGATAGTCGTCCACAGATATGATTGCTCCGTATAATTTCAAGTCCCCCGCATAAAGAAAACAAGAGGAGTTGATAGCAGGAGGAAGAAGTAGAAAGACAGTAGAGAAAAGAAAGAAGAGGACTAAGGATATTCTTGGAGCACACCAGGTGTGAGAAAGAAAGGAGAGGAAAAAGAGCCGCTAAGGGTGGCTTTATAGGGGCGGTCGAAAACATAAGAAGAGAGCTAGGAGAGAAGGGGGCCGAAATAATAAAATAGCTTAAAAGAGTTGACGGATTACATGGCTTAAAACTAGAGAAGATATTAGCAGCTTCAGATGATTTATTTATTTATTTAGAATCCATTTAACAGATATACATCCAATTATAGAATGCAAACGAAAGACATATACATAAAAAAAAAAGATTAAAACAAAAAAGGCATGTATATGAAAATTCATTAATCCAAATACGATAAGCAACGAAAATATTACAATACAATAAATAAAGAAAAAGAAACAGAAAAATAATAGAATAATAATGAAAATGAAAAATAGTAATTAATCCTAAAATAGTGAAAATGAAAAATAGTAATAACAAATCGGGAAATAAACATAAAACAATAAGCAAATTATAAGCGAACAGGCTCTAACAATATTGTGATATATGTGTTGCTTCTTAAAACTAAGCTGATGATCATTATGATTCCCTAGCATTCTCAGGAATGGTAAATACTTCAGTGCGCGCGAAAGAGATGATGAAAAAAGACTGGGATCTAATAGGTCGACTAGAGACCCGCATGAATTCGGAAATAGAAATATTGATGGAATAAAGGCCAACATAAATTTTGTACAAGAAACATTCATCAAGGAACAGCCTACGGACGTGCAACGGGGAAATGTTTAAATATTTTAGGCGTTCATCGTAAGGACAGTAGGGGAAATTAAAACGAAAGTAGGAAACGATAACGATATGAATGGAGGGGAGACAAGTGGAGATATAAAGGGAACAACGAAAACAACGAAAACGAATACCTGGCCCCACGCTTTAGATGGAATGAATTGAACACGCAGATAAAATTGTAGAGGAGGATCAAAGATAACTCCAAGGTTCTTATGTTGGTCTAAATGCAGCAATATACTAGTGGAAAGTAAAGGACATAACAAGACATTTAAGAATATTGAGGTAAGAAGATTTAACAGTACACCAATCACTCAAAGCAGTAGGGTCTAATTGAAGAAGTAGGCAGTCTTCAAAAGAAGAGCTAGTATCTAGAAGCTTAAGGTCATCTGCGTAGAGGAAGGAAACGGAATTTAAACAACTGGGAAGATCATTGATGAACAATACAAATAGGAGGAGCCCGAGGATGGAACCTTGAGGTACACCAGATGACGGATGAAAAGGGGAGGAAACGTAACTACTGAAGCCAACGCAACAAGTACGGTTAACAATATAGGGGAGAACCTGGAATGAAAAAGTCCAGATATGCTTAAATTGCGCAGCTTATCCACCAACACAGTATGGTCTGCTTTGTCAAAATCCGTGTAGATGACGTCAATTTGTTGTCCAGCATCCAACAAACCAGCAACGAAATCGACAAATTCGACCAAGTTTGTTAACGTTGAACAGCCTTTAATAAATCCATGCTGCTCTCTGGAGAGCAAATGGTTAGTGGCGCCACAAATGGTTAGTGGCGGAAAACAGGAAAAAAGGGAAATAGGTCGGTAATTGGAAACCATTTCAACATTCCCCAATTTAAGGATCGCAAAAACATTTGTGACTTTCCATACAGTTGGAACAACACTGGCGGACAAGCGTAGTTTAAATAAAATAGAAAGAGGAACACTTAAAGATGAAAATAGAGACTTAACAACACTGAGAAAACACATGGCGCCAGACGCCATAATTTATAGACTTCTGGCGCCATCTACATAGTCGATTTAGGGATTGTGATAAAATATAGCGCCACACGCCATAATACATGGCGAAAAGTGCATATGCCTACACGCCATGTACTATAGTCCTCCACGCCATGTACATGGCGTGGCGGACTATATTACATGGCGTGGAGGACTATTGCACATGGCGTGGAGAACTATAGTGCATGGCGTGGAGGACTATAGTGCATGGCGTGGAGGGCTATAAGCATAGCGTCTGCTCCTATGTACTATGGCGTGTGGCGCTATATTTTATCACAAATCGTCCATGTACATGGCGCCAGAAGTCTATAAATTATGGCGTCTGGCGCTATGTGTTTTTTCAGTGCATCTGATATGGAAAATACATATTTGCCGAGCCCAGGCGAAAGCTGACGAGCCCAATTGTGGAGACGGTCCTGCCGGCGCTCGTGCGACTTCCGATCGGAGTGGGTTTTGAGCACGAGTCAACGCGATTTCGTGACGAGCTGTCAAATGCCGTCCACATATTGGCGGTCTCGTCTGACTTCGGCTCGCTGGGCCTCGGCCAATATGTATTTTCTACATGAAGATGATCCAGCCAACAAAAGGCCATGAGCCTTCTAACTTCTGAGCATCTGAAGATAGAGCAGTTGATGATAGGTGATGAAATTCACCTATCATCAACTGCATCAAAGACCATATCATATCGTCTTCTATACTCAACAAGCTTGCTGATATTTATACATCTCCTCACACAGCATGGCTGCGAGTTATAATTGTAGTGCCATGAGCCATATTACATGGCTCATGGCACTATGTAATATGGCGTGTGGGGCCATAATTTCTGCGCCATGTAATTATGGCGCTGGGAGCTATACTGCATGGCTCAGGGTACTATGTACATAGCGTGTGGCACCATAAATGCTGCGCCATGTAACATGGGACCACGCGCTATGTAGATTCTGACATTATGGCGCTGGGAGCCATATTGCATGGCTCAGAGTACTATGTACATGGCGTATGGGGCCATAAATAATGCGCTATGTTACATGGCTCTGGGCGCTATGTGGATTTTTTTCAGTGAAATACACACGGAATAGCTTGCTGGCTGTAGAGTCCAAAAGGGATATCAAAGCTTCAATTTCAGAGGGGACGCTCATAAAGAAATCAAACGAGTGAAATCAAAGGTGATTGGATGCTGGTGTTGGGAAGATTCGATGGGTTTGATGATACAAAGATAGAAGAAAAGAAAACAGTAAATAACGCACAAATGTCTTGGGGAAAAGAAGCGATTTCGCCGTTAAACGAAAAGCAATCCGGTAAGGTTTTTTGAAGTGTTCATGGAATTTTTGTACAACCAAAATGGTTTTGGATAATTAGTGAGGAAAGATGTCTCTAGGTGCGCAAAATATGTCCGCTTAGCCGTTTCAATAGATTTTTTCGCCTTTATTCCGTATTCGCAGAAATTTTGAAGCGTATTTTCAGAGTGTACCAAGCGTGCCTGTTCTTTGTTACGAAAGGCAATAGACACATCAATATAGAACCATGGCGGGCTAGCAAGTGTGTAATTTATGACAAGTGAAGGATGATGTAAATCAGGGGTATGAAGCGTAAGGTGTGATAGAGGA
This sequence comes from Nemotelus nigrinus, assembly GCA_947369275.1. NCBI lineage: Eukaryota > Metazoa > Arthropoda > Insecta > Diptera > Stratiomyidae > Nemotelus > Nemotelus nigrinus. The sequence goes on along the minus strand of OX376372.1, from coordinate 23,985,036 downwards.
GGGAAGAAATATAACCTATTTTGGAGAGGGCAAGGTCCAAAAGCCGATTGTAAGTAACTGAAATGGAATCGAAAAGAGACATAGAACAGTAAGAGAAGAACGACAAATGGAATCTACCATTCTGGACACGATTGTCAAAGATGTCATATCCCATTCGATGCACGGAAGGTTAAAATCACCACAGATAGCCATATGAGAAAGGGGAAAGTTTTTTGAAAATATAATTGATAATCACTATAAACTCCTATGAGGATATGGAAGTATTACAAAAAATGTACACAGTAACAAGTTGTAGGCATGGGGCATGTGAAAGAGGATCTCAGACTGTTACACATTCAACAGAAAAGGGTGCAACGAAGTCACAGAGTGCACACTGAAGGGATTTATGAATGACTATCAGAACTCCGCTATCATCCGCTTTTTGTATTAAGGCTCTATCACTGCCATTTCTAAAGACGTAGTGAAAAGCAAAAAAATTCTTTGCTGAAAATTTCAGCAGAGAGCGAATTTCTGTTGGACAAATAATATCATTGGAAGTAGATAAGGCAGAAAGGCTAAAAGAACTCAATTTGATTCTAAGATCGCGAATTGAAATTTATGTGAAGTCATACATGTTACAGATTTAATTGAAATTTACGGAATGAATTAGCCTTAAGCAGGAGGTCTAATAGAAGTTTAATGAATACGCTGACATCGCTGTAGCTGTCGTTGAAATAAGTCTCAATATGATAAAATTTGTATACGCTACAACTTCTTAGGCAGAATAAAACCAAATTCACACTACAAGTTGATGATCTTAATCACCCCGATTGTGAATGTCACGTCACGTCACGCCGACGTCGATTTACTGTCGACACATGAAAAAGCGATTCTGGATGTCGATCTACATCGACAGTTGTCACGTCGATCGACAGTTTTTGTCGATCAATGCAGAGTGCGTGACACAAGGAGGAAAGCGAAAAATGTATGTCGGAGATTTGAAAAAAGAACGAACGCCGTTCTTTTAGAATCTTATGTTTTGAAAGGTAATGGTACGAGTACGGGCGGTAGTAATTAACGTTAGTAGTATTTAATTCATTTGCAATTATCAATCGTCACAAAAGACGTTAAAAGAAAAGAAACTCTCGCGAAACGTCGCAAAGCGGCGACAATGTAAGTATGGATTTTAGTTAAATGTATCGAGGAGGAAATTGTCAGTAAAATCAACCGTGGGTGGACCAAATATATTGCATTTATTCTCTGCTTTAGAAGACAGAGTGCTATCCATCTTAAGTTTGGGCGCAGCGTTTAATCCTCCTGGATGCAAATTTGGATTTAAGGACTCCATTTCGTCCAACCTGGAGTATCTGGAGGCCTTGGAAAATTCATCGTTCGGAAACTCGGTTTCAGCAATCGCCGAGACAGATTCTGAAGCGTCAACGTCGAAAGTGTCGGAACTTACAAGCAATGGCGATAATGCAGGAATTTCTCGAAGACAAAAAACAGGTTTGAGGGAAAATAGGCGCATTCAACTCCTGGAAATACATCTTGCCTTACAGTAGCAAATAAATGCCAAAACAAAAGAAACTGCACGGTATACCACAAACACTTAATTATTTAAAAACAACAACTGAAGATCAGCAGTGAAAATTTAAGATAAAAGCGAGAAAAATACGAATTTTAAAAAAAAAACATTTATTGGAGAAGGAAAGTTTTGGTGGAAAAATTAAAACTGAAACGTGTGTTAGAAATAAAAAATTGTGTTCAAACTTAGGCTTGAGTCTACATAAGATCGATATCTTTTCAACTATCATTTATATGTTAAAATAAGTGCCCACTATTTTAGTGATGCATATTTTGTTACTTTCATTTTTTCAAAATTGATAAATCATACAATTACTTAAGACAGAAAGTCTGCTGCTATGTTCCTAGGGCAATACCTCACTGTTTATTTGAATTGGACAAAGAAATGAATGCACTGATTGTGCAGAGTCACACGAATATTTGTAACTTTTGACTAAAAATTGGGCAAATGATTTATTTTTCTTCAGTTTTACTTATCTTACATCCCAAGCATCCGTTTTACAACTATTAAAAAAAAGTTAAACAGTGTTGCAATTTTTTATTACTCATTATAATGTTTGCGAAGTTCTTTCTCTTATAGAAACGACATCTAAATTATCTTCCATATCAATGGCGTTATTAACCATTTATAATCACTGCTCCTTCCTCACTTTCCTCCTCCGAATTAAAAAAATTGTCTAACAAACTCATTTCGTTTACTAAATAAAAAACTTCTTCCATTTCCTTAAGGATTTCACTACATCAATGTCGTGTTTGACAGGAAAAATACAGTCACAATTGTAAAATAACTCATTTACATGAGCATCAATTCACAATTTACTCCCCATACACTGACATCAGTGTGGCAATCCTACTGAGTCACGTCGATGCAGTTACACAATCGGGATTCTCGATCGACGTGACGTGACGGTCGTCGACACGACATCCGCAATACGGGTGAATATAAAAGACTTGGTATTCTTTTGCTTGCAAAGTTAGGAAAATACTGTCTGCTACGGTAATTTTTGTCTTTATTTTTTTACTAAAAGATGCTACAATTAAATTTTAAAATTGCATTAAATTATTATGATTTATTAGTGATAGTAAATTGAAAACGTTCCAGTTTGAAAATGTTCGTGTTTTTGTTTCATTTTTGTACTACGAGACACTGCCATCAAATTTTCAGTTGAAAATCAGACTAAACCTTTCGAAGCAAAATATTAATATGACAGTGTTTGTTTCGGTGCACCTGATTTCAATTTCCAAACTCTACAATCTTCAAACGGTCTGGTTATTCTAGACTTTCAGCATACAAAAGCGATGAAACGGAAAGCAATTTATACAAATACGTACATATATCGTAAACAAATCATTTGACCCCTATGTTCAAATCGATACATGCAATTCAAGTGTGAAAATTAATTTTTCAGCAAACAGGTTTACAATAAAATAGTGACTATTGGTTTCCTTCACATACAAAACATGAATTTACATCGATAAAATGTGAGATATCTCCGTAGGAAACCAAAATTCCCCTCCAATAACACAGCCGAATAACAGCGCCCAATGTGGGCTACCAAGAAGCTGAATACCTGTTTTGAAAAATAGTTTTGAAATAAAAAAAAGTAGTGTTACTTTTTTCAATACGCTTGTATTCTCATATTTTCAATCTTAAAAACTAATTCATAGACATTTTAACAACAAAAAAACTATCACAGGAGTCGGAAGCACTTATAACGCTACAATCAATCAACAATTCAGAAGCTAATCTTGTTAGTATAAACTTGTTAGTATCACAATTCAACGGACCTTATAACTAAACTGGCCGCTAGCGTCATCGCGACGCATCGTCTTTACCATGGACGCCAAACACTTGTCGAGCTGCAGACAGATATCTCACTACTGGTATCACTCTCATAGCCAGAAGAAGAGGAGGCAGGGCTCGGTGGCAACGAGTAATCTTTCCCGCTGGGACTCGAGGCAGGCGATGAACAAGTGTTGCTGTGGGCAATGACCGTTTGACTCCTGATTTGTTGATATTGCTGCTGTTGATTGACATAGCACTTCTTGTAGACAGACTGTGGCTGTTCAACTCCTTGCACTAGCTGATTCAGGCGATGACCCAGATTGGTCATTAGCATAGTTCCGAGCTGGATATCGACATCAGGTGTTGAGGCTAGGACTTTTGACACTTCGTTGACTGCATACTTGTATCCGGTACGGAAACTATCGGCTGATGGTTGGTCTTTCCTGGCCTTGACCTTCTTCAGGTAGTCGACCGTCAGCTCAAGGATGTCGGCTTTCTCCAGGCGAACGATATGCTCGCCTTCTTGCGTCAGACACTCAACCATCAAATCCTTCAGGTCGTCTAAGCACTTGTTGATGCGAGCTCGGCGTTTGCGCTCCAACAGTGGTTTCATCACTTTACGGTATTGGTATGTTTTCGAGAACTCCATTTTTTTTATTGAACTGGTAGGTATTTTACTAAATACGGATTTACACGACACTTTTTAATTTTATTTAATAACTGATTTGTAGGCCAAATTCTAACACTCGTTTCAAGCACTAGACTCAGCTTCGCAAGCACACTGTCGCTGTTACTACTTCAACCCTCACAGAGTGAATGATACCACTACCCTGCCTGACTCGCCTTTTATACCCAACGACCCTTTTCTTGGCTCGTGGGAAACTTTGCCCTGGTGCAGTTCTCACCATTCTCAGACACATGCTTGCATGCCCGTCGTCCTGGGACGCGTTGCAGCTGTCGTCATCTGCTATGCTTCACTTTTGTCCATCCGCAGGCCGCTGTGCAATCCTCCCCTCGTTCGCACCGTTCCTTGCATTCACTCCACCAACTGTTATAGCTTCGTCTTGCCTTGCGCTGTTTCCATCTTCTGGAGGTTCGTCATCGATGCTTGGCAAATGCAACGGCTACACCAATTCTCTATAGAAAGTGTATGTACATACGAGTATTCGTAGAGTGATTATCGCGTCATGCATGCGCACTTCCCTTTCGGGGTCTTTTGTGGTGATTGCACACTTCTTGAATTGCTTGTCGATGCACTTTCTTGTGATGCATCGCTGCTGGCTTGATGGAAACGCATACGAGCAGGTAGAGAGAGAGGAGGCTATTGAGAGGCTTGGATCATGGGTATCTGGTGACATTCGAAGACATCGATGACGAAACAATATAATGCCAGCCTGGAGCGTCTTCTGTACGGGCTCAGCGCAGGCAGGCAGGCGGGCAGGCATCGGGCTCGATGCATGCCTGCACATACTTTCATATACGGATTGCGCCCGTCGTGGGTTTGGGATCACACGATTATCGTCTTCTTGTTCTTGCGATCACTTTATGATCAGAGATGTTGTAATGATTCATACACCTCGCCGGGCGTACTTGATGCACGCGATAAGCACGGGCTATTGTTTCGCGCGACATGTCGATGGTTAGGGTTGTTGTTTCTTTATTGGGAACGGGTTAGGAATAGTTGGTGAATGTTGATTGGGTTTTGGGAATGATGTTGGAAATGGTGGAGCTTAGAGTGTTATTATGATTCATCGTCGGCATTGTGGGACTTTAACATTGAGAATAGAAAAATGTGGTTGGAAACGTGTTCAAACATAAGTTTATTTTTCCCAGCTGAGTCCTCAAGCAATTGTCAATTGTTTTCAAATCGACAACCCCACTCCAGCTGTGACAACGTTCGCGTTATAAACATTCAAAAATGATAAGATAGCCCGCGGTTAGTTCACTTTTTGATAACCATCATGAAAAAACTATGCAACCATGATTCAATTTCAACGTCATATATGTATGTTTTAGTTATTCTCGATTGAAAGTAATTGATAATGACACTAATGGAAGGCTGCCTGTGCAGTTTTTTCGCGTATTTACTGCAACGTTGTTGTTTGCTAAGCTGTGTTATACGCCTGCCGCCGGTGTTTGTCAGCCGATCGATCGTTGCACTGACTCAATGAACGGCAACAATAATTGAAGTTGAGAGAGTGGAATGGATAATGGTGCATTGTTTGATGGATTTTGCATTTTGGGTGGTTTAGTGATGTTATGCGATTTTTTTCAACGTTCATATTTCGGACGAATCCACCATAAAGTGATATGGCGTGTCAATGGATTCGATCGTTTGCGGCATGAGGTTGACATGTGCATGAGACACGATTGATGTTGTCTCGAATTACTGCTGGATTTGCACAAGTGCGCGGGAAGTTGAAATTTCTTTTACAATATAATGTGATGCGGTCGAAGTGTTATTTGAATTTCATTCTGAGAAAGTTGTTGAGCGGTAGCGCTTTGTTTGATGTTGTTTCATTGAATATTGAATTCGAAAAAAAAATTTAGCATATGGTTGATATTTTGCATGTTTCATCAGTACACTATATGTCGTACACCATGTACATTACGTGTTTTCAATTCAAAATGTAGTGTAGTTTTCGAAACACATAAGAGAATTCTTGATTTTCAAGTAGGTGAATTTCGGAGAATGGGATTTATCATTTTTAAGGTTTCTATGTTGTGTCAACATATCGGTTTCACAATTCGATCAATAGAATTGGACGTTATTCATCAAATCCAACCGAAAAATGTTGGCCACGACCAACAATTTTCATGCACTCCGAAAAATATTTCTACTTTTTGAGGAAAAATGAGCACATTATTAAAGAAAATTGATAACGATTTGGCGCCTAAGATTTTTTTTCTCAGTGAAAACCAATGGAATTTATTCATTTCAAATAACTGATATTGATTAAATAGAACTGATATTGAAATGATTTTGAGTTCACAATGATGATCGTTTTTGACGATGGGAGATGATGTGAAGGACTTCACCACAGTGGAAGAGGCGTCAGTGGCGAAAATCAGGTCCCGAATTTTTCAAATTGAGTTCCGTATGCTACTAGCTTGAAATAAATCAAGAGATATTATTTCGTTTGCGAAATTAATGTCTTGTTGTTTGCCAAAAGAGGTAAATTTGGGAGCTACGTATGTACCATCGGCTTAGGGTCACCAGTTCACCCATTAAAGATTTGTCGTCATTTTTGTCAGCAAAATCGCATATGAGCTTTGTAATATTTATTACCGAAGTGTAAGCGTCATGCGAAGAGAATGGTGGCGAGTAGTTGTCAACCAACAACAACTTCTTCGTTTTTCGCTCGGCTAAAGCACAAATAAATTCATTATGCTCTATATGAGGTATTTCTGTTGAAGAAACTTTGAGGTTTTTTGTGGAAAGTCAGAAGAACACCATCTCTAACAGAAGCAAAAGCAAGATCTCCACTTCTATCTCGACGGAAAATAATGTTTCCCGAAACCAAAATTTCAGTATCGGTGATAGCAATAACATCAAAGGCTTTAGACCTAGAAAAATCGTAAAACTTATTAGCTTTCGATCGTATTCCAATTACGTTCGCGTGGAATATGGACATGAGTTCGTCCCGTTTGTTGTTGCAGTGCTTGGGTCATTTGTATTTTTGCTGAAAAATTTGTGCACAACGTAAATTAGGGGCCAGAATTTGCCACTGGCGATGGCACTAAATCTACGATCTGGAGCTATAATTTGAAATGAAGCTGCACGATGCTGGCTCTCTATTTTAATTACTGTTATATGATCCCTGGAGATGAATGATTTGGAGTGCTCAAGGATTCATTTAGCGTTTTTCCTTACGTCATCTGCGGTGGTATTAGCGCAAGCTTGGATACAAAAATAGCTTTGGGTTGTCGGAAACCGGTGAGGGTCCAGATGAAATTATTAAAATCTTTAGATACCACAGAGTAATTAATGTAAATCTTAGCAAGCATTTACTGCTTTTGAGCAAGTTTTCTTAAGTTCATTAGATTCGGGGACTGGAGATTCCTGATAATATTATCGATCACAAAATTAGCGCGAGATAATGACTCGTATCGTTCACGCATGCTTTCCTAATTAGAGTTTCACACACATAGAACGTGATCCATAAAACTAAGTTCATTGCCCTGTAGCTGCATTCAACATAGAACTATTTTATTAAAATTTGTCGTAATTTTCGTGCGTCATCTTTTATATTTTTGGCTGTAAATAATTTTTTTCTTCTGAAATTGAAAAAATTAATAAATAATTTAGTACGACACAATGACGTAATCTTAAGGGAACATAGCACTTTCAAATTTTTCATTAATCGATTTTTGTTTTTTGATTGAATATGTTAGAATGAAGCTTTAAAAACATGATTTTAATAACATAAAATTGAAATTATAAAACAAAAAATGTTATGAACATATAAAGCGAAGCGCGCCAAGGTCATTTTTTCTATTATATTCGTTCACTTCGCTATAACGCTACATCGACTTAGGCTAAAGTGTAGAGAAAGATAAGTGAATCAATTCCTTCAAAAAAAGCAACCTCGACAAAAATAAACAACAAAAATTAGCTCAAAAAGATACATCTAAAAAAGTGTTGAAACTCCAATTAAGGTCCGAAAAAAGTTCAACTGACACTAAAATTAATGAAAAATTTATCAACATATTATGGCCTACCTATACGACGAAATTATAATTCGGTTGAAAACATGCGCAAGGAAATTTGACCAGCATATTCCCAAAAAATTTCAACTGATGAGAGCCCTCAACACTCTTATTGTCCTGTTGGAGAAAAGACTTGGTGTAACGCGCAAGGCAGTGGCAGCTGGTGGTAATACTTTAAAAAATTTCAAGCATCCTCTACCTTTAGATGATGAGGTACAAGAAGTTTTAAAGCCTATTTATAAAGACTTATCATCAAAAGATTAATTAAAGCGCTGCTTGGGCAATTTTACGCAGAATAATAACGAAAGCTATAATTCTTGGATATGGAATTTTTTGGAAACATACTTTTTGTGGAAAAAATATCATAAATATGGCTGCAAATATTTCTGCATGCACATTCAATGAAGGATTTACGGCTCGTGACGTAAATATTTGGGTCGGCCGAAAAGAAACACTGAAAGAAAAACTCTTGGTTGGTTCAACTATTTTTAATAGTATTGCAACGATTCATTCAAAATCGTTAAACGAACTACGGAAAATAGTTATTTTTATTATGTTAATATAGTTAATTTAACGATATAAAAGTAGTTGGTTCTGGTTGTACAAAAAATATCGCAACGTTCATGAAATCAACTGTTTTAATTGTTTCATAACCACGAAAATTAGTTGATAAATAGAAAAATTTTCATCAATTCACTCAAAACTTCAACGTTTCGAATTATCAACTGTTTTTATGGTACTTAAACTACTTCGCAATAGTTGATTTCAACAAACGTAATTCAGTGAGCAACGTCTTTGGAATCACTCTACGCAAAGTAGAATGGTTTCAACATTTGGATGCTTTTCATGCTCCGAATGAAATTGTTTATCAACCACGCGTCATGGTGCATAAAAGTAATCAACGATTTTCTTATGGTTGTTTTAACTATAGCCCTAGTTGATGCAAAAACAACTAAGGCAAACTGTTGATTTTTCATACTCCTCATACTCATACTCCTATTCTATCATAGAAGTTTCATATGCTACATGGCAAAATTGTGTTCGGTTTGCTGTTCGATATAATTCATATTCATGTTATGCTGTGAAGCCTTTATATTTCCCTTCTTCTATTCAGAAAATATAAGTCTTCTGTTTGCAGATCACTGTTATAAAACAGGGAGTCCCGAAAACGAATACGATTGTCCCAATGCCAGAAATTGTTTAGCAGTTTCAATTGTTTTCATAGATGCTGCAGCTTGCAGCTATGCATATGAACTCAATTTCACGTCTCACGTCCTGTTTCTATTTAAGGCTTGGATGGATTATGTTGCTATGGTTTATGGCTTATCAATGCTCCTCTAATGATACAAGCATTTAGAGAAAAATATACCAATACATCGTTACCGCCTGAACCAGTACTTTTTTGCACCACGGACGTTTTTTATCAACCACGCGTCGTGGTGCATAAAAGTAATCAACTATTTTTTTATGGTTGTTTTAACTATAGCCCGTAGTTGACGCAAAAACAACTAAGGAAAATGGTTGATTATACCAAGATTTTTCTTTCAGTGAAGTTCTAATTTGCCAACTTAATTTTTTGGTGCTTGGTGTTAAGAAATTTCTGTATGAACAATAAGTATCTTATCTTAAAAAAACAAATTAAATCGTCCAGCAAGAACCACGAGGAGGTCTACAGCACTTTCGCTAGGAAAGGAAAAGAATGGACAAGTGGGTATTGGTATGATTGATAAAAATGAAAACAATAAAGAGCAGTAGAAAAACCATACCATATACGAACTATGATCAAAGGGATGGTTGAAGAGATAGAATCAATTGTACAAAATAGGGCATTGTTATGTTACTCATAACTATTACTTAAGTATATCGATTAGAAATTGACCTTTTATAAAAAAATTAAAATAAATAATACGTGCACAAATCATTCATCTTGAAGCACTTAATTCATCTTGCGTGCATAACAATGTATAAACAATTCTTGATGAGTAATTGATTTAATTTTGGACTGCGATTCGCTTATTTCACCAGCCATAATCAGGGCTCCGTCCAAAGTCTGATCAATCATTTTTTTTCTTCAATATTGAATTGCCCTAATTTGCACGGCGACCATTACTGATATTCAAGAAAAGGAATACCCGTTCGGTTATTTCGTCCTTACAGTCAAAAACAACTAATATCAGTAGTTTCATATACTTCCCAATAAAAGCAATTTGCACTGTTAGTTTGACTGCTTATTATATTACTTACTATTTTAGTTATTGCGTCAATCAATTCATTGAAATCGTCTTTGATAATCCTGTAAAAACCGTTGTGTCTATAAATCTATTAAAATCAGAATCTAAGTTTGAAGCGAATTCAGCTAATTCTTTAACATTTCCCTAGTTGTTGGATTTTGCTATCTCATGATTGTCTCTAAATGCCATTTCCTGCATTGACAGAAAAATTATAATATTTATCAAATACCTTACTGAGTAATTTATGTCTCAAAGCCGAGTGGGCATGTTCTTTCTAAATTTGATTCTTATTTAGTGCGCGGCTAATTTCCTCCGATGTTCAGCTTTTTTTGGACTAAATTTCCCATTTTCGGCCGTGGAATGCGAAAATGTTTATCTTGATATAACATGCGATTAAACATATTATCTAGCAATTTAAACTCATTATTTACCTAAAAACAACTACGAAAACTACACTCTTTTAAACAAAATACAGCATCAATTAAATCACTATTATAGCACATAAGACCACCACCGTTCTACTATCAAAAGAAATACTTTCTACTATGAGTAAAAACGTACTTGACTTTCATTCCAGTACGATCCGATTTAAAAAAAATGTATTCCCTTTGCCATTTTTTCTTACATTTTGCTTATTTTTTTATTTTCCACCTGAATGCGGCTGGCCGCCGAGTCTCTTGCATTGTCTCATCCATACGCGGGGTGTAAAATTCTATACGAAACACCCAAATAGCTGGTATGGAAACGAAGTCTCGAATGGAGGCTATCTGAAAAGTTTTGAGTGCCCTAGACTGTGCTTGGATACGACCAATTTTCTTCGGCTGCGATTTCAGCCGTCGCTTCGCTCGGTTCTCGCTTGCATTTGCTAGACATGTTCGCTGGGTACGATCAATGCCTTCTAGATGCACGGGCCGTAATGCAGAATGGTGACGTCAGAGCATCGGGACAAATGTCGCGAAAAACACACGTAGTCTTATGGGACGTCCGCGGGAAAATGTTAATTGTACGGGTTGTGTTAAAGTGAGTGAAATGACAACTAAAGTGGTATATGCGGAACAGTGCTAGTGAACAGCTAAAACACAAATTAATGCGGTGCGTGCGGTATAATGTGGAAAATTCACTACGAAATGTTTATCGGTTGGTGTTAGGTGTCGATTTACTGTCGCGATACAATTAATTGGTACAAAGTGTACGTTATGACTAAATATTATTATTATAACGCGTCCACGCACAAAAAAACTAACGTTTTATTCAAATTTTAACCAAAAAACCGCAAGTGAAATCTCCGTGTACATCGGCACTGCCTCGTGGAAATGTCAAATTTCCTAAACTCATTACGTCACGGCGAGAACGATTACGTAGCCTGACGGCCCGTACTTCTAGAAGGCATTGGTACGATGCGGCCGCCGTTTCGCTGGGTGGATGATGCATTGTACTGATATGTATGTACACATGCTTGAATGAAATGATTTAGATTAGGACTAGTGACCGGCCGTCGTATGAACGATACATTTTATTGATGATTTGCTCTCCATAGTCGCGTATATTAACTAGGATTTAAATGTGATTGAGATCAGCACAGTCCAACGCAAACGGGGTATTTACACGTTTACATACTACCGCGTCGGTCTTATTTCTGTTGTAGTCCAGTACTGTATACGCGGCTTATGGCAAATTAAAGATTGAATGAGGTAAATATAGTTAAGAGGAAGCTATATGTAGTAGCTAAGGGCTTAAAATCAAGTATTCATCCTTCCTATTTTTCATAATAATTTCCTACTTATGATCATTTTCTTGGTACGGCCGGGCCGACCTTGCCGCCCCTGACGAGCCGTCACTGAATGCAAGTCATGGGAATTACAATTGGCCAATGTGCGCTGGAACATGCAGAAAATAGAGATGCTGCAAGAATCAACCAGGCGGAAAAACAGTCGATTGAGGCATCTAAAGAGGCCACAACGAAAAGAGCAAAATTCTATAGAATACGAGAAGTATGATCCAGTTGTATGGTCCAGGCAACGCAGAATAAATTTCGGTAAGATTTATTACAAAAAATATTAAATTTTAACTTTTAACGCGATTTTCTCGAAACAACCTTTTTCAAGTTGGCGTGCATGGTTAAGAAAAATGTTTTTATCCAATCGTTCTGAAATTTTAACACGTTAATTTGCACATGTTCATGCTCAGAATGAACTACGGATGAAAAAATCGGGATTAAATTTTTTTTTTAGCTATAACCGATTTTTGGGGGAAAAGAACCTCGATTTTGTTATTTTTCAACAATTTTTTTTTTCTTTCATTCCCAGGCCGCTTTGATGCTGATGAAACCCCCGTTTTTGTTTTTTTCTCAGTCTCTTCTGAGAGCAGTTATCGTACACGCCAGGTTTTTTTGGTGTTTTTTTTTTTTTTTCAAAAATATTGTAGCAGACGACAGGGGGCCACAAAATTTTTTTATTAATTTGTTTTATGTAGTATAAAGCAAGTAAAGTATGTGTACAAAGTTTCATTAAGATATGTCTTTTTATTCAATTAAAAACTAACCTGTGAAAAAAACCATTTTTTTTTTAATTTGAAGGTGCTATGTCCCCTTAATCTAAGGAAGATAACAACGATTCGAAAAAAGCGACATCAAGCAGTCGTTAATATGATGACTCGTATTCAAATTTAATGCAAAGCTAATATTATTCGTCATTGGCCGTAGGGTGTGTCACTGAAATAGCTAATAGCTAAAATATCAGGAATTAAAATGGTTTTGCTTTAATGCGAACACTAGCAAACAAAGAAGAAAATGAATTCTTTAGGATAAAAAAAACGCGATACCCAAACATTATTCCGGACTCAATTGAACTAAAGTAGTAATTTGGTGGAAACATCATTCACAATCAATTTCCTGAGCCAATAATTCCTAATAAACTCTTCGTGAATTTTCATACACACCACCAGAATTATATTAACCTGAGATCTGTGTCAGGCGCGAAATTAAAAACAAACAAAAAATAAAAAACACTAAATAAAATCATAGTATATTTGAACACAATAACCCGACTTAAGTTTTTACGAAAACTGATCATACCTCCTCAATATTAACATATCCATCATTTATTACGTGTGAGAATCAAATTACTATAAACATCGTACCCAATCACTTGCGCATTCAGTACCCAAAACAATATCTTGTTCGGAAAATTGCTTCTTGAGCCAGCTACAAAAACGCATTACAAAGCGTACCGAATCATAGTTACCCAACGAAGCCAACCGATAAGCAATTGCATTTAAATGCATAATCGACCATAACTCGTGCTTATCGCGTGCACTAAGAATATTCAAGTCTCGATCGCTACCCACAGCTCTGATAGCCGATAAAAAGGACGTAGACAAGAGGCACATAATAACATAAAACAGAAACCTGGAGATGCAGCAATAGAAGACGATCGTTTTAGCTATAAAAACAAAACCGAAAAAACTTATAAAATTTGTCGCAAGATTATGGTGGCGTCAAATTAAATATCGCATGCACATAGGCATCCAACAATAACATTATCCTTTCAAGAAAGAATTGAATTCAAATGCGCCCAAGGAACGAGAACGGCCTCGGCATAGCATCATCATATCGACCTCTGCCTTGACAAAGGACGCGATGAAGAGGAATCACGACGTGTGTGCGCAGCATATTGACAACGTATAAGCATTGCATTGGTGAAACAATTCAACTACCGTTTCGAAGGAACTGCAGAAAGAACAAGAGCACTCACGGCAAGGACTGCTGAGTGCTGAAGAGTTTCATGAAGATTGTCGTTTGAGCGTCTTGAACGCAGCGGCAAAGATATACCCGGGACGTGCCGGAATGACGACCGGGCGGGATAAGTCTCGTCAATGGACGAACGGACCACAACGCGGCACGTCATCAAGATACGGATAGATGGGACGGGAATCGAGAACGAGAGTTGAATAACAACAACAGCTGCATGCATTCAAAAGAAGGGCAGGTGGCCGAAATCGTGTGGGAACCTCACTTCGAAATTGTTTCCCACGGTAGACCGTACGACCGTACGCTGCATGTTTAAGTTCGCTACACCCTTCCTGTCTCCGTCCCTGACACTGAAATTACTGAACGTCCTCTAGTTTGGTTGATTGCATTAGGGTATGGATGATGATTGGTTATTTTTGGAATCGAACCTGAAACATATTAAATCGCAAGGGGGACTTACTCGATTTTTCTCGACTAGAGTTTTCTCTCAGCTCGAGATCAACCGATACTACAAATTAAGCTCGCATGCCCTACTTCCTCTTGGACCCATGCCAGTATTGCTTTTGATAAGTCTCTTGATAATATGCACGTTACTTAATAGGACCTCGACGAATCACATTGGGCGTTGGGTGAATGAATTGAGTGAGTGCATCGCGGCGTAAGTAGCCCGAAAGCCTGTCCGCATGCAAAGTGTTTATGGCTTCCCAAGATGGTCCACATTAGGGCCTGTTCTGTTGATGCGAATGCCTGCAGTCAACCTACGTCCGGTTATCGGGTCATTTCGAGTACACTTAAGTCACTCGCTCAGATTTCACGTTGTTTTCGAAACAACAAGTGCAATGAGCCTCCACTGCAACTCTCGACTCCTCGGCCAAGTGGTTATTTCTTGGCTCTTGATTACAAGCAGGAGTTGTTGTCGCTGTCGCGGTGAATGTAAACTACATCAATAATGACGACAACTACGAAGAAATGAAAGCCAGGCAGGCAAATTCAGTGCGAGGCGTTAATTTAATAGCTACAAAAGCTACACACAAGATAGGGTCGCTGTTGCGGTGATCGTATTGGGATAGCATTAATTTTTATAACCACTCGTACAATTAACTACACAGCAAAGACAATGTGCTCAGGGTTTTTTTTGTGGGCTTGGGCACATCGGTATTTGGGGTATGGCAGAGAAATGAAAAAATTGCTTATTGCTGGTAATGTTTAATTGGATAATTAAAATGCAGAACAACTGATTGCAGGCAAGAGTTAAATGGAACCTGGACATAATTGGATGGATGTTGATAAATAATAATATTCAGACTTTTAATTGGGTGATTTTGTTTACAGAAACGGAGGTCATCGAATCACGATAAAATCATGCTGATGAAGGGAATAAAAATTAATAATATGTTTTGGGACCTAGGGACACCTTCAATTTGATTATAGGCCACGAAAAATTATGGGTTGTTTTTTATAGTTGAATAAACAGCAAGTACGTTACATGTTTCAGATCAGTAGCTTAATGTTACTATGAGTTGTGTAACAAGTTATTACAAGGCTACCCGGATTTCGTTCATGGGATGTTTTTTAAAACAGATAAAAATACCTTATCAACTGCTTTAAAGCGCAGAAAATAAGGATTAGTCCTGTGGATATCAAAGAGGAGACTAACTGTTTCCATATTGGAGATGTTATCTGAAAACTCGATATCTTTGAAGTATATAGAATTTTAATACATTTTATTTTTATTCTGCTCTACGTTATATTTTACATTATTTTTGTTTGATTATTAAGTATTAAATTCGAAGAAACTGGAATCAGGGGACTCGCTTTCAAAATCGTTGTGTAGTTTAGACGCGGATCAAAATGACACTGGAATCGAAATAAATCGCAGAATTGTATTCGTCACTCAACTCTTAGGTATTGGAAGACAAGGGTTGAATTTATTGTGCAGATATACGGTTAATGGTACTGGCATAGCTGAGGAAATTTACAGTATAAATTTCGATCACATCCATTCCGCCTCAAAAATAATTCGAATACTGTTGTAAATATAGCTTTATAAGAGGAAAAGATAGCAAATGAAAAATATGAAAAATCTATTAGTAAATTTAGAGTGTCTGCAGATTTTATGTGGAAAAACGGATTAAAATCGCGTTTAGGCGTGATTAAAAATACATTTCATTCAGGAAAATTTATTGATATTTTCATGAAAAGTGGTTACTTTCAATCATTGGCGATTTGGAAGAACAGATCTGAGGATTCTCAAGAAGTTTTATCATGGAAATATGCGCACGACGAAGAAACTTGCACGAAAACTTATGAAGGGTTTGCGGGAAGCATGGATGTAGAGTGATGTTTTGAGATCAGAAAAGCTTTGTGGTGTGAAATACGTGAATTAAATCAGTGGCAGAGAGCCTTTTTACACGAGATCCCAAATTGGGATCTGGAGTGTATTCAATTTTTTGAGCTTTCGCTAAATATCATTGTGTTTATTACACGATAGTTTTTTTGTACGTAAAAGGAGGTTTGCAATATGGCAGCTACTGACGATCACTGTTCACTTCGCGTGAGCGTTTACATGGCAGGAAATTTCCAATATGGCGGCTTCTGACGATCGCTGTTCATTTCGTGTAAGCGTTTCTACACGCAAGAGAACAGCGATTGTCAGAAGCCGCCATATTGAAAAAAAAATCCCAATCTATGTGTGTGCAAGCCAGACCGCCGAACAAATTTGTATGGGTACACAAAATCTGGATTTTAAACCGGTTTGAATCCGAATAGCCATCATGTAGCCATACAATTTTATCCGGTGATCTCGGTTAAACACACATAGAAACACTTAGTACAAACCCGGTGTCTGCAAATCAATTTCATGAGCAAATTCTGTGCATGCACACAGTGTGCACACACATGCATGGAAATCACAAAATTAGGCGTACTGTAAATCCCAATTTAGAATCTCGTGTAAAAAGGATCAATGTCAATCTTTATGATGACGAACAAGTAATTGTGAAGAGTGAAGAAAGAGAAGAAAGAAGTGTGAAAAAAGCTTAAAAATTGGGCGAAAAATTGGCTGACTGACGCTTTAACAAAAAAAAAATGATTAGGGTGAATGCTCCTAAAACTCTTTTTTTTATCCCATAACAAGAAACAGCCTCGTGAAAGTGCAATATTTAGAACAATAGCCACTGTACTTACTTTAGATACCTTTTCTAACAAGTTTGATCCCTGTTGTGAGACAAGAGAGGGTTTAAAAAAGAGCTCCAGCAGGCCGAACTTCAGGAACGTGGATTGGAAGTGATAAAAGTAACATCATTTTTAGCTCCTGCCTTCTTCCATGAAGCAAATTCTGCCCTCCTAATGGTCATGATCAAATTAGAGATTGCAGTTGGTTCGTAAAGCTTCAGTGGCGGACAAAAAATAGACGAGCAGCGCATTAAACGACAAAACAGACGTAGCACTCTGAAGACGAAGGAAGTGATTGCTGTATGGTGCTTGCAGGATGGCAGATTGAAATGTAAGCACTTCATATAATTTGACCTATTTTGAAAAGCCAAAGCTATAATTATTTCTTATTAAATTATTCATTAATGGAGCTTAGATTTGGAAAAATAGTTTAGGAATGATTTTGAGAATATTTTATTTCTGAAAAAAGAACGTAGAAAATTGTGAGAATTAAAAAAAACAATTATCTCTCAATTTTAGCCGCGGAGCCTAATCTTACCTATAGCTAGAAGTTGATTCAATCAATAAAAAACTCGCAAATAATGTAAAAAAAAAGTCTAGTGCATGGAAACCGCTAGAAACACTAATGTTCGAAGAAAAGTAGAGGAATCGTGCATATGTTGAACATGAATATTTAATGGAAGTATCTGTTGGTACGGAAATAACGAAGTGCTTAGTGCTGGCAACCCTTTGCTAACACCAAAACCTAAAATATACCCCATCTGCTCCACATTGAAGTCAAATCATCCTGTGAGTTTCGTTTCGATTCGATGACCACGTTGGAAGTTATAGGGGTACAAAATAATAACAAATTTTTTAAATTTTCCAAACTCAAATATTTGTTGTTTATTGTCGCTACAAAATCGTAGCCACTGAAAAATTGAATGATAGCATCACATGGTAAAAAATATGATAGAAAATTAGAAAAATTACCATAGCTGGCATCCCTATCATGATTTTTTAATCAAAAAAAAACTCGGATTTTATAGGTTTATTTATATTTTCAAGATGGTACCACTGTGCCAACCACTTTTCAAAGTCACTTCTGTCAAATCTTGTTTCAACTTAAGGGGTAACACCTATGTGGAACGCTGTTTTCGAGGGTGATTTTTTGCATTTTTTTCCAAGGAAACTTTTTATTTGATTGAAAAAATAGTTACATGGCTTTATTATACATGTTTTGAAGTAAACAAACTAATTTTTACAACGTCCTAAAATACAAAATGGCGGCTGTACCAGCATAGGCGTGCCGTGACCTAAAATCTGGCAGGGGCCAGGGACCAAAAGGTTCAAGACGTACTGTTCATACAACTTACATAATTTATTAATACATTACATATTTGTTAATTTATTCTTTGTTATTTGCTTATGCATAATGCATTATCAAATAAACTTCATGTCTGTGAATATGTATGAGCTACAACGACATGCATATAATGTGAACGGTAGGTACGAACTACACACGAATTATCTATGATCGCTAAGAAATGAACGCTTGTACAAATTATATGGGAATAGAATGGAAATAATTAGAAATATAAGACTATTTTTTCGTTGAGAAGCTAAATATATTTCAACTTATACTTGAAGAAGAGGATATCTAAGTTTCAAAATATCTTTGAAGAAATTGGAATATTTTAAGCTTAGAAGGAAAAAATTTACCTCTTGCTTCAAACTTTTGTTACCTAGAAAACCTAGAAAAAGCATAAATATTTTGGCAAGATGGAAGAGTGCTGTAACTTACTCTTTTCGAGCCATTTGGTTTGCAGGGATATCTTCGTAGCCCTAACTGCTTGTCCAAGGCTAGATGAAACAGCAAAACCTTTGAAACTAGTGCGTTTTGCTGTTTTCCGTTTTCGCGATCCTCTGGGAAATGTGAGATCGAGACAGTTCTTTTCTGCGAATAATTTATTTTTTTCCCAAACTACATACAAGTCTTCTCGCTCACTTAGTAGTGTTTTAACTGTTCCATTTACAAGATCTATCCCATCCCTAAGAGTTGCATTTTTAGTTTGAAAATATGTGCTTAACATGTTCGTTATAAAAAGAACATAGTGAAAGATGAAAAGATTTACTTCAAACTTAGGATTACTGATTGAATGAAAGATCCCCAATGAATAAACTGAGTCGTTGTATTTTCCCTCATTCATTTCTTTTTCTAAAGCCTCTTTCATAGTCCCATAGCTTTCGACCACATATTTGCAATTGTGCAATCTCATTGACTAACGAGTCGAGCTTAAACTTCTCATTCTACGCCTTGAATTTAGACCAACTGCCTCGTCAAGCTGCTTCAACAATTCGTGTTGTGATGGCTTCGAAAAGTGTAGTTAAAGGGATTTGATGGCATTGAAAAAGGATGTACACGTTTTGATTGTGAAAAATGTGTCCATCACAACAAAGATAATTTTATGAGCTAGACAGTGTACAAATGTGTACACTAAGTCCGTAGCTGGCTTACAGGCTGAAAATTATATCTGCTAAATACGAGGCATTTCTAGCTCCTGAACAGTTTACAAAGCTTAAGAACCTTTCTTCGACTGCTAGCTCTTTAGTAAATCTGACAACCACGGAGAGTTGTTCCTTTTTGTGGACCCTTGCTTCATCTGCCATAATGGATATCAGTCCGCACTCTTTTATTTCAGCTGTATTATCCTCGCGAACAATTTCAGCAAATATTTTTATTAATTCATTTTGTGTTTAGCCACTACAGCAGTTCGCAACCTTGTTTTTTAAAATTATTTGCAAAAGTTGAATCATGCTTCGCGAATAATGTAAAAAATTCCAAAAAAAATGCACGGTTATCACTGGCACCACAGTCATCATGTCCTCTGAAAGCACATCTTTGGCGACTGAGATACGTCGTAAGGTCAATAACCTTTTCCAAATAATTTTGGTTCATCTTGACAATATTCCAAGACTGTTCAAGCACCATATCACTTACTGTCCTCAAAGTACTATTCGAGTTTTCACATTGTGCATGAATTTTACCATCCGGATAATTTATCCGGATCGCGAAGTTTTGTCGAACTGAAATTTTGGTGTATTTTTGGCAACAATGGAAATTCTATGGAAAATTTCGCATTGTGATAGCTTCACACCGAGTCATCAGATCATCCCAAAATTTACAAGACTCATCAATGGGCATAAAAAATAAGTTTCTGTAGTTTTTAAATAATGTATGGGCAACCTTGTAGCTACCATAAGTACGTAAACACAAATCTTTCACACGATTTTTAGAATAAAATGCAAACGATTGATGAATTTGATACTATATTTATACAGTCAAATCTAAACTTGTAAAATTCCCAATCGGTATATACTGGTCTTGAGTAGATACAGGTATGAAAAAAGTTTAATGAATATGATAAGAACCATGTGGTGGTTGTGTCACTATGGAAAAACACTCGGTGAAATTGAAGTGCTATGCCTTTTAACTTCTGATGCAGTTATCAGATTATAATAAAATTCACACACATTTAACCTGAGTGTAACCCAAGTAGGTCATAGATCATGGATCAAGTACTAAAGGTTACGACATTAGCGTGAAATACACGCCTAGAAATCATCCGGAATTAACTGGTTTTTAGGTGAATGAAGAGTACTGTTTTCGGTTGTGTCCAAATGTTTCTATTAATGAGTTTATTGGATGTTGCAAATTTCGGCAGACGGACACTTAAATTGCTGATTTAAAATGGAGCAATTGAAACTGCTTGAAGTGTATGTTGCCTCTTTCATGCTGTAATTCATTAAATTAGAGCATTAAATATATTAGAGCATTAAATTATATTGCGATGTTGCAGCAAAAAAACTGTTTTTTATGAGTCGAATGTATTTCAGAATTCGTAAATTAAACAACGAAACACAGGAATATGATAAGTCCAAAAAACGAAAATTAAAAAAAATTTTAAACTGAAACATTTTTTATATTTTATTAATCAGTTATGACTTTTTTAATTGTAATATAAACAAAATTTTAATAAATATTTCTTGACAATACTTCTGCGGATTATATTAATATGCACCTGTAATTATAAATTAATACTTAAGTTCCTATCTGTGATTAAGTTTGTCTTACATCTAAATTATACCGTAACTATTCATTTTGTAAAGAATTTAAAGTAAAACAATAAAAAAAATATTCTCTAACTTTGTCTTTTACATATCTTATACAATGAAAAGAAAAATTCAATAAAATTCAGACACTCGACTATTTTTCCCTGATTCGCCGGTCTCCGCTACGTGACGAAATAAGATGCAGCGCCGAACAGCGAAAACCTATTGTCGTAATCTTATTTCTTTGATTCATGGTCATAGATAGTGTGGGAACACATAACACAACCCGCAATCACATATCCACACAGCACTATGCAATACAATAATATAAAGTAGGCTAAGAAAAATGTAAATAAAAATATTGAAAAATAAGAATCAATAATATATTTTGTGAAAAGCTATCAAGACGTGTTTCTCTTGATAACATTAAAATTAAATTTTCAGTGGAAATATTTACTTCCAAATTAGAATTTACTTCTAAAATAGCATAAAAGTGGCAGCGATACCATTTTTATTCTCCAAATAACTTCGAAAATTGTATTCTACGTTAATACCATTTTAATACTCAGACTATGTTTTGTGAAAAACATAATTGTATAAAGCGCCAGTTTATAAAAGTGTTCTTATCTAAATACCTGTATATTGCCTACTAGGAATGAACAGATAATCTTAATAAAAAAAGGATGATTGGCGAAGCGCTTTTCGTCTTTTTCTTAACGTATAACTTGTCGAAATTAAATATTCTCGTCCATATCTCAAAATAAGTCCCATAACATCGTAATAAATACCACAAATAACACAGTCTTGAAGTTATAAGTAGTGAAAGTTGGTATAGGCTTACACTACTGCACTACACAACACTTGCTGTAACCACAAAAACCTAACAGGCGAAAACTTAAGTGTCTGCTGTTGGAAATATTTATTTTTCTGGGAGGGGCCAACCTAGGGTCTGGGGGGGTCCCGGCCCCCTCTGGCCCCCCCTACGGCGCGCCTATGTGTACCAGGCTACGAGCATCAGACGATTTTTCAAAGATGCCTCAACGGCCCGCAACTTTTCGTCGTCGCAAATGGTCTGAAACACAAAAATCAAAATTTTTCTTAAAGATTGAACTAAAAACAAGGGAAGTACGAACGGGTTTTCAAAAATATTGAATTTTGAAAGATTCGCGTACGGTTTTCAAAAAAAAAATTTATTTGGTCAAAAAAAATCGTACAAAATCAGCCGTAAAAATGAAAATTTTCAATTTATCAGCAAAATCTTACGTACTTCCCTAGAAAATGATGTTGTAAAGCTTGCACCAAAATTTCAAATTGATCGGATACAAATTGGCTGAATAATCGTGCGGGCCGTATCAAAAAATGTGGTTTCGAGAAAAACGCATTTAAAGTTTGAAAACAAAGGGCGGCTCTTTCACGTTTCTCGTTTTCACTTTGTGGATTTATTGCCTTTTTTGTGGCAAATGTTGGTCTACTACCTGTCATACTGAATGGTAATTTACTAATGAGAAAAGTCGCTAACGGATACCTGTGGTAGGTATAAGGAGTTTGGAGCAGAGCGTGCCGTACGCGCGCCGCATAGGCTCCGACCGCACGATCGGGCGTCCAACGTTTATGCTCATAACTCGGAAAAAAAATATTTATTTTTGAAAATAGCTTAAGACGTTATTCTAGACATGTTTCCCTGCCATTTTAGCAAAAACAAACAAATAGATTTTTTTGAAATTTCTACATAGGTGTTACCCCTTAAGACAATTACAATCTGTGAATTTCAACTGAATCTGAATACCAAGTCGTTAGTTTTCATAAACACCAATTTTGGGTGCTTAAAATAGAGGTAATTTTGTGGAATGTTACCGTTCTCGTGTAAAGAAGAATTCCGAAAATTTTAATTTGAACCTGTAGACAATATTGACTTCACGAAAGCTTTTGACAATCTGGATTATTCCATATTTTTGTGTAAATTGTCTTATTTTAACTTTCCACAGCTATTTATTTCCTTGATAGCTTCTAATTTGGAATACCGCACCTAATGTGTACCCTTACGTGGTGCCCTTTCATTAGAAATCGGTGTCATATCTATTGTTCCTCAAGGAAGTCATTTAGGACCTCTAGTATTTCTTTGATTTATAAATGACTTCCTATCTATTCTGAAAAATTCTTCAATTTTAGTCTTTTTAAAAAGGTGTCCCATATTTGTGACTGCTTGGGACTTCAAGCTGACCTAGATAACCTTACAACTTAGTGTGATACTAACAAATTAGTAATTAGCATTGACAAATGTAGCGTTGGTTTGTGCATGCGTAAAATTAGTCCGTTACTCTTTCAATCGTATTCCCTTAAGATATTCTAGCAAGGTAATCGATTTAGGAGTTCTATTAAATAATGCTCTCAGCTTTGACAATCATATTAACGCCATTTTATTAAAAGCTTCATCTACTCTAGGATTTGTGAGGAGTGGGCCTAAAAAGATTCATGACATACATCTAACTAAAATACTATTTTTTGCTTTAGTAAGACCGATACTCGAATATGCGTGTATAGTTTGCTCGCCTTATTAGCAGGTATATGTTTTCCGTATCGAGTCAATCCAGAAAAATTTTCTACGGTTCTGTTTACGTGAATTTGCTTGGTCATATCCTCTGCGCTTGCCTCCTTACATTTCCTTACATTAATCGACTTAGGTTACTGGACATGGATACGCTTAAAAACAGACGAGAAAATAGCAAAACCATCTTTGCTGCTAAGCTCCTCAAGGGGAGTATTTCCTCTGAACACCTTTGAAGTCTATTTGACCTCAATAACAAGGATCACAGAATGAGACACGTCAATATTTTATCTGTCCCTTCCTATCGGACCAGCTACGCCTTCAATGAGCCCGTTTTGTCCTTAAAAAGAAATTTTTATAGTGCTTATCATAAGTTTGGCAAAAAATAGTCCACTTTGATTGATTTGTTTGTAGTTTTTCATATATTTTTAATGTAAATACTACTATACTGTACTAGACGAAATTGATTAAAAAATAAATAAAGCATGAAGTTTACCAACAATTTGCATATTTTTCTAAAAAGCAAAAAATTTTCAGATTCGTCATTGATTTGAACCTTTTCAGTTTGGATACCTGCTGGAGCGACAGGGTTGCCCGCCAATTCATTAAAAATCGCACACGCGAATTTCATGCACATATATGCTGCAATTTATGCTGCAAATTTCGTGACAATCTGATGATTCTCTCGGTAGTCAAGTATCGGAAATTTCCTTGCCTACTTTTAGGTACTTAGCGCCCACATAGGACTTAAAATTTCCAAAACAAAACCATATTTAAGCTAAAAATATTATTATATTTCATTTTCTTTACTTGGTTTTCTCACATATTTTGCTTGAAACACTGTGCGCAGAAATATAGGGCTACTTAGAAATTCACTAAAACAACCGCCGCTGCCAAAGGATTAAAGATATATAGCTAATGTTCTTGAAACATAAGTTAAAATCTATACGTTGCTTTCAGATGAAATTGGCGACCTACACAATACACGTGAAAAGTGGACTTTGACGACATACAACTTTGAAATTTTCAATGAAAAATACTTGAAAACATTCTGGTTGGTAGTTTGAAATATGAGTATCTTCTAGTTTGAATTAATTAAACTTATTTCTTCTCCTTAAAAAATATTGCAAAAAAGGATAAAAATAAGACTCCTAGTGTAGTTTTCCTCTTTAATATCGGATTGGCATAATTAAATTTTAGCCGAATCGATGTGTCGCAATGTATTTAAATTTGCGTTTATATGTTTATGGAACACGAAAAGAAGCTATGATATCTGATGATGAAAATTTTATTTCAAATAGCGGTCACGAAGGTTGCTTGGAAAACTCAGTTCATTCGAAAAACTCATTATACATTGTTTAATGTTTTAATGGCTGAAGATCCATATTCACTCATCTGGAGTCTATATTTTGAATCTAATTCCATCCCTGCTCACCCCATCATTTTTAGCGATTTGTTCAAATGAAGTTCTTGGCACATGCATACATAACAAACTGTGGCTATTTAAAGTTTGCCGGTGTTCTTAGTAATAAAAGTCTCAGCTCACAAAGATATGTCCCATGGCTGTTGAACTCTCTATTCAACTCCTCTGATCTAAAAATCATTAATAAAAACCCCATCGCCTCAAACATTCTTAAAATGTAACATAACGCTGAAATATTTTTTTTCATTTTCTCGAACATTTTCCTTCACTTTACTTCAAATTTGCATGGAACTAAAAGTCCTATGACCCTTTCAAAATCCCAAACTCGAGCTCTTATTTGCAGATCATAATTCAATACATCCCAACGATTCATACTTCTAATCAAATACAAAAACTTTACTCAATGGATCTGATTTCGCAATAGCAATACCAACGGCTGCATATCATTTACGAGTTCATTACTATTTCGCTGCATAACTTTGCGGGCAAGGTGAAAAGTATCAAATTCATTACTTTTTGGGTTCATTTTGGCGCTTTGAATGAATCGGAAATCCGATCTGGATGTTTTTCGAATCAAGAGTCGTTGTAAACAACAGTCACTGGAATTGCTATTTTGGCGCTATGACTCATCTGTTTGTTTGAAATCGCACGACTTATGGTATTTTGTGAAAAAAAAGAAGCTTTGAACGAATGAATTCAAGTCAAATCTTTGAACGAAAATAGCGAAAACAATGCATGAATGCAAAGTTTACGTTTATGATGAATTGCAATCGAGTTTGTTTGTATGGTTGCTTATAAGTAAATATTTGTTTCAGACAAGAATTGTATGCTGCGTATTAGATTGGATTAGGTTGATTCAGTAATTTTAAAGTAGAGTAACCAATTTTTTTCGTTGTTTTTGACGGTATCTGATTTCTGCTAACTCAGACTAAATTGCATTAGATTCTGAAATTCTAATAGACTTTGACTCAAGTTATATGCATGTTGTTGCTGAGTTTGGAACGAGAAGGCTGTTGACTTTAACTTGATCCTACAGATCAAAACAACAAGAGGCTGTAATTTCACACTGTTGCGCAATAAAGAGTTGATTTATGAAGTTTATTTATTCATTAATTCTATTCGCTAGTACAGATGCCATTAAGAGGTTTTTAAATTGATAAAAAATAAAAGCCGCTTAACATTTTATTATATCGAAAAAAAACTAAGCTTTTCGGATAAGTAGAAGACAAATATCATTGAAATGGCTACCTCGGTTGGGTTGCCAACTCAATTTTTCAGGAAATTTTTGATCGTTCCGAGCTACTATATCTCACGAATGGCTCGACCAATATTGTGATTAAATGCATGAATCGCTGCTTGTTTATAGCATAACATCGATCTTTAGCGGTACTCTACAAAGCAATGTCCATCGGCGTCAAATCGCATCGCCGCGGCTTCCAATCAAATCAATATCGCCATTAGGATTTATTATGTAATTTGCGAAAAAATAGCAATTGTTTCAATCCAAACCAAAGGTCGTCCAAGTCTACGTCTTCAGTTTTTTTGGCAAGAAAAGTCGGTTATAATCCTTCTGTAATGCTTTCCATTGACTTTAATGTTTTTCCAGCTTCATTTTCGAAGAAATGTGTGAAAATGATGTCACTATTGTCACTCTTTGAGGATGCATTGGCTTCTCGACGATTATGTGTGGGTTTTTCGAGGCCCAAATGAAAAAAATTTGGATGTTTTACATAGCTGCCAAGATGGTGATGCGCATCATGAGAAAACACAAATTCACTAGCGAATTCAATATTATCTTCGAGCTGCTCTTAGGCCCACTTGGAGAAATAATATCGAAGCAAGTGGTTGTAAGTCAATTCAATCTTGTACGCGAAGAATCAGTGATCTTTGTACATAATTATGCTAAGGCTAGTGCGGCTTATATTGAGTTGCTTGCGATCTGTACCAAGTTGGCCTTCTAGAATTTGCTTGCACACTTTCAGACGCAGCGACAATATTTTTGGGTGTGCGGACTATGCAAGCATGGAAAAGAGTCAAATATGTGGGTCCATCTCCCCAAGCTAAAAGCGTTACTGAAATCCGATATTTTTTAGATGCCCGAAACACCTTCAAAAGATACCCGGATCCCCAAACTATGGATTATGTAAGATTTTTAACTACTAGAAAAGTCAATCTACACGCCACGAAGGTGCTGGTTTGAAACCGCTGTTGCATTACTTGAGTTCAGTCATCCTTGCTCAGCTACTTACTTCAGAAGCTACCACAGCTTGTGGATCGATAAAGCAACCCTCCTCTAGCTTTTTGCTAGAGTTTCTGTTTCAGAGCATGTGGGGAACCCTTCTCTGCATTTTCGCACAATTAGATCTATCGGTATTTCTCCCAATACTGCCTAAACTGCATCTTTCGGTACCATGCGGTAGCTACTGGTGATACGCAGGCCATCAATTTGCAACGGTTCTCGCCAGCTGTAGGCCATGATCAGTCATCGATTGTTCCATCTTCCTCATGACTTGAATAAGTCTGAACTGGGTGAAATCGGCAGTTCTAGAAGTGATTATTGCTGCCACGTCATCAACGTAACCAACAAGAAATACATCCTTTGTAATTTCCAAGCACAGTTGTACATCCTTGAAGATGTTCCAGAAAGCAGATCAGAGGATAGATTGCTGTAGAGTTGATAAGTTTTTCACCGGTTGATAAGTCTTTAACCTGACTTGATAAGTCTTTCGTCGGTATTAAAGAGCAGCTATTGATCCCTAAGATAGTCCCGCATCATGTCCAACAAGTAGCCGGGAATGCGGGAACTTTGCTCAAGGACCCAAAGCATATCGGTGCACCCCACCAAATTGAAGTCATTTTGAACGTTTAGCATCACCAACTAAACAACCGATCTGGCGCTGTGGCAGTCTTGCTGCCGCCCCAATCACTGCTTAGATGGAAACGACAGTTGAATGCTCCTTTTGAAAGTCATGCTTCCATTCACACAGGCAGATCACCATCTGGTATAATTGTGTGGCTTCAACAACCGTTCGAAGAGTTTCCCCGCCATATCTAGCATGCAAACTGGACGTTACGTGGACGGATTTTCAAAGTTTCCCTTTCCTTATCGATGAGCGCTAGTCGGGCAGCATTCCACCACTATAAAAAGCCACCGCCACTAAATATGAATTATATAATTTCAGTAATAGCCGCGATTGATTCTCCGCTACAACTGTAAGTGCTTTGACTGGCACTTCATCGGTGCTCGGAGCCTTTCTATTTTTCATTTTATAAACAGTGTCGATCAGCTCCTCCTTCATAAAAAGAGGAACGTCCCCCCCAGTAGAGGACAATCCTTGGTGAGTGTGCATTGAGCCCATAATGCACTCCTGGGTTGCCACTACTCTGGGAGCGCTTGACCACATGCAGCCGTTTCTGCAATAAACAATATTTACCCCTCGCCCAATGGATTTAAACTGACTTTCTCGCAAGGAAGCTGCCGTTTATAGCGCTTGCTCCTCTTGATCGTTTTGGCTAATTCTTTTTTCTGTCATCTAAGCTATAAAAAGTCAGTAGCGTGTGGTCTATTTCTGGCCCACTGTTCACTGGGTCTGCACGCCAAAGTGATTTGTCGTAGTTCAATGATTTAACCGTTCCACCAGTGAGCTTGCCTCTTTCCACGGAAGGGTTGCCGTCAGGATGCTCAGCAAAGTAAACACATGGTGCTGCTCTTACCAGCTCGAATGAGAAGTTTGCTGGTATTTTTCCTGAGCTTCTGTGATTCCCGATTTCACCAGGGAACCGTCTTTTCACATTTGCTCTTACTGATCGGGCAAGCCTCTTCATAGCTACGTATTATGTCTCTATTCAGAGTGCTCAACCAGGATTCTATTGGCTTTGGTGATTTTACTTTACCACTAGGACGTGCTTTGTCTGCAAAAGTCGATTGAACTTAGCCCAATCAGTGTTTTTTGGACTTCTTCTTTCCACCACGGGTGTTAGATCTGTGGCTAAAGAGAGCACCAAGCAACGATGATCAGAGAGTGAAACCTCATCCGATGCAAGCCATCAGTTATTGATCTAGCTATTCCAGACAAACATAGTGATACATCAACAATCGCCCTTCTGTTTGAGGTAGCAAATGTGGAAGAAATCCCAGTGTTTAAAATCATCAGCCCGGAAGAAGTTGTAAAATCATAGTGTATGTCTCCTCTGGCGTTGCATTTGTTGCTGCTCCAGCTGGTGTGTAGGGAGTTAGCATCGCAGCCCACCAGAAGCTCTAATCTCTCTGATTCAGCGTACTGGACGAGGTCCAGTAAGTAGTCAAAGGGAAAGTAAGCTGTGGCGACTTTCGTGCTTTTCAGCTTGCCATTCTCCCGGTACTGCATGACGACCGCTGACAGGTCCCGGCTTGGAAACTTTCTGAGTATGGTGGCATCAAGCAGATTGGAAACCAGAACACAAGTCCTTGACCCTGTTGATTATTCATCATAAAAAATCTTTGCCACCGTGGTTGAACTGAGTCCGCAGATCCTGCTGCCTCGAACTCACAGTTCCTGTACAAGTGCAATGTAGAAGGAAGCTTGCAGTTTTGTCAGTTTTTCGCTCAAAAAATAGGATGAAGCCTTGACATGCTGTAAGTTGCTCTGGGCAAATCTTATACCTTCCGGCATAGAAATGTCCAGGATTGATGTCTTTATATCCATTTGCAGGGACCCTTAGACAATGTGTGCGGGATCCCAGTGAAAGAAACTCTACAGAAGAGAGTTAACACTGGATCTACTTAGAAGCGCAGGTGTCGGCTTTCGCTTCAATCTTACGTTTCCTCCGCGCACCATCGCTGATAGATTTGACATCTGTGCTGGCTGGCAGGCAGATCCCCGATGTAGCCGGTCCTTCCTTACCTTTCAGCGTCATCGCTGATTTCCGATTTGCATCGAGAATTATCGAACAGAGTCCTCTTCTGTTGACGGCTGAGAGCCTTTTCTCGTTCGCAGTGTCCAGTCGGCGTAATTTTGCACCCAGTCATCAGTTCAAAAGATTTCTGCTCTGAACTGGCAGCCTTAGCATCACCAACCAAACTTTCTTTCGCTATTCCAGCTAGGTTCAGAGGTTTCGCTACCTGACATCCAGCCTTCAGGGAAACACCAGTAGTTATTACTGCACCTTCGCCGGCAAATTGCCCCTTTTGCGCAGTTTCTTACGTTGCCTGCGACTGAGAGCCTCTACAGGTTTCCAAAGTTCAGAGAAACGAGCACTCTTACTTTCTGTACTACCTGCGGGCGTTTCATTTACAGTAGCCGGAGCTGCCTTCTTTAGTGTATCCTTCCTACCCTTTTATGACGATTCGGGAGGAAATATATTTTCCCCTGGTACGGCCGTAGTTGAACTTCCAGCTGATGTGGTACTCGCCTTTCAGGCGCCAGTGACCAGAAGGCAGCAGCATCAGCAAGTTCGAAAACTTGCTGGCCATGGAATCTTCTACGATGGTATTCTGTGATCTTCCACTGCAACCAAGGTCCTCCATTGCAATCGTACATGAGGCTGGTGCCTTCAGAATCCAAGCCCCTGCCGTACTGAGCACGCTTAGCGTGGGTGGATCTCCAGACTCAGTCTGGCTGCCACCTGCTAAGATAACATGCTTGGGATTCATCCTTATGCTTGTCCCCATTAGCCGCCTCTTACAACAAGCTGGGTCTGGATGTGGATGTATTCTACAATTGCTTCACATCGAAGCAAACCCCCCCATCCACAGGGGGCATCAACTGAGGTATATTCGTTTACCATCAGTAAATTAAGTTAATTTTTAAGTATAAAATAGCTAAAGTCAACCCCAGGCCATGTACAACGTGGATAATATTCTATAAGTGTAGGCCAAGAAAATAAATAAATGGAAAAAAAGCCATTGAATAAGAGCGAGCAGGCCAACATTTTATCTATAGCTGCTAGATATACGTTTTTTAATAAAATATATACATATATTCTTCTATTTTTCATTTGTTTGCCATTTGCTTATCTGCCAGTTCGTCTGTTTCTCAGTGTCTAAATTCACCACTAATCTTTAAACTTTTTGACGAATTTGCATATACTTATCATTTGAGCGGTTTTGAGTATAAAACCTACTCAACGCAATCTTCTCTAATCAGTAAATTGAAAACTTCCAATTAGCTTTCTGCTGTAACTAAGGAATCTCGATTGCAATGGTGTATGTAAGGAAGTTCGCTCGAACTTCAGCCATATGAGGGCGAAAATATTTTGGGAAAATATTTAGTTTGCGGTTATAGGATCGGCCAACATATTTCCATCAGTTATGGCTATACATGTGATATTTTTCGAATTAGTCATTCAAACAGTTCTCATAAATTTCACAAAAGCTACTGAAAATTTTTATCAAATTATGCTAAATATTGTAAATTATATTTGTAAATATTTTTCTTCTCCAATAGCGATATTATTATAAACATAAAAATATATTAATTTTTATACCATTTATAAATCATCGAATAATTTCTCCTCTTCTATAAAATATAAATTCTAAAAATTTTGTCAATAGCAATATCATTCTGAATTGTTTTTATTGTGTACCAATTTTTTCCTAGCTTGTAAAAATATTTAAATTTAAACCATTTTTTTCCTTTTGAAGCTAGATTTATTTTAATTACTCGGCATCAGATTATCCTCGAAATATCTATATATGTATGTATGTCGAGTAATTAAAATATAGCTTCAAAAGGAAAAAATTGGTTTAAATTTAAATATCATTCTCGTAAAGTGTTCATATTAACGTAAATCAAGCAGTTTTCTTGTTCTTCCGTACGAGACACACATTTCTTAGTGTGACTAATTTCATTATCGAAAAACTTATCCTCTTTCTTGCATGTAGGTTTTTTTTGCCAAGCCTACCTACTTTAATCCAACTACTCTTCGCGACCATGTTGAATCATGTATGAAAACCCAGCGCATGCATCGGAGCAGGATTAAAATTGAAGTTAACACGCGCCACTGCTGTACCAGCCAAGATATATGCAATTAAACGTTTTTGCGTTTGCCTACGACTATTGCGAAATACAAACTGGCATTCATGCCCATATTGCCCATACATAGTAGCCATTAACATTACACACTACCATTCGATCAAATCACACTTGGTGGTGGGATTTTTCTTGAAATAATTGCAACATGTAGTTGAGAGGGTACTATTTGAATTACAGAAAATTGATAATGTTTCGCTTCCGCAGAATGTTTTTTTTCTCGTTGGATAATTTCGCGAAGAAGCTGTTGGGCTTAATCTTTTCTGACGATGAGAAAAATTTGTAATGATATTGGGTGGTAAGAGAATTAGTGAAGTTGGATTTAGAAGTGTGTGAAAAAATCTTAAGTGAAAAAACCAACTAAAGTAAGGCAGTTGGGCCAAAAGTTGGCACAATTTGCGTTGTTTGCGATGATTGTGTCATGTATCTGCAAGTAAGCGACTGTCGAACTGGTACCGCACGGCTGCGTAGTTAGTTGCTCAGCGAAATGTATGGTCGCATGCGATTAACTGATAAAATCATCCCACCGATTTAATTAGCATTCGGCTTTATTTTTTACGCATATTGATTATAAGATTAAGAGCTACTTCCCTCAAACATTTTTTACTACACTTTTTAGAATAAATAGTCCACGATTATATTTGTATATCGATGAATCCGACACAAACAAAATTATTAGGCGACAAACGTTATACATACATATATATGTACTACGTCACTCAAGCTTTAGATTTTGTTTGCGATTTTTTCAGAAAATAACGACAGGGCAGCTTACAAAAAACTCGAGGTCATATGGAAGATTTTCAAGAGTGGATTTGGATTTGCTTGAAAAAAAAATGATTATTACGTTAATCAAACCTTTATAGTTTTGATGATGTATGTTTTAAAGACAGTGGACTCTATAGAGAAACAAACACAATCCTTGAACATTTTCGATCGTTTAAGCCAACTCTCAATGTTTGCATTAAATTCTGCTACACTTTCGCCATTGATATACGCCTGCGGCATTTAAAAAAATTATTTGTTTACTTTCTCATAACCGAAATCAACTCAGGAAGTATTTATTGCAATCTCATTCATTATCAGCACACCGATTTGATCGCCAAAAATCTTGACGATGTGCAAAAAAATCTTTGGTGCTGTCTTATCGCAAATCACATCGCCCATTTGTTTATTTACCAGCAAAGCTCCGAGACGGATGAGTCTATTCGTTAAGTAAGTGAAACGCAACGCAAACAACGCAAAGCATAAGACGCAAGATTAAGCGTCCAATGTGTGTAAATAACTGTGCAGTCAAGAAGATTATGCCTTGCTGAAATGGATTGGCACGGCTATGGCGAACGAAGGCTGGGAACTGAAAATTAAAGGTATTTCTTATTTGATTCAATCTCGAGGAGCTCGAGCCGGTTTTTTGTGCTGTGTCTTGGCCCATGACTCTTGTGGCACTCGGCTTGGTTTCTTGTTATGCTTGAGTTGGCCGGCTTAACTACCTCCGGAGCCAGATATGAGCCTCGTCAGCCCTGGCTTGGCTCTTGTGACTGCTATTCGTATAAAGAGGCAGGTGTTCATATCGTGTGGGAAACACACGACAAAATCGGTTCCCACGGTAGGCAACCACTTAAGAGGCTTGTGGCCGGCTGGCTGCTGGCTCCGGCAACAGCGACTACTTGAATTTAAGTAGAAAAAACTACACGAGTCGAGTATGTTAGCGTTACCTTATTTCTTATTTCTTCTTGTCTTGAATGGTACTGTGTCGTTATGAGAAGCATGGCTTATGGCTCGACTCACATGGCTTGGATTGGTTTGGATTTGAGTGCTGTCGAGTATGGAACAGGCGGATTTAGTTCAGTCTAAAGTCAAGCGGTGTTGACTTGACGCTGATGAAGATGACGATGGCGATGACGACGACGTTGCCTGCTCATAAGTCAATTGTTCATTAACTAGACTGAGCTGATATCGAATCAAGTGGTAATAACCGTGTTGATTGCTGTTAGGAAATGAATAATAAATGCGATTGGTCTCAGTGCAAGTTAGCGAGACCTAGGCATTTTCGCACTTGAAGAGTGATTGCGGAATAGCCCATCAATAACATCTGACTGCTTGTACACTAGGTAAGTTTATAAAATTGCATATTATAGGTATCCAACTTAACCCAGTTTCAAATTACATATTTTATTAGTGTACATACATCTGAACACATCGACAAGTTTGAACTTGGTATGCCTAAAAAAAATATGTAGATTAGTATGAATAGCATTGAAGTATGCATAGGATTGAATAGGCGCTCATATGGTTTATTGGCTACGTTTATTTATTCGTTTCCCGGACATAACAAATTTTTTAAAAAAAACACATAAATCAAGTCGCAAGTTAAATATTTTAAAATATTATGGCAAATATGATATACTATCAAATCTATCTTCTCGATATTTTAATAAATCAACGTGAACTATTTGTCTTTATCAATGATGTAGAGATGCAAGCAAGCAACAGGTTCTGGTGCATAAGCATAAGAGGATATTCCGTCAAAAATGTTTACATCATCCAACAACAATTGGAAATGAAAAATGACATTGAAAACTGTTTTGTGACACTGCAGGTAATCTAAAATCCTGAGAAAAATCGATCTTGGGAAAAAAATGAATCCAAGTATCAATTTGGTAGTTATTTAGGTCATTCTGGATGAGAAATGCAATAAATCCAGAGATGAATTTAGCTTTCGGTTAATGGTCACGTTCGTCTCCTCAAGTGGCTGTAAGTGATTTTTCTTGTCTGAAGTGGAATTAAACAAAAAGCGCACAAAACGTATATAAGATCCATTAAAATCAAATCGAATTCAAGGATTAATTCAACTCAAATAACGTTACGACTGTTGGGGGAGTAAAAAAAGCTTTAATGAGCCCCAACAGAATCATCATGTTTTACTAGTGGTTTACCAAAGTATGTTAGTTTAGATTTTTCGCATTTTTTTGTGCAATAATAGCTTTGTTTTTATTTTGAAAATCTGAAAAATCAGTGCGCTATTGAAATCGAAAATACCTATATTTGCTTGAAAGTTTTCAACGACTGACGGAGATTTTTGGTTTAAAAGTGCACTAGCATGGGCTTAAACTGGTATAGACTAAAAATTAAAACACCTTTAAATATTTTTACGGAATATTTCACGATGCATTTGAGTGTTTAATTCTATCGTGGAAGTGCTTGTATATCAAAATACTCTTATCAAAAGCTTGCTTGTCCCCTTCATACGAATTGGTTGCTGAGAATAATTCAAAGATGTTGGTATTTCAATATGTCTGTTTAGATTTGATCAGTTTTCGAAATCTTCAAAGATTCTTACTCAGATGAACAGAATAAACACTAGCCCATGTAATAACAATTCTTTTTTCAGCATGATAATATATTATTACATATTTAAAATAACAAAGAACTACGAAGTTTATTAAAAATATATATAAATGTTACAATTAGTGAGCATTTTTTGCGCAAACGCTCCGATTAAATATTCAAGGGGTTACCCCCACTTGTAGCGGAAAAAATTGGTCATTTTCATGAATTTTTTTAAGAAAACTACGAATTTTTTTTAAATGACTATTATATTATCTTAAAGTACACACATTAAGCACCATTCAGTAATTTTTTTATTGAAAAATATTACATCGTTAAATTACCAATGGCCGTCAAAACAATGGTATTTTAATTTTCACTTTTTGAGGTGACCAGCATTGTGTCGAACTGGATCATCTGAAGCAAAAAATAGCGATGGATTTAGCTAAATAACAGTAGAAACTAGTGTTTGATCGAAGGATTCAAAACAATATCCATTTTTTACAAAATGGCGGACAGTCAAAGTTAATGGTTCGATATTCACTTAAAAAAACGGTCGTCTTTTTGCTATAAAACGGCCATTTTTTGTTAAAAAGAAAAACCGAACGATCAGTTCGATTATGCCACAAACAATAATTCTATTTATGTATTGAATAAGCTTGTCAAGTTTCAAAAAGATCGGCTCAGTAGTTTTTGAATAATTTTGATCACTGACTTCAAAAATGTCATTTCGAG
Source organism: Nemotelus nigrinus (assembly GCA_947369275.1). NCBI lineage: Eukaryota > Metazoa > Arthropoda > Insecta > Diptera > Stratiomyidae > Nemotelus > Nemotelus nigrinus. Next base: position 23,948,692 of record OX376372.1, on the reverse strand, counting down.
TAAAACGCGTTTATAAGTATAAGTGACGGTTATAAGTATAGGTATAAGTAACAGTTTTTTCTCTTTCAAAGCTCATATCTCGGTCAATTATGTTCCCCCTTAATACACGATATTCGTGTACAGGGTGATTCACTATGAGGTTTGATTTTCAACAGAACTTTTTTGACAGATCACGCGTGACTCCTGTAGAACTGTAAAGCAATTTTTATTCAGTATTGCTTGACAAATCATCATGGAAAGACTTACACCGCAACACTGGGCTCTGAATCAGCTCAATGAAAATCCGCTGTTTTATCGCGAAATTTTGTTCAGTGATGAGGTTCATTTTTGGCTTACTGGATACGTCAATAAGCAGAATTGTCATATTTGGGCTGATGACCAACCTGAAGAGCTTCAATAGCTACCACTACTGCCACAGAAATGCACAGTTTGTTGTGGTTTATGGGCCGGTGGCATAATCGGTCCATATTTCTTTCAAAATGAGTCCGGTCAGAACGTAACCGTCAATGACGACTGCTATTTCACCATGATAACGGATTTTTTGCTACCTGAAATTAAAGCCAGTGGTATCGGTGAACTTTGATTCCAACAAGACGGCGCTCTTTCACATACAGCGAGAGAAATAATGGACTTATTGAGAAATCATTTTGGTGAGAATCTGATTTCCCGGTTTGGACCAGTAAATTGGCCGCCTAGATCGTGCGATATCACACCTTTAGATTATTTTCTTTGAGGTTACACGAAGTCTCTGGTCTGCAGGGATAAGCCAGCTTCAATGGACGCTTTGGAAGCCAACACTGCTTGTGTCATTCGCGAGATACCGGTCACTATGCTGGAACGCGTCGTCCAAAATTGGACCCCCAGGATGGACCATTTACGGCGTAGTCGTGGTCAACATTTAACAGAGATAATCTTGAAAAAGTAAATGTCATAGATTGTTCTTTCGACTCACAATACAATTTTTACTATAGAATTCAACTTTATGCCTTTTATTTGAGATTAAAAACCAAACCTCATATATATCGTATATATCGGTGGCATATCAACGAAACTAAATGCTTTTCGCAAAGCGCGACTACTATTATCTTATCAATTAATTGCTGTTTAATAATTAATTGCTTTTTATAATGATTAACTATTAATTGCTTTTCATTCATCATTATGCTTTTCATTCGGATTTTCCACTGTGATAACATAGTTTCAACAAAAGGCAAAGGTGTTATTGTCAAAAGCAATCTATTATCTCAAACCCTCCGGCTCATCTGACTGTATCATAATGTTAATTTCATCGCCAACTCGATTAAGCCGCTTAAGGGATTATAATCTCGACTAGTAAAAGTAAAGGAATCCCACGGCAACCCTTCGTGGGTCCAGGGGTTGAAGCTGGTAGAAAGCTCTATTCACAGATTTTACAATCAATGTATACTAGTGTGGAGCGATTACTTCAACGACTCACTTTACCTCTGCTTTGACTCGGGTATCTTTTCAGAGCTAGGTAAGAACCAAAACCTGGCTTGGGCCGCATAAACTAGAAGCTACTGCTCTACTCACAGCCCTACATGAACTTTCATCTCAACTATTAGTATCACTTGAATTCGTCGTACTTTTTCCTTTAAGAAATCAAATAATTCAATAATTCATTACCAGATTGTAGCGGTATTCTTAATATTCTGGCCAAATTACTTTTCTCTAAGCTGTACATCCGTCTCTCTTGCTTATTTAGCATTCGAATACTTTCTAGCTCTGTCCGCTCTCTTCGGAAAATTATCAATATTTTGCCAATACATAAAGGTAGTTGTTTTGCATGTGTTTTAAACTACCATCCCATTTCCTTTCTTTCCTGTTTCAGTAAAATACTCCTTAGATTGAACTCTTTTGAAAAATATAGCCTGCTCGACGGACCAAATTGTCGCTGCTTCGTGGCGACCCACAATAGGTCTTGAATGCCGTCTTTTCACTGCCGGAATAATTCGACTCGATGGACAAAAATGACGCCGTGTCGTGATAGTTCTTGTCATCTTTTGTGAGGACTTTAGCAAACACTCGGTTTGGTTTTTAAAAGTTTTGTTTAACTAAGCTATCTACTGTCTTTTGTGACGATTTAACTTGTTTCGTCTTGTGTGACGACTTGCTTGTATCGTATTTCGTGACGATTTCCTTAACTTTCGTCCTCCGCGACGATTGAGCTTAAGTCGTCTGATCATTTGTGACGATTTCCTTAACTTATGCTACACAAATTCAGTACTACTAAGCTACCACTCGTAAGATTCCAAAAGAATGGCAGCATTAGTACCGTTCAAATTGTGAGAGTGTGAAAGAACGGTGTACGTTCTTTTCTCAGATCTCCGACAGAGGGTTTATGCCAAGGACGGGAGTTATCTTGGTATCTCTCTCCGAGCTAAATCTCTTCCTGGCTCCTGCGAGCTTAGCATCCAGCCCATTGCAGACTATTGAGCCTGATCTATCAGTGACCTCACGTATTTCGTTGTGTATAGGTGGCGAAATCGACCATTTTCATGCCGGTGGCCTAATATCCATCGCAGGATTCTCCTCTGGCAAAGCTCGAAATTATTCTTATATCAGGTTTTTTTTTATTCTTATGTAAGGTCTACCAAGTCTATGGTCTTGTGCAGCAGAAGTGTGGGCTTGCCGGGGAGTGATTTGCGTGGAATAGGTTTGATGGACTGAAAAAGGCTATTATATTGGCTACTAAATGGATTTCCTTTTGTTATGGGCTGTGATTTTTGCACCTAGAAGGTAATATTACGGCCAAAACATTGCAATCAGAATAGCTTATACACTGAGAAAACACATGGCGCCAGACGCCATAATTTATAGACTTCTGGCGCCATGTACATAGTCGATTTAGGGATTGTGATAAAATATAGCGCCACACGCCATAATACATGGCGAAAAGTACATAGGCCTACACGCCATGTACTATAGTCTTCCACGCCATGTACATGGCATGGCGGACTATATTACATGGCGTGGAGAACTATAGTGCATGGCGTGGAGAGCTATAACACATGGCGTGGAGAACTATACTGTATGGCGTGGAGGACTATACTGTATGGCGTGGAGGACTATACTGTATGGCGTGGAGGACTATACTGTATGGCGTGGAGGACTATACTGTATGGCGTAGAGGACTATAGTACATGGCGTGAAGGACTATAGTACATGGCGTGGAAGACTATAGTACATGGCGTGGAAGACTATAGTACATGGCGTGGAAGACTATAGTACATGGCGTGGAAGACTATAGTACATTGAAGAAGCAAATCAGTCAAAACAATGCTACTTACCATAAATGAGCACACGGAGAAGTCCCTTGCTTGCAACAAACAGACGCTGGCTGCATTTAGAGTCGCCGAAGGAGCCATTCAATAATATGCGCCCTTAGCCGATTGAGAATGTTGTCGATCTATCGACGGTACTTAAGTATCACTTGCTGACATATATAGATCCCCTCACACAGTATGGCTGCGAGTTATAATTGGAGTGCCATGAGCCATATTACATGGCTCATGGGACTATGTAATATGGCGTGTGGGGCCATAATTTCTGCGCCATGTAATTATGGCGCTGGGAGCTATACTGCATGGCTCAGGGCACTATGTGCATAGCGTGTGGCACCATATATGCTGCGCCATGTAACATGGCACCACGCGCTATGTAGATTCTGAGATTATGGCCCTGAGAGCCATATTGCATGGCTCAGAGTACTATGTACATGGCGTATGGGACCATAAATAATGCGCTATGTTACATGGCTCTGGGCGCTATGTGGATTTTTTTCAGTGTAGCAAAATATTTTAAACGTAAATATATAAATCAAATGCAATACATACTGCATTATCCGATAAGAATATTGCGATCCGCCCTGAATCCTGTTGAGTTCAAAAGCTGTACTCTATTCCGAAAATTTGTTCGTTTTCAAGGTGAAATCATAATATTCTATAACCGTTCTACAACAGAAAGTGTCTTATATCCATAAAGTGTCTTATATCCATAAAAACACGTTTTAGACTTATTTGACCGCTTCAAGCCTCTCCACCCATTCCCACAATCAGTCAAACACGATACTTTTAATGACCAGCTGAATCACCACCAGACCAATCTTACACCAATCATAATCTGCCGGAAGTCAGCTACCACCAATTAATTTTTAAAAAAATATTTCTCGACCTATCTCGCGAATTAATTGGTGTCATCGGCACTTGTAGTCCGATCATAAAAAATGTTCCAACAACGAAACAAAATTAAGATAATGTCTGCAAAATCACCAAAGAATCATAAATGACTCTCATTCAAGTTTCACCAAGAACTTGTTGCTTACATCGTCGCAAGAATTAAGAATGACAATAAGAAGAACTCGAGTAACAGCAGGAAACACTATGACATTGTCAAGATACGAAACGATCATTCAGTTTAATATGCATATGAAGCGGAAGCTGATAATTGGGCACATCATCCCGAGTTGAAGCATAGCCCCAAATCAGCACAATGATGATGAGACAAAAAAAACCTGGAGCGAAATCATTCTGCAAGCCAGCAGCTACCACTTAACGGCTATGATTTTATGTGAGAAAGCGTCCGCAATTAATGGCTGGGCTGCGAGAAAATTAACGTTTTCTTTGACATTGGACGCTGGACAGTGCTATTCATTTAAATGACTCAAACGGGTGTTAAAGTGACGCAGGAAAAAACTGCATTTTCGAAATTTGCATAAATTTTGAATTCGGGGGCACGTTCAGTGGTCCATGTAAATGCGACGCCTATTAACAAACATGAATCGATGTGGCCCAGATCTTTGAGGCAATTTATCTTAACATACAAAGTACCCTTACTTGAGTCAAAACATGTCAAAAGGAAATTAAGCTCAGATCGCCCCAATTAATCTGATTTCGATGATGGCCGTATTGAGCAAAAGACGATACTTTCACCGAAAAACCTCCATCACTTTTCGCGTTTCAGATAGCCGAATCAATATGCACAGGTGTTGCAACATTCAATCCTACACTTGTTCCCTTCGAAATAAGATCCAGTTTATATTTATCATCATCAAATACAATATCATCCAAACTAGCTATCCCTTCTGCCATGCACGCTCCCGACCGACGTTATCGCAATTACTGCATTATGAATCCCTTCACCATCATCATCCTCATCATCGAAGCCTGGCATGTTGCAAGCAAAGTGTTTACCGCACAATCCATTCACTTCATAAATCCAGCCCCTATGTCGCCTCTTCAGTCAATTTAATGATTGAATCGGGACACAAACTCGACCGAAATCCTGGACGGTTCCCACGATTCCGTTCCACTTGCTACTCACTGCACCGCCGTCTCATGTACTCAGTCAGTGCCCTGCCTGGGGACTGACTCTGGCAGGCTGCTTCGCTGGCTACTCAACGCATACGGAAACCGCTCAAGGTGGAAGTGAAGTGAAAAAGTGAAACGATCCCACGGCTCATGCGCTTCCATATGACCATCTGCCGTTTTTTTATGGGGTTCCTGTCCTGGCATTGTCGTAATTATCATTTCGGAACGAGATTAACGGGAGGATTGGCGTCATGATTTTCGATGAGTGAGGAGAGGATGTTTTTGATTGAACTATTTCGTTTTGTAAATTTGAATTTTGGCTTATTCGATGCAACCCTTCCTTTCCATCATTTACCCTCTTCGTCCTAAATCTAGGCTCACTTCCCGTTGCCAAACAACAAGTGTCTGAACTATCTCCGGTGGCAAGTGCTTTTTTTCGAATAAAACTATTATTCCTTCGGCGCATGTTCAATTGTCATACTTTCGATTACTGCAAGGGTCATTTCAAGTGGGTTGCGTTGGGTGTAGGTTGGTTTTTGGTTTAGGGGTTGTTTTGCACTTACTTGGCATAGTATAAATAAGAATGGATTCTATGGCACATGTTTCATTTACGCGACAAGTTGCCAATTGGAATCGGTTGAAAATGTGCAGTAGTGAGCGACAAGCTAGTTCGGCATTTCGATTTAAACGCGCCTTTCGAAATATTTTCAAAAAATCCGTAACGTTAGCAACTGTAGATTACAAAAATTGCACAATTATGGATCCACATTGGGAGGAAATAGCAGATAATAATGCAAACGAGGAGATCCTTTTCGTGACATCACTGGGCATACCCAATCATATGGTCTGGGCTGACGTAGTTTTGGTTTCTTCGACCAAGTCCGCTGATGGAGTTTTTTTCTGGAATACTATGGATGCACCCGTTGATGTGGATTTATATCAGCCTTAGTGTTTAGTTTTTGAAATGTCTACTAGTGCTAGTTGTTTTTACAATGTGATAATAAAATAAAGCTAATTTATTCAATCGATAAAGTGAATTTCTATTATCTGATAATTATATAATATGTGATCTGTTAAGCTGGTTTAATGGTGAAATAGATGAGCTTGAATAAATCATTGGATATTTGTACATATTTTCATTCGGAGAATGATTTCGAAAACAATTAAAATTTCGTTCACAATACTGGATGGTATTTATTTCGAATAGTCAAGTAACAATACAAGGTACATCGGCAGCTTAGGCGGCAACATATGAATTCGCTATGAATTAATTTTATGTGACCCCAGCTGAAACCTACTTTTACTGCGAAATAAAAATAAACCCTAGCACACCTAAACCGCTGGGATTGCTGATTTTCGGAGAAATTCGAGAAAAAAACATGTGCTATACAGTTTCGCTGAGATGTCATCTCAATAATTTCTGCCTGGTGTTGACAACACTTTGCTTGTACCCCAGCTAAAATTATACCAAATATGCTTCACGTTGAGGGCAACTCATTCTGTGAATATGTTATAAATCTGATGACAGCGTTAGAAGTTTTATGGCTAATGCCCGCGAAATTTTTTAAAAATTGAAACGCATAGCGGTAAGTTTCACTACAAGGTGGTTATGATTATCTTTACGTTCATTTTATGATAGCAGCTCTTCGTAAAATTAAATTAGGATAAATAGCCATAGCTGGCAGCCTGAATTTAATGTCTCAGCTAAAATTATATCTAACGTGGTGTGAGCTTATGTCCGCAGTTACTTTGCGAATTTCATTAAAATATAATTGCGGTATGAAAAGCCTTTATTATTCTTAGTGATTTTTCACGATGGCACCCCTGCCACAGAGTTGCCCATATCTCCAAAAACATTTCTATCAGACTTGGTCCTACTTAAGGCCAATACAAACTGTGAATTTCAATTGAATCTGCTTATCAGGGCGTGAGTTCTCGCGAAAAAGACTTTCTGTTTAAGTACCTGCAGCGGCTACAGAGTTGCCCGCATATTCATTAAAAAACACACTCGCGTATTTCGTTTTCTAATATATTTAATACTAAATATTTGATAGCACCAAATGAATAATAAATTTTTGATAATAATCTGGTGACTAGTCACCACATTTAAACTGTATCACCAACTTTAAGGTATATATTTTAACATCCATTTTCGTTTTGACCTTAACTTGAAAACCATATCTATTAAAATATGTGTGTGGATTCTATAAAAGCTAAAACACTTCAAAGATGTGTGGAACTGTCATCTCAAACTCTATCATATATGTATATCATTTGTAATGGCAAAGGAAATACCATCTTATTTCAGAGCTATATAGATCACAACCAGAGAAGTCCTTAAATTGAAAAGTATATTCCAGGTGTGCACTTAGTAAATCCAACTACCGAATAGTCTTTGAAAAATTTAGGAATTCAATCAACCTGTATAATAAAAGCAATGTTAGAATGGCACCTCAAAATATCATAGCAATATGAAATAGGTATGGGCTTTGAAGTGATACCCGCAGATGGGGCCAAGTCAATCATCGGTGCTGAATGTCCTGCTGTGGCAGAGTCTGACCGATTCAATAATCTATTCTCGCTGTAAAGCACGACATCAATTATTGGGCCCTGTTCTGAGAGTTGCTTTGGCACGTGGAAAATATTTGCTTGTTTCGAAGAAATCTACCAATCAACAAAAGAATATTGTCTGTGATTTATGGCAACATAAACCAACTATACCAAATTTTACTGAGGGAAGTTCAATATCAGTTATTTGCAAAAAGTAAAAATCTTTTAGACGCAAAATCATTATCAATTTTCTTTGATAATGTGTTCATTTTTCCTGAAAAAAGTAGAAATATTTTTGTGAGTGTACCGAATAGGTGTTGCAAAGGACAACCTCTGTCCAACCTAGAAGTGACTGGCTCTGCGGAGCATTTCCTCTGTGAATACGCTGGGTTTGCGCGTCTCAGATATCAATGCTTTTAGTGCAGAAATATGGAACCAAGAACGTGATGGGGACTGCTGGCATTATAGCAATGAGCTGTACAAAATATTCTACACTGAAATAAAAATCTTGGTAAAATCAACAATTTTTCTTAGTTGTTTTTGCGTCAACTACGGGCTATAGTTAAAACAGTAAAGCAATCCCACGACAACCCTCGTACGGGTCTAGGGGTTGAAGCTGGTAGAGAGCTTCATTACAATTTTTTAATCATTGTGGATATAAGTGTGGAGTGATTAGTTCCACGACTCACTTTACCCCTGATTTAAATCAGGTACCTAATCAGAGCTAGGTGAACTCAAAGCTTGGTCCACGGACCCTCGTCCGAATCTGGATTCGAACCAGGGACCCCACACGCAAGAAGCCAGTGCTCTACCCACTAGGCTACTCAAGCTGTTAAAACAGTTAAAACAACTATAAGAAAATTGTTGATTAGTTTTATGTACCATGACGCTTGGTTGATAAACAACGTCCGTGGTGTAAAAAAAGTAAGCAACCACAAACAATCGTATTCCAACAATGTACATAGTACGAAATAGTAAATGACTATAGTCTGTGGTGTGGAATTATGTTTGTTGTGTGTACAAGTGTAGAGTGGTTCGCTTATTATGAAAATTGTTGATAATTCAATATTTTGTTGTGTTAAATGAATTGATGCTCATTTTCCTATATATCAACTATTTATCGTACTTATGAACCAATTAACACAGTTGAATCCTTGAAGGTTTCGATATTTTTTGTATTAGCAAAGTCAACTACTTTCGTATGGTAAAATGAACTATTTTAGCATAGTAGAAAGAACCATTTTCCGTAGTTCATTCGACAATTTTGAATGATCTGTTGCATCACTATCAATAATAGTTAAATGAACTCTGACTTTTTCTTTCAGTGTACGAACCGGTGGCATCCAAACTAATCAAGCTGCAAAAGTTGTAGTGGAATTGTTCCATATCTCTAATGGACGAAAGTCAAATGATAAGAAATGAAACTTTCGACACCACTATCATCTGAAATTAATTCATTCCACTGTTTAAGCACTGTTATCAAACGTTTGTTGTGAATGATAATCGTAAAAAAAAAATTCGTTGGCAATCAGTTTTACTCCTTGCGATAGGTTGCAATACAATCAAGCTTTCAAGTATGATCCTGGACATATTAGTCTATCTGTAGGGAGCCCAAATGGTGTTGGCCTAAATGGCCAACCAGTTGGCCGAAAATTATTTATCTACAATAAAAGCAGACATTAGCTTTGAAAAATGAAAGTGCACTGAAAAAAATATACATGGTGCCCAGAGCTATTTAACATAGCGCATTATTTATGGTCCCATACGCTATGTACATAGTACTCTCAGCTATGCAATATGGCTCCCAGCGCCATAATGTCAGAATCTGCATAGCGTGTGATCCTATGTAACATGGCGAAGCATTTATGGTCTCACACGCTATGTACATAGTACCCTGAGCTATGCAGTATGGCTCCCAGCGCCATAATTACATGGCGCAGAAATTATGGCCCCACACGCTATATTACATAGTACCATGAGCCATGTAATATGGCTTCAGTTGTCAAACCGATTCGGATGAATTGAGGTAAGTGCTTTGTTTTGAGGTCGAGCTTCTATTTTACTGTAATAAGATAATTCTTATCAATTTGCGATCCAACCCAAGGAAATCCGGGAGGTTAGTTAAAGAATTAGCTTAAGCAAAAATCAAGCTGAAAATTTCATTCTTTCATAAGTTACGTTTGAAAAAAATCGATAAGTTTTGTTAGGGGAAAATAACGGTTCATTCTCGAGTAATGTTATATGTTAACATCATTGTTATATTACATACTATTGGCCTCTGCGTTCTACACTCAGAAAAAGGTCGCATAGTAAAATCAAGAATTATCAATGTAAAAGCCAGGGCCATAATAAACGTACAGCCTCTTTGTATATTCGTTGCTGTTTCTTTCATAATAACAACGAATTTTATGGAATTAAGACGACTAATGTAAATTCAATACGTATGTTGTAAATACAACATGCATTATCGGTTATTTTAGTCATAAACACAAATCAACTACTTGATCTGTTGATTTGAATAGATGCACTTCAATTTCTTTTGTTTTGTTTGATCATTACTAAATCTCAGCAGCATTCATTTCGAGACACAAACCGCGCATATATGTAAGTTGTAGTGCATGCAGTGTGTGTCGTTCGGTGTGCTGAATAGTTTATTTTTTGTTACTTACCTTTAGTCATAGCTGCAGTGATTGGGAACAAGTGAAAAAGCAATGGGAGAATTCTTTTCTTCTAAGGCAGATAGAAATACAGATAGAAATAAATCTTAAAGCATGGCCAAGGGTATAAAGATACCGAAGGACATCAAATAGGTAGATAGTTTTTATAAAATCAGACTCAAATTGTGTTATAATTTAAATTCTAGATACATATCAACTTCCGGCTATTACACCCAGCCCCAGGAAATGAAAATTTGCTCTTTGCGAAAATGGCATCATTTAAGACCAAAATCTCGCCATACTTATTAAACAATATACGCGATAAAGTTTGTAAAGAGCTATTGCTTGCCAGCAATAAGACACAAAACAGCACAATTTTAATGTCAAGATGTTTCAAAAAGCTCAACTTAAAATACCAATGCAAAAAAGACACTATTTAATGCTTTACATAGTTGAAGGACCCAAGAATTTCAAGAATTATAAATTGTTGAAATTCTTGGGTCTTTCAACTATTCAAATTATTAAATAGTGTCTTTTTGGCATTGGTATTTTAAGTCGATTTACGACATTTTTGTTCATATTTTAAGTATGCAGCCACACTTTCCTTTCCATGTTATTACGATCCAATTTAGTTGTTGGATTTCCTTTTCGCGGCTTCAAAATTACAAGCAGCCCTTGTTGATTCAATAGAGAAAATTGTTGCCAATACAACTCACGCACGTATTACTATGTAGTAGTTAATTCATAGAGAAACCTCTATGGCGCCATTTCATAGTGAAAAATATATGAATTAACAATGTTTTTCCCCAATTTTACAAATTTTTTTTCTGAGTGTAGTTACACTGAAAAAACACATAGTACCAGATGCCATAGTTTATAGACTTCTGGCGCCATGTACATAGTCGATTTCGGGATTGTGATAAAATATAGCGCCACACGCCATAGTACATGGCGAAAAGTACATAGGAGCTAAGTCTATAAATTATGGCGTCTGGTGCTATGTGTTTTTTCAGTGTGCATTGATAGGATGGTAGAATGAATAAAATAGTGCAAAGTATTTAAATTATTCATACATCCACAGTTTTTGATATTGTCTTTACGGGCCAATTATAATGATAAGTGTGTTTGTATCATGATTATTATTTTTTTGAATATATTCTGAAAAACTGTCTACTATTGTAAACTGTTTGCATTCAACACTTCAAGCTAAAGTTTTCATACTTTCGCTTTACACAACACTAGTCCCATTTTTCTTCTTCCAAGGACGCTTCTTCACTCTTACACTACGATATGCCTTCCCGTACACCGTAATATTTCCAATCTCCTGGTACACATCCTTTGCAACATCAGTGTAAAAGTGCTGACTGAAAATAACAAATGCATCGGGCTTATAGAACAGTCCAACGGGAATGCTTTTATGATCGGCTCGAATGTTCCGCACAATGTATGCCGCTGGCCGAAAAGGGCACCGTAGAGTTACATTGGTAAATTTAGCGACAACACTCGCAAGGTAAAGCATACCGGGATGAGATGCCTTGCCCGCCAAGCGAAATAGATCACATATGTGAAAATTGTTTTTGAAAATGATATCTTTCGAGGTCGGTGACATTCGAACGACCTCGAACTCCCATTTTGGCTTGCACAGAGGCGACAGTAGCTGAATGTCAACAGTGATCAGTATGTGATCGGTGAGATTGCAGTCAAAGATTATGTAGGATGGGTCGGTTATGCAACTGATGTTCTGAAGCTTCAGACTAAACACTGCCTAGAATGGTAAAAAGAATTAAGAAAAATCACACGAATCCCTTGAATTTGTTTACCTTCGCTGAGTATTTGCATTGTAATATTGTCAAAATCAATACGTAGATCGGGTTTCTATGGAATTTCATTGAATATATCCAGAAGACTATGTCTGTACGGTAAAAATACCATCTACGAGTTATCAATGTGTCGGAATGAATGCTAATGAAACATGCAAAATGATGCTAGTGAAACATGCAATTGGCCATTTGCCAAGTAATCAGTGTGGCTAAATATCAAAGACTAAAATCGCTCTCACAATTAGTCAAAATGCAAAAAAAAATTAAATATCTAGTGCAAATGCTATTGTGTGGAGAGATAACCATCTGAAACATATTTTCAGCAGCAATTAAAAAAGCGTGTCTCGGGCGTGTTATTGTGTATTAATTATCTTCTGGGTATATTGCATTTGCCGTCTTTGATATATAGTTTCTAAATTATATGTATGTGCAGACGTGGTTTCGAAGGTCACGCTCGAATTTTGTGTGAATTTTTAGTGCACGATAAAAAACCAGCTGAAACTCAAAGAAGCAACGAGATCCATTCAATGACTTTTGATTTCGGTTCACTTTCTTTTTGGTGTCGTGGTACAATTTTTAATCACTAGAAACTTTAAGTTCTCTATTTTGACTAACCATGCAATTTACCTAACATCAAATTTTTCATAAGTTTTGACTTTCTAAACCCTTTTCTGTATTTCTAACATATTTATCACAACAGCAATCATTTCCCTCTATCGAACCATCACAAATCTCATGCAGGTGTTTTACATCCTAATATTTCCTCCAAAGACAACAAATTCGATTCGTTCTCATCTAATCTCTGAGGTGATCATCCCATCTACGCTCAATACTCGAATTTCCACCAGTTTAATATTCCCAAGATTTTCCCATGGAAAACCCAAAAACGACGAACAAAAACTCTATGCAGGTCTTTTGAAAAGGTCATGCGTGGGAATGTCGAGGAAATCTCTTTTCCCACGACCGAGATTTATTTCTTGTCCCATTCCATTGCCAGTTCAACAACAATCATCGGTCCTGGTCCCGTCCTCGAATTCATCACAGAATCGAAAAACCACCTGTTTTCACTTCAAAGCGTTCTTGCTGAGTATTTCGAGGATTTTCCCACAAACATTTCGGGCGCTGGACAAAAAAGGATCCCTATTGTTTTCCGATCCGTATTTCGTGAGGAAGAGGGTACGTGATCTTTGCTGGGACTCGGAGTGGGTATAAAATCGGAGGGTAGAAGTTGCAGGAAACCATTCGATAATTCGGCTGTGAAGTGAAAACAACCTCTGTGTTGAGCTCAGTGAAACTAAGAAACTCACGTGTTGATCATACGAAACGAAGCTTGTCTACGAAATATGTTTGCAGACACGAAAAATACGGGAAATGAGCTTCTAGCCTCCAGTGATGGAACAAAAATAAGTTCAAGTCGATTGCGGAAGCTCATCAAGCGGATGTTCAGAGCGTTGAGTAGGAAAAACACGAAAAAGACCATGACCAGCATGCCAAACAACATAAAGGATTACGCGAACAACGCCATTGAGGACTACGCGACTGTGATACAAAAGGCTGCCTGTGATCAATCTTTCCTGCAGAGCTACTACGAAATCGACCCATTCAGCGACGAAGAGCCCGAATTCGTGGAATACGAGAGTACTAGTCAGCTTCTGTGTGAATTCGATGATTTGTACTATTGCTGCGAGGAAGAAAAAGAAATTGTCGTTCCAGTTCATTATGCCAGGACAGATGCTGGAACGTTCTTTTGGACTGCACTGCAAAATCGAATTGACGATGACTTGGTTCAGCCACTTTACTGTCAGACACATAATCAAATGCCGGAAATACAATGGCGATAGTATCGGTAGTTGAGTTAGGAATAATTTTTAAATTGCTGAAGTTTTCTTTTGTTATAATGTTATTTGAATTTGAGGTTCCAGTGGAATTTAGCAATAAATTGTGATAAACGATAGGATAAAAAGTATACGGATTTGTATAAATAAATATATAATTTGAAGAGATATATTATTGTTTTAACATTTTCATTGTAGTCAGCTGATTCGCAACAACTTCTAGTCTAGTTTGGTTAATTTGGTATAACTGAACTTGAAGACTCGAATTGAAGTCCCTATTTACTTAAGAGTATTTTTCTTATAAAAGGCAAAGCATGAAATTTTTTTCATTTTATTAGAAAATTATTACTCGAATCATTGCCTCCGAGTAGGAACACATTAACCTCTTATAAATAATGGTGGAAAACCGTAACAATTCCAAAGCAGCAACATCTGCCTTGCACTTCCGGAACGGAATTAATATTAGTCCAAGAACATTGGGCTGCTAACATCACCGTTTGCGATATGGATACAGACTGATAGCTCCCAACGGTTTGCAGAAACCAACACTCTATAATTATGTTACGAATAACATTAATGTCTTTGCCTTTCACAATTTCTGTGACAAGGATGACATTGCTAGTGTAGTGGAAACCAATGGAAGATCATGCTGGTTTATTTCTTGCTACATGGCACTGTCCTCCCTGTGATGTCATCAAGGATGTAGTGGCTGCAGCCACGAGAATTAGATTGCCTCTTATTCTGGGAGGTAAATGTAACAATCATCATGTAGTGTATGGCACTTCCAACACGAATCACCAAGGTAAGGCAATTTTCCACTTCATCGTGGCCTACGATCAAATGCTGCCAGCGAACCGACCTTTCTTACCTCAAAATGGAGGGAGGTGCTTGACCTGACCCTAGTCAGCGAATGGCATTTGCAACTCTTCCATGGCTGGTGGGTTATCCAAGAATTTTCCTTCTCTTCTTCCTTCTCTGATCACAGGATCACTCTTGCTCGATTCTCACTGGAAATCGCTTGCGGGGAGCATCAATTGCCACCATGAATTCGATCAGACCTTTGACACACTCACTAGTACTTTCAACTCTACAGCTAAGGTGGCGTATAATTTACTTATAGCCAGGAGGGAATCCCGAACCTCCATTGATGAACATGTAAATTACCACCCTGCGGAGAGAGTGCAGAAAGGAGTTTAAGAACTCGAAAAGGTCCTATATTAAATGAAGCTTAAGGCTTTTAAGTAGGCCACACGCAATGAAACAATGTCTTAAGAAGATCCTTCTGTGGGAAAGTAGAGAGTCGCAGTAAGGTTTTATGCTTAACACCGAATTGAATGAGATGCATCATTAACACTGACGGAATTCAGACTAGTTCGAACACAAAGACTCTAACCGTTCTCAGGGGCTCACAATTCTTGGCGAATCATAGTGCCCCATTAGAGGCATCAAACGGAGCAGGCCATCAGCTTCATGCTGCCTCTAAGATATTCTAACTCCTACTTGAAGTAGGCTATTAACTTCTTCGAGCTGTTTAAACACCCGTGCCTTGATGTCAGCTTTCTGGCTGGTATCCAACAATTTATCAAAGTAACGCCACCATAGATAAGAGTCATATATAATGCGTCTTTACGCTTCTCGTATGTTGCCGGCAGCTGGCGGGAAGCAGCAGTTATGTTTATTCACAACAGGAAAAGTTAAAAGAGAAAAAAGTTCACTTGTTAAACTAAACAAGTATCGTCCAATATATCTTAGCTCTATCCTGCTTAAGATTTCGGATAGGATATTTTTTATTATTTCAAAAAATCAATCGATCCTACATTGTTCGCAGTCACAAGATTCATATTCTAAAAGAAAGTTTGTTAAAGCTGCTCCTCATGTCCTCATTGAGCGAATTGAAAAATCGTTATCGAAATGAGAAGAGTATCTGCTTTCCACTTTCCTAAACATTGGGCGACACCTTTACATAACAACGGCAGGGCTTTACAGCTGGCGGGAAGCAGCAGTTATGTTTATTCACAACAGGAAAAGTTAAAAGAGAAAAAAGTTCACTTGTTAAACTAAACAAGTATCGTCCAATATATCTTAGCTCTATCCTGCTTAAGATTTCGGATAGGATATTTTTTATTATTTCAAAAAATCAATCGATCCTACATTGTTCGCAGTCACAAGATTCATATTCTAAAAGAAAGTTTGTTAAAGCTGCTCCTCATGTCCTCATTGAGCGAATTGAAAAATCGTTATCGAAATGAGAAGAGTATCTGCTTTCCACTTTCCTAAACATTGGGCGACACCTTTACATAACAACGAAAATCTGTCAAAATTGTTGAGGCACTCGTGTTACTGGATTCTAATATGTGGCTCATAGTATTCTTTGGACAGCTCCTCAAAAAGATAGTGGGGATTGCTTACCTAAGACGAGGAGTCCGCAAGGGAATTCCTCAAGGTGGAGCTTTCTCTTCTCTGTTGTGGAACACCCCATTAAATACTATTCTGATAAGCTTGACCGTACCGACTACAAAGTAATTCTTTTAGCCGATGATCTTGCCATAGCAATATCAGAAAAGTATCTATATACGCTTACGGAGAGGGTAGACTACTCGGTTGATAGACTTTCAGCTTGGAGCCGGGAGTGTGGTTTGAATTTGAGTCCAGGCAAAACCCACTAGTACTGCCTTACAACGTTCAAAGTTCTTCAATTTGACTTACCAAAATTGAGACTCTACGAAAGTGAACAAGAAGGTCAATTATTTGGCGCTACTTCTTGATTCGAAGTGCAGCCGGAAGAGAACGAAAGGCTTTCGGTATACTTTACCGCTGTAATAGCCATAGGGGCGAATTGGAGTTTGCGGCCTTGCATTTTCATATGCCTTTACATCACAGATGGTACTATCAGGGGTGGTATTTTGGTAGCAAATTGCTTTGAAGGTTGCCTGCCAACGCTTTTTTGAAAGAGCGTAAAGGTTAACCACACTATTGGTAACAAGAACACTTCACACCACCCCTACTTTGTGTGACTTCATTGGCTACCAACCAATCTATTAATCTTATAGCAAGCTAATCTTGCTACTGTGAGACTGCATTGCATTTACACGTGAACTTGGATAGGAGCCGGACACACCAGAATCTTATCTGCGCGTGTTTCTGCTACAAGTGACGCTGGTTGATTCTACAAGATTTGGAAATTCCAACTCATATTCCTAGTAGGGATGAATAAGTTGAAACAAAACAATAAATTCGGCAGTGGTAAATACTTGAATGAGCGGAATCTGAGGCTTACCCTCTGTCTGCTGTTCAGGCGGAGGTTGCGACTGCTTTTAGGTAATCGTCTGACTTCTGTGTATTCAAATATTTGGAGTTAAAATATGCATTTTTACAGGTAGAAAAACGGTGATAAATTCTTTTGCTGGTTCTTGTACAGTATTCAGAATTTTTTGTTGAATGCCATACATATCTTTAAGAGATATGGATACACTTGGTGGCTTATTTGATTTGGATACCTAAACATAGGGCATTCAGGGCAAGTGTGAGGCTGATGATCTTGCAAACCTTGGTACTGGTAGTCTCATGCTCCTTGTCAATAGGAAGAGCGATGACATTGATCAAATCAGCCGTCAGGCTAATACTTCGAGGACGCTAAGAAATCTTGGGCTGAACAATCATCCTGTGTGATTGTTAGACAGTCCTGGGTCTCTATGGACGCGCGGTGTACCAGAAAGCTGTTCGGTTTATTCCGTAGTTCTGTTCATTATGGTGACACGCCCAATGGTTAGGCAACGATTTCTGTCGAACCTATGGCTCAGAGGATAAACGATGAAGGATCACATGTGTCGATTGGCAGCACTCAGTGAACCCTTCCTCCCAAGTCTGACCAGCCTATCCCTTCTTGACCTAAATAGGATAGTGTAGTTTATAAAAGGAATCAGCTTCCTGAATATAGTGGCTAAGGGAGAAAGATTATCTGGCGCATTACAAGGAGCGGTTTTTGTGCCTAACCTAAACTATACAATATCTCATGATTGTTTCATCCGATTGAGATGACATTTTCAAGTTACATTAATGTCTACATGAAGTAGGTCTAGGTTTCGCAAAACAGAAACTGAATTTTGAGCTCTTAAGTGTCTGAATGCATTTGAGTGGTAAAATAGGTAAGCTTTCATTTCTGAAAATGACAAGAACATAAAAAAATAATACTAAAAAAAAATCTATAAAATGAATTTTGGATATGTTCAACCTTGGATATGATAAGGTTTTGGAGTTTTTTTTAAACCTTTGTGGACGTTAAATGCCTAAAAGCAGTTGGAGAAAATTTATTAAAAATTCAATTTACGACAACTTGCTGCAGAGACATCGATTCGTCAAAAAATTCACAAGGCACAATAATGCTTATAAAGTAAAGATTGTATTAAAAGTCGATAAACGTGCTAATAGCCACGGAGCTACAGCAAACATTTAAAAAGCTTTGAAACTACCGAGTCTCGTGCATTTTTTTTCGATTTTAAGGAAAAAAGCAAACGGTACATAAATTTGATATTTTCTCCATCAATTCATGTTGAAGTATCCACAATTTAGCATCGAACAAAAACGGTAGCCCTTCACTAAATTACTTAATTTTTGAGCACTGAAAATTGTTGTCGCCAAAACTCGTCACCAGGCTTTCAGATCAATATGAATTTACAGGTCGTATTGGCCTTGAGAATCTTAAATGATAGCTTTATCGTCGAATTTTCATATGATAAGCATCCTGTAATGCAAATAAATAAAAAATATTTTAGGACCAAATGCTTAAAAATTTTGAAACTGACAACTGACCGATGGAATTGTAGAATCAAAGTGGTGTACGACCTTCTCTATAGATTGGATGTAATAAGGTGCATGGTTGGTTGAATACGCATTCAAAATCGACGCAGTTGCTCCACTTTTACTCAAAAATCAGTATGTTTAGTGGTTTTAATGCGGTAGAGTATTTACTTTTAGTGAAAAAATGGTGACTACTAAAACAAAATGGTGATCTGTAATGTCATTCGAATTTTCGAGAATAGTCTAAGTGGCATCAAATTTCGTTAATTCGAAAACTAACAGATGGTTTCAAATTTCATTCAAATCTTATGCTAATTATATTCGTCCATTGAGAAACACACACGCTAGTTGCGAAAAATTGAACTCGACTCAAAAACTTAATTTGCAAACCTCCAAAACTGGCACGTAAGACTCGATTGGTACGTGATCACTTACAATGCATCCAAATATATGGGTACCTACTATCCAAACAAACTCGAAAAAAAATGTTTTCTTGATATCTCATTATGTCTTTGCGTGCGTCGTACAAGAAAAGCAAATGTACCGAGAGTACGAGTAATTGACATGGTCCGAACCTAACTGAAAACGAAAACAATAATAACTGGCTGTATTGCTTTTGCTTCTTGTTCAGATCACGTCAGTTGGATTGGGCAAAGAAAAAAAAATCACTAAACGCACGTGCTAAATTGTATTTATTTAGGCTCGATCATGTCAAAAGACAGGAAATTCATTTCAATGTTTTCATTCATAATATACCGAAAAGATCTTTTGGGTGTTGTGTCGTGGCAATTCAATCATTTTCTGGGAAATTTTTTTAAGACAGAATTTGAAAAGATGGTGTAATGTATGGACTTTTGTTCGGTCACGAAAGGTTACTTTACTTGTCTTGTACTTTACGAAAGAAGATGTGAATACTGAATAGTATTTTGTTGAAAAGAGTTTTGCAAATGAAAAATAGTAAGCGGTGTGGGGCTCCATCGATGTGAAAGAAAATGAAAATCATAATAATGAATCTTGGAAGTTTGCTTAGTTCCAAATTTTGAAAATTCAGGAGATATTCAGTTTCCAGTGCAGAATATTCAGTTTCCTTGCACAGCTGATGATGATAATTAATCAATTTAATGGTGTATTTTCTACCTGTGCAATAAACTTGTAAATTTTAGGCTCTACAGGAATTAAAAAAACCTAAAATTTTACATAATCAAAATTTCTAAATACCATTCTAAACATTGTAAATTACAGTTGCAGCTTTGTCTCATAATGCAAGCAAAGCAATATTTCAATCTTCATCAAAATATAGATTGTGCAGCTAATATCAACAATCAAAAGAAACTCATAAGGCAGGAATCACATTTTAAATATTGGAATAAACATCCACTGCAAATCAATGCCAATATGTGTCGAATTTCTCATTATGCGTAACGACCAAATCCTAATTTTATTTCAAGTTCAAGACCAAGTTCAAGTCCAAACTTTGCTAACAATATTTTAACATATCAAGACCTGAATGTAGAGTAGTAACAACTTCACTTCAAATATAAACTTGTCGTGCTTCGTCAATGGTTCACTTTATGTCCAAATCGCAAGATGCTAAAACGTGTCTCGAAGACGTTGCTAAAGTTTTATTTTCATCTGAGGACAAGGTAAAGATTTTACCGAATACCATCAAATTTCAGCTTGATTCTATGATACCCGATGCTGCTGCTATAAAGCAACAACCAAAAGATCAAACTGATGCCGAAGTTCCTTCGGTCGGTTTCAAATCGCGTAATAAACAAAAGGTACGTCTGCAAGTCGCTGTGTGTACTAAACTCGCTTCTTCTGACGCCTCGCCCACTGAATCTTTGCTGCCGAATCATATTTAGGTACACTCTGAACTGGAATCATCAGAATCCTCTGGCTGAAATGAATACTGAAACTATTTCGATTACCCCTTTTTACTGTTTATAAACTGACCAGCCTAAATACTTTTAGTTGTACGTTCAGTCTTGAAAAAGCTCCCATGGCATTCTCCAAAGTACTACGATGTAACTGTTTTCACATCAAAAGATGTTTCCGACCTTTTTGCTCACTACTTCTCTTCCTTTTTTTCGCAATAAAATCTTTTTTTTCCCAATACTCTCCCACATTATCTTCTTTTCGCACACACTCCACTGAAATAGAATCCTTCATGCGCTCCTTTTATACCAGATTTCCTTTATACCAGATTTCCTCTTTCCATAATCTTCAACCTAAGCATTATTTCGGGTACTTTGCCTTCCCATTGGCAACGGTAAATATTTTTCCTGTACGCAAAGCTGGTGATCCTTTTTGTATCTCAAATTATTGCCCCATTTTCTTCCTTTCTTACTTCAGTAAACTGCTGGAAAAAGTACCTTCCGTCCAATCTTTTGTACGAGTTCATAAAAGGCAAATCTGCAATGATCAACTTGCTTCCTTTAACCAATGCTGTTGCATCTGAATTGGACCAACAAAAGCAGGATTTTTATAAAGCTTATAACGATGTCAATTATGATCTTCTTTCTGTAAAGCTAAAATATTTTGGTATTTCTGGTCTTCTACTCTCCTGGTTTAGACCAATTTTTCCTTTAAAAGATAGATATATTTTAATTTCTTGACAGATACCTATATTTCAAGGGTAATCTGCTTTCTTCTTCAGTGTCTACGGATCTTATGTTAATGTAACTTAGTTACGTTACTTATAATGATGAAAAGTATCTACTTGAACTAATTAAGTAACTAACTTAAGTATATTTCAACTATATATATATGTGTTACATTTTTCTTTACATTTTGTTTCTAACCATAAAATATCTGTTCAAACCAACCTGAGCAATGGAGATGCCCAGTTTCCTTGGTCTGTGTTTAGTCGTCTATTCATTGGGGGTTTTCATATGGTCAGGCTCTTTTACGCATCTACATAGTTCCCGTACCTGTTGTTTTCATAATTTTCGTACCTTAATCATCTCTCCACGTTGCCCCTTGTAATGTTGTGCTCCTCAACTGGGATGTGTTTCGCTACTGCCAGGGGCGGATTTGACCATTTCGCCGCCCTAGGCCTCAGAAATATTTGCCGCCCTTTTCGTGAATTATATTGCATGTAACAATGCGCGATTTTTTTCGATTCCCTAGATAACTTCGCTGTTTTTCGTTGTGCCCGAGCTCACAAAAAAGGAATATCAGAGCAAAACCGGCACCGGTTTGTTCGTAAAAATTCCCTATTATTGCGCCCTTACCACACAAATAATTATTTCACACACGGTAAAGAACCTAAAAGTACCTAAAAAAAAAAGAATCCAAACATACCAATTTTTAACAGTGCAAAACCGTATACTCCTTTACATCGCTTATAATTCCAACGTCTTCGCTCATATTTTTATAAGTAAGTTTACTATTCCGTTTACTATATAAAGTTTGCTTCCGCACTTAACTGGAGATCAACTATGAACTCGACTACTGTAAATTAATGTTCGATAAGCTATTAGTTAAGGATGAACCCGTAATATTTTGAACCTATGATGCTCTAGATTTCATTTTACATAATTTTTTTTATAAAAATTAATTTCAGTAATGAAGTACAATTTAAAAAACACGTCAAAAATAAAGAGATTCGCACGCAGTTGATATACCCTGTACCATAATAATAAAACAAAAATTCTCTGAAAAATCAATGCACGCAAATATTTACCTCTGATAAGCTTTTCCTAAATTGAAGAGGTATTATTTGGGTTCTTTTTAAGATCTTTTTAGGTCTTTTTAGCCTCTTTTTAGGTATTTTCAGATACTTTCTAGGTACTTTTTAGGTATTTTTGAGTTTGTTTAGTCCTTTACCGTGATCGCATTTCAATATTTATTATAAGTCAAACGTTTTAATGTCCGAAAAAAAATCATCAGAGGTGAATTTTTTCGGTTGGCTTGAGGTGTTAGGCTCATTCAACTCAGATATATGTACATATGCGACATAAAAAAAAAACTGCCGCTCAAAAAAAAATTCGAAAAGTAGCCGCCCCAAAAAAATGGAAAATTTGCCGCCCCCAAAATTTGCCGCCCTAGGCCCGGGCCTACCGGGCCTAGTGGCAAATCCGCCCCTGGCTACTGCTGTCTTTTTCTCTCTGAGGCTGCTTCCTTCTTATCTTCTGTTAGTCTAACAGTAACTAACCAATTTGTTTGACCTTTGTATACTTTGTTGCATTCTAGGCAAATAATTCGGTATATTCCATGTTTTTCTTTTTTTATCGTTTTTACTAATGTTCGAAGAAGAACATTAGTATGAAAATCACTTTGGCAAAAAATTCATATTTCTATATATATATATATATATATATATATATATATATATATATATATATATATATATATATATATATATAAATATATATATATATATAAATATATATATATATATATATATAAATATATATATATGTATATATATATATATATATACTCATATATATATATATATATATATATATATATATATATATATATATATATATATATATATATATATATATATATATATATATATCATCAAAAAATTTCAGTGAAAAAATCTCAGGAACGCGCCATCCGATTGAACTGAAATTTTCAGGACACATTGGTGTATATGCAGAATAGTGCCAGGTCTTACAAAAAGTTAATACTTTAACCCTTTGGCACCGGCGGCCATTTTAGTGATATTTTTAATATACCTAATATTCCGTACACAAATAAGTTTTGCAAAAATAAATTTGACGAAATATATTTCGAACGTGTTTTACATGTGAATCGGATAATGTTTTGGAATTTTTTAACCTCATGTGTGCGCTGGGTGCCTAAAAAGAGAACGGGAAAACTTGAAAATTTTTAAATTACGATAGCTTTTGACAGAGCTATTCAATCATTACAAAGTTTTCAGGACATATTGGTATTATTTAGTTGTAGATTTGTGTAGCTTTTAATGAGCGTGCTGGCAACCCTGTAGCTGATACAGGTACTGAAAGTGAAAACCTCCAAATCATCGTCTCTCTTGAAAAAATGCCGCTTCTTCAAACAAAAGCCACTCATATGTAAATCTTGTGACTTGTTTACATAGACAAAAAAATTTGATATGGTATAACGGGCACGCCTGGCAACCCTTGCCCAATTTACCTATATTTTTACATCAAAAACTTCTGTTCACGGAAACTCACGATCCAATGAACAGAATTAATTGAAATTTGCAGAATGAAATGGTCTTAAATAGGACCAGGTCTGATAGAAGTGATTTTGAAATGCGGGCGATTCTGTGCCAGTGGTGCCATCTTGAAAAATCACTAAAAAAGATAACTGTTTTTAGCCCTATAAATTCTGATTTAATCGTTCGATTTTAACGGAATTCATACAGTAGCTGAACCTTACTTCAAACCACGTTTGGTAGAAATTTGGTTGACAAATTCGGTTGGAGCTGCCAGCTATGATAATTTTAGTGTCTTAAATTTAAAAAAATAAAAATTTGGAAGTGAAAACATTCAAACCATCGAATATCCTAAAAAATGTCCGTTGCTTACAATAAAACCAACCTGTATAGAAATCTTATGCTTTATCTACACGTTCAAAGAAAAACTTTGAAAATTTCATGTCGGACAAGAACGGTAACCCTTTCCCAGTTAACCTCTATTTTTAGCATCAAAATTTCTGTTCACGAGAACTCACGAACCAAAAATCAGATACAGTTGAAATTTACAGAATACATTGGACTTCAGTAGGAACAGGTCTGATAGAAGCCATTTGGAATTATCGGCAACTCTGTGCCAGTGGTGCCATCTTGAAAACTTACAAAGAAAAAAAACTGCTTTTTGCCCTAGGAATTTTGAATCAGTTTCCAGATTTTCATGAAATTGACATTATGACAGGATAGCTGAACCTTACTCTAAGTCGTGTTTCGTAGAAATTTGACTGAAAAATTCGATTGGTGCTGCCAGCTATGGTAATTTTTGTGTCGTTGGTTTTGAAAATTCGCTCAGGAAAATAAGTAACATAATTTAACACCTAATTTATTAGCTCTGCTGCTTGGAACTGCTGTTATATCAAAGCATTCAAGATATTCCCGAACTGTTTTGAAAATTGACTAAAAATTATTAGATCTCTTATTGCTGTTTTTTATTTTCCTGTGAAGGAGCGTTGTTAACAGAGCACTATATTTTGTCCATCTTCTTTTTGATAAAATTTCCAATAATTTTTTCGCCAAATCCATTTTTTTTCTCGCAGTATCTTTATTATATTCAACTTCTGTTAGTAGCCGATGAGTCATCGTGTTATAGGGCATAATTTTGTGGGAATGCCAATGTTGTTATTCTCTAGGTCTGTGGACTTTCGATAGATATTTAACCCAAGAAGACCTTCTTTCTTCATGATTATCAGATCCCAGAAAAGTATTTTCTCGTTGTTTTCGACTTGCATTAAAAACTGGATATCCTTATGTGCTTAATTCACTTCTCCAAAGTTTCTGCCAAAGCATCGTTTTTTACGATAGCTTTTTGTTACGGGGAAGCGAGTCTTCTTCATCAAGTTTATTTTCTAGTCTGTCCGAAAATATGTCAACCACTTCACCTGTTTGCAGCGTTTCCTTTCTTTTGTTTGTAGTGTTCTGAAATACTGAAATACTCCATTACCAATACCTTAGAATCCATCCAACGTAGGTTAAGTCACTCATTGTTTTACAAATTCAACGTGCCTTATTGCAATATAATCATCGACTTTCGATATTAGAAACTCCTTCTCCTGAATCACTAAAATTTTTCCTAACCGAATGTTTCCTTTTCAAACTGCATTACCGTCTTGTTTTCTCTGATCTATGCAGGTGGGTTTCTGTTCGGGAATCTAGTCGATTTAACAGATCTTCTTTTGTGTTTAACGTTACTTTTGCGCGAACTGAAATTTCCTTTTATTCGCCGTTGTTGCGTATAGCTGGACAACATTGTGATCTGAAACTCAGTTCTCTTCCGTTGACGTTCTTTGCTCACAAAAACCGTTTGAAAAATAAAGTCTTCAAATAAAATGCCAACTTTTGAAGATTCGGAAATTTTTAATTCTTAATTTTGTAATGTACAATGACTTTTCTGACACTGTGTTCTTATACTAATACTGATATTTTTCTTTGTTTATTTTTCAATTTCATTGTTATTTTTTTATTAATAATTGAGCTGTTTTATTAGTCATTTGGGCAAATAAATAAATAGACAAGTGGAAAACTGTTGCTTTTCATTTAAAGTGCTATAGAGACCCTTAAAGCTACAAGGGATGAGCGGAAATGAAGCTTAGCATTGGTATAGTTACAGTGTTGAAACAAAAAGATTGATTTTGACTTTCGTAAACTTAGGACTAAAAGATATTATACCACGCTATAAACAGTAAATATACATACTTTCGCAATAACAAATTCAAACGGTAATTCAAAACTTGTCGATGTCTTTGAGGACACCATTCACCGTAACATCACCTTTTCACATACTGATCAGCACTTTATCGGATATTTTTACGACTAATCGATTTCCATCATTCAATGTATTATAATAATTATGCAACATACTTATTTTAGCACCTCGTATATTGCAATTTATCAGTCCCATAAACTTCGAGATCAACAAACAAATTGCTTGTGTTCTTCAATCTCCAATCAAGCGAAGTCAGCGAAACGCATTACTTGCACAGACCATGTTCAAGGCATGTACGTACTGTCGGTTTGACCGTTGATTGCAGGGATAGTAAATGCGGTAGAAATGTCAGCTACTCAATCAGATGCAAGGAAAAGTTGCACAATTTAACTTCCTCACATATTACGTCGCAAGTCTTGCTTTCGTGGGTATGTAGTCTGTCTGTAGAATGTTGTCTGAGATAGACTCCATAGGAGCATTTCAATTTAGATTCATCAGTTTTACTTGGGGACTAATTTGTTTCTTAAGATCGTAATTTGAGATTATTTGCGGAATTAAATACGATGTTATATCCAATAAGATTGCATAGTAACAGTACTTGTAAAATGGATGCTTCTATAATATTTTTTTGGAAAAAAAACTCCTTATTAATGCAGAATCCTTTTGCTCAACGAAACCTAAATGCTTTGCTTAACCTTAATTTCTCAACTTCCATGCCATTCGTCTGCTAATTAGCATTGTCAACATTAAACGCCACAGTCTTAGGCCAAATATTTCACAGTCTACCCGCTATCCATTTATCGATCCATCGAAGCTTGCACCAAGCCAGACACATCAACCACCCGCCACCCAAGCTGACTGAGTCCGCGATTTTGCTTCTTAGAAACTTCTTAACGTTCAAGCGGAGACAGGTCCCAACGGTCGCCAACGTATCGTGTAACCCGTGCCGATCGCGTGTTTAAAGTACGCGCTCAATCCAATACAATTCACCATCATTTCACTTTATGATGAACGACAGCTCCAAACCTATTCACCTCCGCCAAGTTGCGGCCCACGCGCTTTACCAGCAGAGTCCGGCGTGGAGCATCGACCGCCAATGGTCCGTGGGAACGAAAGACACAATCAGGCTAACGGCCATTCGACATCCACTACATTGGGTCCTTGTATCTAAACTTGCCCATTAGCGACTTCTGGAAAATCTCAGATAGCATAGTATTCTCTGGCTGCAGTAAGCAGTTTAGATATGTACATATGAGTATGCTATGTAGGAGTAGTGCATGCATATGGAATAGAGCTTGCAATCTCACGTTCATAAAGTCGTGGCTGTGGTGCAATCACAGACTGTTTTCTTAGCAGAGCTGCCAGCCTCTCAGCATCGAGATCGTTTTCTTGTGGATCAGTCTAACAAGACTGCGCAATTTTTTTTTCGATCAGAAGAAGCTCTATAGCTAAAACTATAAAAGACGCAATAGCTGCAAGGAAACAAAATCTTTATTTTGCAGCCCTTTGCTTAATTCTGTTTTAAAGTCTGGTATGTGAACAATGCTTTCAGGAAGCTCCGTAAACTTAATGTTGATCTTCCCATAGTAGAAATGGAACTTAGTAGATCCTGATGAGACACCGATTTAAACGCCTTTCTGGAATCAACGTACCCCAAAGGTTGACGAACGAATGACTTTAGATGACTTACAAACATTAGATGACTTATAAATTTTGAATAAGTCGACCTTGTCAAAAGAATCAAACAACATTCTGGTAGCTCAAAAGATCAATTTCTTGTTGAAATGGAGGAAGAATAATTAGTTTGAGAGGCTGATTATTATTTGCGATAATGATCAAGTAAACTATTTTATTCATTTAAGTTTTTATTCATGTTGATTTCATATACCACATTTACTGAATTTATTAACCCACACTGGGCGCTATCTTTTTACTTCGATTATTTCTCAATATTCAAATATTTAAAACATTTTTGACATCCAGCTATAAAATCCAAGCAGTTTTGCGTTCATACAGACTGATATTTTTAGTTTTAGTAATTTAGAGAGTTTTTAATCAAGCTGAATATCAAAAGAAATAAAATTCTACGAACGATCAACTTGTTTTAAGAATGCATCGTAAATCAAAAGTTAAGTGAATCCAAATCGAAAACAAAACAACTCGGCAGCCCCAACTCGTGCCTCTTCAATCTTTTATTTACAATTTACTGCATGCTTAGGTTGTCTTCAAGTCAATTATCAGCGACAAGAACAACAACAAGACGTTGGTCCTAATCCAAGTCAAATTATGACTTCTCAGATCGCTGCCAGTCACTTTATGCACCCCGTAATAACAATTTCGACCCGAAAAGAACCTCTACCCTACCCTCGCTGCACAACCAAAGCATTCCTGGGTCGTGCTCGGCTTGTCTCGCCATCAGCCCAAACTTAGGCCACGTACTGCGCAGCACATCGCCTTCATGCTTTCGCGTTCGCGGCAAACATCATTCCTTCGCGCAACTATGCCACATCGAGCCGGTATTTGCACGGGCCACTGCTGATGCCGCTGCCACCGCCGTCATTCACCACTTCCCTTCAGCAACGTTCCATTTCAACTTCTTGTGTTTGTTACTTCTACTACCGTCGTTGTTGTTGCTGCTATCGCTATCGTTAACGTTATTGCTGCCGTCACCGCGCCGGCCGTGCCGTGTTTGCTGGTTAGCTTGAAGAGGCAGGTGGTCGACATCACAATCGTGTGGGAATCACACGACAAATCTGTTTCCCACGGTCTGAAACTATATTTAAGAGGATGCCAAACGAGTTTTTGAGTCATTCTCAAGTCAGTTTCGAAACAGGCCACCGAAAGACGGACGCGGCCCATTAAAAGACAAGACTTACAATCACTCGAACTAAAGCTATCGTAGCGTTGTCGTGCTCGTTGTTTAGTGGAGAAGAAGCGCTTTTAATAAACATAAAACGACAATACGGAATAAAACAAAGCTATAAGCACGTGTGTGTGATCGTTAAACAAGTTTATAAGTTATTTAAATGTTTATTATAAATAAATGACAGACCGAGATATATAGTTGGAACGGGAATAACAGTGACAGTTTTTTTATTATAACAAAGACCCGAATCTATTAAGTTTTGTTGGTGATAAATTGGAGAAATAAGCAATTAAAGACAGTCGTAAAAATGGTTATGGAAATGGAAATGTCGAAAACCTATCAGTACCGGAAAGTGATGAAGCCGATGCTGGAGCGGAAGCGACGGGCAAGGATTAACAAATGCCTGGACGATCTCAAAGATTTGATGGTGGAGTGTCTGAAGCAGGAAGGAGAACATGTCACTCGTCTAGAGAAGGCCGATATCCTGGAACTTACAGTCGAACACATGAAGAAGTTGAAGCAGCGAGGAGCACTGTCAACGAAATATCCTTCGAAAGTTGATTGCTTCCGATCCGGATACTTCCATGCTGCTGATCAAGTTTCGAAGGTTTTGGCTGCAACTAATGGGGTCGACGTTGGGCTGGGAACGAAGCTGATGACATATTTGGGAAATCGTCTGAATCAGATCAGTCAGAGTCAGTATTTACTTGCACCGCAACAGTCTCCTGCCCCAATATCACCTGTCTCCTCCGAGAGGAGTAGTGCGTCACCGAGTTGGAGTGAATCGTCGGACTATCATTTGCAACAGTCCTATCATCAACAACGATATATTCAACGTCCAGTGATGTATGGCGGAAAAGAAAATATGGAAGTTAGCAGTTCAAGTGATATTTGGAGACCATGGTAGATTCAAAAGAATGAAAATTATATATTTTTAGCTGTGCAATACAATGTTAATAATTTTTTGAAATTTAAATAATTATGAATAATTAGATATGTCTGTGATATGGAATTGAGCTTTAATAAAACAAGACAACAAGAGTGATCTTTTGTTGAAAAATACAAATCTAAAACATTGCATTTTGATTTTCACGAGGAATATGAAATAATTTCAGGACACTCAAGGAACCTCTGTAAAATATATCCATTTTGATAGACATAATAGAAATACCAGTATCGCAATATGCTTACAATAATCGCTCCAGTAAATGCCTGAAATGCAACCACTGATATTACATACCCAGCTAAATATTTCAATAACGAGGGTCAAAACAAAAAATGTATAATGATAAGATGATGAGCACCCTATTAATCTTTAGAACTATCAGACACATGCAAGAAAATGTTTCCAAAAAATATTATTCATGCACCCAAATATACGTTACTGTTATTTACATGAATTCTGATTAGAAATTCAAATTTTATTTTCAAACGTTTCGACAAATTGGGAACAATACAACAGATTTAATTTGCACATTTGACACGCGCGGCTTAAAATCATATAAGTGTGGAATATGAATTATGAATTTAATGATCAGCCTTGAATTCATTTAGGATAATTTAACTTTCAATGGGCTATGAGCTTGTCAACACAAAATCAAATTACTAATTCGTTGCTGTTGATATTACTTTTCTTATTAGCAGTAGACTTCTAGTAGTATATTCAAAAAATCTACTAAGGGGAGTAATAAGGTTTCCCATATTTTGGCACAGTTTCTCAATTATAAATCATCACTGCGAAGCATAATGTGGAGGGAAAATCGAATGAATTATTAAAATTTCTATAGCTTTCTATGACTGATAAAAACACGAATGCTGACTGCAGAAATATGCAATGAAGTGGAGGAGTCAGCAAATTGACCAGTAATCTTATGAATTGAACTTTATGCGTAGTATTGTAATTCCGATTTTTTGCTGAGTTGTTTGTGATGTTGATCTAATGAATTTGTCCGATTTTGAGCTTTGAAAGCTAAACATAGCTTAGTCAAAAATCTAGAAAACTGTGAAATTTGGGACCTACTTTCAATTTCTGTCAATTTCGAATCTGAATTAGGTGCTACTTTTCTGATCACTGCCTATTTCACTTTCCAAAATCAATTTATTTTCAAGAATTATGTCTCCGATGAAAACCTATTTTACTCTCTAAAGCGAACGAAATTCACCGTAATTGTAAATCAGAATGATTTTTGTAAACGCAAAAGTTTCCGATAAAAATTTTTCCTTATTTTATTAATTCTTTTTATTCAATTCTCTAAGCAACATTGAAACATGCAGGTCTGCGTTTATTGGGAATCGCCCCTTATTAAGAATAAGTGCTGCAAAAATAAAAAGGTGATTTCAATGGAGTTTTGTTTTCAGTATCGTCTTTGACGATGACGGGATGAAGACCAAATGTACGAAGCTTGGCTAATAGGGAAGGCTACCAGACTCTGTCAAAGGCCTTCGAAATATCAAGAGAAATGACCATTGCTTCACCAAAATTATGGAGACCACGGTTGCATCTCTCAGTGAGAAATGTAAGTAAGTCTCCAGTGGAGCGCCCAAAACGGAAACCATACTGGCGGTCGTTGATAAGATGGTTCAACTCAAGATATTTAATTAATTTTGAGCTCTCGAGTGATTCAAATACCTTACCGAGAACCGAAACGATTGCAATAGGTCGATAGTTAGAGGGATCACAGGCCTCCCCCTTTTTATGTATGGACTGAACGTGTGCAAGCTTCCATGCGAAAGGAAATATTCCAGTCGAATATGACAGGTAAAATAGTTTGCGCAGAGGTTTAGCCAAGGCGGAGGCACAGCACTTAAGTACTAGGGGCGAAATACCATCAGGACTGGCAAATTTGGAAACGTCAAGCTTGGCGAGTATTTTCAATACCTCTCTTGTGCGGGAGAATAGAGGCCCTTGCTTGAAAACGCACATTGGAGGAGTAGGAGGCAGTGTTGGGACTTTGCTACAATTGTAGCAAATTTACTACTTTTTATTGAAAAATATAAAATTTACTACTCTGCTACTCTAAGTTTTCAATCTACTACTTTTTTGATGCAATCCGTACCCGTATTTAGTTGAATCATAGTTTTCCGTGCATAATTGTCAGAAACTATAAATTCATTACAACACCTAATGACTCAAAAACATTTTAAAACTAAATCGTTCGAGAAATAAGAAGAAGAAGATTATTAGATATGTCATTGCACCACTGCATTGCACAGAGTTATACCCTGAGTGTGCTCAAGATTCCTGCTTTAGTAGCTTTTAGCTGCTAAGTTAGCTGCTCTGGCTGTTCAATACCACAAAAAAGCTTCTCTCTCGTATTGACTATTTGACAGTTAGCTGCTATGTGATGCTATGTTATACTTTCGAAGCACCTAAAGCATGCATGTTGAACACAGCCCCTATATTAGGCGTGTTTTTTTGCTCCGGTACAGAACAGAATAGAACTATGCCGCAAAAACAACGATCTAGCACAAAACAGCAGTGCATTCGCTAAGACTGACATAGGTTGCTATATTCGCTGTGGTACCATAAAACAGCTGAAAATAAAGGGAGAAAATAACGAATATACACTACCACAATCGATAGAAAATAGAAAAATAACTAGCAGAAAATTACCTCTTATAACTTTCTAGACATTATTAGGGCTTTTTCTAATTTCCTAACTACCAAAACATTCAACATAACCTTGAAAAAACCAAAGCCACTTCACAGCAAAAAAGACAGCTTCTCATGAGATTTTCTTTTTTCTATCAGCACATTCTATAGTTCAGCACTTGAACTACAAATGAGGAATGGAATTTCTGTACTAGTGAATTTACTGGTACAGGAGTGTTGTTGTTTCCAATGCGTATACTCTATTCTCTGCTGGATATAGGAGCAAAAAAACACGCCTATTATATACCTACAGACATACATGTCTTGTAAACAACTGCAGGAGTTTTTGTTGTTTCCAATGCTAAATCTATCCAGCACACTGTTCTGTTCTGGATCGAGGAGCAAAAAAACACGCCTAAAGTCTTCGTAGATATATGTGTATAATGACGTGACCTAGAAGCTTGTGAGCGACTTTGAAATTTTGAAGATCCACTATAGGCAGTTTCCCTCTCTCTATTCACGAATTTGCAATAAGGGATTTAAGTTTGAAAAAAACTATTACTAACTATTACTAAAATTATTAATTTGAAATGGTGTATTTGGTTTTAAGTTTGGATAAGAAAATAAATATTTGTGTTAATGAATTTTTGTTGAACTGATGTATCTACTATCGGTAGTTTCCCACTGTCTAATCACGAATTTGCAATATGGGATTTAAGTTTGAAAAAAAATCTTTGAAAAGTGAATATTTTTGTTAGATTTTTATAGACTGAATTTTTGTTGAACTGATACTGGTGTGATATTTCACATAATGTTAATTTTATATTATTTGCTGCTGGAAAAAACTATTAATTTGAAATGGTGTATTTAGTTTTAAGTATGGATAAGAAAATAAATATTTATGTTGATGTTTCAACCATCTTCAGTTTACTATTTTATAATTTATGGTTTTGCTACGGAATTTACGGATTTACTACTTTTTTCTGCAAAAATCTACTCCGCTAAAATAGAAGTGAAGTCCCAACACTGGTAGGAGGACTCAGTGATGAAGGTGGCAAGCAAGAGTTTGTAGCAAAAATCTCAGCAAAAAGATTAGCTTTGTCCAGTGATTCAGTAAATACGTTACCACCATGAAGAAGAGGTGGCTTGGAGGAACTGGAGAAGATATGGATATGGATATGCATATCTGTACACTTAAACTTCGCACCCTTCTGCATGGTATGAAATTTAACTGATAATATCGTGCAGGTAGATAGCATTTTTTCTGTTCAGAAATTTGTTTACAAATATTCAAACAGTGAGCCTTATACCCATCCGTACCATATGATGCATCTTGATACGATGCATCACACTGACGTGTTAAACACGTAGAGGTACTGTAATTAACACGGCAATTCATCGTACCTTAAGAGAAAAATATTTAAGTACATAAGGTATTCTCGCTAACTGTCACTCGCTGTGGTATTGTCCTCACTAAGCCGTTACAGCTTGAAAAATTATAACGAAATTATTTATTCGTTGTCTTACTTCTTAATTTCATAATCGTCGGGACACAATAAGAGAGAAAATTCACTTTTCACGATCATTTAGGGCATAAAACTTTCATATTATCGTACGTATCATATGAAATAGTTTGACCGGTGTGTCACCCAGTGCGTCATCAAGTTGATAAACACACTCGCAATATCTTCAATCTTTAATAATTTGTAGGTCTTTCAAAAAAAAATTTAGTTCGCCTTGAATATTTCGATCTTAATTGTTAGTAAATTTAATCTATTTTGCGGGAAAAATAGTCTTTTACAAAAATCGATTATTTTGTGTTTTTTCTGGATGGTGGCTACGAAAATGGAATAAAAATATATGTAAATCAATTGAGCAAACACAGTATTTTTTAACCAACACTTGGAACCATTGTTAATTTCAAAGCCAGCACTTCTGGGCAACCAAATGTCTGTCCAAAAGTTATCAAAAGCAGACTGATTATATTCGCTCAGTCACAGAAATTTATAAATGAGGCACAACAACTCACAGATGCTGAAATCTAGAAGCCTATCTAGTTCAGCCTGTGGGCATCATCCCACTGGAATTCACCAAAGTTTTATGGGACTATTCATGTTTGCGGAGATTTTAAAGTTGCGATCGATTCCAAAATTGAAATTAAGCAGCACGATGAGTGCAAACTGGCTTTGCAGAATAACTTGATTAGTTTGATTATGTATCTATTCAATTCCATTGAATCATGTACTGGTTTTGCAACAAATGAGTTAGTTACTTCTTATCACTGAAACCTACTCCTTTTAGTTGCCTACTGTGGTAATTTCACACAGTTCGTTTTGGAAAATATTTAAATAGAAGACGCGTATTTCCAAATGTAGATTGAAGAAGAAGCGAAAATATTATTTGTCGTTAACACACCATTTGGGTTATTTCGATTTCAGCGGCTTCAATAAAGTGCACCACCTATTTTTCAGAAGTGCTTAGAGCAGCTATTTTAACGTTGCACCAATTGCTTAGAAAACATAATTCTATCAGCTTCAAATACTGAAGAGCAAATGGTTCGCTTAGAAAAAGTTTTAAAATTATTGCAAAGTAGTGGAAAATGAAAGAAATAAGCGCTCATTTTAACATGAGAAAACAGAATGAGTTTAGGCCGTCAAACCAGCTCGATAAAGATAGTGCTAATGCTGTGAAAAAATTATCACGACCCAAATATGTAAAAGAAGTAGAAGCATTCGTCTGTCAAATTACTTATTATCATTATTTTATCCTCAGCTGCTCCGAAATAAGAGCTCTTTGAAAATCTCAAAAAATAAATTATTCAAGTGACAGAATAAGAGCATTTCCAAAAACGAATGCCAATAACTCTCGTCAAATACTTATTTTGGAATATGCACTGTAATTTCTCATTTACTTCGAGATGGGGCGGAGAGACCCATCTCTTTTACCTCAAAAACGTAGGACAAGCACCAAATTAATGCTATTATTATTTAAAAAAAAGGTTCAGCCACTGTTTGTGGTATTTTACGGTTCCATCAATATCCAAACAATCGAAAATTTAAGAAAATCTTTGGTTAGTATTTCTAGCCCAAAAAAGAGCTTAGCAGCGGGTTAAACACAGCGTGTCCAGGAAAGGAATTTCCTAGATTCCAAGACTCTTTAATAAATCAATGAGAAAAATTATCAACAAAGTCTAAATAAGTCAAGGCCTGCTCAAGCAGTATCAATAAGAAATAAAACCACAAAAAACCAAGCCTTAACCAAAACCAGCAAATTTTATTCTTGATTATTTTACGTTCGATCAAATATCACATCTGAAGCAGTACCCTCGGATAAGACTCACTACAAAACTACAAAATTCCATGACAAAGACACCGAAATAGAACCTAACCGAGTCGATCTGTAGCTGACAATGTTCGGAAAGCGTAGAGAAAGGAAATGCTGTATCCAGCACAAACCACATAAATTCGATACATCTAGTTGTATTCTATTGGGCTGTTGAAAATGAAAGACGATTTTTTTTATAGCGAAAAATATTTTATTGAATTATATACTGTCCATTTTGGTCCAATACCTTTTGCCATCTTTCTGGCAGTAGCATGATTCCACGCTCGTAAAATGTTTTGTTTTTGCTGGCAAAAACTGATCCAGGTGATTTTTGACCTCGTTATGTGAAGTAAAGGTTTTACCGTCTAAAAAATGTTGTAGAGACCGTAACAAGTAATAATTAGAAGGTACTAGATCTGGAGAATATGGTGGGTGTGGCAGTATATGCCATCCAAGCTGTAGAAGCTTTTGGCGAGCTGACAAACTTGTGTGAGGTCTCGCATTATCATGGTGAAACACTACACCTTTTCTATTGATCAATTCTGGTCTCTTCTGTTTAAGTGAATCATTCAATTTGTCCAGTTGGTGACAGTACACTTCAGAATTGATCGTTGTGCTGTCCGGCAGAATCTCAAAAAAACGATTCCTTTGAATTCCCACCAAACAGATAGCATCACCTTTTTTTATGAATATCAGCTTTCGAAGTGCTTTGAGCCGGTTCATATTTTTTAACTCCATGGTCTCTTGCGTGTAACATTGTTGTAGACAACCCATTTCTCGTCCCCAGTGATGATGCGCTTCAAAAATAGATCATTTTCTTTACGTTTGAGAAGCAAATCACAGACGTCAATGCGCTGACACAAATTTCTTTCCATGAGAACATGAGGAACCCATATGTCGAGCTTTGAGATTAAACCTAGGCGTTTCAAATGATCATGAAAGTTCAAATTCGACAAATTTAATCTCTCAGCGGGCTCCCGAGTTGTTCTTCGCCGGTTTGCATCAATTAATGCCTTGTATCTTCAATATCAAAATTACCGGATCGAAATTTTGCAAGCCAGTTTTTTAACACTGACGTTCGGACAATACATATTCTCCATTTCTTGCTTGAACAGCATTTTTACCTTTTCGATAGTAAACAAGTAAAATATGCCGAAAATGCCGCTTATCACTTTCCATATTTAAAAGGGTACAAACGAAAAACTACTGCGTACAATCAATCAAACTTTTTCGCAAGCAAACCTTGTAAGATCAGCTGTCAAAACATATAATGGTTATGTGCCTTAAGTGTGAAGTTGGCTGTGAAAAAATACAACTAAGTCCTCTGTTGGGAAACAACGAAATTACTTTCCGAACAACCCAATACATAAAAGAATTATCATGAATTACATAAGTATTCTTTAGGTTTCAATTATTGGTCAATTTATTTTGAGTTTCAGTGCAAACTGGCTTTGCAGAATAACTTTATTAGTTTGATTATGTATCTATTCAATTGCATTGAATCATGTACTGGTTTTGCAATAAATAAAGTTAGTTACTTCTTATCAGTCAAACCTACCTCTTTTAGTTGCCTACTTTAGAAAATTAGCAACTTCCCTCTTAAACTAATAACTAATAAAATTGGGAATAACTATTATAAACAAATAGAAGAAAAATCAGATCTACTAGCTTGATCTAAGGCATTTTTCTTTCTTGGAAGGAAAACAAAGTATCAAAACTAGAATAGAGTTCAAAAGAACATATTTAAAACAAATTCATAGCTAGATGAAAATATGCTATTATTTTATATTTTCTTGTAAGAAAAACAACGCTAGTCTTCCAAAAGCTGATTTTCTAAGAAATGGAGTAGCATAATGAAATCTAATACTTTAGTTTGTAATAGTGAATATTGCATTCGCAAATCACTTTTGATCTTCGCACCAGTACCTCATTTTAACTTCATTCCATTCACTTTTCACGAAAACTGGAGCAAATGCTAACTGTTGAAAATTATGCTTCGATCATGAAAAACTGTAAATCTAACAAAATCAGATAAATACTAATTATGTTATTCTACCCTATCTTTGTTTCATTTCAGCCTTTTTTGTTCCCAGTCCTCCAGAAGAACTAAAACCAAAATATATACATCAATTCGTGGTCTCAAAGACAAACACAATAGCGCTACGCTTGACCTAAGATGAAATTTGTTTTCGTGTGTTGTAAAAAATAATTGATTGATAAAACATATGATTTTGCTTGATATGTTTTCTGTTTAATTTGAAGACAAAGTATAAAATCCATTTGTTCCTTTTTTCTCTTTCTGAATACTAGTGTTCTTTAGAATTTCCTGAACTATTATCGAATAACTTATGTAAAGGAATAAGCCTTGTAGTTACATGCGTTTCAAAACACTGGTAAAAATGAAGTATATATTTTTATAATATTTCAA
Organism: Nemotelus nigrinus; assembly: GCA_947369275.1. NCBI lineage: Eukaryota > Metazoa > Arthropoda > Insecta > Diptera > Stratiomyidae > Nemotelus > Nemotelus nigrinus. The sequence continues at coordinate 23,910,099 of OX376372.1, read as the reverse complement.
TGGATAATAAACTTCTAGCATACTCCAAAAAATAATAAAATATCATGAAAAATACAAGCCATACGCCCATTTTAATCTCACAACCATTAAGCATAAAACTAGCTCTTACGCAGCCACGATCCTGCCACATGACTCAAAAGTGTGTTCAGCACTCGTACTCATTATTATTAACGATGTCACAGACTTGTTATGATATCCATTAATCTTTTTCTACAATTGAAAACCAAATAGAGAAATCCTAGCTGTTCCCACAGATACTTCTCATACGATCACCGATCCCACTTAAATTTCATAACACTCAACTATCAGGGCACATTAATTGAAGCATTTTACTTCATGAATTCAAGACACAGATACTCCATTATACTCCCTAAACAGATATGAAACCCAATCAAGTGAATATAACAAACACCAAATAAAAACCTTGTAAAGATACCAAAATAATTTCATAAGACCTGCCACATCTTACTCAACTGACACATTCATTGCATCAACAAAAAAAAACACACAATTCTCCTTTAAAAGCAAAAACCTATTACCCAATAAGTAATAACGAAGAGAAAATTACACCCAAGCCTCATAATAAAAAATCACCACATAAGGACAATGCATAAAAAGTAGTCGCCTTCCACAGAAAAAACATTAATTTGTTTCGAAACTGCTGAAAATAACCCAATTGAAAGACTCTTGCTCACGACGAGCATGGACCATACTAAACAAACCCCGAAAAACTATAAATTTAGCCGATCCCATTGCCTGGGTACTATTCTCCGGCTTCTATGTGGTTACATTCATCAAGAAAATTATCTGTCAAAAGGTTCCTGAAAGGTCGAACTGTTTGCCAGGCGATACAAAGAAACCAGTCAAGCCCAAATGCTATCAAGGAAGTACAACTGAAGGCTTCTAAAAATGCCGTGACATGAACTGTTAGAGCCGAACATAATATCCCAATCCGTAACCAGCTCAGATAATTGCCAAATGTGAAAAGGGACGTGGGAACCGAACTCTCAAAACTCCACAAACAACAGCACTAACAAATCCCCGAATCATCCTTAATCAGAATGTGCTCGAAAAAAGATTCAAATTACACTTCCAAACATATTCAAACAGAGGAGGACTCAGCCCGAGAGCCTAAAGAAGCAGCGAAGCAGCAGAAAACGACCAAGAAAACGAAATAAGGCTGCACGTGTGTCCTTTTTTGTTGACTATCTGATACGATCCTAAGCGATTTTTGGCCATAACATAACTGAATATCAAGCGATTTTTTTTTGTGCCGGTGGAGCGTACAAAAGAGTATGCGTCAGGAGTCCGTTTTGGCCATAAGAAAAATCGAAAACAGGAACAATAACATTCAGGATCATGGATAAGTCCTCTGTGATGTGTGGGAACATCGAACAACATCACTTTCCCACGATTTTCGACTCGACATCCATGCCAGGCTCAAGTCTTGCTTCGAACTCCTCCAACATCCAAGGTGTCCCATACAAGTGTCTCGTTTTCTTGAAAATTTTCGAACACCTGCCACTTTTTTGTGCACCGATTTCATCTCATCGTCGTCGTCATTTATGCTGCACTTGGGCCTATTATATCCATGCGGTCCTTCAGCCAATGCTCCTTTCTTCTTCTTCGTGCCCGGACTCGGAGCGCTATGCACCACATGGCGTGGGCAGTAAAGGCTGAAAATATTGGGATGCTTTTTACTAGCAAAGTTATTAAATGCTAATGTATGAGCGCATGAAAGAAATGGGGCTGGAATTATTATATGACATTTCTGTATTTATCTTCTAATTGGTTATTGTAATTTAATTGCAAAAGTGTTGGCCATGCACTGTACATTCCGAATCAGAATTATTTTCTGTCTACAAATTAATAAATTGAATGCACCACTGTTACTTGATCAGATTTAGAACTTATTATGCTACAAGGTTCCTTTTGGGCGGCCACAAAAAATGAATCCCGACGACATGTGTGTTAGTGGTGTGGCTGAGTGCTATATAAGACGATGTGTTCGGGCTGAGCCTGCATCAGTTCAAGCTCAATCTTCCCTTAAGGAACATCCGTTCACATTCAATTCGAAACGAGCAAGCTACACAATCTACAAAATGTGTGTCGATACATCACGTGTTCAGCTCCCAATCGGCGACTCGAAACACTCCCCGAAATTCTCGACGAGCTACAGCATCAAGAAAGCGATTAAAACGATCTTCAAGAAATACACGCTGAAGACAGCATCATCATCTGAATCACTGGAATCTATGGATAATTTGCGAAATTCACAAGTCGAAGACTACTCAACGGAAATTGAGGAAAACGCAGCTAACGAGAGACTTTTGGCAGATTACGAGGGCTACAACGACGACGACACTGACGGCGATGATCTGAAGCAGTTCCTGATTCCGGTCAAATGTATCCAAACATCGAGCGGCACTTTCTTCTGGACAACGGCCAGTCATCCAGCGGATAAGGATCTCGTCCAGCCAATGCAGTGCTACAGTCAAAATCAAATCGCAGAATTACAACGGCACGATCGATGGGCCCAGGCGTAAAGACGACAATTCGGAAAGTCTTCATGACATTGGTCTTCCTAAATTCGATTTATGTCTTCCAGTTGACCGAAAAGCTTTAATTCATTGTGATATTTTGTTGAAAATAAGTTGATTGAAGATCACTTTTGTGTTGATTAAGATTCTCTTTTGCTACAATTGTGATTAATAAAATTGTTTTGATTGTAAATTGATGTTTTTCATTCAGGTTTGGGCTTATTATCAAAGGTCTTATGGGTTACTTTTTCTTCCGAGTTTCCTTCGTTTTTCTATTGTTCTGTCGTTCAGTTTGACTTGTGTTTATCATCTTGAATTATCACCGATTTTTCCACAAATCTTTTTCCCGGAATTTCTCGTGGCTTATTGTTTTCCACTTGTTGCTCTTGAACAAGTGCTTGTTTGACCTGCAAGGGAAAATCGTTAAGCCAAGAACACGTCTCTCTGTTGGAAATATGGGAGGGTGATGGTCGGAAAATTAAGGAAGGTGAGTAAAGTGTATTTACGAGGGGTGAAAAACAATGGATGGTACCGTACGATGGTAGCATGTCGCACGTTGGTGCTCAGGTACGCATAGAGACCGTACCTTCCGTGCCGTATTTATATGCCCACTTGTAATTGAAACCACAATTTTTTTCACATCTTGGTTTTATTTAGTCTTAAATTATTTATGGTTTGTTGAAATATCGATTGTTGGGTGTTCTACAATGTACTGTCATGAGAAGAAGCCATAGTCGCTGTCCCTAAAAATCTGAGATGTTGGTACCAGGAGATTTTAAATAAAATCAAAATATTTTTGTGCATAAATCATAAATATATCAACAATTTTGAATGTATATGTTAAAGCACAAAACGAAAAATCAAGTAGCGACTTTCTCTGATGGAAGGGATTCGCCGACTGACAACTAATTCAACGTGTTCTCAATAGCTTTCCCAGCTATTTCCACTTGGCTTTGAAATTATGGAATCCGAACATAAGACTGATGGTACTTTTATTATTTTTATGCATAGAATAACGACGTTCGCTACCGTGACTGAAAGAAAAAACGGGTATTAGATGGTAACATTATCTAATTTCATCAATATAACAGCTTTTAAAACTGAGCAAGAGTTGAATTGGAACGTCAAATATAATTCAAGCTCGAGAAATGCTTTCCATAGTTGTCAATAGCTACTCTCAACATAATCACCGAGCTATCTAAGAGGGTTGCGTTTATTTTAGCGCAGTTGCGATAAACGGTAAGAACAGCGAAGTGAAAAATGACAAAAACATCGATTGACGCTCAGTTTTAATGTGATGTTTATGTTGGAACTTAGATAACAGCGGTTGCAGAGTGCAGTATGTGAAAATGACATAATCCAAAGATCTGCTGTTGTTTTCAAGTGCTATAAAAAAATCCAAGTATAAATGCAGAGAACGTGAATACTGTGTACATCTTATGAGCGGGATGATAGCTAGATTTCGGGAATATCACTTTCATACAGAACGAAGGCAGTATTTGACGAAATTTTTGAAGTATATGCGACGGAACTTGAAAAACGACAGGAAATCTGGTTTGATTGCCCCAAAATATCAATCTTGCAAGAATAAAGATTAAGATAGTGCACAAGATATTGTGGCATGAAGTTTCATGAATTGCTTTTAAACAATAAATAACTAAATATAGTGTAGTCTGGCAAATTAACATTTCAAAATTAATTTAATTACAAGAAAAAGTTGCCAAGTATAAAAAGTGTGTTGCTTTGGCTTCAGGAGTTCGTGAATTAATTTCATACCTTTTACTCGATATATTTTTTCATCGAAAAATGACACTATTTGTGGTGGTCTTTGAAATGGACGTTCAGGATCAATTTCGTGATGCAATATTGCCTGATAAAAAACACCTTTCTCAAAAAATAATCGCTAGTCATTGTCATTATTATCACCGTCATCATTTGACTCATAAAAGATCTCATAATATCTTCCCTTCCATCCTCGATATTGACGGAAGAAGGCAACTGCATAATTATCACAGCTCTCGTCGTTAGTCTAACCCAAAAAGAGAGTCAAAGCGCAGCTCCTACAATACTTTCATCTGAAAGTACGTTCCCATTTTCTTTGTTTTGCTTGTATCGCTGCTCTTATCATTTATCACATCTCCAACATAAACGCAGCTTTACTAACAGATTCTTCAGAAGGGAATATTATTGAGAAATGTCAATTAAGCGTAAAATAAGTGTAAATATAAGGAAAGGTAACGCAAGCTTCAATAAGAACATTATTCTTCGAAATTGCGTGTTGAAAGTCAGAGAGTCTTTATTGCCACCTCACAAACTGCATCGATAAAAAGTCTTAAGAGGTTGAATTTTTTATTGGAACTTCCAAAAAATCCTTTTCTAAGTGATTGGTGTGTTTTTAGTGAGTGACTTGGTTTGCTTCTTTAAGAAGATTCGACCAGGTAGCATCCAATCATCAAGAGCACTCTCGTACAGAGAATTATAAATATTAGTTTTTCAGTTTCAGTAAAACAAAAAAATGATTTATTCAAGCTAAATAAATAAGTCGCAAGTGCTTGCAATGTTTTTTTCATAAACAAATGTTTTGACGAGCAGTGAAGTGGTAATTACAATTACCCAGTGCTACGCCGTTAGCTTGATTTCAATGTTGAATTGATGAGGGATCTTATTCAGCTCTGTCAATTTAAATACAAAGCCCATAGTTTGCTTCCAACCAATTGCAGAAAAAGAAAGCTTTTAGCCCTTTTATATGATCCACTAGCTTTTTTTTCTTGGTATTTCGTTCAAATATTTTGATTTTTCCTAACGATGTTTATATAGTACTTCAGGCGAAAAATATGGCAATTTCCACTGCACGTCTAATTCTTTAAGAATATTCATTTTCCGTTCATCATTCAGAAGCTTTGCGATACGCTTTTACTACCTGTTTGAACTATGAAAATATTCTGGCAATTCTGCAAATTAAATATTTTGCTGAAATTTTTTTTAACATTTTTAAGGCAATATTTACGAAAATCTGCATAGCGACTATGTTTAACATACTAAAGATGCCAGGCTCAGCATTTTCACAGACAGTTCAAGCTGCAGTAAAAAGACTGATATCTCACACTTATAAATCGAAGTGCGTACTTAATGTATTCCAGCTTTATTTATTTTTAACAAATTGTAAATCATAATTAAATAATGATAATAAATTGAATAGTGATATTCGATTGGTAAAATTAATTGATATATACTTCTAAGATATTACTCTTTTTTTAGGTTATTCGGCGAGAAAAGATGGAAGACTTTGAGAGTTTTATTCATGTTCTATAACAAGGTCATGAAAGGCATCACTGGTCTAGCAAAGGAATACCATAAAACTTATGGGCTAGTTAAATGCAGTTTTTGGATTATACTCTAAAATGGCACCCGAGAAGTAGCAATATTTTGATAGCTACTGGGAAAGGAGAAGAAAACTCACGACAAAGAGAAGAGACTTCGTTATTGAGTGCAATTACTGAGCCCAACAATGTGCACGGTGGATATTCTTGAGTACGCATCAAATATACCGCGGCCACCATTAAGGCAAAAAAGGTGCAGAAATTCAATTTTATAAAATGACATAGATAAAGTAATTAATTTTTAAAACAAAAAGAAAAGAAGTAGTGAGCGGCATGATAGCAAAAGTCTTTTATTTTCAAGCTTAGCAGTATTATTTATAAAGTTTCAATATCAAACAAAGCAACTCTTAAAATAAAACTTGAAATAATGTTTGCTAACTGTTTGCAGGTATCAGAATCTATGCAAGACTAGACTACTCCCATAGTTCTACTGACAGTTCCTCATCACCCGTATATTTCAAAGAGGTGATGGATTCACTGCAGCCACAGTTTCAGCTCATAGCGAAAATTGTTGTTTTCTCATTGTACTTGCGCCCCATCGAATCCCACTGTCAGTTTTGCTTTTTTCCATTACATATCCTGTTATGAAAACAAATTATTTACTTTAACCAGTGCATTGTAATTATTGCATTTTAACTTTTCTTGATCCGGCACAGTCACAAATATCGTGCATCAGCGTCGCTTGTTTCTACTTAATGTGATCAGAAGAAGCATTGTTTCCTTCTCATAAGACATACAAAATTCCAGTCCCGATAACACTCTTTTCCCCATCTAGTATGTTCTCGCGTCAAACTATTGATTGTAATTATATATTTTCATTGAAAAACCAGCGCATTTTTTACAATCTTACTTACTCGATCATATAAACTAAGCAGTGTCACTGGATTCTGAACCAAGAGTTCTGTTATTTGATCATATACGTTTTTGGAAAAAGTATTTACTCCTACACCCAACATGATAGTATTACTTCATAGGATTACTTGAAAAGAGGCAAATTTGCTAAATAATGGTGAATAATGTTAAACTGACCCGGCCACGTTTGGGTTAAACATAGCACCAATAAGATATGCATATAATATTAAAGATTATTGTAGACCTTTTCGTGGGAGCAGTATTCAATTCATTGGTTAGGGGTAGTCTGGATTTTTGAAACTAATTTTTGAAAATTACATTGTTTTAAAGCATAATATCTCATAAAAATTATCTGAAAGTTTCAAGTGAATCCATTGAAAAGTTTTAAAATTATCTGCAATTATCCTACAATAAAACGTGCTCCTGAAAACACTCGGGAAGGCAGAATGCAACGTAGAAAACAGATTTCGTAGAGGCTTCCATATTGGCAGAAGGACTATTATATGGCCTAAGTTATTAAATAATTAATATTTCTGCACACAAATCGAATAGAAACTTTAAATGATTTTTTCTTGAAACTATGTTTTCAAAGTTCACAGTATCACAGTAATTTAAAAGCACTTGCAAAGAATTTGAATCAAATCTATATAGCTTATTAAAAACAAAACAAAAACAAAATACTTGTGCTTAATTGAAAGAACTTCCTTTTTTGAATTTAAATTAGCAGTAAACTTTTTCCCTTAAAATTTCTTGAAATTGAAAAATTGTCTGTGGCCGTCATTTTGCTTATTTTCAAAAAAAGAGCAAATAAATCAAGCATTTTTTGTTTGATTGATTTAATTAAGATGAACCAGTTAAATATGATGCTGATCAACGCAAAGTACGATATTTGTGAGGGCTACCTAAAAATGTGACAATAACTTGCTCTACAATATGTTGTATTTATTTTTAAAAAGTTTGAAATTAAGTTAAAACATATTACAATAATTTTTTATTATTTGTTTTACAAAATAAATTAATCTATTGTCGAAAAAAAAATTTGTTAAAATGCTTAATTTATCATGCCGCTGATTACTCATAGCCCCTAAAATGGCATTATATCGCCCTAAAGTACTCGTATTTTGTGCGAGTGACTCCTGTAGGAAGCAGCAGAGGCCGAGAGTCACAGAACACAGTCCTGCACTTGGGAATATCAGACAACGCCATTTCAGTGAGCCCTGGCTGGTGGGCCTCTAGCACGTGGTGGAGCAGAGATTGAAGGGCATCATTCAGTTCCCGAAAAATCTGTGGCCTGTAATGGTCACTTGGAGTGAACATTTAAGCTCTAAGTCACCTTCTCTGGGATCGTTATGGAGCTGTGATTAGGTATATGCGTAATTTAACTGTGTCAAAGAATTTGCACATCACGAAACTGAATATGTTAAAGATTGCGCGCTTCTTTTTTGTGCCCTTACTTTTGAGGGTTTGCATCATACGACACATAGAGAGTGATTAAGATCACAGACACCCAGCTTAATACTTTTTATTTAATATAGTATAAGAGGAATAAAATTAGTTTTGAAATGTAAGCTTCAAGAGATAAGTTAATTCTCGAAAAATATGTAGGCATAGATTTTTTAGTTCGAAAGAAAAATGGTTGTCCAACCATCGACTGTAAGGTAAAAAGAAAGGCTCGTTCAGACTAGTGGGTAGAGCGTGGGCTCCAAGTGTGTAGGATCACTGGCTCCAATTTATGTACCAATATCGAAGTTTGACTTTTCTGAATTAACAGAGAGCTTATAGTTAATTCAAGGTCAACATCTGCTTTTTAAATAACCAATCCTCTTATTACTTCTTCGCAACATATTAAATAATCAATCTTCTTATTACTTCTTCGTAACATATTCCTGGTGATGCTGTTTTTACCTTGGTGCAATAGTTTTCCATAAACTTACGTTCCCCACAGCTGCGATAGCTGGCTGGAGTTACATATATTAGTTGAAATTTGAATCATGCTTTATCGGAGAGCATTCAGAAAGTTTTGTGTTCGAAAGAAGCAAAAATATTTGCTAAATAAGTCATATTTAAAATTTGTAAACTAGATGTTGCTTTGCACTATATATTGAATTTAATAAATTTTCCCTCAAAAATGAATAAATAAAGCAACCCTTCAAAGACTCAAAATTCACTTTTTACATGAATTTGAATGTTTGACAGCCTGGTTTGAGCTTAAGCGAGGGAGTGTCATGAAGTATATCGTTGAGGTTATATTTCGTTTAAGGAGGTTTCCAGAAGATTATTGTTTATCAAGCAAATTATAGCCATCATTTCACAATCAATTCCAATTGGTAAAAGATATGCACAGTAAAATAAATGATATCAAACCCAAATATGACACGTTGGTTCAACCCTTATAAAAGTTTCCTATAGTTTCTAAAATACAAAATGTTGCATGCCAGCATCAAACTGATAGTTACTCCGACGGAAAAAAAATGCAAGACGCTGTGCCCCACATTAAAATCGAGTTACTGCCCAAAGTCTTTCGTTTCGCCCATGCGAATTCACCCAGATCGAATCATCGTTATTTATGCCATTGTCATAATTCCGTCATTATATCAGCTCTGGTTTTCGATTCAGAATAGCAAATAGTCAGTTAACCTACTTACTATTCCATTCGCTCTGCTAGTTATTAAAAACGAAGACGAATACTCTTTGTCCACTAATAGCGACACGTGTTGTCTCGATTTATTATTTCGACGGAGGCGTGCTGAACGTTTCGCTCGCCCAAGACGACGACATGCGGCATGATGATGCGCAGTTAAAATGAAGATTAGCTCGGCCCACTGCCGTTGTCTTTCAGCCTTGCTCATACGAACTAGGAAAACAAAAACAGTCCGTGGACACCCCGAAGCCGTCGCCGTAATAACAATCGAAGGCAGCAGATCGCTTTAATCGTTTTGTGTTGGAGCTGAGCCTGCGGCGAGTTTCGTCTCACGTACGATGGTTCCCACAATTCAAACATTCCACCGATGAAATTCTCGCACGAGCCTGAAATCGTTAAGATCGTTTTGGGTAAATCCGATCTATCGTTCGTGCTGCTGCAATCTAGCCAGCTTAGTGCGGTATATACACGTGACGATGATGATGATGATGCTGATGATGCTATGACGCCAAAAGTCCGTCGAACAACGTCAAAAACCAGTAGAAAAACGTATGAAATTGCTTCCTTGGGGCAACTTTTTCCATAAGTTTTACTAATTAGTATGCAAATCGAAAAATGAACGGTATTAGATTATTCCTTGGCGTCATGTTTTTTGCTAATTGTCCACGGTAGTGTTTTGCCGAGCGCAAGAATGTTTTATAAAGACACGCGAACTGAAACGGATCTCAAAGATACAGGTAAATGACCCGCGTAGACCACCAGGGGGTGTATTGGGCTTTTGTTATTATGGGAGAACGTGTGAATAATCTGTAAAGAAGTGCGAAAAGATCTTTGCAGTTGAATGAGGACGAGATTTACTTTAATGTTTATAAATTGCTGAAAGAAGCTGATTTTAGTAAATAGTTCAATTTTTTCGAAGAATTAAGAAACATAGATATGTGAAAACGAGAAAATGTTAGTCTCTTTTTGTATATTTCAGTGTAAGAGGAGTAAAAAGCTGTCGAATCAGAATTTGCGTCTTCTAAGATTTATTTTGGTTGCCCGAAAAATCGAATCATCTTCTTTAATGATGTTTTTATTTTATCTGATATAAACACTTTACACCGCTAAATCAGAAATATATTGGTTTAATAAATTCAAATGAAACAGTTCAATTTATAACGATGATAACTTTTTCTAAACATATCATGGAAAATTATACAGTATCTTCTTCTTTAACGACCTTGGATTGATTGCTTCCCTGAGTTGTGACCGCACTAAGTCTTCCAAGAAATTCGACACTCAGCCAACTTTCTCACAGATCTTTAATGATACAACGGCGTGAGTATCTAAATCGACTGCATCATCGTGCCACAGCTCTTTCATACATGAATAGCCTTAGCATAACTAATGTTCTCATAGCCGACCCAGCTCCATTTAATTGACTTCGATTCCCACAAATTGAAAATCGAAAAATTCTCAGATCCGTCTTGAGAATTGAAGGCTACCTCTAAGGCCGTCCGCCCACCCGACGGAAAAATGGACCTGCAACTCGTGCTCATCGCGTGTAAAGAGTGCGACCACGGCATGGTAATTACACTACCAATTCCGTTCGCAGCCAAGTTGACTTGTAGGCATACGCTCGCCAAGTCAACTCACGGCTTCATAAGTAATCACCAATAACTTAAATGCTGTACAAAGTCAAGACGACGTTGACTCTGCTCGAACACTGCGCCGGGCCAGCGCTCAAGCATAACAATCTGAATTTGAGTCAAGCCGCGTCTGCAAGACCTCAAGATACAATCATAGGAACGAGCAACGTCTTGAAGTCGACATTTGTTGTTGTTGTTGTTCTGCTTTGCGTTGCCTGGTTCCGTTGTTGTGGTTGTTATTTTTTAGGTTTTTTATGCCCTGTTGACGCTTTATCGCTTCTACAATCGGCTGGGGCCGAGCCGCTCCCATGGCAGTTTGGAGCGAGCGGGACACGAGATGGAATTAAGTGGATTGCGCATGAGCTCAACGGCACGGTATGGCTTGGGCTTGGGTCTGGGTTTTTTGTCGGTGGCAACTTTCCCACGGTTCGAATGATGATGTCTGACGTGCTTGTGCCCGAGACACCCCGCACCGTTCGTACGTCGAACAAGCACTTAACGAGGCGATAAGCATATGAATCGTGATCGTATGCTCGCAAGTGTGCTGTTGAATTGAGTTTTGTAAGCTTTTGTCCGATTGAATTAAACTGGGGCTCGGGACGGAATGGAGCGTTTTCGATAGCACTTGGCTTTGTCCGCAAAGATATAATGAGTGATCATAAACTGTTACTTGATTTTGATGTTTTGAAGTATTCGCGATAACATTGGTTTATTGTTCGTGTCAGTCAATTTCTAGAGTAAGAAGGACTGTGCTGACATTTAATTATGCAGATTAGGTTTTGTTTGACTTTGATATTTGGCATTAAACCGCAGTGATAGTTTAAGTACCTACCTTTTCCTCAGAAATATCGAATTCAAAAGAGCACACTTAAATGCAAAACAGTTAACCACACAGCATTTTTCCGGGCATCGGTTGTCAAACTTGCTTCAACTGATCAATGCAATGAGAAATCAGATGTCAGTTTCATGCTCCGTAGGATTTTAAATCGATAACTGTAAATACTTAACTGGACGATCCTAATGAATTTTATGTTTTCGAGGAGAATATTAGTTTCAAAATTTGCAAAATTAAATTTGCTTTTGTTAGAACCTTGAATTACAAGGAATATATCTGCTGTTTATTTTTGTGATACTGTGAATTTGCTGGTAACGGAAAAATTTTCAATTATTTGTACATGATCAGCTCTAAAAGAAAAACCGAAATTGGGCAAAATTATGTTACCGTCAATAGTTATGTGCACATCTCCCTTAAACAGACATATTTTGCTTCTCTTGAGTGCACTCCTTTGGAAAGACGCAGCAGACAATCAATGTTTTATATCCGAGAAAAATTCTCTCATTTGCGGACAATCTGATGCAACTGACAAGGCATTTACGACATTCATATATACTACATTTCGGTGAGTCGTCGTTATTATTGTTGTTTACTGGTCCAATCCATTATTTTATTGCGTTACGCAAGTGCATGGTTTTGACTTTTTGGTTAGTTGGTTAATCTCGTTTAAGTGAATCGCGAAGCCACCGAAGAGAATGTTTTTAACTTTTATAGAATAAATGGATATATTACAAGAGTATGAGACGAGAAGTTACATAAGAATTAGTTTAGCAGATCGCTAGCGTCTTCAATCACAAGGCAAAGAGAATAATTGAAAAAGAGACTAACAAATTTAAATGTTAATGTGAAGCTAGCGTTTCTAAATGTTGAAGGTGCAGCCAACGATGAATTGGTTTTGGATTGGTTCTTAAAAGCAAGAGAAAAGGCGGTTTCCATATCAAGCAGATCACGTTTGTTAATCTTTGCTCCCATTTTTTCCATCTGCAAATTGACAGTTCCACATTGATAATACTGTAAGCGATGAGAGTCGAAAAAGAAATAGGAGTAACCAACCTCAGCGCATCATCTGGTTCGCTGAAAAAAATCGGGAAATGCCATTCGTCATTCTATTAGCTTCAAATCTATCTGCGGAGAAGCTTCAAGTATTAAAAATGGTGATGTTAAAAGATTTTAAATTAAAATATCATTGATTTTAGCCAATCATTTTCCAAAGGATACTAATAGCACCGATAAAAAGGATCTTTTCTTTCGTGCTTTGCCGAGCAAAACCATGCATTTAAAAAATGAAAAGTATGTTGGACGCAAACACTTTAAGGAAAGAGTAATCATCATGCATTGCGTAAGCATGAAGAAAAATTACTCATCGGAAAAGCCGAAAAATCTAGAGCTTTTAAAAATGTAAACATCAAAACACAAAGCATAGATAACATGACAAATAATGATAGACTGGTTAAGGGAGTTTGATCGGAAAAAAAGTATACAGAAGTGAAAAATATTTATATTGCTGGATGACACAACATGCCACCCGAAATATTTTAACCTCAGAAATATACTGCTTGCCGCCTTTCTGGCAAATTGTACTGTAATGTGTTTGCCTTTATATCAGGGTGTGACCAAGAATTTCAAAACCTTTTACTGGACTTTTGTTATGAAAAAATTACTTAGAAACAATTATCAAATTATGTAAATCATTATCTAATTAAAAATGCATCAAATGCGGATAGCTCCGATCACAGTACAAGATTATTTTCGAAAAGTTGATCTCCTTCATGATAACAAAAATACAACTTCAGATGCAAGCTTACTAGCAGAAGGTGATTGCCTTTAACCCTAAAATGGTACGGTCAATTTTTGGATGATTTTAGGTACATGTTTTTACTAAAAAGAAGGCAACAAGTATTATGTACATTTTTTATTTTATCATTAAACATAAAAAGATTATATAGTTTCTAGCCTCATGGCAGTTTGAGTGGCCAACTGGCTGATGTGCGACGAAATATATACGATATGTGAGTAAAAATTACTCATGGGTACCATTCTATGGTTAACGTTTATCGCTGAACTCTGAAATAAGTCCAGAATGTTGGGTGCTAAAACGACCGCATTGAGGACTTTTCCGAAATTTATAGCCAGCTTCTTGTCAAAGATTCGGAACACAATGATACTATAAAAATTTACTTTCCAATGACTTAAATCTCCATGATGAGCTTGTTACTTCGAGCATATCATCAGGTCTAGATTTAAAAAAAAGCACTTAATAAGGTGAAGGAGTTAAAGCAGTTTTTTATATGTCAAAGAGCCCTCCAAAGTATTGAAACCACGTTTAATTCAGAAATGCATGAGTGAGATACTATTATCAACAAAGATCTCTGACGAAAAACACTTATCGATTTCTTCAAGCCGAGAAAATAAGGAGTATGTTCCTTTTATGGACATATACGTGAATTTTATGAGATATGAAAGACATTTTTTTTACATTGATTGAATTTAAATATATATGTGTACATATAGTACATCACTTTTTTCATTGTTTTCTGGTATATACATACCATTCCTACCCGGAAAGGCTTTTATTGTCCTGTGAGTATCCGGCTAAGAAAGTTTCCACTGTATGTTGATTTTACTATGTACTTTCAAACTCACACAAACCTACCACAGTTTCAGTATTTAAACCAAACAAACAATTCTTCTCGAACATTGAGTGTTGAGAAGTAGCAGAAAGAACCTTGTGATCTATATAGCCTTCACTTGTTGAGAATATATAAATATTGAAAAATAATAGCAAGTACCAGCAGTTGGAAACAGAAAAACCTAATGTAAGGAGAAAAATAATGCGAGCAAATCATCACCAAGAAACTTATGAAGATTGTTCTTTACTTTCTGTTAAACTATTTCAAAAGCTCAATTTCCCATTGTTTCACATTATGTTTCTCAGTTTTTTTTTATTTAATTTCCAAATATAATACTTTTGATTTTAAATAACATTTTTAAAATGGTAAATTTTAACTTTCTAATTTTAAGGCTACATAAAAAGTGACTCAGTAGCATAGCGCAAATTGAAAACAATTTATTTCAATTTATGCGGTATCATCCCTTCGCTGCCAGAAGCCATTGTGTTTTGGCGATTTCCTACGTAAGGTTGAACCAGTCATACTTATATTTTCCAAACATATTATTTTTCGAAATCGATTTGTACATTGAAACGTTGACTGCAAAGCCAACAATATCAGGAAAGTTTCGTAAGGTAAACAATTCTGGTAGCTATCAATTTGACAAACCTAATTCAGTTGATATTTGACATATCTTTTTTGATGTCATTTATGTTCTGAGACGTACTGCTTTGACACCAAAGCTCTCGAGTGTTTGCGGATTCAAACAAGTACGTTTTTTCTCATAAACAAAGGTATTGAAATTATCTTATCTTTTCAAACTCGTGTCTGGTTAAGGCTTTACACCCTGGCTATCATATAGAAGACCGACCACAGCTTGCAGGCTGATAGGTATAAAAAAGTAAAATAATCACAAAACAACCTTAGCGGGTCTAAGCAAGTAGAGAGCTTCATTCACAAATTTACAACCACTGTGTAGACGAGTTTGGAGTGATTAGTTCCACTACTCACTTTACGCCTGATTTAAGAGTAAGGTTAACTGAATGCTTACTGAGCTGACTCCTGTCCAAACTTAGATTCAAATCAGGGACTCCACACACTAGGACCAAGTGCTCTGCCTACTTCTCCACAAGAGATTCTGGATTGTACCTCTAAAAACATAGTTGATAATTGGACACTTTTTACTCGCTTCACATTTTAAAAAAACAGTCGCTTAGGACTAACTACCGTTAGTCGCTTAGGACTAACTACCATTAGTCGCTTAGGACTAGCTATGGAAATAAGCAAATAAGAATTTTGAAGCGTATTTAGAGTCATTAGAGGCTACCGCGTCGTTTGGCCAAATTTAGTAACGTAAATAGATTTTAAGCCTATTATTTTATCTATGGGCCTCTTTTGAAGGTCGGATGAACTCAAAAAAACCAGAATAACTCCTTCTTTTAATAAATCATCCTGATATACTTTGAAGAATAGGGAAGCTGTCACAAACAGAAAAACTCTTGCATTTTGAAGAATAGAAAAACTTTCTCTTCTAATCCAAAGACTAGAACACAACTTGAACGAAGCTTTGAACGATTCGTATTCGGATTTTTCATTTACATTTTGTACCTGATCGAGCATTTTACATTACTTGTGATTCTTTGTATTTTCCTTTTAAAGATTTTATTCTAAATCTTCTCTCATCCTCTAGTACACAAAGTTTAAAAATGTAGTAACATAATTTTTTATTATTGGCAGATAACATCGAGTGTTAACTGCCTCAATTGAACTATTTTATTCACTACATCCAGTTTTTAAAATCCTTATCCAGATTTATGCCGGAAGTGAACATTATTTGATTACACAGAGAGATTTTTAGATTGCCATTCTCCGAAAACTTTACTAAACTGATGCATCACAAATTTTCTACCAATCTAAAAGGCAGAAACACAGCAAAATATTTCTGAAACTCTTGTATTGAGGCTAGGTAGACATTTTTATTGATGGTAGGCAGGCAATTATAAGCGCTTTGCATTTATTTATAATAAAACTATAATATTATGAATCACAAAGATTCAAAACCATCCGAATTAATTATTTTATAAAAAATAATTAATGCGGATGGTTTTGAATTTAAAGTACTTTACGACCTCGCTCCCTGCCCCCATCAAATTTCGGATGCGAAAAATTTGACTATTAATTAGCTTAATCTTTGGCACGTGTAGATAAAAATTACTTCAAAAAGAAACCTCTACAAAATCTCAAATAAGCTTATAGGCCTGACCATAAATATGCTTACTTAATATCGAAAGCAATATCGAGCAAAATATTATTAAATGTTTCTTCGGCCAATGACACGAGAAGTTTGTATTTTAATGAGTCCATAAAATAAGCCACTCAGAAATGTTAGTTTTCTAGTGTCAATAGTGCAAAAGTTTTCTCACGAAGTTTATTAATATTAATTCTAAGAACCAATTGAATAACTGAATTAAATTTAATGTACTATTTTCACGTTCATACTATGTATTAATAATGATTCCCCATATATATATATATATATATATATATATATATATATATATATATATATATATATATATATATATATATATATATATATATATTCAAACATTTTTCGAACCCCCGGAAATAAATTTTGTTTGATTAGTTCCACATAATGAAAGGGACATTGCATTGCATTAATTTTTGAGTCGCGTAGATATATATATATATATATATATATATATATATATATATATATATATATATATATATATATATATATATCTACGCGACTCAAAAATTAATGCAATGCAATGTCCCTTTCATTATGTGTAACTAATCAAACAAAATTTATTTCCGGGGGTTCGAAAAATGTTTGAATTTGAAAATTTTAATTGGAAGTTGGTCAGCAACAACTCTTTCGAAATATCGAATGATTTCCATCTCTGAAGCTGCGTTATGCTGGAAACATAGCGTTTATCATCTGGTTATGCTCTGTTAAAGTTTCCGTATTTAATTAAAAGTCCGCAAGTATAATTATTTTCCGTAGTCAATTATGCGCATTTATTTATGCCTAAAAATTGCATTTGATAATATTTTTTAAGCTAATAAGACACTTTAGTAGATTTCTCTTTAAAAAATTATCAAAATTTGGACTCTATCGTTTAGATTGCATAGAAACAATAAGATTACTCTATATATTCTTTCGCATTTAATTTAGTAATTTTTTTCATATTCTGTAATGGTCCCTAAAGCCAGCCTTTTTATATAAACCCTTTTCATCAGCACTAAAACATCTTTAGATGAATATTATTTTCATATTACATGAAAGGTTTGTGTAGTCAATCCAATAGCCGCAAGGTTCTAGGGCAGAAGGTTTTCAATCATGCATGCAAAAAAGGAGATATTTTCTTTTCGCTACTGCGGCTAGAAACGAGAACCTGCATGAACAATAATAAAAATATAATTTGTCTGGATTACTCAGAACTCACACTACAAATATTTAAAAACATTTAAAACAGTTTCCTGCAAATTTGCCAGTGTTTTTTAAAAATAATCAAACTTTCAGTTAATCTTCGAGGCCAAATTCTACTTTTAATGTGTAAGATTTAATGTACATATTGCATCAGAAGAGCTATTAAGTATTGGCAAATAAGAGTAGTAGTAGCTATCAGATTACTTGGTCAAGAGTCCTGTAGCAAAATATAGGTAGTAGCGATCCTACAACACCATCGATTTTAACATTCGTAAAATTGTATGACTGGTGATCTACCTCAAAGTTTTGGCAAAACTATTCACTCAGTAGGCTGAGAGTCAACCTGTAATTGTGTGCAAATAGAAAACGTTTCCCATTCTAAATAGAACGGAGCCAGAATTTTTTAACTTTTAAAATGGAGCCATCAAGTTGAAAACAAAATAAAAAATTTAATAATGTTTACTCCGCAGTGTCTGGGACTTTGACCGTTTCTAAGCTCACACGTTACAAGGTCAGTCTATTTTGTGTTGATACATTCAGTGCTACGATATAGAATTTCAGTGTGGAGATGTGCATAAAAGAGTGCTCTCAAGCATTTATCAAGTGTTTAAAAGATATTGATAAAAATATTATTCAAAAAGTCTAACCCATAGGAACCAATAAACCACTCATATTCGAAGAAAATCAGGAGGATTTTCTGGATTTCACTTCATATTAAATATGGTTGAATATGAACTTTTGGGACTATTCTTCAGAACCGACTGCCATTCTTAGACTAGGTGCTAATGATTGGAAATTTCGGTCGTTTCAATGACTCAGTATAATCGGATCAGTTAGTTGAAGTGACCGATTAAAAAGACTCGGTTATTCGAGTCATTTGCGTCAATACTATAACATTTCTTATAGAAAGCAAATAAATGACACCCCATTCCATATGCGCGAAAATGTAAAACGTACTTCTAATGATGAACGTAATCATGCTTGCTCAAAATGAAGTAAAAATTAGACAATTTATTACGCAAACTGAATTATTTTTAATATGAAATAATACATGAATATATGTACATATGAATATCTATTTCTTCATATTTTGAAAAACAAAATGCTTCAACAATTTACTATTGAAATTGATATTTCACTTGCATTTTTTTCCTAAAAGTGGTGATTTGAAAAACGCTATAGGCACAACGTTGCTCGTACACAAGATAATTCTATATAAGCTCCGATGTCCTCTGTAAGTTTTGGAACAATTTGGTGATTCTGTAGAAAGTTATCATAACTCGATATTCGAACAATTTTCTTTACCAACTTTTATGGCCTCAGTGTTCCCTTTAGATCAAATTGGGATTAATCAAAATATAGACCAATTTTTATTTCAGTTAGTTGTTTTTTTTTTACTAAAAATATTGCAAAAATGTCCGCTTTCGCCAAAGAGTTAGTAACATCTTAATTTTAACTTACTTAATTTTAAATCCTTATTTACATTCAGTGAAGCTGAAATTTGCAGGAGATATTTCTTTTTTATACTACCAGCTAAAAAAAAGTAGGGCCCTTGAGACCGAGTAAACTTCAAATACTTTCTCACATTAAGCCATGAAACTACAATAAAATAAAAAGAAATCCTTTAGAAAATATATTTTGCAAATGATGTTGCTTAATCATTATAAGCTAGTTTTTCTTCTACATATTCTTCATACTCAAGAAAACCACATGGATTCCTTCAAAACAATGTATTCTCAAAAGCACAAGAAACATCCTTGATTATTATTGCCTTAAACTCTCAAAAAAAAAATTAAATTTCAAATATCTTTATCCTTCAATAATTGAACGGGATATCGTGAGATTCCCTTCTCTCATTCTTCCACACAACCTTCGTCTTCAAACAAACTTTTATCATACAACATTCAGCCCACACACTTCTTTCTATACATTTTAATCCTTGCGCCCGTATTTTGTATACATTAATGGTAATCATAAAACAAGATACTACCACGCATGTTAAAGTAACTCATCTTCTTTAATCTTTCATTTTCTTAAATCACAACTAATATTTAAATTTAATCGCATCTTAATTATCTCAACTAACACATAAAAACAAAACGTAGTAAACAATGTTCTGAGAAAATATCCAAGCATCATTATCAAACATTCATGCCCGAAAACTATCATCATTGCTTGCATTTCAGTCGCCATCGCCAGGAGCAGTTCAAAGAACATTCTCAACCATAAAAATAATCATCGTAACGACGAGTTGCCGAACGGCTATTAAATGAGTGAGTTTTCACCTCACCTCATCGCGGTCGTAATAAAAATCAACGTGATGTTAATTTGAAAGAGGAATTAAAATATATACAGCTCAAAATGAATGAAAAGGGATTCGATAATTTACACCAATTTATTAGACACATGAAGTTTTTGTTTATATGAACGATGTTAATATTCTTCGGCAGAAATTTACATCACTTAATTGGACTCGTCGAAGAAACCTCATTCATAATAGCCCCGGTCAAGTCATTCATTAAATATTACGTCTTGACATGAATGTATTAATGGCTTAGCATCCTTAATTACCGCTCTGAAACCCTAACCTGTTGCGCACTTGAGCTTCATGATCTCATTCTCAGCCTTTGTAAACACTATCAAAATACGCTACTATTTCTTTCACCTCTTTCCAACAGCCACTTCCTTAGGCCAATCTTAACTTTTTTGCAATTACTCTTCTTCGTTAAGTGCTTGAAAGTGCTTCCTTCGCCATTGACCATTATTCATTCATTCGAACTCCCCTCACCGTTTCAAGTGTCCTGGATCGAACAATTTTGCGACATGTGTCCTTACTACGAGATGAAATTCAAGCCTTCCTTGCGCAGGAAGAACGGACTCTGACCCAAGAACGGACGGACGGATACCTCCAGGCCGACATCATATCGAACCCATTCAGTGAGTGCAGCCTGATACCTTCGATGCGTGGGAATGTACGAAATCTTCACTTTCCCACGATTCCAAATCAATAATATTCGACAAAAAACACTTAAGTGTGTACTGTTGGACTTTATATGCATTCCCTTCCAACCGTCACAGTGGCTGATAAGGGTGTCTCGCTCGGTGACGTCGACAACGACGGTGACGAGATCGGATCAGAAACACCTGCCGTTTTTTATGAACGCACTTCTTTAGTCCGGACGCGATTCGATCCTTCCTCCCGGCCATAACACGGCCACGTAAAATAACATGAGTGTAATGGGCTGGTTGTCGATCACGAACGTACCATGCGTTTAGGGGCAAACATGAATAGTGATCATGATGAACAGTGTGTGTATGAATTGGGACTTGTAGTTTGAGTCGAAATGTAAATTAAAGCTATTGGAAAAACTCCAATAATTAAAATATCCTTAAACTGTAAATTTTAAAATGCGTTAAATTGATAAATTTAATGTGTGTATACAAATGTGAAGTAATTAAAGAAAGCTTTTCTTGTTTACATGATCGCTGCAAAAGACGTTTCAATAATTAAACCCTTGCCCATAAGGATAGAACTACACAAAGCATTCGGGTCGTTCAAAACCAAATACTTTTCAAGAAAATATTAGCTCCTCATATTCCAATTCTTGATGACATTTCGGCGCACACACTGTCCCACCACATATCCACACGCACCTGATAAAAAATCCTGTGTATGGTGGTTGGCCCTGTTATGGGTGGGGTGCGGACCCTGCATCGGCATACGTATAAAAGGTCGTGGTTGTTGCTTCCGAGGCATTTCCAAACGACATTCCCTTCGACTAAGTTGTTCCTTCACTTCAAGACATACTATCACTTATCTCAAGACAGTTTTATAACGAAAATGTGTGTTGATAAACAAATCAGTGTGTTGTGTGATAAGAAAACTGACGGCAGCATGGGCTATTCGAAAAAGACCAAGTTCGCGACGTATAGCATCAAGAAAGTGCTTCGTTCATTATTCAAAAAACATGCAGAGTCCAGTCGGCAGAGCAAGAGAGAAATGACTATACTATCGACCTCATTGGAATCCTTGGACAATATTCGCAACTCACAGTTCGAGGACCACTACGAGGAGATCGAAGAAAATGCAGCGAACGAGAAGCTTCTGTCCTGTATCTGTGACGAGTTGGAATGCGGCTCGGGACCGATTGCATGGACCTTTCAGCGATCATACGAAAATATTAGCGACCTTCAGCTCTATTCACGCCCTAAATACCAGCAGCAAAGCCGTTATTCAGGTGAGGAGGAGAAGCCAGAGATATTCGTTCCCGTACGTTTCGCTCGCACCGATGCCGGAACTTTCTTTTGGACCACAAGTCTGCAACCCATCGCTACTGATGGTGATCTCATCCAACCAAGATATTGTTCAACTGCCAACCAGCGTCCACATCTCCAGTTTCAAGATCGTTGGGCTCAAGCCTGATGTGGATCTCGTCAAGTATTTCCTGTTGGTCGAGGCTGCAGAGGATAGTGTCTTCCTAAATTACTTTAAAAGCTTTAAGATATTTGTGATAAAATGAATGTTTATAGTTTCGATGAATTTGTAATTTTTCGATGTTTATATTTGAATTCGAATTTAATGAGTTTTTTTTCGAAACAAAATGATGAGATCGAAGTTTATGTGATATTTTTAATGATAAGAAATAACAAAATAAAATTGTATTTTCATATGATAAAGAAAATATTTTTTTCAATATCTTCTGAATCCTTGTTCTTTCAGCACGAATGATAATTTTTGTTTGTTTCACAATTATTTGGCTCTTGGTTCGTAGTACAAAACTTACAAGATTAGAATAGCACTTTACAGAGATGCTGCCATGTTGAGTCGACCTTCGAACTTAAGAAATGCGGCAGCAGTTTTGACGCCTAGGGTGCGTGAATATTTGTTTTGGCCACTTAGACTTAGTTGACGTCCTTTTTAAGAAATGAAATGTTGTTCTAGTTTTCATCACAATATTTTTAATGGAATTGATTATAGAGTAAATGCCGTAGTAAGATATAAAAAGATTAAAATTAAAATAAACTAGCGCATCAGAACCGCTAGAAAACTAATTTTCAAAGAAATTATCTTTGAGGGATTTAAAAATGAGTGAAGACGTTATACACTTCTTTGTAGCATCATATCAACCATTTCTTACTCAAAGGAACAAATATCATTTTCTGACCACATTTCCTATAACACAAATGATGAAAATGTTCAGTGCTGGCAACATTTGTCCAACACAGCAGCAATAAATCTGCCATAACATGCTCGTGCTTAATCAACCTATCCTTTGAATTTCGTTTTCATCCAAGGATATCATCGAAAGTTTCAGCGATTAAACTATGTCTGCGGTTGCCATCCGAAAAATTTCCAAAACTCGGAAAATTTAAATATCGGTTGCTTATTTTATTGTAAATGCTTTGCTTATGAATACAAAATGGACGCATCTGTTGGTGCAGTATTTACGAAATGGTCTGGTGCTGGCAATCATGTGCTAGCACCATAGCTGCTTCACATTGTGTTAAACCCACCCTATGAATTTCGTTTCGATTGAATGGCTGCGCTGTAAGTTATAGGAGTGAATATAATTTTAGGGCTACCAACGTCCAAACTTTTTAAATTTTTGAAACGTAAATATTTGTTGTTAATTGGTATTGCAGGATCATTCCCATTTGGAAATTTTATGACAACATCGCTCGATAAAGAAATGTCAATAAATTACGAAATTCATCATAGCTGGCAACTCTTTTACAATTTTTCAACGAAATTCCTACAGAATTAGAAACGCAACAAGATCCACTTATTACATGAATTTCGTTTCGATTTCGTTACTGCATCGAAAGTTACAGGGAAAAACCTTTATTTTCCTGAGCAAATTTACAATATTTAGGAGACAAAAATTGCCATAGCTGGTGACCCGATACTAATTTTTCAACCAAATTTCTATATTTCATCGGGACTTTAAACCGGTTTTAATCTGACTTTCGTGTAGCCATACAATTTTATCCGGCCCACATACATATTAACACTTCGTACAAAACCAGTCGTCGCAAATCAAGCTCATGAGGAGCTTCCGTGCACGTACACAGTCTGCGCACACATACATGGAAATCGGCCGAAAGCTCACGAATTCCGGTATATTCCGAATCCTGATTTGGGAAGTGCTGTAAATTCGCTCAAACTAAATTTCCATTGCATCAACTTTGTCAGTCACGTAAGGCTCCTTTCACCCGCAAAAACTGGAATTCACTTTAAATCCCTCGTTATGCACTATTAAATTTGGCGCCACATTCATACCAAACGGCCAGGAGAAGACTGATGAAAGGTCTGTTCGCGTACTACGATTAATTGCAATTAATTGCAATGAAGCCGTTTTTGTACTCCGTTTTACTGAATACTGAAATTTTCCCCTCCTTCAGTAAATTTCAGTAGGGTCTGAGCTACTGAAAAATACTGAAAACTGTTAAACGATTTTTGGCGTAATGTTATTATGAGAGACGAATATTTTTTTGGCGATAGTTTATCGCCGCTTAGGATGACTTTGTAAACACAATTGTTCTCACAAAAGCCGACAACTGACACTTTTATTTGAAAATTTTCAGGAAATGCAATGAGAGCGTTTTCGTACTTTTCCTGAATTTCCCCCACCACATGATTCAGAAAAATTCAGTAAAATTCAGTGACTGAAAGTACGCGAACAGACCTAATGACTGTACGGTGGCTAGGAATGCGTTTAAAACTGTGTTCATTAGATCGTCCATGGCAGCGAAAGCGGTCTGGCTCGGCCCATTATCATGGGGTGTGTTCAATGTGCATGCTCTAGCTGCTTCAAAAGCATAGCATAGCATCACTTTAGCAAGTGTCAAAATTTGAAGTAGTTAGGTGAAGCAGCTATGGATATTGGACAGCCAAGAGCTGCTACGAAGGTCAGCAAATTCAAAAATACTTTTTCAAAAATTTTTTTTTTATTTTAATATTTGTGTTTTTGTGGATTAGTTCAATACTTCCATTGCACTTTGGAAATTGTAAAAAATTAAGGAGTTTTCAACATACAGCTGCAGAAACCATTAAAATTTTCCTAACATATTTAGCACGTATCACTTATTTCCGGCTTTTGACGCCATATATGTGAAAAAGAGCAAAAAATAATCGTTGAAAATTTGAAGGCACATGAATCAGTGCACCCGGCCTTTTGCGCTTCATGCTCGCCTGCTAATAACTCAAGATGAGCTGCAATGTGTGAAAGCCGACTTAACTCGAGTTGAGTTGAAGTGTTTAAAAGCCCGTATTTAATTTATGCTGTCACTATTTTCAAATTTATTCCTCATCTCCTGTGTCACAAAAGCGCAAAAACTTCTTTTCATTTCAATTTCCAATTGATAATGACGTTTAAACTGCATGTCAGCTGTGTACGCACGGCCATTTTGCCTTAGCTACTTTCTTGCTATCCTCCAGACTGCGAGCAGCAAATAGCTGCTACCTTAGCAGCTATGCCGGAATCTTGGGCAGCCCGACTGTCAAATAGAAAGTAGCTATTTCGTGACATTGGACAGCCAGAGCTGCTAAAATAGCAGCTAATAGCTGCTATAGCATGCACATTGAACACATCCATGGTTTAGCTTCCTGAAATCTGCAATCGCTAGGTGGTGTTTTTATCCTCACAGTTAATCTGCCGTTAGAATTCAAAATTTTTTTAACTTTCAATAAGTTTTCGTTATTTTGAGCCATTGAAACACATTCTAAGCGTCGATCATGCGCGATTTACTCTCTCCACTCGTAAAAAATTATTGAGACCAGTTGACTTGTAACGTGCTACAGGATCAGATCGAAACACCAGAATTGAATACAGTTGCTTGCTGCAGTTTGTCACAGTCAGGGTGATTTCAAGAAAGGAACTTGTAGGAACTTGTACATGAAAGGAACATATGGGGTGTAAAGAATATTAAATTAGAAGAATAAAGAGTGTGTGAACCTTCGATGTGTGTGTGAGCGGTGGACACAGGTTTATCAGGAGAGGAAATATTAGAGGGTACACTCAAAAAAATTTTGGTTGAATTTAACCCTTATAATAGTAGGAAACTGGTTTCCTACTATTAAAGATGTAAATTTACAAAAGTGCGTACAAGAAATATTTTTTTACGACCAAAGGGTGTAATTTTACCCTAAAAAATGATGCGATTTTATGACTTTGGCACAAAGGTGAATAGCAAACTAGTAAATTTACACTCTTTTTGTTTCAATTTACAAAAAGCTGTGTATTATTAATCTAATATGACGTAAAAGCAAAAAAATGCACATCGAATGCGTAAAAAAAATTGTGATTCGTTATTTTAAATGAAAAAATTAATATATTTCCTATTATCAAAGTATTAATTATAGAGCCACTTTTTAGAGTGTATAAAGACACCCTCGATCATTCCAGTTGCACGAAACATTTAAAGTGTAAAATAGAGTTAAGGCAGCGGAAATATGAAAGTCTTATTGAAAGCTAATTATTAGACTTCGTGCAGTTTATAACTGTACCTCAGTCAAAAACGGAATGAACTCAAACTCTTTCGTTTGGATTTCCTCAGCTTCTTGTTGTACGTCCAAGTGAGAAAAAGGCATTTTTTCCGGAGCTTTTTTTTATATTTTTGAACATAATCTCCTTGAAGGTCATCAATACATTTAGTCCAGCGTTTCTCAAGTCATTTCATACCATTCAAAACTAAATGTTTGCCGCAGTCCGCGAAAAATTCAAAAACGGCGTCTTTCACCTCTTGGTTCGATGAAAATTTTTGTCCAGTGAGATGGGTTTTCAATTTGGAGAACAAAAAAGAAATCACATGGGGCCAAGTCAGACAAATAAGGAGGGTAGTCAACGATCTCATACCGCAAATCGTGTAATTTGGCCATGAGAACCGTGTAGGTGTGGACAGGGGCGTTGCAGTGGTGGAACAAGATCTTGTTTTTCTTCAAACCGGGACGTTTCTTTTTGATTGCCTGGTCCAAACAGCCCAAAAGTTTCGCGCAATATTCCCCGTTGATGGTTTTCCTCTCTTCTAAGTAATCGATAAGAAAAATTCCCTTACTATCCCAGAAAATGGGGCCCGTCACCTTCTCCGCCGATTGGACCGTCTTTGTCTTCTTTGGAGCCGATTCTCCCCTCTTTATCCACTGCATCGACTGTCGTTTCATCTCCGGAGTAAAGAAATGGACTCACGTTTTATCATCAGTAACGAAACGCCACAAGAAATCGTGAGATTTTTACGATAGCGCTCGAGAGACCCCGTTGAAGTCACGACTCGGTTGCGTCTCTGGTCGACTGTGAGTAGGCGCGGCACCCAACAAGCAGTTAATTTTCTCATATTCAAATAAACTGTTAGGATGTGATACACCCTTTCTGTTGAGATGCCAATGGACTCAGCTATGTCATGCACTTTGAGTCGACGGTCACTCATAACTAAATCGAGCACTTTTTCAATGTTTTTGTCCGTCGATACACTTTTTGGGCGCCCGGAACGCTCCTCATCAAGAACACTTATAAGGCCGCGTTTGAATTCAACAACCCAAAATTTTACTGTTGCATATGAAAGCGAGGCTTCCCCATACACGGAATCGAGCTCGGCTTTTAACTCGGCCGCCCTTAAACCTTTTAAATGAAAGAATCTACTGACCGCTCGGTACTGGACGTGCTCCATTGTTGACGATTCCAAAAAAAATCTGTTACCTACAGAAACTTGAAAAAATTCATGAGACCGTTCGACAGTGATCTATCTAGCGACTACAAACACTTTTTCGTGAAACCACGTTTTATCACTTGGGTTAGGGATTTATCAAACGACCCTCGTATTTCGAGAGATTCTTTTTATAGGTCTTGTGGTTCGATGTGCTTTTGGCCCTGTTGAACTTTGTTCTTGCGGCTCTTCTGAGCTTTCCTAGCTCCCTGTTTGGTCATGATACCCTCGCTTTAAGAGCTTTGATTTTTTTTCGAGACAAACGACATGGATTATTCACAATGTCCTCTGATTCCCAAACAATTCTTAAAGGTTCTTCTCAATTAAGAAATCTTACCATCCAGTATTTACCATACAAAACAGCTTCATTCCAAAGTGTGATACTAATTTTCATGAGGATGTGTTCAAAAAAACTCAACTAGAATTGAAACCAATCATTATTCTTATTATTTTCCGATTGTTTCCATAGAATTACCCATGCATGTAAATATTTTTGTCAGAGAATTCAGTTAATCTTTTTGAAATCGTGCTAAATTAAAAATATATAACTGAAAATCGAAAAACAACGAAACAGCTATTAAACAAACATGACTTGTATTAAACTTAATCAATGACTATCGGGATGGGGATGAAAAATTTAGCCTACAGTTAAATGCAAAACGTTAGCCTGAAAACGCACCATACACTTAAATAAAAAAAACTTAAAACATTACTACTACAGCACTTCACAATTCTGAAGTATTTCATGAAAATTAGTATTGTTTCGTGGGTGATGTTTGATATTTTAATTTTCCATGATCATATTAAATTCGAAAATTGAGAATCCTCCACAAGTTTTTTCAACAGCCCTAACATTTTACTCTGATAGAAAATTTCAAACACGCATTATCCTTGGTTTAAAATTTGCCCAAAAACCATTTTTAGGTTCCATTTGTGCTCGCTTGCTTAGAATCATAGGGATTTGAGATTTTGGCGAAGCTTCGATAGTGAATTCAGTCAACAAATGGAATAGTATTGCCTTGGCTTGCATGATTGCGAATCGAGATCCTGAAAGAGAACAAGGCTAGTTAGACGTGAGTGACGTAAACAGCTTGACTAGCGAATCAGTGCATTTGTTGTTGCTAGCAGGTAAACACTAACCCTTTAACAGCAACAAATGCACTGGTTCGCACGCCAAGTTGTAGAACATGTTCGAAAGCAAGCATTTTTTACCTATGCAGTTTCTCGGCCCCGATCCAAACGGAATATACGTGAATGGTTTAATACGGTGCTTGTTTTCAGCACTGAATCGCTCCGGATCGAATTTATCTGGGTCTGGAAAATACTCGGGATCACGGTGGAGTCCACTAATAGGAATTGTAATATGTTCCCCCGGCAGGATTTGAACGTGTTCGTCATTTATATCGCCAAGTATACATTCTTTGGTGCAAATTCGATCAGTAGTATTATTTGGTGGCCATTTCCTTAATGTTTCTGATATGAACATGTCGAGATATTTCATTGACTGCAGGACTTCATAGGTTAACGGTTCATTCCCAAGCTTTCTCCGAACTTCATCGATCTCTTCAATCAATCTCTCCTGGACAGGTGGATTCTCCATCAGCTCTTGCGCACAGAAGCACTGCAGAATCGATGAGGTTATAAAACCCGCCATGATAAATACAAAACTTTGTGCGACGAGCTCCTCTTCTGTCCATTTACGAGTGACTTTCCCCTGCCCTGCTTCTGATTCCGGGACAACAGCAAATCCATCATGGGAGTCCATAAGTCCTAGGTCGGTTGCATGCAGAGCACCGTCACGTGCTTCAATCAACAGTTGTACCATGTCAGCACGGACAATTCCATGTTTTTTCCTTTCCTCCATTGCCTCCAACACCAGATTGTAGAAATACGCAGTGTACTCTTTGGCGAAAACTCGGACTCCCAGAAACTGGAAGAGGTAAATAAGAACCAAGCGTCATAGATGAACGTCAGATGGTACTCACTTTTGCAAGCTTAGGAAACGCAAATAGGACTATGAATTTCAAAGCAATTAAAATTGAAAATTCCACTTTCAATAATTTATAAAACTCATTGTCCTTTTCTTCGAGAGAATTGACATGAAGGCCAAAGGCACATGTAGCCGTAACGTCGGTAATGTGCCGTGTAAATAAATCTTTACAATCGATCTCGATTGCCATACCGTCCAAGGCTAGTTTTTTGAGGCATTCTGTGGCACTTCTGCCGCATTCGTTAACTAATCCATACATCAGGCGCATTTTACTACCAGTGAATGCCGGGCTCATTGTCGACCGCATATCCTTCCATTTCTTGTCTTGAAGATTGAACAGTGAGTGCAAGAACAGTGGATCGGCTTCTGTGTTGGCCAGGGGTCGATGGTTCCGAAAACATTCAAAATCTTTGACAGTGACTTGCTTGATGACTTCAGGGTCGATAATAACCAAAGTTGGGTAGCGAAGTTGGAAGAAACCAACGAATCTGAAATGTTAACATATACTTCAGTTGCAATTTTCAAATTAACCCGGTCATTGCCAGCGCGGTTAGGCAGGAGAACGCCCGTGGCCGGTCAGTGCGAAGCTTAACACTACATCCAGACGCGGATCCGCGTCGATCGCCATACATCCAACGTGTTCACACAATGATCGCTGATTATACATGTTTTCTTCATTTTATATTAAGGTTTAGTAATAAAATTTCACATATTTTATATGTGTATATATTTATTACAATGAAAAAGGTATTTCGAATATAGATTTATTTTCTATTTTTTCTATTTTATTTAATTCAAAATAAATATTTGAATTAACGATTTCTTAGTTATTTAAAGTTTTATAATAATTTAAATAAAAAAAAGCACTCAAATTAGCAGAAAGACCACTAACGAACGTCAAATACCAACATCAAGTAAAATCACCTATAAAAGGTTTCAATCCTGAAATCAAGAATGCCTGCTTAACCACTAGACATACTAGAATGTCAACCACAACCCAGATTATATAACCCAATTGCCAGATTCACAAGTCCACGAACAAAATGAAAAGGATCAAGATGCGGGACCACGTCGACGGCCACTGCCGATAGTTGCATTGGACGCGGAGCCGCGTCGCTGGCAATGAACGTGTTAAAATCTGCTCATAATAGGTCTGTTCCCGTACTACGATTAATTGCGATTAATCGCGATTAATTGCAATGAAGCTGTTCCCGTACTCCGTTTTACTGAAAACTGAAAATTTTCCGTCTTTCAGTAAATTTCAGTAGGATCTGAGCTACTGAAAAATACTGAAGTGTCAAACGGAGTAAATATTTTCAAATGTGCGCGGCAAGCAACATATTTTTTGCGTAATGTTGCTATGAAGGTCGAATATTTTTGTGGCGATAGTTTATTACCGCTAAGGATGACTTTATAATCACTATTGTTCTCCCAAAAACCAGCAACTGACACGTTTTGGTTGTCAATTTTCAGGAAATGCAATGAGAGCGTTCCCGTACTTTTCATGAAATTCCCCACCACATGATTCAGGAAAATTCAGTAAAATTCAGTTACTGAAAGTACGGGAACAGACCTAATATGTGTATAGTACATCATTAAAAAATGTATAGCAAATCATTCAAAAATATAAAGAACTAACTCAAAGCTCATATAAAGCTCTCGACTGCTACGAATATGTTCATTATTCGGCCAATGGTTTTGGTCGAGACCATAGAGGTCGAGACATAAATATTTAGAATGAAGCTCAATCGAAAGCTTTAGAACGAAATTGTAGGTCAACATGCACGACCTTGAAACAACGAAAACATTCTCCCACACAATGATGATGTCATAGAATTCCATAATTTAATACTACTTACTTGCGATTGTGGTGCTTCATATAGACTCGCTTGACCATGTCGAATATCGATTCCCTTTGCAACATGAAATTCGCCAAGTTGCCCAACAAAGGAATAGGTTTATCATAATGCACATTTTTCTTTTCAAAAAAATCAAAGGTGTAAGTGGCCCATTTGTACGCAACAGGTAAAATAATGCAAAATCCAAGGGTCCAATACGAACAAAGTACGGACAAAAGCCAGCACAGCACTGCGACTATTTCGTCCACCATATCGACACTTGTTGAACTTGACAGAATCTAAATTATACTGGAGCAGCGAAAATTGTTGAATCAAAATTATTTCAATATGGAAAGATTTGGTACACAGACAGATAATTTATATCAGGCTTGCGTGCGTTCAAAAAGCTGTGATGAGTTTTAAATTTTTTGTAAATGTATTCAAAAAGTTGTGATTATAGTACGCAAGAAATACGTACATACGCGTGTAACATTTCATTTGGTCCTAAAAATAGCCCTTACAAGAAAATATTTTATTAGTGAAGTAGTCAGTATATAGTGTAAATGTAAAGAGATTAACGGAGGTTTTTTTTTTGTTATATTGGTTTCATAATTTTCTTTCAATTTGGGCTCAGTTGCAACCTTCTCGCTTCAGAGCGAGGGAGCAGAGGCAGTTTCAGTTAATTTGAAGCGAGTGGCGCCCTATCCACCCCCACTTTTCATTATTTAACTTGACCCGAAAACACCCTCCTTCAACTCCTTTGGGTAGAAGGGCTATACGGCCGGCTTTTCTGTTAAAAGTAGCGGTCGAGACAGCGCGAAAAACGGATAAAGCACTGCTTGCTCTTTACAGCTGTAAAAGGGCGATAGGAACAACTAGGAGGCTGCAGCTTCGTATCGTCTCCTAGATTTGCACACGTATAGTGCAATCAATACTGTACGAAGCAATAGTTTGGTGGCCCGGCATACTTAAAGCTCCAAATCAGTAAATAATATAAAGAAGGTTCGTAGGTTTGCAACCTTATCAATTAATTGGGCACTCCTTACTCCAATCAAAGCACTCTTGGTACTACTTTATTGGGTGATCTGCTTATCTCACAACGTGCGAGTGCGCTGCGGTAAGCCTACATTAACTGCGATTTTTTGCTACCCTACAGAACAGACTAGAACAATGACGCAAAAAAACGTTCCACCACAGAACAGCTGATGCATTGGGTAAGCGCTCTATAGGTTGTTGTATTCGCTGTGGTTGCGCAAAACAGCTGAAAATAAACCCAGCAAACGTGCGTTCAGCACTTTCGCTTACAGTTGTAAAAACTTTTCCATGTGTTGATACATTTTCTAATGAGTATTTATCTTTTCTATTTCTCACTGATTATACATGATTACACTGATTATACTACTGCTAAACTCCTGAACAGGCTATCAAGTTGTTGTAGTTTTCCGACACGTTGATGAATCTCTTATATATTTACGGTTCCCTATTTGCAATGAATATAAAGTACTGCTGCACTACTACCAAACTGGTGACCAGATGGTGCAAATTCAAATCGTTTCCCAAAAATCAAATCGAATTGCCCATACGTCAAGTGTCAGTCATACTTCGCAAGTGATACGTGAAATATTTTGAAATTTATAATTAAAACAGGTATTTTTTGCTCTAATTAAAGATGACATGAATACAAAGTAATGCAGATGTGATGGCATGAATGCAAAGTAATGTGAATATACTATTGGTGACATATATGTGAATATACTATTGGCTATACTGCTTCTAAGGCAGTAGTACAGCAGTACATTTTACGTGCTGCAGTTTCACCACTTCAGCAGTAGTATAGCAGTGCTTTTGCACTCCTTGTATTCTTATCGTTTGTCTTTTTCCTATTTGTGGGATGGAAACGATCAACCATGAAACAAAACATATTACACGTACGCGGGTAATATGAAGTAAATAGGTGAATTTTGCGGTAAAATTCTATCTCTAGCATTAAAAGCATTCACGGGTTCACTCTCGACTTCTGCAGCACTTTAGAAGTAGTGCTGTGTTTGCTGGGAAGGGAGTATACACTACCACAATCATTAGAAAATATAAATAGAACTAACAAAAAATTACCTCTTTTAACTTTCTACACATCAGGTCTGTTCGCATACTTTCAGTCACAGAATTTTACTGAATTTTTCTGAATCATGTGGTGGGGGAAATTCATGAAAAGTACGAAAACGCTCTCATTGCATTTCCTCAAAATAGACAAACAAAAGTGTCAGTTGTCGGTTTTTGGTTTTTAAATAATGATTATAAAGTCACCCTAAAAAAGTAAAGCAATCCCACGACAACCCTCGTACGGGTCTAGGGATTGAAGCTGGTAGAGAGCTTCATTACAATTTTTTTTAATCATTGTGGATACGAGTGTGGAGTGCTTAATTCCACGACTCACTTTACCCCTGATTTAAATCAGGTAGCTAATCAGAGCTAGGTGAACTCAAAGCTTGGTGCGCGGACCCTCGTCCGAACCTGGATTCGAACCAGGGACCCCACACGCAAGAAGCCAGTGTTCTACCCACTAGGTTACTCAAGCTGAAGTCACCCTAAGCGGTAATAAATTATCGCCACAAAAATATTCGTCCTTCATAACAATATTACTCCAAAAATATGTTGCTTGCCGCGTAAATTTGAAAATTTTTATTCGCGCCACACCGTTTGACACTCTTCAGTATTTTTCAGTAGCTCAGACCCTACTGAAATTTACTGAAAGAGGTGAAATTTTCAGTTTTCAGTAAAACGGAGTACAAAAACAGCTTCATTGCAATTCATTGTAATTAATCGTACACTGAAAGAAAAACTCTTGGTTGGTTCAACTATTTTTAATAGTATTGCAACGATTCATTCAAAATCGTTAAACGAACTACGGTAAATAGTTATTTTTACTATGTTAATATAGTCAATTTAACGATATAAAAGTAGTTGGTTCTGGTTATACAAAAAATATCGCAACGTTCATGAAATCAACTGTTTTAATTGTTTCATAACCACGAAAAATAGTTGATCAATAGAAAAATATTCATCAATTCACTCAAAACTTCAACGTTTCGAATTATCAACTGTTTTTATGGTACTTAAACTACTTCACAATAGTTGATTTCAACAAACGAAATTCAGTGAGCAACGTCTTTGGTATTATTCTACGCAAAGTAGAATGGTTTCAACATTTGGACGTTTCTCATGCTCCGAATGAAATTGTTTATCAGCCACGCGTCATGGTGCATAAAAGTAATCAACGATTTTCTTATGGTTGTTTTAACTATAGCCCTAGTTGATGCAAAAACAACTAAGGAAAACTGTTGATTTTTCATACTCCTCATACTCAGACTCCTCATACTCATACTCCTATTCTATCATAGAAGTTTCATATGCTACATGGCAAAATTGTGTTCGGTTTGCTGTTCGATATAATTCATATTCATGTTATGCTGTAAAGCCTTTATATTACGTTGTATGACGCTTTTTATGCAGTTGATGCTGTAAACACATAACAGCGGCATTGCGGCAGCGGCGCCACAGGGGGAGGCGTGAATGCCGCGAATTTGGTAAATCACAATGCAGCGAAAATGTCGCTGTCAATGCAACCAAGGCACCAACCAAATTCATTTTTTTTTCATTCATTCATTTTATCAACAATTTTCATAGTAAGCAAACCATTCTACAATTGTTAAATTCAACAAAAATAATTCCATTTACTATTTCGTACTATATATATTGTTGGAATACCATTGTTTGTGGTTGCTTACTTTTTCTGCACCACGGACGTTGTTTATCAACCACGCGTCATGGTGCATAAAAGTAATTAACTATTTTTTTATGGTTGTTTTAACTATATCCCGTAGTTGACGCAAAAACAACTAAGGAAAATTGTTGATTTTACCAAGATTTTTCTTTCAGTGTAGTACGCGAACAGACCTATTATGATGGCTTTTTCTAATTTCCTAACTACCAAAATATTCAACATAACCTTGACAAATCTAAAGCCACTTCACGGCAAAAAAGGCAACTTCTCGTGAGCTTTTCTTTTTTCTGTTAGCATTCAGTACATGAATTACCTCTGCAGATCATAATTTCTGTACTAATGAATTCACTGGGACAGGATTGTTATTGTTTCCCATGCTTCTGTTCTGTTCTGTGCTGGGTAGAGGAGCAAAAAAATGCACCTATTGTTCTATTCTGTTCTGTACCGGAGCGAAAAAACGCGCCTATTATTGGCCATCCATCTTTGACTCAAGCGTTTGAGGTTTATATCCTAAGCAGAGAAGAATCGACGAGGGACTAACACTAATCTAAACTTGAAGCTTTCCTTCCGCTTGCTAGACCACTGCAGTGTCTTTCAAGAGGAGGTGTTCGCGATTCTGCAAGTGGCCGATTGGCTCTAATGTAATCAGATATTCGGAGTGAATATTTGCATTTCTACTGTCTTGCTGGAGTTTACACTCCTCGAAGTTAGTCCTCAAATGTTGTACATGTGTTAACAAGATGAATAATTTCTCTAGGAAAATTTTTTCTACTTCAGGTGTTCCTCAAGGCTCACACTTGGGACCGCTTTTATTCTTGATTTTTATAAATGACTTACATATGGTTTTCCAGGATATACAATTCTTACTCTATGCTGACGACTGCAAAATATTTAGGACAGTTTCTTCTTATGACGACATAACGATCCTGCAGTCTAATTTGGATAGTTTCTACACATATTGTGTTCAAAATTGCTTGTCTCCCAATCTATCTAAATGTTAATACATTGTTTTTAAAAAAACTAGATCAACGTTTCAACATACATGCACCATCAATGGAGTACCTTTATCTCAAGTTAATTTGATTAAAGACTTAGGAATTCTAGTGGATTCTTCCTTGAGTTTTACGGATCATATTAATGATATCACTGAACAAGGGCGTAGAATGTTAGGCTTTATAATTAGAAATACACATTGTTGCCCCACGGCCTCTCAGCCGAGCCGCCGTCAATGCAGCATATTTTTTTTTTATTCTTTAAAGCACTCCTTTTTACCTTGCCCAGCGTGCCTTATTTTGCCGGCTAACGCAGTCTGGCGTGGGTCCTTTAGTTTATTCCTTTGGCAAAGAAGGAGTCTTTTGGTGCTACGGCACGCGGACATCACACTTTACATCACAAAACATGCAAGGACAGACAATGGTGAGGTGAAATCATTATTTTTTTTTTCTTTTTAACAAATTTATTTAAGCATCATAATATTCAAGAACATGCAATAAAAGTAGATGAAGAAAAAACAGGATAAGAAGATATCTAACCCACAATTATGAGATAAAGGTATCTGTATATATATGTTATAAAACTTAATGATCCTTACAACAAAAGAAACGGAAACAAGGCAATTCAATAGTTGAGTAATTCAGAAGTAAATAACATAGTTAATATAAATTCTTTTCTTTTAATTCCCCAAACCCGGCCGGGATCGGTTTACACCAATCATGACAAAAAATTGGTTTTTTTTTTCTTTCTTTACCAACCCAAACTAGAAATACGATATTTATTCCAACTGATTAAACTAATTCAATAGTCCACACCAATAGTAACAATAACGATACATATATGAGAATATTTTAAATAATAAGAAGAAAATTGTAATAAATTATTCTGATGCATAAATTCAAATAGTTTCGAATTCAATTAGTTATATTTTCATCTTCTCATGCTTCTATACGTTAGGTATGATACGGAAGTATTCGAATAATAATTCTCTTGCTTGTCGATTGAAAAATTTACTCATATAATCAAAAGGTACTTAGCTGAGTTTTTCCCAATATTATGTGTATTTCTTTAAACGTTCGCAAGCTCGATCATCTGCATACTTGGCTGCTTCAACATCTTTTGCCTCCGACACCAACTAACGAACATTCACGGCTCGAAGAAAATTTCCTTGTTCGCCAACTCCTGAGTAGTTTTTACAATTCCACTTTTCGTTGCATTATACGCCCCAAAGACATCTTCGTTGCCTCTTTAATTTTCGACATTCCTCACTTTTCTTTCGAAAATAACTAATTTGGAGTTATCCACCCCTCGTTCGATAACAGGTCGTTTTTTCCTCTTTGTTTTTCCACAATTCAGTTTTTTCAGCCACAATTTTGCTTTGATTTCAAACAATCTTTTGAAATTCACTTTCAAGTACTTTTTCAAATTTAATTTCAAATATTTTTTCCAATTTTAGGTTCAAATAATTTTTCAAACTTAATTTCAACTGTTATTGCCTCTCAACCACGAGCACGACCCTCACTTTTCAGAGTTCCAAACCAAAAAGAACCCAAAAGCCCTCGTTTCTTTGTTCAGAAATTTTTCAGTGAACCGCAAGAGCGGTTCCTTTCCAAATTTCCCCTTTTGAACGCTATTTCCCGCACTATTAGGGCATCACCAGGCCTGTTCGTAAAAACATGAGACGCCATCTTTGCTGCCATAAATTGATGGGAAATTCCAGGAGCTTTCGCTGAACAGCTGAATCTGGTCAGCTCATCTGCCAATAATGACAGATGTGGAAAGATCGGGTCACAACAACATCATTTTAACAATATTCAAGCACTAAAATCTCTATTTTTTTGCTGGTTCGTAGTAAATTGGAGTACAATTCTGTCGTTTGGAATCCTTACTATAAAACTCATGCCCTATCAATCGAAAAGGTTCAACGCAAATTTTTACGTTACATTGGGTATAAACTTAACATATCTATTGAGGCATTTGAGTATCCTAGCATCTTGTCTCTCTTAAAAATAGATACACTCGAGACTCGTAGATGTTACTATGATGCCTCGTTTTTGGTGAACATAGTGAACGGGGTCGTTGATGCTCCTGATATCTTACAGGAAATCTCACTTAGGGTACCAGCAAGAAGTACAAGGTCTAATGACCTCTTCCACATTCAGAGTTGTAGAACCAGCTATGCACAAAATTCGCCAATTGAACGGTTGAAAGCTATCGGTAACGTTTTTGCTTCTCATCTGGATATATTTAATGTAAATAAGGGTAGATTAAAAATATTTATATTGGATTTGTTCTTATAAACGATTTTCCTTTTTAGACTTAATGTAGTAAATATCTTCGCTAGTATTAATTTAACTTTAATTTATCATATACTTCAGCTACTGTATAATTATTTCTATGGACAGTTGTCCGTTTATAAATGAATAAATAAATAAATATTCAATGATGCAGTTGTTTTGCGTGCCAGAGCATAGGGATATTTAAAGAAACAGCTGACAAATTGTAGATACGAGGAGGAAGGGAAAACGTTTTTCACCTCTTGTATTAATGTCTGACCCTCGCTGAGAGAAAAATGAAGTCGATTGGCTCATACTTTTTACTTGCACAATCGAAATAACTTCGGTGGACGTAAATAAATAAATCAATCCAGTTTGTCTGGAGAAAGCAACCGCGGAGCCTAACCGAACTTGACTTTCAAGGAAATAATCAAAAACAAAACATTTTTCATTAACTGGAGGATAAATTCTATTATAACTGGAATAAGAAAATGTTTTAAACCACAAAACACTAAAAGCTGTTGAATTGTATCATGCTGTTGAAACTTGTACTTAAGCAGATTCAACTAGAATTTAAAGCAATGATTATGTTTATTATTTTTCGATACTTTACACAAAAATGTCAAGTTTGCATGCAAATATTTTCCTCAGAGGATTTAGATAAAATTCTTCAAATCACGAGGACATATAATTAAAACTTTACAACCACAACTAGAAAAACAACGACACAGCTAAGCGCATGACCTTTATTAAACTTAATCAATGAATATCGAGATGGGGATCAATAACTTAGCCTACAGTTAAATACAAAACGTTAGCCTGAAAACGTAGCATACACTTGAATAAAATAAAACTTAAAACACTTAAAACTATTACAGCACTTCAAAATTGTGAAGTATTTCATGAAAATGGGTATTGTTTTGTGGGTGATGTTCGCTATTTTAATTTTTCATAATCATATTAAATTCGAAAATTGAGAATCCTTCACAAATTTTTTCAACAGCCCTAACAATTTACTCTGATAGAAAATTTCAACCACACATTACCCTTGGTTTAAAATTCACCCAAAAACCATTTTTAGGTTCCATTTGCGCTCGCTTGCTTAGAATCATCGGTCTTTGAGTTTTGGGCGAAGCCTCAATGGTGAATTCAGTCAACAAATGGAATATTATTGCCTTAGCTTGCATGATTGCGAATCGAGATCCTGAAAGAGAACAAGGTTATTTAGATATGGAATGCCGTAAGTAAGAACTTTTTTACCTATA
This sequence comes from Nemotelus nigrinus, assembly GCA_947369275.1. NCBI lineage: Eukaryota > Metazoa > Arthropoda > Insecta > Diptera > Stratiomyidae > Nemotelus > Nemotelus nigrinus. The sequence goes on along the minus strand of OX376372.1, from coordinate 23,870,312 downwards.
CAGTTTCTCGGCCCCGATCCAAACGGAATATACGTGAATGGTTTGATCCGATGCTTGTTTTCATCACTAAATCGCTCCGGATCGAATTTATCTGGGTCTGGAAAATACTCGGGATCATGGTGGAGTCCACTAATAGGAATCGTAATATGATCTCCCGGCATCATTCGGATGTGTTCGCCATTTGTATCACCAAGTACGCATTCTTTCGTGCAAATTCGATCAGTGATATTATTCGATGGCCACTTCCTTAATGTTTCCGATATGAACATGTCGAGATATTTCATTGACTGCAGGACTTCATAGGTTAACGGCTCATTCCCAAGCTTTTTCTGAACTTCATCGATCTCTTTAATCAATTTCTCCTGAACAGGTGGATTCGCCATTAGCTCGTGCGCACAGAAGCATTGCAGAAGCGATGAGGTTAGAAAACCTGCCATGATAAATACAAAACTTTGTGCGACGAGCTCCTCTTCTGTCCATTTACGAGTGACTTTCCCCTGCCCTGCTTCTGATTCCTGAACAACAGCGAACCCTTCGTGGGAGTCCATTTGTCCTAGGTCGGTTGCATGCAGAGCACCATCACGTGCTTCCATCAACAGTTGTACCATGTCAGGACGAACGATTCCATGTTTTTTCCTTTCCCTCATCGCCTCCAACACCAGATTGTAAAAATACGCAGTGTATTTTTTTCCGAAAACTCGAACTCCCAGAAACTGGAAGAGGTAAATAAGAACTAAGCGTCATAAATGAGCGTCATATGATGACCATGATTAGGACCATGATACTCACATTTGCAAGCTTAGGAAACGCCATTAGAACTATAAATTTCAAAACTACCAAAATTGAAAATTCCACTTTCAATAATTTATAAAATTCATTGTCCTTTTCTTCGAGAGAATTGACATGAAGGCCATAGGCACTTGTAGCCACAACGTCTGTGGTGTGCCGTGTAAATAAATCTTTACAATCGATCTCGATTGCTGCACCGTCCAACGTTAGTTTTTTGAGGTATTCTGTGGCACTTTTGCCGCATTCGTTAACTAATCCATACATCAGGCGCATTTTACTACCAGTGAATGCCGGGCTCATTGTCGACCGCATATCCTTCCATTTCTTGTCTTGAAGATTAATCAGTCCGTGCACGAACAGAGGATCGGCATCTAAATTAGCCAGCAGTCGATGGTTTACGAAACATTCAAATTCCTTGACTGTGACCTGCTTGATTACTTCAGGGTCGATAATGACCAAAGTTGGATAGCGAAGTTGGAAGAAGCCAACAAATCTAAAATGTTAATATTTACATCAGTCGCATTTTCAAATTAAAATCTGCTTATTATATGTGTATAGTACATCGTTTGCAGGAAAAAATAGAAAGAACTAACTCAAAGCTCATGTAAAGCTCTCGACAGCTACGAATATATTCACTATTCGGCCAATGGTTTTGGTCGAGACATAAATATTTAAAATTAAGCTCAACCGAAAACTTTGGAACGAAATTGTAGGTCAACATGCACGACCTTGAAACAACACAATGATGATGTCATAGAATTCCACAATTTAAGACTACTTACTTGCGATTGCGGTGCTTCATATAGACTCGCTTGACCATGTCGAATATCGATTCCCTTTGAAACATAAAGTTCGCCATGTTGCCCAGCAAAGGAATGGGTTTTTCATACAGCACGTTTTTCTTTTCAAAGAAGTCAAAGGTGCAAGTGGCCCATTTGTACGCTACAGGTAAAATAATGCAAAATCCAAGGGTCCAATATGAACAAAGTACGGACAAGAGCCAGGCTAGCATTGTGAGTATTCTGTCCACCATATCGGCACTTGTTGAACTTGACAGAATCTAAATTATACTGGAGCAGTGAAAATAGTTGAATCAAAATTATTTCGATATGGAAAGATTTCGTGCACAGACAGATAATTGATATCAGGCTTGCGTGCGTAGCGTACAGCGTCCCGTTGTAAATGTATTCGAAAAGCTGTGGTGGGTATGATTTCGTGAGTTATTTTAACAGTGAGTGTTAATTGATTAATTTTAAATTAGCACAGCCTTGTGTTTTTATGTTGTTTTCATCAATGATTGGGGAAAGAACAGAAATAAGTTACGCTCCTTACTTTTTGATAGACTAGTAGCTTCGACGTAGCATAAGGTAGAACTAAAATGTTGAATTCGCATGCACCGGATTATTTACTAATGAACAAATCGAACTCATTAGAAGAGAGTTGTAGGTCGAAAGCTCTATGTACCAGTTACTTTTGAAGCTATATTCCAGGTACGAAAGATGAACGGCACAACGAAATTTTAGTTAACTTTGCTGTGATTTTTACTAATGTTCGAAGAAGAACATTAGTATTAAAATCACTTTGGCCAAAAATTCATATTTCTATAGGGTAATTCCATAGAAAATCGACCAATTTTCAGATAATTTTTGAGTTCACCTCCTTAGAATTTGGATTCAGAAGGCCTGGTCAGGTAATTATCGAAAATGAAATATTTTTGGAAAATATGGTATATTTGCGGAAATATGGCCTCTTGAAGTTTTTGAGAAACCTTCAAGAGCCTTCAAATGTGGCTTGTTGAAAAGGGTAAGGTATAGATATTCTAAAAAAAAAATGGTGCGAGAAACGTCCTGCCCAAAAAGAATAAAAAGGATCATTACAGTGTCCTTTATCATTGAATATTTCAAAATGCACACCTTCGATTTTCTTAATTTTTTATATATTGTAAACAGTCATATAAACTACAAATGCGCGAAATTTCAAATTCTGATTCAGTTACCAGATTTCCATGACACAGTAGCTGAACCTTACTCTAAGTCGCGTTTGGTAGAAATTTGGTTGAAAATTTCAGTTGGTTTTGCCAGCTATGGTAATTTTGGTGTCTTGGGTTTTGAAAATTCGCTCAGCAAAATAAAGCTTTTTGCCATATGACTTCCAGTACAGTCATTAAATCAAAACGAATTTCATATAATAAATGAAACTTATTATAGTAGCGGAGCCCAAGCGGGGATTTCGCGCGTTACTCGAGCACACCATAAAATCATATGGGGAGAAGCCTTGCACCCTGTAATGTACCCTATCATATATGAACCCTTAATATAGCGGAGTGCGTTGAGGGCAGTCCGTCAGATTAGTAGAAAAAAATTGATCCTCAGAAAAACTCGAGCGCGTCAGATTAAGACAAGATAAGTTAAGTACATCCAGAAAAGAGTATATTTCAATAATCTGATAATTTGAGCGTGACGTAAGGAAATGGGCGAGTCAAAAAGTTGTAAAAAAACCTCACCTCGAAATACTCGAGCGCGATTGATTTTTTTTTTATTTTGAAGGAAATCCTATCAGGATTACGAAAAACATATAATCTGATGGTTTTCATGGGGCGATGTAGCTAAAACCGTCAATAAATGATGAAGCTTATAGATGCTGAGAACTGTGTATTCGCCACTCCGCGCCTCTCTTCCTTCTCACTCTTTCTCTATCTCTTAATATCTCGCACCGTCCTCACACTACCGTCTGCCGCCATGATGACATCTCAGCTGATCACAATGGCTTGTTCGTTTTTGTAGATGTACAACGCTTTGGTTTGTTTGTTGTGTTTTAAAATAATTTAGTGAATTTAATGCAATAAGTTTCATATGTCGAGGAAGTTGAACAATTGGAAACCAACTTTGAAGACAAATCCAGTGAGGATGAAGATTAAAATACTTGTTTTTAATATTTTTTTTCTACTCTTATATCAATAAATGATTGGATTTTCTAGATATGTATATATATATATATATATATATATATATATATATATATATATATATATATATATATACGAGGGGCAAGTAAAAAATAAGGTTCCCACATTTTTTTCAGGTGTAAGGCATTTTTTATTGCAATAAATATGTATACCATCTGAAAGCTTGTATTTCAAACATAGTCGCCAGATCTTTCAACGCATTTTTTCAAACGAGTTATCCACTTCTGAAAACCCGCTTCGAAGAACTCCGCCGCTAGGCCGCCGATGTACTTGGTGACCGCTTCCTTCACCTCTTCATCTGTACTGAAGCGTTGTCCACCCAAGTGTTGCTTCAATTTCGGGAACAAGTGGAAGTCGCTGGGAGCAAGATCAGGGCTGTAGGGGGCATGATCAAGCAATTTCCAGCCGAATTTGTCCAGTAGGGCGGTGGTCTGTCGAGAGACATGCGGTCGCGCGTTGTCGTGGTGCAACCTAACGCCCTTGCTCAGTCTTCCTCTCCGGCGATTTTGGATGGCTCTTTTGAGTTTCGTTAGCGTCTCGCAGTACCTGTCCGAATTTATTGTGGTCCCTTTAGGCATAAACTCGGTAAGCAAGACGCCTTTTCGGTCCCAAAACACCGTAGCCATCACTTTTCCTGCGGACAGCGTCTGCTTAAACTTCTTCGGCCTCGGCGACCCGGGATGGCGCCATTGTTTCGAGTCTTCTTTTCTTTCCGGAGTGACGTAGTGACACCACGTTTCATCTTCCGTAATAATGGAGTCCAAGAATTCTTCAGTATTCTCGGCGCATTCTCGAAGAAACCCCTCGGCACACTTGACACGATTGTCTTTGTGGGTTTCTGAAAGCATATGCGGGACCCACCGCGCACACACCTTGTGATAACCAAGTTTTTCGGTCACAATGTTGTCGATGGTTTTTTCACAAACCTCAGGAACCTGATCAGCCAGCTCCCGAAGCGTTACTCTTCGATCCTCGAGGAGAATGCGCTCAATCTTCGCCACGACTTCGTCGGACACCGATGGCCTCCCGCTCCATTGCTCGTCGTGAACGTCTGTGCGTCCTTCGGAGAACTTCCTGCACCATTTGCGGACGTGCTGGACGCTGATGCAAGCTTTGCCATAAACTTCTTCCAACTGTCTATGAATTTCAATAGGTGTAAGCTTCTTCGCGTTTAAAAATCGAATCACTGAACGGATTTCACACCTGGCGGTGACGGCGATTGCGGGCTCCATCGCGGATGGCTGTTAGACTGGCACTAAGCTTCGCAGTGATCTTCCAGGTAGTTGGAATGGAGTGGGGGGGATCAACAATGAAGGCGGTGTTGCAGGATTTCTCCTAGTATCTCGCGCGGCGAGTGTACAGCGTTGGGAACCTTATTTTTTACTTGCCCCTCGTATATATATATATATATATATATATATATATATGCACATATTGTTTTTATTTCATCCAGTAATAAAATGAAAAAACGAAAAAAATTTTGTTTTCAAATTGGCAGATTAACAATATCCCTCCATATAATTGTCAGATTATCATTTAGGACAACTAAGACATCAAGTTGAACCCTCTGTATAAAAATCTGACGCGCTCGAGTATTTCAAGGTAACACGTTTTTTACATTTAAAAAAATCAGTCATGACTTTTGGCCACGTCCAAATCGTCAGTCATTTAAATATGACTTTTTTCTGAGTTCACTTAAGGCGCTCGTCTAGTGTGAAGGCCGTTTTTTAATGCTTTTTTGGGGAATTTGTTCTTGACAAACCATTGAAATAAAATAGTTCATAAATTATATATATGCATTTTTTGAAGTAAATTTATACAAAATAGTCGGAGATACGCCGCCCAAGAAGAACACATATATAAAAAGAGGTCCTCCACTGCTGCCATGATTCCGGCCGCTCTGCTTATCTGAAATCAACAAACCAAACGCAGTTTTGGTTGTGAGACTTGAGACTCCAAAGTGAAGTAAAATTAAGTTAGAATTCCAAAAACGAATATTTTTTTACCACTTTAGAAAAATAAAATAAATTTTTGATGATTTTTTTTGGGTCTGTTTAGCTTGTAAAATGAAAAGTAATGAAACAATCTTAATTATTTTAGTTCATTTTGTAGTTATTGATGTATTTAAAATGAAGTATGTATTTGAGCAGAATCAATCAAATAGTTTTGGAGATATCATGGCAGCAGTTTGAAAAAATCTTGCTTTGAGAAAAACGCGTTTGAAAGTTGTTGTACATAATTCATGATAAAAAATTCGTCTCACGATCAATCTGCTATGCCTGGACCATAGACTACACCTTTTTCTTCTTCAAAGAATGCATGTAAAGCCGTTTTCTCTTCTCTGTTGTCTCTCTGAGCGGAGAGGATAGGTCAATATTTACTCCCATGCCTTCCATCACCTTTAAGATAGGTTCGAATCCTTCGTCGAAGATTAGCATGGCAAGACATGTGGCGATTTCGAGGACTTTTGCACCAGAATGAAGATGCTTCGGAGCAAAAGTCCAGATTATTGAGTTTGTGAGCAGTTCTGGGTACCCGTTAGTTGACAATTAGTACTGTGTGCAATAAGTACAATTTAATTACACAAAAGAGCCAGGTAAGGAGCTGGGCTCGAAAATATTCGATGCGAAAGTAAGCGTATAACTCCTACGGTTTACGAAAACCTCCTACGGTGACACGGTATACTTCCTACGGTTTACGGCTGTAACTTTTCAACGGCTTCAGATTTAGAAATATTCTTTTACCCACGTCTTTTATACATGTTTTAGATGTTATTTATGAAAAAACAAAAAAATCGATTTTTATTTTCTGACAAACTAGACGACTGCCTTAACATTCTCTCTGAATATCTGACACGCTCGAATAACTTTTTTTGTTTTTTTTTACCCCTTTTTACGGCCACCCCCCACTAGTTAATCGTCAGATTAATATCTATCGGTTATCAGCTGACGCGCTAGAGTATTTCCATGTGACTGTTTTTTTTTGTGTTTTTGAAAATTTTTACGCGCATTACACTCCCCCCCCCCCCCCCCCCTCCACTCAAATGGAAAACTTGACATAAACTTTTTTTCATTTTAGAACCTAATCTTCACAATCCAATAGGTCCGCAAGACGCTTCAGTAACTGCAAATTTAGCATCCCGGGCTCCCCTACTATTATAGCCTTTATTCAGAAGGAATCTGGTAAAAAACCATTATAGAGTTGCCAGCTATTGTTGGTTTTGTATTTAGTTACAATATCTTTATCAAGCAATTTTACCGTAAAGTTTTCAAACGGTAATGGTCTTGTAGTGACAATAAACAACAAATATTAAGTTTTCAAAAATTTCAAAACTTTTGCCAGTGCACTGAAAAAACACATAGCGCCAGACGCCATAATTTATAGACTTCTGGCGCCATGTACATAGTCGATTTGGGGATTGTGATAAAATATAGCGCCACACGCCATAATACATGGCGAAAAGTACATAGGAGCAGGCGCTATAGTCCTCCACGCCATGTAACATAGTCCTCCACGCCATGCAGATGGCGTGGAGGTCTATAGTACATGACGTGGAGGACTATAGCACATGGCGTGGAGGACTATAATACATGGCGTAGAGGACTATAATAAATGGCGTGGAAGGTTATAAGCATAGCGTGTGCTCCTATGTACGATGGCGTGTGGCGCTATATTTTATCACAAATCGACCGAAATCGACTATGTACACGACGCCAGAAATCTATAAATTATGGCGTCTGGCGCTATGTGTTTTTTCAGTGCAATAACATGCTTTTCGAGCGTAATGATTACGATTGATTTGCAGTTTATTTTTGAATTGAAGTTTTATTCGACTAAACTTCATTTGCAAAAATTATCTGACACCCGGGTCTCAGTTTTTTCGATTGGTTAACGGAATTTTCGCAGCGTGAAGATCGATATCACGAAGACTTGATCAATTTTCCTCCCGTTTCTTCGTCCCTTTTTTGATAAACTTATTGTATTTGGGGTGTTTCTTTAAGCTAAACAATCTTATTGCAGTCAACTAATCTACTACAGTAAAATCTCTCCTGTACTCAAGAAGCTTGCTGACATTTATACACCTCCTCACACAGTATGGCTGCGAGTTATAATTGGAGTGCCATGAACCATATTACATGGCTCATGGCACTATGTAATATGGCGTGTGGGGCCATAATTTCTCTGCCATGTAATTATGGCGCTGGGAGCCATACTGCATGGCTCAGGGTACTATGTACATAGCGTGAGGGACCATAAATGCTGCAACATGTTACAAAGGACCACGCGCCATGTAGATTCTGACATTATGGCGCGGGGAGCCATATTGCATAGCTCAGAGTACTATGTACATAGCGTATGGGGCCATAAATAATGCGCTATGTTACATAGCTCTGGGCGCCATGTGGATATTTTTCAGTGTGTAGCCCTAAATTTCTTTGTACCCCTATAACTTCCAATGCAGTCATCGGATCAAAACAAAATTCGTAGAGTAGGTTGATTTCAATGTGAGGCAGGTATGATATATTTTTGGCTTGCAATTTTCCTATCAATAAATGCTTACATTAAGTAACATTTGCAATGAAAATAAGTTACCAATGTTAAAATTTTCTAAGTTCTAGAAAATTTTTGGTTCCAAGCATCTTTCGTTTTTTGACTCTAAACATCTTTACATCCCTGTAACTTTCGACGAAATGATCGGATAAAATCGAAATCGATAGAGTTATTTGATTTTAACGTGAGGCAATTGTGAGAGACTTTTAGTTGCAGTGATGGTAAAGTGTTGCAAGCACTAAACATTTTCTTTGTTTATGTTATGTTATGCTGCTTTCAAAGTTTTGCAGTGTTTGGCTTTCCTAAATCTTGAACTTCCTGAAATCCTTTCCACCCTATGAGTATAAATGCATTTTTAAGATCAAAGTGATTTTACAATCGAAACAGGTTGGAACACGTATGGTAGAATATACAATCAGAATCTGCACGATTCTTATACTGTTCATCGAACATTAGTGTTTCTAACGGTTCAGGTGCGCTAGAGTTTTATTTTAAATGATAAAACCCAACGGGCATGAAAAAAAATTGCTTCATTTTTGGAAAATTACTGCTCCTGTTGAATGATTGGTTATTGAAAATGCGCGAAATCGCCAATATATTAAGCACCCGGGTATACAAGGTTTACCATTTTGACAATATAACTTTTGCATGACAAGCTTTCTTGTCATTGGGCCTTTTCACACTTGTATTCTTGATGCACTCCTCAAACCGGTTTACTGGGCAAGAGACGGAAGAATCAAGGGGAATTCTCTACTTTTTGTAGAGTTTTGTGGGCAAGAGACGGAAGAATCAAGGGGAATTCTCTACTTTTTGTAGAGATTTCCCCTTGATTCTTCCGTCTCTTGCCCAGTAAACCGGTTTGAGGTGTGCATCAAGAATACAAGTGTGAAAAGGCCCATTTGGTGCCAGATTTGCTATACTAATCCAACAGAAAAACATTTGGATGAACATCTCTGAGGAGTGATTAGACTTATTCAAAGGTAATTCTGCTGGTTTTTTTTTTCAACAGTTTAACATGATAATAGTATAATATGGATAAAATACAGATTGACCATTACACGCCAAAGGCGAAAAAACAGTCTAAACAGCAGGTGAAAGAGCATTAAACACAGAAAAACAGTTCCACCTGCAGTAAAAGTCATAGCGACAATTTTTCGGGATTCTCGTAGTGTGTTATTCATATATCTCTTAAACCAAGGGGTTCATTGAGAAATATCACACTTCACTACACACTGGACTATTTAAATTGAACGAAAAAATGGCTTGGTGAATGTAAACTTCCTTTTTATATTGACGTGAAAACAGAAACAAACTCTTGTTTTGCAGAGTTGGACAGTTAAGATTATATGACGGGTATTCAAATTATTTGAGTAAGTGTATTGAATTGCAAGAAATTTGAGAAATTTGTTCTATCTTTATTTGGCTCAGAAGTTTTGTAGCTAGTATCCTAACACTTCGGCACCCTAACCATTTATTGAAGCACCAAGTTGAAGAAGACTCAACAGAGTGCATCCCCATTGTGGATGTCAAATGATCTTGATAAGGATTCCGCTGCGTTAATCTAGCTTCGCACGTTCTTCTTGATCAACTTTTTCGGTTTTACCAGTTTGGTCCGAGTATCGATCTCTCTTATGGCTGTGTAGAGTTTCACTCTTGCTGCTCTAATCATTGTCGTTTTTGACTGCGATAAAAATATGCAAAAACTTTAGTTTGTATTTGTATTGTATTCTAAATATTTCTATCGTCTGTCGCAAAGCGAAAATGAGGAAGTGAAGCCTTGTTGATTTGCGTCAATTACTTATTAAGCAAATCGGACTATTTGACAGAATAGTGGAGAATACCTTATAGCGGGTACTCAGCATCGAGATACTCCTAGAATTACTACGATCTGTCTTTTCTCATATTTTTGTATGGGCAGATCAGTCCTAGATGCCAATCATTGGGAATTGGATCTAAGCTCCTTATTAGATCCAATACATTTTCAGGCCTAAAACTAGAATTAATGTATTTCCTCATTTGACGTTTAAACTAATGTGTATATGATGTTCGTGATAAAATCGTCTGATTGGCTTTTCTGCAACAGCATTTCGATATTCGATCGAGCATTTTTCCTTTACTAGTTTTCCTCATGTAATTTCTCATCCTGACAATTCAACACGTATTTGAAATTGGATAAGAAAAAAAGATCCGATAGGTACCAAAAAGCAATATAGAACCTTTATACTGAAACAGTATACCGCTGAGAAATACAAAAGTTTGAAGAGAATTTATAGAAAATGAATTGTACAAATTGAAAATATAAGTACAGCTTACTGCGCCTGTTAAATGTCCCAAAAAGCGAAATGGACCTTTAAGCCCCACCATATCCTAATAAGGCAATCATTATCAAATTAACCAGGTATTCATGAGCATATAAACCAAAACATTACTTCAATGTGCAACAAATGATAACGTTGCTTATCAAAATAACTCGCTGAACAAATACCTTTTTCTAAAAAAGCTTTCTGATATATTTAGCGACTTTACTTCGATCAAAATCATAATAAAATAAATTTAATCGAAGACAAAAACTTGTCTATAACTTTATAATAGACAGATTATGAATTTGAACATGGAAATTACATGTCACCTTAATTATAAAATCGGGCGCCCAACGTGTGATGAATTATTCAATAATTCCCTTTCATAATTCTCAATATAATCATTATTCTGTCATTGAATTTTAGAGCGAATGACGATTCCGATTAACAATATAGAATTAAACAGTTTTGTAAGTATTTTGAGGACTAGGGAGCTAAATATGATACATAAGGACCTAAAACAATATTCAGATAATCATCAGGTGAAAAATAATGCATTATCACTGAAACATCCAGACATTTTTTTTTAAATTTTAACGAATTTGTTTTCGATTCGTCGAGGTTATTTTCAGGCTCGAATAACCTCTCGAATCATCAAAAGGTCAATCCTGATTCCAATACGTACATACATACATACATATGTACATCACTTGACCATTCCGCTTAAGTATATGCACAAGCAGGTTTCAGGGTTGAAAAACAAACTGACATACGATTTTTCGCACCGTTCACTTTGCTTTCATTAATTTTATGCGCCTCACTTTCAAAGACCCGTGCTCGCTCGTGTGTTGATGACTTAAGCTTGCCGCGCTTCATTTGTTCGTTCGTTCGTTGTTGTTCGATTGACAAACGGCCTCAAGAATTTATAATAAATTGAACAGGCGGCAATTCATTGTACGAGTGTGTGGCAACGGTGGCGACGCGGCGTCAGGCCTTAAAAGCCTCAAGCCGTTTTTGTGGCTTCAATAAGTTAATGCTCCAAGCTCCAATGTCGGTTGACCTTTTGCGGGGATCACAATGCTTAGGCCAATGACAGACAGAGCGGTTTTTGCGAGGCGTTTCCCGAGAGGAAAACCGAGTCGGTATAGTCGTACATTACTTTAGCATTGTGATGACACACACCGCGGTGCGAACCGCCTCTCGGTTTCGGAATCGCGTCGGTTGATGAGAGAAATGACCCACCGACTCGTTTTTCGAGCGTTTTTCGATGAGTTCATTGCTGCGTAGTCCGATCGAGCTGAAATTTTCTGGATGCATTGATGAATGCATGGGATAGGGGAAGGAAAATATGATACTCTGACGTAATTTGTAACTAAACCGACTCGATAATCGCTTCTGAAAACCGCTGTGTGTGGCAGCCGACGCGCCAAACCGAAGCGTTAAACGCTTCGGTGAAACCGAACTGTCTGTCATTGGCCTTACAATGGAGCGCGCGTCGGCGCATCGGAACGTAAAATGCTGAAATGGACCGTGAGAAACAAAAATAGGGAAGCAAAACAAAAGCCTCACGTTCCAAGCTTGCGGTCAGATGGTCAAAGATAGCGATCGCGGACCATTATCCAGTATCAGATGGGGCCTCAATGGGGTTGTGGTACAGTCTATAGAGTGAGACCAGGCCAGATTGGATGGATCCCCGATGTGTGGCATGGCGAATAGCGATACGATCGCAACTCGCTTGCCATATCACATGCACAACTTGTTTGCTCGTACATAGCTGGAGGAATTCGTTTTGCTGGCGTTCGTTTTGTATTTCCATTTGATTGCATCCACTTAATGAAAATTACAGCTTGTATACAGCCACGTGCCGCTTGGCACTAGCTGGGTCTCAATTTCTATAGACAGAGTCGCCAAGAGTTCCAACCAAAGTGCTGTGCTAAGTGCGGCTCAGCTAGTTCGACTAGCGGCCAGCATGCATAAATAGATAGATACGTACGGCCTACGATCAAACTGTATAGTTGATTGATTGACCAGAGACCGTTTGGCTGAGGCCACTTTGACATTTGCCCATTATGGAAGCAGCACGAGCGATCGATCTGAGCCTGGCCTGGCCTGGCTAAGCTTCAACTCTGGAAGCAAAAAAGCATGATAGACAAGTGAAAATGGCATGTGGCTTTAATGACTCGAGCCTGAGCGTTCGTGCTGCCCCGCTGAACGAGCAGTTGAAAGAGCTGCCTTTGTTGGCACGCTGCTAGTGTGCTTGCCTGGCCGTGCAAGAAAAATCTATTAGTCATTGATAGTGAGCAGCGAACGGTCGGGGCAGCAAGACGAAGACCAAAACCGTGAGAACCTTCTCTATAAATTGATTCGAACAGCTATTTTTAATTCATAGCAGATTTTTTGTTGATTGTTTTCGCATTCTTGCTGCGGTCGGATATACGTTGCTCGAATCAGCAGTTTCATCTCGGATATGTTGCTTGGAAATGATGATGATAATGGTAGTATTGATTAATTCCGATGTTAATACTAATACACTATTAGTAATTCTTGGCACAGTTCCAGGAATGCTAACGTCGTCGACGAAAGCTGGAAGTGTAGCAAAATGCTAATGTTTCAGTTCTGACGAGTCGGACTCTGATAAGTCTCTTGGAGCAATATTTTTTTTTGCCTGGAAAGAATTATACACATTTGCAAAGACGTTGAACGCTTAAGATTAGCAGGGTTGAAAGGCAGATGATTTAAACTTCTTAACAACCATTTACACCCAGACTTCCGTGTTTTCATGTGACGCTAAAAAGATATGTAGCACATGCATTAGCAGCACTGCTGGAAGCTTGTGTGGACTATTTCATGATTTAGTGGGCTAACCTGCTCACCCCACGCATTCTTGTGTAAAGAGGTTTCGCGCAAAAAAATAAGAGTCACTAATAGCTTGTGTTTAGTGTCATTATCTATTCTTATAACTCGCTTTATGTCTTTCTCAGTTCAATTCAATTTTCCAATAAAACTACCTACTAGCTTTTCCCACGCTGGGCGCAGAATCTCATTTCCTGTTCATCACTGCCTAAATGTCTTAAAAACTACATGCTTATCACTTTTCCATAGAAAAGGTGATAATATTTGATATCGAATAAAAGAAAACATAATGATAGACTTCTGTCGAGCTGTTGAATGGCAATATTCTCTATCACAAATGTGCCTATGACCGTTTCGAGACATATTTTTTCTTTACGTGCTCTTAATTCTAGTTAAGAAAGCACACATCGAATAAATCGTAAATACAAAGTTTGTTATTCCTATGATAAAACCACCGTCCATTCTTGAGAGCACCATTGAAATGCAAAAAAGACTTAAATTCTGAATCAACCTACGCAAGGAAGAAATAACATGATAAATCTTGCAAATTCACACCTATCTGATACAATTGTGGGAAAGTAAATACTACATACTAGCTTCAAAATTCCTTTGATGCATTTGTTTACTAAATGCGGAGTGGGTTGACTTTATCGCAATGTAAACAAGCAAACAAATATGTATATTCCGTCAATTAGTTACACAAAGCGACAAACTGATCGATGATGTAATCGACATCAGTGAATCTGATAATTTTAATCGCAACTGAAAAATTATGTTTGAGATATCGCGTTGCGGTAGGATGGTTGGTAGCTGTCAATTTAATGTATTGTAAGTTAAGTCAATGTAAAAAAACATTCTCGAGCAACGAGCAAAATTCGAAGTTGTCAGCTTTTATGCAAGACATTTTAGAATTGAAGCTCAAATAAGGGGATGGCAATCATTAGACAGCACTCTCAATGCTATACGATACCATGAATTTACTTAGAGAAGAAGTATATAAGCTTAGAACAAGAATAGCTCATTTTGGATTGAAAAGGATTATAATGCTATTTTACCATTCAAAGTGAAACTCGTACACTACCTTGTTTTTTGTTCCTCATAGCAAACCATTTTCTATCTGCAGCTTAGCTCTATTCGTGGCATTAATTGTCAAAAGAACACTCTTACTATTAGGCCACAGAATTGCAAAAATCATTTTTTATGTTCTATATATAAATCAAAAGGAAAGGAAAGTTACTTCGAGATATTTATTGCAAAAATCGTGAATATAACTTTTTGAACAATGCAAAGTATCATGAATTAGACACAGAAGTAGACAGGGTAGCAAAAACAAGTGCAAAGTAAATGGAAGGAAATTATTCAATTCTAGTGAAGAACACTGGATTTTGCATAAATTAACAAAAGATACTTTGATTAGTGCTCCTAAACTTCCAGCAAAAGCAATATTTAAACAAAAAAGCTTATCCAGAACAATCCGTGAGTGAATAAAAAAAAACACATTTTCATGGAAGTGTCACGAAAAGTAAACCCTATATTATTAAAAACAATGAAAAGAAGTTAAATTTTGTCATTGATTTTAATTACTGGAGTACTACTATTTTTGCAGATGAGAGTAAATTAAATTTGTTTGCATCGGATAGAAAAATCTTCTTATGGGGGAGAATAAGATTAATTTACGACATGTATGTCAGCAGCAACAGCAGGGAATATTATTTGTTCATGATCCCGTGGCCCAGGATAAATAAATTGGAAAACAATTATAGGTTAGTTCAGCGAGAACGGGAATAACAACCCAAAACATATGCTCTTAAGGCGAGAATTGAACTTTAATATAATTATCCCAAAACAATAAAAACTCCTCTACAGCCTAATGATATAAATGTGATTGAAAATTAATGCAATTCTTTTAATGATGCCATATATAATAATAATAATTATTATTATTATTATTATTATTATTATAATTTTAAATTGTACACAGATAACTTAAAATAGGGAGTATTTAACATAAAAAATCTTATATCTAATGGCTATACTATTTTGGCCTGCTGGTTCTTATCGGATGGTAATTATTAATTTTTTTACCATTTATTTATTTTATTTTTTTGCTCATACTTATAGAATATTACTCAAATTGTACATGAACTGGGGTTGGCGTTGCTATTTTATACTTAAATACTAACTTAATTTACTAAACTAAATTTAGCTTATGTCTAACTACAATTAGCTTAGCCTCATTAGACATAAACTTAGCCTAGGCCTTAACTACCCCCTCCGATTCGTCGGGAGGCCAACATAGTTGAACACCATGCCCATGAGCCGTCGTTGCCCTGGTATCTCCGCCGGACGCATAAATGGCTCATTAGAGCCGCCCGAGCGTCCGACATACAGTATCTGTCTGTTTTCAAATCCATCTGTCTGTTAGTAAAATCTTGTCGTCAGTTCCACTACCTGGTCCTTAAGCGGCTCAAGTCCTGTCTACTGATATAGGAGAGAGTTCCTTGGTCACTTTTTGTTACCGGGTTGTAAAACCTACCAGTACAGAAGCTCCGTTCGAATATCTCCGCTTCTGACATGACAGATTTGTAAGGATTGGGCGTCTTATATCAAGTGGGCGTCTTATAGCAAATGAATTTAGACTTTGTCATCATGCCAATCTTTTTGGCAAAACGATGTCTGATGCGCTAAAATGCGGATCTGGCTACTTTAATTCTACGTCGCACATAGAGATTAAATTTCAAGAATTCATGTATATCTACTCCAAGGTAACGCAATGTAGGACTAGGAGTAATTCTAGAAGATCCGAAGAAAACAGCGACTTTTTTGGCTTGGTTTCGGATAGTTTATGATTCCCGATACTTAAAAGGGCTCTTTAGCACAGAGGGTGTTTGGCTGCTATTTAGTTTGATGCCCCATTCATCAAAATAAAATCCAAGGATGACCAAGTAATCTTCAGGGCTCTTCGCATCTTTGAGCGGATCTTGGCTCAACCCGAATAAGAGCGTGTCATTTGCATATTGTAGAGCTTTAAGTTGAGGATAGCCCACTGGAAAAGGAAGTTCAGCAGTGAAAATAGTATATAAAACAGGTCCATTGACAGAACCTTGTAGAACTCCTGATATCACAGGTTTCCTAGGTGAATCCGCTCCATTGACGCTTACATAAAATTGTATGTTGCTAAGGAAGCTTGCGGCGAGCCGTATTACACCTTCCGGGAATTCCAACTTGATCAGCTTGAACAGAAGTCCTTCGTGCCATACGGTATCGAAAGCCTTCTCGATATCCAAGGCACAAACAACCGTTGGAGTGTTTCGCTCATTCAGGTGCGCTAAAATCTTATCTTGCAAGTACGAGATAGCGTGCTGGGTCCCATGCTTGCGCCTAAAGCAAAATTGATAGTCTGATATAATGTAAGCGAGCTCATAGTAGGTGGAAATCATTTCCCAGCAGATCTTCTCAAAAAGGCTCACCAAGCTTTGAAGCAGAGAGATCGGGCGGGAATTACTGGTTTTTCCAATCTTACAATCAGAAAAATTTCACCACTTAACACTTTTTTAGAATCACTTTAAATCAAAAGTTGAAATCAATTTGAAATAAAAAGCGAATCTTATTTGAATTCCACTTTATTATAAAAATTTTCTTTTCAAATCAAAGTTTTTCATCATTGAATTAAAAAGAAAACGTATATGGCGCCAAATCATATTTGAACATTTTTGATTTAAAAATTGAATTACTCTGTCTTCATAAAACAAAAAATCATAAAACAAAATTTGTGTTTCTGGAGCACGAAAAAACTTCATGAAATGTAAGAAGAGACGTTTTATCCCGCCAAAGTGACGGCTTGGTGCGGCACTTGCGGTGAAAAATAGATTTGCAATTATATTTTTGGAGACACTGATGACACGACCGTAGCTGTAACTGACTGAGTAACCGTTCACGCAGCTTGACTAGCGATGGAGATTACAAAACAACAGTTCCCAGGCCGTGTCTTCCGTTTCCGTTTTGGCAGTTTGAACTGGCCGGGCTGCTCGCCAGATCTGACGGCAACAGATTTTTTCCTTGGGAGATTTTTTAAATCTCGCATTAACTACAGCAAACGCAAAGCTCGCAAGTCTTGAAAGCCAACATTGATAAAAAAAATTCCAATTTGGAGCCAGATATATGGCGAGGAACAATTCAAAATGCCGTAAAACTTAGAGGGTGGTCATTTTACATTATGCATTTATTTTTGTCTCACCTTCTGCCTGATTATGAAATATGTAAGAGTTTCATTTTAAGGTTTCCATGGAGGTGTCTAAAAATTTTTGATTAATTTTGAGGAAAATAAAAGAAAGTTCGCTTATTTTTCATGATGCAATAGTCAAACTGTTTTTTATCAAACTAAAACTATTCATTAAAGTGAACTTACCAAAACAAAGCGTACGGCTTTTATTTTGATTCGCTGTATATTGACATATGATGAATTATTGCAGTTGTAAATTTAGGCTCATATAGTATTAATGGTATTAAAGAAGACGATAAAAGATGAGTATCACATTAAAAATTCAATTTGAACGCAAATGTCGAATTTCTCCTCTATTAAATAGTAGACAAATTAAATCAAAACAAGTAGATAAATGAATTGATATTTTTTTCATAAAAATCTGCATAAGTAAACTAATAGTAGGCGTGTTTTTTTGCTCCCCCTATCCATAACCGAACAATGCTATCTAGAACAGATGCATTGGAAACAACAACAACTCCTGTTTCAGTGAATTCACTGGGGCAGCTTTGTTCTCGATAGAATTGTTCTGTTATGGATAGGGGAGCAAAAAACACGCCTTTTATTTTGGTTTTGATGTATTTAGAGACGCTATATTATTAATTTCGACTACTTGATGTACGCTTATTGAATGTAAGAATAGCACTGCATATGCTACAAATGAGCCAATAAACAGGTGCTGCGAGACATTATATAGTATGAGCCAAGATTTTGTCTCCACTATTTGCAAAGTATCTTTTCAAAATGGACTAACAAGGCTCTCTTATCCTACTCTTCCTAGTCAACTAGCCAAGCATCCGTTTTACATACCTACACTGTAATTTCCCCCCCTAGTATATGGCTATAAACAAGTCGATCTTATCTCTTGCTTATTTAATATAATAATAAAACAAATAAAATGCGGTCCTTGGTCTCGGTGTAGCCTCACGTCTCAAATGAATTGATTGTATGCAAAAAATCACGACTGCAATAAAAGTGAAACTTTGCTGCTCTGCTTGGTCTCGCATAATCATGCACCAATATGAAACTATCCTACCACGCTTCTTTATAATAAATCAAGTTATTCTTTTCGATTGATCGATTTGATCCCTTTTTGGCACGTTCTGCCCATATGGACTTATCCTACAGAAGACCCTGTTGGAGGGAAAACATCGAAAACGGCTAAGATCATGATTATGTCGGCCCATACTTATGCTGTGAATATTGAAGTCACACCGAGATTCGGATGAATTCATCGTTTCGATCCGACCGATTCTTAAGAAGAACGACATCAATCGTGAGCGAGTAAATGGATTGTCTGGTGAAGCACTGAAAACCTAAAGGGTACCTCTTGCGATCCGTTTGCTTCGACCATTTGATGATATTGCCTTCTTGTGAATATCTGACCTAAGGGGAGAATACTTTGTGAATGCTCATGAAAAGGGATTTGTATAGGGATTTGTCTATATGCACATATATATGTATATATCCAAAGAATGTGTTTACGAACCAATACAAATTTACGAAGAATGTTTTACATGTCGAAATGCCCATAACAATTAAACTCTCAAATATTTTATTAAAATGCAAAAAGCATGAATGATATATTTGACAAAAGTGTTTGATTTAAGTGTGGTTATTGATTATCTTCGAAGTGGTACCCACACTGGGCGCAAACTTTACCTAAGACTTTTCTCTGCTTTTTTTGAACGTTGAACGTTGATTACGATGACGTTTTGAACGTTGATTACTAACTATACATCTGTTTTCTTTTGTTGTAACGTAACACTTTTCCGGCTGTAACTCTAAGCTCTGCCGTTTCCCTACGAACTAATCACTTCGTTACTAATCTGGCAGACTCTGTAGGTAGATTCGTTTTTGCAGTTTTTTAGGATGTTCTGCATACAACTCCTAATAAATTTCACTTTCCTGTAAAGACTGAAGGAAAGTTTTCTGTAAAAGTAATCAAGAGTCGACCTATTTAAACTTTCCTAATTGAATATAAATCGAAATCATAGTAAGACTTGAATCGAGAAAATTTTCTACTTTTTGTCTGCATGGTAGAAAACAACGGATGTTTATTCACGAAAATATTTACATCATTTCCAATGAATTTTCAGCATACATCGGACTAAATTTCCTCGAAAATTGTTTTCAGTTCTATCAAATCCCATTAATTTATACCTAGGCACCTATCGTATTCCGCTCCACATTTCTACGACTCTACGTACAAATCTATTTCACAATTATCATGCAATTATCACACTAATCCATATCGTTCCGACCGCACATGCATCATCAACACTTCCGGAACCACATTGGGCGCAAGTATGTATTAAACCCTGTAACTCATGAAATTCACATTCCAATTTAGAAGTTTTCCGAATTGCCAGAAATATCAATACAAGAGGCACTACTACCTCCTTAAATATAAGAGCCCATGACGGGCATTATGCCTGAAGTTGGGTCGGTAAGGCCCAGCCAGGCATTGCGCCAAGCCAGCCCAACAGGCCGCCGCCAGCCAAGTCACAACGCTGGGAATGTGAATGGCACGGTACAACAACGGCACGATATAAAAGAACCTCTGATAATCAAACAGGAAAACAAGTCGCACCAAACCAAGTCGAGGTTTGCCACGATGATCGCGCGCGAGGTTCACTCAATCTTACTGCTCTGCTCCCCAAAGCCCCGACCCCAGTGGTTGGAATGGGACAAAACACGCAAGCAATAAAGTCAGATGCACAATGGCTTTGGCTGATAGCTTCTTTTTGTATAACGACGGTTTGCTGGCTTGGGCTAGCGTTATCGTTGTTGTTGTTGCCGCTTGGGTCTGGATTTTTTGTGCTTCGTCGTCTTATTAAAGGCATGTGGCCAAATAGTGTGAGAAATCCACATCGGAACAGTTTCCCACGAGTCGGATAACGTGCTCATGCATTTAAAAGGGGATGACAAATGGCCGCCTGACTCATTCAATGCCAGTCTTTTGCGCAGATCGTACGGCTCGTGAGCAACGGTGCGCTATAAGTGATTCAAGTGATTCGGATCGATTCGAACGATTCAAGCGATAGTGTTTTGTTTTTGAGGAAATGTACTTAATTGAATAACGATTTTTAATTTGAAAGACAATTGAAGTTGGTGATTGAAAGTGATTTGAATCTGACTCGTGGATATTTAAGGGATAATAGTAAAGAGTGACTATGGTCTTAGAAATGGAAATGTCGAAGACATATCAATACCGTAAAGTGATGAAGCCGATGCTAGAAAGGAAGCGTCGTGCTCGAATCAACAAGTGCTTGGACGAATTGAAGGAAATTATGGTCGAATGCCTGACACAGGACGGTGAACACATCACACGATTGGAGAAAGCAGACATCCTGGAGCTGACCGTCGAACATATGAAAAAATTAAAACAACAAAAACAACTCAGGATTACACAGGAACCTCTCAAGGCTGCAGCATCAGTAACTGAAAGTTTTCGTGCAGGATATATCCATGCCGCGAACGAAGTGTCGAAAGCCCTTGCAGCGATTCCCGGAGTCAGTGTAGATCTCGGAACTCAGCTAATGAGCCACTTGGGACATCGTCTCAATTACCTACAAGTTGTGGTACCTACAGCACTGACCCCTGCCGTTCCAGCAACAAAAGTTTTGTATCCTTCCCTCAGTCAAACAACAGCTCCATTTACTGGGTTCTATGAGGAAAGTGAACGGATAACAGTGGCCCTAACACCTCCACCGTCGGAATGTTGCAGCGATCGTAGCAGTAGCCCCACGCCTAGTGAATCGAGCTCCGTGTGGAGACCTTGGTGATTAGCGAGTTGTGCAAGGAATACTCGTTAAGGATAAATATACTTCGAAGGCAGAGTGTACCCTTCAAAGGCTGTGGATCTAAAAATTATTTTTTTACGTATTTTTTCAACTGCATACTATGAAACTGTGATATGTTATTTTCAATATGAAAAGAAAGAGAAGTTTAAAAAAAAACATAAGAATATTGTTGAAAACAATAAAACAAAAGTATAAATCAACAAATTAATTTGGTGTGTTTATGAAGAATCCAATTTCAAACTTAAGAAAAATTTGGCATTTTCAGGAAGAATGTGGAAAGGAGTGGGAGTTTTCTGCCTAGCAACGATTGCAAATTCAAATTTGTTTTTCCGTCGGCACTTTAACATTTCTTACGGAAACCTTATTTGAATATAATGCATTGAAAATTAAAATAGAAGTCATGTAGGTCGCAAATGAGTTTTAGAATAGCAATCTTAAAAAAATAAAATAGCGCGAATAACGGGTTTTATGCTTAACCTTACAGTTCTTAAATTTAAGAAATTGTTGCAATTATAGGAGCTATTGGCATATTTAAACATTGAAATTGGCACACTTTAAAGCGATCCAAGTATGTTGATTCTTGGAAAACAGAATGCATAATATACGCTGCCCTTATCTGTTCCTATACCTTGATTCAATATTTAGTACATTACTATTTACCGCTCATACAAAATCAAATAGACTTTACTTTGTTATTGCTTTGTTTTTAGCAAACAAAGTTACTCAAATATTGATAAGCACAATATTTAACTTGACGATATTGCGTTAAAGTTGATTATACAATAATAAGATAATGTCATAAGCAGGTTATAAACATTCAATTGTTTTATGAGTTCAAAACTTACTAAAACTTGTTACCTTATCTTATAAGTAATAATAGGTGAGTTTAACGAAGCTTTGATTCAAATGGAAACAGTTGGATTTAATCAAATTTGATATAGGTAACTATTCAACTATTAAAAAGACGGTTTAAGTAAGAATATAAAATAAAGCGAACGATAAAGATTTATTTAATTATTTTTATAAAGATTTGTAAGTATTGAGTAAATCTATAAATGTTCCTGTTTCCTATTGAACATTCAAGATCTTTGGTTGCAACTGGAAAATCTGATAAAATGCTTACAATCCAGGGGAAAACGAAAAGAAAATGTGAAAATTAATAAAATACTTCAAACGCATTACCACCACTAAAGCAGTCTTTAGACTCAATACCACCACTTAAGCTACCCAAAAGAAAAACTGTTTGTGATCACAAGGATAAAACTAAAGTGATCCGGATGCATTTTGAATCATTTCATCATATTCAGATCACCTGGAAACCAACACTGCCTGAAGCTCACTAAACACATTTCAAAGAACACTTAAGCCAGTATGATCTAGAGGCTCGATTTTGAGGTGATTTTACGGACCCAATAAACAAAAATCAGAAACATTTTTGGTATTTTTTTTAATCAGTTTTGTATTAACATTTTAAAAGTATGAAAATGTAATCAAAAAATAAAAAAAATAAAAATTGATGTAGATACAGGCTGACGAAGTGAAGGCTCAAAAAAAATTTTTCTCATTGTTGACAGATTCCAATCTTCCTGGTGGTGTGAAACATACATTTTTGGTGAATCCCGTAAAAAGAAAAATGTAGAATTAGTCTGACGTAAGCGATTTGAAAAAAACTTGTTTCTTCACAAAATGGCGTCCATGTAAAAAAAAGTCGTTTTTTGCGTCATTTTTTCAACTTTGGGAATTTTTTAGAAATAGTACAAACAAAAGTTTGAAAAATAATGCTAAGAGGGTTTGTGCAAAATTTCACGTAAATCGGTCCATTACAATTAGATATATCATGTCAACCTTATCGAAAAAAGTAGTTTCGAGAAAAACGCGTTTAAAGCTTGGAGTCTCGTTACGAGCAGTTTGAGTCGTTTAATGGTATGTTATACTTCGATTTTTTTAATCAGAGATCCTCGTCTCATGCAATGTTCCTTTTTCAACTTCAAAAGCGAGATTTTCGGAAGTTCTTTCAGCCATACAAGCAGTTCGAGCTTCTTTAGAAGTTTGAGAAGCTCGTAGCTCGGAGCGGTTAATTCGTTGTTGATCGCGTTTGTTGGCTTAGTTGGCGTGTCACATAAATAACAGTAACTCCGAAAATAATTCGAATTTTCGAAAATCCTTTTAAAAGCTTATTCTCAAAGGTCTAAACTTTGAATATATGCAAACGAAATAAATCGATTTGATCAAATTTCTAGACCAGAATACCCCCTTAAATTGTTGCAGTCCGATTTTGGATGAGATAATGCTAGCAAACCAAGGGAAATTGAATCAATCCTGAAGAATCTTAAAAGCAATAAATCTTCTGGATTCAATAAAATATTGAACAGTGTGTTGAACCAACTTCCAAAAAAACCTCATTTTCATCTGGTGCTTTAAACTAAGCTAATGTCCTGCAGTATGGACAAAGTCTCTGATTGAACTGGTTCTGAAACCAAACAATGATCCTAGTTTCCTCAAAAACTCACCCAATTAGCTTATTAAGCATTCTTAGTGAAAATAAAGTTATATCAAATAATGCGGGTCGTTGATAATTAATGTGGTATCAGCACTGGACTCTTGACATTGAAAAGACATTGTTAGCTTAGTTTTCCTACGTCAATAATAAAAATTGAGATCGTTAATTTTCGTTAATTTTTAATTAAAAAAATGGTCACATCAGTCAAGTATGCACTATGAGCTGATGCCTGATGAGAATCAGTGCATACTTTCGAAACCACTTAGTTAAAATTTTCCAATTTTTAAAAAACAATTCCATTTTGAAAATCATAGGTTTATTCCTGCCAGACCGTTCTTTCAACGTCTGAACACCAGATTTCATTAGGTGTACTACAGAATTCCTGCCTAAGCCGAGTACTCTTTAATATTTGTTATCGGACAAACTACGATGATATTGGAGTGTACTGCACTGCCTGGAGTGCTGCGAATATTGAATATAAACTTGACCTGACCTGTAAATACTACCATGAATAGAAACTCAACGCAAATCCAACAAAATTCCAGGCTATACCAATTATGTCTATATCATCTGCATAAGCCAGTATCTGGCTGGACTAGGTGACGATAGTTCCTCTCATTGACGTGCCAGAGTCTCGAATTGCTTTCTTCAACGCCAGGCTGAAGAGGGTGCAGGCCAGACCATCCCCTTGTCTGAGCCCATTGAAGATGTTGAACGGTCTAGATAGCAATCCGGCTATTTTAACTTGGCTGCTTACATTGGTCATGGTCAACCTACACAATCGTGTCAGTTTATTTGGGATGCCGAATTCTCTCATGGCTTTATACTGTTCTACGCTGGCTATGCTATCACAGGCGGCCTTAAAGTCCATAAATAGATAGTACAGTTGAATATTGAATTCCAGACATTTTTCCATCGCCTATCGGAAAGTAATATGAAGCCACATTGATATTATCCGATGATGGCTTTAGCGTATGGGGATATTTGTTCTGGCAGGATAGAGGAGAGTATCTTATAGGAAGTATTCAACAATGTTATAGCCCTGTAGTTGCTGCACATAGTTACATCTGCTTTCTTATGTATGGCACATATTATACTTTTCTTCTGGCATCTCTTCATGCTCCCATAAGTGCAATATAATTTCATGAATTGCTTGGTGTAATATGGGTCATGCATATTAAATCAGCTCAGCTGACGGCATGGCTCCAGGGGCTTTGTTAAATTTCAGCCAACTTATGGCTCTTTGAACCTCTCAAGCTTGGTGGCGGCAGCATAAGGTCTTTTTCTTGCAATGGCGGAACTTCCAATTTTTCGTTAAGCTGACCGTTGAGCAATTCACTAAAGTACACTTCCCATCGCTTCAGAATGCCTTCAGGGTCGGTGATCAAATTACCCTCTTTGTCCTTACAGTACGTGCGGCGTGTAGTGTACTGCGTCATATTTCGGACTATTTGGTAGAACTTCCGCACCTGGTGCGGGCCTAGCTCTCTGGCTCATTTTTATTTGACAGATCAGGTCTTTTTCGCAGGCTGCTTTCTTCTGTCTGTGAAGTCTCTTCTCTGTTCTTCTGAGCTCTTTATATTTCTCTTCACGGGCCTCCGTTATATGATATTGCTCCATTGCCCATATGTAACATTATATCTATGAAAATTATTTTATAGTTTTCTTAGGAGAAAACTATCTGACGCCTGTGTAATTAATCATAATAAGAAGTATAAAGTTGTAAGTTGCCTTGAGAGAACTTGAATCAAAAAGTGGTGGTTGCGAGTGGCCTTCACTTATGAGAATTCGATGTGGGTTGGACATCAGTCGCTTTCAAATAAAACCGAAGCTAATGCAAAATGCTGCTCTGAAGCGAGAGACTAACGACGATTAAAGGGCACACGAAGCTCCTCCGTAAATCAGAAGTCGGAGTCTCTATCTACCGCAAGAAATAATCCACAGGCGTGAGTTATACTGTTAATTATGTTTGAATAAGCGAGAAAAACGTTCAACCAATAATCGTAAAATCGTTACAATTTTCTTTCCTACACGATATTCACTTACAATTAAACTTCTACTATTCAACTTATTCCTAAAATACTTTAAAAAAATTGTTTTGAATTTGCCGGAATTCGCAGACCTTGGACTACCGTCTGAAAAAAAAATTCACGGCTGCGGCATTCTTCATAGCTGTTGATTTCTTCATAGCGTCTACACCGTAGCCCTACTTTGCTCAGTATCATACCGGATGTCTGTTCCACGTCCATTTGAGTTAGTGGTCAGATGACAGTTCAAATTGTCAACTTGACGGAGTCCATAAGTTTTTAGCCCTAACTAAACATGAGGCTACGAACATAAGCAAGTTTCAAACCCAACCGATTTCTGAGCAAAAAAGGCACCCTTTTTACATCCGCAAACACGAGGAAACTTAAGTGCCCAAACAGTGCTTCTAGGAACCTAACACATGTCATAAACTAAAATATCACACATCAACATAAGCTACTGAAAAACTACCAAACGACCCTTTGTTTCGAAACTTTGCTAATATTATTGGCTTTATGATTGATTTAGCCATATAATTAATGGTTCAATGTTCAATTACATTTTGCAAAGAAATCGCGTTTTTGAAAAATCTATCGCCAAACATGATTAAAGTTAAATTGATATTTAATCGGTACTTGCGTTCGCATATTTGACAACTAACAAAAGAGCAAATAGTTTCTTATTGTTCATCCCACTTTTTGAGTTGTTACGAAAGTGCTGTTATGAAGGTTATATTAAAAGTGGTTTGGGTCACCACGTAACAAAACTCATGACTGGTTGAGCCTTTTATTATGCCGAATTTACACACAGGCATGACGAGCTGAGTGTGTAAACGGTCACCTCGTCTATTCACCCCTATTTTTTTCACATGCCAAAACAGGGAGGGAAGTATTTTACAAGTTGCTCGACGAAACGTTCGGGGAGAGTGTAATTGCGCCTTTATAAAGGCCATAAAATTTGTCCTGTCCGCATTGAGAAGATTTGAAGGGTGTGAAGTTTAAGTGCATTTCGCCAATGCCTCCTAGAAGTACGGGCCGTAATGCAGAATAATGACGTCCCACTAGACTGTCAAAGTGTCGCGAAAAACACTCGCTGTCTTATGGGACGTCCGCGGGAAAATGTTAATTGTACAGGTTGTGTTAAAGTGAGTAAAATGAAAATAAAGTGAGATATGCGGAACAGTACTAGTGAACAGCTTAAATAAAAATTAATGCGGTGCGTGCGGTATAATTGGGAAAATTCGCTACGAAATGTTTATCAGCTGGTGTTAGGTTATGTGATGTTTTGTGTCGATTCACTTTCGATAGAATTGAGTGACACAAAATGCAACTTATGACTAAATTTTATTACTACAACGCGTCCACGCACAAAAAACTAACGTTTTATTCATATTATAGCTAAAAATCCACACGTGAAATCTCTGTGTATATCGGCACTGCCAGATGGAAATGTCAAAATGACTGCCCAAATTTACGTCATAGCTAAAACGATAACGTAGCCTGACGACCCGTACTTCTAGGAGGCATTGATTTCCAGCCCCTGGACACGGACGGTATAACTTTCCACCATTAGCCCCTTCAATCCTCTCGCGCACAAAGCATGTTAAAGCTGCCTTTACGCCATTTCGACCTCATTGTCAAATTGGAGGGGAACTACTTGGATTCGACTCGATTTGACAATGAGTAGCTAAAAAATTACTACCATCCCCTTCAATGTAAATCTTATGGGCATGTCCACTCCATTTCTACTACCTCACTGTTGATTTCTCTGTTGAGAAATTTGTTTACAAATATTCGAACAGTAGCTACGTATACAATGTGGACTGATTAAGGAATTGAGATTCAAACAGTGGAAAGTGAACGGTTTGTCTAAAGTTTGCAATTCCACTGTTTCAATCTCAAGTCGCTTTCAATCCACTTTCAAATATTTTCAACATTGTATAAGTGCTAGTGTGCCTTGTACTCATCCGTACGCATGCATCTTGTCCGATATGATGTATTTTGTCCAATATGATGCATCTTGCCATGATTTCATGGCCAAACTAAAAAGGTTTGTTAATATCATCGGGGCCAGCACCAGACCTGTTTCCCTTGGACTCGATGCTTAAAACCGACATCATTTCGTAGGTAGGACAAGGCCGTCATAAACATTCAAACACCTCCTTAAAACGCTCATTATATCCTCATAAAACAGGCGAGAGCCGACAAGGAAGCCATTTACACACTCGTGCTTGCCCTAAAAAAATAGGCGAGAATAAACGAGGAGACCATTTACACTCTCACCTTGTCAACGTTTGCCATGTCTCGGGGAGAGTATAATTCTGGCTTAACAAATTGTTTCGTTCTGTGGTGTCATTTATTTATTACTCTACTAATTACGCTGAGTTTATTCTAGTTATTCTTCTAATGATGGTAACTACCATTAACTACTAACTAATGATTCTACAAAAGTAACCTATTTGAATCCCACCTGCTTGCTGGTTCTTTTAACGTTCCTTCTTGGATGGTGGTGGTAATTTTTTCAACGTACCTTGACGCACTACATTCTTAAATCTTAACTCCTCTTACTACCCCAGAAAACGTCCAGAAAAACTTACTCAATATCATCAGAAACCAAAAATTCCCTATCTGCTGAATGTGCCCCAAACATTAAAATCGGGAATCATCATCAAGTATGCTCATTTAGAGGTATTGTTTCGGACTGCTGCTTGAACATCATCATTGACTCTTATTTTCAACCACCGAATACAATTGCACGAGAATTCATTTTGGAGAATCGCAGTAAAGCTAAAGACCCAAAAACAGATCGAGAACTGATCCATCTTCTACGCCAGCATGAGTGGCATATGATCTAAAACTGACGATTTTTTATTCTACCTCTAGACATCCGCCGAGTCATTTGGTGAGTTGAGTCCCGTTGGCTCGTGGTAAAAGCCGAAGAAGTTTCAAGGTTTAAAAATTAAGTCCGTGAACAATCCACGTTAACAAAGCAGGCAAATGTCCTTCTTGTTGGCTGTTTAGTTTGTTGTGCAAACTATTTCTTCCGAATATACATATTTTAAGAGAATTTGATTTGAGTATCAACGATCAAACATTTAGACTTTCCAGCTTCCTGCTCATTTCTTTTTACCGGATCAATTATAATAAATCGGTTTAATTAATAAAACGGGATAAAATGACTCCAATAATCTGTTCGGTTTGAATTTTTTCCAGTAAACTGTTGTAATTCGTGTTTTATATTTCATATGCTTTAAATATAGTTTCTGTAGCTTAAATAATATGTAATAGCTAAATTTTTAACGAATGAAATAAATAAGTAATGCAATATTTGTAGTCAAACAGCCACCATTTAAGATGACTTCCACTGGAGATTCAACAATGACCAACTCCCTCAAATAACTAATGGTGGTGTACATCAAAATAATTGCCCGTTTTACAACGAATCTCCAATATATCGTTTTTTCCTATCACCGATTGGAACAGCTTTACACTTGTTCTAATGGAACTTTATAATTTTAATGTTTGCAATTTTTTTAGCTTTTCATGGTTGTATAGAGGACTGGTTATCATATGAAATTGAGTCCACAACTAAACTTCTTCCACATACAAAGTCAATTAGATATTAATTAAGGAGATTATACAGATGAGAAAAAAAGAGAAAAAATGTCTGTGAGATTCCCATTTCTGTATTTTTGTTATTCGGAAATTATTAATCCAACCGCTTTTCGCAACTTCATTTCATTTCCCAACCTTCCACCATATTCTATTTATAGTTTCAAGAAAACATTTAAAAGTCCCATTATTAAGAAAATACCCATTCTCACTTGCCGGTGAGCTCATTAAGCATTCATTTGAATAACATCAACGGATAGCAAAAGACTGATGAGCAGATTTTTTCAGTACTAAAACGCACCAATATAATTCGTTCCAAACTCAAATTTCGATCGACCAAAATTCATGATCCAAATCAAAAAAAACCAACCCGATAAACGGTCAACGCAATCAAAAAGGATCTTAATGATGGACGGATAACTTGGCCATATTCACTCGGGCTTGATTGTTCACAACAAAGATAGTCTACAGTCCGTACCTTCATCGGAAGGTTTACGTCCATTGTCCTGAATTTCTATTTGCCGTTTTCTTATTATAAAACTACCTTTCACACATTTTTGGAGAAGTGGACCCGAGCCGAGGTACAATAAACTGATTAGGAACGCTGATTTTCAGCTTAACAATGTTTCGACTCGACCCGGATCGTCTGTGTCGGGAATCGTTTCCCATCAGAAAAAGTTAAAAAATATAAAAAAATTCGAATTGAACACTCAACATTATCACCAAATGTCCAATATGCGCACGTGTTCATCTCATCGAAAAAACCAATGGTTATTATACCAAGATGCACTACTGGTGCTAAGTCAGTTCCTTGAGTAAAACTCGTAATCATCATTCAATGGATGAGCCTTAGCCTGTAAATTTACGAGTATGTGGTGATTACGTTGCAACACATAATAGCGTACGACGATACGGCAGTTAAAATATACTGAACACTGTTTTTTTGTTGTTGATTTCTTTGGATCGGACCGTAAAAGCAAGTCCGATCCAGGTAGGATCGATTGAAGACCAACGTCTAGAGAGTAAAAACGTCTAGAGAGTGAATATGGGCAATGGACGCCCAGGTAGGCTCTGCATGCATGCTACATGGAATCAAAATGATACGGAAAAAGAGATTGTTTTTATGATGGCAGTGAATGCATTTGTGGTGTTTTTCTTCGGTGTGACTTTACTAATTTTGATATTCACTTTCGCGTCTGTTTGCATTATTTCCGGGATGCAACCGCCACCCAAGTAGTACTTAAATTTTAGGACATGCTATGCTTAGAGATGGTTTTACTGTGGATTGAATTCGCCTATTAGGAAACAGTCAATATATCACGTCCTTCTTATTACTATCATCCCTTTTCCAAGAAGAAACTACACTCAAAAAAATTTTGGTTGAGTTTTACCCTTATAATAGTAGGAAACTGGTTTCCTACTATTAAAGATGTAAATTTACAAAAGCGCGTAAAAATAAAAATTTTTTACGACCAAATAGTGTAATTTTACCCTAAAAAATGATGCAATTTTATGGCTTTGGCGCAAAGGTGAATAGCAAACTAGTAAATTTACACTCTTTTTGCTTCAATTCACTCAAAAAAATTTTGGTTTAAATTTACCTTTATAACAGTAGGAAACTGATTTCCTACTATTAAAGATGTAAATTTACAAAAGTGCGTAAAAAGAATATTTTTTTTACGACCAAATCGTGTAATTTTACCCTAAAAAATGATGCAATTTTTTGGCTTTGAATAGCAAACTAGTAAATTTACACTCTTTTTGCTTAAATTTACAAAAAGCTGTGTATTATTGAGCTGATATGACGTAAAAGCAAAAAAAATTTGTGATTCGTTATTTTAAACGAAAAAATGAATATATTTCCTATTATTAAAGTATTAATTATAGACCCACTTTTTAGAGTGTACTCCTAATAGGAGCAATTAAATATTGGCACTTGTTCTGTTTTTTTATGAGTCTCCGCAGATTCGCATCATCTTCTTTTTATAAATTCATACGTCATGTATCTGACCACGTTTGTGGCAAGAAAGCTTCATTCAACTTCTGGAAAGCCGAATTCTTAGAATAACATGCAAAATATATTAAATGTACAGAACAAAAGTTAAATAGAATAGAAAACAAAAAACTTTGGTTTTATATCCACACACATACCTTTATTGAACGCAGACCAAAGAACAATTATTCTACTTTTTATAAAACTATATAGAACTGGTAAGTAGCATAAATAAAATACATTATGAAGTTTTAATATGCAGCGAATATTGTTTTTTGAGTTTGTTTAAACAGCTTTTTATTGATTTAATATGATCCAATTTTTCTAGCCTTCAAAGCCAAATATTTTAATTTAAGGATGAAATTTTATTTAAGAAGCCAGATATATATTCCGAAAACACATTGTGGACATCTCACACAGCTAATGTGGTAGTACCACAGACTGAGAGAGAACAACCAACGCATGAAAACAGCGTAAAAAATGCATCTACGAGCGTTTATTTGACTCCATTTAGACAGTGATGTCCAGGGAGGTAGTAGAAATGGAGTGGACATGCCCATAAGATTTACATTGAAGGGGATGGTAGTAATTTTTTAGCTACTCTTTGTCAAATCGGGTCAAATCCAAGTAGTTCCTCTCCAATTTGACAATGAAATCAAAATGGCGTAAAGGCAGCTTTAACTTGCTTTGTGCGCGAGAGGATTGAAGGGGCTAATGGTGGAAAGTTATACCGTCCGTGTCCATGGGCTGGTGATGTCATTGAACAAAATGTGCTTATACGATCCGTATAGAAACAATGAAAAATTTGTTTCCTAGGGGAAATTATCTTCTCAAGAGAGAGACTCAGAGCTGTTTATTTTCCTTCTGAATGTTTCTTCTAAAATAAAACCAAAAAAAACATGTAATATATTAACAGTTTAAACAAAGTAATATAACCTACCATATTCAAAAAATTGCAAAATTTGAAGGCCAAATACAACCTTTAGGAAATAGTTTCATGGGAGTCGGGAACGAATTATGTTCGATTTGCGAAACACCACAACGTCGTAGAAGAGCAAGATGCATAACTGACAACAATGAGAATGTTGAACCTTTACACGTGCTTATGTCAATATAATTGATAACAAAATCTTTAAAATAAACTCAAAATGTTTATTTTAAAGATTTTCAAAATGTTTATTTTTAATTTTCATAACAATATAGAATGTCTGCTCGCACGTCCCCGTTAGTAGTTCCTGGGTGCTTTTATAGAGGGGCTCTATTACACGTAACAAATTTGCGGAAAGCTTAATCAACCATGTATTTGAACCAATTGCTTCCCTTCGGTAAATGATCACGCCACGCGACTGGCATATAGGACTAGATACTGGATAATGGTGAGGTGGAGAAAATAGAAGAACGCCCTGAGCGGACTGAATTATGGAGTCTGGTGCAGGTACTATTCGTCTCTAAGAGTGGTAACAAACCATCTTCTTATTGAAGAACATGAAATAGTTGATCAGAAAAGAGCTGCTTTGTTGCATAAGGAATAATCTTTTAGCAAAGATATCACTACAGAAGCTTCGATTCATCTACCAAAAGCGCAAATCAATTTTATCAGCCAGACATAAGCTGATAGAAATAATTGAAAAAGCATTGTATGGTATAACAAATCACGCTATGTACCTTTGAGGACAAAGAATTAGCCTTTAACAATGCAAGACACCACTCACGGCACCATGCACTTCAGAGCAGAAAAGCCGCTAAAAAGCCGGCGAAATAGGCAAGTAAAGTATTAAGGTGTATTGAGGAAGCAAAGCTAAGAGTGGATTTCCACAGGAGGGGTACTATCCTCTTGCTGTAGTCTCTACTGCTTGATAATTTTCTTTAGACCCTTAACAGTTACGGGGTAAACGCACTCGGATAACATAACGGTAATATTAAGAGGTTATTGATTTGTGATCATGGTTCCCTTCTTGTCTATAAATCAGCATAGACAACGTCTATCGTCTCTAAAGCTTATCAAAGCAGAGAATAATTGGTACAGGAAACTCGATCGTTTTGCGAAATAAGGCTCCGAAAGCAGAATCAAAGTGGAATTGTTTTTGCGGGATGATTAAAATTGAAAATTTTTTTGAAAATTTTTTTTGACAACTCAGATACTTTGAGACTCAAATGCAAAATACTATGAACAACACAGTGGTGCCGTAAATCCTTAGAAAATCAACATAGTTATATTCACCAGAAAAAAAAAACGTTTTCCTTGAGCAGCTAGTGTTGGCACGACCTGTGCCAGAGACTTATAGACGAGAACTATAGAGTCGAGACAAAGTTTTGACATACTATTGAGCATCCATTTGAATTGAACTCTATAAATTTGAGCTATGTACTATTCATCGTACAGTTTCAAGGTGAGCTCCCTATATAGGTGTATTCCAAGATATTTCAGTTCGTTACTTTGAGGTATAGGTCTAATGTTTAGATATGCTTGAGGACAAGTCTGTTTTAGCAATGTGAAAGTAACGTGGATGCATTTGATTTTGTTCATTCGGACTCTCCATTTTGCTAGTCATTTTCCAAGAAGTGGGATCTAGGCTATTTGGGGTGCCTCAACTGGATCTGAATCAGTACATAGCATGACCACGTCATCCGCAAAGGTAGCTGTAATTATTTGGTTGCTTATTGCGAGATCAGAAGTGAAGATTGTGTAAAGTGCCGGTCCCAAAACACTTGCTTGATATACACCAGAATGCATACGTTATTTAGCGGAAGAAATTATCTAGATTTCCCTCGCCTTTTGATCGAAGAGCAGAAGTTGAGGCAGTTTTTAGGACTCTTACAGCAAGGTTTGCTGTGGAAGGTGATTCATTTTTGTGTCTTGTGGCGGAGCGTAGGTCCAACATTACACCCCCGAATGAAAAAGACCCAGTATGGAGTCAGTATCGTTATCTGTGAAAAAACGTGGATCCATCATTAAACTCCCGGAAAAAAGAGGAGGCAGCTTTAGTGAAAGCTAAAGCTCAACACTCAGCTGATAAGGTTCTTGAAAAAGTTTTTTCGGCTGTTAAGGCATTTTGCTTGTTGATTTTTTGCATGAGTGACACACAATCAATGCTGCTGCAACCTGTTGAATAAAACGAAGGCGCAAAAGACGAAGTCGACATATTCGAGATGTCATTCTTCTCGATGACAACGCGAGGCTTATTACTGCAGCTCTAACAGTCTGAAAACTTAACAAAATGCATTGGGCTGCATTTGATCATCTTTACAGGCCAGACTAATCACCCTGCGATTTTGATTTGTTTGGACCACTTAAAGAAGCTATAGGATGGCAGCGATTCGAAGATGATGTAGGAGTGGAGGGGTTCGTGCGCAATTGACTCCTGACGCAAACAACTTCATTCTACGATACTGGTATAAGAAAGTTTTCTTCTCGTTGGGAAAAATACATTTCTGTAGTAGAAAGCTGTGTATAAAAATAAATGATGTTTTTTTAATAAATAATTTTAAAATATAAAATAAATTATATAATAAATCCATCTTTCATAGATTCGATATCTTTTCATATGCATAAGCTGGGAATCTGTACTCCGTTATCTAGGAAGATGCTAGCAAAGAAGGTGTAAACATTGGTGAAAATGATCTTCCGGTTTCCATTATCAGTTCAAAGGTGGCAAAGTCTAAGCTCATTGAGACTCTTTCATTGGATAGATGATCTGTTATACGCTACCTAGAACAGTCGCCTGAGTTTTTTAAATACTGGCTATTTTCACTCGGTTTGCTCTTATTTTGATTTCGATACTTTATATGCTGAAAAAAATTCTTTTAATTCAATCTACTATACAAAAAAGCTACTAAAAATGAATAATATACTATCAGCTTAGTGTTATGCATCGAATTGTATTGGTAATCAGCCGGATAGAAGTGGAAAACCAAACATACCTATTTCGGCATGTTTTAACTGTATACTTCCCATTTTTCAAGAAAAAGATAAAAAAATCCTTGATAATTTCTATCATATATTCTATTATATATTTTAATCCTGCACAGGTTCTATTAATACTCGTCAAAAAAACGTCGCCAATATGATGCGACGCAAAAATGTTTTAGACATAATTTCTTAAGTGATTTTAACTCTTGAAAAAAATTCTTCAAAATTAAAACATAAAAAATTCAACTAAAGATATTTCGAAATAAGATGATTGCTTTTCGATTTTTTCCGTTATATTACCAGTACGATTCGATATCACTCATCAAATTCATAGCCTACCTACATCAGT
This sequence comes from Nemotelus nigrinus, assembly GCA_947369275.1. Lineage (NCBI taxonomy): Eukaryota > Metazoa > Arthropoda > Insecta > Diptera > Stratiomyidae > Nemotelus > Nemotelus nigrinus. Next base: position 23,834,399 of record OX376372.1, on the reverse strand, counting down.
TTCCCAAACTTTTTATATCCAGTAGCAAAAACATTCTTGCCAAAACACAAATAACGGCGCTTGTAACATTTAAAATTTCACTTCGCACAAATCATATACAATTCGATGTCTTTAACTGACTTTTAATTGCTACCGCCAATATCGATGGTAAGACCAGCATATTGTTCCATGGTCGTCAGCAGCCGCAGCAGCAGCACCGTTGTCCTCGTCGCCGCAACACTAGTAAATACCGTCCCGTGCCCATGGACGTACGTAGGAAGGAAAAACAAACATCAACCTGATCACGATCTACCTGTCATTGCGTCTTGAACGTCTTGAATAGTTCGAATGGCTTCCAGTCGTTATGGTCTCAGTCATACTACGGTCGTACTATAAACATACGTATACTACGAATGCATACTGATTTCTTCCCTTTTTGCTTGCACTGTCTTATTGGGCCGGTATCGTGTTCGTCGTCGTCGCCGCCATGGTCTTCCTTCTTGCGTTGCCTGGTACCAATCTGTGTTTACGCTTTACTACTAATAAGGTATTTCCTTTATTAAATCAGCATAAGCGCCAAGATCCGAAGCCTACGGTTATTACACCATCCATCCAATCAGCCGCACTCGTACCCGTTTGCCAGGCGAGAGGTGAACGGTGGTGCTGCTTGACTGCATTGCATCGCGATGCATTCATCAGTATGTGGTGATCTTATCGTATACTATCCGGCATCGTTCCCTCGTCTTTTCATCTCCCGGGCTCTGTATTTTTCTTGTGTTTTTCCTTGAATGTTCGTGCCGGTAAGGTAATCTTACCTTTTGGTTAGTAGCAGCGAATTGGTATTACTGAATGTATTATCATTACCAGTTGGAATGATGGAAGACTATAAAGTCAAATAAATAAGATTATTCTGTTAGAATAGTGTCGTTTATTTAAATCATTATGCTGTCGTGAAGGGTATTATTAATCTAATAGTGTTAAATATCGGCTACCATTTGTATGGGCTAATAGTCAGCATTTACAAAAAATATTTGAGTCGCAAATGTATCTCATCACAATCATTTTCCGATGAGAATCATAGATACTCCAATTTTCCCCAACATAAAAGCAAAAATCTCAAGTAGACTCAAAATCTTATCTTTACCAAAGCAAATTTTGGAGCTTTTCCATCAGAAAATATCTGCCTAACTAAAAGAGGGCAGAGTTCAGTTCCACCAACCGCGTCTTTAAATACGAATTCCCTCCGAACTCAATCAAATAATATGTACATAGAAGAGTTGATGTTGCATCCTTCGGAAGAAAATATTTGAAACTTTATCTGAAAATCAAACTTCTATCAAAAAAACCATTCATCATAATCCACACTGGGCGCTATATCAGATCAAATCATATCTGCCTCCAGATATACAACACACGCTGATGCTGCTGCTACGCTCGCTTAAAAGAAGCATGCAACAAAAAAGAGGGCAGGTGTGTCGATCGTGTGAGAACCACGTTCCAAAGCATTTTCTCACGATCGCGTTGGGTCTACCTGAAGAGACGGGATGTTGAATAAATAATTGACCTTTTTTGTGGCAAGCCTTGTATTTTTTTCTTCTTCTTCACTTTTCTCCTTTGCTCTCCGTATATTTTCTTATCCACCGTCGGTCGTCATGTCTTGCTTCTTTTTGGTCGTCTGTATTGCTTGCTTCTTCCACGTCTTCCGTCCCTGGCATAGTGTCCAGGCAATTCTTGTTGTACTGCTCAGTGCTGCTTATTGCTGGCTGAGACATCCGATCGACCGACAGACCGAAAAGTCTGTGTTATAGATGTTATTATTACTTGGTGCAATCAAAAGATTCAGTGGTTTTTGTTGCTGCCGCCGTTGCTGTTGTTGTTTTGCTGGTTGATGTTGTGTTTTCGTGTTTTTCTTGTACTTCTTTGTTGAAAGAAGACTTTCTTAACTCCTCGCCTGTCTCGTTCTTCCCGTGGCACTGGCCTGCTTCGCCGCATTGTATCTTATGATGGGAACGATACTTTCAAGAGTGTTCATGGCATTAGGTCAGTTCTGACCTGATTATTGTACACGTACAGTCGCAGCAGCAGACGTTTAATCGAGTTCAAATGAAAATGTCATATTCACCAGTGCTGAACAATACCGGAGAGATATGGCGTACACGTGCCAAGCGCTTGGCAAATTGAATTTCAAATCGATCGATCGAAAGTTCAGTGACTACTACGACCGATCGCTATTGGAATTACGCCGTACGATGATAACTTGGTTGGTGGAAGCGTTTGATGATTTGCGTCATAATGCTGGCGTAAGTGATTAGTCATCGATGATTTCACCAATGACTCGGTCATCGGCTGACTTTGTTTTAAGGCTTAAGATGATCTGGGAATTTGAAGTTGAATAATCAATGCAACCATGCCAATTAGCAGGTAACAAAGTGAGTTCCGTTCAGTGTTTCGAAAACTCGCAACATTTTTCTGCAATGCGTTTGCAAGAATGATTCGATCGAAAATTCAGTGGAATGGTGAGCGAGTTTCCAATAGGATGTAAGGTTTCTATCTATACATCGAACCAAATATGGAATCGAAATCTAATGACGTAGGTGAATTCTTTCATCGTTTTGCGTCTTCTTAATTTTTTTACTCAATCTAACAAAAGCTTTTATCTACAGCAATACTGCTACATACTATCTGACATCTAACCACCGAAATGTTTAAATGACGCACCAATTTATGTCGGCACATGCAACCAACAATACATATCCTTGGAAAACGAAGAGTTCAAAATCACCATTTAACCACTTCGAAAACAAATGGAGTCTCAGATGATGCGGCCTAATTAATTCTTCAAGATAAAATAACTTTTTCAGCTTACTCCGCCACGCATCGAATATGCTTTTATTTTGAATTTAAATTGTTCTCAAAAAGACAATTTACATATTAGTTTCGTCGAAAGTAAATCATTGGATAAATTTCAGGTGGGCTTGAATGACTCCGCTAAGAAATTATGTTTGACATGTGGACAAAATATTTGCTAAATAGATTATCATGTGTATCTGTAATGTTGCTAATGTGACAGGTTTTCGACTATAAAGGAGATACATACATGTACCTCCCTATGTGAGTATATAAGTATGATATTCGATTCGAACACTGGTTAGGCTAAATTCTATTGAATCGGTCAAGAAACGTGTCGCTAATTCTGTTGAAACGGTAATTTATTGAAACTTTTCACGTCGATTGCTTGATATTCAATAAATTTATGTGACTGGGATGAAGCAGGTGCGAGAACTTTTAAAAGCAATCGTTTATATATTTTGTTTTTCTAATTGATGAATCAATAGTACCTAAATCAATTAAAAACACGAGCCAAGCCTGAGATCTTAGATAAGGATTTTTTTATTTCGGTCAAAGATTCTATAGAGTTCTTCAAAATGTTTCTTTTAACGAATTACAAAACATCCGATTTATCAAATCAATCGCGAACAATGAGGCTTTTCTGACGAAATGTTAAGCTCTTACTCAAGGTTGGACCTTGGATAAGTGCACATGGTGCAATTGCACCAGACACTATCAAATAAAATAGAGACCAAACGTAAAGACTTACATAATTTTTCCCAAAAAATTAATCTAAAGTCACTTGTGGTAACTTCATTTGAAGGGATTATTTAACATAGTTAGAAGTGTTTTGTTTGACTCGTATATGTGCCGTTTTGTTCCACAATTTGTCCTCAGGTCAGAAATAGTTTTAGAAGTCCTGGTCCTTATTAACGAAAAACTTGAATCAGCGGTTTTTACAATCTTCTATTGAGAAAAATATCTTATTACCAAGGAAGTTTTGCAATGACTCATATACAGTGGCTCACAGCTTATTTGATACAGTGCTTCTTTAAAAAATTAAGTTGCAATAACTCAAAACATAATAACAATATCAAAAAAATTTGAACTCCATTTTGAAGGCAATTGTTTGTTGTTTATTAAACAAGTTTATATTTGTTACAAAGTTGCTGTTTTACATCTTAAAAAACAAAAAAACTAAAAGTAATAACAAATTTCATGTCACAGCTTATTTGATACAGTTTGATTAAACATTAAAATTGTTGTGAATTATGAGGTTTCCAGTTGATTTCAATACTTCGTATGATAGCCCTTAGACTTAAGCAGAGCCTGGAGCCTATTCGGCATTGAATCAACGAGTTTTTTTGTGATGTCAGGAGTAATTTTTTGCCATACCTCTAGCAGTGCTTTCTTCAGGTCTTGTTTATTAGAAATCTTGTGTTTTCTAATGTTGTTATCCAACAAAGTCCACAGATTCTCAATGACGTTCATATCTGGTGACTGTGCCGGCGGAGACATCAAATGAGGGCAATCCCAAATTGGCCAGGACTGCACAATTCCCGACTTTTGGTTTGGATCGTTGGCTTGGTACAACCGAAATTGGTCGCGAACACCCAGTTTTTTAGCACTTTGCAGCAAATTGTTTTTGAGTACATCAAGGTACTTTGTTTGGTTCATTGTTTCCTCAATAAACTTTAAATTTCTGACTCCGGCTGCGGACATGCAGGCCCAAACTATCACATTACCACCACCATGCTTCACAGTAGCTTTGAGGTTCTCCTTGTTTAGCTCAGTGTTTGCCTTGCGCCAGACATATGACATTCCGTCGGAGCTAAAAATGTTAAATTTGGACTCGTCCGCAAAAATAACCGTATTCCAGAACGCGGATGGCTTTCCCACATGCTCTTTGGCAAAGGCAAATCGGCTTATTGTATTTTTTTTGGAAATGAATGACTTCCTACGAGCTACTCGCCCGTTGAAATCATGGTCGCGAACCACTCGTCGGACGGTTTCAGCACTACATGACTTCCTTAACTCACGATGAACCTCAGTCACCAATTTTGGAGCGGAAATCTTTGTGTTTGCTTTCACTTTCCTTACAATGTATCGTTCGTCGGATACGGTGAAAATATTGTTTGGCGCATTTCTCCTCTTATTTTCTACCCGATTTTCGTGTACGAAGCGCTCAATTATGTGCTGCACTGTAGAGACATTCAAATTCACACTTTCAGCAATTTTTCGAACACTTTGTCCTTTTTTAAAGTGGTTTAATACCAATTCACGCTGTTCAATTGAAAATTTTAATTTTAAAATTTTGGCTCATTTTGGCACTTCAGCTTACAATATCTTGCTAAAAATTACTTAAGCCAATGTCTAAACACAATCAAAAATTCAAGAAACAAGTTTATTCGCATTGAATTGTCTGTATCAAATAAGCTGTGAGCTGCAATTTTTCTGCGCCAGTGTTATTTCTCTTTTACCGGACGCCGAGGAATATTGCTGGAACATTTTTTGTTTGCATTGTATTCGTTGAATATGCATCTAGTCAAATGCGTTTAAATTTTTTGGATAGGGTTCTTAATTTCAAAGTTTGATTTGCATTTTTAAATAGTCACTGTATCAAATAAGCTGTGAGCCACTGTAGATAGTTATCGCTTGGTGCCAGGTCAAGTATATTAGACGGATACGTCAAAACATCCCAACCAAACTCCCGGAGTTTTTGGCGAGCCCCTATGGACGTCACTTTGAGGAACCAAACTCCTCTCCTATTGCCCAATTATAGCTGCTAATGGTTGATCGATATCTTCAATCTACTATATCTATATCGACATCATCTACTGTCCAATTGTTGAGTAGAGGTATTTGATTTATGTAGTTTTTAGTTATAATTTAAGCTAAAAAATAATGTCATGGATTGTAAAAGGACAATGTCCGTAAATGAATGTAACTAAGTAATTTAGTGTTTTTGCTATAAATTTATGCTATAAATTTACATTACTAAGCTTTTGGCTCTGCATCTGAAACGATAGCATAAATTGTACTTTAGTTACATGTTTAATCAAAATACCAAACATTTTTGCAACTATTTACAGCTGCTCAGAAATAGAAAAGGTTTAGGGGAGAGTCCCCCAAGGTGGACATCCCCCCCAAGGTGCACTGAAAGAAAAATCTTGGTATAATCAACCATTTTCCTTAGTTGTTTTTGCGTCAACTACGGGCTATGGTTAAAACAACCATAAAAAAATAGTTGATTACTTTTATGCACCATGACGCGTGGTTGATAAACAACGTCCGTGGTGCAAAAAAGTACTGGTTCAGGCGGTAACGATGTATTGGTATATTTTTCTCTAAATGCTTGTATCATTAGAGGAGCATTGATAAGCTATAAACCATAGCAACATAATCCATCCAAGCCTTAAATAGAAACAAGACGTGAGACGTGAAATTGAGTTCATATGCATAGCTGCAAGCTGCAGCATCTATAAAAACAATTGAAACTGCTAAACAATTTCAGGCATTGGGACAATCGTATTCGTTTTCGGGACTCCCTGTTTTATAACAGTGATCTGCAAACAGAAGACTTATATTTTGTGGATAGAAGAAGGGAAATATAAAGGCTTCACAGCATAACATGAATATGAATTATATCGAACAGCAAACCGAACACAATTTTGCCATGTAGCATATGAAACTTCTATGATAGAATAGGAGTATGAGTATGAGGAGTATGAAAAATCAACAGTTTGCCTTTTTTGCATCAACTAGGGCTGTAGTTAAAACAACCATAAGAAAATAGTTGATTACTTTTATGCACCATGACGCGTGGTTGATAAACAATTTCATTCGGAGCATGAAAAACATCCACATGTTGAAACCATTCTACTTTGCGTAGAGTAATTCCAAAGACGTTGCTCACTGAATTACGTTTGTTGAAATCAACTATTGCGAAGTAGTTTAAGTACCATAAAAACAGTTGATAATTCGAAACCTTGAAGTTTTGAGTGAATTGATGAAAAATTTTCTATTTATCAACTAATTTTCGTGGTTATGAAACAATTAAAACAGTTGATTTCATGAACGTTGCGATATTTTTTGTACAACCAGAACCAACTACTTTTATATCGTTAAATTAACTATATTAACATAGTAAAAATAACTATTTTCCGTAGTTCGTTTAACGATTTTGAATGAATCGTTGCAATACTATTAAAAATAGTTGAACCAACCAAGAGTTTTTCTTTCAGTGTGGACATCCCCCCAAGGTGGACACCCTGGGATTTTTTTTTTGTGTCAGGTGGTAGCACTGTGTGCTTTATGTCGTTATTACAGTTTGCAAATAAGCAGTTTTTAGCTATGTCATGAAGTGTCTAGTCATGCACTGAAAGAAAAATCTTGGTATAATCAACCATTTTCCTTAGTTGTTTTTGCGTCAACTACGGGCTATGGTTAAAACAACCATAAAAAAATAGTTGATTACTTTTATGCACCATGACGCGTGGTTGATAAACAACGTCCGTGGTGCAAAAAAGTACTGGTTCAGGCGGTAACGATGTATTGGTATATTTTTCTCTAAATGCTTGTACCATTAGAGGAGCATTGATAAGCTATAAACCATAGCAACATAATCCATCCAAGCCTTAAATAGAAACAGGACGTGAGACGTGAAATTGAGTTCATATGCATAGCTGCAAGCTGCAGCATCTATAAAAACAATTGAAACTGCTAAACAATTTCAGGCATTGGGACAATCGTATTCGTTTTCGGGACTCCCTGTTTTATAACAGTGATCTGCAAACAGAAGACTTATATTTTGTGAATAGAAGAAGGGAAATATAAAGGCTTCACAGCATAACATGAATATGAATTATATCGAACAGCAAACCGAACACAATTTTGCCATGTAGCATATGAAACTTCTATGATAGAATAGGAGTATGAGTATGAGGAGTATGAAAAATCAACAGTTTGCCTTAGTTGTTTTTGCATCAACTAGGGCTATAGTTAAAACAACCATAAGAAAATCGTTGATTACTTTTATGCACCATGACGCGTGGTTGATAAACAATTTCATTTGGAGCATGAAAAACATCCAAATGTTGAAACCATTCTACTTTGCGTAGAGTAATTCCAAAGACTTTGCTCACTGAATTACGTTTGTTGAAATCAACTATTGCGAAGTAGTTTAAGTACCATAAAAACAGTTGATAATTCGAAACGTTGAAGTTTTGAGTGAATTGATGAAAATTTTTCTATTTATCAACTAATTTTCGTGGTTATGAAACAATTAAAACAGTTGATTTCATGAACGTTGCGATATTTTTTGTACAACCAGAACCAACTACTTTTATATCGTTAAATTAACTATATTAACATAATAAAAATAACTATTTTCCGTAGTTCGTTTAACGATTTTGAATGAATCGTTGCAATACTATTAAAAATAGTTGAACCAACCAAGAGTTTTTCTTTCAGTGTGGCTGTTTGTCCGCCGCGCCACATACTATGAAAAATTTGCTCTGGAAGTTTCGAAGAAGCTTCGTAAAAGAGTGACAATAGTATCAAAAACTGTGATTCCGAAAAGGTAAATACCATTTTGACTCTGCTTACGTACTAGACAAACATATTCCAAACAGATTTGCATGATGCTGTGAGTGGAAATTTTCTTTTGTTTTTGCCAATGATATTGCGAAAAGATCACAAGGTGGACACTTTTTTTACCACAAGGTGGACACTTGCTTTTTTTATTAAACTGTGTGCACAAACGATATCATTTATATTTATGAATGTTGAGAGTGAAATATAGTCACAGGTATGTGAGCAGTGTTCGTAGCTAGAGATGAAGCGTATTTACTGGAACAGCTATTTTTTTGGAACAGCTAGTACCTAGTATGAAATTCAAAAATACTAGGTACGAGTATTTTTATGAACTATACATGTAATCAGGAATTTACTCAATAAATTTCCTCCATTTGATTCATTTCAATCAAACAGTGAAAATTACCTATACCTAGTATGTGAAAATCCTAGTATGGCCTAACTCTTTCCCCTTGCAATGCCGCCCTTTGCGTCAGCAGTTTTGCATCGTGCGAAGATGTTAACTTACAACAACAATTTTCAAACATATTTGTTGCTGAAACTACTGTCTAGATAATTTTCGACATCTATATATTTCAATATCTTTTTCCATTCATATGTTGGTAATATTCGTTATTACCTAATAAAACACAAAATCTGAACCAACGCGAAAATCTTTGAGGAAGTCAAAACCACCAGCTAAGCAAGAATCTTCAGAAGAAGATGTAGATTTTTGTATAATTTGTTTGAAAAATATGCCTTCAACCCATATGAAATTCAATTCGATTGCGTGCAACGAATGTAAAAGAGAAGTGCACTTGAAATGTGTCAAAATGCGGGGCTCTTGGTACACTTGCCCTCAGTGTAACTCTGATGATTCAGACTAAACTTTTATTTTTTGTCTATTTTACGCTTGCTGTTCGTTTTTTTTATAATAAATTTCTTTTTCATAAGCATCCGATGTAATTGCAAATGAAAAACATTGAACATTGAATGAAATTATCAAAATTTGATATTTTGGATTATTTTTCCAACTTTTGCAGTGGATTTTTAAATTCGAAATTTTGGCGTATTTTGGCGTAATTTTGGCGTAATTTTGGCGTAATTTTGGCGTAATTTTGGCGTTAAGCAACTTCTAAGCAGTTTTTCACGCTAAGGACTGAGTACAATTCTTGCTTATTTTCGAGCTAAATTTTCGCCGAATCAAATTTCACGTGAAATTTTGTATGAAAATTTCATGTGAAATCGAAGACAGTACTAAGCTTAAACTGTTGTAATGTCAGATTTATTGAAATCAATGCAAAGCTAAAAAAAAATTATTTTTATATATTTTGTTCTTTTCCTGGAACTTTTAATATTTTATTCATTTAATTTTTTGCTTGAATGTGAATATTTGTTTTTATAAAAGAATGAAAGAAATATTTATTACAAATTATGTTTTATAACTTGTTTTGATGACAGCTGTCTTTATCGGAAAACTTTTATCGATATGGAAAAGTTTACGAAATGTAAGTACTGCCATGTAATTATTTGACTTGATGGGAAATGTTACTTACATATTAGTAGATTTATTTAAAGTATATAAATATTCAAAACGAGATTTTTAAACAGACTTTTCATAAAAGCGTTAAACACCTATATCATGACAATTTAAACTTCGATGGATGTTTTTAAAGGTTTATAAATAATACTAAAAGGTTTTAATGAAAATAGTTCCTCTTAAAAGCCCTTATATAACTTTACCTATATTTGCAGCTTTATAATATTTTGAAAAAAATATTGCAGAAAAGTAAATATATTCAAAAGTAAACAGAAAAGTAAACAAAAAAAATCGTTTATGAGATTGATGGTTCTCTTAAAGATTCTTCCAGAAATTCAAATATTGGTTGAACGGACATAATGCCAGTTTAATAATAAGTTGGTTACGTTATCGATAAGTAAGGTGATTAGGTTCCTTATAAGGTTCATTGATCTCATGCCCAGCTATCGATTATTTGCAAAATGTTTAATTATCTGTCCTGCCAAGACTACATTGGTCCTGCCACGGAAAAAGAGTCCATCCTAGGTACCAAAGCCAAACGGAGCTCAATCTGATAGAAATGGCAATCATGAATTAGTTCACAATATATAGAACCAATAGAGATTTGCAAAAGGACGGTGCGAATGTGACTACTGGACACTCCAAATCACTGCCTGTATTTTCGAATCTCACATTTATGTTCACACATTGTGATTCCTAATTTTGATAGATATTTGTTAATTATTTATTTTTATTGTATTAATATCCAAAATTAGGAGCGTTTAGCCTTAAATATAACTAGTTCTGAAAACTCTAACTCATTCATATAAATTTAATTTTGAAACTTTTGAGGACCATCCCAACGATTCACGATCATTTTGCAATTTATTTTTAGCTGAAATTTGCCAGGTTTAAACATATGAATATGAATAAAAGCATGAACAATATTTCTTGAAACAAAACATTCAAACAAACCTAACTTTCAAGTGAGCTTACTCAACAACGCCAACAAGTGCACCACTATTTGAATAATGATAACATTCAAAGTCAACTCAGTCAACAGTTCCCATCAGTTCATGTCCAATTACCGACACGGGTATCACAAATTACAAATTCCGATACACAGCCAACATGCATAAGTCAAAAGCGGAACTGCAAGAAGTGGCCTGCGTCTTGGATTTAACAGGGAGCCCAAGATTGTACCCCTGCATCGCATTCCTCCAGTCATCGTGCCAAGAGTGTGTCCATCTCGTTGCATGCATCATGACGATTACGATGCCAAGTGCAAGACAAAACGAACGCTAGCAACACATCACGTCCAGCGTCAACCCTTCGCTGCCATTCAAGAAGGGTGCGTGGACGTCAAGTACAAGAAAAGAAATCTCTCGCGATCAAAGCCCTTCGACATGCAACGCAACCACCGAGGAAAAAATGCTGCACATTATACCGATCTTGGTTCGCATTCGAAGCGCATACACGCCACGCTACGCCACAGCACTTTGATCCGAGCCCGGACTGAGGCCTGCCTGCGTCCTCTCCGTCGAGGCTGAGCTGCGTTGAGCTGTGAGGGCCAGCTGCTCGAGTCATATCAGAACCTTTGGCAGGTGGGCACAGCAGTGTGAGAAACTGAGTCCGAAAGTGTTTCCCACGGTTCCGTTTGAATAGGGGCCCTCGAAATCCTTACAGAAGTCGCTCTGGCGTACGGGGAAACCAAGACGGAACGAAGATCGTCATGCCGTAAACAAACGTAGGGTGAAGGAAGGGTCTAGTATATATATCAAAGGGCCAAGATGATTTCGAATTCAATTGAAGTTCATATTTCGACCAAGAGACATCGAATTCAGTTTCTTCCGCTCCGGTTTTACAAATATAGTGTTCTTAAGAAAGAGATAATTTCACAATCGAAAGAAAAGCACCTTATATAATGGCAACAATAGCTCGCAACATGGAAATGTCGAAGACATACCAATATCGAAAAGTGATGAAACCCATGCTGGAGAGGAAGCGACGAGCTCGAATCAACAAGTGCTTGGACGAACTGAAGGATTTAATGGTTTCAGCCTTGGAGTCGGAGGGCGAGCATGTTACGCGCTTGGAGAAGGCAGATATCCTCGAGCTGACCGTTACCCATTTACAGAAACTCAAGAGCCAGCGAAAACTCAGTGGATACAACCCAACATTGGGTCAAGCGGAGGGGTTTCGATCCGGATACATCTTTGCAGCGAACGAAGTCTCGCGCACGCTATCACGAATTCCAGGCGATTATGTGTCCCTCGGGAGCCAAGTGATGGGTCATCTGCGTCAGAGATTGTGTCAAATCCAGCCACCTACCGTCAAAGTTTCTCCTTTCACACCACTCACGAATCCGCTTTCGATTCAATGTGGAAACTACTCAACTTCATATTCAGTCCCGCTATCACCGATATCGTCGCGATCGAGCATCTTGGATAGTCCCAGAAGTGAACCTGCGCAACACCAAACGGATCTACGCTGCTACAGTTCCGAGCCTGAAGAAAGTGTATGGCGACCGTGGTAAATTGACAATGCTCAGCAGTTGCTTAACTGGAGAATTGCGGCTAATGTACTTGAGTAACTTCTCAGAAATAACAACAGCATCCAAGAGCTTCCAAGACTGTAAACCATTAATTTCGTAAAGCTTTAATACAATTATTTGTGATAGAAATTATAAGAGAATTTAGTTAATAGATAGTTTTCTAGTATGTATAATAAACGTAAAATTATGTTCATGTTTTCAGAAAAAAATAAAATTTATATTCATTGAAAATTATTATTTTCTTTGGAATATTTTTGCTTTTCTTTCAGTATTCGATATTTTTAACAATAGGATGTTGAATCTGAATCAAGATATGCAATTTCAAAAAAGCTACATTGCATTCAAAGCGACTGAAGTTTTAAAAGAATAAAATAAAGATTTCATTAGTCCCTTCAACTTACTCCCTCCACCATTTGGTATGGAAAGTGGTGTGCATTGAATTATAGAATAATTAGTCTTGATTAGTATGAAGTGTTTTTTTTATTAAGAGCAAGTAAGTCACTTTGAATTCGGATTTTTATAATTCAGCAGTTTATAATTTAGCAATGCATAAATTCACATATCGCCATCCCCCAAACTATCAACAAAAATCATATACAAAAGTCCTTTTTACTGATATTCGCAGGATATTAGCTATTTTTTTAAACAAATTTTCAGGTACTGCTATATTTATTTTATAGAAGAAATTTGACAAAAGCAAGCATGCAAATAAAAACTGATAATGTTTTAAGCTTGGCTATGGAACCGTTTTGGAATTTTTTCCCTCAACGTGAGCGCTATCGTTATGCAAACCACAGGATATGTTGATATTTTTGAGGAACAAACATGTGTGATTTTTCAAGAAGAGAACGGTTTTTAAGAACTGTAGGTTTTTCAACAAATTACCCAGTTTTCAAGCCCCCGAAATTTTTATTTGCGAGAAGTCACAACCGGATCGCCAAATCAATGTAAGGTTCACTGACTGAGATCTAATGATTCGCGAGTGCTGCTCTGAGTTTTGCACCCATACTCCGCTTTTGACAGTGAGCGGTGTTGCACTCAGCTTCTAAAACTAGCCATACGTGCATGTTATGTATAATAATTCCGATGAGTCCGCCCTAATCAGTGAGCTGCTTCAGGGATGGGTATATATATATATATATATATATATATATATATATATATATATATATATATATATATATATATATATATATATATATATATATATATATATATGTATATATATATATATATATATATATATATATATATATATATATATATATATATATATATATAAAAATGTATATATATATCATCAAAAAAATTCTGTGACTATTTCTCAGAAACGCGCCATCTGATTGCGGTGAAATTTTCAGGATACATTGATGTATATGCAGAATAGGTTCAGGTTTCACTAAATGCTAAATATTTTCTACCCTTTGGTGCCAGCGGTCATTTTAGTGATATGTTAAGTATCCTTATAATTCTATCAAAAAATAGTTTTCAAAAATACTAATTTAGCAAAACGAAATTTTAAGTCCTATGTGTGCGCTAGGTTCCTAAAATAAGATCGAGAAAATTTGGAAAATTTTGAATTGCGATAACTTTTGACAGTGTTATTAAACCATTGTGAAACTTACAGGACATATTGATACTGTCAATTTGTAGTTTTCAATGAACGTGCTGGCAACCCTGTTGCTACGACTAGCACTGTAAGTGAAAACTTTCAAATCATCGATCTTCCTGAAAAACTTACGCTTTTTAGATAAAGAGCAACTCATATTTAAATCTTATACTTTGTCCACGCAGCCAAAGTAAAATTTTGGAAGCTCCATTTCGGACAAGAACGGCTACTCTTCCCCAATTCACCCATATTTTTAGCATCCGGAACTTCTGCACACGGGAACTTACGACCCGATAATAAGATCCAACTAAAATTCGCAAAATGTATTGGCTTTGCTTAAGACTAGGTCTGAAAGAATATATTTTGAAATATGAGTAACCCTGTGCCAGTGGTGCCATCTTGAAAAATTGAATTCTGATCCAACGAAATTCATCCAGTAGCTGAACTTTACTCTAAGCCACATTTGGTAAAAATGTAATTGAAAAATTAGGCTGGAGATGGTAGCTATGGTACTTTCGTGTCTTGAATCTTGAAATTTCGTTCAGCAAAATAAAGCTTTTTGCCCCATAACTTCCAGAGTAGTCATGAAATCAAAACGAAATTCATATGGTAAATAGACATTATTGCAGACTATATGCAGCATGAATCTAATTGGAAACCCAGATTCATACTGAATATTGTGAAAAAGACCGATAGTTTGTGTGGCCAGTTTCCAGTATCCAGGATTCCTTTTGTTGCGAAAAAATGGCTTTGATATCGAACTGGTGATGAAGGCACAAGTTAGTTATATTATCTGAACCAGAATATATTTTTCTTTTTTAGACTGTGGACTTAGCTTTTTACTTCTTAAACGGTAATGCGGAATCGGGTCCTCCCTTTGAGCTTTGTTATGTAAGAGATGTGTCGTGGCCTACTCGGTGCGTCATTTTACTTCAAGATCGTCGACCGAAGAAGTGCTGTCTTAGAATTGGAGTTCTGATAAATCCACAAAACCCTCGACTTTTTTGGATCACTATATTTTAAACCGGAGGACACGTGGATGGGTGGCATAAATGGCTTATTTTTCATTCTCAAATACATAGAAATTTTTCAAATTTTGCTACTATCAGCATCAAGGCTACTCATTAGGTTCTTGAATTCCCTAATCAGGTTACGAGTGACATTCGATAACCGATTCGCTTCTTGCTTCAGTCTGGGGTAGCCAGTTGTTCTAGTTCGTTTTTGAATGTGGTTTCTCCTTTTATGATGATTTCAGTGGAATAAGGGAGATCATAGTACTCTTGATTGTCCTTAACCGGAGTTTCGGTAGTGATGGTATCTTTGGCATTAGAGATTTTTTTGGTGAAGAGCTCAATAGTTTTCTTTAAATCTCTTGTCGTTATTCGCACTTGTATGAACTCATTGGACAAAAAAATGTGGAAAACTTGCAAGTTGGTAGTTATTTTCTCTTTAATTGAGTCATTTATGAAGATATCTTTAATTTAAAATATTTGGCTATACTTCAAAGTGAGTGGGCTCGTCGAGGATATGCTTACAAGAGGCATTATCTGCAGTAAAACTGTAAAAGACTCTCACTGCTTGGTTATTTCTTACTGATCTCCATGCGCGATTGCACTGAAAAAAATCCACATGACGCCAAGAGCTATGTAACATAGCGCATTATTTATGGTCCCATACGCCATGTACACAGTACTCTGAGCTATGCAATATGGCTCCCAGCGCCATAATGTCAGAATCTGCATAGCGCTGGGTCCTATGTAACACGGCGCAGCATTTATGGTCCCACACACTATGTACATAGTACCCTGAGCTATGCAGTATGGCTCCCAGCGCCATAATTACATGGCGCAGAAATTATGGCCCCACACGCTATATTACATAGTACCATGAGCGATATTGTATGGTTTCAGTTGTCATATTGTATGAACATCTTCATTAGCCGCCTTGTATACCCGCAGTGGATTGATTTGAGATAAGTCGATCCGATCACAAAATTTCACTGGATCGGATCCACTTGGGCGTTCAAAGACGCGGATCGAGGGATTAAGAATTGAAAAATTCGAAGCCCACTTAAGTTCTATTCATATATGTGAACGAAATTGAGTGCGGTTCGATGCGATATACTTCTATTTAGTAGAACTAGCTGAATTTTATTCGGTTAATCCGCATTAATGTAGTCGCACTAAAAACCTACTTTGAAGTTTCATTTAAATCCGTTCCAAGCCAAGTCAGTCCGACTAATATACGACTAATATAATTAATAAATTATGCATCGCGATGCGCTTTATAAAAACTTTTATTGCTGTTGGAGATAATTAACTGTAATATGAGGATAATTAAGTTTACATTAAGTCTCCGTATAATGATACTTCAATGCCAATCAAAGTAAATATGATAAACTCTATATGTACTTCCAAATGTATTTCAATATATAATCTAATTATGTATAGTTATTAGGCACTCCATTACACTGAAAAAAACACATAGCGCCAGACACCATAGTTTATAGACTTCTGGCGCCATGTACATAGTCGATTTAGGGATTGTGATAAAATATAGCGCCACACGCCATAGTACATGGCGAAAAGTACATAGGAGCAGACGCTATGCTTATTGCCACGCCATGTACTATAGTCTTCCACGCCATGTACTATAGTCCTCCACGCCATGTACTATAGTCCTCCACGCCATATACTATAGTCCTCCACGCCATACACTATAGTCCTTCACGCCATGTGTTATAGCTCTCCACGCCATGTACTATAGTCCTCCACGCCAGGTACTATAGTCCTCCACGCCATGTATTATAGTCAGCCACGCCATGTAATATAGTCCGCCACGCCATATATATGGCGTGGAGGACTATACTACATGGCGTGGAGGACTATAGTACATGGCGTGTAGGGCTATAAGCATAGCGTCTGCTCCTATGTACTTTTCGCCATGTACTATGGCGTGTGGCGCTATATTTTATCACAATCCCTAAATCGACTATGTACATGGCGCCAGAAGTCTATAAATTATAGCGTCTCGCGCTATGTGTTTTTTCAGTGTGTAAGAAATGAGATCTCTTGCTAAAACGGCAGGGCCTTGGTGATCGAAGAGCGTCCGAAGACCTTTGATAAGATTATATGCATAGGAGAGTCTATAACCGGAGATAGCTGTGAATTTGAGTAAACTTATTTCTTTTTGAATTGCCGTGGCTTCGACTCCACTGAGGCTCCAGATTCGTATGTTATAATGGATACAAAAACTGTTGTGCCTACTCTCCTGCTTGGTAATCTATCATTTGTATGAATGTGATAGTTGGAGACTTGGAGCTGATATCCCGGTTTCAAAAAGGTTTCTTGTAAAACTACAATGCCAATTCTGCAATCGCTCAGCAATTGCATTGGTCATACCTTTTTCGGTAGCATGGAATTCACATCACATGTAAAGATGGATATTTGATTGGCTTAATTCATTAAGCTTGAGGAAATGGAATGCATGTTGGCAAGAATTGAACAGAGAAAATGCCGTGTAACATTTTTGCCACCATAACCTTCATCATTGTATCGAGTTGCTCTTGCATGATAGCGAAGAACTACTCCACTTGATTTGGCCAGTTGGCGGGCGTCGAAAATTAAGAACTTGGAGGAATGTTGTTTTCAGCTGGTTTGATTGTGTTTATGGGAGGAACAGGGAAAACCGGAGCAGGTCTGGCTAGTTGAGCAAATAATTTTTTAATATTTTAGGGGTTTCTAGTGTCATATGATTAATGCAACTTAATTAAAAACGTAAACAATACAAATATTCAAAAGTTACATAAACAACAAAAATGCGAGCAACAAATGATCGAAATGAAATAACCATTGGGACTATATGCTTTAAACTATAAATATTTTTATTGGAATGCATTGTAGTAGAACTACTTTACTTTAATAGTATATAATTTTGTTTTTCAAATCTTACAAACTGTATTGTCAGTTAGACAGGCGATTAGAGAAATTATCACAAAATATTATTAATCATTAGGCGCGTTTTTTTGCTCCTCTATCCAGCGGAGAGTATAATGAGAGTAGAGTAGACGCATTGAAAACAACAACACTCCTACACCAGTGAATTCACTGGTGTAGGAGTGTTGTTGTTGTTTTCAATGCGTCTACTCTACTCTCATTCTACTCTCCGCTGGATAGAGGAGCAAAAAAACGCACCTAATGTACGACTTTAGCTTCTTCTAAAATTGTATTGATTTTATCGTATTTTTAATTAATTTCGTTAGAGTGTAATAAATATTTCGAGCGCTTGTGACCATTCACTCTTGTATCAAACTATAAACAATTTAACTGCATTTCTTGGTAAGATAATTATTATCTCCCCAAAAATTCGGCATTAAATTTATTTGAATCTTCAAATTCTGTAAATCAATTGTATACATACCGAAGAACAGAAATCTCAGTGCACTTAATTTTCAGGACTCAATGACACTAAACAATTGTCGGCGCTAGATAATTTCTTTCTTTTTCAGCATAAGAACAATGACAAACAATGGCGATGACTGAATGTGAAGTCCAGAAGCAGATCAATCACATGATAGCTTTCATCGAGCAAGAAGCAAGTGAAAAGATTGAAGAAATCGATGCCAAGGCCGAGGAGGAGTTTAATATCGAGAAAGGCCGAATAGTTAACCAAGAACGACTCAAAATCATGGAGAGTTATGCGAAAAAAGAAAAGTCGATCGATACACAGAAGAGAATGCAACTAATGACCCTGATGAATCACGGTCGCATCGAGCTCTTAACGGGACGCCAGGAGATGCTGGAATCGGTCATTGAAGAGACGCGTGAACGAATGGTGGAAATGACAGAAGAAAAGACGAAATACACAAAAATTATGAGGGATCTGATCTTGGAGGGTTTCTATCAAGCCATGGAACCACTTGTAATGGTCCGATGTCGTGAAAAGGATATTTCAATTGTTCACTCAGTTTTGCCAGAAATCATTAAGGAGTATACAGAAAACACTGGCTACGAGATTGAAGTTGAAATCGATGAAGCTTTGTATTTGCCACCATTTTGTTCAGGTGGGGTTGAGATAATTGCATTGCACGGGCGTTTGAAAGTTGATAATACACTTGATTCGCGACTAGATTTGGTTTGTCAAAAACTAGCGCCACAAATACGAGTCGCATTGTTCGGTGCGAATCCAGATAGGAGATATTCTGCTTAGGTTAGAGTTTCTTCGATGTATTTCTCCATTGAATAAAAAATAAATATTGCAATATGATCGTCGAGCTACTTCATTCGTCGGGGAGCTTTATTTTTTCACATTGAAGATATCATCGTTTATGTGGTTGGCTACGATAAATATGACAATTTTGCAGTATTGTATAATATATACCGTATAGTGGCTTTGCCAATTTAACGTAAAATGTTTAATTAGTTTTCTTCGGTGTTCTAAAATGTTTTCAATTGCTTCAATGGTGATATATCATTCTTAAAACCTTTTTAATAATCTCTCGTGGTTTTTTTAATTGGATTCGAACTTATGTGTGAGACCCATAAAACTCGTTTCGGCAGAAGATTGAAAAAAAACTCAGATATCTTCCCGTAATACATTCAAAGAATATTTTTTGCCGCAATCGCTTCAAGTTTCTACAGTTATGAAGGAGACATATCGCAGTCAAATCTCATTTGTGAATCTCCACTGATTTCTGAGCTGTTCGGATTCGCATTATTCAAATTACATATATTGAAATTATGAAATTCAAAACGAGGATCTTTCATATTGGTATTGTTTTCATTCAAGAATGCGTCCTTGAATAGAAATGGAATTTTTTTGGGCCATCATGCTCGTAAATTTGTTCTAAAATAGCTTTAAGCCCAATAATCGTCCAGTATTTCACGTAGTACTCAACCGTGTTTTTAGTAAATAACTACATTTAACATTGCTGGCATAAGCCGCAATGAAATATTCTTACCTCAAAGTTTATTGACTCCACACTCGTATTTGGGGTTAAATATTTTAATCTACTTTAAATTATCGTTGTGAGGTCTCCACTTTAATCCAAAAGCCAAATTGGCTATTGGAATACCAAAATGACATTGACAATCCTACATCACCGTCGCTTAAGAGTAAATCAAACCCAAACTATTGAGATGTCCAAATCCTGGAAACAATGCAATGGGCGTCTAAATGGTCCAATAACAGCGTTCCTATTCAAAAGTCAAACTGGGTGCCGAGTTTTACCAAAACTAAAGACGCAGCGGGTCGTGGATTTCCAAGATCCGGCTAAGAGACCGATTTACTAAAGTACAAAAAACTACGTTCGTATGCTAAAAAGATAAAGAAAGACGCGATGAGGTCTTACAATAGTCATATTTAAGGTCGAAGGTTTGCTTGCTAACCTAGATAGTAGCACCAGCTGCGGGCCCGACGGCTTACCTAACATATTTGCAAAGTCACTGTCATCATCTTTGTGTGTTCTTTTATCTGTCCTCTTTAACCTAAGTATTTCTTCCTGCACGTTTCCTTCTTCCTGGAAGTCCGCAAAAAATTGTCCCATCCTTAAAACCGGAAATTCATCCTGCTTCTCCAATTATCGTCCCATATCCCTTCTATCTTGCTTCAGTAAGCTTCTTGAAAGGGTTGTTTACAATAAGGTTTATCCTCTAATTAAACCTTTTCTCGCTTCTGAGCAACATGATTTCGTCAAGGGTAGGGTAACAGTTACCAATACTGTTGCCTCCGCCATCGACCAGCAAAAGCAAGTGGATGTAGTATATACAGACTTTACCAAAGCTTTTGACTCCGTGAACCACGAAATCCTCCTCTCAAAGCTCGATGGTTTCAATATTTCGGGTCAACTGCGTTGCTGGTTTTCCTCATACCTTCGTGATCGTGCTTGTTTTGTAACGTTTCTCTCTTGTTCCTCTTCCCCCTTTTATACTACTTGTGGTGTTCCGCAAGGGTCGATTCTTGGTCCTCTTCTTTTCCTCCTCTTTATAAATGATCTTCCTCCCCTCTTCAACTCCCCATGTCTCTTGTACGCTGATGATCTGATATTTTTTAGGATTATTGAGTCAGTGGATGACTGCTCCCAGCTGCAAGATGACCTGTCTGCTCTGGGTAACTGGTGCTCTGCCAATTGTATTACCCTTAATGTTGCTAAATGTTTCCAGATGGCCTTCACATGTAAATTACCCCACATCACGTTTTCCTATTCTATCCTTGGCTCCTTCCTTAATCCAGTTGATAATTTCATGGACCTTGGTGTTGTGTTTGAGACTAAATTAAAATTTGATGTCCACATTTTGCGCGTCACATCCAAGGCCTCGCGCTTGTGTGGCTTCATTTTAAGAGTGTCCAGACCTTTTACTGATATTTCCTCGGGTGGACGTTTGTAAATCTCCTTCGTGCGTAGTGTCTTCGAATATTGTTGTCAAATTTGGTGTCCTCATTACCGTTTCGTAATTGATGGTGTTGAGTCAGTACAACGTAGATTTACTCGCTCACTATTCATCAAGTTCCGTAATCCCTACTGTGAGAATAGCATGCGTCTTGCCATCCTTGAGATTCCTACCCTCTTTTCAGGCAGAGTGTATTTCGATGAATGTCTCCTTTTCAAAATGATTACTGGTTCTATTACATATATCCCCAGAG
Source organism: Nemotelus nigrinus (assembly GCA_947369275.1). Lineage (NCBI taxonomy): Eukaryota > Metazoa > Arthropoda > Insecta > Diptera > Stratiomyidae > Nemotelus > Nemotelus nigrinus. The sequence goes on along the minus strand of OX376372.1, from coordinate 23,812,694 downwards.
TGCAGTTTTCTGTTCGTGACCCAGTACGTCTTAACAGTTCTTCATTTACCATCAATGTACCTTTTGCTCGCACTAATGTATATTTTTACTCTCCATTTTTACGCTTGTCCAGGCAGCATAATTGTTTGAATATTGGTCCACTTCCGCCTTCGTTTCGCACTCTTAAAAATAAGTTAAGAGAATGCGTTTTATCTTATGAAATGAACTAATTTTCTGATATTTTGATTTTTTATCTGTGTTGAATTTTGATTAGATTCCACCGCCTTTTTATGTGTTGTTTAGTTTTGATTTATAGTCTCTTTTCTATTACTTTTTTACATATATAAGTTTGCTCCTTATCTAGTCCTTAATTGGATCTGTATCTACTGATTTTAGACAATAAATAAATAAATAAATCATCAAAAAACTTTTCTAGTCCTGCTTCCATTCCCTTAAAAAATTTCCCTGCATACCTTCTTTAATGTATCTCATTGATGTATATGTTTCCACAACACAAGAATTTAACAATCGACCAGCAAAGGCAAGCGGATGTGTTATATACAAACTTTGCTAAAGCTTTCGATTCAGTGAACCATGAAATTGTCCTCTGATTCATTACCTCAAAATTCAAATGAACATACCACATAAAACGATACCTTAAAAGTAGTTTCAAATCGAAAACAATGAAAATAATAAACTTCACATCAAAATTCATTGGATTATCAACTAATATTTGAAACGGGATATTTCATACCATCATTTGATCGAAAATCAATCGGAGCACAATCAATTCAACAAATAATCAGGAATAAAGATTTATATAAAGATAATAATAATAAGCTCCGAAACTAGATTTCATTTGCTAAATTTACCGGAATAAAAACATCTGGATAACGAAAATACAACTTTATTGGTGATTTTAATTGATTGTTCTTGTGCTATAAATATGTAATAATACTGCTAAGCTGGACATTTATAAAACTTGCTATCATGTTTTGCAGCTAAATATTCAGTTTTTTTTCTATATTTCATCGTCCAGTCAATAAACAAATATGTAATAAAATTCTAAAAGTAGCACTCTTATAGTATATCTTGTCAAGATTATACACGTTTCATTGAAAATTCATTCAAAATCAATAATTTATGCTTCATTATTCGAAAATTTTGAAAAAACATGAGCTTTAACGAATTTTAAAGGGATCACTAGACTGTCCTCCTTAAATCTAAAGTCACACTATTTTTGTCATACTCATCATACTATTTATAGACTTTGGAATTTTACTCGGAAAGATATGTTTACGGTTTTTATTTTGTCATCTAACTGGAAATGGAATTCCCAATAAACGAATGAATCTGAAATAACAAAGAAGTTTGCGAATTCAGGTAAAGCAGGAAGGCATTGCTGCTCGAACTTAATCTGGGAACTAGTTATTAGATATTTTGCTTGTTTTTAATCCTTTTCATTTTATCCGACTTCTTATTGACACATGGTGAATTCATCCGTAAGAACTACAGAGATTCTATACTGAGAAAAAAACATAGCGCCAGAAGCCATAATTTATATACACATTCCTAGCCTTATGCATTAGATAACTGATTTCCGTATTGTGATCAATTATAGCACCTGATACCCAGTGGCGTCTTTTGACATTTAGAAGCAGGGAGGCAATCATCTGCCAGCCAGAGTCATTCGAGAAAAGGCAAATAGATTAAATCGACCCTTTTCTCTTAAACAGTGGTGAAATGTTCATCGTAATATTAGCTGCTTTTCTACTCTAATTCCTCAGCATTTTTTTTTCAATACTACAAAAATCGTGTTTGACCACTGGTATGCCGAGAATGTTTTCTTAACTTTTTACAATGGTAAAAATGATATCTCAGTACTTTGCTGACGTAGCCGAAATCGTTAAGACTATCTGTATTGATTTGATGGTTTCTGGCACAACATTGTGAATTCCATTGGAATGAAGAAATGCTAAAGGGCCATGCACTTCAGGACAACTTTCACAAGAAGTTTTGTCGGCATGCAAGACAATGCGCTCGTTTTTAAGTTTTCCCCGCTTAAAGAAACGACCATATTTGGATATATGGACATCGAGCACTCAATCGATGGTTTGGTAAGCATACTTTGAGAAGTAAATATCTTGGCTATATCCATGAAAATTATTTTCTTAGCTATGTGACTACATTACCCGCAGCCGCGAAACAAAGAGTTCAACATGATTACTCAACATTTTGGAGACCGCCATAAATTTTCCTCTTAACAAAGTAGATTTGTCAGAAAAAAAAAAACAGATGATGCTCAAAAATCGCAGTTGACCCACAATGGGCGCCAAAAGTTCATATTCGAAATTTCAAGTCAGGTCAAATACTACCAAAGAAATAACCTCTAATAAGTGTGATTGAGACTCATTGATGCATCTCAAAAGTAATGATACGTTTTATTTCTAATAATTGCGCATTCTTATTATTTTGATTAAAGTATAATTGTTACACTTAAAAATTTCAGACTCGAATTTGAAGCCAACGGTTTAGTAACAGGAAAATTGTTTCAATAACAGGAAACTTGTTTTAGAAGACTGAATACTTACTGTTAGCGTATGCAGCTCTTGTTAATATTTGGATCTGGGAAATGAATCATGAGCTCATTTTGAGACTTACTTAAATTTGATTCAAATCATTGAACTGAAACTTCTCCTGAAAAAGAATTGGAACATTATTTACAGAGGGTTACCAGGAACTGCCGCAGTCCGCAGCCTGTGATGAACAGCGGGCTCTATGCAAAAAACTTATCTGCAAGTAGAGAAATTAGTACCTATTTAAATTTGTTTGTTTGTTTGGTAGATACCTTTCCTTGTCAAACACTCTGATTTTATAAAAATATCTTATACCTTTGTATAAACCAGGATAAAAATGAGTGTTATCCTAAGTGCTTAACGATCCAAGCCTCCTCCCACTTGGAAAAATATTGAACTGAAAATTATACAGCTAATATCTGTCTTTTTTTTTATTATCTATCCAAACTAATAATTCTGATTAGTCACTTTAGTCATTGCTTTTTCTATAGAAAAAGACAAAAAAATGTATGCAAGCCGTTCATTATATTCATACTATGTCCGAATATCTTGCAACGACTCAAGAGCAGTGCGATACCATATCCTGCCCATACCATGACGCCAAAGTAGGTTTAATCGAATATGCCATCTGGTTCCTTATTCTATACTAGCCACTATTTTGCACTTGAAACACACTTGAATTTACTACACTTCGTATATTGTCGTCTGACCAAATTTACACATTCTTGAGTTTTCTTCTTCTATTCAAAAAAAATTAAAATAAAACTTCATCACGCCAGTCTTGATACTCTGTCGCTGTCAATATGTTATAAATCATAAGCACACCGCGTTGTACTGCTAAAAAGTTAATCACGCGCTTATCTCACGTTCCTTAAGTGCGGTCATCCGACCGGATGCGATAATTTCATTTCATTCTGAGAGTATATCTTCAGAATGACAACAAAAAGTGAATGGAAAATGGAAACCATTCCCTCATATATAGGTAAGTATGCCATGCAAACAGTTCTTCTCGTTGTATCGACCAACAAAGCCGGAGGAATCCACACACGAGAATTCTTTAAGTCTACAATAACAGGAAACTTGAGCGGGGTAACATTAAGCCGTTACAAGGGTGCACAGAGGTGTACACACGAACGTAGGTATTTTGGGATGTGTCGGTATTGAAAATAAGCCATACCCAGCCCAACTCAGAGATTTTTGTGCACTGTGTTCCTAAACCTTGAAATAGATCTAATGACTAAGCTTAATCTAAATGACTAAGCTTAATCTAAATTCAAAGTTAAATATATTGCGGGGTTCTACTGTGAAACGTGACTTTTGAACGGCTCTTCCACTGTTAATGGAAAACTAAATATCTCTGAAAATTTTCAAATATCTACATGGTGAAATCTAATCCATTATTAATAAAATATTCTTCACTCAAAAGGTCCGCTACCACTGCATAGTAAATAAAAAAACTTCAAACTTCCTTAATGCCAAGTCATAGCGTAACGTCCAACTCGAGCCCGTTCTCAAGCGAACATCACTTCTGTACACCACCAAAACTTCCAATCATACCGATGCATCGATAGTCCGATAGCGATCCATCAAAGAATATTGAAAACAAACGCGAAATCTAAACACCGTAAGGATGCAACGCACTGTTTTTTTCTCTGAATGACCTTCTCTAGATCGTGTGTAACGCTCATGACCAATATCCTCCTTGTCGTGCTCTGCCCGAAGCCCATGAATTCGAACAGTGCCAAAAAGGAACCAAACAAGTAACAGCTGCACGCGTGCAGGTGACTCGAGTCGATAATGTGGGAATAGCTCTGGAAAAGTTTCTCACGATCCTTTCAAGACGAAGACAAACCGAAGACAAAGATGAGGGGGATGTGTTTTGAGAGTTTGGAAAATTAAGAAGTATATGGGTGAAATAAATAAATTTGTATTTCGATAGTTTTTAGATTTAAAGTTGGAGGGATAACTTACATTCTCAATAAGACAAATATTTTAATTTCGAGTCATGAAGTCAAAACAATGTAAATGCAATTAATACGCTAACTTAGTCATGTACGATAATGCCTTAAAATACACTACACCTTAATTTACACAAATCCCCCAAAATGCCCAGCCTACAGTAATGGGTCCCTTAAGTAAAGGAAGACCAATCCCAAAGCACTATCGTGATCGGTAGCTACAAAAGAATTAGGGATGGGCTCCGATTGCGTTCACATAATGTTAAGGACCAGAAATACACGTGAAAGGCACGCACAGTGTACGGATGTGACTGCCGAATACCTATGCTTGACTGGCGTATTGCTGCGGTTCAAAGGAGACTCGTTAGGCCTTGTGGAGTGTGCGTTGCGTACAAAAAGGTCGACTCAGTTCGATCGTACTTCATTTCAATAGTTGTTCTCGCGAGCGGTGCACGTTCCTTGTCGGGAAATCGGAATATCGAATTTTGGTGCTCAAGTGCATTTTGTGTAGGAATTTGAAAATCCTAAAGCCAGTGTAATTATGGTGATCGATGGAATGAAAATGATGTCAAAAACACAACACTATCGTAAAATTACGAAACCTCTGTTGGAGCGCAAGAGGCGAGCCCGCATGAACTTGTATTTGGACGAATTAAAGGATTTGATCGTCGAAACCATGGAAGAAAAAGGTGAACATATCACAAAACTCGAGAAAGCCGACATACTTGAGATGACAGTGACTTTCTTGAAAAGTCGAGCCGATGATTCGTCGATGGATTCGACGAAAGCTGAAAAATTTCGAGCAGGTTACACGCAAGCTGCCTATGAGGTCTCCCGCGTATTTGCATCAATCCCAGGAATCGATGTGAAATTCGGAACGAAATTGATGAAGCACTTGGGATACAAATTGAAGGAAGTCGATCAACATAGCGGTGAAACAGTTCAACCAATCCAGATGCATACCGTAGAACAAATTACACCTATAAACTCACCATCGAGGATGGATTCAATGTCACCCGCAAATATACATCAAAACCGTAAATCGCCTGAATTGAATCGCTGCGTTTGGAGACCCTGGTGAAACCTTTTAAATCTACACTCAACTTGGATAACAGCTTTAAATTATGTCGTATTATAGTTGCACATTAAGATATCACTTTTATATCCTAATTTTATCTAATTAAAAGCTTTAAATCATCACCTTATGAACGTGTTAGTTATAAATGTTAGTTCTTGCTAATCAAAGTGTTGTAATTTTGTTCTACAATAGATTCGAAAAACTTAAGCTTTATCAGTTTCTAGTAGTTTATGTGATAAGTCTGTGATAATAAATGTTTCATCTTTTTTGGAAGAAATAAAGAGCACCATGTAATTCGTTTAGTACAAAAATGATTTTTTTTTGTATTTATTTTATTAAAAAAAGCTACGAACTTTGTTTTGAACACATTGAATTTACATATTTACGTAGGTTATTTAAAACTTTTAGTTCAAAGACACAGCGAGGATATATAAAGTGGCTGTATTGCAATAATTCTTAATTATTAGTCGGGGAAATAATAAAGATTGGACATTCTTTTTATTTGAAGCTAAAAAGAATCAATGTCAGTTTGAGGTAAGTATTCCAATCCAAAATGTGAAAAAATATCTGGATGAAGACAGTTAATTTCAGTTATAAAATTTTATATTGCAATTGATGCTTTATAAAACAGTTTCTATCCTTTAATAAACACTTTAAAACTCGACACAAAAAAGACGTGGTCAAAGAATGAAATGCATTACAATACCCGTTTGAACCTAGCTTCAAAACTTGTATGGTTCACACATTATTTGAGCCGGATACATTCATATTTTTACTGACCAATTTTAAAAATGTACGTCATATACGCAAATTCTAAGCTAAATAGTAGCTTGTCGAATACGATCATGTTCACTATAAAAAAGCTCACTATATTTTATTATCTTAAACATACATCAAATACTTTTAAACACCATGAAAATTTCAAAAACCTTTATATTTAAGCATTATAATTAAAAAGTGCCATCCTGAAAAAACATCTATTGTTACATCAAGTAACTTCATTTCGAACGTGTGCAAAATTCGTAGTTTTCAAACTATAAGCTACATATTACTACTAATTCTTAATCATATTATAAAAACAATACACTTATCTAGTATGTATAATTGAACTAAAATTGCATTTTGGTATTTGGAAATAGACAAAAGGCGATTCGTATTGATACACCTACTGGTGAACTATGTATTGGCATTAAAGAACATCGTGTCTTATGTTTCAAATAGTTTAATGTGCTAATGGTTTAATCGCTTAGCTCAAACTCAGAGTCTTCACATTCGATAATCTGAAAATAAAAGAGAAAAATCGATATTAGAATATAAGGAAGCAATTAGGAGTAATAAATAACGGATTTAGTTGGATATAGGTTTATTTATATTTAAAATAACAATCAAAGGAGTCACTGGTCGTTAAGGAAATGGGAGAAACAATTTTCATAAGATTAGAAATAAAATATCAACAATTTATGAAGACAGCCAGCGATGCAAAATAAAAAAAAAACATCAGAATAGATTTGACAACCGACTAGCCAAAGAATGTAATTTTTCTGCATGTAAAACAATTCCACGGAGTTGTGAACATCTCCAAGAAAAACTAATTTGATCACCGAATATACTCTAAGCGAGACATAAAGCAAATTATCTTTTGATAGTGCTGGTTTCAAATGTCTGAAACTAGCCTCGATTTGCAATGATTGGAAACTATTTTCAGTTTCAGAGAAACATATTTCAAAGCTACTAAAACAAAAATCATGACTCCATTAGACGAAATATAATTCTGGACGAATATAATTTAGAGAATGTGGACGAATTTATATACTTGGGCTAGAAACTGACAACGAAAGGCAGTGAAACTGATGAAATTAAACGGAGAATACAGCTCGCTAATAAAACTATCTACACCGTTCTGGCCCTACTGAAGACCAGCTGCATACACAGGAAGACGAAGCTCCAAGTCTACAAATCAATAATCAGACCTGTGTTGTGCTACGGATGTGAAACTTGGGCCCTTACCCAAGCATCCGCAAATATGTTGAACGCCTTCGAAAGACGGCTCCTCAGGCGTATAATTGGAGCTAAACAAGAGTGCGGCCAATGGCGGATAAGGTACAACCACGAGTTGTACGAGGTTTTTGATGAGCCAGAGGTTGCTACAGTAATCAAACACTGCGGAAGCTGCAATGGGCTGGTAACGTGCAACGAATGGACGAGCATCGAGTACCTAAGAAGGTATTCGACGGAAGGGCCGAGGGTCGAAGACCAGTGGGAAAACCCAGAAAACGCTGGTCTGACTCTGTCGACGAAGGCTGCGCGAAGCTGCTCGGTTTTCGAAATTGGAGGACGCGGTCATTGGACCGAGACAACTGGAGGCGTCACCTGCGAGAAGCGAAGGCCCGAGAGGGGCTGTAGTGCTACGACGACGAAAACAGTGCTACTATCGTTTATCGTGACTAATGCGTCGTTAAGATATTCATGACCAGATTAAATAATGAAAATTTAGTAAGAAGTTTCGCTTTCCTGTTTCTAGATCGAGGCATTTTGACGATATTCGATTCGATTCGATTATTTAAAAAGCTGAGACGAATTAGAAGGGAATCAAATCATATTGTTCCCAGATTTAATGATCATCACCCATGCAACTCGATGTTCTTGCAACTCGATTGTTCAAAACGACTCTGGTTCTCAGCCCTGATGAAACAAAAAGCAAAAAGAAGTGCATACAAGAAAAAAAACACTATCTCATGATTCGCTTGGACAAAGAAACTTGTTGACAAAAAGTTTACAAACTATTGATCAGTTCAAGGAAATTGATGATCTAATCAAGAATGAAACTGACAAAGAGGAATGCAACCCTACAAGGCGCATTGGAACTGAAGAAGCTGTGTCTTTAAGGTAAGCGATTTCTCTTGTGATGTCAAATCCAAAAATCTCTCGCTCCTTCTCTTTCTCTATCTCTCTCTCTCTCTCCCTCCCTCCCTCTCTCTCCCTCCCTCTCTCTCCCTCCCTCTCTTTCTCTCCCTCTCTCTCCCCCCCCTCTCTCTCCCTCCCTCTCTCTCCCTCCCTCTCTCTATCCCTCCCTCTCCCTCTCTCTCTCCCCCCCCTCTCTCCCTCCCTCTCTCTCTCTCTCTCCCTACCGCCCTCTCTCTCCCTCCCTCCCTCTCTCTCCCTCCCTACCTCTCTCTCCCTCCCTCCCTCTCTCTCCCTCCCTCCCTCCCTCCCTCTCTCTCCCTCCCTCCCTCCCTCTCTCTCCCTCCCTCTCTCTCCCTCCCTCCCTCCCTCCCTCTCTCTCCCTCCCTCCCTCCCTCTCTCTCCCTCCCTCCCTCCCTCCCTCTCCCTCCCTCCCTCCCTCCCTCTCTCTCCCTCCCTCCCTCCCTCCCTCTCTCTCCCTCCCTCCCTCCCTCCCTCCCTCCCTCCCTCCCTCTCCCTCCCTCCCTCCCTCCCTCCCTCCCTCTCTCTCTCTCTCTCTCTCTCTCCCTCCCTCCCTCCCTCCCTCCCTCTCTCTCTCTCTCTCTCCCTCCCTCCCTCTCTCTCTCTCTCTCTCTCTCCCTCCCTCTCTCTCTCTCTCTCTCCCTCCCTCTCTCTCTCCCTCCCTCCCTCCCTCTCTCTCTCCCTCCCTCCCTCCCTCTCTCTCTCCCTCCCTCCCTCCCTCTCCCACCCTCCCTCCCTCCCTCTCCCTCCCTCCCTCCCTCCCTCTCCCTCCCTCCCTCCCTCCCTCCCTCTCCCTCCCTCTCCCTCCCTCCCTCCCTCCCTCTCCCTCCCTCCCTCCCTCTCTCACTCTGCGTCACGCACGGGCCTGTGTCCCATTTTTATGTCCCAATTTTACTTTGGAACAACTATACAATGATTTCCAAGTATGCTTGCTAGACTGAGCTTCATCATGAAAAAAACTCAAAAAAAAATCCTCTCAGCTCTTCCATGCACAATTTTTACAATTGTCAGAAATGATAGATAAAAGTCTTTAGAGGAGCAATGGAATTAATAATCGGATGCAACATTGAGCAATGCAAATTTCATGAAAAAATCTCCAAGTCTCCACTATTATATTGGGTGTACAAATATTCTTGCTTCTTTTTTAATAGTAATTGGCAGGTGTGACAATAAACTTTTTATTGCATTTTTTAGTAATTGCATTCATTCTAAGCATAAACAAAGTTTTATTTTGAAAAACGCCATTAAAAATGTCGCATTTTATTCCACCAAAAAAGAAAATCGTTTGCAGGAAGTTTTTTAACATTATATTACTACAAGAAAAAGTGCTGCAGAAACGCATCTTTTGCTTGCAGAAATCGAAAACAATATTCCATTGAAAACAATTTGTAACAAATGGTTTCGAAACTTTCAAAATATCAAATCTATCACCGAGGGGACAAAGAGCATGGAAAACCACTAAAAAATTTAAATATGCTGACCCCAAACATAATCAGAAATGTTGCACAGCATCATATTTAAAAACGTTTAAATAAGATTGGAATGGTTCGAAAATAAGCATATTGGGCACCACATGAATTAAAAGAAAGAAATGTTGAACGTGAAATGAGACCATTTGCGAAATGCTGTTGAAAGGCATAAATAAGAATTCTTTGAATTTGATTGTTAGAGACAAAGAAAAATGCACATATTACGAGAATCCTTAATGCGAAGAACATTGAGAGAGGCAGGTATATCACATCGAAAGCTAGACATTTATTGGCACATTTGATTGGATCAGAGAGGAGTACTCTATTATGTGTTGTTGAAACTGTCTGATGATATTACTGGCGATATCTTCCGACCATAATGAATCAAAATTAAATCAATTTAATCAATTGACATTTTCAAATTAATCAATTGACTATGCAGCATGAGAAGAATATGAAAATAGACATCCAAAAATTAAGTAACAACATTGCCGGACTTTATGTTGCTTAACCAGTTAAAAAAAATACTAAGAACGGCAAGTCTTATAAGCACCAGACATTGCGCTTTCAGATTACTATTTTTTTCGGTCAATACATTTAGCCCTTTCTGAAGCATTTTTTTTTTTCAAATCCAAACAACCAAACTTCTACAGAAAACAAATTCGTAAATTGTGTGAAGAATGGGGCGAAAGCTGTAGCTTTAGATAAAGCATGCTATGAATAAATGTATATTTCATTGTATAAACAAGCAACGTCTTTTTTTATATCCAAAAAGGTAGAATACTATTTGTACAGTCAAGCGGAAAGGGTAAATTGTGGGGACGTTATTCAAGCTTGGATGTAGAACAAACCAAGGGAGCATTGAAAATAACGATCATTGTAAGTTAAAAGAATCATTGCTCGGATTTAAGGCAAGTTTCTACCTTGTGCGGCCGAAGAAATGTGCTTTCTTCAGGATTTTTTTTTTCAATTTCTTATTTTAAATGTACAAAAAATGTTTAGTCGAAATATGCAAAGAGGGAGGAGGGGGAACATCGAGCAATGGCGGCGCGCCAAACGGATTTTAGCTGCTGGTGGAAGTCCTGCCGTCGATTCAGATAATCTGAAGCATAAAAATGAAACATAATCTTATTTAATATACTTTTGTCTATGGCTCCTACCAGAATTGTGAAAAAAAATGAAAATGAAAAGGTAATGAGATATTGAAAAAGAAAAACGATTTTTTCCATTTTTTGGCTACAAAATGTTATGTGAAATGAAAGATAGCTAATATTTTTTAATGATTCTGCTACCAGCTATGAACAAGCCTTTGATACCCAACTGTAAAAAATGTTGTGATCATTCCTTAACCCGTCTGCCTTCAATCACTTCCGTCAGGTCAAAAAATGCGGTGCAGCGCGCCGGGCGTTGGCGGCTCAGCGCGCTCGACACCGCTCCCTATTTTAATGGATAACTTTTGTAATTCATTTATCTACCGTATCTATCTATCCGTATGTATCAATCCGAAAATGCAAAAACAACAAATTCGATTTTTTTGACCGCACAAGGTAGAAACTTGCCTTAAGAAACAAAACAGAAAGAAATAAAAAGTTTAGACCGCAATCTGCTCTTATAAGCTGATTATAACACAATTCATATTCCAATACATCTTACATACCTCATTTTCACAATCGCCCAACGACGAGATTCCCGTTAAATCTTCCAAATATTTTGACGAATTAAATACATCAAACAGAAATTCGGTTTTTCGCTTATCATATTCATTGATAACAGTCTGAAAGTACATATCGAATCATTACACGTCTATTCTCGAACCAAATTATTACTCTTCAGGGATCTTACCTCGGAACAAGCAATACATTGTGAAAATTTCGCTGTTGCAGGCAGAATACTTTCAAAGGTGCTTAGCATCCCTCTAATTGAATGTGGTAAAATACCCAATATTCCTTCCGGTACGGTGGCTTCGCACTTGTTATTGGCCGCATAGTAAGCTGGTGCAAGTTCTTTTTGAGGATGTTGCAGTATGGAAACTAGTAGCTCCACAGCCAAGCTAGCTGCAATGTTCGAAACGCCTGGTCTAGTAACAGTGCATTGCTGATCTAAAGTACGATCTCGAAGAGACTGAAAGTGAATAAAAATTATCAATACAACGAATTAACTATCAATATTTAGTAAAATAAACTTTGTCTACATTTTTTTTCCTTGACATTCTCTCTTTTTTCCTCTGGAGGAAATCAACCAAAGGATGATCTATCGACGATTGCGTACTGAATTTAAAATTATTTAGATAACAGACATTTTCTTTGAATCAAATTAATATATAAGCTTTATAGATTTGTGTGCCCTCTCATTTAGTAAAAAAGAGCAGAACTGAGTACCTTGTGTAAGCATACTTCAACTATTTTCTTTGAAGTCTACTGCTCGGAGATTCTGTGGTATACAACTTTCCACGTTCACGAATAGCTACAGTTAAAATACAGTGCAACGTAAACTGTACACGTCAGCTGCTTATGTCACAAAAAACATATCTGACATAATTCTAATTTGGCCCAACAACAATTTTATTACTTTTAATAAAAATGTTCGTTTAGTTTCGTGTCATCCAAATATCTTATAAAATTTACATGGATAATTCTCGGCGTGAAATTTATGAAAATTCTTCACTTGTTTTTGCGGGCGGCCTGGCACGAAACTTAGCTGCATGGGACTCGGTAACCGTTTCCGGAATACTTTCGAAAAATCCTGAACAGTAACAAATTTTGATTTTTAAAAATAGGATTAAATCATGTCACGTTATTAATTCACAGTGTCTTCATTACATTTTTCGAGGATAAGGACAAAGATTTGGCCTTTTTTCGTCTGTCCCTAATAATTTCAGAACGGTTTGCAGTGCGAAGCTGTAGCGTCCAGAAGAAAACGGATCGGGAAGAAATCAAACAGTCAGTGATATTCCCTATCAAATGGCATGAGCTCGCATCGGAAAAGCCATTGACAGTGACTTTCGGTATAGCCGAGAAACGCGTCTTTATCGCAATTAATGAATCCCCGTTTTGTACGTTTGATTTCTGCGATTCTCTGGTGGAAGTGGATGCAATTGAAATTCGTGGCGACATGCCGATTATTCAGCATTTCGATCAACGCACTGTATTTCCATATGTGTGGCCAAAAATTCATGCTGTGAATCCGCGCGATGTATTCAGCAATGATGTGCCAGTGCCCTTTACTCCCGGTCATATAATTGCATTAAGTGGGATACCGGAGGGCAACCCGCGAGGTCATTTTATTATCTACTTTACAGAGGGTGTTACCAAGAAGGAAGCTTTTCACTTCAACGCAAGATTCAAGCCCAATTTTTTTGTGGTTCGAAATGCCATGAATCCTGTTTTCGAGTAAGTTGTTGTTGCAGATTAAATTACCAAGACTGCACGCTTTTACGCTGTTTCTTTTGTAATTTTATGGAATGGATATAAAAGTTTTATTTTCTCTAAGTTAAACAAATTATGGGGTATCAAAATTTTATATGTAATTAGTGCAACATTTTGAATGTATTTTTAAGTGCTTCTGACGTTTTCTTACCTATTTATTTGAAGGCACAATTTTTTCGATGTACCTACAAAAAATGAAATCAATAACACTGTTATAATTAACAGAGTCAAAAATGAGGATCGTTCTGGCGGATTCCCATTCAAGTTGGGTGAAAAGTTTCGAATAGCGATTGCATTTTCTGAAAGCGAATTCATGATTGCTGTCAACGGACATGAATTTACTACGTTCCCTTACATCGACAGAAAATTGTTGGAACGATTGAACGGATTGAAGATAAAAACACGCCGCGGAATGGACATTCGTATTTTGTCGATAGAACATTTTAAGCCACAGGATGTGGATTATTTCAACTTTAGACTGTATTCGAGATTAAACTGACAGTTACTGAATAAAATTTATACACATTTTTTTACGATTTTTTTTCGTAATGTTTTGCAAATTATTTGATGTTAACCCTGGAATGGTACGGTAGTTTTTTGGATGATTTTAGATACATGTTTTTACCAAAAAGATGGCAACAATAGTATTATGTACATTTTTTATTTAATCACTAAACATAAAAAGATTATATAGCTTCTAGCCTCATGGCAGTCGGAGTGGCCAACTGGCTGGTGCGCGACGCAATGTATACCCTATGTGAGTAAAATTTACTCATCGGTACCATTCTAGGGTTAAATATCGGAATGTGCACTTTGTCTATAACTCGCATACTTCTGGCGTTATCTACATAGTTACTTCGGGATTATGATAAATTACAGCGCTTGACACCATATTACATAGCAAAAAATTTATAGGAGTAGGCGGTAAGTATAAGAGTAAGCCATGTATTGTAGCTCCTAACGACACATAGGGCCTGATAAAAAAGTAAAATTTCACGTGGGTTCGATTCTGAATCGGGATCAGCAGGAGCCCTATTATGATTCAAATTCCGAAATCGGAATTTAATTCCCATTTTAAACTGCAGACACCTTTACTCGAATGGGCTTAATCGATTCCAGAATTCCAATCAAGTGCCAAAATAGCTATTTAAATTTAAAAAAAACCCTAGCGTGTATTCTACCACTACTTACTTTTCTTATTTAAAATTAATACACCCTAAGTAATTATAGAATCTAAGCTTATTTTTATTTCGGTGACTTCATCAAAAGCGATAGAAAGGTGTTTGGGGCTGTCATCCGAAAAATGTGCAGATATTAGAAAATTTAAACATTGTTTACTTATTTTCATTGCAAATGTTCACGATGTGAATACTTAATGTAAGCATTAACTGGAACGAAAATAACAAAAAGGCCTAGTGGTAGCAGCACTTTGCCAGCACCGAAGCAAAAAATATGTCGCATCTGCCTTACGCCGCGTCCACATTGGCCATGGGAGATGGCATAACATTCGACTTGCCATGGAAATGCCAATGGAAAATGTAGACGGTACATGGCATACCATATTTAATGTCATGCCATAGATGTCAAGCCATATGGCAAGACATTTGCATGGCCATAAGCATGGCCATATTCTGACAGTTGCTCATTTTCAAAATGGCGATGTCGAGGGAAATAGTGTTACAAACCCTAAACGAATACAAAAAAAGATTGCTTATGGAAATATATGTTCGCCTCTTCTTCAATTTGCGCCTTTCCTCACATTCTGCTTCCTCTAACCTTGGCAGTGCTCTACAACACCGGATAGCGGGCATATGTTCACTGCTGAATGATATTTTCAAAATGATATGGCATGACATGCCGTTGCCCAGGCATCACGCCGCGTCCACATTGGCCATGGGAGATGGCATAACATTCGACTTGCCATGGAAATGGAAAATGTAGACGATACATGGCATACCATATTTGATGGCATACCATAAATGTCAAGCCATATGGCAAAACATTTGCATGGCCATGAGTATGGCCATATTCTGACAGTTGCTCATTTTCAAAATGGCGACGTCGAGGGAAATAGTGCTACGAATACTAAATGAATACAAAAAAAAGATTGCTTATGGAATTATATGTTCGCCTCTTCCTCAATTTACGCCATTCCTCATATTCCGCATCCTCTAACCTTTGCAGTGCTTTCAAACACCATATAGCGCGCACATGTTCACTGCTGAGCGACATTTTCAAAATGATATGGCATGACATGCCGTTGCCCAGGCACCGGATGACATGCCATAAACTGACATTCGTTGCCATCGCATATGGCAGAGCTCATGGACAATGTAGACTCTAGGTCAGATGACATGCCATAAACTGACATTCGTTGCCATCGCATATGGCAGAGCTCATGGCCAATGTAGACTCTAGGTTACGTTCAAGTCAACTTGCTCTGCGAATTTCGTATTGATCCGATGACTGCATTGGAAGTTATTGGGATGCAAAAAAAATTAGGGTTACCATTAGCAAAAGTCTTAATATTTGGTGTTTATTTTCACTTTAAGATCACTAAGATTTGAAAATTCTATACTAAAATCGCTTGCCAAAGGTATGCCAAAAAAATACAAAAACAAGCATAGGTGGCAGCCCTATCATTGTTTTGAGATTAAATGTCTACTGAATATTGCCTACAATAAGTTTAATTCGCCATTTGAATTTCGTTATGATTCGATGACTGTACTGGAAGCTATAGGGCAAATAGCTTGATTTTCCTTAGGAATTGTCAAAATTTAAGACACCAAAATTATCATAGGTGGCAGCTCCAACCAAAGTTTTGAACCAAATTTCTACCAAACGTGGCTTTAAGTAAGTTTCAGCTACTGTGTGAATTTCGTCAAAATCGAATGACTGAATCAGAATTTATAGAGCCGAAAGCAGTTATTTTTCTTAATGATTTTTCAAAATGGCACCATTGACACAAAACTGCCCGCATTGCAAAATCACTTCTATCAGACCTGGGGGCCTATTATGAATCAAAATCCGAAAGCGGAATGCATACAATATCGTATTTTCGTATTATAATTTGCTATTTGCACGGGAATCTGCCAACTTCGGATCGTAAATTCCGAAGGCGAGTTGTCTAATTGGCAGCTCATTTGTTGTCGGATTTTTTAGCGGATTCTGGCGGATTTTTATTAAATTTTAATCCTTATTTTTGTTATTTCCGACTGACCATACTTAGACTAAAGACAGACGACACAAGTTAATGATCATTAACGTAAGAGCCTGGACAGACGACACAAGTTAATGATAATTTCGATGTTAATGATTCTACAATACTGTTTTGCGTACTATTGAACATTCCTCGGACAGGTGTTTTATTACGTCTAGTATTCATATTCATTTTTGAAATTTGAAACAACTCACATCTGACAGAAGAATGTAATTAAAATGGCCGTGTGTCACGCTCAAAACAAATGATCATTAGCGTTCAATGAGCATTACGTTAATGATCATTAACTTGTGTCGTCTGTCTTTAGTCTAAGCTCATTGAACGCTAATGATCATTTGTTTTGAGCGTACCTATTCTGCATAGAGACCTGGACCTATTCTGCATATACACCAATGTATCCTGAAAGTTTCAGCTCAATCGGATGGCGCGTTCCCGAGAAATAGTCACTAAATTGTTTTGATGACATTAGTAAAAATTAACAATCTCTCACTGCAAGTGGTCGCATCAGTCAGGTATGCACTATGAGCTAATGTCTGATGAGAAACAATGCATGCTTCTGAAATCACTAAGTTATACTTCAATTTTTGATCATCCCATAAAGACAATTCCATTTGATTCTGCTGTCGGAGGCTTAATCCGCAAAATTATCCATATTCCTGCATTAAATATTGCTTGGAAAAAGCTTTAGAGCCGATATACGTTGTCTATGGTAATATAGACAAGAACGGAAAAAGCAATCGCAAATTAATAAAATAGTTTTTCATCTGCCACTAGTAAACAAACACTCAATGTCTGCGCACTATATAATTGTCGAGAACCCATCCCAACAGTTCTTATATGGTCATTCATTGTTGAGTGAACACATCCCTGTTGTGCATACAATTCAATTGTTGAGTAATCATTTTTGTCTGCTAAAAATTGTTGTTGAATCACTCAACATTGTTGGGGCACCACAGACTATAGTTATTTACTATTTCGTACTATGCGCTTTGTTGAAATACCATAGTTTGTGGTTGATTACTTTTCGCACCACGGACGTTGTTCATCAATCATGCGTCATGGTACATAAAAGTAATCAACAATTTTTTGTGGTTATTTTAACCCTCTATCGCATACGAAGCCATATATGGCTTTAAAATTTCACAATCCTTTTTTTACCTGAAATTCCACTGCAAAATACCCAAATCATATTCACAAGATAATATGTATCCTTATCTCTAAAACTGTGTACTTCTGCTTTGTTACGTATCTTCGTATCGTTGCATAACGTATCTTTCCCCAAAGAGTGTAAGACGTACTACAAGTGATTGAAAAGTGTTCGTTTCTAAAATATATTGTATTGATTGAAGAAGTAATACATAAGAAATAAAATTATTTTGTAAGAGGTGTGCTTCAAACTTTTCTTCAGGTGCAAATTTTTTTTATAAATTTGTTAATCATTATAGTATTTTTGATGGTAATTTTACAGGAGCCATATATGGCTTCGTATGCATTTAGGGTAATATTTTCGTTATGAAGACCAATCCATGCATAGCTTCGTATGTGTAAACGTATGTTTTTTGTTCATATTTCAGCAATGGATCCTTCTCAATTTTATGGCCACAATAAATATGTGAATGAAATTCCTGGTGATGGTTCTGAAAGTGACGATGTCCTTGCATCAGATTCGGATGATGAATATGATGTTTTGCAGACTGCTGAATTTGAAAAGCATTCAGTTACAATTTTAGAAACTGAAAGCGAGTCCTCGTATGATGAAATGCAAGATATGGACGTTAACCTACCATCAATTTCTATGCGAAAAAGTGCAGTGAAACAAAAAAGAGAAAAAATTGTGTGGAAAAGTGCAAATTTAAAGCCCTTTGAAGGAAAAAACTTTAAATTCAAGGGAAAAGTGGACTTACCTGAGTGCTTATATGGCCTTGAAACGCCACTTGATTTTTTTAATTTTTTGTTCACAGAAGAGCTGATAACTTTAATAGTGCAACAGTCAAACCTGAAGGCTCTTCACGATAATATTAACAAACCAGCAAACATTACAAAGAGTGAAATGGAACAATTTATCGGCATTGTGATTTTTATGTCGTTAGTGAAATTGCCAGCAACAAGACATTATTGGAATAAAACGGTTGGTCAAAGTCAGGTATACGAAACCATGACTAATAACAGGTGGGAAAGTATAAAAAGATTTCTACATTTTAACACCAATGATAAATTTAAACCTGTTGGTTCACCTGGTTATGATAAATTGTTCAAAATAAGACCTCTAACGGATCACATAAGAAACCGGTTGCTACTGATCCCTAGGGAAGAATTTTTGGCCATTGATGAACAAATCATACCAACTAAATGTCGTCATGAATTGAAACAGTATAATCCCGCCAAACCTCATAAATGGGGATACAAAAATTTGGTGCTAAGTGGCGCGTCAGGTTTCAGCTACGATTTCGATATTTTTGCGGGCGAACAGAGTAATACTTTTCCGACGGATGCCTCTGATTTAGGTGTAAGCGCAAATACAGTGACAAGACTGACATCAACAGTGCCACGGAATAGAAACCATTTTTGATAATTGGTTTAACAGCCCATACCTACAGGTCTATCTAGCAAAAAATGGCCTATTGCCTTTAGGCACAGTAAGACTGAATCGAGTACCAAACTGTCAAATGCCTTCTGAAAAAGACCTGAAAAAACTAGGCCGTGGAAGTATGGTAGAAAAAGTAGCAACCATTGACGGAATTAACATGAGTGTTATCTCTTGGTACGATAACAAACAAGTTAACTTGCTCTCAACGTATGTTGGTAGTTTGCCAGTTATCACAAAACGAAGATATTCCCGCAAAGACAAGCGATACATACAAATTCCTGCTCCAAAAGCCGTAGAAGTATACAACTAGCATATGGGTGGTGTAGATCTACTCGATTCTATGCTTGGCCTGTATAGAATTCATTTACGGTCTAAAAAATGGTACAAACGCATCTTTTTTCACATGATCGATATGTCTGTTGTAAATGCATGGCTTCTTTGGCGACGTAAATGTAATAGTGAAGTTCGATTTTAAACTTGCAATTGCGGAACATTTATGCAAAGCAGGTAAAACACCTTCGAGAAAACGAGGTCGTCCTAGCAGACTACCTGCCCTAAAAAATCCAGGCAGCCAAGCCACTATACAATCAACTGCTGGCAAAACATGTGCTGGGACATCAAGAAATGTAAGACAGGCCAGAAAACGTCCCACTAGGCATCAGGACTTACCTCTAGATTCGGTGCGTTCTGATAATCATGGACATTTACCTGAGTGGGTGAAAAATCTTCAGCTATGTCAAACCAATTGCACTTTCAGATCCTACACAAAGTGCAAAAAATGTAATGTACATTTATGTTACAATGTACAAAGAAATTGCTTCACTATATTCCATAGCATCTAAGTTTAGAATATGTTAAATGTATTAATCACACAAAATATATGTATTAAATATAAAATATATGTTGCATACGAAGCCATATATAACTTTAAGTTTTTTTTTCTTAATCAAAAAATATATTTGTATTTTTTGTTATTGAATAGTGTTACTTACATTAATAAACGTACTTTTAAACATCCCTCGTATTTTCCCCCCGAATAAATCATATTTCATGCAGTAGAGGGTTAACTACAGCCCGTAGTTGACGCAAAAACAACTAAGGAAAGTTGTTAATTTTACCAAGATTTTTCTCTCAGTGTTCGCTAAATTTCGTATATGCATGCGCTTATTTCGTTTTCTTAAATCTCTCTCTTCTGAGAGTTTAAAGTTTTCCTTTCCGATTTCTAACTCAATACTAAAACACTCTGATTAAATTTTCGATTATTTGAATATTTGAATTTACAACTTACACGGCTTTTATTTACACCCAAAACTGTTATTTCGGCATAAAAATATATTTATAACATCTACACATTCACTACAGAATCACATATAAATCTCATATAAAATCTAGTTTCCGTAGTCTCTGCTCAAGTAGCGGTAGGCTTGGTTTCGAAAAATCAAGTAAAAACCCTGTCATTTTTCGATTCTAAATACAATATTTTTGAAATGAGAATTCAAAATAGATTTAAAGTTATTTATGTTTAGTTCAAACTTAAGCCTACAGTCTAGCCTATCGGCTACACTGGCAACAGTATGTCAACAAAAAGCTGACATGCAATATCTCGTTTTCTACGGTACTCTCATTACGCCACTCACTGGAGGACAATGCCTAATCATCGGTATAGTTGCAAAGCCCGATGCCCATTGGTATGTAAAATTCAAAAAGTAATCGAAACCAAATAACTACAAATCAATTGTTTTCCCCGGATAGTATTCGAATTAATTTATTTTCTCGACTCGGTGTCGTTAATTTATGTCTGATAATATCCTTTGACGAAAAACGGATCAAACGCTGTGCCTTTGTCGATGGCAAATGGACCGAAGAACAAATCGAAAAGAATTTGCTAGCCCAGAGCTCATGGAAACCAATCAAGCCCAATGAATTATTTACAGTCAATATTGTTACTGGTGGCGGGAAATTCTTTATTGCGATCAATGAAACACCGTTTTGTGTATTCCCACACGTCATACAGCGTGATAGTGTTCAAGCCGTTCGGATTTTTGGTGATCTGAAAACTGTTCGGAATTTCGATCATCGTCAGGCTTTCCCCACGTCAATACCGAAGTTCGAAGTAAATCATCAAAACGATGTATTTAGAAGCCAGGTTGCTAAGCGATTTAGCCCTGGAAGCCTGATTATTTTGCAGGCTACTCCCATTGGAACTAGGAAAGGTCATTTCGTTATATACATTATGGACGATAGTAAGATAGGATCATGTGCATTTTATTTCCAAGCAAGATTTTGCAAGCACACGGTTGTTGTGGACTGTCGAAATCCGCAATTCAGGTGCGTATGAACTCGATGCGACCAATTTATTTATATTAGAAAATGTGTTGCAAGTCAAATAATGTCTGTATGTTTTGGGAATTATAGTCAGATCTTTAAACCAATGCAGTACAAATTTTGGGATGAAATCTCTGCTTAAAGATTGGGTCCGATTTTTCGTTCGAGATAATGGGCGTTTCCGAATTCACGACTTCGTCCTCATCTTCAGCTTGTGACGTCAGCAGAGTAGCTAAACTATTTGAACAGTTTAAAGCAGACCAGGACGATAAGTCCGAAATCTATAGCTTTGCTTCGTAACATTGTCTCAAAACACCATCAATCCAACGAAAAGTCAATTCAGAACGTGACTTCGTCAACTGTTATACAGGAGAGCAATGCCAAGACGTACTTAGATAATTGAACTCCGATAGGCTCCACTTAATCTGACGTCACATCCTGTTAAAATAAGCTGAAAGCGAAGGCGAAGACGTCAATTTGGAAAAGTTCAATATTTCTAATAAAAACTAGCTTGCTTACTGAAGGGCAACGGTTATAATTTTTGAAAAAAAGTTTTTAAGAATTGAGCAAAGAAATGAGCCCTCATTCGAGACACAATTTAGATTTCATAAATCGGCTATCGATTACTTTTAGTGTTATCTTGGGTGCCGCACTATGTAGGTCGTTTTCGAGCATTGGCTTGATTTTGTAACCATGGATTTCTGTTGGATGGACAGAAAGTCATTCATCTTTGAGTGAAATGTCTCCAGAAAGATATATCACAAACCAATTTTGATACTGACGATTTTGTTAAACCTAATTTCCATATAGACCCGTACAAGGGTTGTCGTGGGATTGCTTTAATTTCCATATTCTTTTGTGATCAAAGTTAAAGGTGGATTTTGTTATGCAAAGAATAGTCTATCTAATCTACTTTATTGCCTTCAAAGTAGTTCCTTTTCGACATAATACACTGATGCCACGTTTTTCAAATCCTCAAAACAGTTGTTAAAGCCGATTTACGTAGCGAATCGGCTTTTATTTCCTCAGTCTCGGGGATCGATCTTTTGAGTTTTGGGGATAGCCAAGAGCCACACGATGCTAAAACAGTCGAATACTGTGATTGTGGATAAATATTAGTTGTTTTTGTGACGAAATAGTCTCTTGGAACCAATTCAGTGAGAAATGTGTCGTTGTCATGATGTACCTTGGTTTTTGACCGACTCTAACGGAATATTTTCGGTGGAGCTTTATCTTTAGCACGAAATTGACTCAATTTGATGGTTGTTTCCGAGGTTAAAGCATACATCTAAGTCTAATCTCCAGTAATGATGCGTTTTCTGACGTGATGGTAGTCAGAAATGATTATTTCAACGGTATTAACGCGACGCTATTTTTAAAAAAAATAACGTTTTTGGAACCAAACAAGATTTGAATCTTCTCACTTGACTCCACCTCCGAGTTAAGAGGTTGTCTACGCCCCCTCACTCTGGAAAAAGAAGGAGGGATGAGACAGCTATTGTGTTTGAGGAACACTTTGCCTTGACCCTTACTGATAATGGTCAAGTTACTTCAAATTGATCGTTACCATTCCAAAGTAACAACTTCTACCTTGATCCACTATTTGTCTAGGTTTGAGGAGGAGCATATTCTGATCCAAGAACCATGGGTTGTACACAACCGGGCTCGCGAACTGCGCACCAGAGGAGATAAGACTGATAACACCCCATAGCCAAGATAAACCACGAGTCGGCATTCTTGCTAAGAATATCATTAATGCCCTCGTTCTTCACAATTTTTGTGATAAGGATAATATGGCTATTGCTGCGAAAATCGATCAGAGATCATACTGGTTTATTTTCTGGTACATGGCACACGATAATGGTTTAAATCTTCTCTGTGATACCATCAAAAATGGAGTGGCTCCAGCTACAAGGATTTGCGCATATCTTATCTTAGGAGCTGACTCTAATGCTCACGATGAAATGTGCGGTACCTCCGGCACTAACGACCGATGTGAGGCACTTTTGACTTCGTCTTGGTCTACAACTTATCAAATGCCAATGCCGGCAACGAACCGATCTTCCTCAGTTCTAATCGGAGGAAGGTTCTTGATGTTATTTGGTTAGCGGGCGTTACACGCATCTCCTGGATTGATGAAAGGTGATCCAGGAGTGTTCGTTCTTTGATCACAGGGATATGAGTGGTCCTGGCTGGACAGAGCGGATAACCATTGTTAATAGGGAAAGTATGAATTGGATAACCTTCTACAAGGAGCATCGACTATCACCAAGATCTGAATCTGACGGTTAATACCCTTACCGTTGCTCTTATTTTTCCAGCTAGGCCGGCATGTAACCCATCCAAACCCCAATGGTGGAATGTGGATATTATTACCTTGGGGGAGAGTGCAGAACAGAGTTTAACAACGCTAAAGGATCGAATGACTGGTAATTGTATAAATCAAAATTGAAAACTGAAAACTGTAGACGTATCAGTAAGTCTAATCGTCTCCGTAAGGTTTTAGGCTCAGTATCCAAGGCTATAGAATGCATCAACGGACTTTATGGTATTCTTGATAGTAATTTGAGTCCCAACACTTTAACTATCTTTGTGGAATCGCATTAGAGTTTTCTTTCCAACATACGCAGTGTATCGAGCGGAGCAGGTCATTAGCATATTGCCGTCTCTTGAAATTAAGAACGACACTTTGAAGTGGGCAATAAGTGTGCAAATCTCCAGGCCCTGATAGCGTTCATCTGGCTGACCTCCAGACGTCTACAGAAGTAACGCTACCGTAGTAAAAAGATATCTAATTTGCGTGTTTGTGCGTCTCGCAAGTTTCCATCAGTAGCGGGAAACAAAAGTTGTGTTTATTTCTAAAGCAGGAAACTCAAGAAATATCGTCTCATATGTCTTGACTCTGTCTTGTTAAAGATACTGGAGAGAATCATTTATCAAAAAGTCAATTATATCAAAAAGTCAATCGATCCTACGTTAATCACTCAGTTACAGCATGCTTACGTTGAAGGCAGGTCTGTTGAAACTGCTCTTTACGTCCTCATTGAGTAAATTGAAAAATTTCCCGCTCTTAAGGAATAAACACTTGCAGCCTTTTTAGACATTGGGGGGCTTTCAACAACATCAAATCTGGTGCGATTGTAGAAGCACTTTTGGAGATGGACCTTGATACGCGGCTGATAGCTTTTATCTATCTTCGTTTGGAAAATGCTCACTTGCGCCGAGTTGTCAGAACGGACACACTTCAAGGTGGTGTCCTCTCTCCCCTGCTGTGGAACATTACGGTGAGTAATTTTCTGAGAAAGCTGGACCATGCTGGCTGTAAAGTGGTGGCTTATTCGGACGAAATAGCCATAGTGGTGTCAGGAAAGTATATATCTACACTTTCGAAGAGGATTAATCACTCTCTTGATATGCTTTTACGTTGAACGAGGTTTGATTGTGAATCGCAGTAAAACAAAGCTAGTACAATTCACAAAACAGTGCAAAGTTCGTCTTGGGATTTACAACCTCGCATTGTTGCTGGGCTTTATACCACTGTGGTTGAGCCTATGCTGCTATATGGGGTAGGATTTTGGTGGTAGGCTGTTTTCGAGGCTCAACTAAGCCACTTTTCTTGTTGCTTCATTGCCAATCTTGCTGTTGTGAGGCTTTATTACATTTCTCCATGGGCTAGAACAGAGTTTTTCCATGCTAAAATTTTATCTGGGGAAGTATTCACTGAATCTAAGGCTATCTCTTCGTCCCTCAGACTATTGTTTTTCAAGCTATCGATTGGCTTCTGTGTGATCGAATATTGAATAATCAAGCGGCTAAAAGTTCCCTTGTTGGTCTTTGTGCAGTATCTAGAATTGTTGCTGAAAGCCGTGCATCTCTTCAGGAGATGTTGAAATATTCGGCTGTGCAAGTAATTTGGTGCTAGAAGTATCATGTCCATTTTTTTAGGAACCGATTTCTTCGGTCAAACTAGCCATCAGGCATAAATACTCCGAGCGTACTAAGAACCTAGGTTGAAGAATCGTCTTGAATTGAAGAATCATCCTGTGCCATTGCAAGACAGTTCTGAGCCTCCACGGATTCGCGTTGCACCAGGCAGCTGTTAAATTTATCCCGTAGCGCTTTTCGATAATTTGTGGCTTGCCTCACTTGCCCTTGTCTCATTAGGACGTTGAATACAATGATTTTTGTCGGAGTTGTGGCTCGGAGGATGAAGAGGAATCTGTCCTTCATCTCATGTGCTGGTGCCTAGTTTTGGCAGGAAGAGGAATGACCTCACTCGGAGACACCAGTCCTCCTAGGTCTGACTGATCTATCTTTCATCGATTTAAAAACGATAGTGCAGTTTACTAAACAAACCAGCGTGTTATATGTCAGCTCGGCTTTTCAACGCTTTTATAGTCCAGTGAAATCCAACATAAAAAAGGCGAAACTTCGGAAAAATTAGGGGAAAGTTGAATTTTGGTACTGGCGTGTTGAACAAAATGTCAAAAGTCACCATCGATACTTTTTATACGGGGTCAAAGGCCACCAAAAGTGACCTTTCCCAAATATCTCAGCAACGGTCACGTCTTCAGAAAAACAATGTATAACGAATTTGTAGCTTAGAAAATTTCCAACAAAAAAAATCCAAAACTTTTTCTTGTAACCATAACCGTTTTTGAGATATATTGATCTAAACATTTACTACTAACAGCATCCTCTTTCTCAACGGCATGTTGATATTATACGATTTTGATTACGACTTGGAATGTTTGTGAGTTTTTATTTCTATGTTTAAGAGGCGCATAAAAAAAACATTTAATCAAACTTATCTACCAGACTCCACGGTAGGTGGAAAAGTGTGAAATCGGATAATATCAACATGCCGTTGAGAAATTCTTTAATTACCAATCCAATATGCACACTATAAATACACAATTGCAAAATAACACTCAACTTTTTTCATTTTTCAATCGTTTTCTCGGTTCTGATTGCCTTTCTTTCTCTAGACAAGGCAATGAATTGACTTTGAAAACTCACTTTCCATTTCGATTGCACAAAGAATTTCGCATGGTTATAGCACTGACAAGAACCGCTTTTAATATTGCTGTGAATGGCGAGCAATTGTGTACATTTCCTTACATGCGAAGTGATCTGCTACAAGATTTGAATGGAATATCGATAAGGACTCGAAACGGCATGGATGTAAATGTTTCACTGATAGCTCATCTGAAAATCAATTCGGTCGATTGTCGGGGATATGAGATTTTTTCGAAAGAATAACAGGAACTTTCAATAATTTATTCGTTATTTATTTGTTTTCATATGATTTTTGTATAAATCGAAAGAAAAGATTTATAAAAGTTTATCTAAAATCGGAAAACGTTGTACTATTTGAAAATGATTTTACTTTTAGTTTATCAGGGTTCCAATTAGTATTTTTAAGGGTATAATGATTTGCGCAATGTACCAATGAATTATTCGAATTTATCTTAAACTTTGAGAAAAATTTTTTTAGAGTCTTCTAAGTTTTCTAATGTTGAATTTATATATCCTTAAGAGTCAGCTTAAGGGTGTCAATTATAAAACATTTTCAATGTCATGAAAATTCCAAGCATCACACTTTCCGCCATGCGTTTCTTATCACAGCCCACTGCAAACATTCCACCACATACAAGCAAACAACACCGAATTTGAAAATGATTCACAGACTTGAGTATTATTTTCAAGGTAGATTAATTGAAGCTTGCACCAGCAACTTGCTACAGAGCTTTTATTACAGTATCATACAAGCAGAATATAACTTAAGCTGAGTGTGCAACCGACTAGCCAGCTACAACGACAAATGCCATTGGAACTGAATATTTCACTGATATTAAGTAAGCGAGCAAGCTCTTAGTAATGGCAAACGTGAGAGCGAACCTGACTTGGATAAATGTGGAATAAGAAAACCTGTAAGCATCTTAAGCTCACATCAAACAAGCATAGTTGCACGACTGTTTACTGTGAGCATCCAAGCAATATGTTGATGTGTCACGCAAGCAGTCGAAACTACCGGGCATTTTACAATTTTTCTTCCAAGATAAGATAAAAAAAAATTATTACCGGTGTGATAAGTGATAGAGTTATAACACGAGTTCTGCTTCACATAGCGAACACAATAATTTCATTCTCTGCCGTAGCTTGGCTAAAAATGATGACACAGTTTGTGGGAAACTTGGCGTGTCCGATTGAATTCGGCAACTCGATAGTAATTGCAGGTAAAACAATCGATGGAGCTCAAAGGTAAGCAGCACTTATAATTCAAAATACTCTGATTAATCCACATACTTAACTACTAGGACCCAAATCAACTTGCGTGCCAACAAAGAGGATATCTCAAATATAGGCCTCCACCTGTCATTACGCTTCGATGAGGAGATCATTATTCGCAACACTCTTATCAACAACGAATGGGGTGAAGAAGAACGTAGCGATCACCTCCACGAATCCACATCCCCCAATCCACTTGTCCCAGGAGATTTCTTCATAGTAAATATTTTCGCCGGTGAAAAACAGTTCCACATATCGATCAACCATCGACCGTATTGTACGTTCAAGTATCGGACGCCAATCGAACAGCTGGTAACTGTCGAAGTGAGGGACCACTTGCAGGCGGTGACCCAGATAGATCATCGGACGGCCTTCCCTAGCCCGTGGCCGCCAGTTCAGTGCTCGAATCCCAGAAAGGTGTTCAGTAACGATTGTCCTATTCTGTTTACACCGGGTCATGTGATCGTGATAACTGCTTTACCGCACTACGATGAAAATGGCCACTTTTTCATTTTGTTTATGGATGGCGATTCGCAACGAGAGCTTTTGCATTTCAATGCCCGATTTCACCCGTACAACGTAGTCGTGCGGAATGCTATGAAGGAGAATTTGGAGTGAGTAAGAATTTTTACTTCTATTGCATACATAATTTTATGTAAATATCTAACTGAGGAGTAATGAGCAAACAACAGCCAGTTAAATGTATTTTCTTTCAATCATTTAGTTGCAGTGTTAGGGGAATATATTAATGCTTTTAGCGTATTAAGTTGACCGCGAATGGTTTAGTTTTTGCAAGTGGCAGTTGAGTTTCGTATTACAGCCACCCTCTTTGATTCTCAACTTAAAAATTGATTTTTAATTATTCCTAAAGACTTTTTTACAAGTGGTCTATATCTGACTCTCAAGTGTCTTTAGTTATTTTCATTTGATTTTTCTCACTTCTCTATAACTGTTTTAATTTCTTTTACCTGTTTGCAATCAAACTCTATTCATTTTTTCCGCTCATCAGTTTTGTTGCACCATTTAAAATATTCACGAAATTAAACAAGTAATCGTTGCACATACAGTATATTTTCTCATAAATTTCTAAACTTTTTACTGCTTTATTTCCAGCTAAGAAAATAGAGTAATTTGTAAAAGATTTTATTTACGACTTAGACTATTTGTAAAATCTCTGACGGCAGTTTTCACGTTTATGATGCTCGTCAATTGTTGTTATCTAAGCTTACAATTATCACTAAATTTTTAACGTATTCCACATGTATTTTGTGCATTTTAGAAGTGAGAAAAATGCGATTTATCTTTTGCCATAAAAAATGATATTTGTTTTCATTTGCGTAGCCACACAATTATTTTCAAATAATTTCATGCTTGAAGTGCAAAAAAACAATGGCTGAAACTAAATATGTAGAACCAATTATATGAATTCTACTAACCTAACCAGGCGATAAAGCTTTTTACTTGTAAGGATGGCTCTCGTAAGCAATCAACGTTTTCGAGATTCCTTGCACTTCAATAGAGCGATAGGCTTTATTTTATTCGCGAATTCTGCTTGCCAGTTTTTTATTTTACTTTTTATCAATAACCCCTCTTCGATCAATTCATCTTGCTTCTTGTATCCTGATGACTTTCAAATGTTAGGATGACATAAAAGGAAGGAAAAAGTGCAGCTGCAAAATGATCTTTGCTTATTGGATAGCTGGTGTATAACCAATTCCCTCAATCGGAATATCTCAAAATGACATTAAATGTCTTATTGTTATAGAAAACCACATTTGCGTCTATTTATTTTCTCTCTGGTTCTATTCTGGATTTCGTTCTCAAGGATTTTGTTGTTGCCTTTAATTACAAACTAATCTTGCTTCAGATCACGATTATCTGCTTCTATCATTAGGTCTTGAAACCCGTTGGCGAATATTTTAGACTCTGTACATTTTCACCGTTATTCTTCTACAATATCCTCGAATATTGTTGTCACTCATGGTGTCGTCATTATAAGCACCGTGTAGATGCTGTAAAGCCCACCTAACGTAAATTCGTCTATTTATTATTCTTTAAATTCAACATTGCTTATATTGCATCTAGTGAGCATATAAAGTTCTTATAAGCTCCGTACTTTGAATCACTTACTTCCTACGTAAATTCCTTCTTTGCGAACTTCATCATCATGAGTTGTCTGATTTCTGATTTTAAATTTCTGTTCATAGGTTAGACTGCTACAATAAATTTACATCGTTTTTAACGATCCTTTTGCACGTACGAATTTACTCTACACTTCAAATTGTGAACTTTTGGATTGATAATCTTTATCTGCGTCCTTTATCCCCAGACAATTTCCCAACTCAAAAATGTTCAAAATTAGAGTAATTTTCTTTGTTACTTATTTAATTTCTTTCTTTTCTTTTCTTGTTTATTTGAATTATTTATTATTAAATTGATTTGCTTGAACTAATTATTTTTTACTTTGAATTATATTTTTCATTTATTTTTCATACTTTTTAATATATATTTTCTTAAGGAATAATTGAAATTGATTCTGTTGTAGTTACTTACTGAATAGATAAAAGTTTCATTTCCTCATTTCTTTCTTGAAATGAATTGAAGAGAAATCGAGAGGAAAGTTGAAGATTGAAAAGCTTATGTTCTGTTCCAAAAATATCAATCATATCAGCGTTAATCTCATGAGCGAGTGCGCTTCTTAATGATCCTGACAGATCGTTTTGCTTAATATATTCTAAAGCCCGTGATAATAGCCCACTTTTGCCCACCTGTAACTCTCAAAACTTTTGTTTCCATTGCAAAAACTGGCACCATTACTTGTCCAGCGATCGTTCAGCGTTGAAGAGAACGGTTTTTGAGCTACCATTTGCCAATATTTCAGCTCAAGATAATAAAGCAACAGATTATGCAAAAAAATCTTTCAGTATACGGATGACATATTTCAAGCTTTGTTTCTCTGACAACTTTCTCGACACTCAACATGCGTGTGTGCAGTTCAAGGTGTAATTGATTGCATAATATTGGCAGATAGCTTAACAAATGTTTAATTATTTGCTCAAAAAAACTCTGTTTGCTCAAGGTAGGTGAGGCTTCGAGGATTCATTTTCCGATAAATTAAGCTCAAGTGCTGGTCATATATTCGTAGTTTTAAAACCATCTACTTCTCTACTCGATTTTATGTCCTTCAATAATGTTATTCAGCCAATCTACAAGAAGTAGATATTATATCTACTAAGTTTTTGCTTCTATTTACTTCAATTCAATCCCTTTTTTCTTGTACTTAATTATTTACCCTTAATTTTATGTACCCTTCTATCTCTCTAAGCTACGACCCATCCTCTTGAAACTGAATATATCATATTTTCGCGTGAATCTAGCTTTTCTCCCAGTCCTGATGGCATTTCCAACATCTTTGTAAATAAACATATCCAAAGAAAATGGCCTATTTCCACTTCATGCAAATTTTCGAATATTTTTCCTATTTGGTGATTGAAACCTAGTTATCGTCTTATCTTAATATTTCTTTGTTTCTTGAAAGCTTATAAGCACTTTGTTTTTAATAGTTTTTCTAATTTATCGCGTTTTTGTTGAGTTTTCGCAAATTTGTATTAGATCATCATCAAGTGCAGTTGAAGTCAATGTAGATTTCTCTGAGGCTTTTGACCCAGCCAATTATGAGCTCTTTCTACACGAATTAGGACATTATGGCATACCTGAGACCCTGCTTTTCGGGATATGTTCCTTTATATTTAACTACACTTTGTATGTTTCCCTCCATGTTCCTTCGTCGTCTCTCTTTTTCTTTTCCTTCCTCTGGTAAACCTATCTTAGGACTTTTGCTCTCTTGTCTAATGTACAGTGTTTTTCGTGTTGTCAATACTTCTTCTGATTACCTTGCCCTTCAAAATAATTTAAATATTCTCGTTTTTTGGTACAGCTGTTATTTTTTGTACTTGAATGTCTCCTATTGTTTTTCAATATCTTTTATATTAAAACTTTGTACTTTTGCTTTGACCTACTTGATCAGGGATATGGTTCTGTTAGCTATTAAGTATTTAGACGACCGGTGAAACTTTCGATCAGAAGCTTAAGTTTAATATTCACACTCAGACCATCACTAGAAAGGCTTCCCGAAAATTTCATTTATCTCATTAATGAGCAGCAGACTAGAACACTTGACTGTATTTTTAGAATACTGATTATAAATCTCAAACCGATGTGTTGGGAAGAATTCAGCATAATTAAGAGCATACGTTTTATCTTATGAAAAGGACTAATTTTCTGAATTTTTGATTTCATATTTATGTTGAATTATGATTAGATTTCACCGCCATTTTATACTTTGTTTAGTTTTAATTTTAATTTATAGTATCTTCTCTTTTTCTTTTTTTTTTCTTTTATATATAAGTTTGTTCCTTGTCTAGTATTTATTTGGATTTGTATCTGTTGATTTAGACAATAAATAATAATAGTAATAATATTGCGTTCAACCTACATATTCCTTCTGATAACATAAGCTATTCCAATTTACTTTCTATTTTGAATTTCAATACACACTTGAAGGGCCATAGATCTTGTCATTATGCTGTATTTTTTATTTGATGTATTAAATATTTTAGTTATCTTTACGCACCAGATATTTTACAAGAAAGTTTTCTTAGAAATTCGGTTAACTCTACCAAATCTTCTGATCTTTTTCAAAGCTCATCAGTTGAAAGGATAAAAACCACTGACAATATATCAAGCCACGATGATCTGTTTGCTTCTTTCATGTTTACACTACTTTATTTTATATGATGTAATGTCATGTTTTCTAAGTTAAAATTAAATCCAACAGTAAGTGTGTATGTGACTTGGTGGGTGAAGAGGCGCCTGACACCTCTAAGCACTCAAGTCTCAAATACTCATTGTACTCAACTTGCCATATTTTCCCAGATCGCCTAGCAAAATCCAGGATAAATGAGAGGGAACAAGGGCTTTCGTCTGCATGCACGCCACATCGCAGTGAAGCAGTGGTATCTGAGACGCGCTAGCGCTAGGTAATTACAGGGGAAATGCTTCGCAGAATCAGGCTTCTCTAGACAAAATGGACAAGCAGGCCACCTGTTATTCGCTGAATGCAGCACTAGCTCCAGAGCTAACATCTGTCTCTGAGCCGTCCGTGAAGAAAATCTCGGAGTATACTCTCGTATAGACATCTAGGTGCTCCCAGTCACTTCTGATCAAAAATATTACCTCGCATTTTTCCCCTAAGTCGAATAAGGGCACTCTTTTTTAGCTTGTTGGTTTTTTTTTATCAAAGTTATTTATTATTAATTTTCTACCAGGTCGAGGTCACTAGTGTGTCATTATTAGAAATTAAAAACCAAAGATTGCTCATTTTTAGGGTAATATTATCATTTTGACTACAGGTTTCAGGATTTCTTTTCATCGTCTTTAACGACTATATTTATTTAGTAGTTTTTTTCTGACACTCTTTGATTAAATAAGTGCTTTTAGAACAGGATCCTGCGCGATTAAAGCAAATTAGCTTTTAAGAACACTGCTGGGATAAAAGCTATCGTCAATCGTTCAGTAAATCTTGAGAATTCTCTTTTTATTTCATTTATCTCGTATCCATTGTATCCATGCACTTCCTATCAAGCTCGATCTTTAATGGTGTATTGCTATTTGTGGTTAATGTTTATTGTTACGTTATTTACTACAAGCTGTCCTTTCATAGCTTCTTCCATCTCCTTTCTTCCGTGTTGGTCCTTTCTTTTTGGTTTTACTTCTTTCTTTCGTCATTCTTGGTACTTAATTTTAACTTTTGATAATCTTTTCATCAGTTAGCACAATTTTTTGCTTCGATATACTTTGCACGACTGTTAATACCTGATGTTCGATATCTCAGACTGCACCAAATTCATTCATAAAAACTAAAAATAATCACACTTTACTTGGAATGATAAAACACTTAATAATCATTTCAATATTTCTACAGATTCGGACCAGAAGAACGTGATGGTGGCTTTCCGTTTCGTTTCAATCAACAATTTCGTTTAGCAATTGCTATCGCGAAAAATTCTTTTATTTTTGCCGTAGACGGCCGCAGATTTTGTACCTTTGCGTTTCGAAAAAGTCATCAGTTAGATACGATGACCGGTTTTAAAATCAAAACTACTAATGGTATGCATATGCAGGTAACGTCAGTCGATCACTTGGATACACATGATATGGATTGTACTGATTTTGAAAAGTACTCGAATCCTAGATTTGTTATAATGTAATTGTTGATTTTCTATTTGTTTTATTATAAATGTGCAATATATTTAACTATCATAAATAAAGTAAGGCATAATTAAAAATGCGAGTTCTTTTGCTTTTTAGCTGCAACTGATTGGTACTCGCAAGGCACAAAATAAAACATATTTCGAAGGTAATAACTGTTGTTGAAACACACTGTGCAAGAATTTTCGTTGGAATATTTGTGGATCAGCATCTTGTTTTTCTACGTGAGTTCACGATCTTTTACCTAACTTAGGTGTAAATCAACCAAAATTTATATTTTACATTGGTTAATTCGGGCTTGCAAGGCAACTTTTAAAAATATTTTTATTTTTTCAAATATTTTCTTTTCTCCGAAATTTTCATTCCGATTTGAATATACCCCCTAGAAGTTTTAAATATGTCTTTCGATCTTGTTATCAACTAAGCATCACACTTTAGTGCAGTTCATAGCTCCTCTAAAACTTATGGAGGCATTTAACAGTAATTTGTAGTTATATTCAAACTTTCTAAAAATCTATTAAAATATATGATCATGCATTCAAATACTTACATCACCTGGAGCGGTAACATCGTTACAAAAATAACATCCTAAATTCGATCCTGGTATACAGTGTAAACCACCAACTTCTACTGGATGGAGTGCTTCTTCAACTACTCTATGACCACCATGCCGCATAACCAAATAACTATCAAATCCTAAAGCTGCATTCAACACAATCTGATTAAAGATCAATATCTATTAAATTTGTCAAAATCATAAGTCATGTGTCACCTTCTTGTAGTAGGAACCTAATAGCGTTGGCAGCCATCGACTCTCTCTTGAATCGGTCAATAAATATATTACATCACTATTTCGAATTTCATTCTCGATTATCTTAAGACTATTCAAAACTTCCTGTCGCATCGAATCACCGACCGGATGGCCAGGCATAGGAACTTGTAGAACGTGTCCGATTGAAACCTGAGGAAAGAAATTCGTTTTTCCCCGTTAACTAATTATTTTAGGATTGCATTTCCCCCCTTACCGCATTAGGATTTATCTCCTTGATTCGTTCAGCAGCAGTTGTAGCTTTGTATTTATTACCAGCAACAGCGTCCGCATGAAGGTACAAAGATTGACGAACGGGATTGCAAAAATGTACTTTCCCGCTGTCGAGCAACGTTATATATTTAAAACCCCAGCCCTAGAGTAGAAAACGATCAGTCACTAATGAAACAAATTGTTTGTCCCTGAGCGTCTTACCAACAAATTTCTTGTCACTGCACAGCCTAGAGTCCCCGCACCGAAAAGAACACAACGTGTTTTTGCCAACGAATCCAGATCCAAATCTGGTATGATTCGCCATTTCATCAGCTTCAGATTCAAATAAACAGAATTCTCTGCCAACCTGCGAATTTGCTGTGGTCAGATAAATATTAAAATAAAAACTGGTATCACTTACTTCGCGGGATCCATAGTATCTGCCATAGATACACATCTCGGTGTCATCTTTCCTGCCATATTAGGTTCCCAGCCGACAAAAGGAACATCCGAGTTCTTTGAATTCACCGGCACTATAACATTCCAAATTAAACTCTCGGCCAGCGATTTCGGAGTATTAACGCGAATTCCCACTATTCTAATGAGTTTATTGTGTAAAAAAGGGCTGCAAAATAATATTTTCGTCACTAAGCAGCTAAACAAAACAGATCAAATCAAAATTACCATAAATATGATATACAGACTAGATATAAACGTAGCAACCATGACGGCTTGTCGGTCCCGCATGGATCCGAAAAACAAAAGTAGATTGTCTCCAAGTCGCAGTCTTTCAAGTTTTCACTCAAATTTTCTACACTGATCAAATCTTTCAAATTATAATGTTTGAAAGAACCATCACTACAGTCTTTTCGTAGAATGAAATATGATTTTGAGGAATCTGTAGTTAAATTGAAATATATGGCCTCTAATTGTACTAACAAGTTTGGTAAGTCTTTCAATTTCGCTGGTCTCGAACCAGATATAATTTCGGCATTTGGATGGAGGATTGCAGGAAATGCGAACCAATAGTAGTATTTATGAAATTTCAGATCCTGAAAATATACAATGTTTAAAAGTTCTCAAATAAGCTGAAGTGCCAATTTATCATACCGCAAACGAGAGAACGAAAAATCGACTAATTAGACGCGGATCAGTGAGTATTCTTCCAGATTTCACGTCATCCAAGAGCCGATTACCTTCCGCTGTTAATAAAGCTACTTTATCGCATTCCTTAAACGATTCGATTGTGTTTTTATTATGCAGTGTTCCGATTGCTG
Organism: Nemotelus nigrinus; assembly: GCA_947369275.1. Lineage (NCBI taxonomy): Eukaryota > Metazoa > Arthropoda > Insecta > Diptera > Stratiomyidae > Nemotelus > Nemotelus nigrinus. The sequence continues at coordinate 23,776,296 of OX376372.1, read as the reverse complement.
TACAACTGAATTTCATTGGAGTACATTCACTGAAATTGTTGTAAGTTTATTTAAGTTCTGTTTAGTTTATTTAAGTTGTGTTATGAAAATTTTGTGTATAGAAGTTTACAAAAGAATAACGGTATATTTTTAGAAATTGTCAATTTTCAGAACCCAATATTTTCGAAAACGATCATATTTGTAGCGGCAATTAGTTTCCCCCTGAACAACAGATGTGATTATACTTTTTGCAATAAAATTGATGTATCAAACGTAGTATGTAAGTGACATTCGCTTGAAGTGTTAACAAATAATTATTATTTAATTAATTAAATATGTCTATATTTCAAAAAATGTGAGAAGAATGTTTCAGATGTATTAAATATGATTTTGATATGGAAGACAAAGAATGCTCTGGCCAATGAATTATAAGTATTATTAGATGAAGGAATATCTACGCTTAACGCAGTAGCAACTTACATTAGTCCTAAATATGAATGATCTGCCATTTATAAACACCTATGTATATGGTTGAATGTATAATTGTTCGTATTTTTCCCTCGCCATTCGGAGAGTTGCTTGTTTCCTTCGACTACATCCCCTGTAGTCTATGAATGTTCCTTTGTGGAACTCTCATCCTACTTCAATGATCACTCTCCTTTTGCTTCCGTGCGGGGTTGTGAATATCCGTTCTTTGAGTAAGGATGACGGTTTTTCAAGTATTCTGTGTTTAAGCAATATTTCACTCGTTGCTTCATCCTTTTTATCTCTTTGCTCAGTTCACCAAATCAACAACGTACCCAGTGCTGACAACAGGATACTCGCCTCTGTCCTACATAATTTTCATCTTTGTTGCTTTTGCTTTAGTACCTCTCTGATCCTCATCATCCTCCTTTCTTTTTGGAATTGACTTTGAACTGCTCGTCTAGTTAAGCCCACGGCTACTCTCCGTTTTGATTTTAAAAAGCATATAATTCTACTTGACCATTAACTGGTATCATCTCTTCAGAGCTCTAAGTGTGAATGATGCTCTCGCTCCACAAATTATAATTAACTTATAACCTATAACTCAATCCCCTGTTGTACTCAAAGTTCGGTGCGCGGTCTCTTATCCGAACCAGGGACCCCACACGGCTCACTACACTACACGAGCAAACGCTAGATATTGCTGCTAAAAAAACAATGACACGATGCGTGCTTACTTTAAGCTCACTTCTAGTATATCCGATAATCCTAAGACATTTTGGTATTATATAATATCCCTTAAAACATCCTCTGGTATTCCTTTTGTTATGTCCTGTTATGGTATTTTTTCTGTTATTCTGATATGTCTGTCTTCTTTCCACAAGATTCCAGTGAGCTTTTTGTTCATTTCTTCTCTTTTTTCACTTTCCGTCGCAGTCTTTCTAATACGACAATCAATTTTCTCACACCTATTTGTATCCTGTCTTCGTTTTTACTAATCCTTTTGAAGTCGAACTATTAACGAGGTTTGTTGATGGAAGCACTGGCTTCGGGGCTGATGGCATTCCGAATTTTTTTGCTAAATCACTTTCATCTTCTTTTTGTGTGTGTTCCTCTGTCATTAATATTTAATAATAGCGTTTCAACCGTACCTAAACCAATACATATTCATCAGCATATGATAATGAAATGTTCATCCGCTGCTGAGCTTGATTTGATCTACATCAATATTTGAGTTACCGTCCACAAAGCTTGTCAATCCTGATAATTATGCATGCTTCTTTTTACACATTATAATGATAATAAATAAGCCACACTGTATGATAACAAATAATTGCAGAAGAGTGATTTACCTTTTTTGATAACGGGTGGTATGTGATAAAGCACTAGTGTATTTTGTAGAAGACTCATTGGCTGCATAACTACTTTACATAATATGAACATACAGTCATACCTCGTTTATGCAGACCGTATTTAGCCGGAATTTCCATTATACAAATAAATTTAAGATAATCAAAACTTTAAATTTTAAGTGCTTATTTCAAGCGCACTTCAAATCTTAAGCACAGGGCTTTAAGCACTGATATCTGGAATATGCGTTTTATGAAATTCGAAAACAAATACATAACATTTCAAACTATTAAAGAAAAATCATTTTTCTTGCTTGTTTGAGGTATTCAAAATGTACTAAACAAGTGAAATGAGCTACAAATCTTGCGATTTTGTTTTTTTTTCTGATATATGTAAATTTATAGAAACAAATTCAATCGTTCACCTTTAATTTCTTTTAGAAAAATTTATTTTTTGGTAAATATTCTGGTACAAACAAATATGCGGTACAAATAAAGATGCGTGTACAAATAAATATACCAAAAAATTGTGTTAAAAAAGAATGCGGTATTTGGCAGATATTATGGCGGCAAACCCTACTTCAACGATTAAAAGAGTTAGGACGGTACTTTCAATCAGAGAGAAAATATAGAAGATTACAGCTCGTGTAGGAGACGCAAGCTTTAAATTTAAGTAGCAAATGAATGATGTTGATAAAATCAATATGCTAGTATTGGTATCAGGAAAGCCTCTAGAGGACTAACGAGCTTGTCATAATGATATCCTCGAATACTAAAAGCTACGATATGCTGCTCAAATTGTGGAATGTGTGATAAACTACTAGCGACGAGTCTTTCGTCTGTTCAGCTTTTTGGTCTTCTGTCCCAGGGATTTTCTCAGGAATTTTTCTTCGGGGGTGTGTTCGAAATTTTAGGAGGGGTGTCCTTTTATTCAACAAAAATATCCAGAAATTATTTTCGCACTGAAGGTTTGAATAGCTAACATGCTATTTTCCACTAGAAAATTTTTGAAGAAAAGCAGAGGAAATGTTTAGATAGCGTTTCAGATTTTTTATTTTATATTATCTACAAAATCACTTTTTCGTACTAACGACCGGGTACGAGTATTTAGCATTTAATTCAGAATATATCAGAAAAAGGGTTAGCACTAATAAAAGTCAAACACGTGTGGTTTATTTTCATTATAGGATGCTTATAATATGGAAATCTGAGGGCATCTCCTAGCACAATGCTCAGTGCTGGCAGACCTTTGCTGCCACTGCATTCGAATTTTGTTTTCATCCAATGAGTACATTGGAAGCTATAGGAGTAGAAGGGTGTTTAGGTAACCGTCATCGAAAATTTCAAAATTTTGGAAATTGAAACGCTTGGTGCTATCTTAATCTACAAGATCATTATTGTTATCCTGAAGATGATAATCACTTGTTAATTTAATGATAGCATATCTTATTAAATAAAAAGGAATAATTTACCTTATCAAGCAGGTCTATCCTAATTTTTTCCTAAACTAAATTCCTACCAAACTTACTTAGCCATAACATTGTGAATTTCTTTGAAATATGACACCTGCAGCGGAAGTTAAAGGGCATAAAGCATTTATTTTTAGCAATTATTTTTTGAGATAGCACCACTGCTACAGAGTGGCTCACATATCTAAATGACTTCTGTCAGACCTGTTCCTACTTAAAGGCTACACACCCTGCGAATTTCTTATTGATCTGATGGTTCGGTCGTGAGTTCTCGTGCTCAGAAAATAGATAATTTGGTGATGGGCTACCGTTCTATGTATCTCGAAGTTTTGAAAATTTTAAATTAATAGAGAAGACAATTGTGTGCATTTTTCAAAAAGCGGCTTAGTGATTTAAATTTGTTAGTATTAGGGGGGGGTGTATGAAAATCTCTGTTCTGTCCGCTCTGTGAAAAATGTTCAACGTTTCCCCAATTTCGAATGTTGGCTTCATTTTCAAAGCACTGAAAAGAATTGTTTATAATGGACTACCATACATTTGTTTTGCTCCTGAGCAACATGATTTCATCAAGGGTAGACCTTCTACCCCTAATGTCATAATCTTCACAACTTGGTTGCTTCCGCTTTAGATCAACAGAAACAAGTTGATGTGGTATACACAGATTTCCCAGAAGCTCTTGATTCTGTTGACTGCAGGCTTATGGGGTGTGTGTTATCTTCTTTTATTCTGACTGTCATCCTATGTTCCTAGTCGCCCCTCTACTACAAAATTGAATTCTGTGTTTTGGACAAACTTTTATCAAATGTGACGCCAAAATACTTCATTTTTTCGTTCCAGTGAATATTGTGCTTCAAAAAATTAAGAAAGATTTAAAAATTTTCTATTTCTAATGAAGAAAATTCTTTTACTTTTTACATAATTGACTTTTATTTTCCATCTAAAGCAGTATTGGTAAACTTGTTCTAGGTTACTTTTTAAGGCGTTTTTAATTTTATTTTGACAGTGGTTACTAACATACAAATATGTATCAGCCGCATAAGTCGATTTCGCACTTTGGTATTTCCACATTGTATATGTTGAACAGTGGTTGGGCTTATGACTGCGCCTTGCTTGAATCCAGTAGTGGTAGAGTTTTGTGTAGAAAAAGCATTAATGACTTTCACCATAAATGTACCGCTCAAAAGGGAGTTATCAATAATTTTTATAAGGTCAAACGGGAATGAAAACGCTATTCGTTTGTATACAAGACCCTGGTGCCAAACAGTGTCGAACACTTTTCCTAAGTCAAGCGTCACGCGACCTACTGATTTTTTTTATTATTAAATGCTTTTTTAGTTTATTGTAATATTTTATACAGTTGGCGGACTGTAGAATATTTTATCTGAATGTAAATTGAAGCTCAGTATGACTTTCGTGGTATTAAAAAATGAATAAATTCGACAAAATAGGATTTTCTCAAAAACCTTTCACCGCGTAGGCAGTAGGCTAATTGGACGGAAGCCTATAACAGTCCTCGTTATTATACCTGGTTTTTCAATTGAGAAGGACAATAACTTTTTTTCACGCTTTCAGATAGTAACGTAATTTCATAAAAGCAATTAATAAGAAAGTTATAAATATATCGCTAACCTGGGTTATGTTTTTAAGTACAAGGTTAGAGATCCTGTCGTCGCCAACGACTTTGTGATTTTTCAACATTCTTATTACGGTAACGATATCTTTGGATTTACACATTATTGTCCCTAAGTCCTGCTCTTCATTCTTGGCATTGTGATCACCCTGAGCTTGTTTCGGTAGTGGTTGCCCTTATCAAAGTCGCGAAAGATTACCTTGTCATCGTTTCGATTACCAGTGATCTAACAAAACGCTCGGTTTTGAATGCTTTCTGTGTTTTTTTTAAAGAATTTTGGCATCTTTGGTTCATGCTTGAAAGTTGTTCCAAGCAGTGTTCTTTGCACATGCAATTTTATCTTTCATTCTTTTGTTAAGATGGTTCTTCGTCTAAAATATTATAAGTTAGCTTTATTTATTTATTTATCAATTCCTTGCGCTACAGATACAATTCCAATTATAGCATCAAGAAAGCAAAAAAAAAAGAATGAAACATAATAAAGGAAAAGAAATAACAAAAATAATTGAATAATTTGAAAACTAACATTAGGACTAAGGTAAATAGCAATTCAAAGTAACATTTTCAATACATGCTTGAATTGTGAAAAAGATTGCGGGAGAGGACCAAGCTTAAGGGCATTATGCGTTCTGAGTAGACGCAGCAAAGGTGAATGGAAATAGACTTCCGTACGTGCAAACGGAACAGAGAAAACCTCAGAAGAACGACTTGGACGACTAGATTCACGTCAGGTTACCTGGGAACCAAGATCTGACACAAAAATGCCTTGGCAAAGTTTGAAGAGAAAACACTCATCGAGGAACAATCTCCGAGATTGCAACGAGGACATACGAAGGAGGGAAAGACGAGAGGAGTAGGGACAATAGGGGATATTGAATTTAAAAAGAAGCGGACGAGTGAACCTGCGCTGAACAGATTCAATGGCGTGAGATAAATACTGAAAGCGCGGAGTCCAGATTTGGCATGCGTATTCGAGAATACTGCGTACTAAGGAGACAAATAAATGAATACAGGAGGAAATGTTGGTAAACATATACGAAGAACGCAAGACAAATCCAGCAATCCTAGAGGTCCTAGACGTCATATTCATGACATGAACATCAAATCTTAATTTTGAGTCAAACACCACTCCCAGGTCTCTAAAATGCTGGACAACTGACAGGGAAATATCAGACAAAGAATAAGAGAACACATGAGGAGTATTTTTATATGCAAAATTCATTTGATGGCACTTTGAAATGTTCAGTGGCAAGAAGTTGTCTTGACACCAGAGATTAAGAGCAAACAAGTCAGCTTGCAATTGATGAAAATCGTTCGCAGACTTGATTGCTCTGTATAATTTTCAGTCATCCGCATAAAAGACAGGGAGAATTAATAATAGAAGGAAGGTCATTAACAAACAAGGTGAAAAATAAGGGACCTAAGATAGAACCTTGAGGAACTCCGGATGTGGGAAATATAGGAAAGGAAATGGAACCATTAAAAGTAACTCTGCAGGGACGACTATGAAGATAAGAGGAAAACCAGGAGAGGAGGAGACCAAAAACACCGAAACCATTATGTTTAAGGAGCAGCTGGCTATGGTTCACAGAATCAAAAGCCTTCGAAAAGTCTGTGTAAATTACATTAACTTGACGTTGACAATCGAAGACAAAGGCTACAAAATTAGTGAACTCCATAAGGTTGGTCGATGTAAAGCAACCTTTGATGAAACCGTGCTGCTCAGGAGCAAGTAAGGGCTGTAGAGAAGGATAAATTCTATTGTAGACAAGACGTTCAAGGATTTTACTGAAATAGCAGAGGATATTGATTGCGGACTCTTGTTCAGACGGAGCTATACCTTGTATTTTGTACTGATTTCCAGGCGAGACAGAATGGCTCACCGCTTTTGCATCAAAAACACTATCCTCATCACAAAAAAAAACTATAGCCAGAAAGTAAAAAAAGCGTTGTCAATTTTATGTGAAATCACCAAATCTCACAAACATCTATATGGTAGACAATTTGAGTTAATTACAGATCATAAGCCGCTGATTTCTTTATTCAGTCCACAAAAAGACCTGCCAGCCAACACTACTCATCATCTACAAAGACGAACTATTACTACAATGGGCCCCTATTCTAAGATTCACTATAAAACTACCATACAACATGGTAATTCTGATGGACTTTAAAGACTACCAATGGGTCTAGATTCAACGATTTATAGAGTCATTGAAGTATTAGAAATAATTGAGGAAGAACAAGATCAGTTGAAGAATTTTTCAATAAATGCAAAAATAATCGCAAAGTATACCGCAGAAGGCCCAGTGCTGCGAGAAGTATCGAAATTTACTAAAAACGGCTGACCAGAATCAAGAATATTGCAAATATCCAATCCATTCTTCGTACGCTGTGCGACAGGGAGTAATCCTTTACAGAACTCATCATGCTCGACAAATTGTTCCACCATTTCCCCGAAAAGCTGTTCTTTCAATGGACAGGATAACTGCTTTATTACTCGTATTACACCAGAAACAAATGGGCTTTGCTATTTCGCCTGATGACTTTTCAGTCAGTTTAGCAATAAAGAACATCATTCGAGCAGTTTCTTCTATGCATCTGCATTCAATAGTTCGTGATCTAGCAGCATTATCAATTTTCAGATGTTTTGATGAATGCAACATGGAGAATATTGCACACACGATAAGAAGATGAACCCGTTTAAAGACGCAAATCATTCGATTTAATATTTCAGATTATTGAATTTATCTCACTATGGTAAAGTAGTCTCGCTTTTCAAATTCTTAGATTTCAATATTAATTTGATGGACTGAGCTATGAATATAAAGAGTGAGGAATTTAGTAGTTCTATTAGGCATTATTAGTAACGTAAAAGTTTACCGCCACAATAATTATGTTTTATATTTGTCACTATTGAGCAAATAAATGTAAATAGATGTACTAATTTCGCTAGTAGCCATCGTTTGTTTAACTCATGCCTATATACGACAATCACCTAACACTAAGATAATTTTTTACCAAAAAAATAAAAACGTACGTATATATAGTAATTGGTTTTCAGAATCGAAATAAAATACTTTAATAAATAAAAAGCACACATAAAAACTAAAATCCAATGATTTGCTCTTAACATGAGTTAAGCCTGAAATCGGAAAAATAGAAGCAATGTTCTAATAAGCCGCCCGCTTCAAGTTATGAAACAGATAGCAAAAGTGAAGACAATTCAATTAGATGAACTCAAAAACTATGAGTGATCATGTACATAATCATTTTTTAAGTGATTGTAGTTACAATAATTCAAATATTGATAATAAAAGCCTTATGAGTACAGATAGAAATTAAAACCAAGAAAACTCCAGCTAACTCCATTTGTTAACTATGTAAAATATACAAATAAAACATACCATATGCCTATCTACTTGTATAAGCTCATATGGATTTGTTTTTATATTATTTAACTTAATGAATAAATGAATTGATATTCGAATTTCAAAAGCCTATCATTTGTTTCTCAACCGGAATATCATTTATCCGGGAATCAATTGGTTCCGAACATTTCGGTTAAACGAGGTTTGACTGTACTTTAGGACACACTTTGCATCACTTAATAAATCATTGGCTACTCTGTATCTTGCACAACTGATTACAGATGATTCGAAGCCTGCAATCTAAGATAAGAGTGATTCAGATGAATATTTTTATAAAATTCTGAGAGACGACGAAACTAAGTACAAAATCACAAAAATTTTGATAAGAATATTTACAAAATGTTTTTATACGTCTTATTTTCCGAAAAAGAATTGAAATTGCATAATAAATATCAGAGCTCGTACTGAAATGAGTTTCAAGCAGCTAGTCTGCTGCCTGCAAAGTTCAATTCAGATGCGAGAGATGACACGTATAACATTCAAACTGCAGAGGGTTCAATGCGTTATCCGCCGTTAGCTTTGATAATGAAATGGGTAAAGGTGTAGTTTTAGGGTCCATCCGCGGAGGGGGTGGGGGGTTACTTTGTTTGATTCAGGGGGTGTTCATATAACATCCCCATAAAATTTTGGCGGCGGTCAGCCCCTGAGAAAAAGTTACAGCCCCCTAAAGTACGCGTATTTGAGGGAAAAAGGAGTTAAATGAAATGGGGCGGGAGACCCGGAGGGGGTGGGGGGCTGTTTTGCTTGATTTAAGAGGGTGTTCATATAACATCCCCATAAAAAAATTTCGGTGGTCACCCCCTGAGACAAATTAACAGCCCCCTAAAGTACGCGCATTTTCAACTTTTTTACATACGATCTTGGGAGTCAAAGGAAGTATTTATCGAGCCTGTAGAATCCCGTGATACTGCCACACTTTTGGATGTAATAAGACGACGCGTTGTCAACGGTACGACCATCTACTCAGATTGTTGGAAGTCGTATGAGTGCTTGGAAGATGAGGGATTTCAGCATTTAACTGTCAACCATTCAGTTAACTTTGTAGATCCTGAAACTGGTGCACACACTCAAAATATTGAGCGTGTGTGGAGGGATCTACGGCACAGCATCCCTCATTTCGGAAGAACAAAGCGCCATTGGCCTTTATACATCGCTGAGTATCTTTTCAAGCGGAAATTTGATTTCGAAGAACGCATCGAGCAGTTCTTTTCCGTAATCAAAGACATGTTTCCAATCGCTGAAGATGATTTTGTAAAAGATTCTTCCTCGGTCGATTCACCATAATCGTCGCCAGATGCTAAATTTTAGGGTGTGCGAATTGTAATGTTGCATACTTTATTGTAAATTAAATTTAAATATTAAATAAATTCCTTTCTTTATAGCAGTCGTTATGAGTTTTAAGTTTTTAGTTATAATAGCAGTATAATGTGCAAAAAAGTTGAAAATGCGCGTACTTTAGGGGCTGTAATTTTTTCTCAGGGGGTGACCGCCGAAATTTTTTTATGGGGATGTTATATGAACACCCTCCTAAATCAAGCAAACTAGCCCACCACCCCCTCCGGGTCTCCCACCCCATTTCATTTAACTCCTTTTTCCCTCAAATACGCGTACTTTAGGGGGCTGTAACTTTTTCTCAGGGGGTGACCGCCGCCAAAATTTTATGGGGATGTTATATGAACACCCCCCTGAATCAAACAAAGTAACCCCCACCCCCTCCGCGGATGGACCGTAAAACTACACCTTTACCATGAAATGAATCATGATTTGAGTCAGTTAGTCGTCTCCAGTCCATTCACGAATTTTTCAATGCTTTGAGTTAAACTTCAGTTCGTTAGTTAGAACCTTTATGGATTTGTCAAATGATTAGTGTCCTAAGATTTTTTTGAACTCTAGTGCCGTTGGTGTGATCTAGAGAAGTATTCACACGGAGAATCAAAGTTGAAGGAGAATCGGCTTAAGAATTTAAATAAGGCAAATGTTTGTTCATATTTCTAGACCTAAGTGTTAGCCCGATCTTAAAATTTTTCGCTAGATAATTTTGTTACCAATGAATCAAAACTCTAGTACATACTTAGGTATGTGTTTATGGAAACATGAAAGGGTGATAACGAATTAATAAATGGCCAACTTCCTAATTCAGCTCTATAATTTACGTTATTGCATATGTATCCTTGTAATTATTGCATTTGAATGGGAATCCAAAATTTATTTTTAGTCACTTACTTGAAGTTCACTGATTACGTATTTGAAAGCGTAATTTATCCGAATATCGAAGAAATATAGTCACAGCTGGTTGAATATATTTTCTTATACATATCATATTTTGAATGGTACATCAAAGAAAACACACCCAAATATCCTATATATTACGATTATCTTTGATATATTTCAATTGCTTTTAGCACAAACGAGTCCTAGTAGTGACCGAAGTATATTTACTACCCATTCAACACCCCACACCCAAAATTATTGTCAGACTCCCCCCCTCCAAAGAACGAAGCTAACAATCCGTTGTCCTTTGAACCCACAAATATCACATTTTCGTATTAAAGCGCGAAACACAAGACGCCTTAGACAATTTCACTTGCAAATACTATGCCCATAGTCTAGCTCTATTGTTTTGCCAATACTGCGCGTGAAATTTATTATGCGAGCGAATCTATTCCACAAACACCCAAAGTAAATATAACACAGCAAAAATTTGTTTACCTGTTAAAAGCACTATAGTCCACCTCGAGTAAACATTCTTTCGCATTCGAATTACTATAGAAGCCGTAAATCTTCCGCGGTCCATCGTTTAACTTGTCGACATCGATCTTGATCTCAGCCAATTTGTGCCAGAATGATGCCTGGACGAATGATTTGAATGGCACGTACTGTAAGACTTCCAATTGAGGCTCTCCCATTTCGGTGTTGATTGTTGTAATCTGCAAACAGTGAAAGACAATTGAAATTAATTTAATCAACTGCGAAGAATGCATGGATATGATTACTTCGTAGAACTGGTATGGATTGCAAGTTACGCTTGCAATGGAGTTCACGACAAAACTGAGCTACACTGACTATTTTGTTGTCCTTGTTGCCCACTGTGAGCGTGACCGATCTGAAAAACGGCGCTACGCTCCCTGTCAATGAACGTATGATTGAAGCATGCGTGCTGGCACAATACAATTTTCAAGCGTCTCGTCGTAGTCTTCAAATCGAGTGACAAACGCAATAAATTTCGAGTTTATACCATGTGTTTTGCTTGATGTTCACTATGCGTAGATGATGAGTCGAATGACTATTATTAAAATATCGCTTAATCAGGCCACGAGAGCAGGGCTAGAGACTGGCAACAACACAATTTATCTCAATTTTTGTATTAAAAACACGGAAAAAACAAAATACTTAAAAGCTCGTTTCAAAGTGAGCCCGTACGAAATGACCTTCAACCAATTAAAGATAACTTTCCACAATTAATCTAATTAAAATAACGCAAATCATATCAATTATTTGACAGGTATAGTGTTTAATAACAAATAATGACGTGGAATTGTTGTGACAGCGCTGATAAGAAGATTATGTATGGCAGCACCAATACTGATATTCTCGTGTATATGCGATTGATAATTTTAATTTTTGAAATGAAAATTTAAAAATTATGATTAGTGGAAAAACACACAAATAATCTGACTTCGACCAAAGCCTTCTGAACAAAGTCGATCGCAAAAGCGACTAACAGGCAAGGAGATGGAATTTTGCGAAAATCATTGGGGCAGTCTCTCCAATATAATTTTCCCTGGTCTATTGAAAATAATTAAAAAGCGCCAACCACTTTGTCTTACAAATTTCCGATGGTTTCGATGATGTCATTGAAAACCGCACACCGAATATAAAGAATAGTTCAACCGACGAAGAAGTCAAAGCAGAATGTTTTGAGTAAATTTCAAGCAAATGTAAATTTTCCCAGATTCTGATATTAGCTAGTTCTTTTTCTAATTAAGTTTTTAAGTTTTTTAACTTTTAAACTTTCATTAACTTTTATTTATGGGCGGCCATTAGCGATTTTTCTTTTCTCTCAATTGAGTGAAAAATAAAACCATCGTAGCTGCCACCTAGTGTCGGAAACTCTAATCAGAAAACCCCTCCAAAGCTTTAATTTCCGTTTGGAGGCTTTGGAGATGTTTGGATTTGTTTTGTATGTCACTTCACTGCGTAGCGACTGAATTCCAAGTAGTTTCAAACAAGCCGGAATTCGACGCCGGCATTAGTACGAAGCAGTCGGTATAGTAAAATTCCGCTGGGGTGAAACGTGGCTGGAACATCCTCAAAAATTGCGGCTTGTTCTGTGAAAGTTCTTGTGAAGTAATAAAACTTATTTTCCTGCAAGTGCCTGTTAGTAGTTCGCAATTAAAATGCTGGCGAAACTAGAATCAGAAATGAAGGCTTTGGCCATTAAACTATTCGAAATCAATGCTTTCAAATTCGGTGACTTCAAAATGAAAGTGGGTATCAATTCACCTGTCTACTTCGACCTTCGTGTCATCGTCAGTTACCCCGCTGTTATGGTATGTTTTCAAAGGTATGCAGCTGCGGAGCAATACCCGTTCAGTATGTTTTTCTCTCGTCTCGCAGGATCAATTATCCAATTTGTTGGTGGAGTTCATTAAGGACAAACAATTGTCGTGCGACCATGTGTGTGGTGTGCCATATACCGCGTTGCCGATAGCCACCCTGATTTCCATCAAGAATTCGATACCGATGCTGGTGCGTCGCAAGGAAGCGAAAAACTACGGCACGAAGAAGATGGTCGAAGGAAAATTCAACGCCGGTGACAATTGTCTCATCATTGAAGACGTCGTGACCTCGGGGTCAAGCATTTTGGAAACTGTCAAAGATCTCCGAGCTGAAGGCATCACGGTTACAGACGCTGTAGTCGTAGTGGATCGGGAGCAGGGTGGTGCGGCCAACATAGAAGAAAACGCGGTGCGAATGCACTCGCTGTTCACGCTGTCGTACCTGTTGAATGTACTATGCGAGGCCGGGAAGGTGGAAGATTCGACCGTGAAATCAGTGGCCAAATACATTCAGGGATGTCAAATTAGGAGTGACGGGTCGTTTACGAACAACAAACCAGAGATAGGTAAGCTATTGTCTCTACTCTCGCGTACAACTGAATGTATAATTTACGACACCCTTATCACATCCACAAAAAATTATTTAAAGTGTAAGCATGAAAGAATGTGCTGATAAGCTCATATTCAGGGTGTAACTCAGTTGCGCTAACCGGCTACTCAATCAAGCCTCAATTGGCATTGTATTACTACACGTGTTAGCTTCATATGCATTAAGTTGCCGTATAAATGATTGCTTTTGTGAGTAACAAGTGTGTTTTCGAAGCGATAGCATCGGAAATGATGATACAGCTTTACTCTTCCATATTGTCTGATGTTGCTACTGGCGAAAAATGCTTTGTTGTGAAAACACTTTGCTTAATTATGGATGCAATCGAGTCCGGAAGAGACGTAGGATAAGCAAATTTGACCGCCACTTATACATGTGCCTGACTAGTTTCTATGAAAAAAAAAACGTAAATTGATGGTACAATTCAACCGAAATTATGATCAATTGTGAGTTCAATCACGAGTTGACCTCGAAGGTGAGGTGGTGTTAAAGGTGAGAGCTAATTGTCTTGTCGCTAATTTGAACGTAACTCATTGCACTTAATTTATATTCTGCTCTAATTTATTGTGGAAAATAAAATCCATAGCAAAAAAACATCGTTAGTAACTTATTATTCACCATCGGTATGGATTCCCTTGTAAAACCATCAAATCTATATCAAATTTCGAATATGTACCCTTCAAATAAAGCTAATTTATATTCAGATTTCATTCTATTCATCTTCGTTCTACTCTAATATAAAGCTTCTTGCTAAGAGCCGGTTTAGACGATCGGTTTTTTGCTGGATCCAGCACGAGCTTTTAGGAAAGAGAGGTGAAGGACGGAACGGAACAGTGAGCATGAGTGATATAGTTGACCATCGAGCACGGCAGCGATTTTCTGACATTTTCTTAGAAATAATTTGAGGCTCAGGCATTGCTACGAACATAAAAAACTGTGTGCTAGCACAGCAAAAAATCGCTCGTCAAAACTTGCAAACAGCATCGGCCAGCAAACTCTGTGCTGGCAAAGCACAACATCGCCCGCCTAAACCGGCTCTAAGGATATAACAATTTTTTTTTCATTTCTTTGGTGCATAGAGGGTAAAAATGTAGGGTCTCATTAGTTGAAATGTAAAGAGAATGGATTTTTCCGAAAGAAATCCAAAATTCGTTTGTGCTTTGAAGGTACGTTATTGATTCTTGTATGTTAACGGCAATTTTTGGTTTGGTAATATAGTTAATCTGCTAGAATTCTAGTTTGCTACCAGTGTGGAACTAATGTGTTACATGAGCAATCCGGTTGCTCTAACTTGCTTGAATTTGCTCTGATTCGGGTTTCATGAACCTGCTTTAACTTGAACTATAGCAGTTTAGTGCACGATTTTCTTGCCCACCTTTTTTGGTAAAGCAAGTAGCTGTTTATTGTCAGAGGACCGATTGCCAACAAAAAAATTTTGTTGAAGTATAGGTTTTTAAGAGTGAACTGACAGGTTGAACTTCCTGCAAGCAATCAACTTTGATAATTGCCGCCTCAAAAGTGTTCTATAACATTTCGTCCTCTCAATTGCTCTAACTTGTTCTACTTTTTTGACAGCTGGTCTACTCTAACTTTCCTTGAGATGTTCTGCTCCTTTTTAGGATTCATTAAAAACAGTTTTTATAGATTTTAATTGTTATATGAAATTGAAGTTATATTTAATAATTAATTGAACAATATTTGAAAGGAATTTTTTTTAAACCTGTCTGCACAAATAAAAAATTAAAGAAAATGGGAAGCCAACCATAGCGTTGAAAATCATTAGGGCCGACACAAAAGTTAGTCATTCATTTAGTATAGAGCGGTATAACAAGTTTTCTGGTAGCTTTACCTATAGGAATCTGGTCTGTTTGTCATGTGTTATTCAGAGGCCACAAGGAAGCAGTGATAGACAATGTAATTAGTTGCCCAGCTAAAACATCGGCCAAATAGTGAAATTTTTAAAACTCATAAATATAACTCAATCTTGCACTTTTCAAAATATGCTTCCTCAATTGTGTACCATGTCAATTTATGGTCGTTTGCTAAACTGAGAAAAACTTTAAAGCATGCTTACTGTCCTGTACGCCAACAAAACAATCTGAAAAAGTTTTGCTGCAGAGCATGTCGTTTATTTGGAGTTAAATTTGACAATTTTGGCTACTTCTGCGTTGAAAAGATTTAAAATTTGTTCTCGAAATATCAGGAGTCAACACGGTTATCGGAGTTACCACTGTCAGTATTAAAACATTTCTTCAAGGAATTGGAGAAAGAAAGCAGCTGGTATGATAATATCATTCAACATTTTACCACCAAAAAGAGAAAAAGAAGGATTTTCCTTCCAAATAAAATGTTTCTACAACACAGTTCATAGTAAATATTCTTCACATTTCCTTACCTGACTTGAAAGCCACAAAAATGTATGCTATGAAAATAATTGCCTCCCTATTTCTAAATGACACGAGCCGCCAATGACTACAGGGAACCTGAAATATCACTAAAATGCCTGCAGCTAAAATTAAGTCAAACTTTGCTGGGCAACAAGTATTCTGAAAAATTTCCTACTCTGAACGGCTGGCATATGGGGAATGCGAATGCAAATAACAATCACAATTTTCAATAACTTTTTTAGACTCTATACAGGATCTGCGGATATTTTGAAGCAATTAAACGAATTTCGTAAGTGTTGATGATGCAACAAGACGGTTCCTTGGTGTAAAAATATTGGAAAAATCCCCAATCGAACTTTTAAGACCAACTCTGAGGATGACTGACTCGCCTATAGAACCTCACAGAGAACATATAAGAATAAGAAAGAGTATCTACAGACTGCTCGAGCATCACTTTCAATTCTCAGAAGGCTTGCCTCTGGCCAAACGACCTGCTGTTCTCAGCAGAATTAAATGCTGGCACACAGCTAGATCTGTGATAAGTTCAGGGGTGCAATTATGTCATTTGAAATCTTCAAATTGCCGAGCATGGATGTTATCTGCTGAGGGAAGGAAGTAACTACCTGGAGGCAGAAGGAAGTCTGTTAGTCATGCCTATCACAGGGGTAGTCTTCATACAAGATCTGGAAGAAATGACAATTCAAATCCAAGGTACTTTAGGCCCATCAGTCTAATATCGTTTGTTATGAAATGCCTGGTTTAGATGCGCATCTCAATCAACCCCCACCTAACATTCAAATTGTAGTAATGAGCTCTGCCCATAGACTAATATAACTCAAACTATGCGCTATCTATCCATTAGTGGGACATTGTCCTATTAAAAGTTCGATGCGTGAGATCTCTCGCGAGGCTTTCTGACACTCGAATGCCCCTACCATACTTCGGAAGAAAATACGAAGTTATCTTCATAACCAGTTAACTGTAGCGTTCTCTTTGCAAAACTCTTGCTGTCGTGTGATATTCACGAAAGCAAGGAACAACGCATAGTGTCACTTTGCACGTCGGACACAAATACCGCGATTCTTTTCTAATCTTTTTTTTTTATAACAAATAGCACATCTTCGCGAAGGATTTTTTTTTTTGTTTTACTATCTGGTATGTAATCCGAAAAATGTCTATCGAATAAGCGCGAAATATTAAATCTCGTTGCCCGAGATTGTGATAATTTTTGTGATTCGACGCAACTGTATCCTCAATTATTTATAATATTTATTTGTTTGTTTCATTTCGTTTTGACTTTTAAACATTCTAATCATATTAAAATTTACGAATATAATTTAGTTTTCACCAAAATTACAATTTAAATCTCGAATTGTAATAAAATTTTACGCATGAGGGATATAGTCGTCATGACACAAAATTCTGCCACATCTCCATGACGGATATAGTCGTCAAATACACTTAACTGATTAAGAAGTAACTGGGAGCACCTAGATGTCTGTATGGGAAGATGCTACGAAATTTTCTTCGCGAAGGGCTCGAAGCCATTTGATCTGGAGCTGGTATTTATTCTGCATTTATTGAATGACATAGGCTTTTTTCTCTCGGGGAGCATGTTTCTGTTTATCAGGCAGAAATATTCGCTATGTTAGGAACTGCTTGCTAGGTGATTAATGAAAGACGTAATGCTATCTACAGCGACCGTCACACTGCGCTGCTGGCGATACTTAGACCCCTGACTACATTGAAAATTGCCCAGGAATGCAATGCACGATTGCATTCTGTCACCAGGTTCAATAAGATACATCTGCCCTGGATGTCGGGACACAGCGGTGTTGAAGCACTTGAGATTGCCCTGAGCCTGTCTTAGGTGTTCTATCTGCACATGCCATTTTTCGGAAGTGAGTAGTTGATTCCCACAAAGAGAGATGGCCGTCTTCTGATGTGGCCATTCTTTCAGAGCCCAACAATGGGACTTCGGCCTTCCAGCGCAACAAGAGTAGGATAGTTTGCAGAGCGATGGCAGGTATGTTGACTGGACAAAATCGCCTAATCGGGCATATATACCGAATTTCGTTGACCCATCCTGCTTGGAAGAAACTGACTCTGCGATTCATAAAAATATATTCACTGGTGATCTCGTTCGACTTGTTCCCTTATTTCCGCCTAAGGACTCTCCATTAAAAACCTCAAATAATTTTCTCATTAGTTCAAACTTCTACTAAGTTGGGTTTCAACTTTCATATTTTTCAGTTAATGAACTATCTCGAACAAAGATGACTTTCGATGCTCGTGCCGACCTAGCCAAATCGCCCATAGCCAAGGACCTATTCAAAATAATGGCAACGAAAAAGACAAACCTCTGCATCGCCGCGGACGTTACAACTACCGATGAAATCCTTAACATTGCCGAAATTTGCGGACCACATATTTGTCTGCTCAAAACTCACGTGGACATTATTGAGAATTTCAATAGCAGCTTCATTGAAATACTCAAAACCATAGCAAAAAAGCACAACTTTCTGCTGATGGAAGATCGTAAATTCGGCGATATTGGAAACACAACAGCCCTGCAGTACGCGAACGGCATTTATAAAATTGCAGATTGGGCGCATCTAGTTACGTCACATTCACTGCCAGGCCAAAGTATCGTTCAAGGATTGAAATCAGTGGCTCCAAACAGCGAGAACCGTGGTGTATTTTTGTTGGCAGAAATGTCGTCACAAGGTAACCTCATAAACGAAAAATATAAGGAAGCAACTGCGAAGATGGCAACCGAGAGCCTAGATGTGGATTTCGTAGCTGGTATTGTTTGCCAAAGCGCTGACTGTTTTGCTTTCCCTGGTCTCATACAGTTAACGCCGGGCGTCAGAATCGATGAAACATCTGATGGTTTGGGTCAGAAGTACAATACACCCGAGTATGTGGTAAAAGACAAGGGAGCCGATATAGCGGTTGTTGGTCGCGGAATTTTGAAAGCAAATAATATTGAAAAGACGGCTGCCTTGTATCGTGATAGGCTGTGGACAGCGTATTGTGATCGTGTTGGATTAAGAGCAGACTAAAATGAAGTAAATTGAATAAGACATGGATAGTAGGTACAAACAACGTTTTTCCTTTTGTATTAAATTTTATTTTGAGAATTTTACAATCTGAATTTAGGTCTAAGACGCATTTGAAATGAAAAGGAATAATAAATATCTATTAATTAGTCGAGCACAAAAGTGCAGTTTTGAAATGATTACATATAAGAAGATGGATTGAGGAGCATTGATATAATATTAATTTAATTTAACCCTTTCGCCATCACAAATACGAATCCTTATGTTAAGTCGTCGCATTTACATCTTCAGAGATACGAGATACTGAAAACACGAATTTTATCGAATCAATCATCAAGTATATCATCTTAGATACGAATCGATCGGCATTCAGGTATGTTAAAAACAGATTTTACAGTACAATTCCGTTTAGAAGTACAGTTTTATCTATGCAAACGAACTTCCGCAAATAGAAATACATGGCTCCATAATTTTAGCTTCTTGCTCCAACAGATTCAATTAAGAGTCTGTTTAAATATAATGAAAATTTGAAATGAATTTAGAGGCTATTTGTCAGAAAAGTGAATCAGAAATTTAGCGGGATTTCACGTAAAGGATAGTCGTCGTTGCGTACTATGTTCTTAGTTATTGCCCAAACCTCAGCAGCCACTGCACCGAATGCATCAGTAGACTACTAACGAACTAAACGTTCAACGATGAATGGCACACTTATTAGGCATCGATGGCTACTGCCTTTAGGCTATCAGCCAAGCATTGTTCCTGGGAAAAGTCAATAGTTGCATTAAAAAATTAAATATAGCTTTGCAGCCATTTAAAATGAGATCAATATGATTAAAGTGAAATGAATTTAATATGATACGAGTAAAATATCAATTGCCTGGGAAGTAATTTTAATATTACACAAATTAGTCCAAATCATTTATGTAAAATAGAAATGATGCACATGGACAGTGGATATTGAGTGATGAAGCGAGCAAATTGAAGGAAGTAAAGAAAATAAGTGCATCTGAGAATAGAAAATGTCTAGGATTCTAAACAACAGAAGTAGATGGAATATAACTTATCAAATGCAATTTAAAAAAACCAAAAAAGACATTTTGGGCTGCTGTTTTTAACGAAAAAAAAGGGTGCGAAATCTGAAAAGACTCTTAAGGATGAAACCTGCAGTGATTCAAGCTATGTACCAAGTATAAGACTTTGATAAATATAGGATTACCGCAGATGTTGTACTCCGACGTCGAAATAGAAATGAGAACGCCAAACAGCGCAGTAAATTGATGAAATTGTTCTTTCTAAAGAACGGTAGAAATACTAAACTATGACTATCTCGATAAGTCATTTTAGGCGATTAATAATGTCGTTTAATACAGCCATTAAATTAAGAAACATCGAAAGTGGCCATCGGAAGTGCTCTATAGGCCTAGGAAACATTCTATAGAAATAAAAATATCAGAGAAGGCATTCCTGTTAAAAGTACATAAGATGTGTTTATGTTGTATAGTACTATTTTCGCAGTTTTAGTTAATCTAAATAAATTAGCTAATTTCCGAAATGTCATAATTGTATAAAGAACATACAATTGGAAAAATTTCAAAAGATTGGAGGCAGTGTGCAGTGCACGATAAAACTTTAACCTGTCCTCATTTTCTTAGTTCTTATTTTTACCAGAAACATGAATATGTCTGCAAGGGAGCTAGCCAAAGAACTTGATAGATTACGAATGTCTATGCGTATTTATTGCAAATAAAAACGGTTGTCAATTGGAAAGGGACACAATGATCAATTGAAAACAAAAATATCAACAAAAATAAATGAAGGAAATGTTGAACGGGCCAATCGTAGAACAACGTCCACTTTCAGTGCTTGAAAACCGTGCGTTTCAAATATCAGTCCAACTTGTTTTTGAGGCTGTAAATGTAGGTTCTAATAAGGACAACTTTAATGAAAGAATTATTGCATATTGTCAGCAAAAACTACTTTCGCTGAAAATTGATGCAGCCACAAGACAAGATTTGAGTCTTTTAGGAATCAACGCGTAATTTGTAAAAATCGGAATGGTTATCATTAAAACACTGACAATACGAGTGAATACTTAAAGTGCGTAATTTTACAAGTTCTACAGGAGTATTCAATTGATGAACAAGTATTGGCGGATAATGGAGCAAATATGGTAAAAACAGCCACTGATATGAATGCGTACCTAAAAGATGCATTGGAAGAATAATAATATAATTTGAAAACTATTAGATTCTACTTTTGTTCTTATATTATCACAAATATTAAATGTAGTGGGCACATTTTACAACTTTGTGCATATGATGTGGGCGTCGTTAATTGGGTGAAAAAATTTAGAAGCAAGTTAAGTACCCGAAACTTTAAGAATTTAAGAACCGAAACATTAACATTGAAAACAAGTGGTTACTAAAGGTCTTTGTTTGACTGCGCTAAAAGATAGGATTCAACCTTTACCAAGCTCGAAAGGCTGTTATAATTAAAACCAATAATAGATTCAGTGGATAAAGAGAATTCAAATACATATATTGACGCTGAAACCTGATAATTTATCCACGAAGCTGTAAAGGTATTTGGACCAGTGAACGAAAAAATACCGTACCTTAAGCGTACTGTACGCGAAAAGTACACATACCCTACCTCAGTCTATAATGTTTGCGTACATGTACACAACCGATATACCGAACGAAACAGACACGATGCAAATGTACGCTACGATTGAATACTGTACTGTACAAAGTACACAAACCTTATCCTCTAAAATACGGAATGTGTACTCGTACACAACCCGTACACAAACGATATACACTAAACGTACCGTACGTTTAGTGTACTTTTGCGCTTCATTTAGATGAAAAGGAAAAACACTTTTAAAGTGAAAGCACTGAGTCAAAAATATTGAACTTCACAGGAGAGCATAATCAATTCATTTCGGCTACGGCATTATCACTTTTATCAGTAATTTTTTCCCAGTTCATATAAATGAACCGCAAAAGTACACTAAACGTACGGTACGTTTAGTGTATATCGTTTGTGTACGGGTTGTGTAGGTGTACACATTCCGTATTGTAGAAGATAAGGTTTGTGCACTTTGTACAGTACAGTATTCAATCGTAGCGTACTTTTGCATCGTGTCTGTTTCGTTCGGTATATCGGTTGTGTACATGTACGCAAACATTATAGACTGACGTAGGGTATGTGTACTTTTTGTAGTGAATGTGTTTGCGTACGGGCGTCAAAAATGTACGGTACAGTACACTAAGGTACGGTACCATAACGTTTTTTTTTCGTTCACTGATTTGGACCCTTATGCTCTGCGACCATTAAACTCCAATCAGAGCAACTTGTTTTTAGTGAACTGTTATTCGGAAGTAATTTTCTTTTTAAAAATTCTAAGTCTTGCTGGAGCAGGTATGAAAAACATTTTAGTCAATTTATTAGGGAGGAGAAAGTCAAAATTTTGTATGTTTGGACCCTAGGATCAAAATACGTTTAACTTTAGGTTAATTCAATGATTACAATGAGTTTGGAGGAAAACAGTTTTCATCAATTGGATCAACTATTTCATTATTAGGAATTATTTATTATTTATTTATGATTTGAGAAAGTATAATTTCTCAACGAACAATCATTTTTCCTGTACAACTTTCATCTTCAATTGAATGATACCAAAATACCCCTCCAAGAGAACACAGACATATAAATGCTTTTTTTTTTTTCGCATAAACCTTTTATCTATGAATGAGACTCCCGACAAGTACTAAGCTATGATGTTAAGAACTGTATGCGGTCGATATTAGAAGCGAGTGTCAGCATCAAAGCTTCATATATAAATACGTAGTTTAGCAAGCCTCATTTATGTGCCCGGGTAGCTCAGTCGGTAGAGCGTTGGACTTTTAATCCAACGGTCCAGGGTTCAAGTCCCTGCTCGGGCGGAATTATTTTTACTCCTTATATTCAGTTAAACAGTGTTTTGTGTAACTGTACTAATCATTTTAACTGTTATGTTTAATACATCAGTACAGTTCTTAGTTTCCTCCATTACTTATCTGCCGATTGCATAATTTTAGGATAAAATCTAAAATGTGCATCTAATTTAAGTTATATACAAGTATAACTAGTAACGAAAATCATCCCTGCTGTATGTATGCTGCTGTATGTAACATGGATTAAAGAACTGTAATAATTATTCAACGTGATGAGAGGTTAAGCTAGACCCAGTTAGTAGGTGGGCTATTATCACTGAAATTTAGGTTGATCAGGATATTTCTTACCACGTGGTGCTTTATGATGACTAGCCGGCTCAGTGAAATATGCTGATAGTCTTGATTGTCCAACAAAATTACTGAGAAAATAATTAGCTTTCTTGTATATTTTTTCCGGAGCAAATCTATTAGATTAGTAATAGAAGGCAAGAACAATCTTTTTCTTTCAAATATCTCCTCTCTCTAATATTGTTGATAGTCAAAGGGTTAACCGGGAGATTTTATTGATTGGTATTAATGAAATTTACTTACTAGTAGTAATGAAATTTACTATGATTGAATCGAATTCTCAATTAGTCAATGTTTTCATTGGTACTATTTTACGTGGCTCCATTCTTGCAATCACATGTCGTGCAGATAAGTGTCGTCCATATTTCCGAAGGCCATTAACTAGTACACGACATTCGAGATGACTTTTGAACAACTAAGATCGGATGATGCCACTAGAAGAAGAGGAAGCAGTCCTATTAGGTTCTTCTTGCAGCTTTCTTTTCACTTCAGAGCTATCAATTTTTCTTGTTTACAAACCCATTCAGCCAAAAGAGAGCCTATTATCTATCAGAGAATCTATCAGTTTAAAAAACCATAAAGCTTCGATTAATGAAATATGAACATTTTCCACTAACTAACTGATCGTGAAATTTAAATCGTCCTTAATTTTGAAAAATGAAAATGATCCTCCGTATGAAAAATCGCTGAGCGTCTTCTTCTCCATTGGTTTACCGAAAAAGTAGAAAAATCAATTATCCTGGAGGATCAGTTCGGTTTCGAGCCCTTACATTCCACAGAGCTTGAGCTGGCAAGAGTGGTACAACACATTCGCACAGAAAAGAAAATCAACGGGCATGGTACTATAAATACATAAATACATAAATACTTAGGACTAGCATTTAACAATAGACTTGCTTGGAGCGAACACATAAAAAATAAAAGACAAACGATCAACGGAGTACTGTATAGATTCAAACCACAGACAAGACCAAACAAACTGAAAATGACAAACAAAATGGCACTGTTTGTAGATAATC
The DNA here is from genome assembly GCA_947369275.1 of Nemotelus nigrinus. NCBI lineage: Eukaryota > Metazoa > Arthropoda > Insecta > Diptera > Stratiomyidae > Nemotelus > Nemotelus nigrinus. The sequence goes on along the minus strand of OX376372.1, from coordinate 23,752,053 downwards.
GAACAAACATCAAATGCAAATATGTCAGAATCTCGCACTGAGGAAAATATTCTGGATTCCATGGTACATTAGGAATACGGACATACACAAACTACAAATAATACCTTGGAATACCTAATAGTAATGACTCGTCCTAATGAAAGGTACCAAAGTGTTCGATAGCTAACGGTAAAGTGCGGAATATCTGCATTCAGTGATAAAACAATAGAAAAGTGAGGGCTGAGTAGGGTGGAAAACATCACCCACCCAGAGGAGGGAAGTAAAAGTACCAAATGCGTTAGCTCTAGTAAACCACAATTTAATACTTTGTGCGTGTGTCATGTTTTGTGAAGAGGATTATTTTTATTCAAGGATTTCTCGTGCTGAATATGGGGGACTGACGGTATAATCTCTGAAAAGGATCAAGATCACTGTTAAGCAGCGCTCGGACTGCGCGAGCCCGGCTAGCTCAGTCGGTAGAGCATGAGACTCTTAATCTCAGGGTCGTGGGTTCGAGCCCCACGTTGGGCGCTTCATCTTTTTCGTAATATACTAGGATGTTTATAATGAAATAGTGTGTTGAAAAAATCACCGACAGTGGGGTTTTTAAAGCAAATAGTGGTGAGATACCAAAATGGTTTAATTAGAGATTATGTAATATGAGGTTTGATTGATTCACAATAAGTTGTGCTTCATATTGTTTTATGTTAATTTTTACTAAAATACTCGTTCTTTAGTAACCCATGGCATGTTAATTTAGAAGCACTAATTCATAATGCAAATTGTTTTTTTGGTAAATATTTAGAAGTGGGGCTCCAGTCAAAACTCGCCCCAAAAAATTTTTCACCCCCTGGAGACTATTCTATAGGGTAGGAATAGATGTTCTAAGGTGGGGGAAGACATTTTCAATGATTGTTTATAATAAAAAAAATTATTATAAACAAAAAAAAATTTTTTTTTTAATTACTTTAATTTTTATTAAATGACATATTTTGACCAATTTTTTGTTCTTTCGGAGAATTTTTTTACGGTTTCACGATAAATAACGATTTCCATTTTTTAATCAAACCTCATAATACATAGGTTGTCTGGAGCCCCACTTGGTCTAAATATGTAAATAAATAAAAATTAAATAATTGGAAGAAAAATTTTTTTTCGTTTATAACAAAATTTTTTTTATTATAAACTATCATTGAAAATGTCTTCCCCCACTTTAAAACATCTATTTCTAACCTATAGAATACTCTCCAGAGGGTGGAAAATTTTTTGGGGCGAGTTTTGACTGGAGCCCCACTTCTAAATAATTACCGTTTTTTTTTATATATTTATATTTGTTTATTATATTTTTTGTTTATTATATTTTTATATCTGTTTATTATATTTTTATATGTGTTTTATATAAATTTATACTTGTTTTTATTGATTTGTAGTATTGATAGTTTTTTGGTAGTTTTCTTCCTGAAATGTGGCTAAACTGAGATTGAACTCATCCAACTTATTTGAAAACATATCTACTAAACAAATGCTTGCTATGAACTTGAAGTTAAATAAATTAAATAAATTATTTATTTTCTTATATATTTATGCTTTGTATTTACTACTATCCCGATGCCGTGTACATCTGATTTTCTTGCTTTAAACGTGACAGATGTAATTCTTCTATCGGGTTTAGTTTGTGATAAACCTTTATGCACGAGAGACATAAAATTAAGTACCTAAACCAGTGAAAAGAGGTCGCGTTGGACCCGTGCCAACCTGGTATCATCGATTAACCTTAGTATAACGAGTATACAAGTAATTGGTTGGGTTTTGACAGAGATCGTATGTCTTCGTTGTGGATGACGTGGCACTACGTTGAATGCTTTCCTAATGGGTTGGTTATTAAAATAAAATAGGGTGAACGCCCGAGCAGGGACTTGAACCCTGGACCGTTGGATTAAAAGTCCAACGCTCTACCGACTGAGCTACCCGGGCCTTGCCAAGGTGGGAAGGTTCTTACTAACACTGAAAAATATATTTTTCAACAGAACTTACTCCGCTAGGCTCTACGAGCATGAAATGGGTGTGGTCAAATCCTAACTTCTTCCTAAACTCACTAAAATATTCTTTCGTAAATAAAAAAAACTATTTATTTCGACTTTATCGTCGTCCTTAAATCAATCAATTTATTTACACATATCAACCTTTTAAATCCAGACTATCTATAAAATATAACAATAGAAATTCTTCCGCCCTCACTTTTCCATTAATTTTATTAAACGCTGTTTGAAATTACAATTTCAGTAAAAATTCTAATGATTCTAATTCATTCAAGTTTCAATCTATTGTCCTGCATTACGACAAAATTAACAACGAATATATTGACTGACTACAAATATAACAATGGGTTTCACTTTCAGAACCACAATTCAAAACCCAAACACTTTAAACATAAGTCTGATTCTACTACTCTCACATATCTAACCATTCATTAATTTATAAGATTGCTTTCAAAGAATATGCACTTCATTGTAGTACACATATTACTCGTAAATAGGAAACAAGAATCATCAATGACGTAGTCGTATGCCAGAAACTATACCAATTCGCAAAGTCAAAGCTGTTAATCTATGATTCACGGATGACTGTCAACTGATTACAATGTTAAAATGTTAATAAACTTTGTACCGGTTTCTCTGAATTGAACTATGAGATCGAGATTGCAAATTTAAATAGATGAGTAAAGTATCTCTGAGTGAGGTATTGTGGGGCTTTGGTAGAGCGTAAGAAATCAGACGAAAGATGAATAGATAAGCTTATTTAACTCTTACGTAATCGATAAAGATGGTATTCTGTGACAAATTAAATTTTCTAACAGTGTTTTGTATTCGATGCTTTAACGAGGTAGAGCGTTCTTTAAAGATAACGCAACCGATGTTTCCCCATTTGCTATTTAGATAATCTTTTAGCTGAAGCTTGGAAGAAAAGATGCCCCCACTGAAATGGAAATACGTACAGAGAAAATACGTACAGTGAAAATACGTACCAATTTCGAGAATGACATCCCAACAATCTTTCTGTCTCCTTTCTATCTACTTCCGAATAAAATCGGATAGTGATCGGAAAAAAAGAAAGTTGCAGTGTGTTTTAATCTTGATGCAAAGCAGTTGTGGTAGACTTTTAGTTGCAGTGCTAGAATTAGCATTGCTAAATAATTTAATCATTTTTGTACTAATAGATGCTACCATCAAATTTTATTTATATATGATAAGTACCATATTATTAAAATCAGTAATATGTGTCTTAAGTACAAAGCTTAAGAGCAATGTGCTTCCTAGAAAGACGTTGCAAAAGAGAGTGCAAGTTCAAATGGAATCAAGAATAACCCCGAAGATTTGCTTTGCTGACTTGAACCAAGAATGGTTATTTGGGAATCAAGATTTGAACAAAAAAAACTTATAAGAGTTTAAAGAAATGAAAATATCATCGAGAAACATTCAAAGAGGCAATATGGACGATGAAACAACTAATAATTCTTCCAAAATTTGTTATGGCTTTCAACACACCAAAATCGGCTAGTATTAGATTAGCTGTGAACGCTTGCGGTTAAAATTATTAGCAAATGGTATTCTATTTAATTCAATTCTTAAATATTTGATTCAACTGCGGAGCTCAAAGAACAAGCAGTGCAATAATTATTTGACTAATGGAGAGTTTTTAGTACGGTAATGAAAACTTTATAGCTCAGGATACTGTGTACATGCGCTAAGTGTAATAGCACTATAAGCTATGTTTGCTCACATTTGAAAAAGTTTGCTTGCAACAAAAAATTGGATAAACTTAACGAAGTGTCAAAGGAGTTTGAATTGTCTGCACATTGTATTCGTGACGTTATAGTCCGTTGGGTGCCTTGGGAATACACATCATGCTGTTTTGAATTTTTTTAATGAATCGGTCAATCTAATAAATCTTTTAAAAAATCTAAAAGCACAAAAGTCGACCATTCCTCTTTTTAATTTGCTGATATCTTACAAAAACAATCAATGATTTAACGAAATGATCAAGCGGTTATCTGTTATTTCTGATAATCTCCCCCCAAAAAAGTTCCTCGTGTCATGATTGGTTGGCTAACTACACTCAACTGTAAACAGTTAATTATAAAGCAACAAAACAACACATTCTAAGCAATGTATTATTTTATGGACACATACAGTGGGTAAAAAAAAGTTAAGGCCAGAACACTTGGTAAGAACAAAACACCTATTTTTAATGCGACTTTAATAATAAATGATTGTGTTTTTGCATTTAGTTAAAAGTGTTGCATGTTTACTTTAAGAATAATATTAAAAAAACCGGTAACGAAGCAAATTCCACAACATTAACGTAACATTTTTCAAATGAAATACCGAAATAGCGCAAAAAAAAGTTAAGGCATAGCGCAGTTTTATTTGAAATTATTTAAATTGTGTTAAAGTGATCAATTTCAAAAAAATTAACTAACATAGCGCTAATACTTTGTGGCTATTCCACGCATTTTTATCACTTCTCGCATTCGTTTCGGCATCTTTTTCACAATTTTTATTACAAAAAGTGGGTGAAATATTGGTCCCTTCAGCAATAATGACATCTTGGAGTCCTTTGTTATACTTTACCTTTCGCAATGCTACTTTAGTTTTGAGATGATGCCATAAATACTCGATTGGGTTTAAGTTCCTTGACTGAGGCGGGGTTTAAATAGCATTTGGACAGTTACAAATAGCCCAAAGCCGACATTGCTCCGAATTGTGCTTAGGATCGTTGTCCTGATACAGGCCAAATGCCTGTATGCCAAATGCCTATAAAATGCCTAATTTTTCAGCAATTTTGTTTAATATTTCTTTTAAGAATGCCCAGGCAACAGGTTTGATCCATCATACCGTTCACAAAATCTATATTTTCAGGACCAGATGGCCCCATACAGTTCTATAGCATAATGTTCTCTCCGCTGTGTTTTACAGTGGGAGTAGTATGATTCCTCCTAAACTCTGTATTAGGCTTTCGCCGAACATACCGCTGCCGATCAGATGCAAAAACATTAACTTTTACTTCATCAACAAAAATTATGGACTTCCAGAATGATTTTGGCTTTTTTACGAACTCTTAAGCAAACCGTAATTTAACAATTTCATTTTTTGTACTAATATAAGGTTCACTTGGGTACATTCTGCCCTTAAAACTCGCTTTCTTTATTACATTTCGAATAGCTTGAGTAGCGACTTGCGTTTCAACTCGTTCTTTCACCTTAATTTGTAAAACTGGGACACTTAGTTTAGGGTTTATCTTAATTTTTCTGATAATCCACTTTTTTTTAGGCTCAGATAAGATTTTAGTCCCTTCCGACCGATGCTTTGTCTCAAATTCAAATGCCATTCATGTTTTCCAACGTCGCAAAAAACATTCACGGATTTATGTACCTACCGATTTTCTTTTCGCACTCATTTTTAACAATACTCTCAATAAAATTACTTGTTCAAAACACTTTTCAAGTTAGACTGAATAGAAATATCATAGTTTCATGATTTTAAGTACATTTAACGGTATTTTTTTCCAGGAATTACAAATAATTTCAGATAAAACTGCGCCGTGCCTTAACTTTTTTTGCGCTATTTTGGTGCTTCAGTGAAAAATGTTACGTTAATGTTGTGAAATTTGCTTCGTTACCGGTTTTTTTATGTTGTTCTTGAAGTAAACATGCAAAACCTTTAATCAAATGCGAAAACATATAGCCCAGTGAAATCCGACATGAAAAAGGCGAAACTTCGGAAAAATTAGGGGAAAGCTGAATTTTGGTGTGAACCTTGGTACTGGCGTGTTGAACAAAATTTCAAAAGTCCCCATCGATCCGAGTGCTGCGTCAGTTTTTATACGGGGTCAAAGGTCACCAAAAGTGATCTTTCCTAAATATCTCAGTAACGGTCACGTCTTAAGAAAAACAATGTATGACCAGTTTGTAGCTTAAAAAATTTCCAACAAAAAATATCTGATAACTTTTTCCTGTAACCATAACCGTTTTTGAGATATATTGATCTAAACATTTGTTACTAACAGCATCCTCTTTCTCACGGCATGTTAATATTGTCCAATTTTGATTACGACTTGGAATGTTTGTGAGTTTGTTTTTCTATGTTTAAGAGGCGCATGAAAAAAAACATGTAAATAAACTTATCTACCACACTCCAGGGTAGATGGAAAAGTGTTGTCCGAAAAGTTCAAAGCACCACCCCGCCGCCCCCTTCCCCATAAAACTTGTAGGGACATCTGCTCGCTACTCTCTTCTCGGAAATAAACTGTATTGCTGCATCATGTATGGGATATTCCACGAAGGAGCAGGACAAAACAACAACATTGCAGGTGAAAATAGGTTTTGCAACATATCATTTCTCTAGGAGTATGAAAAAGCAAGATAATATGGCATAATTCTGTAAACGCTCATTCTTGACATTATAGGAGCTCAACCCGCTGCAGACTATCCCCGAATAATCAGTTTTTTACCAATCCTGTGATGACTGCATAGCGCCAAAGGGACATGACACTTCTCGAAACCAATTTGCACCTGAAATTACGTGACCTTGCCCTGATAGTTCATGGGATAAGACGGCATGGGAAAAAAACTAAAAAACGGGTTATTTCGTGATGGTTCGTTTGCGGGGGTGGGTAGGGTGTGGGTACGGTGTGGGTGTAGGGCTGGTTTTGCGATGTCAATAATAGGCAATTAACTGGATAAAAAGTGATCCTATCTTGTTTAACAGTGGGCAAAGAGTAGGCAACGAGCTCATTTTTGAAGATTTGAGATGGAAGCTCGGGGATACATTTTATGGCAAAGGGGGAGGGGAGAACTTTTAGGAGCACACTTTTCCATCTACCCTGGAGTGTGGTAGATAAGTTTATTTACATGTTTTTTTATGCGCCTCTTAAACATAGAAAAACAAACTCACAAACATGCCAAGTCGTAATCAAAATCGGATAATATTAACATGCCGTGAGAAAGAGGATGCTGTTAGTAACAAATGTTTAGATCAATATATCTCAAAAACGGTTATGGTTACAGGAAAAAGTTATCAGATATTTTTTGTTGGAAATTTTTTAAGCTACAAACTCGTCATACATTGTTTTTCTGAAGACGTGACCGTTACTGAGATATTTAGGAAAGGTCACTTTTGGTGACCTTTGACCCCGTATAAAAACTGAAGCAGCACTCGGATCGATGGGGACTTTTGAAATTTTGTTCAACACGCCAGTACCAAGGTTCACACCAAAATTCAGCTTTCCCCTAATTTTTCCGAAGCACCATGTTAGATTTCCCCGGACTAATAATCATTTAACATTAAAGTCGCATTAAAAATAGGTTTTTTATTCATACTAAGAGTTCGTGCCTTAACTTTTTTTACCCACTGTTTATACATATGTACGATGCTCTGAGAATGAAATGAAATGTGATTAATAAATATTTTTTTCTGTATTTCATTGATTAAGCTGTGAATAATCCATTAATTATTAGACTACAGCGTCATTGTGTTGCGGCTCAACAGACACAACACTAATAATTTTTACAACTCACGAATTGCAGACGATTTTTTGGTGCACAAACATCAAATTCCATATCCAAAATAATCAATAATATTTTTGCGTCAAAATGTGGATCTTGCATACATGCAAATGCTATTCGAATGTTATCCGTAGTCTGTTTGATGTAAAGGAGAATAATAGAAATCATCGATTTCACTGAGAGAGCGATTAGTCTTTGTCGGCTACTCATATGAAGAGAATGGATAAAGTGGATTAGATTAACGGACAGTGGTTGATGACTTGGAGTTGTGGCGTACTAGAGAGGATATAATAAAGCTTTAATTTTTTAATATGTTGTGGACAATAGCCATAAGAAAGACATAAGATGATTAAGAACTATGTATATTGTGTAGGCCTCCTGTTCTTTGAATTGTTTTTTTTTCGAAAACAATATACCTACTCTCTTGACCGAGATAAAAACTTAAGAAAGATGATAAATTATCTAGTCGATTTCCAATTTCCGATTTCCGTATTTTCGTTTAAGAAAGAAAATACTTATATTCTTGAATATCGAAAATTCTTCAAATAATTTTAAATTTCAAATCAAAACGTTCCATGTGCATTAGATTCCTCACATTCGTCATGCTTGAAATGTTTGCTAAAAACTTGTTTCGTCGTAAAGCTTACAAATGTTGTTTTTGGAGTCTATCCAAATGGTTATCATCACAGGCGTCCGCAGTCAATATGGAAGCCAGTATTGGGGATGCTTGTCGACGTGAAGACGGAACAAATGAGTAATCTACTCCACTGGCGATTCCAAGAAAATCATGCTCCACTGTGACGTGAGTGCTTTTCGTGGGGTGTGGGAGCGAGTTGGGCTGGGGAGCATGGTTGGATTGCTTTGCTTCGAGCTCATTGAAAAGTGGGAGTGAGAATAAAGCTTACCGGACGAAACAGATTCGTATTAGTCGTACAGTGAAACTTGTTCACGTCGTGTGTGAAGAACTTTCCTCCTCTTGTGGATTATTTAATTTTTGTGTAAGTACATACATATTTTGTATTCATCTAGTTGTTTTATTTCGGATCGTCTTCTATTCAATGGGAAATTCATTTGACAAGATAGTGATCTAGTGTTCTTGAGGAGTGCCTTTTCGTGTGTTTTATTTTTGGGTGCGGTTCTTCTCTCCGTGTTACAATACTGTAAGCAACGTTCGGAAGATTGAAGGTGCATAACTTACGAATAATTAGCCGAACCGGCTTTCTAAATTTTGAAACCAGTTCTGTGATTGATGCAAGTTTGAGCCCAAGATTTTTCAGTGCGCTTGGAAAATATGACCCTATCGATGAAATATTCATTTTTGAGCTCTAAGAAACAAATGCCTAGAATTCTCTAATATATATCTGATTCTCGTCACGCCTTGAAAAGCGACAATCCAAATTCACAAGAGCCTGGACGCAATCGTGATTCTGTTCTGGGTCAGAACATTTCAAGCGAATGACATCATCGCACTCTAGCATCATCCGGCGGTGAACTTAAAGCTGACTTGTAACTAATTGCTGCAAGCCACTACGGGCGGTAGAATTCGCTTCGGTGCCTCAAAAGCCGCAAGCTACAAATTTGCTCGATCTGCTAGATTACCATTTTGTAATTTAGGCCCAATGGCTCTGCCTGCCAATGGACTTGGTAACTCGAATGCGATCTGACCGTATTGATGTGGTTTCCAAGTGATTTTCCCTTGTGATAAAATTAGTGGGTGTAATCAGCAAGAACTGTGTAGTGGACCGGTTCTTTGAATGTGACCCGGCGAACGATTCGCGAAAATTCCGCCATAAAATGTAGTTCGATATAAAACCGAATGGACAAGGTGCGTTCTGTAATATGGTTAGCAAAGTCTCATGCCACGTCAATTGTCTACCGGCAAAATGGAAAATTTCATGGTGTTTGTTGGTTTGCCGGTGTTGAGCAATAGTCGCGTGATGAAGCGATAGATTATGGTTGATTCATTCTCAGCTTCGGTTGGATGCATTTGAATGCAGACAAATTAGTGAGAGGAGAGTATAACACATAAAGCTTTTGTCATTGGTTTCAGAAGTTGACATCTGCACAAATTTATCTGTGATTTCGAAGCTCCGGCATCCATTTTGGTCCGATTATTCAGGATTCAAATTCAACACAGATTTCCGGGACAATCCAAGGGCTTTATCAATCGTGAAAAAGTAACACAGTCAAGAGAAGCGGACCTAATCTGCACATATAAATACTCTTAAATCTTTTCCAAACTCAAAATTGGCGGAAAACTTTAACACAATCCGAAATAAAATTTCAGCCTTGACCGTGATCTTGAAAAAAATGATGTAACCTTCCGTAGCGAATTAAAAGTCATGCTTGAGAACACTCATCACTGACAAAACTATGAAATTGTTGTTGTTCTTGACGAAGAATCTAAGATACAATAAACACCGTAGCATAGTCATTTAATTCATTTTAAATCATGACATACCTACCTATGATGTATTTAAATATATTATGTCTGGTTTTAAATAAAAACGTTTGAAAAGATGACGCATATTTTGCTGCTTGGAAATTCACTTGTTTTTATAGAAATCAATATAGGAAGTAATGCAATGCATACTGTTTCTTTACTGCAACCAAATTTCCGCCGCGTGATAAAATAATTTAAAATACAACATAGTGCTAATTAAGTTTTAATTGTCAAACTCCCAAGGCAAAGCCAAATTTGTTAGCAATGTGCTGGCAATATTTTGCCCGCCAGCTCTAATTTCCCATTCCAGTACAAGTTTTTTTCGAAGCTCATTTTTCACGATGTGTCGATAATATCTTACGGGCTATATCAGACAGAAATATTTATTAAAAAACAATTAGTCCAAAGTCATGTTACATAACTATTTATTAGTTTCGATTCAAGTCACCGATAAACCTAATTAAACTCCTCGGTCAATAGCTTTTTATCGCTTTCAAATTTAACTATCACGTAAAGTCATTCATAGGTAATTAATCTTAATGATATGAAATGAAATCTATACCCCAACTTTAAGTTGGCCGATATGTGTGATACGAAAAACTGGCACTAGGTGTTTCCATACAATCATTGAAAATTGAACTGCGAGTTGAAATTGCAGCGTCATTCTTAAGGGGTGAGGTACACTTGGGACGTCCAGAAAAAGCTCTTTTTCAGGATTTTTTTTGGACACACATTAAAGTAATTAATAACAAATGTTTTTTTACTTGAAAGATATATATTTGTAGAAGCTATTGTAATTTTTTTCAGCCTGAAAATTAGTCGAAATAGAGTAAATTTTCAAGGGGTCCAAAAAAAAATTGTTTTGCCGTGATCACTGTAGCTTGTCACTGGATCATCCGAAATAAAAAAAAAATCGGGGATTATTGGTTAATGACATAGTGCTCCGGATGGACGAAGGACTGTGGCAGATTTTGATTTGTCGAAAAATGGCGGTTGTTGAAAGTCAAAATTGTATTTTCGACCAAAATTTCACTCACATCTTCGGCTATTGAAAAAAAGTATATCGTCCAATCAAAGAATCCTTCGTTCATCCGGAGGATAATTACATATCAAATAAGTGAGAAAGATTTCATGCTGATCGATAAAGTCGTTTTCAAGTTACAGTGATCACCGACTTTGAAAACATCGTTTCGAGAAAAAAGCTTTTAAAGCATGCGAAAAACGCTTTATGCAATAGAGACGACTTCATTCAAAGTTATTTAACTCCATAAAGAATTGTTCAATTGGTCTGAAATTTGCAGAAAATGCTCTTGAAATATGCTACTTTTTGAAAATGCAAAGAAAATAAAATCGATTTTCTCAAAATTCTAAGTGTACCTGCCCCCTTAAGAGAAGTTTGAGTCAATTATTTTGTAATGAACAACAATGTTTAGCCAAAAGTGCCTAATGAAATTGCAATTATATTTTTTCTATTATACTAATGCAGATTTTAATATCATTTGACAAAAAAATGAGGTTTTATAAAAAAAAAGTATCTGAAATCAGTAGCTATTTTGATAGATTATGATAATGATCCTAGCAATTTGCCTTGTATTTTGATTATCAGTTCTGTGTAATATAAATTTCAGATAATAAGCTGTTCTTTTTTGTACCTTGAAGGCTGGAATTGTCTTCAATTTTACGTGAAATTTTCATATAAAATTTCACGTGAAATATATTTCGGCGAAAATTTAGCTTGAAAATAAGCAAGAGTTGTACTCGCTTCTTAGCGTGAAAAATTGCTTGGAATTTGCTTTTCCTTGAAAATGCAGATTGTATTGACATATGTCTCCAACTATTTCACGCCAATTTAGTATGTGCAGTCCTCCCCGTCATATAGAAGGCCTATCGCAAAAATAATTAACGTGCAAGATTGCGGACTAAGCTACCAGAGCTTATCTACGCTACCATTCTGCTGCTGCTCTGTAAAAATGACTAGTTACTTTCTCAGAACTTAGCGTTCTCCTGGCATCTTTGATAGTACCTGAGATCATGCTTCCTACGAAAATCACGACTCAGGTGTCCTTTCCTGCCACAGTTCCAACAAACAGAATCTTCGCCAGCTGGTGATGTTCCAACGACAGTTCTCTTTTGGTGTAGACATTCTTGGCAACGCCTTAGCTTCATTCTTTCAAACAATCACGCCTCTAATGCCCCTTTCATCCGGAATTCCAGCTTTGAAGAGGTTCACTCCCTGTTCCTTGTCTGACTATATGTCTGTTCTTTGGCACCAGTACCCGTCGTGCACTTCACAGACTCTAATGTTTCTTCGAGTGCCCGTGTCACCGATTGACCTGTTGAGGTTGAGCGATGTACATCTTTCAAATGATCGTTGCTGTACCACATAGAATAACTGGAGTAACTTTCAACTGGTATGGTCTGAAGAACTTCGACTACAGCGCTTCTTAGTGACATCATTAATGTAGTCGAACGCTGCAGATAAATTCAATAATTGTATTCTGCAACAACTTCAAACTGATTCTTGTATATGGTTTCAGAAGTCTGCCTATCAAAAATTGTCGCTTTCAGATCTTCATTGGCAGTTGCTTCAGTCCGAACAGATTTCACAGATTAGACCCTTTTCACATTATGTTGCTCATCTTACAATAAACATAATTCCGTTAAAAAATCTTCACTTGGATTTATTTGGTAGATCGGCCTTTTTCTGTCTAGAATGACTGGCCTATGAGCTACATAACTATTGTTTACAGTATCTTAGTATTCTTACTAAAAAAATATTTTTCTATCATTCGGTATTTGTTTCAATTGCATAATACTCAATTGAATAATTCCATCTCTCTGTCTTCCTCATAGAGCCCAATAAATCTTAAAAGAACATTGCAATAAAGCGAGTATCTCTGTATACACGCATAAAATGATGCCAACGATAGTATAAATGAAAATGTCACATCGTCCATGATTGTCTTTATATCAAGCAGAGAGTGATAAGATATCAAGTTATACTCGCAACTGTCTTATCATCTTATCCACTTACGTTCTTTTGTCAGCAACAGCAGATAATATCCCAAAGTTGACAATTATGGCTATAAATAACGCTCACAATCTACAATCTTATCACATAAATCAAAGAAAATCGCTCAAAATATAGATATACTCATTTTCAAAACAGGAACTAATAGATAATAGGGTGTTTTTTATTTGAGAATTTCGAAAATAAAATTCTTCCGATAATAAAATGAATTTAAAATCCATTGTCAAGGCTATAATGTTGTGTATATTTGGAACTTGTATATTGCGTAAGTGTAGTTGAATGAAATTATAGTATTTAAATGACGTATTGTTTTCATGATCAAATTCATGCATGGAAGAGTTTTACTCGTGACTTTATATAGCGGTGCTATGAAAAATATTACATGTTTTTTTTTCATACTGAGTATATTGTTTGCAAAATAATTATAAATTGTATGTAGTGGCCGAAAGAGAATGCAAGAACGAGACTTATATTATTGCAATATAATACTTCGATTTTTTTTATGCGAAATTCAAAAATTGATGTATCTTACAAACTGCTACAGACTGCACATCTTCTACTATGCTTCATAACATTTTTCGTTCCAATTTTTGTATGAAAAGTAATATGACATACAAAAATATACAAGCAGCTAATAAGCTAGGGTACCTGGGGCAATTTTTGGCATGTGAAATCAACTTACTTCACGTTAAATTGAGGAATGTGAATGCCGAATCTGGTTTTTTCCCCTCCTCTATTCAAAAGTCATATGCAAGCTTATGAACAAAAGTCGTCTACATTCTCAGTTCAAATTTAACATTTAGTACATTTTTTAAAAATTTCTAATTTAAATTAGATTTGTTTATTCATAGTTTTTTTTTTTTGAAGAGGCAGCTCTTTAGAGTCTCCGGTTCAACGATTTATTCATTTCACTTGATTCATTTTCAATTTGATATTGGTTTGGGGTATCAACCAATATCCAATATCTCCATTTGGTAAAATACATACGACACGTCGTTTGGATTAGATTTTATGTCAATCGTTTTTCTCTAACTGATACAATATCTACTTTGTTGTTTGAAGAATGCCATATTTCCAAAAGAAAAGATCCTTGGAAAACTCATTTATTTATTGCGACACTAGTTAACATATATTTGTGTTTTTGCTGAAGCGGAGCTCTAAGGCTCGTAATTCTCTGTGTTTTAGAAATCAAAACAGTTTGCTTTCGAAATCAATAAGCGTTTATTTTAATTAAAACTCAGAATTTTCGAATATACTTGTCAACTTTTTTCTCACAAAGTTTTCATTGTCTATTTTTGCTTGACTAGTCGGATAGATGGCTCTAATGTGGTCCCACCCTCTCGAATGCTCCAAAGGTAGCACTCAACAAGAACCTCAAATTGCTCCTTCTAGATGGTCTTAGAAGCAAATCGATTTTTTCTTCAAGTACTACCAACCTTCACTCTAGGTTATCGTATTGCTGTTTCACTTCCACAGCTTGAGTATCTAGCTTTTGCTTCACTTCCGTGGTCTGAAAATCTAATAGTTGCATTTCTTTCTAAGCTTCCATCATTTGTTTGCTCATTTTTCCTAGCCAGCTAATGTTAATGTCTCAACCGGTCCTGGTCAAGTTTCTGGTTCAATTGATCCTTGATGTCTACGGCTTGTTAGTCGAGTTTTTGGTATTTTTGTTTGTTTACTGTCTTCAGCTTGTTCTTTAAGGGGTTAGTCCACTGTTAAACTGCTAAAATGATTTGTTTTTTAAACAGCTACCAAAAAAAAAAACTATTCAAAATATCGGTTTGAAATTTTATGTACATCTTTATTGAGGTTAAAAGTTAACATTTTCATTGGAAATAATTATTAGAAAACAAAATGGCGACCGTCCAATAGATCGCCGCAACACCGCCGAAAATAAAAGCGAATTGCGCCTCGTAAATTCCTGGACAAAATAAGCATCTGTGAACAAATTACCAAAAATATTCCATTAGTTTTGAGTATAAAGGACTGCACGGGCCTAAATTTAGAGTCCTAAAGCGATTAAAAAAAAATGGTATACTTTTGAACATTGGTTATCCAGTTTTTCGCGTTTTTTCAATCAAAAAAATGTTTCGCAAATCGTCAAAAAATTAGGCCCGTGCAGTCCTTTATATTCAAAACTAATGAAATATTATTGGTAATTTGTTCACAGATGCTTATTTTGTCCAGGAATTTACGAGGCGCAATTTGCTTTTCTTCGGCGGTGCTGTGGCAACCTATTGGGGCGGTCGCCATTTTGTTTTCTCGAATCGATTAGGACCGACATCCATCAACTTATGTAATAATGAACGCCTCAAGATTCTAGGATTATACAACTTCCAAGAGCCGCTTTACTGAGCCAGCTGATTCAATTTCGCGGAGTGGTCACTTGGCAGCTATAACTAGCGAAGGGCGGCAAATGGGCCTAATGCCTAGTACTATACTCTTCGCGAAACGAATTCAACGATCGAATCCCATACAAAAAGTGCTTTTCAATTCGTCAGTAAAGCTCTTTTTGTATGGTATTTGACCGTTGAATTCGTTTCGCGAAGAGTATAGTACTAGGCATTAACTGGAAGCTTAGTGTAAGCTGCAACCCTCTTATAAAGGATATTTTTTAGAAGGCTTCAATTTCAAACTTACGTAAAACAAAAAGTATTTTACTGCAAAATTTTGGCTCTTTACATTTACTTTTTGAAGATGATCTCGTGCAAACGACCGCCACGACTACCTGTCAAGAGGCAAATTCTGACCACATTTTGAAGCAACTGGGGCCGTATATCGTCAATGACGTGAGTTATATTGACTTCTAAAGCGTCGGTCGTCGCTGGTTTGTCAGCGTATACCAACAACTTCACGTACCTCCACAAGAAGTAATCCAACGGAGTGAAATCGTACAATCTCGGTGGCCAATTAACGGGACCATTTCTCGAGATGATGCGAATTTCCGAATTTCGTCTGCAATAAGTCAATGATTGCGGTCACTGTTGACATCCACCATCGTCTTGTTGAAACTATATCTCTCTCTCACGTCTGTGCAAATTCGGGAACAAAAACATTTATCATCGCTCTTTACTGGTCGCCATCGACAGTAACTCGCTCGCCGTGTTCATCTTTGAAGCAGTATGGGCCTATATTCAACCCAGCATGCAGTGCGCACCATACAGTGCATTTTTGTGGATGCAACGGTGTCTCCAATGACTTTTGTGATGCGGCAGTTTTGCTTATTGACTGCTGCGATGTAAATCTGATCTTATTGAGTTAAAAAGACAGTGACGTTGACAGTTGTCACTAACTCATTTGACAGTGGTGAGTTTCAAAACGCGGTGCCTGGAAAAATATTCCTTGTAACCTAACCCAATTCGGCATTGTCTAGGCTATTTCACATGATAATAGTTGTCCGAAATTTTTCACTTCTTAATTAGCACGCACAATTTTCAAGAATGCTCAAATGGTCCAGTGAAATCCGACACAAGAAAGGCGAAACTTCGGAAATATTAGGGGAAAGCTGAATTTTGGTGTGAACCTTGGTATTGGCGTGTTGAACAAAATGTCAAAAGTCCCCATCGACCCGAGTGCTGCGTCACTTTTTATACGGGGTCAAAGGTCACCGAAAGTGACCTTTCCTAAATATCTCAGTAACGGTTACGTCTTCAGAAAAACAATGTATGACGAATTTGTAGCTTAAAAAATTTCCAACAAAAATGATTTTATCACTTTTTCCTGTAATTATAACCGTTTTTGAGATATATTGATCTAAACATTTGTTACTAACAGCATCGTCTTTCTCAACGGCATGTTGATATTATCCGATTTTGATTACGACTTGGCATGTTTGTGAGTTTTGACATTTTGTTCAACACGCCAGTACCAAGGTTTACACCAAAATTCAACTTTCCCCTAATTTTTCCGAAGCACCATGTTAGATTTCCCCGGACATGTACTGTGAAAATGTTTTCACCGGATAAGCTACTTCCAATGCAAGTGAAATTATACTTTTTTCATTAATTCGACAAACTTAAGTGCATTAATGTTACAGAGCTTACAGAATGCAGCCAACCAATGATTCCATTCTACATATGCTGTATTATTTGCTTCAAGATGACTCTTGACTACAGTAGCTCTTAAACCTTTGAATATATCATCTTTTCACCAAACATTCAATGGCTATATCATTCGCTCGTGTGTACTCTTCAGATTCAATTTAACTTAATGGAATAATCTGATTACATACCTACATCTCTAGATATACAGTCGGTTCCGCTACTCATTCAATGTCCATATACATATGTATATGCACATATGGTGCTTATGTACTGTAACTTTTGACTAGAGACACATTCAACGCATTCTTTCAAACACACTAAGATATTTAGACATTAGGATTTATTTCTGTCTCCCGCCCGATTGACGCCAACGAGAAAAATATACTTTATTCCATAACACTCAATGTGTTTCAGATTCCGTGGAATAGTCAATTAATCGATAAAATTCGAAGTTCTAACGATAGAGAAATGTGAAGGTCCTATCCTATTTTGATGTTTGTGAGGAATCTAAAAGTAAAGATATGTATATATGTAAGTATATACTGATAGTATTAAGAATTATGTTCAGATTATTCTTGGATGATGTAATTATACCAGCACTATTCGGCTGAAATTAAGGGTGTGGCAATCTTCTATTGAGATTATTTCATGTATTACTGTTGTTTGTTTAAATAGTAACATTTTATTCTCTGAGTACACGATAATGAGCTGAGTCAACAATAAACTTCAACAGAAAATAAGCGTTAAACCAAAGATATATAATTGGTAATAATCTGATTCAACGCCAACATGCAAATGAATGTGAATAATAACAAACGAAAAAAGTTTAAAAGCACTCTACGAATTTATCTGCACATCTTCGATAATAACTATTATACTGTTGGCTGTTATATTAAAGGCTGGCACAGTTTAATTTGCGACGATTAAGTTTGTTTTCCAATTTCTTTTACCTTGTCATGTCATGATTATAAGCTTTTCTGAATCTTCATTTGCTTAAGTTTGCAAAGGTTTCAAAAAACATTCTTCTATCCAACAAATTCGAGATAGTAGGCTAGTTTTGCATCGGATTTTTTTCGATAGATTTTCCCAGCAAACATCTCAGAACCTACTAAAAACTTTAAAAAGTCACAGAAAAAATAGAATGTAATCCACCCTTTCAAATTGTTTCTTTTTCCCGATTCCTCTGCGCTTTTTTGATTGATAGATAAAAAACAAAATTCGTCCAAAAAAATATAACCGACGTTTATCTATCTATCTAGATGTGTATATACAGTCATAACTACTCGTTTAACTAACATTATTAAGTAACCAATTCTCAGCGTTGGTTATTTTTCAATGTCAAAAGTAACACGAATGCGATAATGGTTCTTCCGACATTGGAGCAATTTGATGAATCATTCTCATGGGGAAATATACTTGTAATGGTGCTGTTCTAGATGCCATGATCATTGTTGTTATTTTGTAGAGAGGGAACAAAAACGAATATTTCGTTGTTCATAGTGCGTTTTTGGCATGGGAAGATGGAAGTGTTTTTATAGAGTTGCATCTTTTGATAGTGCTTTATTTCGCCTTTTGGGCGGTATTGATTAACGTTTGAGAAAAAATTGAGTGTTTTTTTTTTTTGCCGAAATTCAAGGCTATCAAAAATAACTATTATTCTTTTTGAAATAATGATTTACGAATGATATAATTCTGGTCAATTGGTTTTAGGTTATGCGGGATTTTGATACGTTTATAAAATGGCCTCTTGGCATAGGTTAATTCACAGTACTATACATATAGTACCAAGTTGCCTTAAAAGGATCCAGAAGCAATAGATGTATATTCATATAGCACCTTGACAGCAGTATGATTCTCTTAAATCTTATTCTCTATTATTTTGTCATATAGAGCCGCTTTTCTGAGAGCTCTTCGTTGCTGATTCAAATAATTGAATAACAACAACAAACAGCTTGGAACACAATGGAAAATTACTTTTCAAACCTAAACCTTCAGTATTCAGTCTGATATTATGAAGAGATTCCTTTCATTTACAAAAAAATGGTATTCAGTCTAATCATTCTCAAATAACTGTCTATAGCTATATAGCGTGAAACACTTTTCCATTTGTCCACTTAAAAAGAGCTCAATTGATTCGGCCTTGCAGTACACCTGTTCGGTTTTTCATATAATTAGGGCTAAGTTCCTTTTTTTTAGAAAGCTATCGTGTTTGATCCTATTGTGTTAAATGTCAACTGAATCAATTCTCTTTTATTTAATTGAGCAATATTATGTGACCGATGAATGTTTCGAGGCTAGAAAAAATCATGCAATTCATTGTGTCTGTCTTCGAATATGCAATGTGATATTATCAAAATGAACGTTTTACTGACTGGGAAACAAGAAACTGACAAGATATTATCTTGCCAATCTTATGTCTTTATGTAAATTCCGTTAAAATGCACAAGCTATTTACCGGAAATATTTGTACATTTATGAAGTTTAGTGTTTTATGATTAAATTCACTTGTATGTAGATATTTAACATTTTCTGTAGCACTAATGGAAATTTGTGCATTGAAAAATTTTAGTAGCATAACTGTATATTTGTGCGGAATTAAAGAAATCATTATTAATTGCACAACTTGTGCTAATATCTATAAGAAAAAAAAAACACTCTAAATACGGTCAATTTTTATTTAATAGCAACAAAATGGAGCGAAGTTTCGTCCAAAGTACCAAGCTGACAAAAATTCGTTATTAGCTTGGTACTTTTCAAGATTATCCGTTGAAATATCAAATCGTCTTTTCTTTCGCTCCTCGATTAACATTCTCGGTACCCAACGTGTGGAAAACTTTTTTTCATATGCAGCTCATTGGCGAGAACCCTTTGAATATTGCCATATGAAATATCTGTGACCTCAGTTAGATGACTCTTGGTCACTGTTCGGTCTGCTAAACAAAATCTTGTACTTTTTTAACGTTAACTTCGGTGAGGGACGTGGTTGGCCGTCCTTTGCTATGTCCATCTTACGTGGACGTTCTGCCCACTTTAAAATATTTGCACCAGTGTGAAATTGTAGTATATGAAGAAGAAATGTTTTCACCAAGTCGGCCTGCATGTTTTAAGTAGACATTTTTTCAAGCAAAAGTACTTGATGACAGTTCTCACTTCGTTTTTTTTTCATTCTCGTATTAACATTGCCAAATCTTGTATTCAAATAAATTTATCTTCCAAAAATGCAAAATCATCTCTTTTAGATTTTTATGATTATTACATATAAGTAATTATAATTACTTGTGGATCAAAGTATTCATGCGTCTCATTGCATTTTGTAGAGTAAAATTTCTCTCCTTTTGGCTATTCTCCTCTCGTCCACACAAGCTGTCTAGTACTTTTCTAACTTTTTGGAAATTTCTAAAAATGACGCTTTATGATCGACTTTCAAGTTCCCGCTTTCGTCGCCATATCTCGCACTAAGGTGTAGAGATTCTTATCGTGTTGGCATTTGACACCCCAGTCAACTTCATTAGCGGGTCCCTATTCCTACCAGACTTTCTAGTCCACACCAAGTAAGCCCTTCTTGTACTCATAATTGTTTATTGAAACGGATTTTCCCGCATCCTTGGATAATATCAACAATTTATTGGAACCATCTTAGCATTTTGGGCCACTGATAATTACCTTTTTCTATTTATTATATGTGTGGTGTTCTATCTAATGTGTTCAATCTAATATTTATTTAATATAAACTTGCAAATTATGTTAAATCTATGCAAAGACATTACTGAAGATAATGTGATTAAAAAATATATTACATGATAATGTTATACATCTGCAACACCTTTCACTTTTTTCGCTTGTGTTCTACAGCATCGTATCTTTTTAAAAACCAGAAGTAGTCGCATAACGTGGGTGGGTTCCGGCGTCCTTTGTATCTTCTTTCCGTAGTCCTGATGTCCTGGCGAACCCTCTTCCTTCTTTGTCGCTTACTGCTCCCAAATTTTAGAAAACGCACTTAGGCTTTCAAGGGTTCACTTATGAGGTTTTTATAGTTTTCATCTTTCTTGTTTCCCAAAAATCCCTTTACTACATTTACAACACACTTCCAAGCTGCCAATTGCTTCCCATGTATTTATTTTTTTTTTTTTTTTGAAAAGGAAAATTATTTTAAAGCTGTCTTACATAAGGTCCAATAATTAGGTGTAATTTTAATTTTGTATCACTTAACTGCGGAAATACTTCTGTTACCATTAGCTTTTTTGAATAAGAAGAGGCTGAAGAAGCAATATTGAGAGGCGGAAGAAGTATCTTTTTTTGCTAACATATTTTATGCTTGGGATACCGAATTCAAAAGAAATTCTGTGAGTCCAAGTTGAAGTCTGGAACCAAGAAGTTTTGGTTTTGAAAATCTAGATCACGTACAAAATGGTCCAATTCATTCTCAGTTAGTAAGTGAGGTTCACTGATAGTTGGTCAAATTTTTGGATCACAACTTGTATTCTCAGCAAGCTATGGATCAGATCATGATAAAGAATTACAATAACTGAGAAACTCGTTTTCCAGGTTTAAAGGCGCAATCGGTACCGGTTTTTCGTGGCTATGAGGATTTGGTACAAGTTGCAAATTTGGACACTGAATTTTAAATCCCTTCTGTATTAGTGATACAAATATATCCATGCATCCACTGTATCTTATTTTAGAAGTTTTTTTAGAGGTTGTTTTTTTAGCTTCCTCTGGTATAGATCTAGCTTGCACCTTTAAAATAAATCACCCATATATATAACTGTCCCCTGGATTTTTAGTAATTGAATTGATATTTTTGAAATTCACTTAAATACTTGACTGTACTGTAAACTATAGAAAACAATGAAACTGCTCTTCAAAGTTCGTAGAATAGTGGAGAAATAGCACCTCTACGGTTTTGTAGTACTTCCTACACATTGTACAGTTCAAAGTCAGGTGCAAATAATTCCAATGGCACCATTATTTAACGAGAAGAAGAAGCATGTACTTCAACACAGGACGTGCTAGGCAATTTCTTTGAAAATGTGTTTTAATAACTACCTAAATCAAACTCAAAATGATTATGCTCATTAATAAAGGAATTGAAGGGATGCAATCGGTTGCTAGGGTTGAGTATTTTGTTTTAATGACGATTTAGTTTGTTTCCCTATTGTAATTTCTTGTCGGGACTTTTTTATTAGAGGATCAAAAAATGACGAAATAACCTCCAAGGTTTCACTTGTCTAAAAGAGCAAAATTGTTTGAACTTCTTTTTGGCATTAGAGCTCTTTCAAATTATCTTATGTTCTTAATCGAAGCAATTTTCATAATCATCTCCTCTTAAAACCTCCTCGGGTAGAATTTTTCATTGAATGAATGGTCCTATTTGTTGCACAGAATGCATTTTGGTAATGTACACTGATTATCACATTCATTACATCAACACTTTAGACACCAGTGATCCGAGCTTTTAAGTTCAAACCTGTTACGTTTAGTGTATTGTCTGAATCTTGAGATATAATCCTAATATAACCTGGCTTTGGGACTATTGTATGTCCTCGTATTCAAAAGTGGATTTGACAGTTGAAAATGGTTTAAAATTATCAGTCTTTTCTATATTAGGAACATGTATTCTACGATTCGATACTAGCTTGCAGCCCTTTAATGGTCGGCCGAAAGAATTGAATGGAATTGCACCCTCACCAACCTTTTGGCTAAGAATGTCAAGTTCGATGTCTTTGACAATGCTCTACCTATATAACATAAATTGTTAGAAATGAATCTAACGCAGCTGGAGTACTTAAAGTATTGCTTTATAGCTGTCTGTTCCCATCTTCTGCTTTTGTGATGTGCATGTTCATGCCATTCCTTTCAGACGTAATGATTTTCAGTTTAAGCTTCTTTGTGGCTTGGTAAAATTGTAATAGTTTGATAATGGAAAACGTTCAAACACAAGGAACTAACTTTCGTTTGGAGCTAGTTTTTTTATTGTCACCGGATGAGCGAAGTTTTCAAGCCTCAGAAGAGAGAGATATAAGGAAATGAAAATGACAGTGAGAATTGAAGCAATTTGCCTGAGGCTGAGCGTTAGTAGTAGTAAGGGAATTTGACATTCATTTACTCCGAGAACAGAAAGATAGAGTGAGATAGAGAAAGATATGGATAGAGAAAGATATGGATAGAGAAAGATATGGATAGAGAAAGATATGGATAGAGAAAGATATGGATAGAGAAAGATATGGATAGAGAAATATATGGATAGAGAAAGATAGTAGGCCATGTGTAAGCGAATTTGACAGTTAGTAAATCAGTAACAACAAAAGCTCGTAGAACTAAGGTATTGGGGAAACCAAGGGGAATATCTGAGGTAGCAATTCTCTCGATTTGTTCTATTTATAGATTTTACTTTTGTAGTAAAATTGCTTCACTAAATTTCGCGCTTGTTTCATTTCCTTAGATCTCTCTGTGCTGAGTTTCAAGCCAACTCAGTCTTCACCTTACATTTGCCTTGTAGGATTATCGCACTTTTCCGTTAGTTGTTTCAGGCTCTGGTACGTTTCAGTTAGGGATATCCTTCACAGAGATCTTAGAACCGTTAGGTAATTTTGCTTAAGTTGTTCTCTATCTATAAACCTTTTTTTTTTTAATTTACTCTCCAGATTCAAGGCGTGCCCAATACGTAAACGTATTGGAAACTTATATCCGTAAAACCGTATATCTTCTTGTCATATTTTTCAATAAGAGCTATCTCAGAGGAGTACTTGGGTATAATTCTCTTAAAAACTAGTAAACTTTCACTTAATTATTATTGTATTACATATTCAATGAGTAATAAATGCAAAATTATAATTACCTATCCAAATAAAAAAAAAATTGAGGAAAATTTGTATAATTAAGTGAACTGTAATAATGATGCGCGAATGTACAGAAATTGATCCACGTAAAAAATAATTTTATAACTTGCAAACTATGCGGAATACCTTTCAAATACTTAGCATTTTTTTTACTAAGCTCAAGAGCATATCACAATCAGCTTTTAACTTCTGAGTCATTTATGTTTGCCTTGAAAAAAACTACGTCATCTTTGTCTTGATTAATTTTAATATTCAACCAAAATTCAATATCACGGTCATTCATTTTAACATTCTATTTGTTTTTCTTTACAGATTTTTGTAAACCTTAAGAAAAAAATCAACTTCCATCATGAGTTCAGCCGAATACTATCCATTCAAGGTAAGTGTTTTTATGAGAATAACGAATGAGTATGAGTAGAATTAAATAAACGTAAATTGAGTGATAATGATGATGGGGATATGATGAGTGTTGTTTTATGTTGCATTGTATACTATATGAATGTACTTCCGATTGTGAGCTCGAGACGTGGCGAATATCTAAGTGTTAAGACAGTAGGTAGTGGCTAGCAATGCATTTTCTATTAATGGCGTCATATACTGAAATATACACAATGAATCGATTTTGAATGTCAAGTCGATGAGAGATATGTGATGAATAGAAGACACTAGCTGAATTATTAATTTTCATTGAATGCTAGTTGGTAGTTATTAGCTGCCTACACTTTTTGAATATTTGTTGGCGATGCCCATGACTATAGTTGAAAGAAGGGATTTATGATGTAATTTAATTGTCTACTAGACTATGTTTTTTCGAATTCTTCTTAATAAATGTGTACATATTTACAAATAGTTTGAAAACAGATTTTCAAAATTGACCCCGCTGTCTTCTATTCTCAAAAATATCGGAATAATTTAATTGAAAAACCCTTTTTTTCAATCCTAGATATACTTCAATTTCTCGATAGCTATCGATATTTCGAAAATAATCTGCTTTCTTCTTCAGTGTCTATTGGTACAGACAGATAGTAGGCGCTGAATTTCCTGTCTCTGTCTATAGACTCTGAAAAAGATGCAAAAAATTGATATATGTAAATAAATTGAATTTTAGCTAGCTTCTAATTGAAAAAAGAGTCTTTCATATTAAAGCTAGGAAAAATTGAGTTAGTCAAAATCAATAATCTCTTCTCTTTAATTTCTTCGCCAAAACTTTTACTGACGGAAACTGTTTCCTGATATCAGCTTAAAGCACACTCTTTGCAGCCCATTCCGTTTTGTGGTTTCTCACCACTTCTATTGCAATTTAGTGGCAACGAAAAGCAAATTGTTCATTTGCTTCGTTCTTATCGAAAAGCACGTACATATGTAGTCATGTGTGGTTGCGATAATAAGTTGATATGTACTAGAGAAACACAATGCGATAGCTAGAAGAGATCCACAGATTATATTCTACGCGTCGTAGTTTCAAAGCATCAAGCTAAGTAAACTTCTATGAAATGTGTGAAGACGAAAACTCACATTATAGGTACACAACTTTCAATTAGCACGTAGACATCCATAATTATATAGATAAATTAGAGAGATAAATTCATTAGCAAGTCTAATGTGGTAGCAAAGTTGATGGAGTTTGAAATATTTTTTTTAAAAACCAACCTCCCGAAAACTTCTGTTTAAAGTGCGATCGATAGCCCTTTAAACGCCTGCAAATTTGACCGCACAGTAATTATGTTTGAGAGAATTTCTTAAAGTACACATAATTCACTTTTGCACCAAGTTTCGTGCAGCAATCTTGTGTGCCTCAACCGATTCTAAGTAATTTCTGTCACACTTTCCAAATTACCTGCTATGTTTGTATATATTCATCAACAAATCAATTTTCAGCAAGAAAGTTCAATATGTTCCAAGAATTAGACCATTTGCTACATCAAAAGTAACATAAAGCTCCCCAGGGGGAACTACGGGAGATTCTTCTATTCATTAATTTTCACAGTACAGACATACATCCAAATACGTAAAACTAAATTAGCATACTTTGGATTCTAAAAAGATACCGATGATGACGTAACCTCTATGGCCGATTCAGTTTATTGCGCTGGCCTTGAAACGTTTACATTGTCTACTATGCCTATACTAATGCGAATATGTTTGGTAACAAGATGTCGAAAATACATCCAAAACGACATCAAAATTTTGGTCATTTGAAACAGTGTTCTCAGTAGACATATAATTTCTGAACCAGAAAGAAGGAGAAGAACGATCACACCAAACCAAAAGTGCTCACCACGAATAGCATTGAAATGGAAAGATGCTATAAAAAATCATGAGATTCAGTGAGCATGGATGCGTTGCTTAGTACGAAGTATACTCGGTCTGGTCTTATGACTATTTTAGTCATCACATGTGCTACCACTTGCTTTTTATCTATTCTTTTTTAGTTTAGAGGAGTAATGGGAACTCGTTTATTTCGGATGGAATGCCCATGAAAAGAATAAAAGTTTTTGTTTCGATTGATGTAGGCTTTGAGCAGCTGATGGATGGATAAAAAATGTTTTAATATATGAAATATTTAGGACTTCCTATATAATATAAAAACGTGTAAACACAAACCAAAATGCAAGCAAATCGTTTATTCTATTCTAAGAACAGTCCTTCTACCCAAACACGAACCGAACGTGTTTCCTCATCGATCAGTTTTGTCCATATCCATAAAAACTCTAATCCACCATGACCATATTCGACCATGAACTAATTTACTTTCCATCAACATTTGCGTGCATATCATTCGACCATTCGAATTTACTGGTGCGACCTTATCGATTTTCTTCTGTATACAATGCATACTAATCCTACAAACAATTTTAACCACAAATAATTTTCAACGAAAACTTGCTGACGAACACACCCCCAATCAGGCTGCGGTCGCGTGTACGTATACAATCAATAATTTAAAAGTAGCAGTGACCAAATTTGTTTTATTTTTTTGGGGTATTTGTTTTAGTTCTAGTAGCGTATGGAATAGAAACATGTGTATTATATTATATAATTAATTCAAGTCCCCAAATTTCTAATTGAGATCAGGAAATAATATGCTCGCTGGTTGAACATTACTTTCAAAATGTTTTCCTTATCTTAGTAACCGACTCTCCTCTCTCGCACCAGTCGCAACATTTGCTTGTTGAAAATAACCCGAAGGAAGTTTGTTTTCCATTATATTTTAGATCCAAAATTTAAATACAGATAGCTTACATAATCTCTCCACTGATACTGATATTTTTGACATTTAATGAATTTTATATGAAAAATTATGTACAGCAAGAATTCCAGTAAATTACATATTAAACAAATCAGTGTCACTTTAGAAATTCTCTCACTTTAAGCCCATCCTTAAAAACAGTAATAAAATATCAGTTAGTAGCTAGAGAGTTCTCGTTATACTATTATTGTTATGTAGAATACTGACTTCACTAAAACTTTTAACCATGTTGATCACAAAACCTTAATTTTCAAATTTTGTAACGTGATATATCTGATTCATTCTTAACTGGCTCCAATTTTGTCTATCAAACTCCCGGTCAAGGATACGTATCTGAGTGCCTCAGTTTGCCCATTGATGTCGGAGATGCCTCGTATCTCATGATGAGCATTGGAGTCAGCGCCCAAAATAAGGGTCAAGTCCTAGCCGGTGCAGCCATTACATCCTTGGTGATAGCACAGGGGGAACATGCGCCCTGGTTGTGTTCCTTATAGCAAGAAACAAAGCAGAATGTCCTCCGATCGATTTCCACTGCAACATCCAGCTTATCCTTGTAGCAAAAATTGTAAAGAACAAGAATATTGATATTCTTGGCAAGAATGCAGACTTCTGGTTTCTCTAGACTGTCGGATGTAATAAGTCTGTAACCATTGGTGCGCACGCAAATCCGGTTGTTTACATACACACCATGGTTCTTAGATTAGTATCAACTCCTCCCCAGTATTAGACAGGTTGCTGCTTTAGAATGGCGGAGGTTAATTTGAAGTATCCCAATCATTACCAATCAGGGTTGAGTCGAAGTCCTCCTAAGTAATGTCCTTGCGGGCCTCTGAAAGCGGTCCCGCCCCTCATTTAAGATGAAGAGGGCCTCCCACCGATTTTCCACAGGCTCGCCAATTTCGGCTGCCCTTCAATTCTCCGGTGAAAGATCAAGAGCCTGATGGTCTCCAGGCTTCTCCCGGATCAACTTCAAAGCAAGAAATCCATGCCCTGCATCTGGGCATGGCTTGTAGAAGTGCTTGTAGAAGTCAGCCGAGCGGTCATCTTCACACGCTCTAACCTTAACTCCCCTACACTATCCTGCATCATTCATCGTAGGCGGAGGACACGAGCTGACTGTCTGCAGTCTGGAAAAGACCCTGAACAGAGCCTGCTTTATTAATAGCCAGTTTTCAGGAGGGATGATTCCATACCAGGAGTTGACGGAAGAGCATTTGCCTGAAGAGGGAGCTAATAAATCCAGCCAAGTAGTAGCCTACGCGGTTGACATCAAAATCATACTATGTTCCATCACATCCGCTATATAACTCTAGCTGTATACGCAGGGAAACAAAGCTTCAAGTTAATTAGTCAAAAATATCATCTGTGCTGTGCTATGGGTGTGAAACATAAACCGTCATACAAGCAGCCGCAAACATACTGAAAACCTTCGTAATACAGATGCTGAGACGAATAATTGGAGCAAACGGGAAGGCGTCCAATGGCGGATGCGGTGAAACCACGCGTTGTATGAAATATGTGGCGATGCAGAGGTCGTCACAATCAGCAAATTGTGGAAGTTGCAATGGGCTGCTCACGTGCAGCGAATGGACGAGCATGGAGTACCTAAACAGGTATTCGAAGGAAATACCAAAGGTCGAGGACCATTGTGAAAGCCAAGGAAAGACTGATCCGATTCTCTCGAGGACGGCAGGAATTGAAGGCATCATGTACAAGAAGCTATGAACCGATAATGGCTGTGGTGCTACGATTATATAATGAACCCATAAATAGATTTAGAACATTCAATACTATCAGAATCAACTATACTTGTAATTTACACATAACCTCAAAAAGGCCCTTTTAACTTCTTCCATTCTATCTAAAGTAACTTTATTATGAATCCAAGTAACTTAATCACAAATTTATGTAATTTATATATTTAATTAATTTTTTTTTATACATGATGCTTTATTTAATAAATGAAATATTCATATTTTTAGTGTACCCCAACTGTCTATCCAGCTGATCCCTTTGATCCCGTCGATGATGCTGCCACTCTCAAGAAAGCCATGAAAGGCTTCGGTACCGACGAGAAAGCCATCATTGAAGTTTTGGGTCGGCGTGGTATTGTGCAACGTTTGGAAATTGCCGAAGCATTCAAAACGTCATACGGCAAGGACCTGATCAGCGAATTGAAATCGGAACTGAGTGGAAAATTCGAAGATGTTATGGTTGCCTTAATGACACCACTGCCACAATTCTACGCAAAGGAATTGCACGATGCCGTTGCTGGAATCGGAACAGATGAAGAAGCTATCATCGAAATTTTGTGCACTTTGTCAAATTATGGTATTAAGACTATCGCTCAATTCTATGAGCAGCTGTATGGCAAGCCGTTGGAGAAGGATTTGAAGGACGACACCAGTGGGCATTTCAAGAGACTGTGCGTTTCACTGGTTCAAGGCAATCGCGATGAAAATCAGGTAAATTTGACGATGGCGAAATAGGTGTTTCTGAAATATAAGCTGATGTTGTGATTGTTAATTTTAGGGAGTTGATGAAGCTGCTGCCGTGGCTGATGCTACTGCTCTTTTTGAGGCCGGTGAAGGAAAATGGGGAACTGAAGAATCTGTCTTCAATTCAATTTTGATCACAAGATCATATCAACAACTCCGTCAGATTTTCTTGGAATATGAAAATATCGCCGGACATGATATTGAGAAAGCTATCAAACGTGAATTCAGTGGATCTGTGCAGAAAGGATTCCTAGCTATTGGTTAGTCGATTTTATTTTGACGATTTTCAGATTAAAATTCCAATTGAATTTTGATATATATGTTACTTTACAAATTACCTACAGCTCAAATTATGGATAAAAAGTAGCAGTAAAATATTTTCTTTCTAATGTTTAGTATTACAGTCATTTTATTTCGAAATTAAAACGTGAAAAAGGCGAAAAACTAGTCAGGTCTACTCGTTTTTATTTAAAAATTGTGAAAATTTTCGGATCCTCATTGTCATTCATATAAAATAATTTCAAATTTTATTCTAATAAAAACTGAATTCTAATAATCATTTTCTCATTTTAGTCAAATGCTGCAAATCGAAGGTTGACTATTTCGCCGAACGCCTTCACGAATCAATGGCCGGTATGGGTACGAAGGATAAAACTCTCATTCGTATTGTTGTAAGCCGATCTGAAATTGATTTGGGTGATATTAAAGAGGCCTTCCAAGCAAAATATGGCAAGAGTTTGGAATCTTGGATTAAGGTAAGATTTTCATAATGAAAATTATGTTTGTTGCTTTTTTATGTTTTGTGACTGTTCAGTATTAACTTTTACGTTACGTATAACTTTCATCTAACTACCGGTGACGGCCTGTTTATGGATAATTGCTTTCGGCATTTTTGAGTTTTTGTTACGAAAATTTTCAAGCAGTTTTTATGGCTGTTCAATGCGCTTTAAATAATAATGTTAGTGATATCGGTCAATGTGTTAAGTTAATTGTGTGAATATGTTTTTATGATAGTCTAATTGGAACAGTCAATTATAATTCGAATTTTCGAATTAGTTGAAAAAAAAAAACGTTTTTTTTTTTGTTATTAAGTAGATTCCAATTTTGTCTGATTTAGTATAAGCTAATTGTTGTAGTTAGATACCATTAATTATTTAAAAATAAATTTTGACAGGCATACTGATAATTCAAACGAATAGCGTTCTGAATTTGATTAAAATTTTCGTAGTTTAATAAATTCTGCCGTTTGCGCCGAAGAAATTGTATTATACTTTTGCTGATTTCGGCTTCAAACTTTATTTAAATAGAATGCAGTGCAGACCATAGATCTTAAATATGTTTGCGTTTAATGGAAATACCTAACAAACTACTAACTCTAAACAACCACGGTAAACTGTATACTTCTAAAATGGCTTGAACACTTAGTTTGTGGATACCTGATGAGAATATGACCCTTTGATTTTTAAATAGTCTAGTAAAAATTATTTATGTTTCAAATTAAAAATAAATCTTTGTGATGAAATCAATCACACAGAGATTCTTTTATATGCATTTCTATTTAAAGGCGGGTAAAAATATTTATTATATATATTCTTTGATAAATATATATTGTACATATTTTTTTATAAATATATATTCAGTACTATATCGTAGCCTCCCAATTATGATTGAATATCAACTGTTCAGCGATGGTTGATGCATATCGAATTTCTAAGTACGAATCAAAAAAATTAATCGTTGCCATAGGATATAATTTTCCTTAAAAATTTGAAAATTTATGTTCCCAAAAACTTAGTTCTTAGTTGCCAGTTACATGGCTCAACGCGATTCGAATCCTTCTGAGACGGGGCTGAAACGGAAGGGGTTGGGTACGTTGATTCGTGCACTATGGACTTTTTGACGTTTCCCTTTCGCTAATTCTTGTCATGAATGATTTTTTTTTTTTTAATATTTTGCAACAATTTTGTAATCATATTGCTCATTTGTACTGATGGATGCTGTTGAAATTAAGAAATTTCATACAGTTCTCAAAGTGCTCACAAACCTTAAGACGAACTGAGTTGATTCTTGTAAACGTTAAAATCAACTTTAAAAGGGAATCGATAAACACTTCACGTATTGAGTTGCGTCGTCTTCAGAGAATGTTTCTGTGTAGCGATGCAGCGGGTTTCCCATCTGATGAAAAGCGTTGTTTGATTTAACTTGGTAAATACATTTACAAAAACGCTATTCAAACTTTTTTGTATTTCTTTAAGAGATTCGGATATGAAAATGTTCCGAAATGTACGAGAGTCGCTACAAACTTTATGCTATTCGTGCTGCTGAATCTTTTTTATGTAAAATTTAAACTTTTGAAGGTGTGTAACGAAAAGGCCAATTTATTCTTAAGACCATAGATGCATTTCGATTTCTTGCAACATACACACATATATTTTTATATTAGCAGAGAGCCACCTCTTCTTTAGTGTCTATCGTTCTTCATTTTCTATCTTTAGATTCAAAAACAACAAATACCTATTCAAGAAACCGGTAACCATAGTCTGCACTTGCTGTGGATTTTTCGTATTCATTTTGCTTAGTGAAAATATATTCGAAAAACTTTAGTTAAAAAAATTCATTTAAGGCCAGGGACATGTAAAAATGTTGTTTTTAAGTAATAATCCTATCAAAAAGATTTCTTACCAAAATCTTACTTATATTATTATGACTCCATGTCGGATATATTGCACTATTTATGGCATATCAATGCACATGTTGGAAACCTTCCTACACAATAGTACGGGTCATATGTTTTTGGTTCCTCTAGTTCTTAAAGAAAAACATAAGTTGAATGATGAACATCAGAACACCAACAAGAATGGTTAAAAATTTTGAATTTCAACAATTTTCAAAAGTTGAAATTTTGCCGCTTCTGTAAATAATGCTGACTTGTCGAGACACTTTTACTCAAGGGACACTATCGTCGCAACTTACATTTGTTTCCTATAAACTAATGACTATTCGATTAAAAGTTGGTAATCCTATCTTCCAGATGATTGCGCAGGTGATCTTTCAAAGTTCAAAAAATGTAGTTTCGAGAAAAACAAGCTCAAAATTTCAGTTTGCATTTTATTTAATATTTTCACATTCTTCGTCAAAACCTCTCCTTCGACTTCACGTATTATATGCCAAAATAGAATTGAATTTATTTATTTCGGAAAAAATGCTAATTAATGGTGTTATACCTTATTTTTTGCTACATAATACAAAATTTCCTAACTAATAAACACAAGAGGAAACTAAATGCTTGTTCCCGCTAAATATCAGACGCAGTACCTAAGCATGACATGCTTCTTATCCTTCTGAAAATGAAAGAAAAAATGTACTAAAACGAATATCAACTGTACAATTTCACTGGCCACATATCTTTTCTCAACCCCATTTTTAAATAAGACACTCATATTTTGTTATTACAAAATATTTGGTTCTCCATAGTGGTCGATAGTGGGATATGAATGATCAATATATTAACGCAATTGAAAAATGATTTAAAGTTGAATTTAAGTTTTTCTTTATAAATAAAAATTAAGCTTACAAAATAAACCTAAATCAAAGCAAATTGACTGTTCCAACAACCATAACTTTCTACGAAAATTTCTCAACTTCAATCACCCAATATCCGTATTTAAGTTTTGGATTTATAAATAAACGGGTGATTTGTTTAATCGTAACCAATTAGAATCAGTGCTTAATTAACATTTCATTTATTATTTTGTAATATCCAGTCAATGTTACTTCGATTCTTTCACATTATCTATTTTCGTTGTTTTCTGATGACATGACATGGTATAGTATGGATAGGGTTTTCCAATAAAAGCGATTGAACTATGAAGTGACTTTATAAATACAATAAAAATAATCATAATAATATACAATAAAAACAAATGCTATGTGTTGTTTTAGCTTAAAGTAAATTCGCTTGTTACAGCAGGAGACTCTTAATTTTTAATTCTGTAAGTGGCTGGTGATGATAAGCAACTGAGTTAATTTCTTCTAATTTTCAAACCAAGTACCAAATCTTTGGTTAAGTTATTACTAATATAAATAACTTCAAGGACTCGCACTACCTTTTAATGACGTAATATATTTCAATCGGTTGATAGTTTACAAATAATTCTGACAAACAGCACCAAAAACAAATTGAATTAATTTCACTTTTATTGGAAAACCCGATACGTTCGAGCTGCTTATATGCAGCAAATCTCTATTGTAATGAAATCTACTAAAAAGTCCTAAAACACAAAACATACCTATCGTATCGAAAACAAAAAAAAAATATCCAAAGGTAAAATACTCTGAATTCGCTATTTACAGGGCGATACATCTGGCGATTACAAACGTGCTCTGTTAACAGTCGTGGGATGTTACTAAAAAATAGAAATAAGTTTGTTTTTTTGATTTTCTTTTGTCTAAGGTTTTATGAACAATCAAATAGAATCTCTTTGTGTGTGTAAATCCATAACATAGTTTTTTGTTATTATCTCATATTGCAATTTGAATGCAGAAATTTGATCTGTACAGAATCTACAAAATGTAGATAAGAATCTCTTAAAGTTTTGAAATGGTTTGTTTGAAAATAATGTTGATTTTCAAGTGCTTTTGTTTATTGCTTAATTATCTAGTGTACATTTTTTGAAAGTAATCGAACAAAATGGTTTTCTTATGTGACATAATTCGACAATGTATTTATAATCGCACACACTCGTGCTACTGCTGAACTATATACATACCTATTTTGAGTAGAGACTTGTTTCTAGATAGAAGCATGAAGTAAATTTTTTATTAAACTAGACTGTTCATTAAGAAACACTGAATATTTTATGCATATGTGTGGATATTTTTCTGAAAATTTTATTGCTATTGCTATTTTATAAAAAATTTAAAGAGAGATAATGAAAATATTGTCGTCGTTATTAAAAAAAAAATTGTTTTATTTTTCCTCTCTCTTTCTCTTCCGAACGGTTGTTGAAACAGTCGCGATAGATGGTTTATGGTTAGTTATATGTGTTTGATGCAAATGCTTCTAGATGATAAAAGTGTGAAATTTTAGTGTATCTCATCAAAAAATTTGCAAGATTTGTTGGAGAAGACAGAAAATTGGTATTCAACGAAAAACTACAATTGAATTCAAATATGTTTGAAAATATCTGTTTTTAATATCAAATTAGCTTGTGTGTTTTTGAATTGCACGTTAAAGGCACTAATATGTCTTGTAATTTTCTCTAGTGAATAATATTCTACCCGTATTTTGACAGAAAAATATTGATTTGTGTGCGTGATGTCAAGTACATTTTATTCGCCTGTACCTACAGTTAAATTATAAGACCTGACCTTATATTCTCAGTTAGAATTGATTATGTTAATAGTTGCCTTTCAAACAAACGCAGTAGTTTTAGCTGTAAGACAGTATCGTTAATATGCAGTCTACTGATTTATTTCAGTCCCCCAAGACCAACGCTGGAAAACCCGTCGAAAAACTTTCAAAGGTTTTCTTCATTTTCGAACGATAGAGGATTATGTGAGATTCTAATTCACTCAAAAACATCACCCGCTCTCCACGGAAGTCCGAGCCAGGACTGCTTTCGCATAACTTCGGCTCGGCCGTGCGATTAGCACCTATCAGGTGCCTCCACGACTACTTTCCTTCTGTCAGAAGCAGGCTGTAAGGCAACCTTCTCTTTTCAATCGCAATATTGTCTCTGCATATGCCGAAACCCGTACTGCAAGCGTCTTCGGAATGAAGTATCGCCTTCACAATCATCTCTTGCATTCGGGATTGCCTTTCTGAACTGATTGAAAGACATCGGACGTACGCCATGAGTCTGCGTAGTGAAATTACAGTCCCCAATGAACTATCGCATGCTATTCGGACGTGCTCCCCGTAAGTCAGCTTCGAGTCAAGAGTGACTCTGAGGTATTATTTGGTCTCGAATATGCATTACATGGGTATGAAAGTTGGTATCCTTCTTCTCGTCCGCATGAAAATCTCAGTTACAGCAACTGCTACATCATATGCGAGCTCATCTGTGCGATCAAAAGTACATCTTCTGGCACTTCAAGGCGCAGAAAACTGTCGTATGCAGCATTCCAAAGATCTGACACCGACATGGACCCTTGTGCTACTCTGCCAGTAATATATTTGCGGACATTTCACTGGTTCGTCTCATATATAAGGTGACAATTTTTCAGATAATATCGAATCATGGTTAAGAGATAGTCCTTTGCCTTAAAGATTCCTTCAAAGCCTCTAAAAATATCCATCTCGCTGAATTAAAAGCGTTCTGAACACAAAACACGATCGGTCTAGCCTCTCCCCGCTGTATTAAGCAGACTAAGAGGTCTGTACGTAAATGGTGTGCTAGGTTCGCCCTTTCCCTTCGAGAGCAAAGTAAGTCACGCCCCTTTGCAGCGTGATGAAAAGACACCCGTTCGATTCTCCACCACAACTTTCAGCACTTCAGCTTGGGTGATGTTGGGGCCAGGGGCCTTTCGGTTTTTCAGTTTGATAGCTGCACTACGAAGTTCCTTTATAGTGAATAAAAGTGTATCTTCCTGAACGTTTTCTACTCTCTATGATGCGCCGAGAACAAGTCTACAATGTGCTTCAGATTATACGCATCCATGAGTGGACTAGGCCCCAATTGATCAAGCCCACCAGATACTGGTTTGTAGTCCCACCATCATTTTGTCTTTGCATTGATAGCCTTTTCCAGCTGTTTTTCGCCCTTTTGTGCTCTGCGGAAGATTGGGATGCTACTGCTCTACCGATAGATCCTCGAACCCTATGCCTGCATGCCAAGGTTCTTCGCCTCAGTTCCACCAACTCTTCGTTGACGACGTGGCGTCGCAGGCTCGCTTGATTTTTCATCAGCGTATCGATTTCTGCTTGATCTGTCATTAACCTTATCCGACCTGCGTTGCCCTCGCCAACAAAGCCACCGTCGAGCCACTTTAAAAGCTTTCTCTTGTCAAACTTGAAAACATTCCAGCCGAGTATTCTTCGATCGAGATCCGCGAGTACTCCTCGTGATCCTCCAGTCCCTCGTCAGCGCTGACAATGACGCTGATGAGATATGTCCTCGCTAACAAAGCTGAAAGTTTTGTTTCAGAGATTACTCAATTCTCGATATTATTTACTGAAATAAACGCGCGACGACATATGTTTCCGTCGGTGTAAGGCTCTATGCTATAATTTCGATCTGGCATACGAATTCCAACGACCATTAATATTTTAAAAAAAAAACAGATACAATATTGACCAACCAGCCATCTTTTAAATTCTGTATTTAACGTTCAATAAATTATTCTTCGCTTCTCGTTTAGCCATTTAATCCATTTTTACCATAAATCTACGAAACAGACGCATAGCTAATTTTGAAAAGAAATTCAAAAACAAACAGTTCATATAGGGAATGTATGTATTGTATCGTTTGTTCTTTTGAGGGAAAACAAAAGCCTACGCTTTCGTGCTTGCTTACAACTCGACGACTAAAATCGTCTACAATGTTTTAATTATACTGCTACTGCTTAAGTTTGTTGAAAACGTCTTAATTTCTCCAAACAATTACTTCAAAAACAAATTTATGGTTGTGTAAATGACTAAGAAATATTTCAAACTTATATCTCTTCACTAAACATTAGTGTCTGTCCATAGAAATAAACTATTTTAAATGCTTTCCTGACCAAAAACTTTGTCACAAACTTTCTCGTAAAAACTAAGACACTACTAATGTTTTAATTCTCAAGCCAGATAAAATACTAAACTTAATCCTCTCTATACTGGGCTTGGAGGGGGACACTTAAATCATAATCCTTCAATACCATGCAATCATACTCGAGATGCACATTTAAAACAGCCATGAGAAAGTTAATCTTTACGCACACAACTAATACAATCCATAAATCTATTTATGCATGCCATTACAATTAAACTCGAATCTACCACAAAAACAAGAATATTCAACAACAACAAAAACTACTTAGAAAACACATATTTAAAACGAATTTTCATCGAAAAACGAATATTTTCTATTGAATCTTTTTCTAGGAGGATAGTGGAAGTGAAATTGGATATTTGCTGGTTATAGTTACTGCCTGGTAACCGACACAACCAGAATTGTGCTTTTTCTTTCAAATTACCCACGCATAACCAAAGCAAGAGCAGCCTAAAATTCTTACATCTTTTGCCTATGCACTTCTACCACTACATCAAAAAGTGTTGGCTGTTAGTCATTCTACAAAAATAATCGTCTGGAAACGAAAGAAAACCAAATTTATGCTTAAAACATTTCAAAATCATATTTAATTATTTTATATCGTTGGATCGACGCATTATTTGGCTTCATATAAAATCGGAAAATATCTATTTTCCAAAAAAAAAACTATTTTAAAAAACATTTAAAAGTAATACTCAACATTTCGGCTTAGAACGATATTTCGTGTGATTTATTAACAGAGAAAAAGTGATTCGAAATTGATGTAATAGAGTTTTCAAATTAAACGCATGCTTATGAACTATAAAACTACGAAGAAAAAGAAGTGGAATGCTTAATATATCCTTTTCGCATAGCGAAAGTTTTCTAGAGCAAATTTTATTGCAGAGATGTTCATATATGTATGTTTATTAATATATTAATCATTATTAATGGTTTATATGGGAATCGTATTAAAAATACGGCCTTGAAAGCTTATTTATCTAATGCATAATTAATGTACAGCCCCGATATACAGCAAAGAAAGATGTAACATTTTTGATACTTAATAAAAGTTTTAAAATGATTGGGCTAAAATTGTTTGATGTTTTGGCGTTTTGTTTTGAATTTGATTGGAATAACATTCTAGGAATTTAGGTGTAATTCGTGTGATTTGTTCCCGTTAAATATGAGATTGTTTGAATGTGTGTGCTGGGGATTTTTTGTCTGTCTACCTTTTTTGATTTGAAAATCTGAACAGAGGTCCAACAGTAAGAATTGGTGGACTGAGTAAAAATTGATTTAATATTTAATAAATATTTAATACAAAAACCTTGTATATAAATTGGATTATCTAGAAATAAGCTCTAAGTATTTATTCATCTCTTCTTTTCAAAATTTTTGATACGAAGCATTAGGCTCATAGCTTGTGCATTAAATTTATCTTTTTACTAGTCATTATTTCGAAATAAATCGCGTCCAAAATTTGACTGTTCCAGTTAGATTTTCTTATGTCAAGTTGTTAAGTGCAAATGTGTTTTAGACAAAATATTTTTTTTTATTGGTAAGTTCCAGTAACAGTTGCAATATTCAAACTAAGTACCGAAATAATCAAGAATGTTTATTATTCATGATTGAATACACTTGCAGTATATCAAGTTTCCTGATAAGGTATTATGGCATGGAAGCTGCCTTTGATGGAATTATTCAGAGAGCCCTAGTTATAATGTATGTGAAACACTTCATATAGTAATCTAAGCCCAATGTCTATTTGATCAGGACAATGACAATAAAATTGATAAGGCTGTATTCTTAGCAACATTTTTCGCAAATAAATATTTAAACAGGATAAACAAACACAAATTATCATTTTCAACAAGAATGTGCAGACAACCTAAGAATTTTTTTAAAAAAAACTCGTTTAAAATTGAAACTAATATAAAATCAAACTGAACTGCATACTTAGTTTGAATATTTCATCAAAATTTATGGAATTCAAAAAGAATAAACTTACTAATTCTCTACTTATTTGCAGGATGATGTTAATGGCGATACTGGCTACATGCTTTCAACATTGGCTTCATATTAAAACAAAAAACTCACGGATAAAAAGCCAATTCTTTCATTCCAAATATGTATTTTGCTCTGGAAAGTTATCATTATTATTATTTAGATATATTGAATATTTTTCGTGTGCTACCCCAAGTTTTTTTTAGTATGTTCCCAAATTAAAAGTTTGCAGTGATATACTTAGTCAATAGATAATGGTGGCCTTTTAATTGAATACTCGCATTAATTCTAATTGTCTTTCAATGTTATTATATGGAATTTTATGATTGAGAGCGAACAAAATATATGTATTCTATGTGTTTAAAAGCGTTTTTATTGGTGTAATAGAAGTCTTGTATGATTATTATCTAGCTAAAATTAAAAGCCAGAGCCAAAGATACATATTTCATAGCGATCGACAAATTATCTACAAGAGTTAAGCTCGATTAAGGTCGCAAAAAAGAAATTTGCAGTTATAAACGTGTGAGAAATTGCTTTTTCGGTGTTTTTTTTAACAAGGTAATTTGAAAGTCATTACGATGAACCTGAATTTAAATAAAATTCCCGGAGGCGATATCAAAAATAAAATATTTTTGAGCGCAAAAATAATATTCGGACTAGAAACGAATTTCGCATCCACAGTGCTTATAGCTGAACCATATAACCATCCAATACTTGGTATGCATCCTTTTAGCCTTCACGACAGTATCCAATCTGGATTTAGTCCTCTGATTGGGAAAGTTTATAAACCATAATTCAGAGGACTCTTGTACCACTATTCTTCCAGAGCCTTTTTCAACTCTGTCATGTTTGATATGGTGCGTTTGTGGAATCTACGGTCGAATAAAGCTAATATCGGATTATTTCCGCAGAGTTCCTTTCACTTTTAAGCAATCTTAGAGCAGCATTTCCTTCATTTTGTTAGTTGTGTGCTTTAGATAGTTATCTTCAATCAATTTATTCTGATTCAATGTTTTTCAGCTTTGAAAATCAAATATTTAAAGACAAATTTTTCCTTTAGGGGCTAGATGTATTTCAGTTTCTTGACAGATGTCGATACTTCGAGTATTATTTGCCCTTTTCTTCAGGGGCTGTTGATAGAAATTATTTTCTGCAAAGCATTGCAAGAGATGGGTTACAGCATTGCGCCGTACTCTCAGTACACTGTTGACTGCACATTTAATTAAGTTTAGTCGAACGAAAACTTTCGCTCGCAGACTATGCTGTGATTTGGTGAGTGGTGAGCAATGCCGCTTTTGCCAATCTCTAGTAGCAAGAGAAAAATATAATAGAATGAATATATAATATAATGAATTTCGTTGTAATTCATCTTGCTATGCTTCAAAACTTTCGGACTTTACTATCAGCAGCAAAAAATAAATTTAACAATCGAAAAAGAAATAAATCTTTCTTTTTTAGATAGATCGAGCCTTCCTGGTATTACGTCGCAACCAAACGATTTTTATTCTTTTGTTTTAGAAAGAACCTTTGCTTGCAGTTTTTCATAATATTTTTAATTACTTGTTTTTTACTTCTTCGTTTGGACTTCGTCATAATGATTTTATAATTCTTGAGGTGAAACTCTTTACATCCTTGTTATATCCCTATGCGACTTTGGCCCGGATAGTATTTTCAATATTTTCATAAATTCTCTTGCATCATCTTTGAGTCGTCCTGTCAATTTAACTTAAGTTTGTCTGTGGGTGTTTTTCCTTACAGCTGGAAATTTGGCAGTATTTTGACGCTTTAATGATGGGAGATTGGTGATTTTGCAATATCCCTTTTTTCTATTTCTCTAAGTGGCTTTAACGCATCGTTTATAAAAGAATTTCCTGACTTTTAGTAATTTGTTATCTAAAGAGTTATATGGCTTCAATAAAGGCCGTTCAAGGACAGCTATCTTATAGTCGAGCTTTTCAATGATGTCACCAGTTCGTTGGATAAAAGACTACAGATTGATATTAGCTGCACTAACTTCGTGAAAGCATTTCACACGGTAAATCACTCAGTATTCGTGGAAAAGGTAAGATCTCGGTTTTTCTGATTTCCTTCAAAACTGCATGATACTGTTAATGACTGTCGTGGTACTGTTAATGCCTGTTCTTTCTCTTTTTTGTATCCTACAACAGGCGTTCTTCAAAGTTCTACTACTACTTTTATTTACTTTGTTTATAAATGTATCGCTGAATATTCAGGACGAATTCTTTTTTTTTTCAAGCAAATGACCTTAAGATTTTCCGTGCTGTTACTTTGCTTACCGTTACCGTCGCTTTGAATGTTTCATTTTGATTCGGTGGAATCTCTAGAAACTCACAATCAATTTGCATTGAATTCAATTCAGTTCGTGGGTACCCGACAACCGCGAACATCTCATTTTTATCAATGAGTCAGGGTTCAACCTACACTTATGTCGCTCGAAACAGGGAACACGCACAGTTACTACAGTGCTAACAGTTCGGGGAAGAAATACCACTCTAGTGCTAGTATTGAATTGCTAAGAGGTTTTACATTTCAAAACTATAGCTGCCATATACAACATGCAACAGTGTAAAGTTGTGCGATTTTCTATGTGAGATCACAGAAAAACTGCCAAATTCAATGAGAGATACTGATGTAATGAACAACACAAAAATACCCTAATAAAGCATGACGGGTGCCTCTCATCCAGAAGTATATAGCGCCATATTTAACTCCCTAAATCCTGTAGAGCAAGCCTTCAGCAAAATTAAATATTCGGTGCGGGGTTTT
This sequence comes from Nemotelus nigrinus, assembly GCA_947369275.1. NCBI lineage: Eukaryota > Metazoa > Arthropoda > Insecta > Diptera > Stratiomyidae > Nemotelus > Nemotelus nigrinus. The sequence goes on along the minus strand of OX376372.1, from coordinate 23,709,879 downwards.
TTGACCGAAAATAGTCAAGGCCAGGCACTGGCGAAAATTATAGGAAGAGCGGTATTGACTGTAACATCAATTCATGCTAAAAATACGTCATGGACCTCTTTAGGCCACTACCTGCAACGATCGCGAAGCTGCCCTGCTTTTTTCAAAATTCAAACTGGCTTTTTTGTTTAACTACTTGAGAATTTGTTCTGCTGGGAATAAAGATTTTTTTCATCTGGGAAACATATTTTTTTCGTTCAGGAAACACTGTGTACGGAACCCTTTCGCTTCACCCCGTCTTCTAAAAACTCAAATTGAGTTGAGCCATATAAAAGGCCTAATATCGCTTTGGTATGTTTCTTCAGATTCTAGTATGCATAATAACGAAGCCTCATTAGCTTTTCCACAATTATTATAAATAATTAAATAATTGTACAAAGTCAACAAGAATATATTTTATCTTTTACCAATTGGCAGAATTATGCATAAAATATAGTAACAATTATTGGGCCCTTTATTTACAATACTGCAAGCAAATACGCATTTTTTGCATTTAGACTATTTCAGATAACACAATATATTTGTATGTACATAGCTTTGAACCTAAAATTATTTAATAAAACTCAGTCCTACTAAAACATAAATGTTTTTTCTTCTATTTTTAGGGTGATTGTTCTGGTGACTATCGTGACATGCTTATAGTATTGGCATCCTATTAGTTCAATTATGATAAAATATAGTACAATCAACGAATGTTAATTGAAATAATTAACGAGCCCGTAAAGAAGTTTCCGAGCTGTTTCAAACTACAAATTAGGACTTCAATCTCATTCATAGCCACATAGTTCTGATATACTTATGTATTTTTCATAATAATTGTATTTAATCATTCGTACAGATTGTTATATCGTTGCATTGTTTTTTTTAAGAAATTGGAAAAGTTATTCAATATGATTGAATTATATTGTAAACTATTCGATTAATAAAGTGTATTTTTTGTGTTTTTGATTCGAAGGTAAAGAGTTTAAATGTATAAGCCACAAATTTTCTACTGAGTTCAGATATAAAAGATAAGCCTTATGCTTCAAATGCATATTGGCCAAAAATCCACTCAGGCTGGGAATGAGCCCAACATCAGCCCAGCTCGCACCAAGGGGGACATATTGGCCATAGCCTCTTTTGGTCTTGCTTGGGCCAATATGTATTTCCTACATCACATATTAGAAACCTGACTTAACCCTAGATTCATAAACATGCGTCTCACCGACCGCGCAAAACACATATGTGTATCATTCATGTGTATGGATCACCGCGGTTTTTTATGTGTTGATTATTCGGAATAACAATTGTGTTTATTTTCATTGCAGAAAATTAATGATTAACAACCAACTTGAAAGATTTAAAGTGTATTTAATTGCTTTTTGTATTCTATAAAACAAAAATCATCAATATAATATATTCGTCTGAGAGACGAATGTTTATGAATTGTGTAACTCCAATGGATGTTTATGAATCTAGGGTTAATGGCTATTCAAAGCCACCATTCGTAATATAAAAACTAGTACTTTCTTACCGCTCTTACAGAAACGAGTTAGCGTTTCCATTTTATAATTATTATTTTCCTGAGAATTCATTTTTGCGAGTTACATGAGCATATTCAGTTTGATGTTTGAGAGTATCGAATTTGAGTCATCTGATCATTTTTTTTCTTTAAATTAGTCAACTCCCCGAATACCTCCTTTTGTTATCTAAAAGACAGTATAAATTAGAAACTCAGCATAATGATATAGCCACATAACACACTTTAAATCCACAATACTGAGGTTCTGAGCATATCATTTTATCCAGATAAGCGACAAACTGATCACGGGTATTTGGTTTCCTACCTAATAAAATGCGCTGCCCAATTTTATGACTATGGCTTTCGCCCAAGGCAGGAATGATCTCAGGTTGATTTTTCTCATCGAATCTAGTTGTTACATCATTTGTCAACACAACCTAGCATGACCAATTTTATACAAAAGTCAATATTAAATAAATAAAAAACACTGCTCACCGCTAGTTCATAATCATCTGCTAATATCTGTAAAGTAGTGAGGACCTGGTATAAAATTCTTACGCGATTTACATAATCTTCCATACTTCGAAATGGAAAACATATCGAGTCGATTACGATAAGTTTGATCTGAAACAAGAACCATTTCAAAATTTTGGAAAATTTCGATTTACAGTCGCTGAGTTAATACATTAGATTCAGATTTAACAACATCCTTGAGAATTTCAATTGTTGCTTGGAATTCGAAACGATCTTTGCAGTAGTAGTAACTTATTGAGGATAAAACATTGTCCACGGTGAATTCGATCTTATTGTGCTCAGTCCCAGGCTTCTTATATACGTCCTCCATTCTTCTTACGCAGCTTTCAGCAATTTCTGCTTAAGAGAATTTTTTTTTTAGTAATAAGAAAATATTTATATTAACAAGTGGATTGCAAAATTCATCCAAATATAGACACTTAAAACGTCACATATAATTTTAAATACAAAATAAATACAAGCTCCGAGGTATTTTTACTTATTGTTTTGCAAACTTAGAAGAAGAATTCATGGTTTTCCATAAAACTGCAAGATATGATCTTAACTACTCGGTATGATATTATATTTTCGTTTGTCACAATGAATTGCAGTCTGCTATAACCTGAGATCTGGTGCAATTCAATTATTTTAATGCATTGCATTAGCATCAAGTGTTGAATTTTATATTTCAGCTACGATACATTATAATTAACAAATGGAAATAATAAAGGAATACATTTTAGTCTAAGACTGACTAGTCCAACCAAGCTAATAGATCTGGCGCACAATGCTCTGGAACATCCAAAGCGCTGGTCAAAACGCGAAAAATTTTCGTATTTGAGACAATATTATAGTATGCTACAATTTTTCTAGAAGTTCGATTTCGAGTTTTTCAGAATGTTTCTTTTCAAAATAGCGGTTTCAAAATTTTCGAATCAAAAGATAAAAAGTTGAAAAATTCAAATGAGAATTCGTTTTAAAATTCTTTTATTGCTGCCGATTAAAAATAATTTCAAGTAAATTATTAGTACTGAATATAATGGATACAAAATTGCTGACAGACAAATATATTTGACAATTTGCAGAAAATGGGTGCAGTTAAATGCAAATGTTAAAGATAGACTTGAAAATGGTAGGAAAGAAAAGCAATTCCATTTGAATTCATTTTTACCGTTTTATACCTAACTTATTTTATGATTTATGCGCAGTGTTTTTGAAATACAAAACTAGTGATATTTTAATGTATAATAAAAAGTACAAAATACAAACTATAACTAATAATCGTGTTCGTCTCTGATTGCAAAGGTTCGTCACATTTTTTTGATTAAACTGGTATTTTCAGAAACTGTAGGAGGCAGTAAGAGTCGAGTGGCATCTCTAGAATGTCTTTGTTTTATGTTTAATGTTGAATGTTTAATGTTTTTGTTTCTTGAGTCTTTAGCATCTTTTGATAATCAACCAATCGACAATGGGCCCACTATAATTAAAAGCCCACAAATGAATATTTCCATCATATGCCCTATATGCCAAATCCATCATATGCCCTATCCACAAAAAAGGAGACACACTTCGGTGCGAAAACTACAGAGGCATATCGCTACTTTGTACGTCCTATAAGATACTGACGAAAATATTGAATATAAAATAAATGTATACGCTGAAAAGGTCTTTGGGGAGTACCAAGGAGGCTTTAGGTTTGGTCGATCAACTACGGATCGGTCGATCAACTACGGAAAAATGCTGGGAATTTAACATCGACGTCCACCAGATTTTCGTGGACTTTAAACAAGCATATGACAGTATTGACCGAAACATACTGTACAAAATAATGCTATACTTCGGCATCCCGGCAAAACTAGTCCGGCTGACCAAAATGACGATGACGTCGACAGCATCACAAGTCAGAATCAACAACAGTCTGACTGACGTCTTTGACACAAATGTCGGACTAAAGCAAGGAGATGGGTTGGCCCCTCTGTTGTTCAACCTAGCACTTGAGTACGTGATAAGGAAGATTCCTGTCGACACAGGGGGTACGCTTCTGTATAAGTCGAACCAATTAGTGGCCTACGCGGATGACATTAACATCTTGTCACGTTCCTTTACATCCGCCAAAGAACTCCTGTTGAAACTTGACCAGGAAGCCAAAGAAGTAGGCCTGAAGATCAATCAGACGAAAACAAAAATCATGACGCAAACAAGAAAGAAGACCTCCATTAGACGAAATATAATTTTGGACGAATATCATTTAGAGAATGTGGACGAATTTATATACTAAGGCTCGAAATTGACAACGAAAGGCAGTGAAACTGATGAAATTAAACGGAGAATACAGCTCGCTAATAAAACTTTCTACTCCGTTCTGGCCCTACTGAAGACCAGCTGCATACACAGGAAGACGAAGCTCCAAGTTTACAAATCAATAATCAGACCTGTGTTGTGCTACGGATGTGAAACTTGGACCCTTACCCACGCATCCGCAAATATGTTGAACGCCTTCGAAAGACGGGTCCTCAGGCGTATAATTGGAGCTAAACAAGAGTGCGGCCAATGGCGGATAAGGTACAACCACGAGTTGTACGAGAAACCAGAGGTTGCTATAATAATCGAACTGCGGAAGCTGCAATGGGCTGGTCACGTGCAACGAATGGACGAGCATCGAGTAGCTAAGAAGGTATTCGACGGAAGGGCCGAGGGTCGAAGACCAGTGGGAAAACCCAGAAAACGCTGGTCTGACTCTGTCGGCGAAGACTGCGCAAAGCTGCTCGGTTTTCGAAATTGGAGGACGCAGTCATTGAACCGAGACAACTGGAGGCGTCACCTGCGAGAAGCCAAGGCCCGAGAGGGGCTGTAGTGCTACGACGACGAAATGAATATTTTGTGTACAACTGTGGGCATCATATACTACGAATACAATAGAAAAATTCGCGTCGCAAAGCTTATGCTGTATTTTCTGAAATTTCCAATACCGACCCTGAACCTACTATCTGCAAATAACGTGGCATTTTCGCATCAGCTCCTCATCTACGCCAAGGATACGTGCAGCGTTTGTCTTTTTGACGTCTTTCGTACCTAATTGTCCTGATTTAGCTTCCAAGTAAAAACTTACCACAAACTTACACATTGAATGTTTGTGAATGCAGTTAACTGCCAGCTTCAACATTGAAAAAACCAGACTTTACTTTTTGTCTGGGCGCAAGTGTCGCATATGTAAACCAACATGTTTTAGTACTAAAACATTTTCAATTTTACAATTTCTAACAGAATGTGTAGCGAAGCTTCTGTCTGACGAAGAAGCTGCCACCTTAGCACTACCTAGAACCAGACCGAAATCCAGAGCCAAGAGTGCTAAGGTTTCAAGTGTGAATGGCTATTGCCATTCAGGCGAATCAAGTTCAAGTAAATAGTCGATTTAAAAGCAGCAAAGAGCAGGTTTCTACTATCATCTACTTCATACAGATCGCATGCATTAGCAAATATTTCAGAAATATTATCTAAAAAAAACACTGTAATTTTCCTTAACGCAGAAGGGTAATAGACATACACAACAAAGCAAAATTGCATTTTTAAATGTCCCAACAGTATTAAAATGTATGGATTTAGACAAGAATCTTAAAACTTATTATTATTATAATGTGATATGATTAATAAAACGGAGCACATATTTGAATTCAATGTCGAAAGAATTGCTATTTGATAATTCTTATGTAGCTAAATCATCCTTATAAACTATAGGGCATGCAATCCCGAGATTTCGGGATCTCGGGATCCCGACACACTTTGAACATTTTCGGGATCCCGAATTTTTTATCGGGACTCCCGAGATTTCGGGATTGATGAAATTCAACCCATTTTGGGAATTAGAAAGCAGAAATTAATACTAAAAGAAATATTGTTTTATGAAAACGGAGGCGGAAGCCAGTTGTAATAATGAATTAAAACTGGCGTATGATTACATGCTTAATATCCCACCAAAAAGTGTATCCGAAATATCTTTTTCAGCAGCTGGATATATGTGCAGCAAAATCAGGTCTAGTTTAAATTTTGAAACTCTTGACGAATTATGTTTATTAAGAGCATACTTTCAAAATGAATCAGCAGTTTGAACCAATCGATATTATTACTTATCACTTGTTTCATTGAAAAGCAACATTATTTTGTAATGGATATGTAAACAACTAAAAAGAATAATGTATTTTTATTATATTATCGTAACATCCGTTATGCTGATTAAATTTCAATTCGTTTTTAACTAACTTTATAACTAACTATCATGGCCAAATAAAGAGTTTTATTGGGCAAGAAGATAAGATGAAATTAGATCATTAGATTAATTTAGATGCAATTATAGATTAACTTCTTACTTGCTAGTACCCATGTACATATGTGCATAAATTTAACATTATAATGAACTTAACTTCCGGTTTTATGTATATATAATTGAAATAAAGTTTTAATTGAGTACGAATAAGCTAATATATCTGTTTAAATTCCCCTAATATAGTTTTTTTTTATAAAATCCCGAAATCTCGGGACTATCTCGGGATCCCAAAAATTCTAATCCCGAATTTCGGGATCACCATTTCAATCTCGGGATTAATGCCCTAATAAACTAGTATAAAAGTACTTCATGAGAAAAAAATAGCCAAAAAGTTGACCGCCCGAGCAGGGACTTGAACCCTGGACCGTTGGATTAAAAGTCCAACGCTCTACCGACTGAGCTACCCGGGCTCTACAAAACTGAAGGACACATGCATATATAGACTTGCAAGCATACGTGCTGCACTGTCATACCATTATTACATTCACGCGCTAAAATGTAGTCTTTGGATCAATTTAAATTCAACTACAAAAATATATTTAATGTTTTACGGAAGCTGTGAAATCGCAGTTTTACTTACGTTTCTAAAGATTAATATTTGCTACATCAGTTGATGCTATAAAACTCACCCTTCATTCTGTGTGGATTAAATCCCTGGTTCGTGTCAATAAAGATAGCTTTTCCACCAACACCGCCTATTTCTTTCGGTATTTGAACGTTTGCACATAGTTGTAGGCTGATATCACAAAGAAATACAACATGAAATTAGCAAAACAAACATGCCACTTAACTATCCACCTACCATATTTGAGTTTTTCCCGTACCGGGCGATCCACAAAATTCTGTTAAGATCCCCGTAGGAATTCCATTTCCAATGGCATTATCCAATTTCCGACATAGAGTGGTAATTGGCCTTTGATTTATTTCTTGTTCCAGTATATCCAAACCTGTTGTTTCAAACATATTTTCAACCTGCTGCTTCGTATCACTTTTGTTTGACAACTAATTAATTTGCAGGTTATGTTTACTAACAACTGAAATTGGTGATCGTTGGTGAAATCTGGCTGAATGAGGTTTGAATATTCGTTTTCAATAGGAGGTTTTCTCGGCTAAGCAGATATACATTTTCTTATTCAAATCCCCTGAATATAATAGGTCTGTTCGCGTACCACGACTAATTGCAAGGAAGCCGTTCTGAAGGATCTGAGCGATCTGAGCTACTGAAAAATACGGAAAACTGTCAAACGGTTTTTGGCGTATTGTTGTTATGAAGGACGAATATTTTTGTGGCGATAATTTATCACCACTTAGGATGACTTTATAATCACTATTGTTCTCCCGAAATCCCGACAACTGACACTTTTGGTTGTCAATTTTCAGGCAATCCAACGAGAGCGTTTTCGTACTTTTCATGAATTTCCCCCACCACATGATTCAGGAAATTCAGTAACAATCAGTGAACGAAAGGGCATTGCTGAAAGTACGCGAACAGACCTAATAGATATGTTCCTGTACTACGGTTAATTGCGATTAATCGCGATTAATTGCGATTAATCGCGATTAATTGCAATGAAGCCGTTCCCGTACTCCGTTTTACTGAAACCTGAAAATTTCCCCACTTTCAGTAAGTACGATGATATTTCAGTAGCGTCTGAGCAATGCCTTCTAGAAGTACGGGCCGTAATGCAGAATAATGACGTCAGAGAAAGCTTGCAAAGTGTCGCGAAAAACACACGCAGTCTTATGGGACGCCCGCGGGAAATCGTAAATTGTGCAAGTTGTGTTAAAGTGAGTGAAATGAAAATAAAGTGAGATCTGTGGAACAGTGCTAGTGAACAGTTAAAATAAAAATTAATGCGGTGCGTGCGGTATAATGTGAAAAATTCGCAACGAAATGTGTATCAGTTTTTGTTAGGTTATGTGATGTTTCGTGTCGATTTACTGTCTATACAATTGATTGATACAAAATGCAAGTTATGTATTTTGTTTCAACTTCCTCTTTTAACTACTTATTCACTAACCTCTTTAAGCTACTGGCCATCCCATTCTAAAACTTTTATGACAAAATAAGAATACTTTAAGCATTGTTTTGTTATAAAAATAAACCAAATTAACCTGGTCCAAATTATTCAAAAAACGAGTTGTAATTGTGACTTCCGGTTTCACACAAATTTTTACTTCCGATTTTCAAATTTAATTTCAAATTTAAAAAAACAGTTGATTTTCTACACCAATAAGTATGTAGCGATTATGATGATGGGATGGGCCTTAGCACAACTTAGAACCAGACCGAAGTCCAGAACCAAGAGTGCTAAGGTCGGGAAGGAGAATGGCTGATGCCATTCAAGAGGCAAAACAAAAAAAAAGAATTGCCCCGAGAGCAGGGTGCCCTAGAAATGGCCGTGAAGGCCCCTCGTCCGCATTAGCGGAGCACCCTTTAACCAACCCCGACGGATGCTGGGGTGCCGCTTTGCTAGCTCGCTGCGGCTGGGGTGGGTTCTTTAAACAAATGGGGATGGTTGGCTCTCAAGAAACGGGATGCTACGTATATTCATCCGTCATGAATTGTAGCCGCAAACTGATATGAAACATATCCAGGGACCAAAAAGGGCATCGTTCCGTACAGGAAACCACCCAGGCTCTGCAACATGGGCTGACTAGGCAGACCCAGTGCTCGTGACAAAACACGGAGCCACAACATGAAAATTCTAAAAAGGGAAGAAGGAAGAAACGCTGCCTCTCTCCTCAGAGGAACCCGGGCGAAGCAGACAGCCCCGGGCCCCCGATGTTAGTGGAGCCCTGACCCCGATGGTCTGGGGTTCTCCACCCTCTGACATTGGCCTTGAAATATCAAACAAACTGTAACTACAAAGGCCAATGTCCCTCCCTTTAAAGATTCTGAAAATACTACGAAAACTATTTCATTTGATTTGGGCCAGCCAGGCCTCGCGAACCTGCAAAGAGAAATCCTCCTGAGCTTTCACCCAATAAGAAGGCCAATGTTATTTTAATTTAAGTATTCATTATTATTAATTGATTTTTGAATTCTTATCTTGCTTTCAACATTTTTTTTCTTTTCTTAGTTTTTGTTTAAGATACTTTTCTTAATTGTTTTTACTCCACAAATTCGCACTTAAGTATCTAGTTTAGAGCTTAGAAACTATCAGTATCTAGAGCTCGACAGTTTACAAATCAAGTAAATTCCACAAATGTAATTCATAATTTTCGCCGAACTTACTATTAATATTTTGTCTTTGTTTCTTTTTTTTTTTTATTTTTTTTTCTAGCATTTAAGAAATAAACTTTTGTTTTTACACAAGAATTAATACTCAGTAACTTCTTTTTTTTTTTTCACTTTGAAGATGCTATTCAAGCAGATACGAGAAGTAGTTATAATTTTACAAAAACGTAAGTTAATTCAATGTTCTGTTTTGATTTGTCGAAATATGTTTATCGTGAAACCTTTTAATAGACACGTAGGATAAATCCAATATACGTTATTTCCGCCACACATCGATATTATCATCATAATAATACTGGCGCAAAAATATACTGCTGTAGGCCAGTTTTGAACTTCGTTGTTCATAAAAGTTGAGGTTGGAAATAATTAGGAAAAGCCTGCAGATCGAAACTCACGAATTAGGTGAGATATCTTAAACCAATAAGTGGCTAAGCATCTGAAGTCACAGACTTAAAGCAATTGAAACACTTCTCGAAATAGATATATCCCTCCAGTTGAAGCGAAAACTTTTTATGCAGTCAATCAGAACTATATGTGTTGATTTCGTCGGTGCCGAACAATAGATTGATTGACCAGCAGAAAAATAAACCTCTGGTGAAAAGCATAGTTCTTGTGGTAGCATACAAATTCCGTATATTGGACTTACAAGTTGCTATATTACTTTAAAGTATCGATCAAAACAGCCTTGGGCCATGAAACAATCTTCATAAACTTTTCCACAAACGATCACAAGAAGCTCGGTAGTATCTTATTGTATTTACTATTTTTACACAAATCATTTGATTGTTTCCAATATTTCTCACATAGAACTGCAGAAGAAAACATTTCTTTCTTCATCAAGATACATAAGTCTAATAAACGTTACCAACAGTTTCTTTCGTGAATTAAATAGATGAGGTACTGAAAACCTCCACAAATCAATTGGTTTCTTATTTATACCCGTAAAAACAATCACATACAGTTTTTATTCATGTCAAAGATAAAAAAAAATTATTTATTCTGCAGAAACAAAGCAGTGGCAAATTAAAGCAATCTTGTATCAAAATCGAAATCCGCTTTCGCGAAACGAACTGTATTAAGTCAATTCATATATTGATATTTATTTTTAAAACATTTTCAAATTATAGTTCGATTTCGTATAATTTTAATTTAATCATTTTTTTTTTTTTTTTTTAAATATGATCAAAATATTGAAGTATTTTTATAATCTCTCCTCTCTTGTATCGATAATATTCAATCGAATCAATAATAAAAAAAATGTAGCATTATCATTCAATTTAGGTTGCTGCTGACTGATTATTATTTCCATTGTTCGTTTTGGCTTGTTCGTCCGGTGACCCTCACCAACGAGAATATGCATACAAACACCATTCTGAAATTCGACGATAACAGCTACTGTACTTACGTGCATACAAACACCATTCTGACATTCGACGTTAACAGCTACTGTACTACAAATTCTGTAAATTCTGCACAGCCGAGTTCTTTTGTGTTCGGGCAGGGTTAGAAGGAATTTGATTTGTGCTAGTTCCAAATTCGGGTTCTTTTCCAGCCCTTGTTCTTCCAAGTTTTCAGCAGGCATATTTTTTTTTTTTTTTTTTTTAGATTAAATTCAGGTGCGGCGATATTTTAGAGGGAATAACTACAAAAACCCCCGTCCACAAAATTCAGAAAAGTGACAATCACCCAACACCAAAAGCCGCAATCAGCCACAAAAAAAAAACAGTTACACGATTTGGAAGACGGTTAGGGGATTAAGCCGAACGAGGAATGACACGAAACATGAAGTCAGTTCGAAGATAAGATCGTTTACGGGCCGACTTTCTTGTCAAACGTGAGACATTCTCGTAATGGACAAATTCACTTCATAGCCACACTCAGAAAACATGAGTCGACCAAGATCAATCCCTTCCCCATCCGACCCTATGGCCACGGCCACGATTTCGTAGAGATTCACCAACGATTCTAAAAGTCAATATTGACACCCCGAATGACAGACACTCGTTCTGTATTCCATAAATGTCAAAGCACTCCTCTTATGAATATCACTAGGGGAACTTTCGAACGGATTGCTCTTGAGACACAACATTGATGTATCTTTTGGTTAACTTAATTGATTCTTCACTAGTAGATGGATCGATCGGAGAAGGGTACGTAGCACCGAACACAAATCACAATGCTTTCAGCAGATATTTCACCATAAATGTTTTTAAGTGCGACTAACACGAATCCCGTCAATTATCAATCACCTTCATAATTAAAGATAGGGACGGGTTTAAAAAAATCCCACTCGACTCCTGAAAGTCCACGCACGACCCTAGACGGCAATCAAAATCCAACTGTCCCGCACAGTTGCTCAGCTAACACTCTCTTTCGTTCTCGACGAAGAATCATTTTTATTGTAACGTACTTGCAATAACCTCACCCTGAACCTCGCCCCTTGAACAACCACCGCAGCCACACACAATGCCCATGCTAGTGGACATTGTACGCGGCAACAACAAATCTCCCAGAACAAAGAAAAATTTTGCATCGAAACACAAAGCGTGCGAAGATTTTTCCAATCGCGTAAACATGATTCACACGCTCGCATTTGCGATGTGGGGTGATGTGCTTTGTTCTTGCGTTGTTGTTAGTGCTTGACACTAACAAAATCGCCGTCGCGAGAAGTTCGAATCGATACGGCTCGAAAATTCTTTCTTTGTTGTTAGTGCTTGACACTAACAAAATCGCCGTCGCGAGAAGTTCGAATCGCTACGGCTCGAAAATTTTCCCAAATCCTACAACAACAATTTCGGGGTTCCGAGCCCATTGCCAGCAATTAATATTGATGGGAATGAGCTCCGGAAATACCAGAGCATTGTTGCTATTGGAATTGGAAAAATTCTCGAGCCGATGCATTTTGGTATTCAATATGAAAATTGATTGCAAATGGATACTGAAAGAAGGTTAAGGGGGTCGCCACACGTACCCATGCACATGACACAGAAGCGAGCATGGTAGGTAAATGCTACAAGTATTGTTAGTGTTTTTTAGATTTTTTTTTGAATCCTAGAATCCGCTTCCAAAAAAACCTTTCATCAATTTCATCCATTTTTCAGAAGCCTATAGCTCGCCAACTAAACCTCATAAAAACCAAAAATTGTGTACCCACTTTTTTTATCTTCTAGAAGTACCATTATGCGTAATATGAACGAAATGAACGAATTTCGTTGTCCGCTTCACGTGAAATGCCCCATATCAGAAATTAAAACTTACTAGAATATAGTAAACGTCTGCCACAAACTTCATCTATCTACACTGTACGAGTACGTCTCTTTTACTAATGTAGCTAAACAACTATCGGATAACATGCAGATGCAATAGTATTTTCTACTGCCCTGGGAAAGCTGTAGTGCCAGATTCAAAGCTACTAGAGCTATAAGCTTCACGGAAGGAATACCCGCTAATGCTTTTCTTCTTGGATAGTTCGCCATTTTTATTGGTAAGTAAATTTAATTTGGACAATGCACAAACGTTGCCTCTAATCGAAGAATTCTTTCAAATGTGACAAAAAATGCAGCAACTTAATAGCTTAATTTTTAAACTTAATTTTTCAAACACACCTGCTGGTGCACCAAAATCACTACATTTAATTAATGTCTACTAAATGTGAAACAAATAAAACATTTCAGTTTATAATTTCTTTTAAATCATTTATATGTGAAAAACACTAATCGTAGAAACTTGACCTTAACTGATTACAAACGATATTTACAAGAGTCTTCATTAATACTATGGATGAAATTAAATAGTACAAAAGACGGAAAGATTTATGGGATTTGATTATTCCAGTGAAATTGACTCGATTCAAGACCGGAGCGAAGCATGCGAAGGATATTCCATGAGCAAGAACATTTCAATGTTGGCTTAGATTCTCAAAAGAAATCTTAAAAGTAAGTAATAACATCCTTAAACGACTAACTAAAGCCTAGACGCTTTCACTGGCGCTTTCCTGTCAAACTTCGGCGAATGTAGCGACTGTGCCGGTTTACATTGCGCTTTCGCGGGATTCTCAATTGAAATGAATCAAGTGTATCGTCAAGCTCGTAGCCAGTACGTCCTTCGTTCTCGAGCGGGAACAGGAAGTCTGGAATTAGAAGTTCACGTTGAAGTTCTTCGATTTTTTGGTCTGTCGGGTACTCGGGGATAAATCGCCGTATTGGTTTTGGTCCCTTTTCAGAATTTGTGGTAGCCTTAGTATCGCTGTCACCAAAAGAACTTCCACCGTTGGAGGGAGAGTTTTTCGTTCGTAAGAGTGATGAAAGGAATGGATTGTGAATGAATGATGGCTGCGTTGTAGAAGGCTCTGGAGTCAGATCGGTGCTACTAGCTGATCCACTGGTAGCTTCAACTGGTAGTTTGGGTGGCTCTAAGCTGTCGGATGGGGTTTTCCATTCATAGTAAATCGGTGGTCCTTGCGTGGTAGCAACATCGTGAATCACATACTCGGCAAATGGAGGAAGTAAGTCTCGGTTCGGATATGGAACCTCAGGCCTGTTGAATTCTGCAGGAAGGCCGAATGGAATTTTCTCATGTTTCTTTGATTCGAAACGTGATGTGGGTCCTGTGAAATTTTCCTCGCTTCGATCATCGTCTGTTACAGTCTGGCGTGGAGTCGTTTGTTGTTGTTTTCGTATGATTGGGCCATTTTGCTGGAGCACGTTTGAGAAATCATAGCTGTTTCTGTTTTCGTTGCTTTTCACTTGTGTGGGAGCGGTGGAGCTAATGAAATCGAAAGGTCGTGCAACGAATGAGGGTCGAGTGATTTCAGCAGCAGGAGTAGTTTTGAGAGTAGTTGATGTTCTCGGGGCCTGAGTTGTTGTAGTGGTTGTAGTTGTAGTGCTTGTTGTTGCTGGCTTTTCTAGAGTTTTGGTGTTAGTTGGTTCATTTGTGTAGTTTTCGTTGTAGTTTGGTTGCAAAAATGGTGGCTCGTATACTTTCGAAGGTACTTTGAACTTCGTTGGTTTAGTTTTATTGACTTCGATGATCGTATTGGATTCGGTCGTTTTATGAAGATGAGAGTTGCTGGTTTGCTCACTTGAGATATCACCAGTACTGTTGTATCGTGTGCTGAAGCTAGTACCAAGATCACTATCGTCTACCTCGTCGCTACGACGGTTTGAATAGACCGAATTTCCCTTGGATTTTAGTGAATTCTTCAAGCTCCAGCGTGTTGGTAGCGGTTTGCTTAATTCCTTTGATCGATATGATTCGGAAATATGGTTTTGAATGGGTGGCAGGTCCTAAAAACATTGTTTTTGATAAGTCATTTAAATAAAGTCTTTATATAGTTTTGGCATTTAATTCTTTGCATGAACTTCGCATTGAAGCATGAATAAATAAAATTACCTTATAGTTGTTCCTGAATGACTCGCCTGAGTAGTCTGGAGCGTATGGTCTGTCCAAAAGATCCGGACGTGGGGTTCGTTGCTGGTGCTCATTCTCTGGTACAAACGGTTTGTCCTTTTGGCCTAAAATGTTCAAAAAATCGATCAATAAATCAAGTAGTTTTAGGTATTTTCAGAAAGTCAAAATATTGCACCTATCAACAAATTGGCCGCATAATCATTTTCAGCCTTCGAACAATTAACCATATACCAATGATCGCAAATCAACATTCGCTGTTGAAAGAGTGTTGTGTTCGGACAGGCATAGCTGAATTGTCTTCCAACGCCATCGCACATATGATAGACCTAGAATATTGCAATTTTCATAAAGAGATCAAATAAAGAATTTAATTTTGTCACTGGCGAGACACTCATACCTGACATCCAGTTTCCACATCGGCATAGTAGCCGGCTGGTCGATTTTTGCATGTGAATGAAGTTTTTGGGAAAACACGTGACGCACCAACTGGATTGGGCATCTGAAAAAATACCATATATTGAATTTAGATCGAGTAAATTATGATTTTTATTGCTTAAGAAAGTTAAATAATTATTTTGATTTTAAGGGTGGACCGTACTTGGAATTTACATTTGAGTTTTCAAAAGTAATGAAGGGTATTCCTCAAATTTTCCCTGATTGCCATTATTCGAGATACGATAAAACATGGCCATCTAACTCTTACAAGAAATTGTTTTGTGTTATATGTAAATTCTTTTTATTTCGCTCACATAGAATTCGATGGTTCTTGTAGAAGAAACAAATCGGGAATCGGGAAAAAATCACAGATGCAGGGTCATCACATGCTCTTTTGTTGGACTTCAGCCGTTTAAATGAATTTAAAATACATTATTACATGACAAAAAAAACTTTTCGGGTCAGTCTCTGAAAAATCCCATGTCTAACAATTCTTTCGCGAAATTACTCTCATGCAATAATATTTTGCATTATAAAACAAAAACGATGAGTGAACTGCTTTCAAAGTGTGCAGAAGTGCAAAACGAATACGCATAAGCACACATACATCCAAAGCATTTATATACGGTCGAAATATGTATGTACACAGCTATTAAGATACAATTACTCATCCAATAGTCGGAACGAAATTAACACTGTACACACTAAATCCACACTGAGAAAACACATGGCGCCAGACGCCATAATTTATATACTTCTGGCGCCATGTACACAGTCGATTTAGGGATTGTGATAAAATATAGCGCCACACGCCATAATACATGGCGAAAAGTACATAGGCCTACACGCCATGTACTATAGTCCTCCACGCCATGTACATGGCGTGGTGGACTATATTACATGGCGTGGAGGCGTGGAATTTCTGCGCCATGTAATTATGGCGCTGGGAGCTATACTGCATGGCTCAGAGTACTATGTACATAGCGTGTGGCACCATAAATGGTGCGCCATGTAACATGGGACCACGCGCTATGTAGATTCTGACATTATTGCGCTGGGAGCCATATTGCATGGCTCAGAGTACTAGGTACATGGCGTATGGGGCCATAAATAATGCGCTATGTTACATGGCTCTGGGCGCTATGTGGATTTTTTTCAGTGCACTGAAAAAACACATGGTGCCAGGCGCCATAATTTATAGACTTCTGGCGCCATGTACATAGTCGATTTAGCGATAGTGATAAAATATAGCGCCACACGCCATAATACATGGCGAAAAGTACATAGGAGCAGACGCTATACTTATAGCCCTCCACGCCATGTACTATAGTCCTCCACGCCGTACACTATAGTCCTCCACGCCATGTACTATAGTCCTCCACGCCATGTATATGGCTTTGAGGACTATATTACATGGCATGGAGGACTATAGTACATGGCGTGGAGGACTATAGTACATGGCGTGGAGGGCTATAGTATATGGCGTGGAGGACTATAGTATATGGCGTGGAGGGCTATAGTACATGGCGTTGAGGACTATGGTACATGGCGTGGAGGACTATAGTACATGGCGTCGAGGACTATGGTACATGGCGTGGAGGACTATAGTACATGGCGTGGAGGGCTATAAGCATAGCGTCTGCTCCTATGTACTATGGCGTGTGGCGCTATATTTTATCACAAATCGACTGAAAACGACTATGTACATGGCGCCAGAAATCTATAAACTATGGCGTCTGGCGCTATGTGTTTTTCCAGTGCACCAAATATAAATTCCACCAAATATAAATTCCACCAAATATATATTCCACCAAACATAAATTCGATAAATTCGAGTCAACATCCTCACTATTGAATGTTCCTGCTCCAGTGTGAAAATTTACCGGTCGAAGTATCGAAAATATCGCAGCCAGTACTTCAGTTCAAAATGAGTCAATTATGTAGACACAAGCTCTAATGTCACTTGCTGACATTTATACGTTCGCTCACACAGCATGGCTGCGAGTTATAATTGGAGTGCTATGAGCCATATTACATGGCTCATGGCACTATGTAATATAGCGTCTGGGGCCATTATTTCTGTGTCATGTAATTATGGCGCTGGGAGCCATACTGCATAGCTCAGGGCACTATGTACATAGCGTGTGGGACCATAAATGCTGCGCCATGTTACATAGGACCACGCGCTATGTAGATTCTGACATTATGGCGCTGGGAGCCATATTGCATAGCTCAGAGTACTATGTACATAGCGTATGGCGCCATAAATAATACGCTATGTTACATGGCTCTGGGCGCCATGTGGATTTTTTTCAGTGCAGAATCCAGAAACCCTAGAGAGCTCGATCAAGCGCCAAAAAAAGTCAGAGGAGGCAAAGCAAAATGCTGCTGTATCTGGGGAACTGCGTTGTTGAACCATATTATCACACCTGGGCCGTTCCCACTTCTAAACTAAGGCTTTTCTGTCAAGGAGGATTAAAAAGCCACGCCCAATCGTTTTCTTTGAACACAGTCGAATTTGCTCTCAAATCGTATTGCGTTTTCATTCGGCAGATCATCAAGTTTATATGGTTTTTAATTGCTCAGTGAATATAATCTAACCGTTACTGCAACTCCGAAACAACTTCTGGTTGTATCCTGAATTCTGATCGAATATACTCTCTTCGAAGTTTTGTATTTAGTGCTCTTTCCTACTCAAAATTATGCACAGATTAATTTTGGAACTCATTGCTCTCTGTGTAATCATCAGTGAGTTTCTAATCCACTCCCACACGCTTTTAAAATAGCTACTCGATTCATGTCTAAGTATATGTGGTGTCCTTCTGTTTGTTTCGATGACAATATTGCCATTTTGACTGCTCTACTGACAGAACGTCATGTTTCACACTTGTATGTCGAAGCTAAAACCATCAGAGCTTAGGATATCCATCCCAAGTATGGACTCACCGTTTATATCCTACAAATTCAGCTATCTACGTCTTGACATTGCTCTCCTGTCGAACAGTTGACAAAGCTACGTTCTGATTTGATTTTTCGATGGCTTGATGGTGTTTTAAGCCAATGCTACGAAGCAAAGCCAACGATTTTGGACACCTCGTCTTGGTCTACTTCAAACTGTTAGAATAACTCAGTACCTCTACTGGCGTCACAATCTGTCATAACAAGCTGAAGATGAGGACAAAGACGTGAATTCGGAAACGCCCTAGGTCTCCAAGCTGTATAGCCTGAGCCATCTCGGTAAGAACTGGCTTAAACTCGCCAGTAGCTATCAATTCTCCAAGCTTTCATCAGGTCCGCTTTCAAAGTCGACCTATAAGCTCCAGTGTCGATGGTTTTGTGGCAAAACTGATTTCCAATTTTGTAATAAACATGCTTCCTGGAGAAAATGGAAGTGGTTTCGGGTTCATCAGTTCTGAAAATCCACCTTTGATCTTCAAAGATTCTTTTTACTGGCCCTCTTGCCTCGCTCTAAGAGGAGTGGTTCAATTTGACTATTTTGACCCACCTTCTTACTCTCATCTTCCTGGAAATCCCGGGCAGTATCTGAGCTTCTTCTTCTTGTGGTAGCCACGTCAAAGGTGTATTTTCACTGTACCGTTTCAAAATCGCAGCTCTCTACCACCTAGTGATTTTTCGAGGCTAGTTGTTCTTTGGCATACATACTGTTGGCAAAATCTCGGCAATCATACATATATTATATAATAATACCATATTTGTCACAGCCAACCCACACTGGGCGCTACTTTTTATTAGTATTATTGTATTGAAAAGAATTTCTTAATACGACATCCATTCCGAAATATATAAGTTTTTAGGACACGCATTCTTCGTTCACTTCACGAATTAGAATATTGGTACGGGACAGTCTCAAACTGTGCTTTGTAAATGGTCCAAGAATTCTGTCGAAAATTGGTACTTCAAGTCTTTTGCCGCCAGTTGATTGTCTTGTGGCAGTACCCACAGTTTTGACACGCTTGAGTTCCGATTTTAATAGATTGATTTCTTCTTCAAGTTCCCCTAACCTTCACCCTTGCTTGGCACACTGCTGTTTAACTTTCTCAGCTTGTGTGGTTTTGAGTTAACCTTACCCTGAATAAGGACCTGCGTTAAGTCAGGGTTAATGTGATGCAACTTATTACTTCAACCTCGATAGTGAATAAAGTCTCTATCAAATTAAACCCTCACACCCGAAAAGCGTTGTAGTGGGACTACTTTACTCTAATTTTATAAGGTCACCTTGATATTTCTCCTCTCTGCAAACACAAAGTATGTGAGGCAAAAAATCTAATTCCATAGCAGCAATTGGTGAAAAAGCTTTGACTATTTTAAACTATTTGTTCGGGTTTCTTTTTTGCGTTTCAAAAGGCATTGTCAAAGTAGCTGACATCATGGTTAATTTTCAATCAGCTGAAATTTTTTCTCCTGTAATGACAACATACGTATCAACTGTATCCTTGGCAACTCATACCCAACGTTTTCTTTACCTTTAGCTGATCCGAGATGCTTCGTTTTTCATTTTGTTGTCTTTTCAGCTCAATTTCGTCTTTATCCACTAATCGAATGCTCTTTGTTGATAAACGACGTGATTTATAAACTTTTTTGCAATGCAGTGTTTTCTTCTTAACTACAAGCCTGCACGTATTCAACTATATCCACGCCATGCCGATATTTTTATGTCCATTGTACTTTAAATTGAATATCTGACGGATCGATCGAATGATTGATCAATCACGGAACAGAATAAAAAGATTGCAATTAAATGAATCAAGTTTTAATTTAATTGAGAAATAGGTTTCGCATAATATGCATGGGTGAAATACGTATAATTGAATTTCAGCGATGAGCGAAAGGGCGTCTTTTAAGTATCAATAAAATGGGTGGATTGGATTAGCATCGTTGAGTTTATTTCGTCAATGCGTGTACTCATTTATTCACATTCAATTGTTTGGTTGTCTACATATAAACTAAGGCTAAGCTAGTTATTTGCCTTTTTGAATTCTATTACCATTAATTGAAAATATTGAAAAACAACTGAAAAACGAGGGCGAGAGCAGCAGGACATGTAGGATATTTTTTAATTGAAATCACACAAGGTAACCAGATAATTTTGAAATCGGTCGCAACAATGAAGGACTTCAGACCAATTAGCTTAACATCGTTTCTGCTCAAAACACTAGAGAGGCTGGTAGATTTGCACATCAAGAGCGCGATCGATGTCGCAAGACTCTGTATTGATCAACACGCGTATCTAGCGCGCGGATCAGTAGAGATGGCATTACACAAAGTTGTCGGTACAATGAAAAAGCCCTTACAGCAAAAGGAATTCACTTTGGCAGCCTTATTATAGACATTGAGGCGGCCATTGACCATGTCACTGTTGCCTTGGCTCTATATGGAGTGGATAAACTCTGGCCACCTGGGCATCGGACTAGCTCAAAAACAGGCAAATTGACACCACCTTTCTGAAGGCCAAACGGTGAGAATAGTCGGAACCGGAACACCAGAAGCGGGGATTATATCGCCCTCTTTTCTGAATCCTGACAGCTAACGAAATACTGGAGAGTTTAAGGGCCAGTGGTTTTGAGCTGGTGGCGTATACCAATGATTTTGTGGTACTTGTGAAGTGTACGTTCCCACAAACTTTGTCAGACCTCATTCAATCGGCGCTGGACCATATTTAAATCTAGGACAGAAAAGCCAGTCTTAGAGCAAACCCGACAAAAAACGAACTTGTACTTTCCGCAAGGAATCACAGGGTGCCAGCTATTGCCACAATTAGCCTCAACGGAATAACATTAGTACTTGTTGATAGTTTTAAATATTTGGGCCTTACACTAGACAGGTAGCTGAACAGGGGGACTAATGTGAAGCACCGTATAGCCTAATCCAATATCTGAGGTCTTAAACCTAGATCGGCCTACTACATATTCACATGTGTTGTGAGGCCAATTTTGGTGTATAGAGCGATCGTATGATGGAAGGCAGCGGAGAGTAAAACCAAGACCAAGGACCTAACAAGACTGCAAAGATTATGTATAACGGGCGCTTTCAAAACCACCCCGACAGCTGGGTTGAAAATGGTTCTGGTTATTTTGCCCCTGGATCGATTCATCTTTAGAAACGCAAGCTTAGCGGCAATACGCGCTAAAAGTCAAGGCATGTGGAACGATTCAAATAAGTGGGGCCAAAAGACAGAATGCCGCAGAAGATTTGGGCTCGTTGCGGAAGACACGGACCACATGAGCAAAATAATACATCTTGGCGGGGATTTCCAGGTCAAGATACCCACAAAAACAGACTGGAAGAAAAAGGGAGCTACCGCCGATGGTGGTGTCTGTATTTACACGAACGGGTCAAAGATCGACACAAGAGTTTGCTCGGGCGTGTTTTCTACAGATTTGAGCCTTAGCCTGTGGTATAGACTGTCGGACCATGCAACTGTCTTTCAGTCTGAAGTACAGGCTATACGCATGACAATTGAGTCCATTAGCGGAACATCAACCAACGATGATTTTACCCTGGCATTCTCCCTCTTCCGTCTTACAAATGTTCTTCAAAAACTGTTAACGCTTGCACAGTGGCTCTCAACAAAATGCAAGGCATATTCCTATCCACATAGTATGGTCATAGGTAACGAAAAAGCCGATGAATTGGCGAGGAAAGGTTCAGGAGCTAGTAATGGCCCCTGCATCACTGTACCATAGTCAATTGCTGACACTACAAGAAAACTAAATGCTGCCATATAGGCAGCGCTTAGTTTTCTTGTGGTAGCAAACCGAAGTCGGAATGGGAAAACAAGATGGACTGCAGGGTAGCCAGGACATTATGGCCATCACCTGGTCTAAGCAAAATCAGAAAACTACTGAAGCTCAGCAACAAACTACTTGAGAGTGACGGTCGGCTTGCTCACAGGATATCGCATTATCGCATCTCATGCGAAAAAATGGGACTGCCATCCAGCAATTTATGCAAGAAGTGCGAGATGAAAGCGTACACCATCGAGCACACTCTCTGCGATTGTCCAGCCCTACATAATAAACGCCTCAAGATTTTAGGTTCTTACTACTTTCAAGAGCTAGCAGAGGTGGCTAGTAACCTCACGTTGAGTCAGCTGATTTAGTTTGGCGAAGCGGTCAATTGGCAGCTCTAACAAGACAGCGGAGGAAAGCAAATGGGCGCAAACTGGCGGCTTAATGATAGCCGCGTAGCCGGCAACCCTCTTTACAACCTAACCTAATCTAGCTCTTATTCTGTAGAAACATAATCGAATCATCTTCCACACCCAAGTCAACTTCAAAATTTGCATTTTCATCGCTCAGTTTGTTCACAGTCAAACTATCAGCATCAATAAAATGGTCACATCTCTAAGCCATTCCTTCTATTTCTTGCATATAAAATATTTTAACGATTCACGTCGCGCAAACTCATTAACTAAAATTAACTTCCCATTAATAACTATTATGTGAGGTAATATGCGAATAAAAAAGTTACAATAAGCCCCCCAGCGATGCAACTAAACATCGGCAACAATGACTTTATTTTCTCGCAGCGGCAGACATACGAATCCGAATAATTAATGAAATTGATTCATTCACCCATTCATTCATTCATTGAGAAAAAAATCAAGTGAATTCGGGTGGGAACATCTTACGTAAATATTTTACATCATTCCGCCGATGACCCTGAAAACGACCGTAAACAATATAAGTCTGCCAACGACACCTGGGGTATGTCGGAATTTTTAAAGTCAGTCAGCCACTGACTTGCGCATCTTAAATAATGCAATTTTATCTTTTCCAATGAGTATCTATGGTACATCAACATTTCGTTTGAACATAAGTTAGGTACGTTTGAATTGAAGTTTGAGTATAAAGGTAAGTACGTACGCACGTTTGTCGGATGTAGGTAAACAGTGTCGCTCGTAAGTTCCTCTCGAAGAAGAAGAGGTTCAATGTCAGAGCGAAGTGTTAATTGTGGAAATGCGCTTTTTTCAAAGATGTTGAACATTTCGTGGATTATCACCATCGAATGCAACTGTTTTCGAAGTGGGAAATTATGTTTTGAAGACTTATTGACTGAATCTTTGAAGAATAATGAAAAAAGATGCAAGCATGAAATGTTTCCGGTTCGCACTGATTTCAGAAAGCTTATTGGATTTAGTTTGTGTGATTGGCCGTTGTTTCAGGGTTATCCTAGAGCATATAATTAGTTAAGACTGAGAAGATGCTTTCATTGCGATATTTTAAATGTGAAGATGTGAATGGATGTTTAACATTTATTTAGTGGCCGACAGTTTGAATTGCTTAATTAAGGAATAAAAATAGTTTGAGGTGAAAGATAGAGTTTGTAATGTGATATTTTCTGCTAGTGGTAGATGCAGTAGATAATGCCAATCATTATTTATGATGTGGTAGCATCAGTAGTTTTTGAAGCAGCCATTAACACAGCTATTGCAATTTAAAAGTAAAAGAAAAAAATGGTAACATTAAATTTAAATTAATTACTAAAAAACACGACTAGCAAGGACGTTGCTGATAAATGATAGCTTAATTTACTCGCCTTTTTCATAGAATAGGAAGTGTGTCTAGGTGCAGTTTGTATTGTGGTTGAAATACACTCAAGAGACGAAACAAACCATCAAACATATCAGTTACCAAAAACTACTGTGTAGGCTTTACTGTTTTTGATGATAATGGAGAAATCGATCTTTTTGTAATTCAATTCTGAAGTACCGTTCCTATGTCACCTATTTTTCTATGTGATGCTAATACCGTCTGTTCTATGTAACTGACAATTTCGATAATTGAATTGAATTTTTCCTTGGGTTATTATCAAAAACTTTACGTTAAAAATTACTTTTTCTCCTTAAAATATTGACATCTGTCAAAAAATCGAAAAATATCTAAATTCTGACGGAAAAAATAATCCTTTATTCCAAATCTTTAAAAGGTCGATGTTGAAACCAAAACACATTTTATTTTCAATGACGAATATCTGTTGGTCATTCGCAAGGAACTTGTTTTCACGCACCTATTTCAATGATAATATTAGCGCACTATTGATTGATAATATTAGCTCACTATAGTACATTTATTTTGATTATAATTCTTTCCTTGAGCCGTAACCATGATCAACGAATGATGAACAGTTAAAAAAGTGTTTCGAAAAGCATGAAGTTAAATTATGCCACTAGTATTTCTCTAATCAGAACTAACTAGTTTATAAGAATTATTATTCATAATAATGGAGATAATTGTATACAAAATTGGAAAGCTATTAATTTTCAGTAAGAAAATGAAACCTATGCAGCCAAGTGGGTAGAGTACCGGTTAGTAACGTGTGGTATCTGGTCTGAGTTCGACCAGGATCACAATTTGGTCTTTGAGTAAACCTAGATGTGTCAAGCCTACAGCCTCCTGACCCGAAAAGACTTGTGGAGGGAAAACTTTATTTGACTTTTTTCCTAGATTTTTTTTAGAACAAAAGCAAAAATTTTGGCTGTGATAGATGTTCTGAAAAGTAACACAACTGAGAAACGTGTCAGTAAAAATCTAGAAGAAGTAGCTAATGCCTTTAATCATCATATCAGTAATAACGTGAAGAAAATGACACAATCGACAAACTCTTAAAAACGGAATTCAAGAAACCTAAGACTAATATTAAAGACTCATATATAAGCACTAATATTAAAAACACTAACACTGATATCAGAGTCATAAGTTTAAAGGGGAGAAAATTGGTCCAAGAATAAAGCCTTGTTTGGTAGCAGAAATAAAATAAAATTGAGAACGAAAATAACCTATAAAAACGGCACGACGAGTGCGATTAATGATATAGAAATTATGCCAGGAGTTGAAGAATAACGTAGCTTATCCAACAATACACTACGGTCTATGACCAATTTCATCAAACACCTTACAAAATCCAAGTAGATCATATCAAGTGTTGTCAATCATCCAATGAACCAGCAAAAAAATTGACAAACTGACCCAAGTTTGTTGAGGTAGAACGGCTTTTGACATACCTATGCTGCGTAGCGGTTTACAGAAGGTGGATGGCAGAGCATCTCACGTGGACCAAAGCCCAATCAATAAGCCTGCAAGTAGTGATTGTAGCCCACAAACGAGGAAAAAATAATTATTTGAGTACTCTATAGGCCCCTGGTTGCCGTAAATGAAGCGGCCTCCTATCCACATCCAACGGATGCTGGTTTGACGCTTTGCTGGGTCTACGCGGTTGGGATAGTTTCTTGGAAATGGATTAAATTAAATTCATCCACCAGAAACAAACACTCTGCAGCCACAATATCACACCATTGAAGAAGAACCTAATTGAAGAAGTTGTGTCAGTAAAGGACTAAAGCTTCTTAAGCATGAGTTGGCTGCGCCAGATATATCCAAGTAGCGATAAAATACGTTTGAAACTAACACACTATGAAAAAGCCTCCATTCTGATGAAGGTGGACACTCCGCCAAGTCAGGCAGCTTCGGGCTGCAGATGTTTTAGCGGTCAACCTGTGACTCTGGCTCAAAACAAGATGTAAGTTCCTCCCTAAAATAACACGTGGAACCTGACAAGGAAGAAGTCTCAATTTATTATTATTGATTCCTGAGCAAAACAGCAATTACAATTAAAAACTAACTAATTCAAGCAATTAATTCAACTTTTCGTGTTCCATTCTTTTCAAATTCATTTTTGCGCAAGTACCATCATTCAATTTTGCGCAAGTATTTCATTATTGGAAGAATGCCAAAGTTTTCGTTTCAGCTTTGTGAGTCATTTGTTTAACATGTAAATAATCAGACAGTGGGAAAATCAAAGAGTAAGAAAATATGACCGACAGAACTGGAGCTTTTCGTGGAGTTGGTGCGGGTTTTACAGCCTTCTTCCACTTATAGCAGTGAGTGCTCGCTCAGCTTCTTAAACTAGCCAAACGGTGTGTGTTTTATATCGATAAATGCGGCGAGTCCGCCCTAATTTGTGAGTTACTTCAGGCTTGGATATGTCGAACTATTGTGAAGGTGAGGTATTTTCAGGATTTCTAGAGAATCGTTGGGATGAATGTCTTTTGTGTCGGAAAGCTTAAGCGCACGGTCACCAATATACTTGTCAATTTTCTCGATTCTTAAATCGTTATGGATGCCTATGTTCCTGACGTACCTGGGAATATTTTGAATATTTTTCTTAGCGCAATATTTTTGTTTGACTGTTAGTTTTGGTGGTTAGCTTATTTTACCACTTGTTTGTAGAGAAAAGCCCTACTTGACTTGCTTAACTGAGACGTTTTGAGTGTGAGTGCGTTATTCAAGGAAATTCTTTTGTTGGCTATGTGTGGAGTCCACTGTAATTTGTGGTCGAAAGTAAGTCCTAGATACTTGGCCGTCTCTTGCCAATCTATGGTTTGATTGTCCATCGTTAATGCGCGTGGTATTTGACTTCTTTTACGTGTTATGAAGATCGCTTGAGTTTCCTTCGTGTTCGAACGTTGCAGATTTGAGGTAATGACTGCGACTTGTCTGGACATGTGACAAATACAAGTGTCGTCTGCGAAAAGCAAGATGTGAGCTCTGCTGGTTCTGGGGATATCTGCTGTGTACAAATTGTACAAAATCGGTGACAAAGGGGACCCTTGAGGGACTCCTGATGCTATAGGTTTTTTAGATGAGATAATGCTATCGATTCTGACTTCGAAAGCTCTAATTTGAAGAAAGGATCCAATGAGCTGGATGAATGCAGTTGGTACCCAGAGATAATCTAGTTTAACGATAAGCCCAGCGTGTCACACTTTGTCAAATGACTTTGCGACATCGAACATGATAAGTCTTGTTGATCTCCTCTTATTGAGACCTGATCTAATGTATTGGACTACTCGAGCTACTTGCAGCTCTGTGGAGTGATTTTTTTTTAAAACAAAACTGCTCCGCTGGCCGAAAATTATCTAAAAGAACTTTCTCTTGTAGACGAGAGAGGAACTTGTGTTCCATGAGTTTAGCGAAAAGAACTGATTGGCCGCCAGTTTTGAGGAAAAGTTAAGTCTTTCCTGGGCATTAAGATTACTATGACTGTGACCAATTTCCAACAATTTGGATATCTTTTGAGGCAAAAATAGCATTGATGATATCTGAAACTATCTGAAGTATGTTATGGAGCAGGTGGTGAAAGCATAGGTTGGTAATATTATCACCTCTTTATCGAGATCGTCGTCTAACGAAGTGTTCTTGCCAAATTGCAGTTCTAGAGAATCCAAAAAGGCTTCGGCTTTATCGGCATTACTATATTAAGGCCAGAGAACTAGTGGATGGTTTGGATGTTTGGTTTATTTTTTATTCTAAAATATTTAGAAATTTCTCAGAGCGTAAAACTATCAGGATCAAGACTACTCTTGAAGTGCTCCACTGTTCATTCTTGAATTTTCTAATCTGGTCACGATGACATTGGTTAATCGATTTGCTTCATAGGGGTCTTGGTTGTTCATAACCGAAATTTTGGTCGAGAAGCTATCTTTGGCCTGAGCGATTTTAATGATGAGGAGCTCAATGGTTTCGTATAAATATCTTGCCGTTTCTGACATTTGGAAGCATTCATTAGATAGAGAAGTCCGGAAGGCTTGCCAGTCTGTAGTTATTTTCCACTTGATTAGGAAGTCAATGAAAACATTCTCAATTTGAAAAAGCACTGGTTTGTGATCCGAGGGGAGCTTATCTAATACATTTATAAGCACACTTTGATTTATATTTTAGAATAAGCCAATGTGTAAGACATAACTGTAGATAAGGCCATAGTGAGTGGGCTTATCGGGGCTATGCAAACACGAAACACTATCTGTAGCAAAGCTATAAAGATATTTCCCCGCTTGGTTATTTCTTACTGATCTCCATGCACGATTGCGATCATTGAGGTCTCCTGCTAGAAAGATAGGGCCTTCGAGATCGATTAGTGCACGAAAGTCTTTGATATGATATTGAGCGCAGAAGGGTCTGTAAGCAAATATGATTTCGAGTGCTAGGCTTGAACTGTATTAGTAAGAAAGCACGAAGGACATGTATAGGACACTAGATGACATTTTGATATGTTCAGTACAAGTAAATTCCTTAGGCACGAATCTTTTAAAGTACAGAGATTGTTTTATAGTTGTAGGCAATCACTGAGAAACCCAATTATCCTGAACACTTTGTAATCATAAGCATACATAAGGCAGAACGAATGAATATCAGAGGGAATATCGTTTATAAAGACAGGAAGTAAGAATCAAACCCTACAAAGCACCGGATCGAGAGGAAGGAGAAAAAAAGTACATTTACCATATAAGTACGAGCTGAAACGTAGGAGGAAAACCTGGATAGAAGGGAATCAAAGATATCACAAGACTCGAGCTTTGAGAGAAACTTGTGATCAACGGAATCAAATGCCTTTAAAAAATCAGCGTAAACTACACGAACTGGTTTTTGTTGATCCAAAGCAGAAGCAACTAAGTTAGAGAAGCTGATGAAGTTGGATAAGAAAGATTTGCCCTTGACGAATCAATGCTGCTCAGGAGCGAAAAATGGGTGGAGAACAGGAATAAGCTTATTGAGAGCAACTCTTTCGAGCACTTTATATATGATGTTTTCGAGCACTTTATATATGTATTGTGTTAAACGTTGATAAAATGATATGTATGGGAGACTTCACAGTCAATAATGATAAAGCTTTGACTGGCACAAGTAACGTGTTAGATATAATATATGAGGAGCTAGAAAGATTCTATGTAGCTTGTACAGCAGCAGAGAACACTGACATATCAGTGAGTATAAAATGGTCTACAGCTGGAACAGAACTAGAATTTTGCTGTTCCGGAATTACCAGCGAGTTAAAAGGAAGACCTGTTTCAGGCCAATATTGTTGTTTTTACCGAAGGTACTGTTGCAAATTTTAATGCTGATTAGTACGATTATTATGTTGCAAGGAGTGGCACTATTTATGCAATGCTAATGTGCATTGCTTAATATGCTTTTTCAGAGTAAAATAGTATGCATTAGAGTCATTTTGTTCTCTTAATATTTTCGTGATTTTTTTATTGTCCGCAAATCAACTAAGGCCAAAATATCGATAATAGCATAGCTGTTTTCATACTACTTTCACACTTCGAATAATACCAAAAGACATATCGCTTCAGCAATTTATGCGAAAAGTGTAATGTTCCATACACACCATTGATTCAATTTTTGAAATTAATATTATTCTTAGCACTTATATTATTTTCACCCGCCTGTCGACTTTCGACCCCCAATAACTACCATCAATGAACAAAACTGTGATATTTTTGTAATAAATCGACAAACAGGCAACACAACAAATCACACACATTTCAACCTCAAAATGCTGAACAGTGTTGTTATAACTTTCCATCCAATTTGTATAAACTGCGTGATGCGGAGGTGTGGGTACAGTAATCAGTAAATCTTCTATAAAATGGTTTATTATCAAATAAATAGCTTTAAAGGCTAGTGACGAATTAAACATAGAATATCAATGATTGATTATTAATTTTATTGTTTGCTGAAAGCAAAATTTTGCAACGACAGTGAGTAATTTTGTTTAAAAAATATTACTAGAACTGTACGCACTCATGGTTTGAGCTCACTAAGTCGATATTTAAACCGCACTTGAACCCAACTCTTAGTCTCACGAACATTTATTCTCTGCTTACATATTTGGCAAATATATAAATTACTTTTCCCAAGATGAGAGCTCATTCTTCTGCTTCAATGGTTTTTAAATTTATATTTATAATTTGTCATTTGTATCCTTGGGAAAAATTGAAGTCGTAATATTAAGTAATAAACGCTATGACTGCACATGAGCTGAATGGGACACAAACATCTTTATATGGTCACAGAGAAATGTGTCACGGTAACGAAATACCGATAAATTCAATTTATTTAAATCTCAGTTTTTTTACTGCAACGAATAAACGTCCTCCCACGATGTCACTCTTGTCAATTTTCTCGCTAAAATCAAATCAAATATTGTTTTAGTACGCAAAGCCAACATCATGGCCATCAGTATAACAATAATGATGGATGACGAACCGTTGTTTTTTATATTGAAGAATAGCGATTTTACCGGTAAGTGAACGTATGTATGTTTTTTGATAAATTGGTTTTCTGTGATTATTTCGTATGCAAAAGATAGCTGTGTGGATAATGAATGATGACATCGTCCTAGAAAAGGCTTCAGATTAAAAGAAATATTATTTTTCGAAGCCGAAAGTACACTTATGTTAATCGCCATTTATTTACTTAAAATTATAATGGAACGATTATTGCAGATGGTGAAGATAATCTCATCAGGCTTTTGAAAGCGAGGATGCGATAATCAAATATTGTTTTCAAGTATGTATATTGAAGATTTTTGGCTAATGTAAAAAGCACTTTCACCATGCTCATTAAGAAGTGGTGATTATAGCATCACTTATCAAAAACAATGATATTTATAGCACGTTACTATTACTATCAAAAATTATTCAAAATTATTGTGAATGTTAACAGAACTTTTGATTTCACCGACAAAAATAATGTATAATTCATTAAATTATTCAACACATTCAAGCACAAATATCAACAACTTGAACTTCTTTTGGAAGTATTCAATACAAGAATTAAAATGATTCTGCAAAAGTATATCTTGTAGAATCAATTCATTGCAAATTTGTTTTTTCATTCATAAAATTGGCAAATCGCATTGTAGTTTGAACTTGTCTTTGAATTCAACCTTGATTGCTTGCATCCTAAGATACGAACTATAGCTGCTCACAGACGTTAATAAATAAAGATGCATTTTTCAAATTTTCATGGAATTTCCGTAATGCTTTTGGCAAGTGATCTTCAGAATGAAATAGAATATTTTAAGGTAAATTTTAGTCTAGTGGCCTCATTGAATTGTCGTGTCTTATTCTTTTAACACGATTCCGTTGATATTTCATGCTTTTCTGATTTGAAATTTTGTTTAGTATAAACAGCTTCCCGGAAATCATTCAATGTACGAAAACATGTTCAATCTTGTTACTTCTTCTTCGCTAATTTGTTCTTGATTGTAGTTGATCTTAAAATAATTACCGAAGCTCTTCAGCGTTGTATCTAGAGATCTATTTTGAAGCATTTATGTGAATGCAGAATCTTGGCCTTGGTGCGTCATCGCCTTTTTGTATGGTCAGATAAAAAAACTGCGGTATCAGATTCTGGCGAATATCAAATATTTAATATCCCTTTCCGCCCAACAATGAAATATGTTATTTGAATTGTATATCTGCCAATTTCATGAATTATGGGTAAAATACATACTTGTTTAATCGATGCATTCATTTTTTCAATGGGAATTCCATTTTATTTATGCTCATAATAAATCCTAATGGTTATTGGAGGAGATAAGTTACATATAAATCTAAAACATGGAAAGGATTTTGGTTTCCTCATTTTTCTGTTTTTCTATTCGGATATTGAATTTCCGAAGGTTATATTTCGAATGTCGGAGTGAGATTCAGCCCAACCATAAAGCATATCTGGCGTGCTTTAGATGACTAAACAAAGACAAAATATCAAATTTGTGTACTTGATAGAGAATTTTGTTTCGTTTGAGCTTTGAATTCACAAACGTCATCTGTTGTACCCGACATTTGAATGCCGATAGTAATTTGTGTACGTATTTACGTCGAAAGAACATATTAAATCATTGATACACCACAGCACCACCACAGCTTCTGGATGGTCACCATTAGTCACCGAACTAATGGTGACCATCCAGAAGACAACAATTCGTCGTGCTGAAAATGGTAAGTACGAAAAAGTGTGCTCGCTGTAGTTTGCTCTGATATTATCAAACTGTGTTATGTCAGTTTCATAGCTGCCTTAGTTTGAAATGTTAACTGTGTTTAATGGTTCCAAAAAAAAAAACAGAGCATCTCAATGCAAGCGCAGCTGTCAAAAAGAGTCGAGCAAATTAGAGCAAATGAGAGGCAAAAAAATCGAGCAAATGAGAGGCAATTCTTAAAACTGATTACTGATTGCAGTTCTAACAAAAAACTCTACTTTAGCCACAATTTTTGTTGAGTGTCGGTTCCGTGACTGTTGACAAACAGCTGGTTGCTTGCTCGAACTTGCTCTACCGAAAAAGGTAGAGCAGAAATCGTGCTCTAAATTGCTCTAGATCAACTTAGAGCAGGTTCATGAAACACAAATCCGAGAAACTTTGGGCAAGTTAGAGCAGCGGAATTGTTCATGAAACATATTTTGCCGAGCCTAGCTAGGTCAACCTAGCTCAACCTAGAGCAACTCATTAAATACAGCTACAAAATTATTCGTTTCATACTTTTCACTTTGATGCCCTCTGGGAACAATTTGCACTGATTACTAATTTGCAAACACTAATTTTGCGATTACTTCTGACATTCAACTTTAATATTATCTAGCAGTATATATTGTGTGCTAACAATTTGCCTGTGTCACCTCTTTCGTCAGTGAGTCGATTACTCTGCTTTAAGATTTGTTAGTGATATTCTAAAAAAGGTAACTCTATCACCGTTATCTGTAAAAAACTCAAATTTCATCTTTTTGCCTACGACTGCGAAAAAGGAGAAGCCTTCCAAAAGCATAGTTATCTCACTAAAACCCATTTGGAGTTCGGTGAGTGGAGGTGATGGAGACTCCATTTTCATAATCGAAGCTTTTACGAGTGTGAAATGATTAGTTTCACGCTTTACTTTGCCGCTGATTTTACTCAGGTACCTACTCGGGGTACTGTGCGACGCCACCCGACTGTACCTGGATTCAAACCAGGGACGCTGTACGCTTGATGTCACCGCAGTACCCACTAGCTTTGCCCAAGAGAAAAAGATAAATGCGGGCACCACACTGTGCCATTACTTCGAAGTAAACGGAAATAAAAGACGGGCACTTATTCGCAAATCTTTGTCTTTATTTTTTAGTCGTATGAACACGCGTATTTTCTCAAAATTATCACTTTTTATAGCCAGAATCAAATAGGCACAACTTTTCGATTATTTCCAATATCATACACTGTTTAAAACTATGCCAAATTATCGGAAGCCTGCGTACGATGTTAACTTAAAACGGTACTGACACTATCGTTAAATCACTATAAACATTTTCAAAACTATCTTCTATCTATCCGTAACTCTGGTGGTCACCATCAGTCACTGCGCTCTCTGGTTGCTTCTACGCTTAGACTCTTTTGACGATTTTCGTTCAACTACTTTAAGGTCCAAAAAATTTCTTCAGCATATACCATTAACACACATCCGGAAAAATCGATTTCTCTCAGCGAAAAATGTGACTCTAAACTTTGCTTGTTCGATTTTCCCCTTTTTCTTTTCAAAATCAATCTTAGGTTGATTTGATTTCCCGGCCGGTCTCCGGTGATTCCTCCGTCTCCGGTAATTCCTCCCTCCGCTTAGCCGATTCGATCCAAAAAGATAGACCCACTCAGTCATGAATTTGGTTACGCGGCGATGTATAACACAACTTCCCGAACTGCCGGAAAAGTGGCACGCACATTGGGCAACTTTTTGCTCAATTGTTTGCTCATGCACTAATGTTCACACGTGTATACAGATGTAAAAAAAAGTGCATTTTTAGTGTTAATAATTTAGGTAGAATGTGGTGTATATTCCGCGGACTAAGCGTGTGCTGTAAATATACCCATTGTTGTGGAGTTGTCGAGCTTTGTTTTGCTAGTGCGTCCTTCCAGTTACGTTTATTTTCTTTGTTTCAACCTAACAGAGTAGTGCTATATGCAATACAAGACCAGAGCTTGCTTTTCCTTCTAGAAGGCTGTGCAGACATTTTTTTTATGTAGTAACACGTGGTTTGGCAAGCCGTAACATCTATGGTCAAAAATTTTAATTTTTTGACCCATTTTTCCTTTGGAAGCTAGATATATTATTTTATTGATGTAAATGGCGCTTAACATTTCTGTCATTGACTAAATCTTTTGCTTGTTCTATTGTGCGCTGGTTTACGATTCAAGAAGCATAGTAAGAAATCGCATTGAATACCTTGTTGTATTTGTCTATTATCTCTACCCTCAGGTCTTTGTTTCTATGTTTCGAATATACCATGGTGCACGAAAGGTTCTGCCCTTTAAGAATAATTCTATAAACTGAGCTAGAGTTACAGGGATAAGAAATGCATACATTTTGAATATCACTTTTGTAGGCCGGACTTTGTTGAGTAGTTTGGCTGCGTCAAACATTAAAAAGCCGGCTGAATTTATATAGTTAAGAGTAAGCTGATTGGCCTCTATTTCTGGGGAAATGTGAGGTTTTGCCGGGTTTTGGTAGCATTATAATGGTAGCTACTTCTGGATATAATCTCAGTCGGAAAGACACGTTGATGATATCTGTCAAAGACTGCAGTATGTCGTTTGATGCATGGATAATGCAGAGGCTGCTAATTTTGTCAGTTTCAAACTATTTCCGTCGATTCAGACCTATAACCAGGCTCTTGACTTTGTCCAGGTTGATTGATTTTATATATGTTGCCCCCGAAACTCTTCTAGCAGCACTCTTGACTGCCTCTTCTTCATCAAGCTCGTCGTCTGTGTTCACAGCTTGTATTAATTGCTTATTTGCTCAGTTCAATTTATTATTAATCAATTTCAATTTATTATCAATTGCCTTGTAATAAGTAATAAGCTGTATTTTCCAAGAGCCCAACCATTGCCCTAGTAAAATATTCATTTGCAACAATGTAAGTAGTCATATTGTCGATCTCACACAATTCGCTGATTTTGCACTTTGCCGAAGTAGAAGCTACTCAAGCATCAGCATTTTAACAATACAAAGTATTTAGATATCCATGCGGTTCCAATTCCAGTCTACATATTAAATAAACAAAATATAACTAGAAGCTGAGAAAGTCGCGGTCAGCGAGTTGTGTGAGATCGGAAAAGTGCCAGTCAAGCACGTTTAAGATTATTTCAAATGCGTGGTAATGAGTTGGGCTCGTAGTCCGATTCGAGCAAGCGAATAGAAAAGTTCTATTATAAATTAACTGAGAGTTTTTTTTCTGGGAAAAAAAGTAGAATTTCAAATCGTATTGGTAATGTACCAAGGCGATTCTAAAATCAATGGTTACTGTGCATTGGTATTGGACCAAGGCAATTGAACTACGATCAGGTGGATTTTGTATCCAACTGAAAATCAAACAATAGCGGGCGGATAAAGAAATCCCTTTATTCGCGATATAAACATTTTGGAGGCCCCGGCGAGATTTGGTGAAAAACAGAGTATAAGTTCTTGACTCGGTTGGGCGTTGGCTAGGCCAGAACATAGCCAGATCCCTTATTAAAATAAAAAAAAATTCTCAAGAAAGTTTTGCGTACAACATGGCAGAGTTGGAGCAACAAGTACAGGAGCTAACGCAGCTCCAAGACGTCAAAGGAAGGGAGCTCGAGAAGCTTATATCCAATTACAAAAAGGATTCATCCTCACGTAAAACTGCAAGCTACCTAAATTCCAGGCTTGCCCAGTTAGAGGAGCTGTGGGAATCCTTTTTAACAACGGACGAAGTGCTACAAGAATATGCCGAGTCGTTTTCGGATCACCCTTACTTTAAAAAAGGGTATTTCATTTCGATACAAGGAGAATATTTAAGGGCACGAGACTCCATGACAGAATTATTGCATAACCTGGTGTCGGTGAAGTCATCCAGCAAGGAAGGTTTCACAGCTCCGATAGGTCGACTGGACACAACAAGTACAGTTAATCAATCGAGCAAACAAACCGGGAGCTCCACCGAATCGAATCCTACAATAGGCTTGCTAAACCAGCAACGTAGCATTATACGCACGATTAATCATCTAATCGATGGGATCGACATGAGTCAACACTTACGGGAAGCGAGTTACTACGAGATGAAAAGTAGTGCTCTTATGAGGTACTGGGATGAATTACGACTAGGGCATCGAGCTCTTTTCAGTAGTGAAATCGATCCGGAAACCCTTGGTTACAGTGAAAAGGAGTACTTCGACATAGAAGACCGCGTACAAGAGACTCTCGTATTCCTCGCGACACAAAAGGAAAAGGTGGTTAATACGTCAACAGAACCGATATCAACACAGATGAGGGCCAACCTGCCACAAGTGGTCATTCCGCGATTCGATGGGGACTACGCCAAGTGGAAATCCTTCCAGGATTTATTCTTACAAATGGTTCATAATCAGCCTCTCGGCGATGCCCAAAGGATGTGGTACCTCAAAACCCATTTAAGTGGAGAAGCCGAAAGACTCATCCGGCATATGACAGTTTCGGATGAAAATTACGCCACTGCTTGGGAAATCCTCAACAACCGCTTCGACAATAAGCGATTGATTGTATCCACCTTGTTAGATAGGCTACTGTCGCAAGCTTCAATAGTCACCGAATCACCGGCGGCTATCAAAAAGATGCACGATGTTACCAAAGAATGCTTGCTGGGGTTGAAAAACGCCCAGTTAGATATCAGCTCATGGGACCCCATAATTATACACCTTTTGATTAAAAAACTGGACAAAACGACGCACAATTTATACGAGCAATCCCTGAAGGTTCCACGGGAGCTTCAATCACTGGAGGATTTCCTGAGCTTTTTGGAACTTCGCTTCCAGGCTTTAGAAGCGCTGGGTGTAGATCGACGCACACCTACAAAAAACCAGTCAACAAGGGTTTCCACATTGATGTCCACTAGTGATGTAAAAACATTGGGGTGCGAAGTATGCAATGGACCTCACAGAATATTTTCTTGTAAGGAGTTCAGACAAATGTCGTTGGCCGAGCGAAATAATAAGGTGCAACAATTGAATTTATGTAGGAACTGCCTACGCAAGGGACACCGGAGTGCGAAGTGTGTCTTCAAAGCATGCCCGAAATGTCAAGATAAACACAATTCGCTACTACACCCCGAAGAGGTGCGGACAACACGACAACCCACCAATAATGGAAGCCAGTTATCAGCTACTGCTCTCATAAATCAAGGCCCGAGCTCAGACGCTGGACTAGAAAAAGGAGAGAAAAGGGTAAAGGCGGCGGAAGGCTCAATATCACAAGTACTGTTGAGCACCGTGTGCCTCGACATATTGGACTGCAAGGGAAGACTTGTGACATTCAGAGCCGTTTTGGATAGCGGGTCCCAAATCAATTTAATAACGGAAGCCGCAGCCAAAAGGTTACACCACAAGTCCAAATACGTCGAAATTAATATTCGCAGTCTTGGCGGACAGCTGCAGCAAGCTTATCAACAAGTAAAGCTCCCCATACGATCGAAAACCACCAACTTTGCAATTACATTGGATGCGTACATTGTAACGCAAATAGCCACCCCGCAACCAGAAACCGGTTTTCAAAGGGAAACCGTTCCAGTACCACCTAGTTTAAAGTTGGCGGATCCTAACTTCAATAAGCCAGGCTCCATAGACATACTGATTGGAGCCGAATGGTACTATCAGCTACTTGCTATTGGACAAATACAAACAGGAACGCAGTCGCCCACGTTGCAGAATACCGTGTTTGGCTGGGTTGTGGCCGGTCGACTAGCGGATTATGCTCCTAACGCGTCCAAACCGAAGCAATTCACATGTGGAATATCCAGTTCAGAGGAATTGGAGTTGAATCAAAGCATGGAAAGGTTCTGGAAACTGGAAGAGGCAGACACTCCTACCCAATTGATGACACGGCAGCAATTACAGTGCGAAAATCATTTCCAACGAAATGTCAAACGAACGTGTGAGGGCCGCTTTGAAGTCAGATTACCATTTGCCAAGGATCCAAGGCAACTCGGTGAATCAAGAAATAGTGCACTGAAACGGTTTATGCAACTCGAACGAAAATTCAACAATAATCCAGAACTTAAGGCGTCATACTCAGAGTTCATGAATGAGTACTTAAGTTTGGGGCACATGACTAAGGTACGCACCGAACAAATTCCGACACCACACTATTTTCTACCCCACCATGCAGTATTAAGACCAGAAAGCAGTACCACCAAACTACGAGTCGTATTCGACGCTTCTGCCAAGACTTCATCCAATCAGAGTCTAAACGACATTTTGCATACGGGACCTACTCTCCAAGATGAGCTCTTCACGATTTTGCTACGATTCCGCTTACCACGTCTGGTTTTCACTGCAGATATAAAACAAATGTACCGACAGATTTTAGTTGACGAAAGAGATCGAAACTATCAGCTCATCCTATGGAGAAGTGATCCAAATAAAGCAATTGAGCAATATCAGCTTAATACTGTCACGTATGGGATAACATCCGCTCCTTACCTAGCCACAAAATGCCTACAACAACTGGCAATCAAGGCAGTTGACAAGTTTCCTCTCGGCAGCGCAGCAATTAAGGAAGACTTCTATATGGATGACTTGATGTCAGGCGCTAACAGTCTTCGCGAAGCGAACCAAAAAAGGGAGGAAGTGGAAAAAATTTTAAGGTCAGCAGGGTTTGAGCTGCACAAATGGTGTGCTAATCACCAACAGTTGATACAAAATGTTCCAATCGAGAGAAGAGCTCTGCAACTCGATCTGATGGATCATACGGAGGAGCAGGTTAAAACCCTAGGCATGACTTGGTTGCCAAACAGTGATGAATTCAGCATTCGGACATTCAACAATACAAACAAGAAGGTCACAAAAAGAGCAGCATTATCCGAAATCGCCCACATGTTCGATCCATTGGGGCTGATGAGCCCAGTTATCATCTCAGCGAAAATTTTCATACAGAAGCTTTGGAAACTTAAACTTGATTGGGATGCAGCCCTCCCAATGGATTTGTATACCACTTGGATTACCTTTCGACAGGAATTGCAAGCCGTAAGCCATATAAAAATCCCTCGCCATATCTTTGGGGCCAAAGTCCCCATCCAAACCCAATTACATGCTTTCTCGGATGCCTCCGAAAAGGCCTTTGGAGTAGCTGTATACTTCCGCGCAGCACAACAGGATGGAACTGTAACCGTTCAACTTTTATGTGCCAAGTCTCGAGTGGCCCCAATCAAACCTACTACAATACCTCGCTTAGAGCTATGTGCAGCAAAGCTAGCAGCCGGACTAGTACATCGTCTTCAAACCGAACTGCGCTTATCGCCTGTCGAATGTTATTTTTGGAGCGATTCAGAAATTGTCCTACATTGGCTTCATGCTAAGGCAGCTTCATATCAAACTTTTGTAGCCAATCGAATCGCCGCCATACAAGAGGTTTCCGCACCACAGCAATGGAGGCATGTCAGATCAAAAGAGAATCCGGCGGACTTGGCTTCCCGCGGAATATCACCTGAAAAACTGAAGGATTGTTATCTATGGTTCAATGGGCCACTGTTCTTGTACGGCCGCAAAGACCAGTGGCCCAAGGCACATGTAAAACAGGATATCGATCTCGAAAGGAAACGATCTAAAAACGTTTTGCTTGCAGTACCAGACACGGCTCATTTTTTGAACCAAATCAACCACTGTAACTCCTTTCGAAAACTTCGTCGTATTGTCACATTCGTTATTCGTTTCACGAAAATCGCGCGAAAATTGCCCGTGAATGCATCACTGACTGGTTCTCCCGTAGTGACAGAGTTGGATGAAGCCTTAACAGTTATTGTTAAGGAAATCCAGAAGCAGGAGTTCGCTGAGGAAATTGAGCTTTTAAAGGCTACAGGGCAGTTAAGCCGCCAAAATCGCTTGTGTAGTCTCACTCCTTTTCTGGATACCACCGGATTGTTGCGAGTGGGTGGAAGATTGGTAGATTCAGAATTACCATATGATAGTAAGCACCAACTTTTGCTCCCATATGAGAGCAAGATAACGAAACTTATCATGACCCAGATACATGAAGACCATCTCCACGTCGCCCCACAGACGCTGCTCTCCATTACACGGCAACGTTTCTGGCCTATTAAGGGTAAAACCTTGGCCCGATCAATAGTGCAAAATTGCGTTCGATGCGCAAGAGCAAGGCCCAAGGTGTTAGCCCAATTGATGGGAAACCTACCAGCCAATCGAATACAGCCAGCCAGGCCATTTGTTAATACTGGAGTTGATTTTGCAGGGCCACTATGGACCCACTTCAAAATTCGAGGCAAGCATCCTCAAAAAACTTACCTCGCCGTCTTTTGCTGTTTTGCTACTAAGGCCACTCATATGGAATTAGTCACAGAGCTGACTACTGAGGCTTTCATCGGCGCGTTAAAACGCTTCATGGGCAGAAGGGGGAATTGTCGAAATATCTACTGCGACAACGCAACCAACTTCATAGGGGCAAACAATCAACTAAAAGAATTAAATGAAGTGTTGCATACCAAGAAAGCTAACCAACAGATTAGCAATTTCTGTTCTACAAAAGAAACCGAATTCCATTTCATTCCCCCAAGAGCACCGCATTTCGGGGGGCTGTGGGAAGCGGCAGTAAAATCGGCTAAGCATCTATTACTGAAGAATATTCAGGCAGCGCACGTAACGTACGAAGAATTGGAGACCATCATAGTAGAAGTAGAGGCCATCCTTAATTCGCGGCCATTAACACCATTGTCCGAGGATCCTAACGACCTAGCCGCGCTAACACCCGGGCACTTTTTGATCGGTGAAGCATTAACCAGTAATGTGGACGTTAACGCCCAGGTCCCTCGATTGAATTTCAAGCAAAGATGGAAGGTCGTCATGGACTTGAAACACAAATTCTGGCAAAGGTGGTCAATCGAGTACCTCAACCAACTACAACATCGCTACAAATGGAAGCAACGGTGCGATAATGTGAAGGCAGGAATGATGGTCGTCCTAAAAGAGGATAATACTCCAGTTCTAAAATGGACACTGGGCAGAATTATACGCCCCATATCTGGAAAGGACGGGTTGGTACGAGTGGCAGACGTGAAGACGTCTTCTGGCATTCTGAGGAGGCCGATTCACAAGCTAGCGCCATTACCGGTTGATATTAAGGAACCGATAGCTAGTGATGCTGAGCTACAATGCAATCGTACCCAAGATGAAAGCCTGCCAACCGGAGACAAGGCATTAAGTTCAGACCAGAAAAGACCAAGCTTAGACCCCATACCAGGCCCATCCGGATACAAAAAACCTCGTCCAGCTAGCACATTACTCCATTTTCTCATGGTCGTAGGAATCATACTTCCGAGTTGGGCCGGTCCAGTAAAAATTCATCCCTTTGAAACTCCACCAGGAATATACGTAGAATCTATGGGACCAGCACAACTCATACGTAATGACTGGAAACTAGTCGTCTACTATGATCTAAGAGCATATTGGAAAGAACTAGACACGGTAAAGGCAGGACTGGAACAGCTAAAATACTGGTGTCATCGAGCAGAACAAGACTTTTCTTGCTTGCCAATCTTAACTCAGTTTAAAATTGTGCTAAGCGAAATTGAGAATCAAAACGAGCTTCTATCCTACACTAGTCGAAGGCAAGTCCACAGGAATAAACGAGGCGCAGTGGATTTAGTAGGAAACCTAGCGCATACACTCTTTGGTATTTTAGACTCAACGTATGCCGAAGAAATGTCGAACATAATACATCAGCTGGAGGGAAATGATCAGAAACTGCTACAGTTATTGAAAAACCAAACTAGCATAATCGATTCCACCACTAACATTATGCGAGAGTCTCAAAGGGCAACCGAAGCTCGCCTTGAAAATCTTCAAAGCACTCTGAATCAAGGCGTAGAACAAATTAACAATGCGACTCATGAGCTGCAGGTCCAAAGAACCATGCAGGTTTACACAGCTCTGGCAGTACGACTCATGCTGGTACTCAACAATTACCAGCGCATACAAGGCGCATTATTGGATGTTATGATGGACACCCAACATGGAAGAGTCAGCCCTTTGCTCCTGGCACCTGAGCAGCTTCGAAACGCATGTACGACGATTCAAAACAACTTGCCAAGTTCTTTAAGGCTGCCAGCCTGGCAAGGTAACCTCTTAGAGCTGTACCGACTCTTCACGATCGAGGGCTGCATTTCTGGAAGGCAAATGATTTTTCGGTTGACGCTACCCCTAACGTCGTACGAGGCGTTTGAACTCCTCCACCTTATAGCAGTTCCCACTACAATTAATGGAACTACAGGAGCAATATCTCTCAGTGCACCTCATTTAATTATAAACCATCAGCGGGACCAATACTATCCACTTTCTATCCAGGAGCTGAACACCTGTATGCGACTGGGCGGTGACCAATATATGTGCCGACAATCGCACCCATTATATCGGCGAGGAGCCGCGATTGCGTCTTGCGAATTAAGTTTCTTGAACCCTCTTGCTTCCTCCAAGAACTGTGTCCTGCAGCCATTGAAGATACCCACGAGATGGACGCCATTAGTCAACCCTAATCACTGGATATACTTCGTAGAATCACGGACTATTATCAACATAGAATGCGAAGGTGTGCTATCTCAATTGACATTAAATGGATCTGGAATAGTAGAGCTACCAACTAACTGTGCCATCAAGGAGGAAACGATCACAATCCAGTCACATTACCAGTACCCTTCGTCGATAAAGACATCATATATTCCCACAAGAAACTTCACTGAGTTGCAGTTGGTCCCCACCTTAGACCAGCTGAAGGAGGTTCCTCGTACAAATGTTACATTCAGTGAAGCTCTAGACGACCTTCAGCAACAGCTTCACCAACT
The DNA here is from genome assembly GCA_947369275.1 of Nemotelus nigrinus. Lineage (NCBI taxonomy): Eukaryota > Metazoa > Arthropoda > Insecta > Diptera > Stratiomyidae > Nemotelus > Nemotelus nigrinus. The sequence goes on along the minus strand of OX376372.1, from coordinate 23,666,749 downwards.
ACAAGAAGGCGAAGGATTAGCCAATCTCCTCCCACGAAGCGATGCTCATCAGTTCGCCATTGGTTACACGGGCTTGATCATCGGCGGATCTATTTTGACTTACCTTCTCTGGAAGCATATCCGAATTCGATGTCGGCGATCAGCTGCTCCAATCCCAGCACCAAGAGTCCTACCACCAGAACCATTCACCATCAACATCGACAGTTAAACGTTGTTTAAGGCGAGGAGAATGTTCACAGCTTGTATTAATTGCTTATTTGCTCAGTTCAATTTATTATTAATCAATTTCAATTTATTATCAATTGCCTTGTAATAAGTAATAAGCTGTATTTTCCAAGAGCCCAACCATTGCCCTAGTAAAATATTCATTTGCAACAATGTAAGTAGTCATATTGTCGATCTCACACAATTCGCTGATTTCGCACTTTGCCGAAGTAGAAGCTACTCAAGCATCAGCATTTTAACAATACAAAGTATTTAGATATCCATGCGGTTCCAATTCCAGTCTACATATTAAATAAACAAAATATAACTAGAAGCTGAGAAAGTCGCGGTCAGCGAGTTGTGTGAGATCGGAAAAGTGCCAGTCAAGCACGTTTAAGATTATTTCAAATGCGTGGTAATGAGTTGGGCTCGTAGTCCGATTCGAGCAAGCGAATAGAAAAGTTCTATTATAAATTAACTGAGAGTTTTTTTTCTGGGAAAAAAAGTAGAATTTCAAATCGTATTGGTAATGTACCAAGGCGATTCTAAAATCAATGGTTACTGTGCATTGGTATTGGACCAAGGCAATTGAACTACGATCAGGTGGATTTTGTATCCAACTGAAAATCAAACAATAGCGGGCGGATAAAGAAATCCCTTTATTCGCGATATAAACAGTCTGATGATAAGCTAGTTTGAAACTGCAGCTCCAGAGAATCAGCAAAAGACTCTGCTTTGCCTGTCAAACCTTGGGATCCGTGAACTGGTGGAATTATTCGTTTGTTTTTCGTCTGTCGCTCAATTTAATGCTTTGAATCATCACCATTGTTCGTTTTGGAACTCGTTTATTTGACTGCGGATAGTATTGATTAGCCGGTCCACTTCCCTTTTCAGTCTAGGGTTAACTGCGCCTCTAGCTCTTCTTCGGATTTGATTCCTTCTCCGTATAAGTATCTTGATTGGCTTAGGGAGTACGTAAGGATTTCGTTTGTCCTTTACCCGAATATTTGCTTGTATTATAGCGTCTGATAAGAATCCCACTGACTCCTCTACGTCGCTGGCTATTTCAGGTTTTCAATGATAGCTGCTTCTGCTAGTGCGACTCGGAAAGCTTCCCAGTTGGTGATGATCTTTGACCTTGGTGGTCCGTCAATGAAGATACTCGTATTACCGATGCAAAAGAGCATCGGTGCATGTTTGCGATAGTGTGATGAGCCTTGCAACTCGATTCCGGTTCGGTTACATAGTTCCCCAATGGTGGTCGTATTTTGCCTAGTTTTCCTTTTATAGTTTTTTATGCAGTTTCTAATTTTTGTATGTGAGTATTTTAGTAGTTCTTTTAACAATTGTCTAGGGAAAAAATAATAAACTATCATAGTTATTCTAATTGCCTTGTTTTAACTTAGCATTAATGTAATAAATACATCTATTCTATGATTCTAAATTTAACTGCTTCATACAGTAATTTTGAAATATTTCGTCAATACTCTACGGAAAAACAAAAACTGATCTCATGATTTCCTCTATTACAATCCAACTTGCAAACACAATTTGCAAAACACAAACGTAATATCACATGAAAATCTTTTGTATTACAGCTGATGTGTTTTCTTTAGCGAGAAATGAAGTATTGTGATCTTATGATGTGTTGCGATGCGTGTAAATTGGTAAATATACACAGATGTATGAAATTGTAACTTCACTTTAGCGTTTCAGGTTGTAATACGGCGCGTAAAAACATGGTTTTCATTCATACGATCGTCTTCATAATTTATGCATTTATAGTGAGGAAAATCAAACCGATTGTATGCAAATCGATATGATTGTGTTACTTAAGATAGTTTCTAGTTTGTTTCAAGCTAGTGATGAGTAATGAGTATGAATAGTGATTCGTATTGATTCGAAATTATTAAAAGCGAATCCTACTTGAAACTCTACTACGAATTCGATGATTTAAACAAATTCATTTAAGAAGGTAGTACCGGTTAAAATTTTGAAAAAAATCATTTTTTTGTTTTTTGCATTTTTCAATTTATTATACCTTCAGAAATCACGTCTTAAAATTTTATTAAGATATTAAAATTAAAATAAAGAAGTTACGGCAGTTCACGGCAGACCACTGCTTTTAATTACTGCGAGAAAAAAAGATGAAGAGCGCTTAAGTCAGGCAGAAAAACGGCAAAGGAAGCGCGTTTGGCAAAAAAAACTGCCCAACTGCAAGAGCAACTGGCTTATGTGGGCTCAAGAATACTTATGTATGGTCCAGGGATTGCAGACAGAGCAATTGTAGGTGATAAAAATATATTTTTAAATAACATTCAATAAATAAATAGAAAAACACTTTAAACTCGTTTTTCTCGAAATGACGTTTTGTCAAATTGCGGACACTTTTTCTCCGGATTGGCCGAACCGATTTAAGTCAAATTTGGTGCTCTACTTTATTCAAGTATCTTGTGTGGTAATCAATATAGGCCAAAAAATAACCCACAAAAATTTGGCAAGCAAAACAAGATGAAAAATATTTTCAAGCAACCGCCATTATTTTTTTGATCATTTATTTAAAATATTGTGGTAGATTACCACGTAAGAAACATTCATCATGCCTGAAATTATCTGTCCGAGGTATGACGAGGCATTTTTCGAGATGTAGGGTCGCATCTGAATATTACCACCAGACGGAAGAACGGCGCCACCAGCGGCAAAGTGAAAATGAAGAGTCAGTCGACACGACAGGACGAGTCCGAAAGGTAGCACGCCGCCGCGAACGAAAATTATTTTGAAACGTGTTTTGAATGTGTAATATATGTTAATAAATGGTAGAATTAGAAATGATAATTGCGTATTATTAACAATTGGTGACCCCGACCAAAAGAACATTCCTTTGTGCTAGTGAGTTTTGTGAAAAAATATATATTTTCTGCGCCAAACTAGTGACGCCATTTTCCGATCGAGACGACGCCGACGTCGAAAAACATTTAAATTTTGAGAACTTTTACATTGGTGAACATAATATGAGTGAACAAGAACGAGCATCGTCTCCAGACGCAAGTCCACTTGATTCAACTGTAATCGGCATGGCCGCAAACAAAGACGCGTACGAGGATAAAGGCGCGAAGCCGAAAACGCCATATTCTCTAGCCGTGCCACCTCGTCAGCAGACAATCGAATCCATCGAAAATGTCAAATTACCGGCATTTTGGAAGCGGAGACCAAAGCTGTGGTTTCAAAACATTGAATCACAGTTCCTGGCAGCAAGGATAACGACGGATTCACGAAAATTTCATTGCGTCATCTCCGCTCTCGACATCGATATGATGGAGGAAATCGAAGATTTTTTGGATGAGCCGCCAAACCCCGTAATCACAATACAACGTTTTTCGCTGCGGCCAACGCAGTGGGCTGCGGGAAGTGCTGTCAAAAAATTAGAATGCACTGTTTTGTATGGTAACGCGCACAATGGCTGCGGCGGAATTTGCGGCAGCGGCGAAATTTGCCAAATTTCTAATTTTGCCGCACCGCTAGCGGTGATACCTACCATAGGTTGGCATCACCACTAGGTTGAATTAACTCTGTTTGAATTAGGTTGAATGGTCTGGTGGAATAGACAAGCGATGGCTGATGAGTATTGTGATAAGCCAACCTAATCCTCGTACAACAGGATTTAGCAATACAAAAGAAAAAAAAATGATTTTGGTTGGTGCCTTGGTTGCATTGACAGCGACATTGTCGCTGCATTGTGATTCATCAAATTCAACTGCGGCTTTCACGCCTCCCCCTGTGGAACGCTGCGTTGGCCGCAGCGAAAAACGCTGTATTGTGATTACGGCAAAAAACGGAAAAATATGCCGCTTTAAAGCAACTTTCGTTGACAAATTATAGCGATTCGCCGGAAAACAGGTTGCTCAAGGCTTTGTCCGAACTAGAGCTGGATGACGCAAAACCCTCACAATTATGGCGCCGGATGAAAAGCCTAGTGGGCGATCAGGTGAGTGAAGAATCACTTAAAAATTTCTGGCTGAAGAAGCTACCAGTGCGCGTACGTGAAGTGCTTACCGTGGTAATGGACTTAAAAGTAAATAAAATGGTTGAAATCGCGGACAAACTTATGCGTGAGTATTCTAACTCTAGACATACTGAGCTTCACGCAGTTGAATCGGTTCCGCGGGCAAATTTAACGTTAGAAGAAAAGTTTGACCAACTTCTCCAAGAGTTCGGAAAGCTCAAAAGCCATTTAAATCGGGAACAGAATAGATCCGTAAGGCCCAGAAGTAAGTCACGTGATAGATCGTCATCAAGACAGCGTAGAGCCAAAGACAGTGGCCGATTATGCTTTTATCATTACAAATTCGGTGAAAAGGCGAAGAATTGCCGCGCGCCATGTAATTTTGTAAAAAATTCGGAAAACTAAATCCCTCGTCGTCGGCATGTACGATCGGCGGCGACGAGGTAACGATCAACCGATTGATAATTCGCGACCGTAGCAGTGGAAAGATGTTTTTGATTGACACTGGCGCGGACGTTTCCGTCATTCCTCGGCGCTGCGTAAAAGATAGCCTAAAGAACTCAGACAGCAGACTTTTTGCAGCGAACGGTTCCGCTATCGAAACTTTCGGTGAAAAAGTTATGAACATTGATTTGGGACTCCGCCGTAATTTTCAATGGAAATTTATCATCGCGAATGTTCCACGACCGATCTTAGGGGCAGACTTTTTACGGAAATTCGGACTGATCGTGGACATACGCAATAAGAAGTTGATCGACGGCATCACTCAGCTGAGTACAGTAGCGAACGACTCCGTCAAATCAAATAAAGAATACTGGCGATAAGTCCAAACGATCGCTATCATAGAATATTGGCTGAATTTCCGGAGCTAACAGCAGCATCTTACGCACCGAAAACTGCGAAACATCATGTCGTCCATCACATAATTACAAAAGGACCACCGATTGCTGAACGCCCACGAAGATTGCCGCCAGATAAATATCAAGCTGCCAAATCTGAGTTTGAATTTATGCTGCAGCAAGGAATATGCCGTCCTTCCAGCAGCCCGTGGGCAAGTCCGCTGCTGATGAAACAGAAAAAGACCCTGGATTGGCGTCCGTGCGGGGACTATCGACGACTCAACGCCGTTACATTGCCGGATCGGTACCCTATACCGCACATCCACGACATCACGCAGCACCTGCACGGGACTTCTGTTTTCTCGATGCTCGACTTGGCAAGAGCATACCACCAAGTTCCCGTGGCAGAAGAAGACGTACCGAAGACAGCTGTCGTGACACCGTTCGGGTTGTTCGAGTTTCCAGTTATGACTTTTGGACTTCGAAATGCTGCGCAAACGTTCCAGCGACTCGTGGATTCAGCATTGCGGGGCATCGATTTCGCTTTCGCGTGCCTAGACGATATTCTTATAGCGTCATCGTCTGAATCCCAGCACGAAGAACACTTGAAAGCAGTTTTTAAGCGACTCAATCAGCATGGTTTGCGAATAAATGTAGCAAAATGCGTTTTCGCTACGGATAAGATTGACTATCTCGGGCACAAAATCTCAAGTCATGGAATCGAGCCACTTCCGGAGAAAGTAAAAGCCATTCTTGAGTACCCAACACCAACAACAATTTGCGAGCTCCGAAGATACTTAGGTATTATCAACTTTTACCGTAGATTTTACCACAACGCCGCAAACGTGCTCACACCATTAAATGCCCAGTTGACAGATAGTCGAAAAAATGATAAACGCAAGGTTGCCTGGGATCAAAACACCGAAAAAGCATTTGAGGCAAGCAAGAAAATGGTCGCGCAAGCAAGCTTACTGGTACACCCAAAAAGCGAATTACCACTCGCCATTACGTCCGACGCATCAGATACCGCTGCCGGAGCTGTTCTTGAGCAATATGAAGACAACGAGTGGAAGCCTCTTGCGTTCTTTGCAAAACGATTCAGCTCCACACAAATGCGATATAGCACGTACGACCGCGAACTGCTAGCAGCATATATGGCAGTGAAATTCTTTCGACACATGGTCGAAGGTAGAAAGTTCGTCATACGTACCGACCACAAGCCTCTTATATTTGCCTTCAAGCAAAAAGCGGATAAGGCATCACCACGACAATGCAGGCAGCTACAATATATTTCGGAATTCACCACAGAATTCGTACACGTAGCCGGACAAGATAATACGGTAGCTGACGCGTTATCACGGGTAAACGCAATAACGATGCCCACATCAATCAACACTGACGATATTGCGGAGGCCCAAGAACACGATGAAGAGCTGAAACAGCTAATATCTGGAAGTTCGGCGCTTCGTGTAAAACAGATGAAAGTCGCAAACGGCAAACTTTTATTTTGCGACACATCTACAGCCAACATAAGGATATATGTGCCAAAAGTACTACGTCGAAGGGTTTTCGACATGATACATAAGGCATCGCACCCATCAGGAAAAGCCACCAGTAAGCAGTTGCGAGCGAAGTATATCTGGCCGTGCATGGATAAAGACGTCACAGCGTGGGCTAGAAGCTGTTTACAATGCCAACGATCTAAGATCCACAGATACGTGCATAACGCTCCACAAAGTTTCGAATATTGTGATCGTTTCGATCATATCCATTTGGACATTGTCGGACCACTACCAGCATCGAACAACTTCCAATACATATTAACGATGATCGATCGCCGTACGAGATGGACAGAAGCTATTCCTGTCGAAAATATTTCGGCAGACACTATCGCCACAGCGTTTTATTCAACATGGATTTCTCGGTTCGGCTCACCCAAGCAAATTACAACCGACCAAGGATCCCAGTTTGAATCAACACTCTTTCGCGCGTTAACGAAATTAACAGGATGCGAAAAGAAACGAACGACGGCATATCATCCAAAATCGAATGGAATGATTGAAAGATGGCACCGATCGCTAAAGGCTGCAATTATGTGCCACGATACGAAAAGATGGACCGAAGTTCTACCAACAGTTTTGCTAGGTCTACGAACAGCGTACAAAACCGACATGAAATGCTCCGCAGCTGAACTCGTTTACGGAAAAACCCTAAGGCTACCTGGAGAATTTTTCATCGAGGAAGAATTTCATCCCGATTCCGAATTTTTCTTGGAAAAATTCCGAGAAGATATGAAAAATATTCGAGCGACGCCCGCATCTCATCACCGAGACGATAAAATTTTCGTTTTCAAAAATTTGTACGAATGTTCGCATGTGTTCATCAAAGAAGGCGGTACGAAGAAATCTCTACAGCAGCCGTACAACGGGCCATATGAGGTAATTAGCCGGCCGTCTGAAACAGTTTTTGTTGTGAAAATAAACAACAAACCGACTCGGGTATCAACAGAGAGGCTAAAACCAGCCTTTACGAGCAAAGAAGATGAATCGTTAGACAATACCGTACATCGAGCAAGTAACCTACCTGGACCTCCTCAATTAACAGTCGAACCCAAGTTAAAAACATATTCAGGTCCGAAAGCAAAGCGAATCAGCTTCAAATAACTATTCCGCAACATTATAGTGAATGTTACTAAGAGGGGGGTAGTGTAGGGTCGCATCTGAATATTACCACCAGACGGAAGAACGGCGCCACCAGCGGCAAAGTGAAAATGAAGAGTCAGTCGACACGACAGGACGAGTCCGAAAGGTAGCCCGCCGCCGCGAACGAAAATTATTTTGAAACGTGTTTTGAATGTGTAATATATGTTAATAAATGGTAGAATTAGAAATGATAATTGCGTATTATTAACAGAGACATCAGCTTTGGCGCCCTCTATAAATAAGTAGAAAAATGAAAAAAGTAGCAAAATATTTTTTTTTTTTGTAATCTTCAAAATGTGTATTTTACCCATGCAAATTTTAAAATTTATACATAATACAGAAGGTGAAAAAAAATATTGAAAATTATGCTGTTTTTTAGCATTCTAACCGGTACTACCCCATTAAAAAAATTTTTCAGTTATTTCACATTTGCCTGAATGCACGCATATTGGTAATGAGAATTTTATTTGAGCAGAAAAAGCCTTTTATAAAGTTGTGACTGGTTGATGTTATGTTATGATTGATATTATAGTCATTTTTTGAAGTTATAAATGCCGTACACAAAAATTTCAGTTCTTTTTCCTGAACCACTGTTAGAGTTAAAATGTCTTAAACTATTTCTGATTGGCTACAGGAAAGCTCAATCAATCTTTGATTGTAACATCACGCACATGCTCAACAGTTCGAAATATATGTGATTCCCTAAAGTTACATAAAATGCACTAGCATGAATTATTAACAGTTTCTTGTTGAAGTTTCTACACGGATCGCTTGTTTGCGAATTGTCGCATGTGAGAAAACAGTTTCGAAATATTTGTTACGATTCAATATCAAATTAAACTAACAACGATCACGAGAATTCGAAGCAAACGAAGACGGCGCCGATGATATATATCTTCGTTGTACAGTAAGGCACTGTAGTCGAAGAAAAAGGTCATCTAGTGTGTAGGCTGGAGTGGATGCTGAGCTGTTAGATGGTTTGAATGTTCACAAATCTAAATCAAGCATGTATTTGAAGTACTTGCGATGGATGTTTAGCATCTTCATGGAACTTGTTTTACATATAAGGAAATTGGTAGCATTTTTAATGGTTTTTTTAATCAGCCGAAGGTTGAATAGATAATCCCAATGAGGAAATGTTGTAAAATGATAGAATGTATGTTTGACTTTATCTGGTTTTAAAGATGGAACAGTTGTTACGCAATCAAGTTTAGATTAGTAGCTTTTGAAGTAGATAAATTGTCTCGCTTTTGAAGTAGATAAATTGTCTCAATTGTCTCTAACTCAACGTCGTGTTTAAAAAACCGAGATCTAGAATTTGAGACTCAATACTTTTGAATACTTTTAAATATTACTTGTTTATTGATTGTTGTGGATGTTATTTTTATTTCAGTTTAACACTTGAAAGATTATGAAGCCTGCTAATTTTTGGAACAATTTAGTCTGAGGAGAAATTTAACAAGAATATAAACCAAAAGTTTTATCAGTATCTTTATTTATAAATATTTTAACAGGAAATGCCGACTATCTACTTAAAACGCACCGACATAAACAATCCGTGAGTTTTAAGCACTAAATTGGTGTTTCCTTTTAAAATGTGATTTAAAACAGAGACGCATCTCAGGGAATTAAATGACCTAGAACTCACGAGCTCAGGACAGACTAACGTTTAGATGAATCGTTTAGCGAAAATCAAATACGTTTGCCTGGAGAAAGCCATAAATAAAGACGTCATCTAATGGTGGGCCGACAAACTTCTGGAGTCTTCACACTGTGGGCGATACATATGTGAAATACTGCACTTTAATAAGATACGGTGGACCAATTGAGAGTTATATAGAGAGTTCTGTGAGAATATCGATTGAAGCATAGAAACCAGCACAGACAAATCACCGACGATCCACGTACCATTCGAATAGCTGATATATGAAGTAGCTAACCAAGTTGAAATTGAATGGACAATAAGCAAGTTAAGACCTTACAAAGCCACAAGAATAGATATCGCCTATCATGCTCCAAAGAGCTGGATGATGGCTCTTTCTTATATTGCAGTGTGTTTATATGGCTTGCCCCCACCTTGAAATAATATCCGAGCAATGGACAAAAGCAGGAGTAGCTTTCATTGCGCAACCAGGTCTTTTGTACATCCTAACATCTTTTCTGTTAAAAGCACTAGAAAGGGTTTTGAATTTACACATCCAGAGCTCTATAAATTTTGGGACAATTTGTGCTACCCAAGACAAGTAGAAACAGCACTACGTAAAGTGAACAGAACAATAGAAAAATCCTTATTGCGAAACCAACCTGCACCTACAATAGGGGAAGTGTTTTGAGTAATGCCATTGCTGCGAGCATCATCGATACCTTGACTTGATGTTGTTGGGTGATGTAGGAACATCGAAGCCGCTTTTTTGGGAGCCACATCACCCCTATATTAGCCGTTAGCATGATACTTGAGTCTTTAATTGGCTTTAAGGTGGCAAACTGCACCAGAATTAAATCTTGGCAAGAAAAAACGGTTTTAGGGCTATGCCCAACAAAAAATTAACTTATAATACAAGGTTCCAGTTGTTACCACAACTACAGGTACCAAGAAAAGCAAAGGATACTCGTATTCAAATTGTCAGGGTGTCAGGGCATAAGTTGGAACAAAACGCTATTTGCGGACTTCAAAGTCAACCTAGATACGACCACACGAGCTAAACTAAAATTCAATGAAAAAATAGAACGGACTGTAAGGTATCTAGGGCAATTTAGCCATCACATAATTCAAGCAAACCCAAGGCAAACAACTGTTTTTCGAAAATACGGAACTATATATCCAATGATAGCGTAAAATTACTATTTTAGTTTGCTATTGTAGTAATAAATTTGAGCTTTTTTCTCTTAATTTAATAGAACTTTTACAATGAAATTCCGTTTTGAATTGCAAAAATATTGTTTTATAAAATCTGTTAGCTAAGCTGTTGAAATGGAGCTTCAGGATTGCATAAAACAAATTCTAATCCTCACATGCAGCTGAACATAATTTGGAACTTTATGAAAATAAACCGGAAGTAGACACTACTCGTCGTAATTAATAAAATAAAGTTAATTGATTTCAATTCGGTACTTGAAGCCTGATAGATAACAAAAAACAGGAAACCAAAACTCTAGAGACATCGGACGTAGATTAGCCGATAATGGGAAATATGACAATGGAGCTCTCGAAAATGAAAATCGAGCTCTTTGAAGAGAGGCGAACGAGTCACTAATAAAAAACGTGGCTGTAGTAGTGCACCAAATTTCTTAGCAAATTATATTATGACCCAAACTCATTCAGACCACTGAGTGCACCTAAAGCAGCTGAATTTGCTACAGCATTATTGGGCGCAGCCGATACGAAAGCTAGGCAACGCAATGAAGCGTAAAAAAAATAGTACGCAAATAAAGGAAATTGTGAAAATTTCATCTTTGACGGCCCAGAATCGAAATGCCTACATTCATCTCAATCTAGCCCTCTAAGGTTCCGCCGATCATGGCCTATCAAATGGTCGTTCCAAAGCTCATCACGTTGTGGACACCGATCTTATATGATGTACTGCAGTCGTAATCAAAACAATGTTGCACCAATGCACGGAGCTCATCAAAGTCAAGTCTTTTGTGTGACTTGGGAGTCATTAGCTCAATTACATCTCAATATAAATATTGAATTACAGGTGGCAATCTAAACTCGAGACATTCAAAATGGGGAGATTCCATGACGAACATAATGGTCAAATTGCAACAACTAAGCAGTCTTCCGATTCCCTTGCAAGTCGTTCCTCCATATTTTTCAATCAGACTAAGTAGCTGTAGTCAACAATAGATTACTTTTTTTTCTGTCAGATGATCTGCACAGTAGTGCTTTATCATTAATTTGTAGCGAAGCTTCGGCTTCAGTTCCGCTTTTTCTTTAGCTTCATAGAAATATCCCCAAAAACAGCCAGTTTTCCCATGGCCCAAAAACAATCAGACAAACTTTTGCGTGACTTGTATAACGGCTGGCTAGCTTCCGATCATATCATGTTCAAAGAAATTATTCGGTTTTTTTTTGCGAATATAACAGCCAGGTGGCGAATTCTTTATGGGTTTTGCGATTGTATCATTTGGTGCTAACTGCTTTGCTAAATTGTTTCATTACTAAGTAACTTTGATGAAACTTCGATGTAGCAAAAGAAAATCACAGTATTCGATTTCGTCAAAGTAACGCTGAATTGAAATAGGTTTTAAGGCCGGCGATACATGTAAACGCCTGAATTTAGACCGTTTTTCAGAGGCTTATTTAAAATAGAGGTAATAAATAAATCGTTTTGAAAGTTTTCATGTTTATTCATTACATATTAAAATACAAGAATCTGATTTTATTTAATTTTTTGTTTCAAAATGGCCACCGTAGTAACCAATCTCCTGAGACCCTCGCGGCGAAAGGCATCAATCGGTGGGATATTTAGCATCAGTTACAGCAATTTGAAATTTGAAATGGGCTGGAGTGTGTTTATTAAACATGTATCTTCTAGGTGAACCAAGAAAAATAATTAGCACGCCTCATAAAAAAAGTATGATTTTTTACCCTTTTTTTCGACAGTTTTTGGTCGAAAATGCTAAATTTTGGCATTATTGAGGTTCAACTAGAGGTTTATACAATAGAGAAAACGTGTGCCAAGTTTCATAAGAATCGGCTGAGAACTTTTTGAGTTATCTTGCCGCCAATCTAAAAAAAAGTCGTTTCGAGAAAAACGCGTTGTTTTGACACACAGAAGCTCTATGATTACAGCGACTTACCATCTAATCAGCGATCCAAGGCCCATACAGAAGTCCTTCAGTACGTTTATTTTTTAGATGTAAACTTAACTATTTATGCAAAAAAAAGAAACTCGAATTTTTGAAAATTTTACATGTATCGCCGGCCTTAAGCTAAACTGTACATTCTTAATCTAATTTAAAGTTAAATTAACAAAAAACAAAAAACACAAAATATGTCGGGGCTATACTGTTTTAGCCTGCTGGTTTCATTTTAAGCGACCAGCTAGGTGTAATCTTAAAACCTCCCAACGAGACACCGAATTTTTGGGTCTTGTTACGAATAGTTCCGGCTTCTCAGTACTTGGAAGGGTTGCCAAATACACAAAGCTTTGTTTTGGTGTTATTTCTTGGCTCGACGCAGTAGGAACGTCATCAGCATATTAGAAGACTTGGAGGACTATTGAAATAGGCTGGCCAGTTGCAATGGGAAAGTAAGCACACTCTAAAAAGTGGGTCTACAATTAATACTTTGATAGTAGGAAATATATTCATTTTTTCGTTTGAAATAACGAATCACCAATTTTTTTACACATTTGATGTGCATTTTTTGCTTTTACGTCATATCAGCTGAATAATACACAGCTTTTTGTAAATTGAAGCAAAAAGAGTGTAAATTTAATACTTCGCTGCTCACATTTACACCAAAGCTGTAAAATTGTATCATTTGCTCGAATTTGGCTTATTATTGATGTAACATTGTGACGAGAGACGGTGATTTGGCTAGACTGAACGAATCTGACATTTCGTGATCGTTGCTTTGAATAGCAGCAGCTAAGTGTAGAAGTGTAGCTATAAGTTAATTCGATGTGTAGCTATAAGTTAATTACAAGTGTAGCTATAAGTGCTGTAATTTAATGTATATAATGTGTATATAGTGTATACAGTCTGTCAAGAATGAATTTACACAAATGAAAAAAATTCACTTTTTTATCTTTCTAATAATAAAATACTACTTTTTATTTATGTAAATGATTTTTTTTTCTTAATTATAGTTATTCACATTATTTCCAACCGATATATACAAAAGAAAGTACAACTTCAATGCAAAAAAAGAACAAAAAACCAACGAAAACAATTATTGCAATTCTTAAAGTGTCAAGAAACTCTTTACACAAATTACTATTTTATTCAATATTTACATATTTTCAGGATATTTAATACTATTTGGTATATTTAATATTTGGTATGGCCACCTTTGGCATCCACCACGCATTGCAACCGATTTTTCATTGAATTAATCAACTTTTGCAGGTCATACGTGGTTGGTATTTTTGTCATTCTTCGAGAATCGCAGTTTTTAAGGCAGTTCGGTTTTTGAGTTGCCTTTTAGCGATTTGTTTTTTTAAGTAGGCCCATAAATTCTCGATTTGATTTAAGTCAGGATTCTTGGCTGGCGTATCCATCACTTTTCCGCAGTTGTATACGAGCCACATTCGCAGCATGTGCGCCTTATGTTTGGGATCGTTGTCCTGGTAAAACTTAAAATTTGATTTGTTGTTATGCATAAACCCGAATTTCTGCGCACTGCTTGCCAAATATGTTTTAAAGATATCCAAATATTGTTGGGCGTCCATGGTTAAATCGATGAATGCCAAGTCTCCAACTCCTCTGCTTGAGAAGCACCCACAAATCATAACGGATAACTTACCAAATTTTACAGGCGGAATTATATTTCAATTTTCCAACGATGTTAAAGGTTTGCGCCACACTCTAGTCGGTCCATCATTGCAGTACAACATAATTTTCGTCTCATCACAGAATATGACGTCGTCCCAAAAGTCAACGGGTTAAGAAACGTGCATCATAACGAAAGAAAAACGCTTTTCGATGTTTAGTGCAGAAAGCAGTGGTTTCTTTCGTGCAGCTCTTGATGAGAACTTATTTCGTAGGATGGCCTGTCGTACTGTTTCATGGGAGTCAGCAACATCACACTCTTCCTTGAGTTCCTTAGCAAGTGTTCTGGTCGAAATCCAGCGGTTTTTATCAAGTTTCCTTATCATAAAGCGCTCTATACGTTTAGATATTTTTGGTTTTGGGCCACTTCTACACTTTGGCTCCAATCTATCCTCATTTTCAGCACGATTTATAACGTTATAGACTGCCTCTCGTGCTACACAAAACATTTCCGACAGTTCCTGCGCACTTTTATCTTTATTATAGTATATCATCTAAACCAACTCAAAGGATAATCTTTTGCCTGGCATTTTAAAACAAAATATCTCACTTATGTATGCATACTAGCCAAAAATTAATCACACACTAATGATCAAATTCATAGAACTTTACAATACAGACCAAAAATTACGGTAAATTTACCGCATCGTTGCAGTAATGTAAACAAAAACAGTTGTGTAAAGAGTTTCTTGACACTTCAAGAATTGTAATAATTGTTTTCGTTGCTATTTTTGTTCTTTTTTTGCATTGAAGTTGTACTTTTTTTGTATATATCGGTTGGAAATAATGTAAATAACTATAACTAAGAAAAAAATTCATTTACATAGATAAAAAGTAGTATTTTATAGTTAGAAAGATCAAAAATTGATTTTTTTCCCCTATGTGTAAATTCGTTCTTGACAGACTGTATATAAAATTAAAATAAATTATAAACTTAAAGGAATTGCAAAAAGTGTTTGTATTTGACAAGAAAAATATTCATATTTTGCTTTCTTGATTTGTAGGACTCTTGCCTTTTTTAACATTTAAATTTACCTATTTACAGTCTTTTGTTCATGATATTTAATTTTAGGGTAATATTTCATGTTATGGCAGATACCTGTCTTGAGTGGCTGACTTTTGGATACTTATCTAGAGGTTAGCTGAAATAGTGCAAACTACCTAAAATTGTTCGCAATATATACTTTTTAATGTCATTTGTTTGATAAAATTTTCTTTAGGTGCATTTTTTGCACTCTTGGAAAGGGGAAGGTAACCTAAACTTATCCTGCCCAAAAGTGCAAAAAACGCACCTTTTTTATAGTTTTTTTTAAACATTTTTACGGATATTCACGAATAAATTGCGCTTATTACCCTAAAAGACTCGTAAAAAGTAGCCTTTGATACATAAATTTCATGCGTTTCCGTCCTAAATTTACGTCTTTTTAGGGTAAAATTACACGATTTGCTCGTAAAAAAATTTCACATTGAAGACGTAAAATATTCTTTGAACGCACTTTTGTAAATTTACATCTTTAATAGTAGGAAACCAGTTTCCTACTATTATAAGGGTAAAATTCAACCAAAATTTTTTTGAGTCCAGTGAATATAGTGTAAAGGATTGATTCCGTGACTGAACCTTTGGGAAGCTGAATTGTTAGGCAGGAATCATCTGCATGAGCTTTATATATATATAGCACCCTTTGACATGCGTTTTAAATTTTATATTATTCAACTATCGATCGTAAACTCTAATGGATCACTTAGACAAAAATATTATAAAAGCACTAACTTAATTTTACTAAACAATTTTTTCCGGCTTTTATTACTCGAAAATGGAATATTCGATTTTCGTTTCTATTATGATCATGAAAATGAAAGTCATAAATTAAATTTTTTCCTATCATAAATCACTGCAACCATCAATCAAAGCTGGTGGTATCATCATCAAATCATTCAGATTATTTGCAACTGCTCGCATTTGCCTTTCAGACATATTCCGCATTCAGGCGAAGATTGTTTTCAAATATTTCAATCACCACAAAAATCAACTTCCACATACTAACGGTATGTATTATTTCATTCAAAAACATCAGGTCTTGGAAACTGGCAATTCGTTTTCCATCTTTCCGCATTTATTTAAAACCGCTTGTTTTTTTTTCTAAACAAATGCAGTCTACCATATGGCATTTTGAAAACCAATTGCAAAAAAACTCTCTTATTTAATTGATACGTTTCTGTGAAACAAACAGTATGAATAAAACGATAAAATTTCAATAAAACGTGTTGTCGAATGACAAGATCTAAAATATAATGGCTATAATTTGAGATGCATACTTGTTTTTTCGAAAGAATTTGCAGAAAAAAAATCGTACAGTGGCGGAGTTTACTGTTGCTTGGGTTAATAGATATGCATAAGTTCAAGGTAATTTGTTGCAAGTTTATTTGCCGTAAGGCATGGAAGAAAAAATTGGTCTCATTTGAAACCAAACATGAGTTTTTGGTTGAAATGGATAGTTGTTTGAGTTAGGGCTGTGACCGCGAATGATATGCTAAATATGATATGAAAGTATTATAGTTGGAGAGGTTCGAGTTGAACTCTTTCACATATGATAAGAAATACTATTTGAGTAGAGATTGACTTATACAAGTAAGTAAAAAAGTGGTCCCATAGCGATCCCATAATAAGTTTTCGCTCGGGAAGCCATCTGTTTAATATTCGATGTATTTATTCTGATATGTAGATAAAACTGAATTGAAATTCAACTAAATCACCAATTTAGTTAATCTAGATCACCTTGAAAATGAAAAATTATAATAGAACCAGTGGGTAGCATTCCATATTCAAATGGCTCACCAAAAAATTGTTTTTTTCTAACTCAGTAAATTTAATTTCACGTCGGAGGAAAAAATATTTCCTAGCACTGACCATAGTAAAAAATCTAGATTATTCAACGATTCATAAATTTCTATTTCCGAGTGAATTGTAGAAATATTTGAATAATTTAAACAGTCTAAAAAATGTTGTTTTTTTTTACAACCAGGCTTTGGTGCGTACGCCAACAGTACTGCGATGAGATGAAAATTTACGATAATCAAGTTATAGGTAATGGGCGGTGAAATTGAATTAGAAACAAATTTTATTGTACAAAAGACGAATGTACACTGCTGGTGTTTTGAAAAGGGACAGCCAATTCAGAAACTATTTAATTTAAATTCTTTTGTGTCCGCCCTCGGAGTATAAAACTTAATATCCGAAATGAAAGAGTCGACGATTGCGCATGCACTGACAATTTTTATATGCTTAACCAGCTCAATATATAGGCGACAGTTGCAATTTAGCCGCTATTGTGAATGCTTTAAGAACTAAGTCAAAATAGTTTCGCTGTAGAGTTTATTTGAAGTTTTTTTTTTGTATAGTTGATCCTTGTTTTTTTAATTTGCGATAAATTGGGTAGATTAAAAGCACCAAATGTTAACGAAAAGCAAAAATCGATGCTTTGGAAGAAGATGCTGAAGCTTCCGCGTCAGCCGTAAAATGAAGTCTATACTGATCGGCTTCAACGCTAGAAAGGCTCATAAACGTTCATTGATCTACGGAGAAATCTGTTGACGACGAAAAATAAGCATATTATGAACACGTCGAGCAGATCCTCAATACCTCCCCAAAGTGTGATGTTGAAATCATCTTTGGAGATCTTGACGCCAAAATAGGTTAGAAGTCGGTATTGCGGCATAACGTAGACACCAATTGTGATGGATTTTGAGACCGAGAGCTAGCAACATCGAAGAACTTTGTGGTTGCGAGTACCAGGTTCCCGCGTAAAAATATATACATATATATGGCTACGTGGCTACCACCTAATGGAGCCGTTGGTTATGAGATAGACAACGTGTTGATAGATCGCCGCCACTAATCGAGCCTGATGACGGTACGAACCTATCGAGGTGCCACCTCAGGCTCGGACCTCTATCATGTTGGTGTTGTTCATCGAGTGTAAACTGCTTTGCATAAAAGCATCGTATCTTTGAACCAGGCCCGAATTAACACGGCTGCCTTTGGCAATGAGAATACTGGTTCCATGATATCGGGCATGGATAAGAAGTGACACGCCTTAAGAATACCGTCACTAGTACTGCTGACGCCATCTTAGGCAGAAATAGCCGAGATCGACTGAATGTGAACCAGGCAATACAATAATCTCATTAAACGTGGACACGCGGAAAAAATATAAAGAGCCCAGAAAAACAAAGAAGAGACTTCCAAGACGGATGAAATAGAAAGAACTCGAGAGCGAGGTCTGCATCAGGCGCAGAAATTATACCAAATAGTGCAAAATATGACGTACGAGTAGTACACATCACGCTGCATGTACTATAATGACAAAGAGGGTTATCTGATCACCGATCTTGAAAGTATTCTGAAGCGATGGAAAGTGCACTTTAGTTAACTGATAAACGTTCATATCAACAAAGAATTAGATGCTCCACCAGTGCAAGAAGAAAAGTTTATGAAAGAGGCATAAGTTGGGTGAAGTTTGGCGCCGACGGCATACTAGATGAGCTATTAAATATGACGGACCCCCGTTACAACAAGCAATTCATGAAATTATGTTGCACGTATGAGGGTATGATGAGATGCTAGAAAACTGGCAAAAAGGTGTAATATGCGCCATACATAAGAAAGGAGATGTCAAAATGTGCAGAAACTATTGGGGTATAATATTGTTGAGTACTTCCTACAAGAAACTCTCCTCCATCCTACAATAGTGGATAATCCCATATGACAAAGTCTTCATCGGACAATATCAATGTAGCTTCATCCCACGCAAATCAACAATTGATCAGATCTTTACTCTTAGGCAGGTGATGGAAAAATGTCTGGAATTTAATATTCCACTGTACTATCTATTTATAGACTTTAAGGCAACCTATGATAGCTTAGCCAGAGTTGAATTGTATAAAGCCAAGAGAGGATTCGGTATCCCAATTAGGTTAACACGATTGTGTAAGTTGACCATGACCAGTATAATAAGCCAAGTAAAAATAGCCGAATTGCTATCTAGACCGTTCATCATCATCATCATCAACGTGGCACAACAGCCCGACGTCGGGCCTTGGCCGCCTGGATCGATCTCCTCCAATTGTCTCGGTCACGTGACCGCGAGCTCCAGTCTTGGAACCCTAATAGTTGCTCGGCGTCCGCATACATTGAGCTCTAACAACGAGCTGTTGATCTTCCTCTTGGCCTCGCTCCGTCGACTCGTCTTGCGTTCATGACACGTTTTGGCATGCGATCGTCATTCATGCGTTGCACGTGCCCACCCCACTGTAACCGTTGTAATTTGACGATTTTGGAGACTTCCAGCTCATCGTAAAGTTCGTACAACTGATTGTTGTACCGGATGTGCCATCCATCTCGGTCGTGGATAGCCCCAAAAATCCGCCGTAGAACTTTCCGTTCGAAGGTTTCGATCATTTTTTCAGAGGCTTTGGTCAGGGTCCATGTTTCGCAGCCATAGCACAGCACAGGTCTTATAATAGTTTTATAAACGCGGAGCTTAGTCTTTCCGTGCACTTATTTCGATTTCATAATGGGGAGGACCGAGAAGAATGTCTTATTTGCTAGTTGTATCCGTCGCTTGATTTCGTCAGTTTCGTTGGCGTCACTCGATATATTGCTACCCAGGTAAACGAAGCTGTCCACGAATTTGATGCAAAAATCCCCTACGTTGATGGTCGTGTGTGCTGGCGACCGTATCCTAGATTGCATCATAGCTTTCGTTTTGTCCTCGTTGATTCGTAGTCCAACTTCCTGTGCTGCGGAGTCAAGTCTAAGCAGAAGTTCTTCTGCATCGGTCAGTTTTCGAGCCATGATGTTAATGTCATCCGCGTACGCTGCCAATTGTGTCGACTTAAAAAGGAGCGTGCCGCTGGTGTTCAGGTTCATTGCCCGAATAGCGAACTCAAGTGCCAGGTTGAAGAGCGTGGGCTCTATTCCATCGCCTTGCTTCAGGCCACCCAGAGTTTCAAAAGAGTCCGTCAATCTGTTCTGACCGTTCCACATTTGCAATTGTCTCTGACAAAAGGGTGGTGTGGCCTACCTCTTCTTCAACCTGGCATTGGAGAAAGCAATCTGAGACTCTGGCACGCCAACCAGCCAGATACTGGCTTATGCAGGTTATATTGACATCATTGGAAGATCAGAACTAGCTGTACGAGAATCCTTCACCCAGATAAATGAAAGAAAGAGAAATTACTTGGCAGCAGCATCTGAAGGAAGAACACCTAGAGTTGGTCAAACGTTCAGGGTAGTTGAACATGTATTGAAAATAGTGCAATTCTTCAACTACCTTGGGTCAATTGTAGCAGCCGGTAACAATATGGAAGAAGAAATACGCGGGTGGCTGCTTAAATCCAATAAAGCCTATTACATTCTGTCAAGGCTCCTCAAATCCCTAAAGAGCTGGGCACACAGAAAGCGTTTCGGCGTAGCGTACATCAAGTTTTGAACGCCGTGAGTCTGTAATGGAATGCAATTGTTTCGGCCACATAGAATTCGATTCGTTGACGACATACACTATCGTTCTGTGCGTTTTGTCTTTCCAGTACTCACGTTTGGATCTGACTTGAGTGCTCAGCAAAAGACTATCTGACTTCTTCGCCGCGTCCGAGACGAAAGTCTTGTGGAGAATCGTTGGCCCCATATGTGAAGAAGCACGATTTCAGAGACGCTACAACCACAAGTTGCATTCTATCTACCTAGAAGCAAATATAATTACATTTACAAAGATAAAGTTCAGTAGAATCCGGACGGCAGAGCGCCTAGCTCGTATCAGCGAAGAGAATCCTGCTCGGAAAACCATTTGCGTCAGATTTTATGGCAGACGACAGCATGAGAGACCTTGCTTTTACTGGAGAGATGGCGTTAACCAAGACGCCTGGAACTTAGGGGTGCCTAATTAGATGACACCGGCTCCCGATCGGAACCGATGGAAAAATCTGTTGAAGATGTCCAGGACCGGACCTTGGTTGCAGCGCCGATGATGATGAATTGTGTTTGGCGGTGGACGATTGCTTTTGGGTTGAGCTACATGAGCAAATTACTCTTTAGCATTTTTGGATTTTTTGGCACTTTCTGTAGCTTGTGGGATTAGCAGTTAACGTAATTTACATTCTGCTCTGGAAATGTGATGCAAGATTTATGGTTGGAAAGACCGTGCCATTTGGCATACATAGATTGTGCATGATAATTTTGGGAAAATTGAGTGGCCGGAGTCGAATGAGTGGCTAGTTCTAGCTTTTTGTGCCTTTGCTTTTGCTTTCCAGCTTTTTGATAAGCTCATCTGAATTTTCGGGTAGAAAACCTCGATCAAGTTGGCTTTTGACCACTTTGAGAGTGGGTAGAAAACACAACGGTCCACTGAAACAAACTTTCGCTCCCACGGATGGAATTCAGCACGCGCTAAATAAATTCAGCCGGGAAAGAATTTACAAATCAAAATGTCTCAAATCCGGTTGATTTTGAATGTCAAATCGAGACAAATGTATGGAAAACCAGGTAGCTTGATGGTCCGCTTGGTCTGAAATTGATCAGGTGATGGTAATCGAGTGATTTTGCCTAAGTGCGAAAGTACTACTACAAGCTTTTGTGCTACATTGTGATAGCGCTTTGTAGTTAGCGTTGCGTTCATCCAAAATGAGGCATTATACTTCCAAGGCGAAAACAATAAAAGTTTGGTAAAGCAATTTTAGAATTGACTGTCTCTATTCAAATGACCAGCAGTGTTTAAAGTTGATTTTTCAAATCCAATGACAGGAAAAAAAATTGAAATAAATACATGACATCCATACTGATTTCTGATTGAATAGTAATGAAATTAAAAACAGGATCATTTTTTCTTTATAATTTGATACTCTACGACTGTTATTTTTTTGTTTTGACAGGTTAATAGAAAAAAACTTGAATTAACAAGAATGTGATCATCATTCCTCTGAAATTTCATTTCAGACAACGTTTTCAATTTCACAGAGCTCTTACGATAAAACTAGAATACTTATTAATTTAAGCGATTCAACAGTAGTTAATGATATTGTATGCATAGAAAAATTATCATATGAACTTCTTGCATTCGAATCAAGCGTAAAATATTCGATTTCTGATAATAAATGGCAATAACAAGGTTCTATTAGAAATCAAGCTATCAAAAACAAAAAATTAGCAAACGTTAATGTTTAGTGGATACCTGGTCAGTTGTGTTTTGATTTGAATTAATTTGACAGATTATAACACGCCCACATTATCTTGTTGTTGCGAAGAATAGTGGTTTTAAGTTAACATGAATTGTGACTAATCTGAACTAGAGCTATCTTGAACAAAAAATATTGAATTTACGAGATAGACGAATGGAAAATACTACATGTCGAAGAATGGGTATAAATTCAGTTTAGTTCATTTAAATTTGCATATTTCACATCAATCTGACTTTCGAAAATCGAATATAATCAGATAGAAGAGCTTCTGCCATCCTAATAAAAAAATCGTCGAAAACTCCATTAAAAAGGATAAAAATTTTTAATAAATTCTACGTTTTTTCCACATCTATCATGAATACCAATTTTAAGTTACTCCTGTATTTACTTTAACTTGGCCACCTGGTTTTCGGCCACCCAGTACAATCTGGACGCCGTATTATTATTCTAAATTTTCTCGATCATCATTCCAGATTTGATTGGACCAATCAATTTTAGATTACAGTCATAAATTCTGCAAAATTTGATCAGCCCACTATGTTGTTTTGTTTGATATGGTTATTTGAAAAATATGTTTGATGGGTCGTCCAAATTTATTTCGAAAATTTACAACCATAAAATTCAAAATCAAAACCAATTCGATAGCCCGTCCTCTTGTGTCTATTGGAAAATGTATTACCATAATTCAGATGTTTATCGGTTCGATCATGTATTTTAAATTTGTTTTTTGGGGGCGTGCAGAGACTCGGGGGATATCATAAAAACTAATGAGTCAATTTAGTTAAAATTGAATTCGCAACAAGTAGAATGACCTTTCGCAAATTGAAAGAAGAAGAGTAATGATGTGGCATCATTCTTCGCTAGTAGACCTCTTGCAGATCAATTGTGTTTGACCGGCAAAATTACCACACCTATAACCTGTAATTTCTCAACATAAACTACTTTATTTTATTCATACAGTACAATAAAAGATCTCGCGCTTAAAACCGTTTGATTTCACACGATGTCCATACACGCGCCAACACCTTTAATACTTTCCCCCCAATCAATACCAAGGTCATGTGAATACAAACAAAATAACATTCGTATCGATAATTAATTGCAACTGGATATCTGCACAATGGGAATGATCGTTATCGCACAGAGTTCTTTCCTTTGCTCTGATTTGAATTGAAATGATGACCTTGCGATTGGTGTTAACCATAATTAATTACAACGTTAATCTTCTTAACTGCTTGTTTTGCTCACTGTGCGATCAATAAATTTAACACGGTGTTGAATTCTTCGTTTTTTTTTGCTACTGAGTATACGTTGCATCATCACCGTAGCGGATGAACAGCTGGTTGACTGGCTTACCTGTAAATAAAATAAAAGAAAACATGCTATTAAAATGCGACTAACTGTAAAAAAACTACAATTAAATTGTGTTTGAATATATATTAAAATTTTTTTTTTATTTTGCTTTGCAACGTAAGCATTTATTATTTAGATCAGAAGCTTATATTATTCGAATGCAAGTATCAGCTAAATGAGCTTTATTTGGTTATTTATTTGAAAAAAAAAACATCGTCTAATTGGGACTAGTAACACTAACATACAAAAAATGCAAACATTTCAAAAATCCAAGTGTTTTTTCCTTTTAATGTAGATGAGCGTTTCGAGATAGGTAGGAGTTTATTTACGCATAAAAGCAATAGTAAAGGCCCTAAGTGGCTTCCTTGAAGAACACCAGTTAATACATCGATCATGAGAGGGCGCTACGAAAATACACGTGATACGGGTACGGTATTTCAAATAAAAAGTTCAACAACTAATACACAGTTGTGGAATGTTAAAAGAAGACAATTTACACAACAATATTGAATGATACAGCTTGTCAAAAACTTTCATGAAGTTTTTATGAATACAGTTTCGATAAATAACGGTGTACAACAAACCCAGGAAGCTGGTAGTCGCGGATTTGACTTTAATGAAACCGTTTTGGAAAGGAGATAAGATTGATTTACGATGAAACACTTGTTTCGAATAGTTAAGCAACAGAATGGAGCTTTAAGATGGAACGATAATTGCTTACAACATTTCTATCTCCATTTTTATGAATAGCTGTTACGATTGCATGTTTGCGAAAATTAGGAAAGACACTGTCAGACGTAGACAAGAATAAGAGGTAAAGTAAACAAGTAAACAAGAATAGGAGGCAGCAGGAAAATAGAAAGTTCTAAAATAGCGTACCAACTTACTAGGATACGCCAGAATGATACCTTCGTCGGTACGCAAATCCTTCATTCTCACAGAAGATGTTGAGAATATTACGTGCGTTTTTTTCGCACACCCGAACAGATCAAATTTTGTTAAGTATTCTGAATTTCAAATGAAAGTTTGTTAAGTATGTTGAATACAACAACAAAATCCTGCACATGTGCACGTTTTGTTGTTGAATTCACTATACTTAACAAAATTTTAACTGCCCGGGTGTGCAAAAAAACACACCTATTGTCAAATTATGAGTGTACTCGAAGGCTCCAAAGAAAATCAAGTGAACATTGTACATAACCTTATTAATATCAAGTTTTGACATCACATGGAACGAATTGCACCGCACAATGAGAGCACTTAATTCACCAATGTCTTAAAGCTAATTTTACATGGTGTGCTATGTAAAGAGGTACTTAGACATTTATTCATTTCGAAGTTAATAATGATTGTTGAGTGGCGTGTTAAATCGCCGCAAAGAGAAGAGGCCACACACAGTCATTGTGTTTCTAAGCTCTTCGGTAGACGGCTGATGACACGGCTGAGAAGAAATGTTGGGGCTAAGGTGAATCCATCGTAAGATGGGTTCCAAGTAATCTGGAGCAAGTTAAAGTCACCATGAGAATAATTCGATATGATACGCGAGAAGGCCTCACATAATCATTGTGTTTCTAAACTCTTCGGTACACGGCTGATGACCAGGAAAAATGCTGGGGGGTTCCAAATAATCTGGGGCAAGTTCAAGTCACCATGAGAATAATTGGAGAATTCGATATGATACGCGATCGGTACTGCGCACGGTAAGCAAAACACGACCACCTATTGGGGCATCGTGTATTTCACCATGGTGATCTCTGCGAAAAATCCAAGTTTCGATAATATCTATGCAGAATTTGAAGATTGTAGGTCTAAAAGTCATTAACTTTAAATCGCAAGCCATTCATGTTCGCGTTGAAGATGACTATGTCTTCAATAGGTTTTTTTTTATTAGGAATTAGGAATTCTTTGCAACAATTTCGTGGACGATTGAGTTTATTGCCCAGAAACTGGAAATGTGTGATGATACTAATGCAACAATCTAGAATGTTGATCTTAAACGACGACACCCGAAGATATTGACTGATTTCGACGATCGTAATGAAGTTAGAAGGTGTAAACATTTTAGAGTGATGAAGGATATTCATGATATTATTCTTTATATTATTTTTGATATTATATTATTCTTGATATTATTCGGCTATACCTGGAGCGCACCTGGATAAAATATCACCTTAGGCTGCACTGCAGCTTTGAGCTTGAAATCAAAAGCTTCAACTACGTGTCCAGCTATCTGAGGTAACAATATTTTTAACGTTTAAAGCTTTTTTTGCAATTGTTTATTGATTTGTAATATGGAATCTGATATATAAGTTTTATTGAAATTTTCAGGTTTATTCTCAGCAACTAAAATTTCTACTACTATTCTTCCTAGTATCGTAAAAAATACTCGTCTAACACAATTAGGTAAAATGTTATAACTGAAAAGTTTTTACTGCATAATGGATTTCGTAGCAATTTGAGAATTCAGTTGAATCGGTTTTTATTTTTAACGGATTTTGGCCATATCATAAATATCTTGGCCATATCTTAAAGGCGACCCTAGGCCACCGTATAAATCAGATGCAATTTGGATATGAAATCGTCCTAGGAATTGTCGTGTCATAGCACTTGCTCTTAGATAGATTGCTGTTTTTGTAATCGGAACAATAGGCCGTTAATGAATCCTGAATGTTTCTCTGTATTGCTATGCGTCTTTTTATTGCCTTATATTAAATTATTTTGGATAAATCAACTCACTAACTTTTTAATGCAAATACTCGCATATTGGATTCATCTTTAGCTCGGGACATCTTCAATCAGGAGGTTTTGTTATTGAGGTGAGGGGCTGAGCAATCAAAATTAGCCAATCACTTTCACCTAACTCATGTGTCGATACACTCTATTCTGAATGAGATGCCTCACAATCGCTTCTTTACGAAGATGTGATCATGTGCTGTTCCCAGTGACCGATGCTTTTGTGAATGCACAGTAGAGATGGGTTGCACATGCGCGACGCAATCAAAATGAGGCAATCAAATGAAGCAATTAATTGATGTGAGCTTGAGTAGCCTAGTGGGTAGAGCACTGGCTTCTTATGTGTGGAGTCCCTGGTTCGGGTCCAGGTTCGGACGATGGTCGGAGTACCACGCTTTGAGTTCACCTAGCTCTGATTAGGTACCTGATTGAAATCAGGGGTAAAATGAGTCGTGGAACTAATCATTTCATAATCGTATTCATAATGATTGAAAAATTGTAATGAATGTTTCTACCAGCTTCAGCCCCTAGACCCGTACGAGGGTTGGCATGGGATTACTTTACTTTAATTGATGTGATTATAAGCTTGTTGCCTTTAATTGACACCTTTGTGTGCGCATAGGAACAAGTCAATCACTGCACATCAGCAATCATTTGTGTCGAGTGTTTCGTGCCCCTTCCTAAGGTCTAGTACCAAATAGAATGAATTTTATTGTGAATTGCGCAGAGTGTAAAAAAAACTCTAGCGCACCTGAACCGCTAGAAACACTAATGTTCGAAGAACAGTAGAAGAATCGTGCAGGTTTTGAGTGCATATTCCACCACATGAGCTGCTTATTACGGCCAAACTGTTTCAAATGCCACGTTTTACTTTGGTCTCAAGAATGCATTATAACTCATATGGTAGAAGGTTTCAGATATTACCACTGGCATGCATTTCAACGTTTATGAGAGCAAAACACGGGTTAATTATATTCGTTATCAGTTGCTTATTTCACAAAATTTTGAAAGCAGCATCTCATATAACATCAATGAAGAAAATGATCAGTGCCTGCAGCACTGTAACTGAAGTTGGTTTTTGGGGCTGCGATCCGAAAAATTTGCAGAACTTTGAGAATTGAAACATCGGTTATTTATTTTCATTGTAAATGTTCGCGGTATGAATACTAACTGTAAGCATTTATTGATACAAAAGTAGCACAACCGACCCGTGCTGGCAACCTTTCGCCAGTATCAAAGCCAAGAATATATCACATCTGCTTCACGTTGTTATATTACATTCGAAGTTATAGGAGCATAAACAAATTTAGGGTTACCAGCAGCGATTTTTTTCAAATAATCCAAAGCTTAATATTTGCTGTTTATTGTCACTACGATATCATTACCAATTGAAAATTCTACGATAAAATCGCTTAATAAAGAAATTGCAATTAAACACAAAACCAACAATAGCTGGCAACCCTATTGTGGCTTTTCAACCAAATTTGGCCTGAATAATATTTACAATAGGTTTCATTAATTGTATGAAATTCGTATTGATTTCATGACTGCACTGGAAGTTATAGGGAAAAAAATTTTATTTTCCTGAGCGAATTTTCAAAACCAAAGACACAAAAATTACCATAGCTGGCAGTACCAATCGAATTTTTCAACCAAATTTCTATCAAACAGAGTTTAGAGTAAGGTTCAGCTACTGTGTCAATTTCATGAAAATCTGGTAGCTTATTCACATTTCATAGAACAAAAAGGAGTTTTTTTCTTTGTAATTTTTCAAGATGGCACCACTGGCACAGAGTTGCCTACAATTCAAAATCGCTTCTATCAGACCTGGTCCTACTGCATTCTGTAAATTTCAATTGTATCTGATTATTGATTCGTGAGTTCCCGTGAACAGAAGTTTTTGATGCTCAAAATATAGGTTAACTGGGAAAGGGTTACCGTTCTTGTCCGACATGAAATTTCCAAAGTTTTACTTTGAACGTGTAGATATAGCATAAAATTTGTATACAGATTGGTTTTATTGTAAGAAACGGACATTTTTAGGATATTCGATGGTTTGAATGTTTTCATTTCCAAAATTTTTTTTTTCAAATTTAAGACACCAAAATTATCATAGCTGGCAGCTCCAACCGAATTTTTCGACCAAATTTCTATCAAACGTGGTTTAAAGTAAGGTCCAGCTATTGTATGAATCCTGTTAAAATTGAACGATTGAATCAGAATTTATAGGGCTAAAAGCAGTTATCTTTTTTAGTGATTTTTCAAGATGGCACCACTAGCACAGAATCGCCTGCATTTCAAAATCACTTCTATCAGACCTGGTCCTATTTAAGACCAATACATTCTGCAAATTTCAATTAATTCTGCTTATCGCATCGTGAGTTTCCGTGAACAGAAGTTTTTGATGCTAAAAATATAGGTTAATTGGGCAAGGGTTACCAGGCGTGCCCGTTATACCATATCAAATTTTTTTCATTGTTTATGTAAACAAAGCACAATATTTACATATGAGTGGTTTTTTTTTGTAGAAACGGCATTTTTTCAAGAGAGACGATGATTTGGAGGTGTTCACTTTCAGTGCCTGCCCTAGCTATAGGGTTGCCAGCACGCTCATTAATCACACAAATCTACAACTGAAAAATACCAATATGTCCTGAAAATTTCGTAATGATTGAGTAGCTCTGTCAAAAGTTATCGCAATTTAAAAATTTTCAAGTTTTCCCGTTCTCTTTTTAGGCACCCAGCGCACACATGGGGTTAAAAAATTCCAAAACATCCGATTCACATATAAAACACGTTAGAAATTTATTTCGTCAACTTTCCTTTTGCAAAAATTATTTGTGTACGGAATAATAGGTATATTAAAAATATCACTAAAATGGCCGCCGGCACCAAAGGGTTAAAGATTATTAACTTTTTGTGAGACCTGGCGCTATTCTGCATATACACCAATGTGTCCTGAAAATTTTAGTTCAATCGGATGGCGCGTTCCTGAGATTTTTTCACTGAAATTTTTTGATGATATATATATATATATATATATATATATATATATATATATATATATATATATATATATATATATATATATATATATATATATAGAAATATGAATTTTTGGCCAAAGTGATTTTAATACTAATGTTCTTCTTCGAACATTAGTAAAAAGGCTGTAACCAATTTGCCACGGTGCGAGCATGCCGATCGACAAAGATAGTGGTCGATTATGATGCGAAAGAGCATAATATGCATTGATTGGACAAAGGATTGAACAAAATTTTTATCTGAGCTTTCTTTCTGTGAACTTTTGCAAATAATTTTGTTGATTTTTGACCTTGACTATCTCAAGAGCCAGAGTTCCGATCAGGCTGATATACCGCTAAAACTATGATGTGACAATTAATTAGTGGAGCGTTGCTATTACGCCCAGCCACTGGCTATTAAGACAACACAAAACGAACAAATACATCGGTGGGATTCGAACCCGCGGCCAGCAGACTGCTGTCTTGAAAGAGCGCCTTAGCGAGCAGAGCTACCGACCTCTCAAATTTGTTGAAGTGCACAACAATTTGTCTGAAATAAATTTGCCGTTTGTTTCTCTGGTAACTTCAAGTCAAAATGAAGTAGTAGCATGCAAATTATGACTTCTTTGAAAGCAGTTTGACGAAAGGGTAAGCGTCGTATGAGCTTAATAAGACATAAATGCTGCGTGAATGACTGACTGCGTCTTTACAAGAACCTAATCAAAAAAGAAAAGCTGATCCGCTTATGGTGGGCTGCAAGGAAGCAAGTATATCTAGATATCTAGAAATACTAGAGGCCCTTTGCATTTCTGTTTCCTGTAATAGAATATTTTCAAAATTTGGCCTCTTTCTCAACAAGTCAAAAATATCAAAAATATTAATTGTTAAAAATATTATTTCTAATTCCTCATTTATGAGTCCAACAAAATTAATGTGTAAGGCTACGCTTTTGGCTTCTTTAGTTTGCATAATAAAATTGTGTTTATATTTGTCAACCGTTGTTTCTATTATCTCCATTTATTCATTATTTTCTTTAAAAGAACACCTCAAATGTAATCCTGCACCATACTCATATAATACTCCATCAAAATCTGATTGACACAATTGATTGGCTCACAATCATTGACTCATCCGAAAGAGTAGTTCGAACGGTGTCGACACACCAAACTGAGTCGTTTTCTCCATGAAGCGCTATCCTGTTGAAAGCAGCGGTTTTCCGGTTTTAGGTCTTAAATTTATTATCCGAAAAAGTCTGTTACCATTCTACGGAAGGCCTAATTTGAGGCAGCCAAATTTGAAAAAAAAGATGCCAGTGATGTAGCAAATGCACAAACGAAACTGAAGCGACTGGATCTTTGAATCATAATTCTTGCTTAAACTATTAATTTTTTTCAAACTTTAACTGAACCACAGAGCTCAAATCCAAAATCAAACATTAAAAAATTTGCGTTACAAGCTACGTTTTACAGCAAAGAGATGGTCTGATGGCCAAAATCCCAAAGCGAATTTAATCGATAGGGCTACTTCATTTAGTGATTTAAAAAGGCATTTTGCGAACATACCATAATAACTTATTCCAAAGCTCGTAGTAATATACGTATGATATTTCAACAACAAAAATTAAGATTATTTTAAACTCGACTCAAATCTTATTTCAAAACCATTTTGGCTATTTTAATAAAACTTGAAAGAGAATGATTTTGACAGAGTCATTTTGCTCGCACCACGCGAAGAGTCAATTTGAAACTAACTGAATATTTTTGAAATTGCCTGAGCCTGAGCTGCAATTGCTTTGAATCAAAGTTTTTAATATAGCATGACCTATTCATTTAAATTTGACGTAAATTGTACCTTAACATTAAATCAAAACCTTTTCACATTTTCTCCATTTTTCTAGTTCTTCGTATTTCACAATAAAAACACATACAAGTTTGGTTGAATGTAGGCTGCTTATCAACCTGAAGGTCACATTAAGAAACCACATTGGGGAAATTGATAAATTCATCCGGTATTCAATCGAGTAACATATGATCATTAAATTCACGCACAGATTTATTCATCCAACTGTTTTCTATACGTGCTCGTAACTTGCATTGCCTTCAAGAGTAATTGCTTTAAATCAAGCGATAATGTGATTGAAATATTTCAAATTATCTTTAACTTGTTCGCAGAATTTCATCAATTTATCACAATATCAAAATTGTTTCGCACGTGCATTTTTAGCACAAAAAAATGACATTGAAACTTAAACCTTTCGTGTTTGGAAGATATGATGAGGTTCATATTCAATGCGCTGTTCCCACAAATACCTCAAAGGAAGTTGTTTTGGAAAATTTCCATTATGATTTATTAATTCATTTAAGCACTACATACATTCAATTGCAAGCTACTCGACACATTCCCAAGTTAGAATCTGTTAGAAAATCAAATCCATAATCTGTCCCAATAAATCATGCATAAACTCATCACTTCCTTGAACTTATCATAAAAACAATTTGCACTATTGTAATTCCGATTGGGTCGTAACTTTGTCGTACGTAAGTACATATCATGACACTTGGATCGTGATCCAAGCACTCCTTTCGACTTCCTCAACATAATTCTCATCAAAACAAACAATCGATAGTTTTCGGCTCTAGCATTGAACATTAACGACAATCGCATCAACTCGGTTGTTGTTATTCAGAAAGAAAAATAGCCATGAAATTGAAATTAATCTTTTAAAAATTGTCTCAGAGATTATTCACCGTAAATCCGAGTACAAAACGGGCTGAAATTCAAAACGCCAAATAGCGATCAATTTACATTGAAATGGGACACTGCTTGCATCTGGTGTTTTTCTAAACAAAAACAATAGGATTCATTAGGCAGATGTCAAGTGATCTTTTGTTGCTCTAATTTTAATCGCATTCAATTTACATTATTTTGCCGTAAATTAAGCGAATAATTTTTTGCTTGTTCTCAACATAGTTTTAATTGCTAAGGTTTGAAATGGTTTCAAAAAATTCGGATTGTATGACAAAATTATCATATTGAGTAAACAAAAACAAATACCAGACACGTTAATTAAGATTCTACTTTTATTCGAAATGGTATTTCAAAAACTGGTTAAATTGGATATTTTTAAATTGACAATATAATTTCGAATTTAGGCTGTTTGATTTTGAGGTGAATTGAATTTCGAAAAATATACTAAATCGAAATTATAATCAAACACCATTTGAAATGACAGTGTAACCCTGCTGACGAGTAATGATGCATCAAAATGTTTTTGCTTTTAAAATCAACCAAAAAAATCTTATAACCTCATCAAAAAAAAAAAAAACAAACGGAGAGAAAAATTATGTTAATAAACATTAAACTAAAAAAATCTATCATGTCAATCATTCAATTCTTTAGATTCATTCAGACTCAATTCTTACTTATTTTTGATAGCTCAAGCTTTGTATTTTCAGTTTCGAATATCGTATTCAAAATAATATTTCACCTCCCACAAAAATCAAAAGCAGATTTCCACTCGAAACGCAACAAATGTTGCAGGTCCGAATCAAAGTGTACTTAATGCATGTCCACCTACAATTTCATTAAATCTTCGATTCACGATTTTATGTGGACATTATAGTAAATATTTAAGCAAGCTTAGGTATTGCATTTATACAGACATAGTACTTAGTACTGTGTGTGTAGCCATTTGTGAAAGGCGGAAAGAAGATTTGTGATGCGTTGTTTTCAAGAAATCATTTCAATATCTATTTGATTTCTAGGAATTATATGCATAGAAATATCGTGCATTATGTAAATAATAATTTTCATGAGTTGATGATTATGAATAAACGCCTAGGTGTCGTGCTACGAATATGTTTTGAATCTTTTATATTGATTATGAAGACAATTGAGTAAGTGATTTGATAATGACAATTCACTTTATCGAAGAATCTCATTCTTTGATTGAAAGTCACGATTTATTGAATGTCACGATCTATGAAAAGAGGATTAGTGGGTAGTAAAATGGTCAAAAATTTCACACGTCATATAAATTTTTATGACACGATTTGTCTCTGAAGCATTTTCTTTTATATTTCCATCCAAATTCGAAACTTTCACGTAGCACCTCTTCCAGGAATGAAAACGCTGAAAGTCTATAAGCTTGCAGCATTAAAATAGCCTGTCAGAAGTTAGCTTCCTTTCTTTATAGATTTGACATTCGTAAATTCTACAATTATGACTGATGTTCGAAGAATATTAGTATTAAAACTGTTTTGCCGAATATTCACCCATTAACAAAAATATATACACGCACGCAAACACATAAGTACTGCCACACGGGTTTTTTCAAATTAAAGAATATTGGCTTGAGATTTCTTCGTGAAATTTTTATTGATTACTAGCACATGCATAAATAAAAAATGTAAATGCATAAAAAAATGTCATTCGAAATGGCCACCCTCCGCTTTCACACAGGCTTTGAGTCTCTTTGGCCAACCGTCAAACGCGGCACGCAGCGCATATATAACAAAATTATTCACAGCTTCGGTCAGGGCAGATTTGAGGGATTTAATATTATTGTATCTTCTATGGCAGAGCATACCCTCCAAAGCTACCCATAACTTATAATGAAAAGGACTCAAGTCAACGTTGCCAGATAGCCAATCATCGCCCCACCAAACCATGACTGACGCCGGATGATGGCCTCTCTCGATCCACTATATGACCTGAGACGCTTTCAATGACAACCCGATCATTCTGTTGATTAAATTTCTCCTGCACGATGAAGATTTTTTCGAGCCATCATCTGCGTACTCCGTCAATAGCTCCTTGCATTTGTTCACTCTATTTTCCTTCAGAGCGGCGGTGAGCAATTTCCCGGTGCAGCATTTTTAGGCCCTTAGAATCAAGTCTTTTTTGATTAAGCGGCTCATAGGTTTCGCATTCATATCCATCTCTCGCGCCATAATTTTCTGGTTTTGGAGCGGATTTCTTATGAGCCAAACCTTCACGGCTTTGATGGCCTCCGGTCTGCGTACATTTCTCAAGCGGCTAGATCGCTGGCTGTGTTTCACCTCACCAGAATCATTGCACAATTTAACACATACATAATTCTTCAGTTGATTCCGAGTATACTTTTAGCTTCGGATATAGCAAAGGGTTGCCAGCACCAGGCATTTTCTTTATGTTCGTATCAACAGATGCCACCAGTAGATATTCATATGGGAAATACCTACAATGAAAATAAGTAACCAATATCTAAATTCTCCATGTGTTGGACATTGTTCGGATGGCAGAGCCGAACATCTTTCTATCACTATTGGTTAAACCAGTCATGAATCTGCTTACGCGGAGATGCATATGCGCCGAAGCAAACCACGCAAAGCATGCGTTGCACCCAAACATCACTTTTCGAACTGCCAGAAAAGTGGCATGCACATTGGGCAACTTTTTGCTCAAATGTTGCTATGAGCTGCAGCCGGAAGATCTCTCCTCTTTAGATTTTCCACTTATGAAGCGCAATTATAACAATGCGGCTTTCTCTGTTTGTCCACTTAATGGTAACGCGTTAACTGGGGCTGCTATTTTCTTTATAAACAACAGAAAGACCAACGGTAAACAGCCTTATGTCAAAACCGCCATGCGTTATATACTCACGGCGCAGTACGTGTGTTCAATGGTGTGACAGTATTTATGCCCCTACTATCAGCAAAAAAAAATTGAAGTAGACAATCGCTCAAGAACATGAGAGGTAGACATGACTAGTTAAAATTAACATACCTCTAAACTTTTGGCGACGGCGGGTATTTTAGTAAATTTTGATGTACCCCGAAATTTCTATGCAAAGACATTTTTTTTATAAGAACAAGTATTAGAAATAAAAACTAGTGACATTTTATGCTTGTTTATGATAAAGGCGCGGAGTATTTAAAAGTAGACAAGGAATTTTTTTCCAAATTTCGATTTGTCATAGCTTCTGACTTAAATTTTCAGGGCATTTTTATGTTAACTAAAACCATATATGGCCACAACAATAGCTCGCTTGTGCGGGCAACCCTGCAGCTACGGCAGGCGTGTGACAAAAATCCTTCAAATCATTTAGAAAATAAATCATTTAGAAAATAAATAGTTTTTTGTCCTATAAATTATGATCCACACAGTAGATTTTAGCGAAGCTCACCCAGTAGCTGAAACTCATTCAAAGCCAAGTTTGATAGAAGTTTGATTGAAAACTTAGGATATAGCTGCCAGCAATGATAATTTTTGAACCTTCAATTTTGAGAATTAACGCAGCAAAATGAAGCTTTATGCCCTATAACTTCCGGTGCAGTCATGAAATCAAAAAGGAATTGATACTGTAAATGGACCTTATTTTATGCCAAATTTGGTAGGAATTCAATTGAAAAATCGGGATAGGGCTGCCAGCTATGGTAATTTTTGTAGTTTTTTGTCATTTCTTTGCTAAGTGATGTTATCATTGAATTTTCAAATAGTAATGATGTTGTAGTGACAATAAACAATAAACGCTAAGATTTCGAAAATTCGAAAACTTTTGAGGGTTGTAACCCTATTTTTTTTTTGACTCTTCTAATTTCGAGCAAGTATACAATGATTGGATTGAAAGGAATTTCACAGCGTGGTTTGGCTTCAACGTGAAGCAGATTTAGTATACTTTTAGCTTCGGGTATAGCAAAGGGCTGCCAGCACCAGGCATTTTCTTTATGTTCGTAACAACAGATGCTACCAGTAGATATTCATATGGGAAATATCTACAATGAAAATAAGTTACCAATATCTAAATTCTCCATGTGTTGGACATTGTTCGGATGGCAGTCCCAAACATCTTCCTATCACTATAGGTAACGCGGCGATGCATATGCGCCGAGGAATACCACGCAAAGCATATGTTGCACCCAAACATCACTTTTCGAACTGCCAGAAAAGTGGCATGCACATTGGGCAACTTTTTGCACAAATGTTGCTATGAGCTATCCGTATGTAAAGTGGTGATGAGATACGACTTGGCATAAGTTTTGCTTATGCACTTTACGGACAGTAATGCTCACACGTTTTTGCGGATATAAAAAATTGCCTTTTTTGCTCATAAACCGGTTGGTTTTGACATTTGCTTATGTTCGCATACTCATGTTTGGTTGGGGCTTAGCTTTCGATGAAGTCATCGCATGAAAATGAGATTCACAGGGGAGGTTGGTTTTGACGTGAAGTTGCGATGCTGGTAAAGTCCTGCAACCACCGAGCATTTTCATCTTCTATAGTATAGGAGATGCTGCTTTTAAGTTTTATAGGATAAAGTGGTTCAGTTTCCTACATTTTTAAATTCATGGAAATGGTATCGCTTAAAACCTTTCTGGCCGATTAGTTTTGATGCGGTGTTCGCATGAAAGTGGTATATGACCCTCGAAACAGGTTGGTTGTAATAAGGAACAAATGTAATAGAACGTGTACCCAAAATCCGCCCATTTCCTCCACAATTCTTCAAAAAGCAGTGTTTCTAGCGATTTCTATGCCATAGAGTTTTTGGTGTGGGGTTGATCTCTCAATCGTAACAGCATACTAATACCCTCACCTAATTCCTTTTCTCTCCGAAGTGCAAGTGTCGAAGTAGGCAATGTCACCTCTGTAATGTAACCTCTACTATGAATATAGTCTGTCATTATAATTCGAAGACATCTGCTTCTAGAGGAAAGACAGTCAACTCTGTAATGCTTTCACCTTAACTAGATATCTTCAGTAAAATACCTCAAACTGTTTTATTACAATTGTGGTGGTATAAGAAGCAAATTATATAAATTATTTCTCTTTACTGAAACTTGGCTAAATGGTTCACATAAAAATGAAGAGCTCCTCAATGATGGATGGTCAATTTACAGAAACAATCGTTACTTTTGTGCAACAGGTCAGACGCGAGATGGTGGGATCTTACTTGCTGTAAGCAACTTTTTTAAGATGCCTTGTTGATATCACTCAAAACGTACTGTACCGATAAATAATTATCCACCTAGATCCGACGACCTATTTCTGTGAAATAGTATCTGTCACTATAATATCAGGAAATGAAATA
The DNA here is from genome assembly GCA_947369275.1 of Nemotelus nigrinus. Taxonomy (NCBI): domain Eukaryota; kingdom Metazoa; phylum Arthropoda; class Insecta; order Diptera; family Stratiomyidae; genus Nemotelus; species Nemotelus nigrinus. The sequence continues at coordinate 23,629,094 of OX376372.1, read as the reverse complement.
GACAAAATATTATTCCTGCGGGATTTCTCATTCTTTGAAAAAGAAATCAACGATACAGTTACTTTAGCTACTTTGTCTTGCAACAAATTTCAAAACTGTTTGGGATTTCACGAATTTGTAACCATTTAGAAAAACATATTTGAAGTTCATGTACTAGACACCACCGTTCCAACTGAATCACTTTATGTGGTGTGCGGGCAAAGTAAAAGTACCAATTTACTTTCAATGTTAATTTTTGCACAACCACAATGGAATTGTATTGTCTCATACGTAAGACATTGACTTGATACTTCAAATGATGAGGTGATGAGATGAACAATTTTTTATGGTTAATTTGTTTTACTTATACTTTGTTATGGATACCTAGACCATCTGCCGCCATAGCAAATTGCCATAGGACTGAAAATGAATGCGGAAGGTTATTGACTTTGTGATATGTTCGGAAGCTATTTAAATTGCAATTAGCTTCTAATTAGAGTTGATCATTTTGGAGTTCAATGTCAGGTGAACGCTTCAAGATGAGTGTTAATGATAGCACTGAAGAATGTTTGTAATGGCTTAATCACACAAAACTTAAGATGATATGATTAGTGGTCCTGAAGTCACAGATAGCTAAGAGTGATAGGAAATGTGAAGTTTTTGTAATTTGACCAAAATATCAAGGCTGCTAGATTTCAACATTTGCTCCGTATGTTGTTAAATCATTGTTATTTTGTGGCTTAATCATTTTGAACGAAGGTGTATTGCACGCAATTATTAGGAATATATGTACCAAAAATTATCTTGAAATATGCATCCAAACTTCTAATGGTTTACTTCAGAGCTACTGCAAATTTATAGGATAATCCATCCTAATTCTCTCTTAGCACAACACACGCAGCATCTGCTTCCATCTGATTCACAACAACGATTGATAGCATCAATATTGATCGGATCGCGAACGATTTATCATTGTAAACATCTTCGAAATTCACAAGCAATTTATATGCAAAACTGACCCTATCATGATAAATCAACTGACAGCTCCGCGATAAATTATATCCAAAGATGGAACGCAGAAAACTATCCCGCTGGCTAATGAGATATGTAAAATATACGAAGTACATATGTCTTTTGTTAAAATTTGCCCAAATATTATATTTGTTTGAATTAATTAATCCACATTAATATAAATTGAATCGTCGACGAAAATGCATTGGATGGTTTCTCAATGTCTTGACTTATGAAGGTCATTGTTTATTTGTAGTGCAAAATTTATTCCGGTGAACTGATAACGTGATTTTAAGTGGCAGATATGTGTTGCAATTTATTGGTATAATAATGAACTTCGAGTTTTCATGCAAATAGAATTGTTATTAGGTGGTAATTTTTAAGAATAGCTGGTAATCATTTCTAACGTGAATAATAATAATTTGTCTAACACTATTTGATATTACAACTCGCCTCGCAGCTCTAGGTTTTTGGCTATAAAATGGCTAATATGCTATATTTAGTGCGATAACTGCATTAATTAATGTATGGGCAGAACAGAGAATGGACGAATGGCATGGTGGAAATGAGTTCTAATTTCAAGCATTTGAAATAGGTGAAACAGAAAGCTACATTGACGAAATGGCAAAAAGTTGCAATCATTTGCACGAACATGAAAGTCAGTTAATATTGTTGTTGTTGCTTCGTTCATTCATATAACCCCAAAATTCGATACGATATTTTTGAAAGAAGTTGCCGGCGGTTGAAATACCGTGAATATCAAGTGAGGACTGTAGTCCTATTTCCTTGGGTTGACTCTAACTACCAATGCTCTCTTAAAATTGTATAGGACACTTTAAATGCCTTGAAAAAGTGTTCAATTCTGTTTCAATTAATATAACTCCCTATAAAACTATTTTTGACTGAAATTGTCAAATCAATCCACATATTTCTCTCAAATAGGCAAACTGTGTATAACTAGATAGCTCATATTCCTTTGAAAAATGATCTCGAGTGATTTACATCATGGTCTATCGCAACTATCCAGGAGATAGTTCCAGCCTAAGGCTTTGACAATAAACGGAGCTGTAGTTCAAGGGAGCGAACATAATAAATACCTGGGCATTACCTTTGACGACGGAAATAAATTCAATCTCCATGATAAGAATATACCGGCATATTCTCACTCTGAAACTACATCTAGTTCAATAAACTCGATTACACTAATGAAGAGTATAATTGTACAATGCTGTAAATATACATCTACTCCAATCTAAATTCTTGAAGTTGAGTAAAATTCCTTCAAAAATGGTGGACCCACTAAAATCTATATGAAACTACTTAAAGAAATCCCCACAGCAGGTGGATATGAGTTTTATGATTTTTTATTTTAGTATGGGGGCAATACCACATAGAGACACGAAGTTTTCTTGGAAACAATCAGCAAATAGAAAAACTGAAATGGGATCTTGATATACATATAAGTATAGTAATATATAAGTGTGGAAAATGTCGTGATTTATCAATAACCAGTGAAATGGTGATTGGGATCTTCCAATTACTGTGATTTCAAGCAGTGACTTTCAATCATTACATTAATTTCTGCACATTGGGAGAAAAACTGCGGTGTGAGAATTACAGAGGCATCTCCTTATAGGGCTAAATCGTTCGCGGAAGAAATCATTGGCGAGTATCAAGACCCTTTCAGATGTGGTCGCTCCACAATCGACCAGCTGTTCACGGTCAAGTTAATTTTGCAAAAGTGCTGGGAATACAACGTCGACGTATACCAAATCTTTGTCGACTTTAAACAAGCATATGACAGCATCGACCAAGGCGCACTATATAGCATCATGCTGCAATTTGGTATACCGGCCAAATTAGTGAGACTTATAAAGATGACGATGACTAACTTCGTCTTGCAGGTCCGGATCTAGAACAGATTGACGGATCTTTTTGAAACTCTGGTTGGCCTGAAGCAGGGCGATAGAATAGCACCCACGCTCTTCAACCTGGTACTTGAGTTCGTTATTCGGGCAATGAACCAGCACACCAGCGGCACGCTACTGTTTAAGTCGGCATAATTAGCGGCGTACGCGGATGACATTAACATCATGGCTCGAAAACTGACCGATGCAGAAGAACTTCTACTTAGACTTGACACCGCAGCAAAGGAAGTTGGACTATGAATCAACGAGGACAAAACAAAAGTTATGATGCAATCTAGGACAAGGACGCCAGCGCACACGACCATCAACGTAGGAGATCTTTGAATCAAATTCGTGGACAACTTCGTTTACCTGGGTAGCAACCTATCGAGTGACGCCAACGAAACTGACGAAATCAGGCGACGGATACAACTAGCAAATAAGACAATCTTCTCGGTTCTCTCCATTATGAAATCGAAATATGTGCACAGAAAGACTAAGCTCCGCGTTTATAAAACTATCATAAGACCTGTGCTGTGCTATGGCTGCGAAACATGGACCTTGACCCAAGCCTCCGAAAATATGATCGACACCTTCGAACGAAAATGTCTACGGTGGATTCTCGGGGCTGTTTGCGACCGAGATGAATGGCGCATCCGGTACAACAATGAGTTGTACGAACTGTACGATGAGCTGGAAGTCTCCAAAATCGTCAAATTACAACGGATACAGTGGGCTGGGCGCGTGCAACGCATGAATGACGACCGCATACCAAAACGTGCCATGAACGCAAGACGAGTCAAACGAGCGAGGCCAAGAGGAAGACCAAGAGCTCATTGGGAGAGCTCAGTGTATGCGGACGCCGAGCAACTATTGGGGTTCCAAGATTGGAGGAAGCGGTCACGTGACCAAGATAATTGGAGGAGATCAGTCCAGGCGGCCAAGGCCCGACGTCGGGCTGTTGTGCCACGCTGATGATGATGCTTCTTCCAATACTCCTGTTTATAACGCAATATTGAAATACCTGAGAATTCATTAAAATGTCTGCCGCCCTTAAAGGGTTTTGAACATTTCCTTATTGCAAACTCAAAAACCTACTTGATATGTGCATCAATATTTTCTGGAAATTTCAGTTTGATCGGATTACACTTTTCAGAGATAATAACACTTACAAAATTCAACTCAAACACAATTTCCAAATTAACATGTCAGGGAATAATCACCGCAATCGAAATCATAGCAAGCGGAATGACAGCGAACAAAATCGAAGCCATCGATATCACATCCAAAAGTACAGCTACAAAAACCATAGAAAAACACAATGATTACAGTAGAGCGAATCACAGTTTTCATAGTCTTTGACTTCGTTCATTGTGATTTCGTTGGCTCTGTGACTTTGCTCGCTGTGCTTTCGATTTAATGCTGTGATTTAGATCTTTGTGATTTCTTTCGCTGAGATTTTGTTCGCTAACATTCCCCGCGCTATGATTTCGTTCACTTTGACTTTGAAAATTTAGTCATTGCTGCTACCATCGATTTTCCTTTTATTGTGAAACAAATCAGTGATTGAAATATTGGACCAACACGAATAAGCAGTAAAACGAGTCTAGTTATAAATTAAAACAAAGTTAGGCACAAGCTGGATTTTCAGATTTTTTTACTATTGTGTTGCTTGAAAAAAGGAATAAAGTTAAAACATTATCTTGAATGGCTAGATTACAATTGTTTTTGTTAAAACCAACTGAATAAATTGGCCGAATGAAGTGGATAGGTGCAAGTGCGCACGTAAGTAATAAAACCAAATTACAGTTAAGATAGATAAATGAATTCTTGGAAAAGGACCTGCGTACCCATCCGATGGTGCTGAAACTGTGGACGATATTTAATACCCATTTCCAAACAGTCTACGATTGCTAACTTGAGAGAACAACCGTCTCATAAACCTTAAAAAGAACAACTGAAGGAAGTGAAAGTTTTGAATTTTCAGCTTAAATAATGCAACTTTTTAATAAACGAAAAACATCCGAAAAGGCTAGGCTCGAGGTTCACTGAACTTCTACTCCTACACCTTCAATATATGTGGTATACAGCTTTGACCAATAATGAAAAAAATCACTCAAATTTCTTTGAGCATTTGATTTTAGTCATTATGAAGGAAAGATGCATCCGAATTGAAAACAATGTTTACGTGACTAAAGATTGGAATCTTTGCCTACATTTACATATTGTTTCAAAACCAGTCTAGTTTAGTGTTCAGTTCAATTATTAAACTCTGTAACGGTCCGCCAGATCAAATTTTTTGAGGAAGTTAGGAAAAAACTTGCAACACATCAACGCAACTAACAGTCATCAAGATATATTCAACATGTCAGTATTGAATGCGAAAAAATGAATTTATGCTGCTAATCATTTGACTATTAATGTTTGATTTATGACTAACAAGCTTTGCAGCATTCTTGCCGTTTAATTTGAAGGTTATTTCTAGCGCAGCAAATCGCGATGGTAAGTTAAATTTGAATTTAACAAAAAAACAGATTGACACTGTAGTTTGTACTAGATATTAGATGCAAATATGTTCCGTTGATTTCCGGACTGGTTAGCTTAGAGTTTAAGATTTAAGGTTGGCTAATTAGAGACATAATTGAACGAATGTGTGATAATGTTACTAAGCTGAAAACGAGATTTGATTGCGCGATCTTCAACCACAAACGATGATTTGCATGAAAAGCAATCTTATGAAACAGTATATATGCTCATTATGAAGCACTGCATTCTTTTGGATCCCCCGCGGCACAATGTCTCATTATAATTAAAAAATTATATTAAACTTAAACTGAAAGATATGTATGAAGAATTCTCTTTTTGTTGTTTTTTTATTAATCATATTATTGCTCGTAATTTTGTGATTTTTTTTTGATCCTGGAATCATCTATTATAGTGATAAGGATCAATGCTTTTCATCAATAATTTGTCATCGTAAAATAATTGATCAAAGTGAGAGAAAAAACTCTAGCGCATAGGAATCGCTAGAAAGACTGGTTTTCAAAGAAGAACAACAGAAATGTGTAAGTTTAGATTTTATTTTATATGGTTGAAATGTTTATGAAATCAAATTTTGGACTCTTGATCGGATCACCAGGTTGAGTATTTAACATAGCATATAGAATTTAATGCTAGCATTCTCAGACCGGAAGCGAACAAATCATCATTGCTGCCAAAACTCTATTAGACCAGTTCCATTTGGAAACTAACCTGTCCATTGAATTTCGTTTTGAACCGGTGTCTGAAACGAAAGTTAGGAGAGTGGATCAATTTTGAAGGTTCAGTTGAATGTTGGTACGAAAATGACAAAAATACCCAATGCTAGGACCAGTGGCGGCTCCTCAAAAGAGGCAAGGGAGGCAATCACTCCTCGGAAAAATGTGGGGAAAATAAGCCAAGTTATATTAACATTCATTAGAAAAAACAATATGAAAAAACTATAAAACTATATTTGACATCTCCTGTCGGTAGCAATTAAGTCTGTCGGGCTGGAGTACTGAGGTAATGAAGTGTGACGTTGGCAAATAGAAGAACATAATGAAAATATGAAAAATAACCTTAAATATCTAAAACGGTATATAGACTTGTAAGACATTTTTATCATGTCAGCACTTGAAGTTCGGATGCTGCAGAGAAACAAAAGCTGCTTTGAATAAAACCATCATCAAACAATATTCAATTCAAAAAATTAATACGATTTTGTGTTTAAATCAAATATCAATCCAAACATTTTCAATAATTTATCTAAAATCATCCAAAACAAATTGATAGAGTTGGTCGAGTGTAAGTTTAGGAGTAAAATCATAAAGTAAATAACTTTCGTGTTCTACCTGAGCCTACCGATGTATCTTGTGACCAACAGTATCCGTTATATTACCACTTGAATCACGTGGTGTAATCAGTGTTCCCACTTTAAAACTTTCCACCGTATCAAATTTCTTCAAAAAGTGTATCAAAATTTTTAAAAATGTATCGAAAATTCCCCAAAAGTGTATTTAGTCGAGATATTGAAACTATAAATAATAATATAAAAAAAACTTAGTTTGGAGCTACTATATATATTGAATAATATAGAGCCTAAAAAATATATCACAAATTGCTTCCGCTCTTAGTTTTCATCTGTATACTGCCATTAATATTACAGCCACATAAAATAAAATTATTACAAAATATGCGTTCTTTGTGAATGCGATAAAAATCTTCACGAAATTAATATGGAGCGCAGATTATTTTTAGGAAAAGACGCTGTTTTAAATTTCCAAAAAAATAATAATAATTTTTCGGCTTAAAAAGGAGCCATATAGCTATCAGAATACTGATGATTTGATGAATATGATGAATACAAGGATTTGTTTTGGACAAGTATGTCATACAGTGGCACCCAAACGTTGTTTGGTTTCTTGCTTCCCAAAATTCTTCTAATCTCTTTTCAACTCTAATCAGTTCTTTTTTAGTTTGCCACCCAAGTTTAATACAGAAAAATCTCGTTCTCAGGTAAACTATAAAGTACAGCTATTAAAGTCAACATGGAAGAAGACATTGATTCACCTAAATTGTTTTCAATCAAACTCGGTTTATCCCGAAACGCTTCATTTTCTCGTTATTATTTAAATAGCTTGAAAACTTCAAATCTTTAGAGTCATCACATATTAGATATATTACGTAGTTCAGAGTGTAAAGTAGATTGAAATTGGCAGTTATTACTGCCAGAGAGAGAAGATTTGGTTGGCACATGGCAGCAGAGTTAAGAAAAATTGAATTTATTTACTGAATGACAAAATGTATCATTTTGCCATAATTGAATGAGTTGCTGTATCATTGTATCAAAAATATAAGTATCAAATAAAAGTGTAACAAATTGATACAAATGTATCAAAAGTGGGAACCCTGGGTGTAATCGAAGATATCATCTGATTTTTTGACTTTCACTCACGCTCTTAACTAAAGGGTATAAAGGGTATTTTTTTTTGCAATTTATTGAGAGCTAAATTCTTGCTTCTAAAATCGAAATATGGAAAACGATTTTTTGCAGAAGTCGATGTGTTGAAAGCTTCCATTCCATCCCATTTGATGAAATTTCGATTCGAGATATTTTAGTTAAGAGCTTAAATATATTCGAGAATGTTTTCAGAATTAACACTAATAGGTAATTGTAATTTCGAATCGGATTTTATACTCGAATTTAATGGTTCTCTTCTACCAACGATTTTAATTGTACGCTAGAGTTGTTAGTCTATCAAGCTCTTTTCCATCACTCTTTCCATCTTTAGAATGTTTCGCATACAAAAATATCAGCCACTGGTTTTTGACGTGTGACAAGCAAAAATTTGTAAAAGTTCAAATAGAAGGTAAAACTTGAACAGAAGCTTCAAATTTACACAAAAAATTTACTCCTTGGTCCCAGTGGTAGTGTCTGAAGCTCTGTGCGGATTTTGCCGGTGTTACAGCTGCTCATATTGACAGTCTGGAAGAAGCTCATAGTAATAGTCACTTTTCAAAATATGTTCCCTTAACCTTTGGCTGAGATCCGGTGTTCTATATATGGTCGTTTATTTAATTGGCGAAAATATTGTTCTATACACCGACAAAAGTATCTAGAAAAGTGGTGATACAGTGCATGGTCTTTTAAGATTTCCTAATTTTAATGCAATTGATGGTGCTATAGCAGAAACTACAACATTCATGGAACACTTCCGATTAATTTGATAGCTACTGATTGAACTTTCGGATTAAAAAGTACCAAACAAAATACGATTATTGTATTGTATTCAAAACAATTCTTCACCAAATCGGAAAAGGAAATAAAGAAAGATGGATGGACATCATTTTCAAGCAAAACGTCTATATGTTGGTGCTTGCAGTGATAAATATTTACCATATTTACCACCACCATATTACCACCACCTGCAGTGTGAATTTTTTTTCATATTGATGGCTGCCTCGGGAGTTCTTCGGCGAAAACTTATTAAAAACCTATTAAAACCTATAATTTTGCTAAGTGTTTTTTCAAAATGGTACCACAGCAACAGGCCTACTATTATATTCATTAAACTTTTACTAAACCTGGTCTTACTTATGACCAATAAATTCTTTGAACTTCATTTTGATCTAATTATTCGGTCATCAATTCTCGTGACCACAAATTTAGAGTCCTCGAAAAATGGTTACTTAATTAAAGCGCTGCCGTTTTTCAGGATGGTGAATTTTAGAAATTCAAATTCGATTCTGTAGACAGAATATGAAATTTATCAATCGGGCTTTTGAAAGATTTCTGTTTACGTTCCTACCATAGCTTCAATGTTACCCGCACATTCATCAAAAATCACCTAAACCAATTTTTTACAAATATTATTGTGTCTCTTATCATTTCCAAAAGTTAAAAATATTTATAAGTTAGATACAACAAGACTACCTTAACCACCACTAAAAATATCTGCCGGTGCCAAAGACTTAAAAGTAACTATGTTTTAGTCATACCTAGACCTATTCGATACATTTGCCAATGTATCTTGAAAACTTCAGCTCAATCGGATGCCGCCATCAAATTTGATCAGTATAAATATACAATTTGCACGAAAATACAAAATCAAGAAATAATAGAGAACATTTCACTAATTTTCTCAGTAGAATTGAGAAATCAATAATGTTACGTTTTTTGAATATAGATTTTATCAGAAGAAGGAAAAGAGTCACATCAGATACACACCCTGTATCAATGAATTTATTCAATAATAAACAAATCATTTATGCATATCAGCTATAAATTAGAAGACGCTTAAGAACCTCATTTTTTGAATGCTTTTTATAAGACTATAATCCGCTTAGATTGAAATATTGAATCGTTTCGTTCGCATCATTTAGATTCCTTTTGAATGATAAATGTGAACATTCTGTTTGAATAATTTTATGAATTTGTTATGAATCTAAAAGTTTGATCTGTAATTCAAAGCAGTTACCACCCAAGTTTTAGTAATTTTTCATAGAGCAGAGAAAAAAAATGGTAAGAAAATCAATCAATACCGTTTCAATCCTTTAAATACTTATTTGTATAACATTCAGCACCATTTCCGTCAGATTGCATTATTTCGCAAAATTCAAGTTCAAAGTTGAATGCATCCTCCAACAAATATGCACCTAAACCATCCCACACCGTCCGTTAATCCTATCTCAAGTTCAAATTCAGGAAAACGCTATCAGGAAATCATTTCAAATCAAAAGCATTTCACCGGTATATGCATAAACAAGAGGCGAAAGAAGAAATATAAACATTTGTAATTCAAAAACCGTAAAGCAATAAGCATTCAGTGGCGTCATAAATTACACGAACACATAATTTGCATATTAATTGTGTTTTTCAAAGTAGCGACCAGTAGCAGATGCGAAATCCACAAAAGATGCCGATGATCGATAAGGTGAGAAGAAATTTTCCGCCACAGTTCGAAATTAACTGGATCATGGGCAGTGTGGTAATGAAATTAGTGTGTGAATTGACAAGACTCCGTTTCATTTTCCAAAAAAAAAAATAAGTGTTTGGATCGTGTAAGATCAAATGCAAGAATTTACAAGGTTCTTCCATCATTTGTTCGAAAAATACTCAACACTTTATTTGTGCCAGTTTACAGAATTATGAATAGGGTGCGTTGTTAATATTTGATTTTTTCATATTTTTGATGAGGTCGTGGGAAAGACTAATTGGAATCGTATTATGATGAGTATGATGATGAATTGAGATTTTTTTTTGTTGAAAATTTTCTCAGTTTTTTTGGCAATGAGCTTCACGCATCCATGCGTAGCCCTGAGTTATTGATACTCTTTTGAGAAACAACTCCATGACTGTTAAAATATTCGTGTCTTTGTACGCTGTACCAATTAAATTTCGAATCCGGAAATAAATGACGCGCAATATGTGTATCGATCCATCACGCGTCTGACCTTCAATTACGAAAAAAATATGCAAAAATCCCACCGTCATTTGTTTCAAATGCGCTGTTATTCGAATTATCGATACGCCGACTAAGATTAATTACGTTTCAACGTTTTTTTTTAAACGCGATTGCTATCACGAATCAAAAAGAGGTCATTTCTGCAGTTTTTTTCATTGACGCTATTAATATGATGCTGGCATGCTGGACCCAGATGTTTCGCGAATTGAATATGATTTTTGCATGAACAAGAACTAACGGAAAATTGAAATTTTGATTGATCATTTAGCAGGATTATTTGATCGATTAAATCTGTGAGCTGAGTAGTTTTCAAAAGTGGGTGTCAGGAAAGATACAGGTCAGAGATTCTTTTAAGGAGGTCAATATATGATTTATGATAAATGATGGCGTAAATTTATTCGTGATCGATTTGATATTTAAGCTGACTTGGGTCGAAGCTTCATTTTTGGTGCTTTGGCTGATCAGTGAAGCACAATTGTATTTACTGAGGCCTTAATGGAACCTATTAGCATAGTTTTCAACTACCTCTCAAACTAGAACACGATCGTCAGATGGGTTCCAATTCAGATGCAACATTTGTTTGTGAGAAAAATTCATTTCTACATTTTCGATTCGTGTGAAATTTTTCATTCAGCTCAAGTTTTTATGTTTCACAATTTATAACAACATCTTGGAGATTTTTCGAGAAGCAAACACAATGTTTAAAGCCCTCAAAATAAATTCCAAACATCAATGAATGAGTACTTCAATCGTCTTGTCCTCGTACTCAAAACGATGCAATTAAAACGATTAAAGCAATTGAAATTGCCGAAATTCGCTGAATGCATATGTGATTTGTGTAGAGATTACTCGAAATGAAGATATGTGAGCACGTCGGTATCGAGGTTTATAAATACAAGTGACAAGTACGTTAAACAGCCGCCGGCAAAATGTAAAGCAATTTTTATTTGTTTGTCGACTCTTCATTATGGTAATATCAACAATTCAGTTATTTCGATAAGAATATAATAATTTCAACAGTAAAATTTACCATGAAATTTAATGATTTTAAGAGTCAGTTATTTCAATCTCACAAAGTGCTGGTTTTAGCCATCGATTGACAACAAACAATTTGCTCAGACACTTATTTTTATCTTTAGATTTTTCAGAGAAAAAGAAGCGTGCCAAACGTATTATGTGCACATGCTGTAAGAAATTTCGCGATAATAGCGATGAAGTAACAGCGTGTAATGGTGGTTTTTCATTACAAAAAGATTTTTTCGTTATAAGTGGACAATCAGTGTTAATGGTTGAATTATGCGTTATCAAATAATCAGAAGAAAGAAAAAACTTACATTAAAGATGAAGAGAATGGATTTTTACTGCACTTCAGTTATCGTCTTCAGTTGGCAATGGTTTTTGCGATTCGCTTCCCTTGGCGTAATCAAAAATCTAGCGAATCCATTTTTCTCTTTAATTTGTAGGTCAGTTCGAATTCGAAATTGATTTTCTTTGTCAGGATATTTAAATTAATTAATCATTATTTTTCAAAAAATCAAATGGGATATTTTCATCACAATTCCATGCTAATTTTTTCATCAGCTTACAATTTTCAAGAACAATAAAAAAAAACTCTAGCGCATAAGAACCGCTGGAAAAATTGATTTTTCGACGAAAAAAATAGGATTTGCATAGATTTTGAATACATGTTCTATCAAACGTTTTCTTTATTACAACTGAGCTGTATTGGAAATCATTCCACTTTTATTCCATGACTACATCAGATCCAATAGGTTAGATAGATTTTCAAAGCAACTACTTGGAAGAGTTTCAAAATTTAGGAAAGTAAAATACTTGTCACTTACATATTTGCATAATAGGATGCTTACCATTTAAAAATTTAAAAACTAATATATAAACAAATAAACACCAGTACTCCACGAAGGAATTTTCAAAGAGCTCGAATATAAGATTATATTACCAAAATTTGCACGGTTTGAGGAACAAAACTATTGAGCTCAGCCTTTCCGCTTTTTTTTTCTGCCGTTGCAGAAGGAAGAATAAAATGCTGATAATTGGATGCAATGCCAACGCTCATTACACAGCATGGCGGAGTAACGAGTCAAAGCTAGAGGTGAGGCACTCTTAGACTTTCTCCTTGACAGTAATTTGGCTATAGCGAATAGCGGCAAGACGCCAACATTCCTAACAGCTAACAGACAAAGGGCTCTAGAGCTCATGTTAGTGTTAAACAGTGTAGTGCATTTAGTGAATAAGTGGAATGTCCTAAAACGAGCTTTGCTCTCTGATCACATACATATAAACTTCGGGCTAGGAAAAGATATCGTAAAAGGAGTAAAGTGAAGGTAGCCAAAGTGTACGGACTGAGAACGCTATCAAAATGGCCTTTGACGCTTTATGGGCTACACTCGACTTTCACTAAGAAGACGGAATTGGAGGACACTGTGGACAAAGTAACCAGAATAATCCTGTAACTATACCACGATAACTGCCCTGAGAAAATAAATGCTTCCGAAACGAAAGTACCCTGGTGAAACAAGGATTTAGAAAAACTCAGAAGAGCCACAAGAACGGAATTCAACCGAGCTGAAACTACATCAAACTGGGGGGCTTATAAGAAGACACTCTCAGAATACAACAAGGAGCTCAGGAAATCCAAAAGAGAGGATTGGAGCGCCTTCTGCAAAAGTCTCAATAGCATTCCAGAGACTGCCACGATGCAGGAAGCTCTGTCTAAAGGCTAACAAGGGTATATAGAGCGATGACAACCAACTTTGGAGACACACTGGAAGTGCTGCTTAGAACACACTTTCCAGGGTACAAAGAAAGTAGCAGCAGTGAGGCTGAGAAAGAAGGGGAAGGCCTGGATCGGACACTTCACTCACCTTTAATTAGGCAGATTATCACGTATGAAAAGGTTGAATGGGCAATAAGCTCCTAAACCCTTTAAATCACCAGGACTAGCTGAAAACCACCCAGCTCTGCTACAAAGAGCCAAAGGGAAACTAAAAATCACTCTGGTACACATATTTCTTTAACTGAGCTATATTCCAAAAACTTGAAGACTGGCGTGGGTTGTGTTCATCGTTAAGGGTGGTAGTAAACCGACCGACCTGCCAAAATTATACAGGCCAACTATCCTCACATTTTTCATATTAAAAACCATGAAGAAACTGGTTGACCTATACATCCGGAATGAACTTTTGGTAAAGATGCCGTTTCGAAAATTTCAATTTGCCTACCAAAAGGGCAAATCAACTATATCAGCTACACATAAGCTGGTAAAAATGATAGAAAAGGCATTGGATGGCAAGGAAATCTCACTATTCGCCTTCATGGACATAGAAGGAGCCTTTGACAATGCAAGACATGACTCGCTGTACCACGCTCTCCAAAGTAAGGAAGCCTCTCAAGAAGTAGTGAAGTGGGCGAGTAAAATAAAAAGGTACCGAGGTGTGTTTGCAGATATAATAAGGAGGGAGACGATAATAAGGGTGGAAACTAGGAGGGGATGTCGACAGAGAGAGGTTTTATCCCTCCTGCTATAGTCCCTACTAGCTGTTGACCATCTCGTAACCCTCAACAGTAAGGGATTAACTGCTCTCGGCTACGCGGATGACATCACCGTAGTAATAACAGGCCCACACATGAATGCCTTGAGATACAGAATGGAAAAAGCCTGAAATGAATCAAACTGATAATTGATAATTCTCTAATAAACTGACAATTCTCTAATGTTATACTCTCGTGAGGTCTAGGCGTATATTTTGTTGTTTATCTTCTTTTTTTCTTTTTTATTGTTTTTTTTTATTTCTACTTTTCAATGTTTTGTTTACCTTTAGTTCTAGTATTTGCCGTTGAGTTCAACACTCAAGGTATCAGTTAAAGTTTATACTCATACAAAAACTCAGCCAAGATCTTTGGCAATTTTTCCTACAAAATTTTTCTGAGAATTTATGAAATAAATGTTGTAGCAAGTGTGTGTGTATTTGCGCAATATTTAAGTTATGTTGTTCGCATGCATGGGATATGAAATGAAAGATAATTATTTAAAGGCAATTATTTTCGGTGAAAATGTATGAAACAAAAGAGTTAGGATAGTAACCCGTTTTTATATTGCATTATTTTCATTCCTTAAACTTACGCTTAGTATATTATTTCATAATTTCACACTTCATTACTATCTACACATATAGGCTGCTTTGCTATTTCCGAGGTGCTGCGATATCCGATCTAATAAGTCTGTAACAATCGTCAAACCCATACTCATCGTGGCCTATCGATTCATTTTGCTTTTCCTTCTTTGTACGAGCAACCACACTCTTTCCGTTCGCTCTAATCCGATAATAAGGAAGTAGAGCGAATGAAATCGAACACGCTCGCAGACACTGTCTCTGTTTATTATGATTCGAACAAAAGTGAAATCAAGAAAAACTAGGTTCCATCATCGAGTTCCGCTAATTGCTGGTATTTGTGTTGTCGTGCAAAATTCATCCAATTGTTTATGCAATAGTTCTTTGGCTGCATCTTTATCGGATTGCTGGCAATTTGTTTTGTTTTGTTTTCTCTTGTCTTTTACACTATTTGATACTGCCGGCTTTTTTTGGTTCATAAAGTCACAATAACTGTGCTCATTGAAAATGACACCTTTTGTAAGGTCCTTGCTTTCACTGTTACTGGGACGTTGTACGCAAAAGATTTAGCTTATGAGTAGATTGTTTGTGTTATTATGTGGTTTTAATGGCTAGCATGATTTCTTTATTATATTGCGTAGTTGGACAATGCAGTGAAATGTATAAATCACATCATCGTTGTTATGAAATATTTTAAAAAAGGTCATTCACTCTTCCACAGATTTGTATCAATATATTTTTTTTTTTTGGAAAAAGTGGGGCCACACTAATATTATTAACGAATAATCGAACAGAATATATTTGAACGGAATCAGAGTGCGGGAAGGCTAATATTGGTAGTTATAGTATGTTTTCGGTGTGGATGAATTTGATTTTGAGATTTGTAATTTGCGATTTGTGACACAACATAATTTTCGTGAAACTAAGCAACAATTCATGCATATTTTATTTTAATCTTAGAACTATATTGAATTATATAACTATATTGAATATTAAAAAACTGTATAATTGTTTTTGTAGGATGATTAAAATTGAAATTTTTTTAACTAAGTGGTTTCGAAAGTATGCACTGATTCTCATCAGACATCAGCTCATAGTGCATACTTGACGGACGTGACCACTTGCAGTGGGATATCATTGATTTTTTTATTTACGTTAGTTGTGATAAATGTTAGCATCCTTGACTTATATCCAACGATATCATTTACTCATAAAAGTTACTAATTTGTAATCACGGTTCCCTACTTATCTAGAAATCAGCATAGACAGCGTATATGGTCTCTAAAGCTTATCAAAGCAGAGGATAATTGATACGATCATAAATTGACACGATCGTTTTGCGGAATAAACTTCCGAAATATCAAAAAGTTTAGACATAAAAACTTTTAAACAACGCTGCTACATACATGTAGCCAAGAATACTGTAAAATCGTTTGGACCAAATCAACCTTATGAAAATTGGCTAAGGTTGCAATGCCCGAAATACTTTGTTGTTACAGAAATAACCTCAACATCAAATGAAAGATACCTAATTCACCTGACTACTTCGCTTTCATCATGGGACCTATTTTTATTTGACCTCATTCGGTGCCATAATTGACACAAAGAAAACTAATGGACTCTAATGTTGACTGTGTGTAGTAGGTGGATTGAAAATCGATTCGATAATAAAATCAAACTAAAACCGCTCATTGGCCGTAATCGGAAGTAAAAATATCAGTATGCGAGCTAATGGCCAGCTAATTTGCATAGTATCACAAAGTGTTTGCCTTTCTAGTTGGTAATGTATTTCAGCTGAAAATGTATAGCAACGGGAAATTCAATGTTACTATGCTCTAATTTTAATCGCCGTGAAAGATGAATTTGTAAAAGTGCAATTTCTCATTATGAGGCTATATACTAAGATGGGACTATTTAAAATATCATTAAAATAAAAAAAATCCTAACATGAAGAATATAAGAAAGTAGCCTTTGCTCATGGTTTTTCTAGTAGAACGCAATATCTAGTTTGTATTTAGTACTCAAATGTTCATAATTTATCTTCGATTGGTTAATACTAAGAAACCTAAAAGGATTTTTGCAATAGTTTCAACTTTTTATGTGATAATTGTGTAAGTTTTTGAATTCTGAGGCAGTATGTGCATGATTGTCATCTGTTTATATAAGGAAATCAGATTCCAAAAGAAATATTGCAAAAATTGCATTGCAAACAACGATAATTTTGCTTTAATACTATTATGAACTGTACATTTTTATATCAGCACGTGATTAGTGATTTCAGTAAAATAATCTCAGTTTACTCGCCAAATAATAAATGATGCAAATAATAAATAGTCTTCTCACAGCAGAAAAGGTTTATGAAAATATACATATGAGCTTCGAGTGTATTCGTTAATAAATAGGTTGGAATTTAGCTACTGGGATAGATATGGGCATGACCGTATTGTGACTCAGTATAATCGGTTGATGATCTCTTCAACTGCAAACCAAGCAAGAGACATGACCATTGGATAATTTTCTTTAGTGTGCGTGTGTGCGGTTTCAAACAGCTTTATTTTCCCTTATTATTTAGGCAGTGCAAATGCCCAACGATGATTCCAAGTCAATTAAAATTTGTATTTATTCAGCTGAGTGACCACTTAATATTTTGCAGTGTCAACCGTCCTAATTCATTAAGATTGTCTCGAATTCATAAATTTTTCATCAATAAAATATCATAAATTCATTGTACATTACACATCCCCAATAGATAAAAAGAAAGGGAATAAACACATGAAACCGTCACTTCCGTCCACCTTTTAATTTAAGGCATCCCTTAAGGTTTTCTGATTTTTGTTTATAGATTTGCATATTTTGATGACAACACAAAATATACTTTTGAAGATTTGGTTTGAAATACATATTTAAAACTAGCCTTAGCCGTCTGGTTTCTTTGCTCAAGTATGTAAGTCATCGTATTGCAACCATCAAAGCAGTCTCGATTGTGCAGCGTTCTGTCTTTGGGCATGTTGTACATTTGAGTATCTATGGTGTAGGCGTGAGTCCAGGAAATAATTTGGTGTAGAGTAAGTAATTTTATCTGCGCTCATGATTGGAAAGCGTTTCGTATAACAAATATATATTCCAGCTGATCAATGCAAATCGAAGCTTCCAGAATGATGAAGCCGGTAAGCCAGGCTCACTGGGAGCATAGAGGGTTGCGGGGGCATATTACCACGTTTCCAGTCATTATCTAGCTTCGCAGTGGAGTACAATTGAAAGTCGGCTCGTAAATATGTCACAGCTAAAAAAAATATCAGCATGGTTCGAATGCCATTTTTACTAATGTTCGAAGAACAAATCATCGACTCTCCTGAAAAAATGTCACTTCTTGAGAAAAAGCCACTCATATATAAACCTTATGCTTTGTCTACATAGTCAGAGTAAAAAATTTGAAATTTCACAACGGGCACGCCTGGTAACCCTTTCTCAATTTACCTATATTTCTAGCATCAAAAACTTCTGTTCACGGAAACTCACGATCCGATAGTTTTTGAAATTTACAGAATGTATTGGTCTTAAATAAGACCAGGTTTGAGAGCAGTGATTTTGAAATGCGGGCAATATTGTGCCAGTGGTGCCATTTTGAAAAATGACTAAGAAAAATAACTGCTTTTGGCCCTATAAATTCTGATTCAGTCATTGAATTTTAAAAAAATACACACAGTAGCTGAACCTTACTTTAAACCACGTTTGGTACAAATTTGGTTGAAAAATTCTGGTGTCTTAAATTTTGAAAATTCCTGCAGAAAAATAAAGCTCTTTGCCATTTAGCTTCCAGTACAGTCATTGAATCATAACGAAATTCAAATGACAAATTAAACGTATTGTAGGCAATAGTAAATAGAAATTTAATTTCAAAATAATGAAAGGGCTGCCAGCTATGGTTGTTTTTGTATTTTTTTTGGCATTCCTTTAGTAAGCGATTTTAGCATAAAATTTTAAAATCGTAGTGATCTTACAGTGAAAATAAACACCAAATATTAAAATCTAAAAAATTTGAAAACCTTTGCGAATGGTAACCCTAAATTTCTTTGCATCCCTACAACTTCCAATGCAGTCATCGGATCAATACGAAATTTGCAGAGCAAGTTGACTTCAACGTAAGGCAGATGCGACATATTTTTTGCTTCGGTGCTAGCAAAGGGCTGTCAGCGCTAGGCCTTTTTGTTATTTTCATTCCAATAAATGCTTGCATTAAATATTTTAATCGCAAATATTTGCAATGAAAATAAGTAATCAATGTTTAAATTTTTTCACATTTTTACGGATGACAGCCCCAAACACTTTTCTATCGCTGTAACCGAAATTAATGTAAGCTTAGATTCTATTACTACTTAGGGTGTATTAGTTTAAAGTAGGAAAAGTAAGTAGTGGTAGAATATACACTCAAAATCTGCACAAATTCTCTACTGTTCTTCGAACATTAGTGTTTCTAGCGGTTCTGATGCGCTAGGGTTTTTTTCCTCTTTGATTTCCCCTAATTTTTTAACCTAAAAATATTCAGAGCAATCAAATCAGTCAATAACTAATTCCATTTGCAGGATGACTTGTGTGTACTTTGCAGCTAATTGGTGCTGCACCAATTTTATTTCTCTAAATACTGCGAAGTGTTTCCAGACATTTTTTCCTAAGTTTTGAAACACTTCGTTAAATATCTCCTCTAAAAAATTGTATTCTACTTTTATTTCATTCGTTATCCTTTATGATTATTTCAAGAATTTGGCATTGATATTTTGCTGATGTTTTTGAGTCTGTAAAACGCAGTTTTATTCGCTAGTTATTCTTTAAATACAAAATAATCACCCCTATCTACCCTGGTAATCTCTTCTATAGTATGACGAAGAAAGTTCCTGGACGAATGCCTTCTTTTGAATATGTATAATCAGTTCTCCGTTCATAATTAGGGACGGATGGTTAGATGTCCATACAGTTTTAACCGTTTAGATTAATTTACAGTTAATTTTGTTCGCTCAGCTAACACCAAAACAACATAAAAACTAAATATTGACCCTCTTACATCCACGTTACATCTCTTAAAAATTATTCAAAAGGTAGTACGTTATCTTTCATCACAAGCTATAAAATACTTAATTTTTTTCCAATTTTCCTTCAATATTTTTTTCATCCTTATAATTTTATAATTTGTATTTTGTATGCTTTCTTCTTTTTCGTTTCGTTGTTTTTAACTGGATGTTAGTGTACTGATCAAGCCATTAAATCAATAGCCAAAGATGAACTCAATTATGATCAAACAAGAATAATGTTAATGTGGCAGATCAACAAAACATGAAGGTCTCACCACAAGTTAAATTATATTTTTTCAAGTTAAATTATATTTTTCAAGTTAAATTATAACTTCCAATCAAATTTTGCAAAAAAATTGAGTAAGACTCACATGAACATGCACAAATGTGTTCGAAACAATCAGCCTCGAACGCATTAGAAGCATCTCAACAAGTTCCCTCGCATCACAGCCGGCTCAATTTACACCGCCATGTTTAATTATAATACTATTAACACTGACATTATACTCCTGGCTACTATCCGTTATTACAATCAATTACTCAGTAAAAAACTTAATATTCAGGTGTTAAATCTGTTATGCTGAGTGATACATCGAAAGAACTTAATATCCTTTTTTATCTATCAAAAAAACATAGCAATAAATACTGGCAGCGTAACGAAGACTTTGAAGCTAAAATAACTGATTACTAAAAGCTATATCTAAACACATATCTATATTACTAAATAATTATAGCTTTCTTATATCCGAAGTATTGTTTTTATAGCTATATTTTGGTGAAAAAAAGATAGATATTTTTCTAGTAATTCAAGTTTGTCGATTAGGAGCATTGATCAAGTTTGTGATGGACAAGAAAGATCAAGAGGAAGAGATGCAGACAGCTACTGAAGAGCAAAACAAATGTTCGGTGGAGATTGATGTTGATTTTCAGCGTAATAAAGCTGATAGCTGAGTTAAGCTGTAAATCAAACTTTAAAAACTCTGACGTTTCGATTCAACTAATATTCACTTTTTTACTATCATAGTTTCCAATTTATTGCTTAATGCATAGCTACACATATTTCAACAGAACATCCCCCAAATTTTGCGTAGGTGGTTTGATATTTACCATCAACTTTACATCGACAACTTTCGGTAACCAGACCTTTCAGTCCACCCACACTCGCTCTATAAATTCTCGAATTTCGATATTTCATCAATGTCCATCCATCTGCGGTGCTTCATATGTGCTAATTTCCATACCGGCTGGGCTGCGGCCACATGGTAGTGTTCGACAACAGCAACCTTGCCGCCCGTGCGTTGGCTAATTAAATTGAAAATTACGATGGAAACGCGAAATAATCGTATTTCATTCGAATATGGGTTTTATTTGAATTCTATAATTGCAGCAATTGTATGGCTGTGAAATGAAGTGGCTGTCGATGATGGGCAGGAACAGCACGAGAAGCGAAAGTTATGAAGATGAAACGATGGATAATTGATCTTTTAATGGAATTGCAGTAAGATAGCTGCTGTTTATTTTCAATGCCACCACTGGTCGCAACGATTGATTTGTGTCGGAAGAGTAAGGCATACTTGTTCTTGATGAGAGGTTAGATGATGTAATGATAGTTATTTTGTAATTGACCGATGATAGCTACTGACTTTGAGGAAGATTTTAGGTGGAAGGGATATTGCTTTATTTATTAAATTTATGTTTCTTTATATACTCCATCGATTAAAAAATATATTAAAAAAATAATATAATTATGGACAAATGAAAGTGATTTAATTTAAATACAATTTATTCTAATCTCTTTGGATTGCTCTATCCTGACCTTGACACGTTTCTTGCTTTGTTGGGTGCATACATGTTCGGAGTCATCAGGTCTTCATTTGAGACTTTTTTGACAGACAAGTTTTCTTGGTATTTTTGTTAAGAAAAATGAAAAAAATATATTTTTTTTCACAAAAAATATGTTGAAATGTAAACAAACATTTTTCATCATATTAAAACTTCATGTGTTAACAGAAAGCTCAAAATTTTAACACCAAATCTATTAAATTTTCTGAAACGAAACGGTGTTTGCATAAAGGAACATAACATCTTTCACAAAGTGTTTTTTAACGTGCTTCTTTGTGAATATTTTACACTACGTATCTGAGCCTACCCTTCAAATGGTAAATATAGTTTTTTTAGTTCGCGTGTTTCAAAATAAGCCGTCTATTTTTTGTTCCAAAATAAGTCAATGTATGGTTGTTTTCTGCCATCATCTATCAAATTTGCTGGTAGCACAACAATAAAATCAATACGCAGTGTTTTGTGCAGTAATTCATAACAAATTATACATGAGTTGACAACCGTCATCATTAAAAGTTAATGAGCTACTTTTCACTCCTTTAACATCACTTTCCATCAACTTCATCGAGACCACATATTTAATCACTTCTGTCATTTTCACTCATGCCCTGCACTGCACTGAAAATTTTTTAAATCGGACGTAGTCTTGTATAATAAAACGCAGCATTTACGACCGCACACGCTCTGTACTTAGTTTCCGGAACTATGAAATATAGATAAAATTCCCATATGTCAATTCTCATGTACATAGTTTCAACTACCATGTAACATAGCCCCACCTACTGTGAACATAATCACGGCACATATCATAAAAGTAGATTAGTTACCAATAGCTTTATAATGAGCTCGCTTATTTTGGCGAACACAGCGTCAGATTTTCCAGAATTTTGGTCATGGGTTTGAGTCCGGTTTTAAGCATTATTTATTTGACATAATTTTAAAATTAAGAAATAAAATGCTTGTAATGAAGACATACAATTGTTGAAATACCGAAATTGTCTACAACGGAGACAATATCGTTCTTTTGTTGCTTTTTTTATCAGGGCTATAATGCATCGCTTTACAGGCTGCAATACATAGCATCTACTCCTATGAATTTTTTGCCACGGATAATGGTATTAAGGGGTATGTTTTATCAC
Organism: Nemotelus nigrinus; assembly: GCA_947369275.1. Classification (NCBI taxonomy): domain Eukaryota; kingdom Metazoa; phylum Arthropoda; class Insecta; order Diptera; family Stratiomyidae; genus Nemotelus; species Nemotelus nigrinus. Next base: position 23,606,035 of record OX376372.1, on the reverse strand, counting down.
AACCTGCAAATCAGCAATGTTTAAAGCGCCTGAAGAATAAAAGTTATGGTCTCTGGTGCTATACTTTTTCTTAGTGTGATGCCACAATGTTTTTCGCTCCAAGTTAGGAAGCCAAATTATTGGCAGAACGCTGTAAGGAAAAAATATCAAAGAGATCATAAATAGCCCAAAATAGGACGATCTGTAGAGCCAATGCATATATAAAGCCAAGAAAAAACTCCAAATAAACTGACCGAATAAAGAAGGAACATTTTGAAAATCTATGTAACAAGGCCAATTCTGAACCATGAGATGGAGCGTAAAAAGCAATAATGTCCATAATTAAGGCAAAGAGTTCTCTTCAAATCATGTATCCAATTCCCGCAACATCAAAATAAAAGCCTGCCGTTCATATAAGTTTGTCCTGAAAACGTGACAGCATCAATGGAAAGTCAGTGAAATGAAGAAAACTTTCTTCTCAAACAAGTGGAGCCGTATTTAACCGCCACTATACTCGATAGCGGATTGTCATATTACAGAGCACTTATAATCTTTCAACACATCAGAGGAAGAATCTTATGCTACGATTTGGACAAAGGATCAAAACTGCACCTAGTAACGATGGGTATGCCACCAGGACCCGTCCATGGTTTCAAGCTATGGAGCACATTGCACGATGAGATACTAAGTTTTTTTTCTCCCTAGTGTTGATGGCCAAAAAAATTCTGTCTACCAGATCCCCGGGTGACGCAGTAGACCGCAGGTTATATGAGGATTGTCTCACTTAAAAAGGTAATCTACAAACCCACGAAGAAACTATCGGTACCCACGGACTTCAAAAATTACCCAAGCTCGTAGGTAGGTAAGACAAACCTCGTCCCATTTTATGCGCAGTACTTTCTCAACATAAATTTTGATGGCGCACCGGTTCTCTTTGTTTCACAGCATTGCGTCAACGATCTTCTCAGTCGTGACCAGGATTTGACTTGGATTCAATGTTGCGCTACGAACTTGTCAAGCAATTACACACAAAGAATGTGCGCTAAGCATAATCGAAGACAGTTGCACGATACTGACCGTACCGCGCTACCACCTTACTGATTCTGCAGTATTTCCTGATGTAACTATGTCCCGCCAAGAACTGACATAGTTCTTTTCTTCATGGCTATGACTAGCTCAAGGCTTAATAAGACCAATTAGCTTAGCCGTCCAGCATCCTTTACTACTTTTACTCCAATGTTGTTGCCAAAATAAGAGGTTTGTGGCAGATCTGTCTGGCTCTGAGTGAGAGAGGTACCTTTTTCGCGTTCTCGCAGGGATTACTCACCATACCAAACTACTACGGTTGATACGCAGGGCACCACTGCACTGGACACTCAAACTTCTTAGTTCAGAGCGCAATTCCTCGAATTTCTGGGTAGAATAGGTCGTTACCATCAGAAGCTCACTGGGTTACTCAAGGTTAGCCATCAGTCTACTGAGCGAAGTGGCGACTACTAGAACCGTAACACATACCCTGCAGATGTGATCTCAACAGGTCAGCTTCGTGTCCAGGATCACTCCCAGATACCTGACCGACTTACTGGTCTTAACCATAGGTATGACAGCTGGTATCTTCCACTTCGTTAGTATGACAATCTCTTTTTGCGATTGCCTGTGGAGACCGTGCTCGGTCATAAGAGTAGAACGATCGGTATGCTGCGATGACATGTCTTCTTTGCTCTTGCTACTGCTCCAAAAACCTCTAAGATGACATTGATCGTTCAATGCCCTTTCCGAAAGCCGTGCTAAAGATCGCTAGGTATTCTGACTGCAAACAGCAGCCACGTCTTGAGCTTAAACTAGCTTCTAAAGCGATGTGATGGACTTCAAGGACCCACGGAGAAACTAGCTATGACCTGACGTAACTCTCAAGTGGAGATGGCAGGACCCGTAAGTATCTGTATTGTTTTGGATATAATAGCTTACAGAACTATTCAGCATGTGAAAATGCTGAACACAATGTTCGGCTGCACGCTTTTCAAGCCATACAGAAGAAGCCTTGATATGACACTAGGCAGAAGAATATCAGCAGAAAATATAGTAGTAATCACAAACTCCGTTGAATGCCATTCAAAACAGCGCTTGAATATATACGTCGAAAACTGCTGCAAGGCGGAATGATACAGGAAGAAGCATGACACTTGAAATGCAGCTAAAGGCTGATTCACTCCAGCAAAGTAATATTTTGTGAAGAAAACCGCGGGGAGTATTGAAGAAAGAGAAGGTGGCTCTACTCATTATCCTTATTATCATTATCATATGACATGCTTCTACTAATGATGTCATTAAGCTGAACTTCAGCTGTAAGGTTACTCAGTTTATCAGTGATTGCAGTGTTCATAGCTGGCCGGTAAATGTTTCGAGCACCAGCCTCCTTCTTGCCCTATGTCTTGATTTTGACCAACGTGCGTAAAGCTTTTTGGTCATCTGATGGTAGGTTTTTGCGCTCGGTAGACTGTCCTAACAAGATAACGGTGCAAGCCAATATTGGATTGCCGATATGTTCATACATACAATGGTATCTCAGCACATGTTTTAATTGGATAAGAGTGATCCCGTTTGGAGATACCAAACTGAGACTGAGATTTTTTCATAAAATTAACGAAATCTTAAAAAGTTTTCATTCCTCAGCATATCGAGCAAATGACAAATCATTGTATGGGTAGGGCAAATAAACTGTAAGTTTTTACCACATAAAATAAGCTTGACTTGCAATATCTTAAAATTCATGTGGATTTTCTGTACGAAAAATAAAGGAGGAGTCCAAAAATTTCTTGAAAAAAAGCTCGTTTACGAATCAGCAATGTAGTTGAATTCAAGGATAATTTCAATAAAGTGAAATAATACCATGTAAGCTTTGAACTTTGGTTTTGTTAACATATTATATATATATATATATATATATATATATATATATATATATATATATATATATATATATATATATATATATATATATATATATATATATATATATATATATATATATATATATAGTCTTAATAATTTTACTTTTAGAAGTATTAAATAGTAATCAGCTAAATCGCTTTTTGTCTACAATAACAAAGCTTTCTAAGCGGAGGATATTTGATGCGGTAATATGGAATCTCGCGGATAAAATCTTTAAAAGCTTTATCAAATAGTATGTTTTTGATTGACGATAAAAAAATGATTTTGAACTAAGTGGCTTACAGCTAAAAAAAAGTCAGTAATCTCCCACCTTGCAAGTGGTCACAACAGTCAGGTAAGCAATATGAGCTTTCGAAGCCACATAGTTAAAATTCAAGTTTTGATCGTCTTGCTATCAAAACAATTATACTTTTACTTTTTTCCACTAAGGAGAAACAGAATGAAATTTCTAGAAAAAAACATTAATGATTCCTTTGTAATTTTTGACATGAAATCGGTAAAACAAAGGAAGTCTGCCCAATAAGATTCTCAACTTCTTTTTATTTATTATTTACACTATAGATGCTTCCGAATTTAAATTCAATTATTGTCAAAGCTACATAATCTACCATACCCCGTTCCGTTATTTTTGAAAAATATATGATACAAATATTACAACAAAACTAATATGAAACCTTAACATACATCACTTTTCATTTTACAGTCCATTGACATTTCAAAAATCAATACAATATTACTAGTAGCCTGAATCTGATTCGTAAACATCTCAAAAACTTCTTAACTGAATCTTAAAGCTTCCACAAAACAGCTTCCATTACAATCAGATTCATTACCTTATCAAATGCGTACAAATCAATTTCAATATTCCACCTAACACACCAACAATATCGTAGTTACCACAATGTTTAAAGCGAATGTTAAACATGGGCATGAATTTCATATCTGAAATGGTTAATGGCAGTTTATACGTTGATGTTTCTTGGCTGAATACGACATTTTACTGATTTGCCGGCTTAAAAATATGCATAACCACATTTAATCGATAACGGAATGCCAGACTGCTCAGTAGCAGCTATAAAACTGATAAAAGAATTTATGTTATTTGTACATTGTGTGTAGGTGAATATAGCGTAAAAGTTCATGCTCATTTAGATGCAGAAGAGTTTTTATTAACATTTGTAGTGCAATACACTTTTTTGTTGAAAGATTTGTGTTCATTTTTTGCTTAAGAGTTAATGCAACACATGATTTCATACAATAAGTGCAACAAACAATAAGTGCGCTGCTTATGTTGAAACCGTAATCTAATTTCAACTGATCAACTGATTTTGAGAATGTCGCACTAGGTCAACTGATTTTAACAATGTCATGAAAATAGATGTATCTACATGCAATTCAAGTGTGTTTTGATATGCCTAAAATCATTCCATTTCATGCATTAAATCTCAGTTGCTAGTCAACTGAGAAGATTGATATCAGAAATGCGCATCCACTATGCTTATATTTGAAAACTATTCAAAAGTCCTTTTTATCATGCATCTAATTTTATATACATATTATTTTGAACATATTTGAATACCAAACGACTCATAAATTTACTCTCCCCTACATCACCGCCATCCACTCACTGCAAAACCAACATATTTCTGCACTAAACTAACCGTTAAAGGTCGAAAAACTTTTCTTTTATGTATTTCGTTTACAGCAATAAACAAATCTTTTACGTACGGAATTTCATCGTGCCGACTAACTATATACTATATACATAGAATGTATGCCGTTGAATGCATTAATTTCAGCGGATATTTCACATTTCGGGGTCACGAATGCAATAACAGCTCTGTGACACACTGCACTACCATCCACTGTTCCAATAGCTCTACACTGCACTCATGTAAAGTCGTGCATATTGCGCTGATCGGTGTTTCCGATTAGTAAACGAGTTTCGTTTCGAATAGTCTTTCTTTTTTGCATCTTGGCAATTTCAATGGTTTTTCAAGTGGTAAAGAAAACGGAAGCAGTATTCTTATAAAAATAAATTGCTTTGCTATACATAAGTTTTTGGACTTATGTAGGCATTAAGTATTTGGCAATTCCAAAGTATGCTTTTAAAATTTACAATTGCAAAAAAAAAGTCGTACCGTAGGATGTGCTCAAGTGTGTGTTGAAAGAAAAAACGTGAATAAATTAAATTTTCAATATTAATGACATAGCCTAGACTTATCTTTTTCCACAACGGATTAATTTCATATTCATAGCGGATGCCCAGGTTACATTTGCTTTGCTACTATGAAAATTTAACGGCCTTTGTTTTGTATCTTTTTAACTTCATTCAAATAATTTTAATCAAAATCAAATTCCCACAGTTTTTACGATAAGCGGAGTCGGCTAGTAGAATGAAGCTTAATTTTGTAAATAATCCCGATTTATGCTGTGTTGTGTTTGATTGAGCACAACGTTTCACATGCTCTGTTTTGTTTGTATTTCATTAATAAGCGATAGATGGTGCTTAGAGATTTTATCATCTCACGTTAAATAAGAGGATGGGTGAATGGTATTTTTACTGAAAGCATGGATTGCAGAAAAATCAGCATGCAGAGAGAACACGCATTAGAAGGAATGGACATGTTTTAAATGTTGCCAAAAGATACATCGTGGGAACTAAAATTTTAGTTAGTTTTATTGTTTTTTGTTTTTTGCGGGATGATTAAAATTGAAAATTTTTTTATTTACATTGAAAATTTTTATTTGACAAAACCACTTTGTCAAATAAAAATTTTCAATGTAAATAAAAAAAATTTCAATTTTAATCATCCCGCAAAAACAATTCCAATGTCATTTTACAGCTTATTAGCGAACCTCTCTTCTTATCTCCATGGCTCTGAATTACACATTGACTGTTATACATTTGCGACGATGATGCACGGTAAGAAGTGTTGGCTTTGCGCTTTCCTTTGAAGAGCACTAATGATCGCAAAAAGTGTTTTTCTTTTCATTGAAAGCATTAGTGAGAATGGACAGAAATAAGTATAACGGGTTCACCAAGGAGTGCATCATACGTGACTTTAAAAAGAGTTTTACTGAAAAAGCCTTATGTGAGAAGATAACATGGACAAATTTGCGATTTCAAGACTTTCAAAAAAAGTTAAAAGTGGTTGGTAGTGTGAATACTGTCCTTAAAGGTTGACGCCCGAAAGAAACAGCACGAGAAGATGTCTTCATTATAAGAAAAAGAAAAATAAATCCATTTGTATCATCAGACGAAATGGAACTATCGAAGAAAAACTTTCTACCTTTGATATTAATGCCTCCCTGCAAGACCAATTCAGAAAGTGAGAATTAAATCCGCAAAAACAAATGGACACAACAGCAGTGAAAAACAAGTTTATTCTCAGATGAATCAAAAGTTAATTTGATACAGTCTGATGAAATAAATAAATAAATAGTTGTCAGACGTCTTACCTTAATAATGCTTCTTCTTAAATATTTTAGTCATTTTTTAAAACACGCAGGAGACACTGTAATGGTGTGCGGATGTTTTTCCTGGGAATGACCCGGACCAATTGTGAAAATCAAAAGCAACATACATTGGTTACAGTACAAAGAAATCCTGGAAAGTTGCATGTTACCTTACGCAGAAAAGAAAAGCTACTCTGATGGAGGTTTCACCAGGATCGCGATCCAAAATATAGTTCATAATTTAAACCTAATAGAAAATCTGTGGCATATAGTCAAGGGGCGGTTTGAGGCAGAGATTCTCCAACCACAGGCATTTGTTTGACGCAATACAATCATAGTGGTCACAGATTTTTTTAAAAAACCATTGAGAATTTTATTTTGTATATGCCATAAAAGCATCAATCCATAATCAAACCAAAGGGATTAGCTACTAAGTATGCAATAAACACAGCATCGAACTAGTTAACCGAATTTCTACTACTGCTGAAACATGTTACGAACTTTTTCCTCGTAAGCTTGACTTCATGAAATCGACGCCATCAATTGTCAAAAACAATTGTCAAAAAACTAAAACCCTCATCTAGTGCTGGCTTGGATGCAATTTTTACTTAAACTGATCAATAGGCCTTTGAGCCAGTTTCAACCAATCATAGTGAACAAAAGTTTTTCTGATCACAAATTTCCTGCTTTTTATAAAGCAGCTCCCCTTATTTCCAATTCTGGATACATATCTTTCGCTATTTATCGCCGCACGAAATCATTTCCTTTGGGATTCTCCACAGCTCTAGAGCGGCATATTAATAATGCCATTACCAACGAATATGGTCACTTGATTTGTCGTGAACTGGCTGGATTGTGCAAAGATTCAAAGACCACAATGTGGACTATGACATTCTCTATTCGAAATTACAGCAACTTGGATTTTCCTCTTCTAAAATACTGTAGTTTGAGCCATATCTCTACTACTGATCTTCCTGTGTTATATACCAGTCTTTGCGATCTAACTCATTTGAACCCAAAACAGGAGTTCTACAAGCTTCCATACTGGGTCCTCTTCTTTTCATATTTCACGCGAATGACCTACTGCTTCTTCTTTCATGTGAATGTGTCTTTTACACTGATTTTACACGAAGACTGCGGCCTCCTTTAATCCCACCTGCACATATTTGAAAACTGGTATCGAACAAGTAAAACCTATATATTCGAAAATACTCCGCAATTTTACTCTCATAAAAGCTTAATATAAAAGCTTAAACAGTGATTTATAGGCATGTAACTAATGACCACATCCTGCATGGAGTTACTTTTGACGACAAACTAAGATTTGATTTACATGACTTTGTTCTTAAAATCTCTCAATCTTTTGCCACTTTTCAAATATTGCTTCTTGTATTCATATCTCTCGGTTAGGCTACTCTTAAAATACGCATCTGTTGACTGATCTCCACAGTATGATTGTGAACGTAAAGATCACAATAGAATCAGTATGACGTAAGTGTAGGCAAATCTTTCTTTTCGAAAAATACTTTTCTTACTAAGAATTCTCGGTAAAACTCGACCTGATGCCCCACACAGCTGTTACATGAATTTCGTCGATAGATGTCGTGCTAATATGTTTGTGTTTTTGTGGTTGTGCGTTTGCTTTTGGGGCTTTTTTTCTTTCTTTTTTTTTTTTTTGTTTTTCGTAATAATGTTATCTTCTTTTTTATTTTTTTGTATAATTATGTCTGTTTTTCTTCAATTTTTCACCCCTTCTACCATCTTTTCGTCCTCTGGTGGTGAGATTTCCCGGGTGTGGGGCATCAAGTCGAGTTTACCCGAATTCTCTAACCGACTGACTTTACTTAAATCTTCAGCCATTATTCCACCATATTTTCCTCGACTTGGGTTTTCTATTTAAAATATGTTCCAACATCCCTAAATATTTTACTTTTGTGGACATACATTGTCGTAATCCTTCCCGCGACACTCGGTGTTTAGTGACGTGTGTAGTGTCATTTCACAGGTCTTCCACATATTATAATTTAATGATAATAATAGTCTTACTATTGCGGACACACAATGCTCTGGAGCCAGGTCTTTTACCTCAGTTCATCGAATATTTCAACTAACTTTAAGCAACACAATCATCAACATGTGCTTCGAACTCTCTGTACGTTGATAGGAATAACATAAATCTTTTATCTTCTAATGTATATTATGTGCAACATACCATTGCATCGAATAAATATGGGAACTAACGATGTATCAGAATTATTCGGTGTAATGGATTTGATGTATATCACATTCCTTTACTTTGAAGAAAATATTAATGAGCAAAATAATATAGAAATGCAAACTATAATTACATTGCACACATAGAAAACATTGAAAAGAGATAAAGTACTAGACCAAACTTCTTTTAAAGCAACAAATGACTGCTAAATTTATTATTACCGTACCATTTTCATCATCTCGCTAGCACAATTTATATTAATACTACTATAACACGAAAACCATAATTATGCCTTTACTTCGAATAAAAATGATCAAAGAAACCACCATCTAAAAATGTGCAAAGCGTATTGGTAGCTATTTCATCACTTACGTCTCTGGTATTCATTTACCTTGAATTCATGATACAATTAGTCAAATTGAATCGTGTATAATTATACCATTGAAAGATGAAACCCAGATAAAAGGCAAACGGATGCAGATAGTGGAGGGATGGGTCACCTAGCCTGCAGATAGCCTACCAGCCACAACTTGTTTTACTAAACACAGTAGCTCATTATGGCTCTTTGAACGGAATCTGAAGTAACGAAAATGGTTAAATTAGTGATAAATGAGTTTTAGGTACTAAAATAATCGCCAGAAATACCTCTGCTGTAAAATATTTCTTAGGCCAGAAATTAAAAGTTATCAGTGGTTGAAAAACAGGAACCGAAATAATACCGAATAAAAACTAACAAACTATTGCGTGCCATTTGTATTAAGCGCAACAAAAAAATTGAATATCTATAAATCGGAGAATAAGCATTATTTCAGGAAAATATATAAAATCAACGGAAATTGGCAAAAATGGGTCGACGCATTTCAAAGAATTACAAAGAAACTCAGAAAACTGTAAGCGTTTGAAACGAATGTAGTCAATATAATTTTAAATCTTTTATGAAAAATAATTAAAATCTATTCAAAACTAGGCAGTTTAAACCAGAATTTGAAACACAATTCTATTGAAAGGGGACTCGCCATTTTTTCTTTCCAAACACAAACAAGAATTCTACCTGAATCGCTTAAGGATATTATTTTTAACACAACCCCTTGAACATGTCAATATCAACTATAACTTCAAAGCTAATGAAACTCTCAGGTGTAAAGACTCCATTAAAGAACTGAACATGAAAACATTTTTGAAGTTCCATATTTGATCCCTTCAGTCTTAAACACCTAGGCACTTAACTTCAACAACTGAAGTCTATGTAAAGACAAAATGATCCATTAGGTCCTTTTACAAGAATATTCACACCGAAATATTACGGAGGACGGTACCAATGGAATCATAGTGTTTGGCCAAAATCTTCTTTGTTCAATAAAGCGTTTGGTATTAGTGATTGATCCATTTTTAAAACGAAATTAAACACAAACAGCATCTCTCAAACAAAGGCACCCCAGTGCAACATGTCCATTCAAATCCATTCAAATTGAATAAACACCTTCCTAAGCACTTTCCATGCCTACTAGAATTCCCCAGTCTTCACCATTTCTAATAATCATCACAATTGCGTTTATTGGTGCGATAGTAGATTGAATATAAAAAGAAATATTTCTTTTGAAGAAATAGAAGTGAAACGCAAATAACGAAACATATGAAAATTAAGATTAGATTTCAAACTTCATAGCTGAAAGATAATAAATAAAGAAATTTCTAATAACAAGTTTTTCGGACATTTATAAATTCATTTTTAACCTGATGACACGGGAAGCTCTGATTATAATGTTATGGATTTTATATTCACGTTTTATCATTTCGCTTCATTGTGTTCAAAAATATATAATAATAATTATAATAATAATACTGGCCCTTAATGTCACTCGTAACCTCCTTAGTCAAATAATATCTATATCTCATAGTTTGCTGTTAGTGTTGAATTGTTCAAAAATAGATAGTTATCTTTCGAAATCTTTAAAAATACAGGTCCTGATCATATACTCCACAAAAATCTGGAAAAATTGAGCTAATGGACAAAATATTCCGTTATTATCAATTTCAATAAGTCTTTGGTTAAAGGGTTATTTCCTATTTCATGCAAAATTTGCTTCATTATTTCTATTTTTGAGTTATCGGCCAAATTAAATATTAAAGGCTATCACCCAATTTGCAAGCTACTAAATTTACCCAAGCTACTAAAAGCTACTAAATTTACCCAAGCTACTAAAAGGCATCATAATTGGCTTTGTGTCGCCCTTACTACGTAATGTAACTAAACCAACATTAATCCAGTACAGGAAAATCCACTTTGACTAGTTTTGCAAGCTATCATCACTATCCTATGCTCAAGTTCATTTCGTTTATATTGATCTTGCTAAAGCTTTTGATGAATAACTTCAAGACTCGTATATTAAACCTGAAGCTCTTAGTTTCGAAATTTCAAAACGCTGGCTTTCTTGGTCTTTTAGGTAGTTGGATTTAATCAGAAAAACAGAGAAGATACTTCTCAGATGGAAGAAAGTGGCCTGTAAAAAAGACCTGGCCTGTGAAATGAAAAGAACTAGAGAGAGAAATTTGCACCAAGCGAGGAAGTATTAAAAAATAGCTCAAAATATGACACAGTACTCACTCACTACTGAATCTGGTTACCGATCATGAAGTCATTTCGGACCGATGAGTAGTGCACTTTAATGAAATGCTAAACGGACAACTCAACAGAGAATTAGAGGTTCCACCAACGCAAGAAGAAGATCTTATGATCCCATCATCAAGCACAACAGAGATGCGAAGAGCCATACGTCGGCTGTAATTTAACAAAGCCCCTGCAGCCAACGGCATATCAGCTGAGCTGATTAAATATGGAAGGCCTGCGTTATACTAAGCAATGTATGATATTATAGTCCACGTTTGGAAGCATGAAGAGAACTAGCGCAAAGGATTAATATGCCCCATACATAAAAAAGGAGATATAACAATATGCACCAACTATATTAGTATAACATTGTTGAATACTTCCTTTAAGATACTCTCAACTATACTGCAAGAGCGGATAGCCCCATACGCTAAAACCATTATCCAATACCAGTGTGGGTTCATTGAAGGCAAACCAACAATTGATCTGATTTTTACACTTAACCAAGCGATGGAAAAATGTCTGAAATTCAATATTCAATTGCACCATCTATGACGCCTATGACAGCATAGCTAGAGTAAAGCTGTATAAAGTCATGAGATGACTTGGCATATTAAACAAACTGACACGATTGTATAGGTGGACCATGACCAATGTAACCAGCCAAGCATAAATAGCTGGATTGCTATCCAAGCCGTTCAACATCTTCAATGGGCTTAAACAAGGGGGTGATCTGGCCTGTTTTCTCTTTAACTTGTCGATGGGGAAAGCAATCTGAGACCCGGATAGTATTTCATCACCAAATCTAACCATATATTGGCTTATGCAGATGATATTGGCATGATTGGAAGATCTGCACATAAATGCAGAAAAGAAGAAGTACTAGGTGGTAGCATCTTCAACAAGAACACCTAGAGTTGGTCCAACTATTAGGATTCTGCAGCATGAATTTGAAGCAGTGCAACCCTTCAATTGCCTTGGGCCAACAATAATACAGAAATACACGAACAGTTGCTCAAATCCAACAAAGCCTACAACAGTCTGTCAAGGCTCTTCAAATCTCGAAATCATTGCTTGCCAGTGCTCACTTATCGATAGCTTCTTGCGAAACCTTGCGAAGAATCGTTGGCCTCACATGTAAAGACGAACGATTTCGACGACACTAAAACCATGAGTTGTATGCTATCTGCCTAGAAACAGATATAATTACAAAGATAAAGCTAGGTAGACTTCAGTGAGCAGGGAGTCTAGCTCAGATGGTACTAAGAGATTTTTGGTCATATGTGCATAGTTTAAAATTTTCTTCCTCTATACCTGATTCTGTTTTTTTAATAGTTCTAGTGCTTCTACTCTGCAAGGAATATGTAATCTATTTGCAGCTTTTTTTTCCTCTGTATACTCTAATTTTTCTTCTCATATCTCCAGCATTCCTCGTTTTCACTTTCCCACTTGCCTATCTGTACTTGAGACGAATCCTCTTGAAGTCCAATCTATTATTTATTTGACTCCAGCTCTTCTTTTGGCACTGATGGAATTCCCAACTTTTTCGTTAAAAAACTTGCTTCTTCTATTTGTGTTCCCTTGTCCATCATTTCTAACATTACTCTGGGTAATGGTATTTTCCCAGCTTCTTGGAAAGTTTCAATCATTTTTTTTATCCACAAGTCTGGTGATCTAAACCTAGTCACTAACTATCGCCCGATCTCTATCCTTCCTTGTTTTTCTAAAATCTGTGAGCGTCTAATTTTTAATCGCGTCTATGATTCTCTTCGTCACGTTTTTCCTGCTCAAGAGCATGGTTTCGTGGAAGGCCGAAGTACTACCACTAACCTTGTAGAGTTTTCTCATTTTGTTGCTTCTGCTTTAGATAATCACCACCAAGTAGATGTCAGATACACTGACTTCTCTAAGGCCTTTGACTTGGTCAATCATGAGCTCTTTTTTTCTTAAATTAGAGCATTATGGTATATCGGTATCTCTCATTATGGTATCTCTCGTGGCTCTCATCATTTGTATTTGATCGTATTTGTTATGTCTCTCTCCTTGGCTCATCCTCTCCTTTTTTCCTACCTCCGGTGTACCTCAGGGATCTATTTTTGGGCCTTTGCTATTTAATCACTCAGAAAAAAATCGTTGTATAAATAAAAAAAATAGATATGAATCAAATATTTTCAAATATGATTTGGCGTCACATACGTTTCCTTTTAATTCAAATAATCTGCCTTCATTTCAATAACGCTGTATCAAAGTGGTCTTGTTTAGCACAAAATGTTTCGTTTTACATCCAATGATGAAAATTATGATTTGAAAATAACATTTGTATAATAAAGTGGAATCATTTTTATTGAAAGTGGCGGCTTATTTAATTCAAATAAGATTCGTTCTTTATTTAAAAGTGTTTCAATTTTTGATTTAAATTTGTTTCTATTAAATTTTAAGTGGTGAAATTTTTCTGAGTGATATATTCGTCAACGATCTTCCTAATGTGTTTGAATCTCCTTGTCTAATGTACGATGATGACCTGAAAGTTATCAATATCGCGTTATCAATACTCCTTCCGATCGACTTGCTTTTCAAAACGATTTAAATCGTCTTGTTTCCTGGTGTGACTGTACTTACTTGTCCTATATCCAAATGTTACTCAATGTCTTTTACATGGAAGCCTTGTACTTTTGAGTTAATTTACTCTTTTGTGATATCACCCTTTTAGTTGTGCATCATTTTAGTGATCTCGGTGTTACCTTCGATCGGAAGCTGAAGTTCGATATTCCTATTCGAACCATTACTCGTAAGGCGTTCCGGATCACTGGTTTTGTTATACCCGTTTGCCACAACTCCTTTAACATTTCCACTTGTGTGCGTCTTTTTATCCCTTGTTCGTTCAATCCTTGAGTATTGTTCTGTAGTGTCGGTTTCTGTTATTTGTCTGAGGCGGTTGAATCTGTCCAGCGAAGGTTTACTCGCTGCCTTATTTTCAAGTACAACCTAACATATTGTCCTTACAGTGAACGTTTACCAACCCTTAATATTCCTCGACCTGACCAATGCAGAATTTACCTCGATGAATGTTTTCTTTTAAAAGTTTATTGCGGCTATTTATCTTCATCTTTGACGTGTTTTCTTACGTCACGCCATCATGACAGACCTATCAGGGCAACCTCAATGTTCAATGTACCTTTTGCACGTACTGATGTTTTTTTTCATTTGCCTGCTTTGCGTTTACTGAGGACACATAATAATCTTCAGCTTGGTTCTCTCACTCAGTCTATTAAAATTTTCGTAGTGCACTTTTTTCGCCTACTTAATCATTTTATTTATACATCCCTAATCCTTTTTTTCTTTATTATTATATCCATAGTCCTTTTATTAACTATTTTTACTTAACTGTATTCTAATTTTTGTACTTCTATTCTTATTGTGTTTTTCATTTTTAATTTTAATATTTTATTATATCTTAATTTTCAGAAGGAGTCCTGGTCCTGCTGTACAAATCCGTTGAAGATTACATTCAAATGTTTTTTATGGCACAAAAGGCTCTAGGTAATGTGAACTACCTAGTCTCTGTTTTTTAATACATCAACATATTCTGACTGCAGAATATTCTGACATATTATGCAAAATAAATATCAATATTACACCTAAACATACATACTTTTCTCCAAAGTTTAAATCTTGGTCACGCTCAAAAAAAATTGTTGTATTAAGAATATCATCTCGATAAGCAAATCAGTTTGATATCTACATTTAGATTTTCCCCGAGTAAATTGATTCTGGATATACATCACAGTTTTAAAAATTTTTAACAAACCAATTTGCCCTAGAATCGCCATATGATTTAAATGCACCAATTCCTTTGTCTTTAACAAATGCTACCGCAATGTACTACAGCAACTTAAACCATCCCAAAGAACATAAAAGCAGAATCGGCAACACTACTACCAGCATTGAAAGAAGAATCATCATGAAACGATTGCGCAAGCCTGTGACGAACTGTTATTGCTTCTAAAGATGGGTGAATCCATTTAATGTGATTTCAATAAAGAAGCAGTTGCCGATGGTATATCAGCCCCATATTGGGTCATACCGATTTCGAACATGTACGAGCGAATCATGTTTTACAGAGCCATTTATTCGATATCCAGCTGTCAGCTTCGAGAAAATCTCATGAAAAACGGTCACTTTTGAATCAGGTTAATGAAGTGTCTCGGACTTGGAGCCACATATTTCATCGCGTCCATTTCGAGAATTATGTTCTGCGTGAGACGATCGCTTTCATATTCCGATGAATGAACCATCGTACATCAATGTCACTTGACCCGACATCTGGACGCTTCAACGTTCACTTGTTAGTGGACAGCACACAAAAGATCTGCCATATTGTTAATTATTTTCGAGATCTATGAAGCTTCTTAATGGTTGCCACTGGACCTTGACTATGACTCTAATGGTCGAAAACTGACTAGAAGCTCATTTGCCATAGTGATTGTTCTTTTTGCAGTGGTCAGTGTTTTTGCATTGCGGATGCTGTAAAATCGTTAGGTAAATCGAAAAAGGTGATTACACGAAAGGTTCTAAGTAGGTTGGATTAAATACTAGGTCGTGCGCATTCTAGTGACTTAAATAAATGGTTTGAGCAGATAATCAGTCAGGCGCGCAGACCCTATGTAATTATTATTCAATTTAGAAGTAAAGGATGCGCAGAATGGATAGTCAAGCTGACCTCCATTTGTTGCGGCTTACAGTGCTGAAATTAATCTTAAATGTCTTCGGAGGAATAGGGTGTTAATCTTTCGAACGAAGATAGCTTAGTAATTTCTGGCACGTGTGTCTGAGATTAAACAATAAAACCTATTTAATTTATCTCTTATAAAAAAAGTACGCCCGTGAATCTGTTTGAAACTTTGTTGGTTCTATCATATTATAATGTCTGTTTGCCTTTTCAACTGAACTTTAATATAAGTATTTTCAAAAAAAAACTTTTGATACACTTTGTGATTTTTTTTATTTTTATTCATCATCTTGCGGATATAAACTACACCTTATATCACTTTCATCAATTTTTCGAGTAAATGTCACCAGTTTACTATCGATGAAAAACCAGAAACATAAATTTGCCTCAGTTTACTATGCAAACTCTTTGCTATATTTTCTTATCACTCTTGATAATCATAACTTCCGAAAATTCTATTTCTTTCTCTTTGAAACAGCATTAAATTTCCATAGACTTTGCATCTTATAGAATTTAGACTCTTGCACCACATGAACCCATGCAAACAACAAACCTCACGAGGAATGAAAAAAGCGAGCTCGAACAATGTCATGACTTGATAGGCCTTGAATCGAAATTTGTTGCATGGTATTTACCGGTGGGTAGCCAGGTAGCATATGGAAGCTTTGTAGCCATCAGTTATACTAAGATACTCATTCAATCTGCACACAAACATCTCAGCGATGATTATGCTAGCGCTTAGCATTTGTTTAGATATCTTCATCGACAATAAATTTCAATTTTTTGCCGTTTGCTTCCAGTGTGCAAGTCTCATGAAGATCGTGTGCGGAGTTTCCTCTATTTTTTTCTGTGGGGCTTATTAGCACTAAAAGAATCATGAAAACGACCGGAGAGCCATCTAAATTCCATACAAGGACGTGCGAGACGTTCCAGAGAACCCACGTGCTCATTGCTCATCATTTAAATATCAAGTCGATTACGGGCACTCAAACCAGATTCGATTTCTATAGATGGATGGCTTGTGTTTCACCGAGTCAGATTATGGTAGGCTTAGCAGCAAGTGGTAACAGGTGTTACGTGTTCTGAGAGAAGAATCGGTTTCTGATCGCCGAAAATAGAGAATTAATGAAATAAATAAAGAATTAAATGAAGAATTATTCGAACACTGATAAGCATTTTTTTTTTTTGCTCAAAACCGGCTCCACATAGATGTGAAATTGCAATTCAAATTGATTTCTTTGGAATGTACCCAAACCAGCTTCAATTTCATTTCAAATAAATATTAAGAACCTGATTTACGATTGGACGATTGTTTTACATTAAACTCACTCTAACGAAATAATTTACGTGCAAATTCAAAGGTTGAGTAAATTTTCTGCTTGACATGCGCCACTCTACAGGGGGCATATATCAATTTCAATCCGATCTGATCAATTCCCAAGGCTATGCGAAAACCAAAAAAAAAATAAACACGAAAAATTGCTCACCTGTCCATTTGCAGCGCTCGTGTCTACTGCTGGTCCATCTGCAATTGTATCAGCCACCACGTAAATTGTAGAAGCTATCCACACGACTAGAACCGTGCTCATTATCCAATGCGATATCATGGTGAGTCGTTTTATTCTCGGATTTCTTTTATGTTTCTGAAAGACGAAATAAATGTAAGATTAAGGTGATTTAATATGATGGATTTGCATACAATCATTGACGTATGAATGGTTAATTTAGTAATTTTCGGTTAAATCAGATGATTCACACCTAGAAGAGCCGCAACTAGTCGAATTAACGTTTTAATAATAAGTTGTTTTTCAAGTATTGTAATTCATAGATTTTTTTACGATTGTAATTATACTAATTATTCAAGCTTTTGATTACATAGTTTATGTAGCTTATTAACGTTTTGATTGCATGTCTGACTAAACTTCCGTTCAATGAGATGGGCAACAAAATATTTCAGATTGACTAATAAAACAATTGAATCGAAATATCTATCAAATATTGTTGCCTATTGTCCTGCGACTAAAAAAAACAGAGAGATAGGAAAATAATAATTCGAATACTTCTGTCAGATAAAATAAAAAAAGGGAAATGAGGGAGTTTCTAGCAATCTAGACACCAACAATACGGAGAAAACAAACTGTCAGAGACCGATAACGGTCTGAAATAGTCGAGGGCACATCTTTTCGTGTTATAATACTACTGACAAGTACATAATAGCTTATTCTAGTCTCACACTCTACCACGCGCAAGGCATTGAGTATTCTGCCCTATTAAGTGCAAAAACGGTACCTCAATGAAAGCATGTTTTGAGATAATTGAAGTTTTGTAAAAGTAGTAATATTGATGTACCCCTAATTTCCTTGTGATTTAAGGTAAAATTGAGATAGGCGACGAGGAACTGGGTTCGTTTGGAGCTGGCGGAGGATTCTCTTTACTCCACTTTTCTCGGTGAGCGATCTTCCGCTCAGCTATGAATCTTGGATACATCGGGTACTTAGATTTAGAAAACTTTCTTAAGGTGTTTTCCACATGTTTTAAATAAGATACCATTAAAAGGCTTAGTTTATTTATTATTATTGGATGCGTATTGTTTTAAGCTTTCTAATGCTATAAAAATCAATTTTTCGATTTTTTTTTTTAGATACCGCTTTTGCGCTTAGTAGGGCAGTATTGTCGTCCTGCGGTAAATTGGAAAAAGTCAGCCGAAAATAGTCAAACGGGTGAAGTTCAACGGAATATAAAGCTTAAAGTCCGCTACAGACTTTCGTGTTTCCTCACATTGCTGAATGTACCAGGAAAAGCACAGGTTTTCATTGTCGAGGTTGTCATCCAAACTTTCATGATTAGTAGTTAGTTCAACCTCGTACCTCCTGAGAAGACACGAAGGTTTATAGCGCGCTTAAGGAATCTATTTTAAAGCGTCAAAATGTACGATACGGTAAGATGTTTCCCGAATTTTTTCCGAGCTCAGAAGCTATTCACTTCTTCTTAGTAGGTATGGGCTTCCATCAAAAGAACCGTTCTCTGCTTTGAGCGATAATTCCTAAGCCTTTCGACGTGAAAATGTTTGTCCTTGAGAAGGTGTTTATTGTTCTAATTCAATAGTAAACTAATCAGATAATAAACTAATTATTGGACACATTAGCTACTAAGCGTTTGAAAATAGAAAAAAAACGGCGAAGCCGTTCATGAGAAAGGAGGCAAATTAAGAGAAAAATAATTTTGTTATAAAATTTAAAATTAGAGATTTGAAAGACAAACTAGTTCAGGCTTTAAGAACAGTAATTATGAAATAGTTGCTCGTAGAACTTATAGTCATGCCTGACCCTAGAGTCCATACAGTATAGGCTGTGAACTTGAGAAAATACATTACATGTTAGTCTGATAGCAAACAAGATGAATGCCTCTCACCTGCCACCATACGAGGTTGGCTTTCTAAAGGTTGGGATACAATCTTTGAACTGATTTACTTAAGCAAAGAGGTTTTAGCCAAAAAGGACATGGTATACTTCAATGATTACAGAGCCAAGGACTGCTCCAGTTTGCTCGTTTCGTTTATCTTTTTGACCTCAAGAAACGCCACAACTTTCTCCCACGATACAGTTGGGGACAGTATACCTAAAACGTTGGCAGCAGTCACACGGCCTTACATTATTCTTTTGGAAGCGTTTCCACATAGTTTGAAAATACTTTGAACTTAAGATTGGATCTGCTGAATAGGTTTGGAGCTCAGAAACTATTCACTTCTTCTTAGTAGGCATAGGAACCCACCAGAAGAACAGTTGTCTTCTACACGCTCTGCTTTTTCGGGAGTAGTTTGGTGTTATTAGCTTTATTAACTTTAATCTACAAATGGTTGTGGAATACAAATTGCTTCTGCAGTTAAATATCCTGCAGCATCTATTTATCGGCTCATTAGCTGCATCTGCAGTGGAAAGTGGATACTCCTTTAGCAAACGTTTGTAGCTGCTATAATATTTATCACATTTTTGCTATTCAACTCCAATAACGCTTCTAATGACGTCAAAAGTGGAGCAGGTCGATATCATCATTCTTTTTGATGCAATTGGCAATAAGTTTAAATGACTCAGTCGAAAGTCATAAAGGGATATGTTATTGAAATCGCAAGGACTACATAGTTCTGTCATGACGAAAAATAGAAATCGCTTTTGCTATTGGGGTTTCTAAAAGCTGGATTCCAGATAATGCAAGCGTTTTCGAGAATAGGGTGTACAAGTGAAGTGTATAAAGATCTTGTAATTCACGGGTTACGATATTCTTTGGAACGTCTATGAATGGAGCCTAGCTGTTTATTGGCACGAAAAAGGCGAAGTTCCAGTTCGAAGATAACACTAAGGTCAGCAACGTTTATAACTCGAGCGAAAAAAAAAACGATTGCCGAGGAAGTTCGTGTAGTGTGTAACTGTGCATTTTCGCGAAAAACTAATAACCTGGTCTTATCAATATTATTTACATTGCATCAACGATCAAGTGAATCAAGCTTCGATTGAAGAAAAAGTGAGATACATTTAGATTCAATAATATGATAAACTTTAAGTAAAGTAAATGCGGTATCGGAAATAAATATATTAGAAAGAAGTGGGCCAAAATGGTACCCCGTATTACACCAGAGGTAGCAAAAACATTTTACGACAAAAGTCGTTGAAATTCTTCAAATTTTATTCGATTACAAAGGTAGACCTGAACCATCTAGGTAAATATCTAGTAAGTTCAAATTTCTGATACTTTAGAGTTAATGTAGAATGGTCAACTTTGTCAAAAGTCTTACTAAAGTCAGAGCAGACTACGTAAATTTGATATACATTCTAAATTTTACACAGAACGTCAGAAATTTTTACTGCCAGAGCTTTTCAAATGTTTTTTTTCCAACTTTCACAATAGCTGAAAATATTTTTCATAGCTTTTCTCTCTATTAATAAAAAAAGTTTTGGAAATTTGGTCGGATTATATTTATATTTTTCTCTTATAGTAGACACATAAACGTACAAAATCCGACGTATATATATATATATATATATATATATATATATATATATATATATATATATATATATATATATATATGTATATATATATGTATGTATATATATATATATATATATATATATATATATATATATATATATATGTATATATATATATATATGTATGTATGTATGTATATATATATATATATATATATATATATATATATATATATATATATATATATATGTATATATATGTACTGCGACTGTGAACTTTTATTGATTTTCGCACGGCTTTAGTACATACGTCCAGTAAAATGTACAATTTAAAATCGTAAATGGTCTGGGGGTTGGTGAGCGAAGCGAGCAGGGGGCGAAGCCTCCTAGTAGGTTTAATAGAAGCAGTGAAAAAACAATTTATTAAATCAAAAAGAAAACTTTCCAAAAACCACTTTCAGTAGGACCACTTCAAGCGATATACCCTAAATAGAAACAACTTTTTAATGTACATACCTCTCCAAAATCTTCCAAAAACGAAGGAATCCATTTTATACCCAGCTATATATTAGCAGGTACTTGGAGTATTGTCCCATACATGATGGTATCTATTTCAACAGTATTTACTAGATGTGACTTCGCTGTTGAACATTAAAAATTACACGAAAAGTAAGCAAAGGCAAACTGACTTCCTCAGAACTCAAACTTTGGGCTGCAATGAATTTCACCGTCACACATCAAATAGCTAAATAAGCTATCAGTCACACTGTTTGTGACTTTGACCAAATGTTTGACTACGACCAGATATTTTCGCCACAAAAACGAAATTGCTGTGTCCCCCATACATGGACCATATGAGCTGAAATTTGATAGTGCCGTTTTACTGGAGCTTCAATTCGAAGAAAACTTCTCTCCAGAGAATGATACAAATGAGTATGAAGAAGAAGCTGCTGAGTTGGTTAACCAAATCGTTGCCTCTGCAAGCACCAGATTCTTTCGAATTTGGCCAACTAATTTCGGAGAAATCAAATAAGCAAAAAGCACATGCACGAGACTCAATTGCCAATGAATGGCTAAAACACCTCCTTGCTAACACGCTGGAGACCTTAACGAACATGATCAACATTATTTTTCGAACAAGGAGCTTCTATGAGGTCTAGAAGACAGTGATTATAACAATTGTGTCTAAAACCAGGCAAAGACTTCCACTTCACACAAAACTGGATGCCTATAAGTCTCCTGTCTTAAGTATGAAAAATCGCTGAAAGTCTTTTTCTTAATGAGATAGTTGAGGAAAAATTCATCATCCCGGAGGCACAATTTGGCTTGAAGCTACTGCAATTCATTGAACTTCAACCTGCAAGAGTGTTAAAGCACATTCGTACATAGTTCAACAAGCAAAAAATCAATGCATGCGGCATTCATTTTCAAACTACATGTATTCCAAATTCCATCAACTATTATATAGTTTATTGCATCATTTCTTCAGTGCGTAACTTTCTATGTTAGAACCGACAACCACCTCTCTACAATGCGGACAATGTAAACTGGAGCCCCGCAAGGTTCACCACTCTCCCCAATATTGTATAGTGTATACATAGCAGAAATTTCAAATGTGCTCAATGCAAAAGTAGCCATGTATGCAGATGGCACATGCATAAACAATACATCAAAGAAAACAGAAGTCATATCTTCAAAACTGCAAACCTGTATTGATGCCTTGTTGGAAGATTTCCAGAAGTGGAAAATTCAAACAAATGCTGAGAAGACGCAAGTCATCTTCGTCATGATATGACACCGACAACAACCACCACAACTAACAATCGATAGCCTGACAAAAGACTGGCAATGGACAGCGAAATACTTGGGACACACATTTGACAACAGTCTCTCGCGGACCTCGTACGTAAAAACCAAAAGACAGGCGATCAACGATATACTGTGCAGACTCTAACCTATGACCAGGCCAAACGAACTAAACATGACGAACAAGTCAAACATATATTTAGACTCATACTAACACACGGTAGCACTGCCTTCTATCAGATATACAAACCAAACAAAAGTCAACTTCTGATCTGTCAAAACCTTGTGCTCAAAAAATTTGAGAATTCCATTGTACGTCAAAAATACGGACATACACAGAGAGATTTTACAATAGACCCGATCGACATATACATTCGCGAAAAAACATTAGAACTATCCGACAGACTAGGCGGACATCCAACAATACCATGGAGTATCTGAAAAATATTGTCAACCTAGCCTCCTAGCCTTCAACAGCCAACGGGATAGTGCCAAACACCGGCGCTAACAGATCAAGTAATTTATTGGTGAAGGTTGATATGGGCTGGAGAAATCGCCCACCCAACGGATGGGAAGTCAATTTGCTCTAGTAAACTCCTAAACTAATGTATAAGTCAATGTTGTCTAAAAACTAAACATTTTGAAAAAAATTGTATGAAAAAGTTCATTTATTTTCGTATAAGCATTTAAACTAATCGAAGGTTCACAGCACATCGGAAATTATCATTTCCGTTTCAAATCGATTAAAAATAATAATAATTCTTTCTCTTATAAAACATACTGTTGCTAGGCGTGTCTTAGTGGCTTATACTAATTTGACGTAAATGTTACGGTAATTTACATAAAATTTTCATTAAATTTACTAACTTGAATAGAATCTAATCAACGCTCAAGTTAAAAGCTCTTTTGATATGGACTCGCGTATAATAATTCAGTGTCACGAATTAAATCTGTGAAAATTCCACAAAGTAAATTGTACAAACAAAGATTTGAAAAAAGTAGATGATCAATTTTTAAATAGCTCCAGCATTTTCAATTTCTTCTCACCTTGCGAAAGTGCCCAATGCTAGTCCAAATATTAAAAAATTAATAAAAATCCTATGACGACCTTGAGACCTTGAGGGGCTATTAGCTCTTGTAACAAATAAAAGATAACGGTAATTACATAAGGAAACCAATTTGCATTTGTTACTTACTTCACAAATCCGACCAAACACTAAATTATGCATGTACGAGTATGTATGTTAATTTGTCAAAACCCTTTCGAAAATATGCTAATGGACCTACATTTAGAATGATTAGAGCCCGTGGAAGTTGTAATCGAGCCACTAATAGTTTAAAGCCCAAATACTAAACGATATGTCAACAGGTATTTACCTCACCTATAATAAAATGCAACACAAGTAGATCGAACGAAAGTGAAAGTTATTGCTCCATAGCGCACCCAGTAGCAAACTGTGGCAATGAAATCACGAAGTCCCAATATTGACATAATCGAAGAGATGTAAACTGCACCGGGCGGAATTAAACCAGGTTAAGTCAAACCTATTACACCGGAGCGATAAACTCTTCTGCGACAAACCAGATGATGTAATCCGAATCGTATTAGTGGTTTCGTGCGACTTGAATGGAATCAATATGTTTTCCTTGCATTGCACTGCAATTTGAGCGGAAAATTGATTGGATATAAATTTTCGCGTGGCATCAGATAATGGAGATTACTGAAGACAGTAAAAACAATCAGTCAGTTTGCAAGATTTGACGATATACATACATAAGTAAACAAAACACGGTAGTTGAGTGCCGCTGATGCCTGTCTTGAGTTGATTTTGTCGGCATGAATTAAGCAAAGTGGATGCTTGCAGCCAAGGTAATGTTAGGTATGCTATTATGAAATTGATGTATGCAAATATTTTGGCGCATTCTCTTGGGCGTGAATTCAGGTCGTCTCAGTGATCTTAATGGCAGGCAGGCCTTGGAGAATTGCAATGATGGAATGTTTTGAAAAAATTTTACTGCACAGTTGAAATATTTCAAAACAAATAATATTCGGTTTCTGGTGAAGCTATAAAAACGGGAACTGGTTGATATTGCTCTGACCATTAATCTACGTATTTTAAATGTTACGAAAAAGAGCCAGTCATACTCCAATTTTATTGCAAAATAATAGACTGGAATACAGTTTCTAAATGTAGAAAAATACGCAATAAAATCAAATGGTTACTTTTTTACCCGAAACAAATGTGGTTGGTTCCTCCATGACAGACAAAAAATCAGTAATGTGCTAAGATTTTATTAAAAAAATCATGATAATTAGGATTCCGTGAACACGATATTTGATGAAGAAATGAGATAAACATGTCTGACTATTAATATTATTGGTTTAACGTGTTTTGAGCAATAGAGTTTATTGTGTTCCAAAGGTCAACCTCTCGAGTTTCAGAGCTGTTAAAAAATAAAAATGGATCTCATAGAAGTGTATGTTTAACGTGAAAAGTGCTTTGAATTTGATGGATTGAATTAAAGAAATTAATATAATCCTGTTTTGACTGACTTTGTTGAATGACTTTGTTGCATCAGAGTGCACTAGATAATTATGACAATTCATCAGAAGTTATTTTTCCCCTCATATTAGTACTGATATTCCGTTACTTCGTGAGATGAATATGGTCCACCTGAAAAATCGTAAAAAGCTGAATTCAACAATGGGTTGAAACCTAAAATCATAATATAAGTCTGGACGATCGACGAATAAATATGTATGAATTGAGGCTGTATGCATCTCACAAGAAAGAATACGGTAAGTTTTATAGTAAACATTAAAAAAAGAAAGAGTATAACAAAGTATTTTGCAAGTCTGGTGTCGCATTTATTAATTGCTGACAAAAAAAACGAGAAAAACAACTTCTCAACAATGATTGAATCGTTAAAAAAAAAATCCACTTGATGTTATAGGTTGATTTTAAACCGAGGATGAACCAAGGGTGTACCAATTTACGCTTCAAAGAAAATATCAGTCAAAGAAGTGGAAGGTGGCGAAGCAGGGTGAAGTAAGCAGGTGGCGTTGCATCAGAAAATCAATCAATTGCATCTGCAGTAAACTTTTTGACTAGTGTTTTATGTTTATGAATAGTACTGAATAATGAGATATTATGCAGATTTTCTAGAAATACCCTTCGAGGACGGAGTCTATATATTGCAGAAACGTATGGAGTATTGGAGGCGAAATATATTTGACACTACATACATAAACAAATAAAAAAAATTCACTATACTCAGCAAGAGTGTTATTAGTGTGAAGTATGTGACAAATTTAAATTTCGAAATTAGCTCCCTTGGAAAAAATTTTGAAAAATAGTAGTATGCATTAATTACTCTTATATTAATAATGTTAGATGCAAATAGAGGATTGTTACTTCAGCATTGTAAATCTTATTGTTAATGTGGATGGTTTGGTAGAGGCCATCTCCGATGATAAACGGTTGCTCGTGGCAATTAAGCTACGTTTGATTCTCTATGAATTCTACGTAGCTGGAAGTAACATGTGACTAAGGTTTTGGAAGATCTGAAATTATTTTATTGCTTATAGAGTTGGAGATGATATATTCTTCGTTAAGATATTACTAATATCAGGAAATAATTAAAATTATTAGTAATAGATATTAGTAATATTCCATTGAAATATGTGAATATTAGTTTCGGGAAAAAATCATATTCGTTCCAACCGAAAATTTTCTTAACATGTGATGACCTTTTTTAATCAGCTTAGTGAAAACATAAGTCAGTTTAGAGATCATAGCAATTTCATAGCAAAAAAAAAATCAGCTAACCAGATCCCCGGGTGACCTATCACCACGAGATATGTGAGGTTTGATTTCGCAGCATTGCGTCCACGATTGTCTCAGGCGATACCAGGCCGATCGTCCGTGGACTCAATGATGCGTCTCAAACTTACGAAGCGACTGCACATAAAGAATGTATGAATGTGAGCATCATCGAGCTCAGTCACACAGTATCGGCAGTACGGTCTGACCACCTTACCCATTCTGTTCAGGTTTTTCCTGAAGTACCCGTGCCCTGTCAAGAATTGACAAACGTAAAAGTTTACCTCTCCGTGGCTCCGGTTAAACCAAGGCTTAATGAGACCAGTTAGTTTAGCCGTCCAGCGTCCTTTAGCACTTTCACTCCAACGCTGTTGCCAGAGTTGGAGGGTAAGCGTACGCGCGTGCGTCAGAGCCTCAGTTCTACCCAGCTCTGAGCGAAAGAGGTGCCCTTCTTGGCGTTCTCGCGCTAGTAGGCCGATACCACCATCACAACCTCTTCTGAGATCATGCGGTAGCTACAGGCGATATGTTGGGCAACCATGCGCTGGGCACTGGCAATGCGCTTCCGGAACTTCCTAGTTCGAAGCGCATCTCCCCAAATTTCGGCGCCTTATAGCAAGATGGAATTGGTCGTCATCATCAGCAGCCTCCGTCTCGTCTCACTGGGTCCGCCAACGTTGGCCATTAGCCTACTTAGCGAAGTGACGACTACTAGAGCCCTATCACATGCCTTGCGGATATGATCCCAATACGTCAGCTTGGTGTCCAGGGTAACTCCCAGATACCTGACCGACTTGCTGGTCTAGACCCCAACGGAGCCAACTCTCATGGGTATGACGGTTGATATCCTCCGCTTCGTCAGCATAACAATCTCTGTCTTTGAGACTGCCAGCTGGAGGCCGTACTCCGTTATCAACCAATCCACCCTTCTCATAACTTGGTTAAGTCTAAGTTGAGCGAAATCGGCAGATCTAGAAGTGATTACAGCTGCGACATCATCAACGTAGCCTACTAGTTATTAGTAATAGGAATTAGTAATATTCCATTGAAATATGTGAAGATTAGTTTCGGGAAAAAATCGTATTCGTTGCAAGCGAAAATTTTCATAACATGTGATTACCTTTTTTCATCGGCCTAGTGAAATCATAAGTCAGTTTAGAGATCATAGCAGTATTATCACCGAATAATAATGTATCATATTCATATAGTGATGCGCTGTAAATGACAGAATAGTAGGAAAAAGGGCATATTGCCAATGTGTCCACGTATTTTATAAAAATTTTAGCCACATTTAAGTGCTATCTTCGCGCCATGCTTAGCTAGACAATTAGCAAATACAAACTGTTTCAGAAAATTGAATGAAATCATGCTAATGGGTTTTAATTTCGCGCGTTTTCGTTTAAGATCGATCCATCCACGTCATCCGATGATGCTGAAATTTTCACAAGTTGTTGGTGTATATGAGTTATAAATATCTTTGGAGGCGGCGGGTATTTTGAATTTTATAGGTACCCCATATTTCTGTAAACAAGTACGGAAAATGAAATCCAATTTATTCATTTATTTTCTATCTTAGATATGATATTGTTTAGGAAATGTTAAATCTTACATGGGCACCAAGTGCCTAAAAGTAGTCAAAGAAAATTTGTAAAATTGTAAATTGCGATAAATTCCGAAGAGATCGCATTAATATGTGCAAGAAAAACATAAGTATGATTTTAAATGAATGTGCGAGCAATCCTGTGGCTATGGCAGCTACCTAAATTTAAAACCTTCAAATCAACAACCCTCCCAAAAAAAATTATGAATTTTAGAAAAACATTCAAATTTTTGATAAATTTCATGCTTTGTCTACAGAGTCATATCAAAATTGTTAAAATTTCTCTATATACAAAAATAGTAGCCCTTCACCAAATTATCTATATTTTTCGGACCCGAAATTCGTGTTCACAAGTACTGACTCTTCAGTAATCTATCTTGAAAAATCACTAAGGAAAAAACTGCTTTTTGCCATGTAAATTCCGTTTCAATCACCAGATTTTGACGAAACTCACACAGTAGCTGGACCATACTCTAAGACGTTTGATAGAAAGTTGGTTTAATTAGGTTGGAGCTGCCAGCTATGGTAATTTTTGCGGGGGAATTGACTTTGCAGGGTGAATTGACTTCAAGGTGAAGCAGATGTGACATATTTTTGGGTTTGGTACATGCAAACGGTTGACAGCACGAGGTGTTATTGTTATTTTCGCATCAATAAATGCCAGCATTAAATTTTCATATGACGAACATCTACAATGAAACTAAGTGAACTATTTTTAAATTTTCCAAACTCTGAAAATTTTTCAAATTGCAGCCCCAAACATCTTTCTATCCCTGTAACTTTCAGTGAAGTCATCGGATGACAGCGAGATTCATAGGGTAGGTTGATTTCGACATGAAGCAGTGGTGGTTGCAGTGCTGGCAAAGTATAGCAAGCACTGAGCATTTTCATCATTTATGTAACACGAAATGCCACTTTCATAGTTTTATAAGTTAAACATTGGATAATGAATATGAGTAAAAGGTATTTCACTTTAATAAAATTTTGAAATTCATGCACGAAATAGCCCTGAAACCGTTTCAATAAGGTCAAAGTGGTGCATGACCTCCAAAACAGGTTGGCTGCACTCCAAATTTGAGCGATTTCTCTACTCTTTTTTTCCGAATATTAGTGTTTCCAGTGGTTCTCATGCGAGGCAGGCATGAAAGACTCGCTCCACATTTGCAAAAAAGACATGAATATTCATGAAATTGATTTATCAGAATTTACCTCGTACGCGCAGAGTTCTTTGCCATCCATTTATCGCTGTAAAGACGATGGTTGTGGCTTAATTTTTTCGCCGACTAGGTGAGCACGTGGTGCTTTACATGCCAGCTATTAAAAATGTGACAGCTGCTCTTCTCTAGTCCCTTTTTGCCGTATGTCTTACATAGTTGTTATGTAGAACAATATTTGGGAAGCTGGCTTGTAGCATTCGATCTGTACAGGGAGCATACTTTCAATCAATACTGGTATTCTCTCTTGTTACCTTTTGAAGGGAGGTGGAAGTGGATTGTTCAGCCTGTATGGTCTGGTTTTAATACGCCACAGAACCTATGTGGAGATTTTTTTACATCCGCTTACCAGAACGAATTTTCCTCTTCACTAGCAAATGTGTGTTCAAATTAACCTGAACAATGGTGATGCACAGTTTACTTGATCTGTGTTTAGTCTTCTATTCTTTGGGGTTTTCCATATGTTCAAGCTTTAGTACGCAACCAGTTTTCATACCTGCTGTACCTCCTTAATCACCTCCACGTTGTCCCATGTTATGTTGTGCTAATCCTCCAGGATATGTTTCGCTATTGCTATTCGTACTAATGTTGTGTTCCTTCTCCTCGCTGAAGCTGCTTCCCACTTATGTTCGGTTAGTCTAAGACCAACTAACCGTTTCGTTTGGCCGATGTATATTTTTTCACATTCTAGGCAAGTAATTTTATATACAGGGTGGGCCAAATACAAGTTTCTTTTTAAAAATGCAATAAAATGAACAAACTTTAATTTTTCCATGTATTATGGCTTTATTAGTAAGAGTAAACATTCCCATTAATAATAGAACACAATTTCGTTCAAGTGGCTGTCTCGGCTGGCTTCGCAGTAACGCATTCTGTCACTCCAATTTTCCAAGACCTTGTTGATGGTTTCGGGCTCTAGAGTGTAGCCCACGGATTGCTTGGATGATATTGGCCTAAAGGGCTTGAATCATTTTTGGATTGTTGGCATAACATCGGTCCTTCACGGATCCCCACAAAAAAAAGTCCAACAGGGTCAAATCGCAGCTCCAAAGCGGCCAATTGACATCACCAAGACGGCTGATAACACGATTTGGGAATTTGGTGCGTAAAAGATCGATTGTGGCATTGGCTGTGTGGCATGGCGAGCCACCTTGCATGATGCAGAGGTCGTCCAACTCCATCTCTTGAATTTCAGTAAAAAAAAAGTCGGACAACATGGCTCTGTAACTTTCACCGTTTACCGAAACGTTGATCCCAGCATCATTTTCGAAGAAAAATGGTCCAATGATGCCACTACTCCACAATCCACACCAAACTGTCACTCTCTGTGGATGCATTAGCTTCTCGACAATAACGTGCGGGTTTTCCGAGCTCCAGATGTGGCAATTTTGTTTGCTAACGTAGCCGCCGAGATGAAAATGCGCTTCGTCAAAAAAGATGATTTTTCGCCCAAAATCGTTGTCCAATTCAAGCTGCTCCAAGGCCCAAATCGTGCAGCGATAACAATTGCTGAGTCAATTGGACCTTGTAAGCGAATAATCAGATTTCTTTGTGCAGAATTCTCCTCAGGCTAGTGCGTGAAATGTTGAGCTGTTGAGATCGACGGCGAGTTGATGTTCGTGGACTGAGTCTCACACTCTCGGCTACAGCAGCCACATTCTCGTTTATGCGCACCGTACGACGACGGGAGCCACGAATGTTGTCCACTAGGATGCCACTCTCATGAACTTTTTGCACAAACTTGCGTACAGCAAGCGCAGTGGGTGCTTCATTTCGGCCAAAACTATTGTAATTTTCATAAAACGCACTGTTTGGGTTACAGAGCACTCACTTTGGAAATAAGTTTTCAATATTTCCCAACGTTGTTCAAGCGTAAAGCGACTCATTTTGTTCTGCGGAGGTATGATACTGACTTTACGTCAAGATTTCAAGCGGCAAACAGCTTTCAGTGTCAAAATAACCTATGATTTAAAAGGAAACCACTAGATGGCCCACCCTGCATTTTTCCTTTTTGTCCTTCACGTGACATAATTTAGTACCTTATTTTTAACCCTACTGGTTAGAACCGCTTTTATATCAAAGCGTTCAAGAAGTTCCCAAATTTTTTTGAATATTGACGAAAAAATAATTGGAACTCATATGGTTGTTTTTTGTTCTCCTGTGTAAAGAGCGTCGTTAACAGATCACGCTGTATTACATCCTTTTACTTTTTGACAAGGTTTCCAATTATTTTCTCGTCAAATCCATTTTTCCGTCCGGTATTTTTAATATATTTTACTTCTGAGTTAAAACTTTCCTGATCCATGGGAACTATTAAAAGCCGGTGAATCCTCGAATTAAAGGGCGCCATTTTTTGGAATGCCTATGATGAGACGTGGGTGGTGCTGTTCTCTGGGTGTGTGTGGGCTTCCGGTAGACATTAAATCTAAGAAGACTTTCTTTCATTATGTACTTTAAACCCAAGAAAGGTAGTTTATCATTGTTTTCGACTTCAATTGAAAATTGGATGTCCTGATGTGCTTGGTTCAACTTCTCCAAAGTTTCTTCCAAAGCAACTTTTTCTACGATAGCTAGAATGTCGTCTACATATCTCAACCAAACCCGAGGGAGCGAACCTTCTTCATGAAGTTTCTTCTCCAGTCGGTCTATAAATATCTCACTCATCAGCGGAGATAAAGGATTTCCCATAGCAACATCTTTCATAGCTTTAAAGTATTTCGCCCTGAGAGTAAAGTAACTATCATTCATGCACACCGAGGCAAGTTTCAAAAAGTCTTTAGCCCTCCTCCTTCCCTTCGGTAAGCCACTCTTCTTTAATAGCCAGTCTTCAAAGAACGTGAGTGCTTGTTTTACCGACATGCTTGTGAACAGAGCCTTGACATCAAAGGATACAACTAGCTCATCTTCCCTTATTGTTGCCACTCTTCAAAGCCGTTTTATTACCTCGTCTCTATTTTTAACCCTTCTATCGCTAATCTAAGGCCTTACACTCCTCTACAACTCACTTTGCGATTCTCCTTGTTGGAGCTTTTGTAGCGGTGATTATTTCCCTAAGCTCACTTCCTTCTTTGTGTATCTTTGAAAGGCACCTAATTCTTGGCAACGCCGGGTTTGAGACCCGCAGCTTGTTGACCTATCCAATCGTCCGTTTGCATTCTTTCAAAATTCTTTCGACTCGTTTGTTAGAGTCTGGTAAGGGATCTTTCCTTAGCTTATGGTAATCCCCGTTGTTGAGCTTTTCCAAAACTAATCGGTCATATTCGTATTTGTCCATTACGACCACGGTGTTTCCTTTATCTGCTTTGATATAAAAAACCGGTTTAGCAGCCAATAATTTGTGTCTTACCACAAATAGCCAATAGCAGCCAATAATTTGTGTTTCGCCACATTGCCTCTAATTTGTGCTTTCTCCTCTCCGAGAAGGTTTTTAACCACTGCTTCGAAGTCTACTACCAAGTTTTCTGTTGACATTGACAGCAAAATTCAGACCTTGGTTAAGCAGCGTCATTTGCTCTTCTGTGAATTGGACCGTGGACTTGTTCACCACATAGTTGGAGATAGTCTCTACGGCATTCCATCCTTACATCTTGTCAGCTCCTTCAGTTTCTTTGTGAGATTTTTTCTCTTTCTATCTTTTTTCTCTATTCTCTTTCTATCACATTCAAAGGCCCTGTTTGCTTTTCCTACAATGTCTAAAATATCCCATTTTCTACCTAAAGTATCACTCGCCATTTTCAAATGCAAGGAATAAACTTTGAGTGTGATTTCCCCTAATCTCTTATAAAGCCTATTTAATGAATTTCTAATGAGATTTCTGTCAGCCACTGCAATTGGTTTCCCTACTCCTAACAGATGGGACTTAAATTTAATAATATGACTTTTTGGAGTCACATTCTTTTTTAAACATAATCTAAGAAATCTTATATCCTCAGAGATTCCACCTATTACTTTCTTATAATGAAAAAAGTGAAACAACTGACTTATGTTTGCGTAGATAAACAATTCATTGACTCAAACTACTTATTAAGCCAACTTAATTTCAACACTAATAACAAACGTGTCAGGCGGGTTAACTTTTTGTCGATCCCTCAACATCGGACCAATTATGGTTGCAATGAACCAGTCACTGCAATAAGTAGATGCTTTAACGAAGCTTATTATAAGTTTGATTTTCATTTATCGATTTCTGCATAAGAATAATTAATTTTTATTGTATGTGTATAGTCTGGATTAGACGAATTTATTAAATGAATGAATGAATGAAAAAAACCATCATGAATTCATACGAGTCGAGAGTATACTTTCAGAAGAAAAAGAATGTTTGATGTTATTCTGAAGAAAGGTTTTGCCTAAATGAGTTATTTATATGTTCAAGTGATGTTTTACTATAAATACTCGAGTGCGGAGTTTTAGATAGATTTAGATAGCTAAAGCATCTTGTGCTCTATTTTTATATCAATCTGCTACATTTTCGACACATATCACCTTGTTTCAATACAATTAACTTATAGTGATTTTCTTTACTAATAAGGTCCTTCAGTGCATTCAATTTGGGAATGAAGTTATTTATAAAAAAAAATGTAACTTAAATAATCTAAATTTTGCTTCGGATTTCCTATCGACATAAAATGATTTTATTGATTTCATCTTATTTAACCTTACTTTTTAATCAAATACATATTTTTGCTCAAGCCCTCATGTGGCTCATTGAAAATATCCACGAACAAACCCAAATTTAATGCATTCGATTTCTAACGTAGATCCAATTTCAACAAAATCAACCTAAAGATTACTTAATTTCCAGCAGACAAGGGAAAATCATTGGCTTTCGATCGTTATTATTTATCAATGTTAAGTCCATGTCTTAGGCTTTTTTCAACCCACAGATTGCAAATTTCTTGGTTCAGATTGAAATGAAGCTCGTCGTCGTAGCAAAATGTCAACTAGTACCGTCGTCGTCATGTGGAAAAAAATTTACGTTCATTTATTTTGAAAATTATGCAGGAATGTGTGAAGTACAGATTTGAACGGTTTGAATGAAACAATCAAATGTGGACGATGATATTTGAACGAATTAGTTGAAAATTTCGAGGACGAATTTCATTCACAGTTATAGTCTTACGCGACGCACTGAACTGAATGGGAACAGAATATTTTATTGGCTATAAAATGATGGGATTGACTTTGACAAATCGAGAAAAAAACAACATTTTATGATAGGAATTTGAAATATTATTAGTTTTTTAATCATCAATTAGATACCGTGAAATAGACGTTGGAAGATATGGGCACATTGCCTTCTGATTGCATTGACAAAAAAAACATTCAATTTTATAGATTTACAGCATTAATAATAAAGAACTTGTTGAAAGCAACAATGTAGTAAACAAACAAACCATTATGAATGAACTAAAAGCACGAAATATGCATGCTGGTGTAAAAGCTACTGGAAGAAGAATTCACACGTTTATAGCATCTTTATGACTACATTGATTTATTTTAATTTCAAAGTTATTTCTGCAATAAAAATTTGCATAAATTACTGAAATGGCGAATATTCAAATTTCGAATGTGTTAAATGAAATTCTTTTCTCGTTCATTGTCACTACGGGTTTTAATGCCATTTTTATTTGATATGTATGTATGTTCCATTCCATCCCTGTAGTGTTATTAAGTTATCTCTATCAATAGATATGCAGATGCATTTCGCAAGCAATACGAAAGGTTTTGGATTTGCCTTGATTTTTTTCATCAAAATCAGGATACGAACCAAACATTTTCCGAATTGTATCGGAAACTAAAGAACACGGTTGAATGTACATTTTTCCCGCTTAATATCTTGACTGATTGAAATGCCTTGTTGTTGGCATTTAACTGAGAATATTTGCATGCATACAAGCAAAAAATATTAATATTAGCTTCAATGTAGTTTTCGCACTTCCAGTTTCTGAGTGAGTTCTGTGTTTTAGCGAAAGTAGAAACTGATATGAAATAAAACATGAATCCAATTTGCAAAAAAAAACCTTGTAAGGTCAATGTTAATTTCGATTTCGACAATATGAAACTAATACCCCCGGAACCAGTTAGAAAATTTTATGAGAATTTATGGCATGGTGACAGAGTGTATGAAACTTGTTCTTAGGCAATAAAGATAATCGCGAGGCAATGCGTTAATCCTTTTATGCTGACTATGAGAAAGAGGTATATGAAACTATGTAACAAAACTATTTGGGATAAAAATACACTGTCAATATATTTTTCGCGACAAAAATTCTGATGTCATGCAACTTGGTGATTCAAAAATATTTCAATTTTAATCGTTTGTTATCTTTAAGTCTGAAAATGCGATGGATTGTGGATTGGTAGACTCATAGAATATGTAACTTCAATGCTCGGAATTGAGGAATTCAGTTAAAATTGTTAAATTAAAAAGTCTAGAGATTTGTTGAAAATATGGAATTTCTAGGATACGGACAGATTTTTATGATTGAACATGCACGATTTTAATCTTACTTAAGCTTTTTAGCACATTTTTCGTAAGTTCTTTAACTTCTGCTTAACTTTTTTTTGTAAAGTATAAAACTGGTTTCGATGAAATTACAATTGGCCTGCTCGAAGCAAAATTAACATTTTCTGACGTCAAGTGGAATGAACTGGGATCGTCTTAGTTGATTTGAGATAAAATATTGCATAACATGTATTTCACAATGGCACGAGGTAAATAGTATTTGAAAAGATGGTATCACACATGGTTTGTCCATTCATTATGGGCGACAAGTTTTAAATATATGTATTTGGACATTATATTTAAGTTTTTAATTGTTTTTGTTGGGTGTTTTTGGGTGTTTTTGTTATTGTTGTGGAACTCTCTTAATGTGCCCATTTATATACCCGTAAGTGATAAGTACAGCAACTTTTTTATGTGTATGCTATTTTTTACAAAAAGATAAGACCATATTTTCATGCCACGATACTGGCAATGTCATGTGATCTACACAAAGATGCAAAAGCTACCACTAAATACCGATTCTAATGCGTGATGAAGTTTGACTAGGAGACGTTGCTAAGTGGTGAGATGCATTCAGAAAGATAACCGTTGATTGCAAAAAATTCAGGAACACATTTTTTCAATCTTTCGCCTAGGCTAAAAAAATGATTTTCGAAAATATTCGTTACTTTTATGAAAATAATTGCATTTATGAAGTAAATTCAAAATAGAACTTATTCGCAAATACTTAGGAGTAGTCTATCACAAAACAAAAAGCATAGGCATCATAATCGCTCAGTGAGTAGAGCACTGGCTCCTGGGCGTCTGGACACCCTGGTTCAGATCCAAAAATTGTCTGGGGACCACGCACCGAGCTTTAGGTTAGCCTACGTCTGATTAGGTACCTGAACCAAATCAGGACCAAAGTGAAGGGTGTGAAACTAATCATCGCCCACTCGCAAAAATTTCGATTATGAAAATGGAGTCACTGCTACTTCCATTCTCAAAACTTTGAAGGCAAAAACTCTAGATTGAGAAACTTTTACTTGCGATCGCTTGACAGTTATGGCAAACTTTTTACATTGGTAACTCTAGCGAACTTTTCTATTTAGGAAGGTGATTAAGTGGCTGTTTTAACTAGACTCTGTCCATTTGGCAGGCATGCAGTACGGGCGGATGCCCCTTGCAACGACTTCTACCAGAGCTGTAGATGCGAGGAGGAAAACAGTTCTTCACCTACTATGTGAATGTCCGGTCCTAGTTAGAAGAAGGATGAAGTCCCCTAGCTCATACTTCTTTACTTGCCTAGCTGAAGTGACTTCGGTTGACCTGAAAGGGAATAACCTAATTGATCAAGGACTCAGGGTGGCTCTGCGCTCAATAAGAGAATCACAATGGACCCATGTATACCTTCTCCAGATCTGTCCGAAGGACGCAGCCCCGGAATCTAAACTAATGTTAAGGTACTTAGGCTTAAAACTTTTCAGCCGCCCCCCGTTAGCGAAGTTTGATAGGAGTTAGGTTGAAATATTATTATTTGTAATTTAGTTAATGCTGTTTTGCAATTTCTTTGGTAAAAGATTCTCCCAGAAATGTGCTCACAACAAAACGACTACACTTCTCACTCTTGACGATAGTTCGACGCTCTATTAGTAGTCTCCCATTCATTTACCTAATTATGAAGTGTTGCCAGCGCTGAGCATTTTCATCAATTTCGCACTAGAAGATATTGCTATCAGATTTTCATATGACAAGCATCTTATAATAAAAATAAGCACTAACTGGTCTATTTTCCAAAATTTTGAAATTCATGCGAGTGGTTTTCATGAAATCCGGTTCTTATCCACTGGAGTTTATTTTACAATGACAGTTTTATTCTGCAGTCAGACCTGTGATGACAAGCGTTTTTCATATCGGAAGCTGTGAAAAACTACTTTTTTATCTATGGTAACATCAAAGCAGATCTCAACCCGTATATTTTATTTCAATGTATATTCGATCGTCCCGGACTGTATCTCATGACTGGTTGACAAATATTGTGCTTAAGCTCATGATTCGTCGCAAGGTTATTGTTATGTCAAAAATGATCCTTAAAGGCACCTCACAAAGCAAGTCGCAGATTTGCGATGACTAATTGTTCCAGTATGTGGATAACCGAGATTCAACTTGTTAACTTCCACGAAAATATTTGCTTGGTGCACTTGGGAGATGTTTTAGGTCGAGGAGTTTGATTTAAAGCGCCGAGCAGGGAAGTTCGTTTGCATTCCGCGCCGGACTCAAGGAGAGGAAAAGAGCTGGCAATATCGACGTGTGTAAAGAAGGCACCTTTGTTTAATTATTCCGAATAGTCCCAAATAATTTGCTAATAAAAATCAAAAGTATGAAAATTTTTCGGGGCTTCCAGCAGCAATTCAATAGAGAGACACTTAGAAGCGGAAAATATTTTTCCCAACTAATTAAGATCTAATTTGAGATTGGAATATTGAACACAATGTTGCACTTTGTTCTTGTATATTTCTATACATAAACAATTACACTCAGGCTTTTTTTGAGTACATTGAAATCAACGTCTGGTTTCTAGCCAACAGTGTATGAAAACAAAAAGGCGTAGTTTGAAGAATCGTCATGAAAAAACATTCACTCTGACTGCAACATTAGGATATTTACATAATTTTCTTAGCTTTCAAAATAGCGAAAAAATGGAAAAATATGAAAGTACTAGGCAATTATAGAACAAAAATTTATAAGGAATGTACATTTCAAAATGTCCACGATGAACACCAAGTCTCAGATTAATATCGGCTGTGATTTCGTCAACAGCATCCAAACTAACTCAAGTCTAATCAGGGATATAGACTTGTCCTTATGCTATTCGATATAGCTCTGGGACGCTTCATGAGGAAAAAATTGGCTTAGTGATCAAAGAAAATAAGACTAAATTTACGACTTAATTCAGGAAAAGTTCATCGTTCCTCCCTTTATTTCGGTCTATATACCTATTCGAGCTCTTATTATGAAGAATACACAGTAGAAAAATATATGATACTGATTGCTATAAAAAGCTTTTGTTGTGGAAAATGTTCGACCCTGTCGAAGAAGAAACAACGGTTACACCAATGAGTTTTATAAAAATATGACGACTTATCTGTATCCACAATTTTAAAACCTAAAATGGGCAGGTCACGTCGAAGGTCATTCGATTCCCCAAGAGAGCTTGGATATGTAGAGCCCAAGGCAGGATACAGTGTTACGGATTAAATATTTGGTTAATGTTTTAAATGGTAAATATATAGGAGAGTCACTAAACATTTGGTTAATGTTTTTAAATGGTAAATATAGAGGAGAGTCACTAAACATTTGGTTAATGTTTTTAAATGGTAAATGTAGAGGAGAGTCACTTGTGGTCCGATTACAGATTTCGTTTACTCTACTTCACCAACGATTTGTTTGAAAACTAAAAATAACTGTTCATTAATAATGTTGTTGCCAAATTCAATTTAATACTGTGATGTTTGCATAGATTTTTGGAATTCAGTAAGCTAAAAAAAAAAGACAGTTGTTGAAAATTTGATTTAGAAAAAAAATGTAGTTTTGAGTTCAGTTGAGTCAGAGAGTGAGTCGAGGAGGAATAATTGTAATATTTTGAGTTGATTTGAATTTGAGAATTGGAGTCGGCAAGTAACCGTAGAGGAGGGTAGTCGTCGTTGGGACTACACATTTGGAAGCAATTGCAGTAAACGAAAAGAACAATAGTCTTGGGGTCGGCGCTGAAGAAAAAGTCATAAACGGAAATACAGATTCGAAACCATCCTAAGTGGAAACGCTCAATCAAATAGGAAGGTTGCGAAAAACGATTTTTAAGCATAATTTTCAAAGTGCACCGCGAACAGCTTGAAATCAGATATTTTTTGCAAAATAGTGTGCCTACATTTGCGAAATAAGCTAAGTCTCGTACGTTTATTTACTCCGAATTCAGGGGAAGCCAGCCGTTCCGAAGTGCGAATTGCAGGTAGACATCTTAATTTCATCAAATTTACACTCACAGTAAACACCGGAACTTCAGCCACGCAAAGACTGATCACTAAATCACTATGGTTATTATGCAATCACACCCGCGAAATCACACTCACTACCATACGACACAAAATTATCCTTAGCAATCAAAAACACCATTCACAACACATCCGCGATTACCAAAATTTACATCACTTCACACTCGCGAATCTAAACTTGTGGGCCCCACGTTGGGCGCCAAAAATGTCACGCAATACCGCGGGGAACGCTCGAAGATTTTGCCCGACCACAGCCGAAGACGGTCGTGGTAAAGAACAGCGCCACTCGTTCAATTTCTATTGCGTTCCCTCGGCTACGGAACGAGACGTAGCCTCACGGATAATGAGGGAAAATGTATCTATATATATATATTTTTTTTTTGGTTTACATACGAGAACCAAATACTCTACTCTAACCAAATACTCTACTCTAGGGAGAGTCACTTTTTTTTCTTTGGAGAGTCACTTTCCTTTTATCACGCGATCAATAAAATTCACCAACGATTCGTTTGAATTACATTACACAATATTATTCATGAAAAATTATTTTTAGTTTTCAAACAAATCGTTGGTGAAGTAGAGTAAACGAAATCTGTAATCGGACCACAAGTGACTCTCCTCTACATTTACCATTTAAAAACATTAACCAAATGTTTAGTGACTCTCCTATATATTTACCATTTAAAACATTAACCAAATATTTAATCCGTAACAACAGTTGATGCAGATAGTAGGTCGCAAATCGGCAATCTAGGTTATAAATTGAAACGGTAAAAGGACGAACATTTTAAAATCCAAAGAGTTGATTTTGGCTGTCAAAAGATTGATAGATCGATTATAATAAATTCTAATTCAATTAGGTGCTTTTTTATTTTCCAAAAACCTCAGGACTTTTGTATTAACCTTGTGCTGTATTGAGTTTGCAATGCAATTTATAGCTCGTCACCAAAGCAATTGGAGCAGATAGCTGTCATAAAATGCCTCACAAAAAAGAACAAAATGCCGACGGCAATATTTGAAGAAATGTCTTACGTTTATGGGAAGTCTGGATCTTCATTTGGCACATTAAAACGTTAGGATCGCGAATTCAAGCACGGCAAGGAGTCGCTGGAGGCGATTTCACGTTAGGATGTCCAAACACCCTTACCGAAGAAAATATTGAAAAAGTAAAAAAGTGGTTTAAGATGATCGATGAATCAAGTAGTGGCAGATAGCTGAAGCCATCGTTATTACCAAGGAACGGATTGGCGACAATTTGCACATGAAAAAGGTGTCCGCAGGATGGTTGTCGAAAATGATCACTCCACTGCACAAGCAACGTCAAGTCACAGCTTCGAACGAGTTTTTGGACATATGTGACGATAATCCTGGTGCTATTTTTCTCACATTGTAACTGTTGATGAAACATGAAACCGGAAGTAAGATCCAGAGTAAAAACAGGAATCAATGCAAAAAAGGGAGAAAAGTCGCTGCGAAAATTCGAAGTGCAAATATCAGTATCCAAGATGATGGTGTATGTTTTTCAGGATTGTGAAGAGATTCTGTTCTTTGACTTCCTTCCTAAAGAAAAAACTGAATTGGTTGCTAAAGTGCGTCAAATGGTTGTTGAGAAAAACAGAGGCACAGTGGTGAAAGGAGTATAGTTTTTGCAGAACAACGCACTCATGTACACAGCGCGAGATGCAGAGTGTTCCTTGCAAGAGAAAGAATTAGAAGATCTAGCCCCCCAGTAATTATTTCCCGTTTTAAAATTTGAAAAAAAAAGATTTTCGAGTGACGAAGAAATTAAGCATTTCGAACCAGTATTTCATCAGTATTTCGAAAGGAAAGAGGGCGAATACTTTTGTCACTGGGTTAAAAGCCTTTACGGCAAATGTAAGAAGTGCATTGAAGCAAAGGGAGGTTAAGCCAGCAAATGCACACATTCTTTAAAAATTATATCAGCATTTTTAGTACCCTAGGCGCAACACTTTTCAGCCACTCTTTTAGCATAAGGTTCATCTACTGTGTGAATTTCGTTTTAGTTAAAATTAAGTTATAGGGCATAAAGCATGTATTGTTCGCATTGATTTTTCAAGATGTCACCATTGTCACAGGGTTTCTAACTATTCCAAATAACTTCTACTACAATGTTTTTTCTACTCAAATAGCTTGTAACTTTCATATTGATCTGATGATCCAGTCGTGAGTTCTCCTGAACACAAGTTTCGAATGCTCAGAAAATAAGTGACTTGGTGAAAGCTCACCGTTCTTGTGCGACACGGAATTTCGAAAATTGCAATGTGTCAGGATGAACAAGAGATAAAGTTTATCGAACGTTGGAATTTTTTTTTTTTTTTAAATATTCTTTAGGATCGTTAATGATTTGAAGGATTTTAATTCACGTGCTCCCTATAGCTATAGAGTTGTTCTCCCTTTCATTACAAATCACACATGTCTATTTTGGCGAACATCAATACATGAAAATCAGTAATTGAATGTGGTGATAATCCGACGCTTCTGTTAGAAGTTCGGGTAAATCAAAATTTGAAAAAGAAATGCTTGTGTTTTATTAGGCATTCAACGCCAACAAAAGGTTGAAAATCTCCAAGCTGTTAGCTAAAGCAAGCATAAAACTTCATCAGTTTTCATTTCGTTTGTTTACTTTTTATAACAGTTTGCGTTTCGTAGATATAAAAGGGTACCGGAAAATTCACTAATATGTCCGCCACCATAGGGTTAAATATATTTTTATTTTAACTTGACACGAACCTACTCCTATTGCTAGTTCATGTCCGAAAAATTCACTTCGATCAGCTCTCCCTGATTTTTTTTTTGCGCAAATTAATAAAAATACAAAAAGAAAGTACCAGCATATTCTCAGATATTTACCTAGAAGTTTACTACAAAAGAATAAAGAAAAAAAAAACCCGTATGGCAGAAATCGAGGCTCTTAAGGAAATATTCAAAAGGCAAATTAAAGGGGAGAAATCATAGATCTGCCAAGTTAACATACATCAACAACTCTTTTACGTTGGTTAACGACTTTGGTTCATCATAGAAAAAAATTGGACGGTATATTTGAAAAAGTGAGTACATATTTTGAAGAAAAAGTTTAAACCGATACAAATATATTAATCAATTACTTCACTTCCTTTATTTAACTCATAAAAATAAATTAAAACCTATCAATATTTGACATAATCAAGCTAACTTATCTACCCTATCCAATAGGGTAGAAAAGTTAACACACATTAATTTATGAATAACAACTCCATCAACGACATTCAATCACCCTTTCAAGCACGTGTTCAACTCAAACGAGATTTCCTTCTTCAGATACTACTTCCGAGCAAAAGAATAATCAAAAGACCAGAAACATTTTCACTTTCATTCACTTCAGTCAGCCTATTCTAAACAAATCAGATACTTAAACAAGTTACCCACGATAGAAACTCGAACTTACCAATCACAGTGTCTATACTTCTTAAACCTCCTGTCGTCGTCGCCGCAAACAAATTCGTCTCGAAAACCGCTAACACAGTCGGCGTCTATGGGCTCGGTATCTTTAAACTAATCCGCACGTTACCAAACTACACACAACAGTAAGAAAAGAACAACTTGTTTCACTACTAAATGTCAATTTAATCACACACAAAACTTTTTCGATTTTTTAAACACTTGTTTGCATCACAATGAAATCAAATACCGCGCCAACGTTCGAAGCCCAACGCCAAGAATTAAATGTGAGCTGAAATAATAGTTTAATTCGGCTGTTGGATTAA
This sequence comes from Nemotelus nigrinus, assembly GCA_947369275.1. NCBI lineage: Eukaryota > Metazoa > Arthropoda > Insecta > Diptera > Stratiomyidae > Nemotelus > Nemotelus nigrinus. Next base: position 23,562,361 of record OX376372.1, on the reverse strand, counting down.
ATTGACTAAACTTCGATGATTCAACTTGTTGCTATTGGTTTTATGTCTGCGAAAACCTTTTGCCAGGTGAATTCGGAAGAATCAGCAACAACAATTTGCAGTAGAGTTAGTGTGAGTTGCACTTAATATTTCGAGCTCAGTGAGCTATGCCGGGAAATTTAATTACTACACGAAAATACCAAGGAGCAGCGAACCTCCGAATAAGCTTAGGTCTATGAGTTTATTGGTTACAAGGAACGACGATAATTCAACTGATATCAACTTTCGCGTGAATAGTTTTGCCGAAAACGATTTCAATTCCCGAACAATTCACAAGAACTCTAAAGATCACTAGTTCCACAAATAAACTGCATCCAATAAGACTCTCTTTTAGATTAACTAAATATTTGCAATTGAGTGAAATAATTGATATCAATTCAAACGTCCCGCACGGGCTTAGCGTTTATGGTCTCGAGACGATAGTTCGAACAGATCGCGACTGATTAAAAGTTTTTCGAGTGGAAATCAAGAAAATCACAAATCAGATATCAATCCGCGCCCGCTACCCACAATTCAACGGAATCTTCTCAAGACTTGTGCTACCAGATACGAGTGCGACGATCTAGTGTATCTACTACGAAAACGTGATATGCGGCCAATACCTGACTTGGGCATGCCCGGGCTGATCACAGGCCTCTAGCAAAGATGCACCCATGCGAACTCAAGGAAAACCGCTTCACCTTAAGATCGCGATCGCATCGAGTGAGGAAAAGCTTTCAAAGATAGATTTTTTTCGTGAATTCGGATGTGCAATCTGTCGTCACAAATTTCCACAGCGCGCACTAAACTACATAAAGCGGGAGGAGATGAATAAGCGCGAATCGGGATCTGAGCGCCTTGCTACGAATCTACCGTACGTAAAGTTGCAGATGCCTTGAGCTAGACAGTCGATCTTGCTTGATCAGTGATCTTCCAAGAACTGAGTCAGCACGACTTTGGAGAAAAATGTAAAGTTTGTAACAATTGCGGCGTGCTTGGGGCACTGGGTGGGTGTATTGTTAGGCGGTGCAGTCTTTTTGCAGATGAGTGGCCTTCTCTTGTTGTAAATGTTGTCGGCTATTAGATTTCGGTGCTGATTTTTATCACCACAAATCAGAATATGCAACGATGGCTTATTAGTTGCTGTTCAAGATCATGCGCTGTTGGTCCAAGACCATTTTTGGCTAACGAGATGAAATTTACAAATTGTGGAGGAGTCTGCCAGCGAGTTCATTAGCGAACATGTATTTCCTTTAGATTTTGTTTTGAATGGTCGAATATTAATTTCAATGACTGCTTATCGAATTTTTTAAAATCTTATTTCGATGTGAATTTATGAATTGAATTTATTAAATTTATGCTAATTTTTATTTGTTTTTGTGTCAGTTTATTCGTTTGAAATATTGGCGTGTTTTTCAAGCATAATGTTTAGAGAATTTTGTGTTGCTGTATGAAAATGGCTAAAGCTTCAAAAGCCCAGAGAGTAATCGAGGAGGAGTCCCAATTCAAAAAATCGAATTCGAAAGGTCGATTTGAGTTGATGTCTTTTCTTTTCGGCAGTAAGGAACCCGCTAGATTACTGGTAGTAAAGTTGGTCCAAAAGATTATATGAATATTCGCACCCAGTTTGGGCATACATAGATAGGTTAAATGGGAGGTAAATCGGTAGAAAAATACATAGAGCTTAATAAAAATCAAAAAGATCTTCTATACAATATTGGTATCAAATATTTTTCGATTCTCATATACATATAGCTTATAGTAATCAGTCGTGGACCAAAGATTAATCTTATTTCAAGCTAAATTTCATGGTCTCTAGAGCAACCACAGTAAGAAATAGGGTATATTTACAAATTACATTACACAAAAAAGCCTTTGTTCAGTCAAATTTTCCTTAACAGATCCCTCTGTTAGGTATTTTTTTATAGTTTAAACTCCATTCTCATCGCAATGGATAGAAACTTTTATCTCCAGGCTTAAGTCAATGTAGCCACATTAATCTACGGATTAATATATGGAGTGGTGTATGTAATTAAGTATGGGCCGTTTTACTAAGGTACAACCCGCTCTAAGATTTAATTTTACAAATTTACAAAAATATTGCAGTTGCACTGCTTTGACCCATGAAATAAATGGTACTAGTTAATATAATTTGTTATCAATTGCTCTAAACAAATCTTACTCCTTCCTCTCAAATTTAATCTCACATCACACTTCTCCTATCACAGTTAAATATAATCCGACCCTTCTTGGTTCACCGTCTATGTTGCGATTGCTGTTTGAGCCAAAAATGCAGAGCGTAAGAGATACAGTAGGTCGAGCTCGTGTACTGGCCTTCTCAAATATCAAAATCTACGTGCTACTGCCAAGATAGCGCCAATGACGCAATTGGTGCGTACTTTGAACACATCGACACTTTTATTACCTTCAATTTGACCCTATGTTAAATCCCTTAAAACTTCCACTAGCATCCTTTCTCCTATGCACCTCCATGATATGACTGCCTCCTGTTTACAAGATATTTGTGATCCGTCAGAAATGTAATCCTTAATCAGATTTCTTGATGCAAGCACTTGCTTCGGTTTTGATAGTATTCCAAATACTTTAGCAAATCTCTTTTCTCTTCGCTGTATGCTCCTCTGTCACTAATATTTAATTTTCGTTTTTCATCCGGTATTTTCAATTCACTTAGGAAATGTGCCAACATATTCCGCATTCAGAAAACTAGTGATATTTTTTCCATCTCTTACTACCATTCCACATTCCTTTTGTCTTGTTTTAGCAAGCTCTTCAAAAGAGTAGTTCACAATAAGGTTTAGCCTTTCGTCCAGCCCTTGTTGAGAGCAGCATGGATTATCATACTTATTGCCATTCATTAATACTGTTGCTTTCGCTGTCGATCAGTAAAACCAAGTAAATGTTTTATATACAGGCTTTGCCAAAGCTTTTGCTTCAGTGAACCGTGAATTTATTTTTCTAAGCTAGTTGGATATGGTCTCACTGTTGACCTTTTTTCTTGGTTTTCATCATACGTTTGTGATCGCACTTGTGTCGTTACAGTTAGCTCTTGCTATTCTGCGCCCTTTTTCGTACTTCAGTCGTTCTACGAGCATCAACGAGATCTTTTTTCGCTACCTGTGTTTATTAACAATCTTCCATCTCTCTTTAACTCAACCTGTATTATGTATGCTGAAAACTTCAAAATTATCTAATTGAATCCGTTGATGATTGCTCCCTGCTATAAAATGATTTGGGGATTTTAGTTGACTGGTTCGCTACGAATTTTCTTATTCTAAATGCTACGAAGTGTCATCAAAGATGCTGCACCGACTTTATCCCCAATTGTCCCTACTCCTCTCGTCTTTCGCTCCTTTGTATGTTCTCGTTGCAATCTCGGAGATTGTTCCTCGATGAGTGTTTTCTCTTTAAACTTTGCCAAGGCATTTTTTTGTCAGATCTTGGTTCCCAGATAACCAGACGTGAATCTAGTCGTCGAAGTCTTTCTTCTGAGGTTTTCTCTGTTCCGTTTGCTCGTACGGAAGTCTATTTCTATTCACCTTTGCTGCGTCTACCCAGAACGCATAATGCCCTTAAGCTTGGTCCTCTCCCGCAATCTTTTTCACAATTCAAGTACGTATTGAAAATGTTACCTTGAATTGCTATTTTACCTTAGTCCTAATTTTAGTTTTCAAATTAGTTAATTATTTTCGTTATTTCTTTTCCTTTTTTTATGTTTCATTCTTTTATTTTTGCTTTCTTGACGCTTTAATTGGAATTGTATCTGTAGCGCAAGGAATTAATAAATAAATAAATAAATAAATAAACATATTCCCAACTGTTCTCCTACTCTGTTATCGGTCCTCCTCTCATTGTTATTGATAGTTTCTAGGATGTTAGAAACAGTGGCGAGGGGTGAAATATCGATGGAGGGAAGCCGAATAATTATCCATCATTTTATATATGTATAATAATGATGTTTGGCATGATGATGTTTGTCAGACTTACTAATTTCTATTTAATTCTCGTCACACTTACAGGCAGTATAAAAAAATCGTAATTCAAAAAAATGATAGGTACATATCAATATATATATGTACATATCAATAAATTAGTGAGCAGTTTTATAGGGCCACCTTCAATATACATGAAACCAATTGTTTTAATGTAAATAATGTTTGTAAAAAAGAAGCATTGAAAATACGTCTTTCTGAGCCTGCAGAACGCTAAATAGAGAAAAAAATTAAAAGCAGCTATTTTTCATCCATTAAATTTATGAATATTTTGGAAATAAAGCGGTTGAAATGAAAAAGTTGCGAAAAATGTCAACTTTTAACATGAGATTATATACTAATTGATATATATTTTTAAGGGTTAACGTATATATTTTAGGCATACATATTAAAAATATCAAGTTTCAGATTTCCTACGACAAATCGTTTTATGTATTGTAAGAATTGTTTGATTTTTAGGGAATAGAGGCACTTAATACTTTTTTGCTTAGGACAGCGTCCTAAGGCGAAAACAAAGTTGCTAACACTAGAAGACATTTCTTTGATATAATTTACTAAAAATATGAAACAAATTCACTTGAAACAAAATTTTCGTTAAAACATATTAAATTGTAAATTATGATAGTCCTTGTAACATCTAAATCAATCAACATAAACTTAAAACCTTAAATCATTCAAAGTATGAATTGTTTCGGTCTCTTTTTTATTTCAGTTAAACTTTCTTATGGCAAGCTCTCGCAAAAACTGAGATTCTAGTTGATAGGGCTGAATCTTTTAATCACTACACGCATGTATTAGCGGACCTTGCATAAACATGTTTAAACTTAGTTGATTTACAGTTCTGCAATCATGAGATTTCCCTTTTTGGCGTATAAAAAATGGAGCTAAGACTTTTAAACTAAGGAAAAGTGCTACATTCTGGATATGTGATAATAATATTAGGTGATTTGTTTATAAACATGCTTCAGAAACAAACTGTTGGCAGGTTACAAAGACAGAGTTCAATGCGCTCTATTATATCATGAAATTAACCCAAAAACTGCATTCTGGTGCTTATGACTTTTTTCTTAGCACGGCAAAATTCACTTCTAAAAACTAGCATAAGCAAAATTTTAGTTTTCAGATAGCCAGTAAAATTGTATCTTCATACTCATATCTCAAATATATAATCTTTACGTGCTGTTCTTTATGTGAGCAATACAACTATCGAAAGTTACGTTCACATAAAAATAGCACAACGGCAATATTGAATGAACCGATCGAAATTTTCTTCAACTCTAGAACCATTCGTAAGCCGATTGATCACGGCTTATTTTTCATCTGTTAAAGCGAGACGATGTTAGCATTTCAGCAAGGAACGGAAAGAGACAGACACAAGGCAATACACATTTGGCCAAAGCCTCTAGTGGCTCGCAAATAAGAATTTGCAGGCCGGAAAATTTCGGCTTATGAATGGGAATTTTCACGTTATCGTATTATACAGAAGATGGCATATAATCTTTAGTCATTTGAAATTTCATGTACATTTTTAAGATGCATACATGTTTTGTAAAATCTGAAGTAGGTAGGTCAATATTTTCGAAAAAGAAGCCGGAAGGAATTGGGTTGTATGGACGCTTCGCCACTGGTTAGAAAGATCCTTGACTCTAAACTTACATTCGACCCGCATGTATTTTACTGACTTTACTGACGGACAGCTATCAAACGAAAACCATGAAAATAATCAAAGCAAAATTAAATACAAACTAGACTCATCATTTTCCATATGCAGCACTTAAACGATTTTTTTAAACAAATTACATTAATTTGCAGTGCCATTGATTATTTTGTGCTTGGGGATTTACTTAAAAACTAGTTTTTCGAATACATTTTTTATTGATGAGAACATCCAATATAGCTTCTGGAACATATGCCACAGCTTTATTTACAAGATCTTGGCTTTATTTGCAGTCGATCGCAAGATCAATGAAATCAATCACAGCGAGACAGATAATGATGTGCCAAGAGTTGCTGCCAAATTAATTAAATTCAAGATTAATGTGTAAAGAAGATCTTGAGTTTGTGTGAATTTTTGTGGATTTTCGTGAATGAAATGCTAATTTTATGCGAATGGGTCATTTAATTACAAGTAGCGATGGGTGCCCCTGGAGTCCATCTTTTAAACAAATTCGTTCCTGTGATAGACAGGTCAATGTAGACAAAACATCTTTCCGATGCTGAAATAGCTTTCGCTTTCTGGAGTCGATTTTAAATTCTAAGTATCCAGTACGTATACTAGCAATAATAAATAGGATGTATTCACTTTAGGGAATTCCAGATCTTAGTTAAATCCGCATTCACTGTACTTGTTATCGCATCCCGCTCCAAAAGTCAATATTATGATCTAGTCTCCACCGAACAAAACTCGTTTGAAGTGTGCCGAACTCCACCTAAAAACCTGCAACTACTCATCAATGGTTGGTCGAGCGACGGTAAATATTTGTGTTTTTTTTCGTATTTTATCACACTAGTTTACTGCTATTTGTCAAATGACATAATGCCATTTGCACTTTTAATACGAATATAATCAAATTCAAGATGCACTTACACATGAGGTAACCGCCGCAATTTCGGTCATTCGGTCGGCCCGGGGTACATTGTGTGGTCGAGATTTTGCGGTTAGGAAATTGCCAAAACTATTGAAGCACGTTAACGAGGCTAATCATTGTGAAATTGTTTGTAGGTAATGCCGGCTATCACGTTTCAATATTATGTGTGCCCATTGATGTCGTAGACATCATCAATAGTTACTTCCCAGATGCAATAACTGTCAGATACTCGTTAGTAATACAATGTGCTCGTAGGAATGTATCCATGCATGGAAATCTAATTTCCATAGCTAGTCGAAGAGAAGTTCAATGTAACGTAGATGGAAATTATTCGTTATGAATAACATTAAAGCGTGAATTCAATGCACTTACCGCAAATAATGAGAGATGATCTCGGGATATTCAGTGGTCATAGTCGGTTGCCATTAGATGTACAATAATTAACCTTGAAATAAATTTATTGTTGAATTGAATAATAAGCTAAATTTAGGTAGGTTTTTTTCTCATAGCGAAGAAATTATTTGAAGTGAATAGGGTAGAATTGATGAAGTAAATTGGGAGCAATGTCATATGTAAAACTTGCTACAAATAGTCTAAAGAGGAATTTTGGATTGAGTGCAGCAATAGAAAAGAGAGGCGCCTGTAAAGCTAAGCACTTAAGCCAAAAGATCTATTTTATTCACACCCCCAACCTAGCTTAGTTTGCCAGATTATAGGGTCAATGATATGGGAAAAGTGCCTATCTTCTGCATACGTCCCGCATTTCAGCCAAAGCGTTTATATCTGAGACGCGCAAACGTTGGAATTTCTCAAAGGGAATGCTCCCCACAGTCAGCCTCTTCAAGACAAGATTTGCCACACCTATTCGGTACATGTGTCTTCCGAGGCAGCTATGTCCAGTCAGTATGCCTATCATGGCTCTGCAAACTTTCCTGCTCTTGTTGAGTAGGAATCTCGAATGGACTCTGAAAGGAAAGTCTTAGTGTTCCTGGCGGCATCTCTGTTTATGAACATCAATTTATTGAACACTTCCGAAATATGGCAGGTGCAGATGGGATCCGCACACCCAAGGTGGATTCAGGGCCCTGTAGTTGAAGCGTCGACCCTTGCTTCGCAATGGCGTCAGCAATTTCATTTTCACTACAGTGCCCCGGTACCCAGAGAAGATGCACTTTATTGAGTCTAGCTACAGAGCTGAATCTTTTCCCGCACTTTTGCCGTAGCGCCAGCAGCGTGACTTGACTTTTCCTGCAAACAACAACACGTTTTTCCCTCCAATTTTTTCCAATTGCTCAGCAGGCTGCTTTCAATATACCGAATATTACTGGTTGAAAAACAGGAGGGTGCTTTTTCAGAGAAGATCCCCATCTGCTTTTCGATGAATGCATATAAGCATTAACTCCAAATTTATCATATGGCTACCGTTCAAGTTCAGCTCATTTTATTTCAGTTCATTTTAGTTCAAGAAAATTGCTTCGTATCTTCTTCCGAAGTCGAGTAGGGCCACGAGCACCCAAAGGCATCAAAATTGGAGAGATCTCACGCATCGAACACCTAATAGAGCAGTGCCTCACATCGTCGTTTCCTACCCACAGAGTTAGTCTATGAGCAGAGCTCAACTCCACGCTCTGATTTTGAATGTCAAGAGGAGGCAGAAGAAGAAGTGCAGAGTAGCACCCATAGCACCATATTTACCCAGGCACACAGTCCTTTGCAGTGTGGCTAACTTCTTGCGAGCGTACATACAATAGCATCCCAATAGTCCGCCACACCGCGGATACGTACGTGACTATCATCAGCCTTATGATTATTTTGTAGATCCAGATAACTACATAAGGCTTCAGGCCCCATGCGGATGCAAAAACTCTCTTGCACTGAACGAAAGCATTTCAATCTCGATCAAAATCCACTTCCAAATCATTCTCACAGAGAAGTTTTTTTTATTCAAGACTACTCCTAGATATTTGACTTCGTCTGAAAGTTGAAGACTTGCATCCTTCATAGGAAGCAGGACCGTCTTTGCGCATAGGCACACTGGGCAAGTGCCCAAGGCCCCGCGAGCTATGGGGCCCCTTATTTCCAGATAACCAACCGATAAATATATTTATTCTACGAAAATTAAAATATAATGACCTATCTAGACTTAATAATTATATATCTACTTTTATAGTAATCTCATGGACCAGGGGCCTAACACTGGCAACTCTATCTGCTTTCTAGTAGGTAGCTTTCCGAAATTATTTGTGAATGACCTCACCTGTAACGAGTATCTTATCAGTAACAGTTGTTGTTGTATGAAGCTTTGTTCAGCTTTAACACAAATGCAAATTTTGGGGTGTGTGAGTTTGTGCATTACTGGAATAGCCATAAACAAATCTATCTGTATACCCCTTCAATGTATGAGGGAAGCATTTTAATTCCTGCTGCTCCAATTCGAAAAGCACGGTCGGGACCAAAAATCAAATCATTTCACTCAAAATTGAACTTGTAAACGGTGTGCTTCATTTTGTATTCGCGGTTATTTGCAGTGCAATTTACAAATAAGTATTGAATACTTAATCTATAGATACAAAATGTCAAAACGGTCATATCCTAGTGACTCAGAAAAAAGGGAAAAAAACACATCAGAAATCAATTAATTGATAAATTACCTAAATTAACATCATATTTTACACCAGGAGCTTCTGTGAGTAGTAACCATCCACATAATAAATCATATTAACAACAGATTGCGGAAACTCAGAGAACTTCACAATCTACTTATTCTTCGCTAAGTTCTATCACTTCAGGAAAAGAGATTGAACCATATTTTACAAGGTGTTTTTTTTAGGGTGTCCGTCCCTATGGGAAAAAATTCAACAACTTCACCAACAACAATTTAAATTGAGCAACAGCAATCATCCGACCCAGAAAATAATTTACATGACCCTGCTGATTACTTTAACGAAAATATCACTGAAAAAACCGTAAAATTTGGTTTCGCAAAGGGCCCACATATTTTCAAAATAAAGATTGTGACTTTCCCAAAGCGCCCATAGCCTACAAAGACAAAGAAGATTGCAAATCAGGAATTAGGTATTTCAATAAAACATTATTTAATCGTAAACTAAAGAATAAAGAACGTGTTGAAAGAAAATGGTTGGTGTATTTGTCTTGGAAAAAATCTGCATCTTGTTTTTCTTGCTGGTTATTTAACCCTCTCGATGTAAGCCTATGCTCTCTGGGTGAATTTAATGATTGGAAACACATTAATCACATAATGTTACATCATGAAAATAGCCCTGCATAAAGATAATCTATGATGACTTATCTGGCACGAAGTAAAGCAGTTGGTAGAGTAAACACAGTCTTACTATATCAATATAAAAAAGAAGCAGATTACTGGAAAAGTGTACTAAACGGGTTGTCGCAGCTGTAAAATTTTTGGTATCGAGAGGGCTTCCGTTTCGAGGCGACAATGAAATCCTTGGATCCCCCAACAATGGGAATTATTTAAGATGTGTGGAGTTCATTAGTGATATCACTTGCATATCACTTATTAAAATTTGAGAAATCTGGAAAGGGACACATTTCTTATTTATCAACGAATGTTGATAAATAGGTCCTAAAGGGGTCCTAAAAAAATCATAAATGAAGTTGAATTAGCTAAATATTTTTCAATAAGTGTTGACAGCACGCTCAATCTGCCTCATACTGACCAGTTAGCTTTTATAATTCGATTCGTAAAATATCGTGTTTCAATCGAAAGGTTTTTGGAATTTATACTTATTAAAGAGCATAAATCAGAATAACTAGCGGAAACCATCCTGAAATTTTTAGAGAGAAGGCAAAACTACGACAATGCAGAGGTTAAAGCTACGACAATGCTTCAAATATGTCAGGAAAGTATTTTGGTCTGAAAGCGAAAATCAAGGAGAAATGTGAATTTGCTACCTTTCTATCATGTCCGGGACATTTTTTAGACTTGGTATGTCTTCATGCTGCTAGGTGTGTACGAGAGGCAAGAAATTTTTTTCCGATTCTACAACCTACGGAATACATGGACTTAATATTTAGGTTCAAAAAAATTCTTACACGTCTTTCTGAAACCAGATGGGCTGCGCGGGCTGATGCAGTAATCGCCGTACATCAATGTCAAAAACAAATTATAGAAGCCTTGACGTCTATCACGGAGTATGCAAAGCAGCCACAAGAAACTAGGCAGTAAGTTCTTAGTTTGTTTAGAAAGTTAGTCTTCTGACAGAAATTTAGAACACCATATTGAAAAGAATAGACAAAACAGAAAAAAACTATAACAATGGACTGCAACTAATTCTTAAACTTTATTTGATGATTTTATTATTAACTTCAGGGGTAAATTTGATGACTTCGAATCGTGCGCCAAAGAGATAAATCTGGAGTGTGACTAAAGGGACCTATCTCAATAAATAGAATACTTGAAAATTGTGTAGAATAGTGAAAATGAAGAAACTAATAGCATTTCAGGAATATATCAACTTTTGAAAGAAGACAAAGTTGAAAACACGTTTCCAAATGTATAAATTGCATTGAGATTTTTTTTAAGCATGATGGTAACTAACTGCAGTGGGAAAAGCATCTTCTTAAAATAGAAAAGAATAAAAAGTGAATTGTGAAGTACAACGCTTGAAGAAAGATTGACCAGTTTGGTTGACCAGATGCACATAGAAAGTGATGTGCTCAAAGATATAAACAATTTGAAGATATGATCAATGATTTTGCTTGTCTAAAATCTAGAAAAGTGCTCCTTCAATCAGCATAGACTTTTTAATTACTAGCCTGTGTATTATGGTTGAAGAGTTAGTTTTCCGGATTATACTTACCTATTGATTTAAGGTGACTTTGATAAATAAAAATAACAGATAAATACATCTAGAATTTTGCTTAATTGCTCCTGTTCTATTCTATTAATTGTTGTTAATAACTCTCTGTCGGAGGGGCCACATTTTTCTTAAAGTGCCCAGGGCCCCAAATTGATCTAAGACGGCTCTGATAGGAAGTACTAGTCCTTCCACTTTTCTTCTCCGGATAAATGAAGTAAGTTTTGCTTTACCAGGATTCACTGTTAGGTAACTTCAGGACCAACTGTCAACTAAATCCAATCCGCGTTGTGTATTTCTACACACCACATTCAGATCTTTCCTAATTCCTAGGGTAGCCACGTCTTCAGCATAAGCCGTTTGATCTGACAAGGATTCAACTAGCATATTTTATAGGAGTGAAGATACATATCCTTCAGGGCATCCATTTTTCGACTCCGTTCTCAAGTAGCAGTCGGCTCCAGCTTTTGAGAGCAACAATCTCTGCGTCAGCATGATATGTATCCATTTAACTAGGACGCCACCCACGCCCTGAGCTTTCGCAGTTTCAAAAAGCTACATAAAAGGTGAAAGTCAAAGGCTCCTTTAATATTCACAAATATCCCCATCGCATATTTATCATTTGAAATCGCGTTTTCAACTCTGGAAAGCAAAGGATCAAAAGCATACTCTCATGAGTTTCCTCACTGGTGCGCATGTTGCACATCATTCAAAGGGTTATACTTAAACACCGTTGTGCGTTTGCGTCGTTCAACAAGTCTCTGCATGTCTCTGCATGTCTCCTTGGTTCTAAATGGGCATATCGCTCCTGCTTAAATATAAAGACTTTATTAACCTGTCACCAAGGTGACGAAGCATACATCAGTGCTAATCATGCCCAAAATATATTTTTTAAATGCACCTCCAGGTATTTAATTCCGTACCTTTACAATACCGGATAGATGTCACCTAGGCCCTTCAATTTGAAATTTTCAAAGGACGCAACAGCATGCATGACTCTTTCGCTGGTGACCATAGACTTAGCTGTGTACCAACATTTCCTACTGTTGCAAAGAGCAAGAAGGAGGTTTGATCAGAGGCACTTAACTGCCGCACCCGGAAAGTGAGTCCCAAGTAATATCTGTAGCAACGGCTTTTTCAACTTGGTAAACTTTCCTGACTTAATCCTACTACTAGAACACGCTCTATTTGTCGCATTCTATCGATTGAACTTACCCCAATCAGTGTTTTTTGGATTCCTTCTCCCATCACGGGTGGTGAATCCCTAGCTAAAGAGAACACCAAGTAGCAGTGATCGGAGAGTGGGACCTCATCTGATACGTACCATCTTGTTATTGATCTATTCCATTATTTCATTAATAGCCACCCTTATGTGAGGGATGACAAAGGTACTAGAAATCTTAATGTTTGAAGTTATCAGCCCCGCAGAAGTTATGAAACCAAAGAATCTGTCTCCTCCGCCGTTACATTTGTTGCTGACCCAGCTAATGTGCTGGGAGAAGAAGGCAGAAGTTTCCAGTTTTCCCAATTTTTCGCTGAACAAACGGACAAAGCCTTGGCATACTGCAAGTTAAAACTGGCAATGAACGATCCAGGAATGATGCCTGCGGACCCTTTTGGAGAGAACCTTACATCATGTTAGCATGACCTCAGTGAAACAATCACTATAGGAGGAAAATGACTCTCAATCTTTGCACTTTGTTCTGGAGACATATCCCTAGATAGTCACAGAGAATAGATGCTTCACATTCTTCTTGATTTGGTTAAATTCAATCACATTTAAGCGGTAGCTCAGCATCATGTGGTATCTGTCCTTGAGCACCGAGAAACTTCTCTGGTCAAGTACAACCATCAGGTTGAAATCATTTTCACCAGTGGTGGGGCTCTACTTGAGTTTCCTGTATCTGATAATACAGTGTTTCCAGTATAGTCGGACTTTTAGCTGACACTGTACTTGCCTTCCTAGAGCCTGTAATGATATTTTTGAAAAATAATTTACAATCATTACATTTAACATTATAACCTGAACCATAATCAAAATACAAATAACATAACAATATATTCTATCAAAACAATCTACGGCTTTTCGTGGTTTGTTGCTTTTCTACGCAATATTTTTATAATAAATCATCTGGCACAGTATTACTCTACCTGCACATCAAAATACCCTGCGGACTTCACTAACGTCAATGCTTGCCTAAAAATAAGTCTCGCATTTATTTCCACGAGAAAAAATGCAAAAATTGAATAAAAAGAAAACAAAACCTTGCATCGAGTTTGAAAACAAATGAATCAATCTATTATCTTTCATCCGTTTCTTTGTAAAAGCTCTGATCGGCCGACAAAGTATATATGCATGTACACATTTTACCAGATACCAGTTATAAAGTACATACAATGATAATTTGGTCACGTATGATGTTATTTATTTGATAATTATAGGTATTGGCAGGCACGTTTCCATGCACGATTCAAACTTTGATGCGGAGAAGATGTAAGTAATTATGTAGATACATTTTCACAAATGAAAGAGGAAATTGTAAAGTGCAAGTCATATGCACAGAAAATTGACCATAATTGTTTTCTCGATATTAATGATTTGTGGGTTAGGCTGTAATTCTGGAAGTCTTGGATATTTTTTCAATCATGGGCGTTGAAAAAGCAATCAATTCAAGAAAACTATTGCTATGTATAAATGCATTAAATACTTTTTTATCAGTAAAAAATTGTTTTTATGTCATTCACTTATTATAGGGCGCTAATGGAAATGATGTCATGTAAATGAAGATTATATTTGAGCAATATGTCGAGGCATAAAATAATCAAAAAGCAGGTGTAGATTTGATATTTTCGATGATTCCCAAAAATTATAATTCAAATAATCAGTTAAACCAAGTTAGCTCGATTTTACCATTTCAACAGTTCACTCCGCCACAAAACGCAATCGGAATATTTAAATGTACATTGGCTTTCGATAATATCCTGACCACGATCGCTTGAATTTTTAACATAAATATTACACAGGTACACAATAATATTCAGGAAAGATAAATCATCCCCTAATCGATCCATTGAATACTTATTTGGAAACCTCCTAAGTTCAAAGAAACTAATTGAACTTCCTAGAATCCTGATCAGCTACAAATTTATTGACTAAAGCCTAATACTATTTTCGGGCAAATCAATTTAGATAATACCATCCCACGATCTATACAGTTTTCGAAATTTGACTTTCACCTACGCCCCGAAATGAATTCATATTTGTGGTTCCACAGAATATTCTTGGCAATCTAATGCTGAGTCAATGTCTTCATAATAACATATGGTCATATTGCCACAACACGGTTGCGAATAGTGACCAATACATCAATCAAAGTAACTGTTAAGTGTAGGTGGAACAAACCCTCAATTACTTAAGTCGTCGTAATCTGATATGCAGCGCTACAATAATTTGTCTCTGAGGCTACTCTATACGTGCACTTATCGAGCTACCGGCGTGCAGACGCCGACCATTATTGCAAAAATATTTTTTTCGAAACAATGAGATTAGTGAAATAACATATTCGCAAGATCAAGTTTTCAATGCGCTCCTGATTGAACGGAATTGCATAAATCTGAAACAAATCGATATAATGCGCCATTGTCCATTTGTTGCTTTGAATATATCTACCGAAAGTGGAAAACCACATACTTAAACCAGATTTATGACAAAACTCAAAGCTCTTGCTGCGAGTTCAATGTTTTCGAGGGTTTCGCAACTGAAACTAATGAGTGCAGGAAATATCTACAGAAATGTGGAGATTTTGCGGCTTACTTGAAGACCGAGAGTGTTCACTGGGCACAAGATAGAATTGTTCAGGAACATAATGATTAATGATCGTTATCATTTAATGACTGTATGTGAGGATACAGATGATTTTATTCAAACTACAGGCGGTCTCGATGAGCTCATAATGTAAATTAAACATTTGTGTTGACCTGGTGTGCTATTTCGTCGTGGGAAGAGACTTGGAATATTTTTTCAGTTAAGCCTAATTACCGAATTGATGATGTAGAAATTCGAAAGAATACATTTTTCTGAAACTTTGACAGATTTTCATTTTAATAATTGCAACAGGATAAGCTGATTTTGTTTTAAGGACTAATTTTCGCAGTCTCACTGTATGTGTTGTTAATGTGAAGATTCACAATTTGGAATTTTGTGTAATGCCTTGTGAACAAGCAAACATAAGCAAGAGTATGCATATTGGGCTGGATATTGGTTCATGTGATAAACAAAAGATAATTTTGTCACTTCAAAACAAGTCAGCTTGGTGATCTATTAATTTTATTATTTACTTACAAAGTAACTGAAGGTTGTTTATTACAAATTTATAATGTGCAGCTTACATTAAAAATATGTATGAAAATTTGTTATATCTCCGCATATGACTTATTGAAATGTGGAGCTACATCCCAACCGAGAGATAAAGGTTGAAAAACATGTTCGAATAAAAAGAAATAGTAGCAAAATAGTCTCAAGAGAAACTAAGACAATAGTCTCTAAGCCATTGAGGAAAAACAGTATTATTGATTTTCGATCAACACTAAATGAATGTAGATGGCTTCTCGGAATATTTTCAGTACTCCTCATCCTTTCAAGTGGAAAGTGAAGTCTATACTTTTTCTCTGTGACTATAAATATGTCATAATGCGTTATATTTGTTCCCCTAGAGGAAACTTTTAGTGCTGTCTCTTGGAGAAGCTAAGAAGAACCAATTTATCCATTTGGAATATTAGCCAAAAAAATTTCCCTCCAAATTAGAACAAATTGGAACTTGGAGTTATTAGAGAAATGTGAAATTTAACCTGAGGATAATGTAACATTTTCTGATCATAATTTTTTTATTTTACAATAACAGTTCCATTACCTACAAACATATTCTAATTCTTGCGTTTCTAGTGTGAAATATGAAGTTTTGATGGTGCTGTTTTGTTTTTAATCAAAAAGACTGCCTTTTGTAGAAAATTATGCCTAAACATCCTGATTGAAGCATGAAAGTTTGAAAACTGTGATAAAAAAAACAACTTTCTTCGCTGTCTGCACTGATTAAAATTAACTGTTTGTTAAAAATTATTTTGCAAAAAATAGAATACCTTGACTGTTTGTTTCTTTACAAGTAGCACTCGAATATTCAAGTCCTTTATGACTTATGGTCCGTGCTTCAAGTCACTAGGTGTCGATAAAAACACAATCAAATGACCAAATAGTAACAAACCAGTCATGTTCTTATCGGACAGAGTAGTTTTCAGCGTGTTTTGTTGTGGTTTTTTACTATGACATTTGTCATTGGGACAACTTGGCTGCCAATCACTGGAAGCTTTATTTCAGTGGATTGCAGGCGTTTTAATATGATATGATTGCAGCGATAGCAACGAAGGTGAGAAAAATTGAGCCGGAGAACTACGGTTAAAGTTGTGGGATATTGAAAAAAATTTTTGGGTAGAAAAGAGGAGAATGGATTTGGAGGTGGAGATGATTGGAAGTAAAAGTAGTGAACAAAAGGATTGGTGAATAAGTTAAGAAAAGTTTTGTTTTAAATGTGAAAAAGAAAGATAAAACGTTGAACGTGAGAAAAATTGGAAGACGTTGAAGATATAACAAGTAAAATTGACAGGGCAGCTCGTCGATGTACACAAAGGAAGCAATGCTTCCCTTGCTAAACCGCAAAATTGATTAAATAATCAATATGTAACAATCAAAAGATTTACAATCAATATTTAAGAATCAATGTAATAACATTTATTTTCTTATAAAAGTCTAAACTCAATGGCTACTATGAATCAAATGATTTTATTTTATAACAGTCCAACTACAGAGCTTCCACGTTAAATTTACAGCGACGCAACGAAAACTCAAACGTTTTACTACAAACTACAAGCACTGCATAACATTCAATTGAAAATATACAGTTCATTGAGATATACTACACAGAACACTGAAGTGATCTTGCTTCAATGCTCAAACTCGTGGTTTTCGCATAGATCTACTTAGACGCTTTGCCTAAATGATGCACACAACAATTTGACAATCAATGTATCCAAATAGTATCGCGGACGCTGGCTCAGTTCGCAGCGTCTTGGTGGATAGAAAAATTCAAAAAACCTTTGCCCCATCCAATCGCTGAACGACCCTAAAATCTTTGCTAATGAATGAACTTAATACGCTGCAAAGTTATCCGCGTCTCCTGTTATCTTACTGTTTCCCCTCATGATTTATCTGTAGATGATGTTCTGCTCCTCTTCTTACGAGCCGTTCCCTTTAGGAATTGATGCATTTTCTGCTTTGTTCACATGTACACATGTACGGTGCAAGCTATTGTGATGTTCATGTGGGGAATAGAAAAGTAGGAGTTACATTTTTTCGTGTGCGATTTTCCCCAGATCGGTTTTTTGTGTCGCTTATGTTGAGGTTATTTCTATGTTAAATCTCTGGAGTGCTTTCTTTAGCATTTATAGTTTACATTAGGTACGTTTTTTATGTCTTCTTGCAAAAAAATGCACCTGTTATAATTCTTTTGACTTGATTTTTTTGTATTCTCAGTATCAATACGGTCGGTTAAAGATGGCTAAAAGGATAGTTTTTAAAGTAAATTATAACATAAAGCTCGTTAAAGTGAGAGCGTATTGAATAGATTATGTTTCGAAAAGTTAAGATTTACCCGTTTAATATGGATTTTAATGTGGAATGTTGATGTGATTGTGCCATAGAGTATTTACTGCGGTAGTCTTTTTCATTGAGGATCTTATTGAGTCTTGGCAACCAAGACCACTAATTTCGCTCAGTCAACTGTTTGCAAATTATATGAGGAATTTAGTTTTGTTGTGGCATTGGCTTTCTAATTTAATTTGATAAAAGATGCATTATATCCTCTACTTGGAACTATTAAAAAACTTTCACCATTTATTTAGCCTGTAATATGTTTTCAATTTAAGTTTTTTTTATTATTTAAAAAAAATTAAAGAAATTATTAAGTTTTTTTTCTTTCAGATACTATACATAATTTGATCTTTTGTGAGATTTTTGATATTAGTGAGTAGGAATATCACTGAAATAAGCTATGCTAATCACTAGCTTTTAATGCAAATATGGTCAGCATTGAAATACCTAATTGATTTTTTACACGATATTTAAAAAAAATCGCATGTATAGTTTACTACGCGCTTCATAAGTATGCTTATCTATATTATATGCTTATATATTTTGCTAGTGCTTCCCTTAGTCTCAAAACCACGAGCCGTAACTGAATTGACATGTTCGTTTGTAGTTCGACAGCATGAACTTTTCCTGTATTGACGAATGGAGCACAATTAATGAGGAGCAGCCGAATGCTAATGAAGAAATTAAAATGCAGAAATAAATGATGTGAGTCAGACAATAGATACGTAATGTCGGTGGCGGTGGAAGAAAAAAGGTCAGCTGGCAAACACTCAGGAATCCCAGACAAATATCTGCTAAAAGTTATCATTAACTAATCAGAATTAAATAGAAAAAGCAGTTAAATTTCTTACTTATATTAGTCAAAGTTGAAGATAATGATTAACGATACTAAAATATGATAATTGTAAAGTTTACACGAAAAATTACATGAAAAAAGTAACATTGGCTGAATTACATTTTATTAAGGGCAATGAACTGCAATTAAGTTGACATATTTATTATTGTTTAAAAACGATCTTGAACATTTTTGGTGTATATACTTGTATTTTTTTAATTGTGGATTTAATTTTAATCCACATATTCATATATCTCTACTTATCATCTCTACTGTAGATATATTTACATTTTTATTATTTCACGTTGCGTATTAAACTTTTTTTTTGTATGATTGGAGTAAATCAATCCTGGCCGGGTTTGGGAGTTTTGTAAATTCCACGCCATGATTGCATCTTTACATGGAATAGTTTAGTTGGTGAGTTTAAGTTAATTTTATTAGTTTTCCTTCTGAATTATTTCGTTATTTATTCGTTATTAGTTTTTCTTGTGAATTATTTCGTTAGTTATTTGTTTGCCTTTTCTCAGTTTTTTTTTGTTTTATATCAGTTTTTTCTCCTTTTAGAATTTCGTTTCTCCTATCAGAATTTTTATTTGTTGGCATTCTTGCTAAAAATAAGCTATAGAACAAATTAATAAAGTAAAATAATCCCACAACAGCCTTCGTATGGGTCTAGGGTTTTAAGCTTCATTACAAATTTACAATCAATGTGAATACGATTGCGAAGGGATTAGTACCACGACTTCCTTTACTCCTGATTAATTCAGGTACCTATTAAGAGCTAGGTGAACTCAAAGCTTGGTGCGTGGACTCTCATCCGGACCTGGATTCGAAACAGGGACCACACACTTAAGTAGTCAGTGCTCTACCCACTAGGGTACACAAGCTTCAATAAATAAATAAGCTTTTTTCTTCATAGTGATTCTTATATGGATTTTTCTCAGCTTTCTCTTTATGTGTGCTGGTTTGATTTTTTTTGTTAGCGTTTTGTTTTGTCTGCGTACCCTAGCATGGAGGTCGGGTTCGTCCTAAAAAACCCACGCCGGGCTGAGCTAGCTGGCGGGTTTGGCACGTGGGACAGAACCGAATTCGACTCAATTAAAATATTGCACTGTCGGCGGCTCGACTGCTTTCAGATTTCGTAACATGACTACTGAACACGGCAAGTGTCTAAACAATAATCTAAGTATCTAAACTTTGTACGGAGCTTTTATAGGTACATCCAAATGATCATAATTATTTGCAGGCTTATATCAGCTTGTCGGCTTCAAAGTAGGGCAGAATTAATGCGGCTTACAACAAACTGCTTCACTTTTCAGCTAAAAGCATACACTTCTTACCATGTGACGTGATCTTGCCAGGCAACTATCAGCTGTACCGTTGATTTTTCTCTTACTGCCAAGTAATACACCTTTGGCTCGATTCACTTCATATAACAACTGAACAAAGTGTTTTGTTCATCTTAACTAACAACAAAAACCATAGAGACACAAAAACATACCTATAAAACGTCTTCATTTCAAAAATTGAGAACTTGTTCAAAATAGCATATCATATTAGTGATTTTAGTCATCAGATTACAAATATTTCTCATAAACCTCCACTGTTGACTTATGCATTAACTTAAATCTAGGAGGCCTAAATTAAATTGAAAGGAAATACCAAAGCCGTTACGATGTAATTTTTATTTGTTTTCGCCAATTTTCTTATCTTGCTTGAATTATGATTTCCCATGGATTTTAATCTTTGGCTTCATTTGGTTTTTGGCATAGTTTCAGTGCTACAAAAAAATATATAGATTTTTAACACTTATTGTCGGATATTGCGAATTCGAACTGAAAGCAAATTGTGAAAGATGTTTGCACTGATTTCACATAATTTGAAAGCTTTATTAGCGTTTTGTTTGACTTAGTTCGCAATTAAGGTTTCTGAAGATAAAATCTGTGAGCACATTATCAGTTTTGTTACTATCAGATGATTGTTTAGTAATTGGTTGTGAAAATTATTTCAATTTGTGTCAGGGAATCATTCAAACTTGATGACACGGAGTTAAGTACTGTGCAATCTATTATGCTAAGTTTAAAATAGCCTCAAATACGGAGAGCATCGTTATTCATTGAAGGGTTTTTTGTTAATGATTAACATATTTCATGTCTAATGTTGCATTTAATGGCTTGATCTACCATGAATTTCCGTAACTCAATCACATACAACCACTTCAAACTTACACAATTATTAATTCATCACATTTCACTTTCAATTTTACGTCGGTCAGCGATAAGTCGTCACATCGTATCCTTGGCTGACCGGCAGTTGCAATTATATTCACAACAGCTCTCGACAAATCACCCATTCGAATTCACTAATCAAAATAGCTACAATAAATAGCCGCTCACTGCTAGACCTCTTTCATATCAGACCGTACTCAGAAGGTCATCAATCGTCAACAATTTTCACCATTTTCAACCAATTGTCAAAACGGAAAATATTATGGTGGTATTGTACAGGTAGAGCGTGCGCAGAAAATGACTGAATAAATAATGCCTTCAGGTCAAAATGGCATTCAGTAGTCACTTTTATTTACGCTACCAAATTATGGCCCTTCAGCTACCGATGTGACCGTCCTAAGTCGAGAACAGAAGACACAAGTCCGTTGACAGATTCGAGATAAAGATGATCCGTAATTACTAAAAGACTCGTTTTGATTATGATTAATGTTGGTTGTCTGCATCTTGACCTTATTTGTGCTGTGCGAGTGGCGTTAACCACGCCGCAAGTGATCGCAAAGGTAAAAGAGACTGTATTTATTCGTAACTATACCTCAAGTGCAATTGAATGCTTAGTGATTGTCTAAACAAAAATTGTGTTAGTTATTTGCTTAGTGATGAGTTTTCATTAATCATCAGAGCAAATTGAGTGTACTCGTTAAATTTATTCGCAAAAGCTGCTAAAAAAAATGCACTTCAATTATCTAAAGAAATTTATGCTGTTTGACAAAATTTTAGTGCATGTATGGAATTTTTGCTATTTGTTGAATAGGGTACTGACTTTGTAGCATTTGTAGTTAGAGGATCAATTTTAAGGAGGTAGTACCGGTTAGAATGCTAAAAAACAGCCTAATTTTCAATATTTGGTTTTCACCTCCTTTATTTTGTATAAATTTTAAAATTTGGAGGGGTAAAATACACATTTTGAAGATAAAAAAAAATATTTCTTTATTTTTGTCATTTTTCTACTCATTTATAGAGGGCACCAAAGTTGACGTCTCGAAAAGTGTCTCGTCATACTGTGGACAGATAATCCCAGGAATGAAGAATCTGAAACAAAAAAAACCAAACCGCATTTTAAAGAGAAATGTTTCTTACGTCTTAATCTACCACAATATTTGGAAAAAAAATGATAAAAAAAATGGAGGTTATTTGAAAATATTTTTCGAAAAATCGTATTTTTTTTCACTTTGTTTCGCTTGCCAACTTTTTTTGGGTTATTTTTTGGCCTATATTGTGGTAGACTACCACACAAAATACTTGAATTAAGTAGTGCACCAAATTTGAATCGGTTCGGCCAATCCGGAGAATAAGTGTCCGCAGTTTGAAAAAACGTCATTTCGAGAAAAACGCGTTTAAAGTTTTTTTTTTCATTTATTTATTGAATTTTTTTTAAAAAAATATGTCTTTATCTCCTGCAATTGCTCAGCTTGCAATCCCTGGACCATACATAAGTATTCTTGAGTCCACATAAGCCAGTTGCTCTTGCAGTTGGGTAGTTTTTTTTGGCCAGACGCGTTTCCTTTGCCGCTTTTTCTGCCTGACTTATGCGCTCTTCATCTCTTTTTTTCCCAGTAATCAAAAGCAGCAACCTGCCGTAAACTGCCGTAACTTCTTTATTTTTGGGAATATCTTAATAAAATTTTGAGACGTGATTTCTGAAGGTATAATAAATTGAAAAATGCAAACCACAAAAAACTGATTTTTTCAAAATTTTAACCGGTACTACCCCCTTAAACACAATGCAACCAGCCCTTACGAAAGCTAGCTGCTTTTATAAGAGTTGAATAAGAAGTAAAACGAATATAATATAACATATTCCAACAAGAACTTTGCCTGTCTTGAATATGTTGAAAATACCGTCTTAAGTCCTTTAAGTGGTATGTTGAAGAAGATAAAAGCTCTGCTAACGATATAATAGCTATACATACTCAATAACTATTCATGCAAGTTGTTTTGCGGCTCAAATAAAGAAAAAAATCAATTTGTTCCCAATAAAACGAAAGACTTAAGCGAGTAACTGGTTTTTATTCAACATTATTTAAGCACTGAAAAACTTTAATGGCTCCATGCTTTAATATCAATCATATTCTCTTCTTCCTGCTTCATATGTCTGAACATACTCTAATACAGCAATGCACATATTTTCATTCAAAAAACGAATCAATTATAAATTATCGCCAAACAATAAAATATAGGCCCAGTGCTCAGCATGATAAAAACATCAGTCAATATTGATTTCCTCTTTTTCGCCTTTCAGCTTTAATGTCAATATTAGTGGAACCTCCCACTTATAAATACTGCTAAGATCGACTATTCACATACTATAAACGTGTATGACCGTCAAAAAATAATCATCGCTCAAAAAATACCAAACTATGAAAGAATTTGAACATAACAATAGGAGCTTCCGATTAAACGTAACCAATTATTATCGCCAATTATGATCATAAAACTTGAAATAAGTCTATGATTGGTGACGCTACTGACCATAGCCTCAAATATGACAACAATGGGTAGTGTTCTTGGGCAGTAAAAGAAAAATTATTGAAAACTGACTGGGGTTTTTGCTGTGAATGGCTATTTGACTCGTGGCCCTTAACTGCACAAACACAATGAAAGTAGTACAAATGATTGAAATCAATGAACATGATTAAAATTAATTTCATTGACCTGTTGAAAGTGTTTTCCTATCATGAAAAGAATCGAGGTATTTGAAAGAGAAATAGCTCATCTTGTTTTCATTATTTTACAGTGGATTCAATATCTGATATGGTGGATTCAATAAGGACCAATAAGTTTCTGGTTAAAAAGCGCACTAACCCACATTACAATTATGTTCAAGTGATTCAATGATTTCACCAACAATAAGCTCGAAAACTTTGGGTTGGACTTTGCATTGTTTCACTAAAGCAGTGCAGCCTGCTCCAGCCCTTATATGGGAGTTATACTCAAGTCTTAATCTTATGAGATACTTACAGATGTGCGCTATGTCTAAGAAAGTAAATTATTTTTGCCTCTCTGAAAGAAACCCAGACATTTTATGGCATTTTTCACAATTTAGAAAAGGTGGCCAGTTCAGCTAAGTTTGCTGGAGATTTTGAAACCTAAAAGGTTTAGCGAGGTTGATTCAGAAATACTTACACCATCAACAAAAATAGCGCGACCAACAGGAGAAGACTAAAGCTTGAGTGAAAGAAGACAACTTTGGTCTGTGGACGCTTTTACAACGTGGTTCACTGAGCCCCAAGTGATAAAAAAATATAATGCTTAATGAGGTAAACATGCGACCTCTCCTACTTTCACGAGAAGTAGCATTCTCGTGAAAGTTGACCGTGCTGTCAAAAAGTATGCAAAATCAACGATGCTGGTATCGGCAAAACTATCAATTGAATTGAAAGTGAAGTAAAGGAGGTCATTTATTAATAAAAAAAGAAGAAAGCTGGTGAGAGAACAGTATCTTACAGTATCACGGCATTAGAAGTGTGGACACAATATTTGAGCCCATCCAGAAGAATTTGGAAGAGATTATCTACAAAAAAACTGTCAGCCCAATTGGAAAGGGTGGAACTAAGGTCAAATGCACGAAGCTTTACCAATAGAGCTGGGTGCCAAACTCAGTTAAAGGCGTTCGATATATCAAAAGAAATGACCATCGCTTCATCAAGACTATGGAGACAGAGGTTCTATCTCTCAGTGAGAAATGTAAAAAAAAAGTCTACAGTGGAGTGCCCAGGACGGAAACAATACTGGCGACTGTTGGTAAGATGATTTGGCTTAAGATAGCTCATTAATATTCAATTCACAAGGTATTCTAATACCTTAAACAGAACCAAAACGGTAGTTAGAGGAATCATGGGCCTCCTCCTTTTTAGATATGGGCTGAATCTCTGCAAGTCTCCATACGGAAGATAGTATTTCAGTCAAGTATGGCAACTAATATAGTTTACGGAGAGGTTTAACCAAAATGTAGGTGCAGCAATTTAGTACAAGGGGCGAAATACCATCAGATCCTGCAGATTTGGAAACATCAAACTTAGTGAGTATTTTCAATACTTTTCTTCTGGGAAAAATAAAGACTCTTATTTGAAAGTGCATATTGGAGGTGGAGGACTCAGCGATGAAGGTGACAATCTCAGCAAAAATCCAGTGACTTAGAAAATCATGTGCACTATAAAGAAGATATAAGAAGATATCTAGATATAAGAAGATATCTAGTCATTATCATAACCAATAAACGTCAATAAAAGATTATTTGACATACGTCACTCATTAAAAAAAGTGTTTTTTACAAAGAAGAACATTTTTCTCTAAAGAAATACTGTGTTAGAGAATAGTTTTAAGGCCTTAAAGAAAAATACTTCTAGGCGTTGTGAAAAACGAAGCTATTTTAGCAATTTCACAATGAATAATTTCTAAATTTTCTATTGAACACTAAAATAAACTAACTGATTGCAAATTTGATATAATTGTCTTCAAAAGTGCATATAAGGCTAATTTAGTTGCAATCATTCTGATAATGGATTTAATGGAAAAACATTATTTCATGAAAAAATCACATAATTTTGGATGTTTATAAAATCATCAGACACTAAACCTTAACCAGGGTAGCTCTGGAAAATACACTTTGTTCTGGGAACTTAATTTAAACATTCATAAAATTATTCGTGAAATAATATTTTAATTTTAAAAGAAAAATTAAAAAGTGGCGTGATTTTTTTAATTTTTTTTTTGTGTAAATTCCGATCGAAACGGTGAACTAAATGCTATTCAATGTGGTACGTATATCGATGATCTATCGTAACATCCAATCGAAAGTTACACAGCCATATTGCTAAGTACTACCTTTTTAGGTGGGGTGAACGAAAAGATTTTGAGTTGTCAACATGTCATAGTCGGCAGAAAAACAGGGCTATATCTTGCAGGACGACACTATTTGAGAATCCTGAAAAATCCGTGAAGACACCGGAAAAATTGACTCAAAAAGAGCGTAAATGGAGCGTGTTCTTCAGATATCGGTTGGAATGTCCAGGGAAATTTTGCATTGTGGTCTGAAGCTCCATCCTCCTAAGATTTGATTGCTGAACTGAACATGACACATCTTCGCTACTGATTGCTAAACTGAACATGACACATCTTCGCTACTGTGCAGATTGAAATCCCCGAGAACTCCAACAATCTCTTCACATCTAGTCACCGTTTGGTGTGCCTTCCTTTTGTCGGTATCGCAGAACCTTTTTTGAAGAAGAGAGGCTCTTTAAAACTGGCAGAGCGCTTCATTCACAAATTCACAATCAATTTCCACGAGTATGGAGTGATTAGTTTCAAGTTTTTCTTTACTCTTGCGTTAATTTAGGTACCTATTCAGAGCTAGATAAATTCAATTTTCACTTTGAATAAATAAATAATTCTTTTCTCGATAGTATGGCTTTCAAAAAGCCACCTTTTAAATACGAGCCGCAATTATGACCCGAGGGCTGGCACTTGTGAAAATATTTCTTATAGCTAAACATTTCAAGAATATAGTACCAAAATTTTAAGACAATCAGAACAAAACTCTCGAAGTTATTTAATACTTAGTCCCATCACCTCTATCATTGTTGCTTCGACAGCTCGGAGTTTATTAGTCATTTTCTCAAAACAATTTTTTAAAACTCCGTGTTCCCTGCCATTTAAAAACTACATTACCGATTCATTTTAAACTTGGCACACACTTAGTGTGCCAAGTTACACACCATAAGTTTAAGAATTTTTTTATACTAAGGGGGTTTTCTACTACAAAATTATGAAAAAAAGCAATTTTTTCGTGGAAAATAGCAATTTTCACTTCAAATGACCACCAAAAATTGAAAAATGAAAAAAAAAGAAATCAGTTAACGTTGGGGGGATATATCGTGGATAAGAATATGTTTGGAAATGGAAGTTGGATTGTGCTGGTGGTCCTTCGGAGCTACAGACAGCTACCACCGCCTAAACCTATCAATATTAAGCAAAGAAAATGGCAACATTAGTTCCAAAACAACGTATTTACTTGCACAAAACTAATTAAAATACTCACATTATTCTTAACAACTGCAACAAGTATCCATTCTTTGTTGCGCCGAAACAAAAGCGGTCACTCACTGTATAAAACACTGAACATACCACACGCAACTGGGTAATTAAGAAGATTAATTGTTCCCTGAGAACAACCGATACCTATCTATGGAGTTAATTGTCCAGAAGGTGCGAATGACAATGAATTCCGCATTTGTTTGCAGGGAATGCTGTTAAAATTGTCTAGCAAAGATTAATTTAAAACAACTTGAACTCGGCTATTAAGTAAATGCATACATACATTCACACGTAGGTAGTAGGTACGTGTCCCGAAAGAATGCACACTCGTCCAAACAAAATGTTTGGATTATCTATCCAAAGGTTGAGCAAATTATGGGTATTGCAAGAGTAATTCCATTGAGTTAGAATTAAGAGTTTAGTATCCATATAAGTAATTATTTACGTGAAAATAATATTTAGGTAATGATGTTTTACATACAATCGAATTGAAAATTTTATTTTTCTTGTGGTTGGAAGCACTCTATGGTTAATTAAAAACCGCAGTGAAAACAACCACCTCATTCAACCAAACAAAATACAAGCAGTATCCAATCGCATTACTGAAATACCATCGTAAAAGTATTTCAAATATCATAAACCTACAGTTACTTCAAATAAAATTGAACTAAATCGAATTTGCTATAACCTGTCTTGAAGCAGGAAGGTCAGTGAGCATTTTTATTGATCCCCATTATTTCTATTGAAATTATCTTAATCTTACTTTCAATATAAATGACACGATAAATAACGAGCGAACAACTAAAAACGAATGATACTATTTACTAGCCACCCGACTCGAAAACGAACTATGTACATATCAGAATTGACACGATCATAGTCATTTCGAACAACTTTAATCCATTCATCTGTGTTCGAAATGTATCAAAAAGTCAAGTGCGGATATGGCTTGCAGCCCAAATGCTACTTGAAACTAGACGACTCAGCAACAAAACATGCAATAAAAAACTGTTACATAATATGATAATTTCGAAGTTTGGCAAAACTTCGATTTTAGGGCAAAGTGAAACTATTTGCAAGGAGTGGTGTTACGCTGACGCTGAAGCACTTGTACAGAAAGTTGCGAAACGAGTGGATAGAATTTTGCATTTCGATTTTTGTAACAATGCGGTATTATTTGAGTGTTATTAGCAGTCATTCATGATTGGCTTCTTAATTAGTGTTTTTTGTATCAAATTAAACTGGTATGCGTCGGGAATGTACAAATTTGAATTAGCTAAGATATTCAATGGGCTTACGAGTATTTTTATTTGTGTCAAAGCTTATGTATTTTTTTCATTTACTCACTTTTGATAGTAAAACATAAAAGCAAGAATCTAAGATGAACATTCAGATCGTTGAATAAAATGAAATCTCATTCGATCTATTTAAGGCTAAGCGATACAATAGGTATGAATTTCAAACCAATGAAAGATACTTAGCCTTTCTATTCTTGTGGCACTGTATTGAGGCCATTTTTTTTTTAAATTACTCGATTGGCATACATAGCAGTAAAAATGTTTGAAAATTTCGTCAGCCATTATTCTTAGGTGGTTGATGTAAGGAGGCAAACAAAGGTAATCAGACCAAAGAAACTCTCGAAATAATAACCGTGGCACTAATTCAAATGAACCATTTGAATGATCATTGTATGGTGTATAGAAACTTGCTGAGAAGCTTCCTAAACTAAACATTTATACTCTAAATTTGATCAAGCTAAAAGCTGTACTGGTCATGAAGCTTCTCCAAGAGTCTTCGCACGAGACTTAAAATAGAAGACGCTTTCTCCAAAACGGCAATATAAAAAATCATAAATCGAATATTTTCTTTTTCAACATATGGTCAATGTGTATACCCGTATCCTTTCACTGCATTACCAGAAATCTTTACTATTTCTATGTAAGTTGAACTAAAATCACCTTTCGGTACTTTCTGTAGTGAAAGTGCTAAAGAGTCTTCACATATAAATGGGCTGAACTTTCACGCGGACAATGCAACAGTTCAGTTGTCAATGTTGATGCTTAATCAGTTAATGTCACATTACTTAAAAAAACACTCCAAGTCAGCTTTAAGTCCCATACAAGCATAGAGATTGGGTGACTTTTCGAATTTTTCGCAACGTTTGACTAAAGCAAGATCGATTAGTTTTTTAAGAAAGATTGTTGGAAACCACTTGTAACAGATATCTTTGTGTTACTGAACTACAAGTATTACTTGTAAATATAGTGGACTGACTTCGAAAATGTATTCCCAAGATGAAAAACAGTTTGAAAAATAAGAGCCAATTTTCGGTCGAATTGAACGCTGCTCTTGAAAGTCACAAATACCCACTTCCGTCATTGGAAGAAGTTTTCAAACAAATCGAACGATCGGTCAAGTCAAATTCAACTAAGAATCGAAAGACTTGCTTACAAAGAACAAAGTCTTTATGTTATTTCACTGCAGTGACGTGTAACGTTAAAACTTTTCCTGCCATTTTTCAACAAATCGTGAACAAAATGTTCACTAGGTCAACGGCGCAGCATACCTTGAAGACATTTTCATTTGAAGGAAGTACCCAGAAGAGCACGAATGAAATTCGCGGGATGAACTACATCTAATTCAAAACTACAGATTCAATATAACTGAAGGTAAGTACTTCAGATAAACCATCAACAAGCTTTGACTTCAGCCTAATCCTGAAAGAGTTGTAGCCATCAAGCAAGTGCTGGAGCCAACAAGCTTCTCAAAACTTTGTTTATGTGTGGTAGTTATAAATTCATATGATAAATTTATAAACCAAATGAAACAAAGCAAAGGACTATTAGATGAGGTACTCAGAATGAAAACCGAACGGCAGTGGACCAAAATACATCACAAATGCTATCTAAGCTCAAAGGATAAAGGATATTCTATCGTCAAATATTATACTCACACACTATGATCCACAACAGCTGATTCATCAAAACTTTAACTTAACCCTTTTCCACAATAAAATAAAGTTTAGGCTTCATTAATGATTTCGTATGCTTTTCTCCATTTTTTTGAAAGTTAGATACATTTTTAGCTTTTTTACGGCTCTCTTTCGATACTCATTTCATTTGAGCCCAGTATCGTTCTATTGGTCTAAGTTCAAGACAGTTTGGTGAGTGAGTTTCCTTGGGGACAAAAGTGACGTGGTTGCTTTCATACCACTCCAGTGTTTTCTTAGCATAATGACTTGATGCTAGGTGTGGCTAAAACAACACGGACTATTCATGCCTATTAGTCAAAGGCAACAATCGCATCTGCAGACATTCCTCGATGTAAACTTGGGCATTGATTGTGCTTTCCACTAGAAAAATATCGTACCTTAAACCACATCGACAAATTGCCTGCCACACCATGCACTTTTCTGAAAATTTATTGGTTTTCTTCGAATGAAATACTTCATTCACTGCTCCCTTTATCTGCCAGAAGTTCGCTTTGACATAAGTCTTGTCATCTAAAATGACACGATCGGATTTCGTTACATATTAATCGTATAATTTCCAAGCTTTCGTTTTTTGCTACTTTCTCTTTTTCCGTGGATCGATCTGGAACTTTCTGAACCTTATATGTTTTCAGGTTGTAACGTAATATCTTGAACGGAAATGTTAGGTTTGATCTCGAACTTCCTGATAGTTTTCTTCGCTAAGTCCTTGTTTTTACTTTTACTTTTACTTACCTGATCCTCTTTTCCTTATAACAGCTAGTCCCCTCTTATAATTCACAATTATTGATTTGTCAATTGAAAGTGACGTTTTAATGTCCTTAGCAATCTTTGAAAACACGTATTTGAAAATAACTTGTTGACGTACTTTTTATTGTGTCGACTCCATGTTACCAGCTAAAGAGCTCCTGGTTGATTATGTCATATAGGGGACCCAGACTTCTTATGAAGCTCACTCTGTCCCCGGATATTCTTACGCCTCAGGTAGAGAAAAGAACAGAGCCAAAAAGCTCTAACCTCCGTCATGCTGGAGCTGGACATTGTATTCGAATGTTCTCTACATTTTTTCTTGCTTCTCCGCAGCATCTGCGGCAGTCTTCTCGGTCTCTACCTATTCTGTAGATACTTTTTGATAGGAATATGGCCTGGTAAGGCTCAACATGGGGCCTATATTCCACTTTTCCGAAGAGGTCCAGCTTTTTTGCACTTTTGGTATTGAAGGTGAGATGATCTTTTGAGTGTTTCAAACGCAAAATGATTAAACCAGGATATTTAGATCATCTTTTCCGTCCATGTTTAAATATATCTGTCCGTGTCAGCCTTTGCAAAGCCCCATCATGGAGTATTCCTTATTTTTTTGGTGCAACTCATGGTTATTCTGTACCTTTAACTCATAGTTATTCTGTACCTTTACCATTTAGGGCCTCTATCGCTTCTAAAAGTAAAAGTGAGCTCATTCGATCATAGCCTTGAGAGCCGCTAGGCTATCCGATATGATCTAAAAGCTGACCATTTTAATGGTTTTTTTTTATTATATTCCCAGCCTAAAGCAGAAAATTAACTCTGCTTAGAAAGTGTAAGGTGTATTTTGCGCAATCTATCTTTGAGCCATCGGTACACAACACAACATATGTGAAGAAGTGGGTCATCCTCCCATTTGTTCCTAGTGAAATTATGACCTCAAACCTTTTTTCATAAGCTGCCACAGTCTTTACAGGCCTAATATCCTGCCGGATAGTTAAATGACCATTTTGGATTCCTTATTTGTACCTGCAGGCCTGTTTTATTTCCTTATTTGTACCGCTATTCCTCCAAAATTTAGAAGTCTAGTGGTTCAAGGTTTTGAAAGATCTCCGTACTTGCTGTCGGCTCTCCATACTTGCTCCTGTAATGATAAGAGGCCCACGTTCTTTGAAGCTTGTTGCTTTCTTTGAAGCTTGCGATATGTGACCCTAACTTTTAGAACCCTTGTGTTGATTTTCAATTTTAAGGTGAATGGTAGTATGTTTTTTTCTGAGGGTTTATGGAAAGACCCTCTTCATTGCACCACTGTGTTGTTCAATGGATGCGAATTTGGGCCTTTTATTATCACCATGATGCCACCCACGTATCAAAGAGCGGTTGAATTCTTACTGTTTAAGGTTGTGAAAGGGTCATCGCTGGAAGATAATAGCCCTCTCCGAAGCAATAACATTCTAGTGTGTGCCCGTAGCTTTACCTCTCCCAACTCCGAGAATACACTTTGGTGTCTTAGTACTTTACTCGTCTGTTTCGCTACGTTTTGAGGGGCTTCTTTTCTGTGTATGGTTCATGAACACGCATAGAGCGATTTTTTCACTACTATATGTTTTTCCTACTATTTGTGACCGCTTCTGAGTAGCTGATAGCTGATAAAAGATCACTCTTTATTTATAGGTCGGCCAGTTTTTCCAAGTTCTTTTGTGAGGAAAATTGGCCTATATAATTTTTGTACACCACCCGTTTTCTAGCTTTTCTTAATGTATAAAGATGCTGCAATAGATGTAGATACATACATATTAATGTCATGTACTAAACTTTACTAATTCAAATATCATTACCAAATTACGTAAAAGCTGATAATTTTCTATCTCTTTACCATCTAATTGCATCACGATCCATGTACTATGGGTCTAATTACACAGCATGCAGTAGGTACACCAACTGACAATGCAATCGAAGCACTTCTTTAATATCTTCCAAATAATCTCTACAAGAAGAATAATTTCAAAGACTTGGAACACATAGCGTGCACTGCCGATATAATCCTATTCTAAAAAGATGAATCAAAATGCTCTTACAGTGTAGATCGAAATGCGGTAAATGATGGCCTAGTGACTGATAATGCTAACACGAATTTCATTAGTTGTGCCCAAAATATCAAACAATTGTCTTCGTTGCAAAGTCCAACAGATGTAAGCTTGCAGACTATGTGTTGTAACACAAGCTGCTTAAAGATTAGACAAAATTCCAGTAAATGACTGTTGTACAAAAAACAACTTTTTCAGACTTTTACGTAACTTTTATAACTGTCTCGATCGTTCATTGTCTGCTAGACTACATACTGGTAGTTTGAAATCCAGGGGAAGTGAATTCGATGTTTTGTTTCACCGATCTTCAGTAATATATTTTATTTTGGCTATTAGATAAGTTTCTTTAGTCTGGTAGAATCATTATTTTTTCGTAAGACCATATTTAATTAATGTTGTTGTCAATGAGTTGACAGAAATGTTATCTGATAGTTAAAACTCTTGCATTAAGTTTTTGTTAATTTGGTTTATGCTGATGTATATTAATGAACTTTCGAAGCCTGTAAATTAATGCTTTAATATTATCTTAAAGATAATTAAGTGAAATTTCTTTCAAATTAAAATTCCTCTATCGTGTTGAAGGCCTGGCGTAGAACTAATTTTCTGGTGAAAAGCAGTATCGTGAAAAGCAGTATCGTGGTGAAAAGCAGTAGTACTTTCTCTTATATTTTCATTCAAAAATCGCATAATTTAGTTTTGCCAAAATGATAAAAGATACAGAGCACTAGCTCTTCGTAAGATTCGTTTTGGAATCTAGGTGCCATGTGCCTATAATCGAAAGACACATTGCTGCGTAAGTTTTAGTCTCAGAGTAGCAACTATAACAAATTTCTGGAATCTCCGCCGAATAAAACTTAAGGGTAGGATTAGCCTCCTGATGAGCAACTGATACTCATTGGACAGGATTAGAAGAACATGATTATTTGCAATTTGAATGACAGCGTTTGTTGGTAACAAAAAGATGAAAATTTCCATAGCTGACAACACTAATCTAATTTTTCATTCAAATTTCTATCAAACTTGGCTTACAAGAATATTCATCAGCTGTGAGAATCGGTAATATTTGATGACTACGTCACAAGCTGCAGGGAATGAAGCATAATTTTTACTAATGTTCGAAGAACATTAGTATTAAAATCGATTCGGCCGAAAATTCATATTTCCATATATATATATATATATATATATATATATATATATATATATATATATATATATATATATATATATATATATATATATATATATATATATATATATATATATATATATATATATATATATATATATATATATATATATATATATATATATATATAAATATATATATATATATATATACATATATATATATATATATATATATATATATATATATATATATATATATATATATATATATAATCAAAAAAATTCAGTGACTATTTCTCGGGAACGCGCCATCCGATTGAGCTGAAACTTTCAGGATACATTGGTGTATATGCAGAATAGGTCCAAGTCTCACTAAATGTCAATTATTGTTAACCCTTTGGTGCCGGCGGCCATTTTAGTGATATTTTTAATATACCTATTATTCCGTACACAAATAGTTTTTGCAAAAATAAAGTTGACGAAATAAATTTCGAACGTGTTTTAAATGCGAATCGGATAGTGTTTTGGAATTTTTTAACCCCATGTGTGCGCTAGGTGCCTAAAAAGAGAACGGGAAAATTTGAAAATTTTTAAATTGCGATAACTTTTTACAGAGCTATTCAATCATTACGAAATTTTCAGGACACATTGATATTATTTAGTTGTAAATTTGTGAGCGTGTTGGTAACTCTGTAGCTAGGGCAGGCACTGAAAGTGAAAACCTCCAAATCATCGTTTCTCTTGAAAAAATGCTGTTTCTTCAAAAAATAGCCACTCATTTAGAAATCTTATGCTTTGTTTATATAGTCAAAGTAAAAAATTTGATTTGGTACAACGTGCATGCCTGGTAACCCTTGCCCAATTTACCTATATTTTTAGCATCAAAAACTTCTGTTCACGGAAACTCACGATCCGATAAGCAGAATTAATTAAAATTTACAGAATGTATTGGTCTTAAATGGGACCAAATTTGATAGAAGTGATTTTGAAATGCGGGCAATTCTGTGCCAGTGGTGCCATCTTGAAAAATCACTAAAAAAAGATAACTGCCTGTAGCCCTATAAATTCTTATTCAGTCGTTCGATTTTGACGAAATTCACACAGTAACTCAACCTTATTTGAAATTTGGTCGAAAAATTCGGTTGGAGCTGCCAACTATGATAATTTTTGTGTCTTAAATTTTGAAAATTCGTTAAGGAAAATAAAGCTCTTTGCCCTATAGCTTCCAGTACAGTCATGGTATCATAACGAAATTCGAATGTCAAATTAACCTTATTGTAGAAAATATTCAGTAGAAATTGTAGCTCAATACAATGATAGGGTTGCCAGCTATGGTTGTTTTTGTATTTTTTTGGCATACCTTTAGTAAGCGGTTTTTCAAATCGTTGTGATCTTATATTGAGCATAAACACCAAATATTAAGATCTAAAAAATTTGAAAACTTTTGCGAATGGTAACTCTTAATTTCTTTGCATCCCTATAACTTCCAATGCAGTCATCGGATCAATACGAAACTCGCAAAGCAGGTTGACTTCAATGTAAGGCAGATGCGACATATTTTTGGCTGCGGTGCTAGTTAAGAGCTGCTAGCACTAGGCCTTTTTGTTATTTTCGTTCCAATAAATGCTTGCATTAAGCATTTTCATCGCAAACATTTGCAATGAAAATAAGTAAACATTGTTTAAATTTTCTAAGCTCTGGACATTTTTCGGATGGCAACTCCAAACACCTTTCTAGCGCAGTAACTTTCATTGAAGTCACCGAAAATAAAATACACTCTCAAAATCTGCATAAATCCTCTACTGTTCTTCGAAAATTAGTGTTTCTAGCGGTTCTGATGCGCTAGGGTTTTTTTTATTCAAGACCAACATTGTTGTGGAAGTTCGACTTGATTTGGTTATTGGGTCATAAGTACCCGAGAACAAAAAATATAGGCAAATTGAGGAAGGGCTACCGCTCTTGTGTGACGAAAAATGTCAACTCATAAAATTTATATTTTAATTGGTATTTTTACAAAAAGTGAATCTTTCAGGAGGGTCGATGATTTGAAGGTTTTCTGTTCCCGTGGTTTGCGTAGCTATATAAAGAAGCACTTGAGTCTACACTTTGATGATTTGACAACTCTATCGCTATTCATATTTTTCAAATTTTCTTTACCTTTTTTCAGGCATCTGGTGCACACATTTAGTTAAACACAAATTCAAAATTTTGCCGTATCCATATTTGAAACACGCTCAGAATTTATTTCACAGACTTAGTTTTGTTGAGAAAAATTGTTTATTGGAATTATAAGAAAACTTAAAATATCACTAAAACGCTCGCCTGTGCCAAAGAGGTAAGGACAACTAATATTTATTTATTAATTTATTTATTTGCTATCTATTTCTTTTAGACCGAAACGCAATTGCAAAATAAATGTATGTTAAAAACAACACAGAAAACAAGGTGAATCCAAAAATGTGATAGGAAAAATTGTAATATACATAAAAGTAGGGAAAATAATATTAATAAAAATAATAATTATATTAGAAATTAAAATAAGCTTAACAATATCTGCGAATCAACGTTTAATCGATCGAGCTTTAGTAAAGAACTAACGTAATATTTATGAAAGGCTAAGAGTAAAACTTGAACTTCTTATTTTACACTTAAATTGCGAAAGCGTTTGTTGTAGATTATCAAGGAGGTTGATTTTGTTAACTATACTTTTGAAGTCAGCTTGATAATAATTGAAATGTAAGGGTCTTACGGGAATTTCAAAGGTGGAAAAGTCAGAAATCACAACTATGCGTACCTTGAAGCAGCCTATCATCTACCCACCTCCCACTCGCTTTGATAGCATGAACGCATGAACTCATGTGTAAAATGGGCCTAAGAGCTCATTGTCATAAATACCCTCTGTTAACCATGTTTCGGTAAGGTAAATGAATAAAGTTCGTCGTTGAATCACTTAGGTCCACTGAGAGATCAAATGACTTAAAGATGTCATCTAAGGAGTGCAGGAACATCACATACGCCAATCGAAGATAAAATTCGTTCAACTAGATCTCGTCGCAGCCTTACCAAGTTGCCATACAATACTGCTGGATAGCATTCAATTTGCTCTGGATGAATAACTATAAAAAAGGACTGGTGATAGAGAAAGCGAAAAGTTTGAGTGATAACAAACACACATAATGAAACTAATGTCCAAAGCGTCCTGTGCAGAGCCAAAAAACGACACTGAAACCTAGCCTAAGTCACTTTGAGGTTCGAAAACTTTATTCAGCCTCAATTACCTTTGCCATGAAAATCAAATTGCTATTTTCAATTTTATGAACATATTGTTCGAATCAAGCCGATGTCAATGTATTAGAAATTTCAGTCAACGGTTCGTTATTTTAAATATTTTATTATTGAAAAATTTCCAGCAGGCTTTTAAAGGATTTTCGCTCCTGTTTCCGGGTGTTAATTTGGTAAAAAGAGTTAATTTCCACCAAACGACTTTTTACGATAATCGTCTGAATATCTAGGCAAGGCATTGTGTCGTCTTATATACAGAAAGTAGGAATGGAACCGATGACTAAGCCAATAGAATGCGAGTGTGAAACTATGGACAAGCCTGTCGATTTTCTAGGTGATTCAATTTGCAAGAGTTCATCGTCAAATGTACGCGACATTATCAGGAAATACGAGCCTGAGCGACAGCATATGAGGCAAACTGGATCGTTGGGTTCAGTTGCATCACACAAAGGTCAAGGCAAATCATTGAATCGTGTCCTTTACGAGGAGAATGAAGCCAATCCCATGCATGCTGTAACTCAACAGAGTATCCCGAAGCAAATGTTCACCAAGTCGGTGGAAAGAACGAAAAGTATCGGCAACAAGAGAAGCGCTGGTAATATGCCACGAAAGTCAAACGGTTCGAACGGAACGAAACGGTCGCATTGTGATCTGCGACCGCAAACTCCATTAACGGAGAATGCGTATAAGAGTAGAACTACCGTTACTAGAACTACACACGGTACGCATGGCTTCTTTTCTTCTGGTTTCGATCATATTTGATAATCCTTCGATCATAAATATTTCAGGCGTTCGAATTACGACAGATATTCTGTTCAAGGATTTAACAATGAATACTTCGGATCAGTGGGCGGGCCGCAGAATCGATACCGATCTTCCGCATAGTAAAATTTTGTCAGATTTTGAATCGAAAAATAGTTTCAAAAAGTGATATTCATCATTATCGGATAGGAGTTTGTATAGCGTTTTTGGACAAAAGATATAACCATGAAATTATGAAAAACAAAAATTCAAGTAATTAAAAATTGATAACGTAGAAAATTTTCTTTGCATTTAATTACTATATGCAGGCTGATTTAGCAGCATTGAAACGTTCCTTGTATCTTAAAAATGTTTTTTATCATACCTCGTT
Organism: Nemotelus nigrinus; assembly: GCA_947369275.1. Classification (NCBI taxonomy): domain Eukaryota; kingdom Metazoa; phylum Arthropoda; class Insecta; order Diptera; family Stratiomyidae; genus Nemotelus; species Nemotelus nigrinus. The sequence goes on along the minus strand of OX376372.1, from coordinate 23,523,689 downwards.
CCAGAAAATAGCAGCAGAAAAGTTTTCCGTTTATCCAGAGATCTTAAATACATTATGTTTGAAAATCTTTCATCACACTATTAGTTTAACAGCCAGTATGAGAATTTTTCCCCAAAATGATCAGTATTTTTTTATTCACACAGTCATCAAGTAATCTGCCCCTGAACTATAACTACTTTATAATCTGGCTATCTTTTTGATATGATCATAATTTTCACGCTTATGAGTTTCCTTATTTCTCGTTGCCCTGTATCTGGCAGTAATCTTCCACCGTCAAATGTTAAATGGACCATGAAATATTCATCTATTGTTGTAATTTTACGATTACTTAGCAATATATTTTATAACTCCCGCATTTCCGTACTGCGTGAAATGTTGTTAATACATAGCTCCGCAGTAATACACGTATTACTTTGCAGAAACACATGTATTTGTATCAAACTAAATGCGAAAAAATAGTATCGAAACAAAGACTGTAAAAAACAAAAACTGAATCAGCCACAAATCTCAGTGCGGATAATATGATGAATGCAATCAGTATCTTCTTTCTAGATTTTTCCTGAAGATGATACTATGAATGAGATGGTTTTCATTCAAGTCAATCATTATGAAACAATGGATACAGCATACAATGGTAAAAGAGTGTGGTAGTAAACAGTAAGTATAACGAAGCGTACAACCATAACAGTTTCATTCAGAAAAATGATATGGCACGTTGATTAGTTGTACAATATTTCGCACAGCCGTAGATACTCGTATGTATAAGCAGTCAATATTTGAAATGGAGTCTTAGAGATTTTTTGGGAATGCTTTTGATAATATTCCCAAGCAAAGAACTCATTGTCGACTGTAAGATGGCCATCTGTCTCGGGTACTATGGAAAGACGGCCATGATTTACATGAATGAATTTACATCGATTCAAATATATTTTTCTTAATGTATTATTTTTAATGAATCTGTGAATCTATTAGAATCTGCTATCTTTCTGATTTATTGTTACACAACGAATTTTTGTCCGAAAATGAAATTTCGAATGTTTTCGTCTACGTTTCAAAGACCGAGTAAAAATATAAGAGCAGCTGTACATTTCCGTATCAAGTAGAGGAAAGAATAATGATACCGCAACAATTTGTTCAAAGCCAAGAGCTCAGCGTTAACAAAGCTTGTAATTTTAAATAAAATATGGATGAATGCATTAGTCAGAAAATCGGAAAGGATGACTGAAGAAAACTAACGAATATAGCGACGAAAAAGAGAAAACAGTTATAGCGTTTATTGGCTGTAGTGCTGAGGCAAACCTCTTACAAACAGGTTCCATCCTCAAAAGAAACAAACGAAACAAAAACACTTTTAATATAAAAGAAAACCCTTCAATCAGAGAATATTTGTTTATGCTTTCAACAAGCTATATAAATGTCATTCAAAACCGACAACTGGTCTCTTTTCATGTAAGCAGTCAACGCTAGAGCTGTAGTCAACACATTTAGACAATCCTCAAAAAGGCAGCCGGCGCATATCACCACATAGGCTGTATCTTCAAGACGAACTCTATTATCTACACTCGAGCAAAAACAATCGCCTACAAAGAATTCATTAGACCTATCCTCACTTATGGTGCCCCTATCTGGTCCTCCGCTCCTCCTTACGTACTTGAGAAGCTGGCGAAATTTGAACGCCGCATCCTCCGAAATATCACGTCACTCTACTAATGCGAATGGCCACTTTTATAGGAATAGTGACCTATACCACCAATCAAAAATAGCATGGTTCATCTAAAAAACAATTCAACGCGCCATAGAGCACCTCAGCCCCATCATCCAATTTCTTTATCCTAGACCTGGATCTTAACGATCAGACCTTCATCTTAGGAATAGATCATTGCCTAAGCTTTGCACTCACCACAAATGAAGTTCCCAGTGAACTTGTTTGTTATTATTGACCAAAATCCAATCATCTCTTGCATTTCACATTTCTCTTTTAGGACACCTTAAATCCAGACACTAACCGACTTTGTCTCTCTCTTTTCCTAAAAACACCCATGGTAACTAAGTAGATGAGCTGAGCTAAAATTCCAAAAAGGTTAGAATTTTAAGCCACAAGCCACTAAAGGCAAAGTTCAAGCGTCCATCTATTATGTTAAGGCAATAGTTTTAGGTCATCTATTCCAAATTTTTCACCACCTCACTACCACAAAACCAGTTTCTGCTTTCGCTAGACCAGAAAGCAGTTATCGACTTCCGACGCTGGTTCCGTCCTACAAGTTTCGAGCAGCTTCTCCGAACAAAGTTTCAAGGAAAATATACTTTGCGATTCCACAGTAGAGTTGGGTGTTATTTAACGTAACACGTTAAATAACATAGTTCCAAATCTGTAACATGTTCCAAATGGAAAATGTTACTGAAAACGCCATGTTATTTTTGGAACGCTTTACTCAAATCAAAAACGTGTAACGCCTAATAGTAGGGGAGCCCAAGCGGGGATTTCTCGCGTTACTCGAGCGCGTCAGAAAATCATATGGGGAGAAGCCCTGCACCCTGCAATGTACCCTACCATATATGAACCCTTAATATAGTGGGGTGCGTTGAGGGAAGCCCGTCAGATTAGTAAAAAAAAATTGATCCTCAGAAAAACTCGAGCGCGTCAGATTAAGACAAGGTAAGTTAAGTACATCCAGAAAAGAGTATATTTCAATAATCTGACAATTTGAGCGTGGCTTAAGGAAATGGGCGAGTCACAAAGTTGTAAAAAAAAAACCTCACCTCGAAATACTCGAGCGCGATTAATTTATTTTTTATTTTGAAGGAAATCCTATCAGGATTACGAAAAACATATAATCTGACGGTTTTCATGGGGCGATGTAGCTAAAATCATCAATAAATGAAAAAAATTGCAGGATAAAAACTGATCTTATCTTGTTTAACAGTGGGCAAAAAGCAGGCAACGAGCTCATTTCTGAATATTTCAGATGGAAGCTGAGGGATACCATTTTATGGAAAGGGGGGATAACTTTTCGGAGCACACTTTTCCATCTACCCTGGAGTGTGGTAGATAAGTTTGTTTGCATGTTTTTTTTTGCGCCTCTTACGAAATCACAAACATTCCAAGTCGTAGTCAAAATCGGATATCAACATTCCGTTGAGAAAGAAGATGCTGTTAGTAGCAAATGTTTAGATCAATATATCTCCAAAACGGTTATAGTTACAAGAAATAGTCAGCAGATATTTTTTGTTGGAAATTTGTTAAGCTACAAATTCGTCATACATTGTTTTCTGAAGACGTGACCGTTACTCAGATATTTAGGAAAGGTCACTTTTGGTGACCTTTGACCCCGTATAAAAAGTAACGCAGCACTCGGATCGATGGGCACTTTTGACATTTTATTCAATACGCCAGTGCCAAGGTTCACACCAAAATTCAGCTTTCCCCTAATTTTGCCGAAGTTTGGCCTCTTTTATGTTGGATTTCACTGGACCAGACGCTTTGGTTTGTTTGTTGTGTTTTTTTAAATAATTTTGTGAATCAATAATGAGTGATGTAAGTGTGAAATGTGTATTTGTGAAAAAGAAATTTGTGAAAAAACTAAAAAGTTTACACATGAAACATTAATAAAATGTATGAATATCTTGCAATATCGTAAAGTGAAACGTATTCGAAGAAAATCTAGCAACGCTTATGCTACGGTCGTAATTTCGGATGTAACATCTTTAAACGATATTTATATATAAATATATATATATATATATATATATATATATATATATATATATATATATATATATATATATATATATATATATATATATATATTTCATATAAATATATATTTCATCCAGTTATTTCATCCAGTAATAAAAAGAAGAAACGAATTTTTTTTTTCAAATTGTCAGATTAACAATATCCCTCCATATAATTGTCAGATTATCATTTAGGACAACTAAGACATCAAGTTGAACCCTCTGTATAAAACTCTGACGCGCTCGAGTATTTCAAGGTAACATTTTTTTTTTACATTTTCAAAAATCAGTCATGACTTTTGGTCACGTCCAAATCGTCAGTCATTTAAATAGGACACTTTTTTGAGTTCACTTAACATTCCCTCTGAATATCTGACACGCTCGAATAACTTTTTTTGTTTGTGTTTTTTTACCTCTTTTTACGGCCACCCCCCACCAGTTAATCGTCAGATAAATATCTATCGGCTATCAGAAAGACAAAGCGCGTATACACTATGAATGTCTGACGCGCTCGAGTATTTCCATGTAACTGTTTTTTTTTTACGTTTTTGAACATTTTTACACGCTCTCCCCCCCCCCCCCACTAAAATGGAAAACTTGCCATAAACTTTTTTTCATTTTAGAACCTAATCTTCACAATCCAATAGGTCCCCATGACGCTTTAGTAACTGCAAATTTAGCATCCCGGGCTCCCCTACTATAATGAAACGCTTGCAAAATCATAAGCGGCCTCAAAGAGCATGCGACAATCGTTTCGGTAATTGGCCTCTTCTTTATTGTACTTGTTCACCAGCTCACAGCGGCGAAGAAAGAGGAAACTTCACTGACGATGATTTGAACAGGAACGCACAAAATACACGACGTTGAGTAAACTAGATAGACAGTTTGGAACGCTCTGTAACGCATTAGTTACAGTGCGTTATATTGGAATGCGCAACATGTATGATAACACACGTTGCGCGTGTGTCACGGGACTCGGGAACTCACGCGAAGAACATCGTTCCAAAAATAACATGTTACTGGAACATGTTGCTCGTCGCAAAATATAACGCTGGAACGTGTTACTTATGTTTATCGCTATTTCCCATCTCTATTCCACAGTAGCAACGCGAGTCCTCCTAATGTTGCGAGTGCTTTCACCTGCTGATTTGTCGTTCTGTGGCACGGTCATTGAATTCGAAACTATACTCATATCGACTGCATCATTTAGCACGCTCACAAGTGAAGGTGCAAGGAAAGCTCTCTTGTGCTGTTCGACAAGTATTCCTCTATCATAGCTTCATCAAATCGAAAGTTAGACATCATAGCGCACATGTTGATCAAAAATAAATACTCTTTAGCTGCGTTTTATTTTCATCCAGAGTGTAGTAGGTATCCTGGATGCATAATAAAACGATCCAGAGTAGCACGCGAGTTTTTTTCTGTCAGACAGTTGTTTTTTTTTTTTTTTTTTTTTTTTTAGAAAATACACTTTATTGATGCATATGTGTGTACAATTCAATTACATACAGACATTTAAAATAAAGTGTTTCCCACTTGAGCATAAGGCTTGTGTGTGGGAAATTGAGCAGTCGTATCAATGCCAAAACTGTAAATTATAGATTGCTAATTTTAAAACTATTGATATCTGGAATTCATGTCTGAATTTGATTCATAATTTAATTCATTTAATTCATTTAAATAATAACATTAGTGTAATTCATGTGAGAACAATTATTGTATTACATGATTAAACACATCAAAATGTTGTGTGACAAAAAGTTTAAGCTTTAGTTTGTAGTTAGTCAAATCTAGATTTGAGCGCAACTGTGAAGGAACTTTGTTAAATAATCTAGGTCCCAAGATACTTCTGTGCCTTCCAGTTAATGTTTTCTTCAAAATTTGAATTTCAAAATTTGAGCTGTCATATAACCAACGCCGTTTTCAAATGTATGACTATTTATCCTGGTTGCCAGGGTAACATGGAAATTTTTGAAAATTCCAACTATTCCAGTTGATATGACTTTTCGAAATACGTTCCACAGAGAGCACGAGTACGAAATCCACTGAATTCACAAGTGTTTGTACTCTGGATGTTGTTGTTGTTTCGTGTGCAAATCCATATCCTGCACTACTCTGGATGTATAATAAAACGCGCCTATTGTTGCGCAAACGTTCCTAGTGGAACAAGTCACATTAGCTGCGTTTTATTTTCATCCAGAGTGTAGTAGGTATCCTGGATGCATAATAAAACGATCCAGAGTAGCACGCGAGTTTTTTTCTGTCAGACAGTTGTCATTTCAAAATTTGAGCTGTCATATAACCAACGCCGTTTTCAAATGTATGTCTATTTATCCTGGTTGCCAGGGTGACATGGAAATTTTTGAAAATTCCAACTATTCCAGTTGATATGACTTTTCGAAATACGTTCCACAGAGAGTACGAGTACGAAATCCACTGAATTCACAAGTGTTTGTACTCTGGATGTTGTTGTTGTTTCGTGTGCAAATCGATATCCTGCACTACTCTGGATGTATAATAAAACGCGGCTAATGAAAGCAACGCAACATTTACCGTCATCCGTCACTGGCCATATTAACGATAGGGTTGTTTGATAATATGAGTCCTTCAAAATCTCGTAAAGTCATATCAATATTTTAGCCTTTAAAGGCTGCATGTTATATCGCAAAACAAAAATGAGACGAAAAAACACAAATTGTCATATGACATTTCCAATTTCTTTGCCCGTTCATAGGAACAAGACGTGTAATTGGATATTTCCCAAAATTTTGCTGGTCTGCAAAGTTTGTGGTTTGAGCAAATTTCGCTGGGCAACAAAGTTGTGTTGTTTCATTGGAATTGCTCCCATACGTTCTCATATGTTCAAACTAATTTTGCTGCGTAACTTTGTGGTTTTGCTTTCATTTTAACTTAAACAACGGAGAGGGTCTTATGACTGAGATAATATTTAAAAAATAATGACGAATCAAGGTTTTTCATTCCAGCTCATTTGTCCTTATTTCAAAGAAACATATACTTATATTTATCATGCAATATATGGTTTACAGCAACAGTCACTACAGTTTCAATAGATTCAATAAACCGTCAAGTTATGCTGATCGTTTATTTTGTGCTACATTTCGTTTTCAAACCAAATTCTATGACTACAACAACAGTTGTGTTTTTTTTGCACTCTTGGGCAGACCGGATCTGGGCAACTACATTGAAAACAATAACAATCGCTGCCGCTGTAACTTCAGTGAAGCAGGAATTTAGCTCTGGAGCAGTTGTTCGTGGGCTTACATGTAAAGTGTGCTGATAACAGTGAGAGTGCTCATAGCGGTTCGTACCACTGGTGTTGACTATTGTGAAAAAGATTGTGAAACCGGCGGTTAAAATTGATTGAATTTGCATACCACTCTGTAATTGTCAATTATTTTACTTCAAATCTTGTAGTGTGCAGACTGTTTTTGGGTGTTTTAATGCAGATTATATTTTAGATTATTTCACATGCAAGTTTCCTAGCTGATTTCGATTAAAACCTAGATAAGATTTCATTCAGATGATTTCTATGTGTCATTCTAGTTTAAAAACCAACCAAAGCGAAAGTTCAGCGAATGCAGCTACATTATCGAATGCAGCAACCTTTCTGCGCGGGTTTATTTTGTTTGCTACCCTATCTTAACCTGTTCTGCCCAAGGTGCAAAAAACGCACCTAATATGCAAAGTTTAGAGAAAATTATTTCTGGAGCTAGAGTGTTTTGCACCAGCCAACATTTTAAACATTGAATCTATGGGTGAAGCCACGCTAGCCTTCTAAAACGCTGTCATTCCATATGTTCTTCATTAATCGATTTATGGATAGCATGTTCTAGTAAAACATCATTTTCGTTGTCGCTCAGTATCAAAATCATATATTTTTACGGCACCAGTAAAATAAAACGGAATTGCTTAAAACACTTTTTATAGGTAGCGCAATACTATAATGTTCCACATTTATTAACATTCCACACAACATTTTGAAATCTTCACTAATACCTCAAACCGCTTTGCAACATTTTCCACCACAAACTGTTGAACCATTGCCCTACAATAAGTCCGCTACTGCTTCTATCGCTTTTGTGCTCTGCCGTGAACCTAACTTAAATGTAATCATAAAGTAATTTCCAATTGTCTCCGATTTTACAATGCATTGTCTTAAAGGTGTGAACATTTCAGTGTGCATTCATTTTATTAGCACTGCCACTGAACGACATTATTTCAGTGGCATCCACTACAGTTTAGTAGAACCATTTCAATCGTATTTTACTCCGTTGTTGAGAGCATCTTCTGAGTATATGTAGTTTCAAGAGTCCTCTTCGTTAATGCTACCTTAAATACAAAATAAGTGAATAAACTTCAATTCGAAAATCTTGATAGAAGTGTTGAACGTAATGCTTTCACTTTTTAACAAAATGAAGCTACAATACGGCGAAAATGAAACGTAAGTAAATTTACGCAGGGTATCAGTAGGTCGAGGTGTTTTTGTCGACGAAATCATGCCCTTTTGCGGTGGAGGTATTACAGAGTCAGATGGTGGGCCAAGTGACTCAAGAAGAATTGGTCACTGAATGGTAAATATGTGATGGATGGCCATTCGAATAATATACAGTCACCTTGATATTTTGAATATTCTCTGAGTATGATTGAATTATATTGTTCGACACATTTTGATTAAGTACTTACACTGATAATAGGAAGCTGTTGAAAGAAAACGTGAGTGTAGTCACAGTTATAGGTCCTAAATTGTACATAATACTCAATTTTGAAGGGTTCATTTATATTTCTGAATCCGAAAGCGTTCAATTAGTTTTTATTCTTACTTTTGAGCCTAATTAGTGGAATAACCGAAAATATATATAATTTAGCATGTGGCTATTCTAGTTTAGCTTGCGGACGCTTAAAATTTCCGGTTCTGATTTTCCCTTAAGAATTAACGTCAATTTTAGTATTTTAAGTTCGCCACTGATAGCTGAAATCGCTTGAACTGCGCGCACGGATAGTAGTATCTGCCGAAATGTAAAATTTTGTTGCATTTCGATTCCTGAATTGAAAATTAAACTGTTTTATTTTTTTATCTATTCATTATAAAGGTTGTTTCATTAAATGTTACAAAAGTCAATTCAAAGTTTCAAATGGATCCATTCACCCAGAAGCTCGACGAAATCGATTATTGAACTCTTCGTACAGCAAGTGCACTGAATGGTGTCTTTAATTTCCATGATGATCGTATTGACACAAATTTTAAGTTCAAGTGCAAATACCACAAAGGTCAGCCCTATAACACATCGATTGCAACAGAGCTGTCGAACTCAACATGCGGTAGGTATGTATACATGTAGTTTGGTATCTATATGCAGATACAAATATGATTCGTACTTTTCATGAGGTGGTAAATGTCACCAATGTAATTTCGAATCGAATCGGAAACATTCCTTGCTTGGATGTTAAATGACAATTGCTTGCTACTTCAAAGAAGAGCTAGCTTCTTGTTTAGTACTCTTTTCACGACTTAGTATGATGAGAATCTAATTAAATATTATGAAATTGTTTTTTAATTCGAAGGTTGATTGCTTAGATATGGTAATATTTTGAATATATTATTTTAAGACAGATACTAGAAGCAATTGAGATTCAAAATGATCTGTTAGTGGTTATTTTTTCAAAAGGAATTATTTTTTTATAATTGGTATTATTTTCTGTTATTATTTCTTTAAATTTTGGTTATCATATTTTCATAACTAATTGAGAATTAAACTTTCTCAGGTTCAACTCAAATGTGGCACAAATCAAATCATGTAATTTAATTTATATGTTGATAGAAAATTAGAATACTGAGAGATTCATATGCTCTGCACTAGTTTTCTTTTGAATGGAACTCGTATGGAAACATTTACCCAAATAGTATCTAATCAAAGCATCAAACAATTTACTTAATTATTTACTTCAAAGGGCAAGCACATACAATTGATTAATAGTTTAAATTATCTAGCAGATTATCGGATTAAATGCAATCTCACCGTGAATTTAATTGATTAGTTTTGATTGTTGCAAAGCAACGAACAAACTAATTCAATCGATCATTTGTCCGAATCAATCAATCGCGCAGCGTATAATTAGGATTTTTTTCAGAAACGATGATACATTATCTAGACAAGTGCTCATTCCTTTGTAAACAGTTTTTTTTTTAACACCATTGGTGCATTGAACACCAAATTTGCTAATCGTTTAGAGTAACAACATGTAGTCGATACTCTAAACGATTCAATTTTGCCCATAGCGAAATGATTTAATATGAAATTGAATAATAAACGCATCATATTCATAAACAAATCAATAGGAAGCGCCCCGCTGTTGAACTTTTAATGCATGCATGACAAAAAAAACACATGCGTTCAACGAAATTGTGAAGGACGCCTTTTCACTGTCAAAGGGCTATGAGAATTAAATTATCAACACAAATAGTATGACCTTGAATTAATTGAAAATCACCACAGAAACATCACATTTCCTTATATTCTTGCCAATAAATTATGCGATATTAACCCTTTTATCCCCATCAACGACATGATATATTTCAGTAAATACGAGTATGTTTTAATAATCGTTATTAACCAACAGCTGATTCAGGAGTCGAGAGTATATTTTCACTCCACACTGAGGAAAAGCATAGCACCAGAGGCCATAAGTTATATACTTCTGGTGCTATATGCATAGTTGATTTACGGTTTGTGATAAGACATAGCGCCTGACACCATAATGCACAGCGGAACATTCATGGGAGCGTACGCTTTGTATTATAGATTGCAAAACCATATATTATAGTCCTCAACGCCATGCATGCCCTGATAAAAAGCAAAGTGAAAGCAAAACTATTTCCGTTTTAGACGATTTCGGTATTTTGAATTCTCGCAAATACATCCTACTTGAATCTGGAATCAAATCAGTGACCCTATTCTAGACTACTCAAGTTTATTGAGAAGCTATTGTTATTTAGCTAACTTTAATTATGTATGCCGGGATTATGTTCATAGTACTTGAAGCTATATTACATGGGAGTTGAGACTATGTACGTAGCAGCCCATAACGTATGGTAATTTGACCTTTTTAGCTATATTTCATAGCTCGTTGTACTATGTGCACCAGTGGCGGCTCGTTGGTGTACGCAAAGGAAGCAGTCACTTGCTAAACCACTTTGCATGAACAAAAAAATTATTTTACAATCAATATTTAACAATCAATCATTTTTGAATATCCAAAAACATAACACTTTTTTCTTTTAAAAGACAAAGCTCCATCCAACTTCGAAGATAAATTTACAGCGACGCAAGGAAAACTCAAGCGTTTTACTCAAAACCCCATGTACTGGGTACCATTCAATTCCGAATATACAATTCATTGCAGCGCATTGAGGTATCTAATCTTGCTAGTAATCTTGCTTCAATGCTCAAACTCGTGATTTTCGCATAGATCTACTTAAACCTTTTACCTATATGATGCCAACAAAAACTATGCAATGAATGTACACAAAAAGCATTGTAGTCGCTGCTCAGTTCACAGCGTCTTGGTATATAGAGAAATTAACAGCCCGAAAGTCCTTGTGAATGAATGAAGTTAAAACGCTGGAAAGTCATCAACGTCTCTGTCATATTTCTGTTTCCCCTATTGATATACGCTACATAATCTGTAGATTCTCTTCTGCTCTTCTTCTTACGAGCTGTTACTCTGATTTGATAACGTGAAAGCGTATTGAATAAGTTCTGTTTCGAAAAATTAATATTTACCCATTTAATATGGATTTTAAAGTGGAAAACCAAAATTGTATTGTGATTGTGCCATAGAGGATCTACTACGGCAGTCTTTTTCTTCTAGATCGATTAAGCAGAGGAAGAATCTTCTTGATTCGAGGGTACCAAGGCCACAAATTTCGCTCAGTCGACCGTTCGCAAAAGGTAAGTGCATTTTTACTTTTATTTCTACTTTCTTTTTACTTTTCTTGCAAATTATATGAGGAATTTATTTTTGTTGTAGTATTGTTGTGTTTTAGATATATTATGTAATCTTGTAAATGTTATGTGCTCTTGTTAAGTTTACGATTATTCTTTTTGCTGTTTCAACTACTCACTTCCCATTTTTCTTCTGCTGTTTCTGATGTTTCACCTTCAAACAATCATCCTCACACCATCCCATCCTAGCAAGAGTGCTCTTGTGTTTTAAAATGCCCTTGCTCAAAGCAATTAAAATCACAGAAAATTAAATTTGCTTTAAAATTTATATGAGCGGGGTTTTTTTATGCATACTTCATACATACGAATAGCAAGCATAAATTCTAAAAAATACTTTAAAGTTAACGAAGTTAGATATGTGCTGCGATATCCGTAATACAGACAAAAGACTGAAAATTGTAGACCAAACTATGTAATTGGTTTTTTTTTCAGATCGATACGCACCTATCTTATTTAATTTGTTAAAAGATACATTAAGTTCTCAGCTATAAAAAAAACTTTGACCACTTATTTAGCCTGTAATATGTTTTCAACTCATTTTTTTTATTTTAAAAATTTTTTTAAGGAAATAAGGTTTTTTTTTACTTTCAAACATTATACATAATTTGAACTTTTCTGAGATTGTTGATCTTAGTGAGTAGGAAAATCACTAAAACAAGCTGATGGCAATCAATTACTAACTTTTGATACAAATATGGTCACCATTGAAATATCTACTTGATTTTTTATACGATATTACAACAAATTCGCATGTAAAGTTTGTTTCATATGCTTATCTATATTATATGCCTATATATTTTGTTTGTGCCTTTCCAAGTTTCAAAGCCACGGGTCACCAAAATTGAGTCAGGAAAAATAAAACAAGATAAATAAAACAAGATAAGATCATAAGAACAAGATAAGATCAAGGAAAATAAGATCTTCGAATATTTCCTTTGAATGTGCATGGCAAAGCTTGACATCCACAAAAAATAACATCTCAAACGATGACCAAATAAAAAGTCTTTCTAGTTGAATGTTTTTACTTGAGTTCTAGGAACATCGTTTTAGTCTTCTGAAAAATGCTTGCTTTGCAAAAGCATAAACTCAACGTTTTGTCTACGCAGTCAGATCAAAATTTTTCAAATTCATCAGCCCACAAGAATGGCAACCCTTCACCAAATAACATATTATATTGGTATCCGAAATTGTAATCACAAGAACGCACGACCAGATCATCAGGTCAAAATAAAATTCACTGGATGCATTGGCTTGGATCAGGAGCAGGTGTGTAATCCTTCTACTCCTATAACTTCCTATGCAGTTACCAGATTGAAGCGAAATTCATACAGTGATTTGATTTAAATATTAAAATTAGCAAATATGATAATTAACCCTTTGGCAGCGGTGGCCATTTTAGTGAAGTTATAGCTGCTTTTATATCTCTATGGAGATATATAATATAAACTAATAATAATATATAATATAAACTAATAATAATATATAATATTTTATGCTTAAGTATAGATATTTTTAACCCTATGAGGGCGCTGAGAGCCTAAAACTGCATACTCGCATACAAAGACTTTTTCAAAATTTCGATTTTTGATAACTTCTGACAGATCATTACGATATTCATTGGCCGTATTATTATTTATTGGCATATGTGATTTTTATTAAATTGCGTGCAACCCTGCAGGGTTCGCAGGTATGTGAGAAATCATCGAGTCCGGTGAAAAATTTTCGCATTTGAGGAAACAAGCAAACGATTTATAAATTTATAGCTTTATTGAATGATGATGATGAATGAAAACGAGATTCGAAAATTAGGTTGATTGTGACGTGAAATAGTAGTGGTAGACTTTTGTTTGCTTTACCAGCATTGAGTGTTTTCGTCATTTTTATACTAGAAGATGCTGCGATCAAGTTTTCAAATGATAAACATTCTTTACTGAAAATATGTAACAAGTGTTTGCTTTCCTGAGTTTTGAAACTCTTATGAGTGGAAACCCTAGAAATCATTTTACCTTATAACTCCCGATGCAGTCATTGTATCAAAATGGTCGAAATATAGATCACATTTGGTAGAACATATGGTCTAAATCTTCACATTTTTTCTACTTTTCCTTCAAAGTTTGTCTTTCCAGCGGCTAGTGCTCTTTTATACATATGTTTAAAAATATTGATGATAATGTGCCAAAAAAATTATAAGGCCCCTTTAAGCAGACTTGCTTATTGCAGGCAACTTTTTTTTGTTTCCCACTATTTCCGAGGTCTGCCTTAAAAATACGGACTTTTTTCTCGTGTTCTGTGTTGGCGTATATGTTTTTCAACTCCCTTAGTTAAAGATATTCGTCGCGTCTTGGGTGAGTTTGGCTTGCCCATTCATGTCTGAGAAACTTCTGGTCAAGTACGGACATAAGCCCCTTTCACTGTGTTTTGGTTTTATATTGCACGTATTGAGTAATTCGACGGATGAACCCCATTTTCCTAGTAACGCACCCAAGTCGCGTAAAGTTAGCACAGCAGCCCACCAGCATCCGTCGAGCTTGGACTAAAGGATACTCCAATGTCCAATAATACGGACTATTGTCTTTCCGATAATTTCAAGGGCTCTCTGCTGCAAGGAAACTAAATACTTTTCTCTGTTACTTCGTTAATGTGTCCCCACCACACTTTTCCCCTGCCATCTTCCAAATCTTAGACCGCAACACTTCTTCAGGTTTGGTTGATAAGCTTTCCAAGTGCAAAGTGATGAGTCAGTGAAAAACGGTTAATGCAATGTAAAACAAATGGCTACGATGGCGTGGGTAGACTGAAGAGCTGCACAAAGAAAAGATAAAAAACCTACACTTTGTCGACCAGCAAGTATTACATTAAAATATATATTTCTTTTATTAATTTTTTATTTCATTACAGATACATACATCAACGCCAGCAGCAATGGAATAAAATTTAATCAAAACTGTTGGGTTACTCCAAAAATATAAAAATAGTTTTTACTCACATCATCTAATAAATTAAACAAATCAAAATCATTTAGTTATTCTGTCTCATCAAACCATCCACTAAACTTAACAAAATCGGTGAGCCTTTTTCATAATCACAATCCAGAAAATTTTCTAAATTCATCCTCGATGGTGGTTGAGGATCCATTCCACACTCGGAGGCCAACAAATCAGCCGAGTAGATTAGCCCGGCCCAATGAAAGTATTCCAATATCAATTTATTCAGAATTTCACGGGGTGTGTCACTTTCTTCGTCTTCGGGTGGTGTCGTGATTGGATCCGTTTCGAAGTGTCTCACAACTTCTAAAACCTTTGATTGAATCAGAGCTCGTATTTTATTCAGTTCTCCACTTCGTTTTAACGTGTCTCGAACAACTGTCGACAAGGGAACTTCTTCTGCTTGTGGTTCAACATTAATGGTTTCCGCGGGCTGTTCAGCCATGTTTAGCGTACTTCAAATTGTCTATGTGAAAAGCGTGAAAAGTAACATTTGATTTGACAATTTTTTAGTGTGCTGCTTAGAAATATGGCATGATTTAGTACGAGTTTAGCAGAA
The DNA here is from genome assembly GCA_947369275.1 of Nemotelus nigrinus. Lineage (NCBI taxonomy): Eukaryota > Metazoa > Arthropoda > Insecta > Diptera > Stratiomyidae > Nemotelus > Nemotelus nigrinus. Next base: position 23,508,387 of record OX376372.1, on the reverse strand, counting down.
TAGAGTTGATATTGCCCGTAGTTTGCGTAATTGCTGTCAAATTGAAGCATCTCTCGAATTAGGTACAGTCTATGCCGCTTTAATCAGTTGTACCTACAGCTTAATTTAATATTGTTGCATAAGGAATCAATTTAAAAACTGGTCTTCAAATTAAAATTTATTTGATTTGTGCATTCCGGCCATGTGTGATACGCAAAGTTCAACAAGTACACATCCCAATCCGAAAGACAAAACACGAAAATAATCCTCCGAATGTAATATTAATATACCGTTCCATTCCAAGTACACACCGGGTTCCAATTCGATATCGTGTCCTTGAAGATGTTTTCACAAGTCAAGAATTACACGGTGCGTGCTCGTGAATAATGGATTTAATCTGTTATTCGGACACATTGCTTATGCGGTGTTTGCATGAACGATGTTGATTTAATTATTGAATAAGTCCCATTCTGGGCTTACAGATGTAAATATCACACATGAAAAATAATCGAAAGCGAGATCACTAAACATAAACGAATTAAGATTAATGAAAGCTCATTGTGCGGTGTGTAATAAAAGCGTGTCAGATTGATGATAAACGTTTCCTGAAAAAGACTGCGATAGAATTTAAGTGAGTAAGCATCAAAAGTGCTTGAAACATGCAATAAGCGTAAAAATTATAAAATTGTTCCCAAATTTGTTGATTATAGGCAAACCGTAATATTTTAATGTGGTAGTCTGAATCCTGACTGTTATGGTTTCACAGCCCTCAAATAGTGTCTATGCTGCCACTACAAGTGATTGGTTTTGCTATTTTCGCCTTACAAAGAATATTTTGATTCTCATATTAAAACAAATTTCACTTGTTACTGCATTTATATTTCATTTAAATCTAATAATAACAATGATGCAATGTGATCAAAATTTGTGTGCCTCCTTCTTGCGCATCATTTTTCTATGACATCCAAGTCCGTAACAATTGGCTCGGGCTCGCAACCATATCGAATAATATCGAGCTATTGAATTGAAAATAAATCTAAAAACTACCTTTGAATAGATTTTTGCAAATATTGTCATCCAGCTCAGGTTTTTCTTCTTTTAAAACGAGCCTCTTTGTTCAGGAACAATGCAATTGAATTCGACTTGTGACTGCAATGCGATATCAATAGAGCAAATTAGTCATTTGAAAATATGTAGACGTTGGTTAAGCTTAATTTTCTTACAAAAATCCTTTGAATTATGTATTATTATAATATGATAAATGAAAGTGAATCAAAATCATAATAAAATACATTAAATCGTCTTTTTGGGTGGTTTTACTCCTTTTGTTATGGAATATAATTTGTTAAATTTAGCCATTTGCAGCTGAACAAAGATATGGTTTTCGGCAAAACGTACTGCTGAAGTAAAAGCTATTTGTCTTACTACGAAGAGTCCCGAGTTGAACTTGCATCCCAATTCCGCAATTCCAAATTGTACTATTCAAAGCAACGAACTGGCTATTTGAATTTCGAAAGCAATTTAAATGTATTTTTCCTCTGACCGTGAAAAAACTAATCACTTTCGTGGAAAAATATTATTAAACACATGTGATCCAAAAAAAAATCTATTTAAATCTTCTAAAAATACTATTTTGCACTGTTTGCAAATAAAAAAAAAAGTCTAGCGCATCAGAACCGCTAGAAAACCAATTTTCGGAAAAATTATCTTTAAGAGATTTAAAAATGTGTGAAGATGTTATACACTTCTTTGTAGTATCAGATCAACCATTTATTACTCAAAGGAACAAATATCATTTTCTGGCAGCATTTCCTATAACACAAATGATGAAAATGTTCAGTGCTAGCGACATTTGTCCAACACAGCAGCAATAAATCTACCATAAGATGCTTGTGCTTAATCAACGTATCCTTTGAATTTCGTTTTCATCCAAGGATATCATCGAAAGTTTCAGCGATTAAACTATGTGTGGGGTTTTTTTTCCAAAACTCGGAGAATTTAAATATCGGTTGCTTATTTTATTGTAAATGCTTTGCTTATGAATACAAAATGGGAGTATCTGTTGGAGCAATATTTACGAAATTGTCTGGTGCTGGCAATCATGTGCTAGCACCATAGCTGCTTCACGTTGTGTTAAACCCACCCTATGAATTTCGTTTCGATTGAATGGATGCGCTGTAAGTTATAGGAGTGAATATAATTTTAGGGTTATCACCGTCCAAACTTTTGAAATTTTTGAAACGTAAATATTTGTTGTTTCTGTCATTGCAGGATCATTCCCATTTGGAAATTTTATGACACCATTGCTCGATAAAGAAATGTCAATAAATTACGAAATTCATCATAGCTGGCAACCCTTTCACAGTTTTTCAACGAAATTCCTACAGAATTGGAAATGCAGCAAGATCCACTTATCACATGAATTTCGTTCTGATTTCGTTACTGCATCGGAAGTTATAGGGAAAAACCCTTTATTTTCTTGAACAAATTTATAATATTTAGGAGACAAAAATTGCCATAGCTGGCGACCCTATACTAATTTTTCTACCAAATTTCTAAGAAAACTATCTTAAAGTAAGGTTCACCTACTGCGTGAATTTTGTTAACATCTGGAGGCTAAATCGGAAGCTATAGGCCAAAAACCCATTTTTTTCTCAGCGATTTTTCCGAATGGCACCACTGCCACAGTGTTGCTTTTATTTCAAAATCACCTCTATCGGACTTGGTCCTAATTAATACCAACATGTTCTGTAAATTTCATATTGATCGCATTATCCGATCGTCAGTTCTCGTGAACAGAAGTTTTGAGTGCTGAAAATAGAGGTAGTTTGATCACGGATTGCCATTCTTGCTTACCGCGGAATTTTGGTAATGTTTATTTGACTTGATGGACAAAAGTCAAAATTTATCAATAGTTTGAGTTTATTTTCAAAAATCAAAAAATTTTCAGGAAGGTCGATGATTTGAAGGATTTTTTTTTCAGGAACCTGCTGTAGCTACAGAGTTGCCCGCACAATTGTGAAAGTCCATGTGTGTTGATCCATTGTTTTTCTTCCGATGATCCATTGTTTTTCTTCGAAGTTATGACAAATCAAAATTTGAAAAAAAATACTTGCCTACTTTTAGGCACTCAGCGCCCAAACCAGGCTCAAAATGTCAAATTTTTTATCATAAACAAACTAAAAACATAATAAGTTTTTTAATCCTTTATTTTTTAACAAAAATTTACACTGCTTGGAAATATAGGAGTACCTGAAAATTCACTAAAATGCTCGCCGCCGCCAAAAGGTTTAAGCTATCTGAATTCTTCTAGCAAGTCATGGACCAACCTGTTATATACGTCTATGTCTTCCAAAAATTTCAGCTAAATCGTGTCGGCCACTCCAGAGATTATCTCCCTTAATCATTTTGCTGATATATATATATATATATATATATATATATATATATATATATATATATATATATATTTATATATATATATATATATATATATATATATATATATATATACATATATATATATATATATATATATATATATATATATATATCACGAATTTTCGCGAAGCGAGTTTAATACTAATTTTCTTTGAAAATTAGTAATAAAGAAAAATGTACATATGATTTATAAATTACTGTACTCAAAATATTTCATATCTGCTTCATAATATTGAAAAACACAACAATATTGTGAATATCAAATGAACAGTATTTCTTATCCCTATCTTTTCGCACAAATTTCCGCATACTTACTTTACTGATGCGAAATGAATTGTCGAATGAGGTGCTGATGAGAAAATTATACAAGACATCACACAATGTCTCATAAAGTGTTTCAACATAATCTGAAACGACGAAATGGACGAATCAAGATGCAATGGTATTTTCAACATTTAAACGCGTGCTGTGAACTTTTTTCAGTTTTGCTTTTGTTATTTTCCGATGGTTCGAATTACCTGCAGTGCCTGGTATGTACGAATGAAATTAGAGCTGATATTACCGTTTGTGTGACAAATGAATTATATTTTTAAGTCTAATAAAACCAGATAGTGCCGTGACACATTTTTAATTTTAAATTGACGTGAAAAGGATTTTACGAAGAATGTTAATGAATCTTTCATAAGAAGAATGCAATAAGACGAATAAAAAGTCATAATTGTGCGTGATGAAGGTAATGACATTATTGTCATACAGTTTTATTACAAATACCTTTACGGATATTTAAAAGTAATATTTGAAGTAAATTGGCCATATAAAACAGTTTATCGCCTATATTTCTTCTTGATTTTACATATTTATATTCACCAATCAAGGTTTATCGATACACAACAATCAAATTGATTAAAATACAAAACAGACTTAAAATGAATGGTAATATTAAGGTAAGTCAAGCTAAGAAAGTTAATTTTAGTGATTATAAAAAGTTTAAAACGGTTTATTCAACAGAAAAATAAAAAAATATATACATTACAGGTGTATTAGAATTATAATAGGATCGGATAGCTAGGATTAGAGAGCCTTTATAAAGTAATTTTTGAAGGTTGCTTTAGACATCGTAGAGGAGAAGTTCTGGATCATGCTATTGAATATATAGCAGCACCTATTTATTGCCTCATTCGCTGCATATGTTGTACCATGTTGATATTCAATAAGCAGTCGTCGGGATCTAGTAACTCTCGAGGATTGATTGAGCACAGACTTGTCCTTTAAGTAGTCGACATTAACGACGCCTCTAATAACATCGAAGCTGAAACAGGCAGGTAAAATTAATCTTCTCTACGCAAGTGGTAATAAGTTAAGAAGTATAAGGCGATATGGTGGTGAAATCATAAGAATGGAAATGACCTTTCGGAATGAAAAGTAGGAGCTGCTTCGCCGGGTTGCAGATAGTGCACTCGTATTCAAAGAAAGGTGGAGAGGAGGCATGAGTAAAATGTATAAGGATTTAGTTATCGAAAGATTCTGAAACTCTTTGGCTCGGGAAAGCACTCTATACTAATGCTTTTCATCCAAGACGATACCGAGATCTAATATTTTTTCAACCGTACTAAGTACAGTGCTGCTGAGGCGCCTGCAATTTTGCGAGAGAAGCTAATTGCTTGGCATTTAGCAATATTAAGAGGAAGCTTGTTCGCGGAGCACCGAGAGTCTAGAGAGTTCAGTTTTTACTCATTACATGGTAAACTTTGAGGTCGTCCGCATATAGTAAATGAAGAATGTCGGATAAAAATTCTGAAAAGTCTGATTTAAATATTAAAAAGAAGAGAGCCAAGATCACTTTCTTGAGGTACATGACATTTAGCGTGGACGTTTGCAGAAATGAGACCTTAAAATTTCACGAAAGCTATCGTGGCGGTAGGAGCCAAGTCCCTTTAGTACAGATCTTCCAATTCCGAACTGCTATTGCTTTGGAATCAAAATGGAGTGATCAACTCGGTCGAACGCTTTGCTAAAGTCTGCATAGATTGCGGCAATTTGATCATCTTTCTCTATTTTGCATAATACATCAGAAACAAGCACCATAACATTAGTGGTGGTAGAACGATCTTTCCTAAATCCATGTTGTTGCTCGTTCAGTCGAGCATCGACCAGACGAGAAAATTTGCAATAAATGTTGTTTTAAAATAGTTTCGGAGTTGCGGATAGAGTGAGGATGCCTCTATAATTTTGAATAAAACGTCTATCACCAAATTTATAAATTGGTGTGATATAAAAAGATTTCCAATACGATGGAAATAGCCCAGAGGAGAGAGAACTATTGAATGTAATATGAAGGGGCGAGCTCAGTTGTTTTACACACTTAATCAGAAAAGTAGAAGGGAAAAGGTCAAGTCCAGGACCCTTCTTACTGTCAAGCTGGCACAAAGGGCTTATCTACATGTGAATTAAATTATCTTTTCACCGTTATATTATCAAAATCGTTGAATCCTCCTTTTCTGACCACATCTTCACGGTGAAAGTAAAAAATCAGGATTCACCCCAGTAAAGTATTCCTGCTAGTGATTCCAAGCTTTAAAACGTGTATACAGCCAACTTTTGTTTTTAAACTGCTAATGCCGTAAAAAAATTATGTAGCGTAAGACTGTTATCGCCTATAGTACTTCAGAAATAATATTGTGTGATTAAACTCTATATAGTAAACAAACGGTTTTATCTTATATAATAATAACTTGAAAGCTATTTTTGAATAGTAACCAGGACTGTGGAGTCGGAGTCGTGGCGCTGTACATTTGAAGCGAATTCGGCTCCGACTTCGCTTTAAATATAGGGCTTTAATAATAGGTCCACGTCATCGACTCCACAGCCCTGATAGTAACTGCCACTCGATACTACACACCGATAATTATTTTCTACCGATACTTATTGCAAACTATTGCTGCAAATTTTAAACTCATACTCACCTGAATAGAATACTCATTAAATAAAACACGAAATCCAACCACTCTTTCATTCCGCCTCGAAGTTGACTTCGTAGCGACTTAAAAGCGGGGGAGGGCTGGCATAGCTGGCAGAGACAGAGTATAAGGAGCCGAAAGACCCTCTTTGAAATGTAAATAGGCCACTTGAAACCTGAAAAGGAGATTTTTTACACGGAGTACGCCCAATAATTAAGCCAAAAAGTTAGCTCCAAACTCACAACCCATTGTAATTAATGAAGGTTATTTGTTGTCTCTAACGGTTATTTTGATAACGAAATCAGCTATACTCTACAATATTCTTGTAGAAAAAAAACCTGCATATTCTAAATTGGGTGTTCAAGGTAGCCTCTCGTCCAGTGGCGTGGCGTGATAGTTTACATTAGGGAAGCAATTAGTTCATTTCGATGACTGACTTTGGCTATGTTTTCTTCAAATTTGTTACGTATTAATGGAATCCCTCTTGTTAACTACTTTTAATATTGCAAATACAAAAGCTTCCATGAATTACGAGCATGGACGTGAGAGTACTTATACTGTATTGTTATCAGTACTAATTCGCATGCTACCAATATATAATTATTTTTTCATTAAATATATATTTGCAAAAATTAAATATTGGCAAACATATAAATTAGCGATGTTGCAACAGCAAGCTATCTAAATAAAGCATTTGCAAATGTAGCTACGGCAACAATAACAACCACAGTTATTATGCAAATTAAATGTTTATACGCATAAAGAAAATTTCAATATTCTAGTACTTATAAAAAATAACAGTAAAGTAACAACATTCCCATAACGAATAACATATATATTTATATTTTTAAAAAAAATCTAGTAAATTTAAAATAAATGAAGTGACAGCTGAAAAAAAAAATCTATTATAAATCAAATTTGATGAGAAAATTCTATTTTAAAAAAAATTCATACTTCTATTTTAAATTTAATGCAATTTGCCTTTGTTTTTTTTTTGCAAACTCATCTATGACGTCTTGATAAAAACTTTACTCGCTCAAACATTATTTTAAGAAAACCTATTCTATGGAAAGTATTGCCAAGTCACTTAGTAACTGTTCATCTGTCCTATTCCTGAGATAAGTTTTAATTCTTTTTATGCAAGAAAAACTGCGCTCTGCGGGCGCTCTTGTAACATTCTCTTTTGCATTCATTACTTGCAATGTTAGAACTAAAAAAACTGATTTACAAAATTGTTTTAAACTATTTTCTGATTTATTGTTGATAGAATATTCAAAAATATTTTCTCTGTGAATTTGCATTAGAGTAAAAAACAATGAGTTCCTTTTTATCCGCAAAAGATCGAGATCCAAAAGGAAATTTAAAAAGGTCACTAATTATGCAATTATAATCCATGCTATTTACGGAACAAATAAATACATTAACCTTTTGATTGCACTCTCACTATTTTAAGTATAAAATTAAAAAATCATGCGATTCCAGAAAGTAATTCTACGCACTCAATTCTAAACAATTCAAATCAATTTAATTACAAAAATACTCTAAACTGTTGGTGAAATAGTTACCTTCACCAATTAAAAATACCTTCACCAAATTTATATATAAAATAAAGCACAAATTTCACTACCGAACTACATTCAAGCAGTCTCTGGCAACCCTTAAAACATCTCGTAGTTCAAATTCATTCAAAAACTCACATTGTGTAGGTACTACAGCAAACATTCTCATTCAAAAAAAAAATACGCACAAGCAAATTATATGGGGAACGTCACAATAAGTTCCACAGCAACCATACGTACGCGGCTTCTCTCTCAGTTTCTCGCTTGAGACGAGAATTTCCCCTAAGAAGCAATTTCTGCATTGCTTCCAAACAGCCAGTACAAGCATATTTTTTTGAATGACGTCACAATGCAGTCTACATGAAGTGAAATTAATGCTCGTAGAAGCAATTTTTTAGTTGCTTCCACCCGTCTTGTTCTCTCAATATTTTCATTCGGTGGTGCTACCACCTTAGCCGTGCAAGATGTTCACTATGAGTTTTTGGGAAAATGTATTTAGAAAATTCCTGCCCATGGTTTTTCTCGCGATTTTTAAATAAATTAATTTAAAATATATATCAGTAAAATGTAAGGGAAGCAATGCTTCCCTTGCTTCCATGAACGCCACGCCACTGCTCTCGTCATAATGAGTAGCCTATCATCATCAAACATTGTTTTGCTTTCCACCAGGATCTAGGGTTCTATAATAAGCTCAACCGCAAATTTTACTTAAGTTTTATGACTGACCACTACAAACTTTATCCGATCCCGTCATACTTCATCCAATCTTTAAATCCATTCACCTCCGTAGTGCATGTTCCTTTTTCTTTATTCTCTGGAAGCTTAGATACTATTCTCTACTAAGGGTACATACACTGTTTCTCATTTAAAAGACTGATTTTATCGTATAATATGATTCTACTAAATCCATTATTTTATTACATTATTTTACATATTTATTCATGCTGCTGATATTATTTACAGAAATCCTCATCAGATTCACTTGAGCTTCACATGATTATTTAATCAACATCAGATTGCATTATGTAATTACTTCAGCATTTCTATTCAGTTTTTCACTCACAATATATACAAATGGTTGGTGTTTAGCATCACAATATTTCTACGCGATTACTATCATATGTACTTATGCTTAAGATACGTATCATATCTAACTCTTTTAATAATACTACTAACTCTTTACATCCTTCAACATATTTTACGATCAACGACATTTTAAGGCAGGCACAAATCATATCATACAGATTATTTATCGCTTTTGTTTGAATATTTATCGCTTAGTTATGATTTTCTTTGACAGAATTTTAATTGAAATTCAAAGCATTAAGATATCTACGGCAAAGCTAACTTCCTAAATAAATGATATCAAAGCAAAGACATTGGCTTAGCATGAAAGGAGCTCTGAAGTAATTGAGTATAAGTAAGCTCGATAATTAGCTGAACAACTTTTTCCTAAGAAGCGTTAAAAATATGTTTTTTTTTTTTTGTTTTTCTCGCTGTTTGTATGAAAACTGCGTTTGCATATATAAAATGCGCGGACGGATATATACAATGCATTGCACTCTTGATTGATGATGCGGAAGCAAAAACGTACAAATGACTCTTTTTTCTGTGTCGCTTGGTATTTATGCATATTTGTTCAATTGTCTCCTCTGTGCTACTGAATGATTGTTAATTAATGAAAATGATGAGAATGATGTGTTGGTTAGGGTGTACTTATGTAAGGTTCGATTGCCGTCTGGGTATATCGATTGCCGCAATCACATTTTTTTTTGCGACCAATGAAGAGGTATTTAAACCTGCAGTGGTAGCATAGAGTAGTTGACAAAGTATCACGTGAAATTTAATATAGAAGGGAAAACAATTACCATGAATATTTTTTTCTACTAGCAGCGTACTAACTGCAAAATTATAAAACGCATTTCAAAATTGATCTAGAGCATCGAAACCAATTTTTGTCAGATTTTAGAAAAATATTCAGTAGGCCTCAAGCAGCTTACTTTACGCGATAGCACATGAAACTCAACTCGATTATAAAAAAGTTTCGTAGCCTGTGTGAAATGTTCAAAGGTTTTCTCGATAGTTTCGATATCATGGCAGTAATTGAAGTGAATCGATCAGCATTTTTACACGATTTTCATTTCATATCAATCAACAAGTGGAGAATTTTGACTTCGCCTGAAAGCCTCAAATGAATCAATGGAGATAACATCCGCCCTGTTTATTTATCAAATACTTCTTTATTTTTTCAATTTAAAATCTGACCAGTCAAAGCATTCCAAATATGTAAGTCTCAAATGAAAACTGCTGACCAAAATGAGGGTGTCAGATAACCAACTTTAATCTCTGCACTTTCATATGATCTAAGCAAATAGGTATCTAATAAGACATATTCTATATCAAACTATTATGTATATTCTTCATTCTCTTTCAAACACAGGATTATTTTAACATTTTCCTTAAACAAAGGCAACAATTTATTTTTATGCACTTTCATAAATATATAAAAAATATTCAAAATAAAACACTACAATATAATTGATGCCTAAATTGCTTGCAAAGCAAAAAAAAAATTAAATAGCATTCAAACTTGTAAAATGCCATGCTGAAATATTTTTTTTTTACAATTTTCATAAAGATATTATGTTAATATCAATTCTACGTTTCACGTTGAACTCCACACACTTCTTAACAGTTTCTTGCATACGAATGTTATTGTTACAATTTTCATTTTGTCGTGATATTATTTCAACATTACAAAAAAACATCGCACTTATTTTGACTCATTTATACATAAACTGTGATTGCAATACGTACATCATCATCATTCTAGTTGATAATTAAGATATCACTTGATCTTGAATGATTCATTTTAGATTATTTTCAATGTTTTGAAATCCCTCCATTATTTGCATTATTTTGTTTTTATTTCTTTCTGAAATTATCAACAATAAGTTTAACTTAATACATACTTTTTTCTTCTAATCATAATATGTAATCATATTCATCAAATGCCAACAAAACTTTCCATTATCCGTTCTTTCAATTTTCTGGTTTTCTCCTCCCCGTCTTTTTTTAGGGTAAATCGGAACAAAACCTAAGACTTAAGATTTACAATATTTACGTGTGTACGAATAGGTGTATATGCGTGTATTTGTTTACTTGTGTTTAAGTGTGTATTTATTTTTGTTAGATTCTACTTAGATAATTTTATAAATTTAAAATACAATCCCTATTAACTTTCAGCTGGCTGATTTGTTGTGAACTGTGTTATCCCGTCCTCTTCCATCTGTTCTAGAACATCGCCGAAATACGCTGCTACGTCCGTATGACTTCGTTCGCCACGCTGGATGAATGGCAATTGTAAAAGTTTACTATACTTTGGACGTTGACTTTCGTCTTTTATCAAACTGAAAAGAAAATATAGATTTTGTAAAAATTGAATTTAAAAATGCAAAATTTCTAAAAAATTTTCAGTTCTGTTCCATTCGGATTTTCGCTCAGCCGTCAACGGCTGAATATTTTTTTTTTAAATATTTTTAACGCGGTAAGTGAAAAATCTACCTACATATTTCAAATATGAGAGTTTATATTCCAGTGTTTGCAAATGTCTCCAAATCAACATATGGACCCAAAGATGAGAAAAATATAAGAAACATAACGTGAAACCAAAAAGAAGCAGAATGGAATGAAAACAATGAGTGATATCAAGAAACAAAATCTAGGGAAACTCGTAAAATTAAAAACGCTGGTTGAAGTTGCCAAGCCATCAGAAATTGAGAATTTAGTTAGTAGAAAATACCATACACAACAAAATCTAGATGCGAATTAAAACATCTAAGTAACTAAGAAGGGACTAAGTCTTCTATTTGAAAAGCAGCAGCTTAAGGAGAAAATTGCTGGTTGCAATCGTAGAATCAGCTTAAACGACAAAGTTGAGCCTGTATACAAATTGAGCCGGTGAATAATTCTAATTTTTTTCTTAAACAAAATAAATTTAATAAAAAAAAAAAGCAACGGCGAAAATATGCTTTATTTAGAGCTTCTGATACCACCAAATACACAGCATTATATTCCTTCCGAAGCGATGCGGTCTTGCGTTCGATGTCAACCCTTGTCTTGCGACAATCCAACACTTTTTGCGTTTTAAGCTTTCGAAGTGTGTTCAATTTTTGTCTCCTGTCACGATCCATTGCAAAAAATACTTTCATGCCGAGAAAGCAAAACTTCGCGCACCATTTTTAGTTTTTCCATTTGTCTGTCGATCATAAGAAATGTAACGATTTTCTTTCCATGCCACCTTCTCGTGGCACAGAAACGGTCAGAAATGGTTTGTTGACTAACATGTAACGTTTCCATCGTTTGTTTTTGAGTTTACGTATCTTCTTCACCCATCACAATAAAGAAAAGCCCAAATCAATGGAAAATGTTTATTGCGATTTTAACTGTAAAATGTCAAAACGTAAGCCATAAACTCTGCTAGTTGCATGTAAGGGAAAGGAAGTATGAGCAAAATGTGCTGCAAATTTTCTCATCCACAGAAGTACAATATCCACTTTAAAGTGTGAATGTGTGTTTAAAGTTCGAATATATTATTCGTTTCATCATTTCCCAGGATTCAAAACAATGATTTCAATTAACCACAAGCAAATACAAGGAAATCAATCATAGATACTGAACTTACTCTGAACTAACTACAACAAAATACAAAAGTACACACTAAGAGGGTATAAGGCCATTTTTTTACCAGACAATCTGATTGTAGAAGAGAAAGCAATCCTTGTTTAATCAGGTATATATTTTAAACTCACTATCAGGTTTTACTGTTAATTTATTCACGAAAAATCCATTAAAAAACTATAGCTTAAAAATTCCACTAATTTCCACTAAATTTCATGTTAAAAATTTTTATGCTGCATACACTATGTACTGCGTAAGTTATGTTTTTAGTGATAAAATGGCAAGCGTTTCGCAGAAATCTTTATCGTTTGAGACAAGTTAGAAATAATTCAAGAAATTGAAGTATGCTGCGCAAATGGCTACATTTGTCGGAAAAATGGATTGAGCAACTCATTTGTTTCTACAATACGTATAATAAAAAGTATTTGATTGCTCAAATGAAAACCACATCCAGTAAGCAAATGATTGGGGATGTCTGCCCAAATAATATCTAACTACTTTAAACATTAATTTCGTGAAGCGAGCGTTTGTTTATAGCAATCTAATTTTTGAATGCAAGCCGTACGATAAAAACAAATTCGGCTGTAACTAAAAACTTCAAATTGAATTTTGATGCATATCTCACCATTAAAAAAATATTTCCTAATTTATAAATAACAAAATTACCGACTTCATCTCTTTTATTGAGAAATATCGTTCTGTCTAATAGCTCTGAATTGTACTTGATTAAGAAGATCCGAAGCCAATATTGAATAAAACGTTTATTTCATAAGTGCTATAATTTCAAAAAGTATATTTTTATCTTGATTCAAGGTGAAAAGCAGCATACCTTGAAATATTCAGTGGACAATTTACGGTACCAAAAAAAAATATGAAAAATTGGATGCATCGATTTAAAATAGTTAGGCATATAAGACTGAAATTTATGAGCTGCTATTCATTTAAAAATAGGTAAAACGTACAGCTAGTATTGACGAACTATTGTAAAATGATGCTTATGTCACAGTACCTGGAGATAAAGTGCCTAAAAGCTAAGGCAATAATATTTAAATAACTTTTTCGCTGCAAGTGGCCATTATCGGACAACTGAATCCTAAGCCTGACTCTTTTATTCGAAGCGATAGCCTGTCGTATCATCATAAATTGGAAAAATTTAGCAATTTAAGAGACTGAGTCACGAATATGTTATTTCAGCTTGCTAGTGGTTATGGATCGGAGTCATGCATAAGTGCTTTAAGATTTCTGCGGTTATTGCCTTTTTATTTGATGTTTCTAACGGCTTCGAACCTAGATCACTTCAATTGGATAATAGTTATCTGTATGTTACCAGCTATGATCACATCTCTTAGCCAAAGGCTATCAACTCGCACTTAATTCATTGTTATATTGCTTATTATTGATAGTTTCGGAAACTAAATACTTTGGGTTTCGGAAACTAAATACTTGTTGGGTGTTTTATCCAGGTATCTCGACTTTTGTACCGTTACAAAAAAGTTAAAATGCCATTAAAATGTATGTTAGTGGTTGACAACCTTTCAGATACAATTCAGATAATTCTGTTGGGACAGAACATAAGTGTTAAAAAGAAATTATGTACTCTTTATGTCGCGTTCCATTACATGTTAAAAAAGGCTTATCATTTTATTAACATAACACAACCTAGCTGAATAATAACAGCGTTATTTTATAACTGGATTATGAAAGCATTACTATCATATCTTTGAGGTTCTACCTCTACTTCTGCAATAAAGCTTTATCAGAGGTTCCACCGGTGGCATAATACTCATGTATCGAATCCATCAATGGTAAAATGCAGAGACTATCCAAACTCTTTTTATGGTCATATACCCAGACCGGGGTAGGGAATAATATGCTTCGTCAAAATTGTCCAAAGTAATCGTCAGATCCGAAACAACCTCTAGCTATTGTAGAGAACGGTTTCCATAATGAATAGCCTCTAAAGCACAGCCTGCGCAAAATTCCCTGAAAGGTCGGCCTCAAATGGCAGGTTTATTATACGTCTAGAATAAGGGCGAACCATACCTCTTATGCTACCGCCTCACTCCGGTGGAATGGGTAACCACCGGTATGGGTAACCACCAGAATGGGTAACCACCGGAGTACATCATACCGGATGCACTCTGTTGCACATTTACAATTTACATAGTAGTACCTAGGGACCGAACGCAGTTGCTATGCGTTGAGCTCAGGTATTTTAAGGAACATGTCAATTACTCTGGCTCATTTTAAGGAACATGTCAATTACTCTGACCTTCACCTCAAATACTTCACTTACTTATTTCTTCTTTTTCAGAACTGCCATAACTTCCATACTTCAGTAGCTTCAACTTCGTCAATTTCACTTCCATCAAGACAGCCCAACACACCAATTACCAGCAGGTATGAAAAAATGATACTTTGAAACTATTCATTTCATCTTTACCTTATTCTCCTAACCCAACATACTCATTGGCGACACTTTGAAATCTTCTCTTTCCATCAATCTCGCTCTTTTGTCCTCAGTGCTTCATTACAACATCCACCACCTCCATATTTCAGTTACTTCAGTATCATACAATAACTTTCAAAGTGCTATGCTCAAAGGTCCTCCCCAGACTAGCCGACAACTAACCTTAACTATACCCATATACATCTTCAACCTTCCAGTTTCATATAAGATATGAAAGTGGCTAAGATATCTGACTGTCACCCAGACGTCTAATGCTAAATTCCTAGTAAGGCAAGATATTTTCAATCATAATCATACTCACCACGTATTCACGAACTCCACAAACTCTGTCGAAAACTCCATACCATTATATGAAGTGCTTAGTCGAGGTGGGTCCCCTTGTACAACCTGCAAAATAAATATTACCAATTCAGTATCGTTTATGGTAATTACTTCCGAGGCATTTATTTACCTGACATAACTGCTCGAATACCGAGTCCCACTTTCGATACGGAAAGCTACCAGTAGCCACTTCCATCATTGTAATGCCCAGCGACCAAATGTCGCTTCTCACGTCGTAACCTCTCGCCCGTTCTGGATCGATACGTTCTGGCTGAAATTCAGAAACTTCAATCTAAATATTCTATCTAATATCAATTAATTTTATGCATACCGCCATGTACGGCCTACAGCCAGCATCTTTTGTTTTTGCTATTGAGTCCACTAGCTGCCCCGAAATTCCAAAATCACAAAGTTTAATATCGCCGCGTCTGTGCAATAGTATATTGCTCGGTTTTACGTCACGATGAATAATCTTAAGTTTCTCCTTCAAGTAATTCAGTGCGTGCACTGTTGCCACCGTAATTTTCGCCAAAATCGATTCTGGTATACGCTGCCCTTTCCTTTCGTATATGTACTTGTAGAACTTATCGAGCGACGTGTCCATTAGTTCCATGCAAATCCAACAGTCTCCCTCCTTGAATAACGCCCCGTAAAACTGCACAATGTAGACACAGTCGTTCGATTTCATCACCACCTCTAAATCCATTAGCAGCTGCTTTTGCTCCTTTTCGTCCACTGTTGATCGTATCCTTTTCACAGCCATCACCATCTCATTGCCCTTGAAGATCATTTTGTTTACAGCACCGAATGCCCCGCGCCCTATCTCACCCAAGTCCATCATATCTTCGGATGTGAATTCATACGCTCCGTGCTCACCCAGCTGCAGTCTTCCCGACGCTTGCATTCGTATCCGTTCCCGGGTCCTTTCTGGTAATTGTGGCGGCGGCCTGGCAGTCTCCTGGAGGCTCAATGTCAATTGCCGCCTCCGTGGTCCAGACATATCTGGACCGTTGTTTCGTAAGTTTAAATTATTCATGAATAAGTTATTCGGTCGTCCTGAAACGGGAATACCAAAGCCAAACACCATCTTAAATTAATTACCAAAAATTCTGAAAAACTCAATTCACTCGATTACCTGTCATATTCGTTTGACGTTCCGCCATCTTTCACCTGTCAAAACGATGAAAATTTCCTCTGCCAACACCAAACACCTTAAAATCAAACCCTAATTTAATTCTTTCAAATATATTCCTGTTGCCGCTGTCTATGGCATAGTATTCGATTTCGAAGCGGAGCAATTCTGATAGGAAACGTTCACGTAAACAAATTGGCAAATGATTTCTTCAATGAGTAATAACAAATCTCAATTCAATGTTCGCGCGACCGAAATGTCAACTTTACCACGATCAATACACCATTCTCTTTCTCGCTTGTAGCGGGGAAAGTGAAATGAAGTAAGGTGGGAGCCAGAACGACAGCTGGGAATTTTGCGTCGTTTGCATGGTACGTTTAACATTCATGCTGCTGCCGAAATGGACTATTGGAATAAGGGGAACTACCGATTTTAAAAATGGTAATAGTAAAAAACTTGTCGCATTTTTGGCTTGCATTATATCTATAAAACATTTTATTATATTTTTCTATTATAATCGACAATGTTTGCTAATACCGTAGTGATTTTACTGTTAAAAAACCTTGTTATCGGCCTGTTGACAATGCTATTAGATCACCCAATGGTGTTTACTACCAAAACTTAAGAGCCAATCTTGCGAATAAGACCAAGTTTAATGTAAGAGACTTTTTAATCGTCTTACAGACATATTTAAGTCATATTCATACTTTATTTCATTAATGAGAATGCTAAATTATTTCAATATTTGCAACATTATATTTGTTCCATTGGCGATAGAAATATCAAGAAATACAGTTTAGTCTTAAGTCAAAACGAGAAAAAACGCAGTTTTATCGTCAATCACAATAAATTAACAATATACCTAGTGAGAATATGAATAGAACTAATAGTTTAAATTTGGCGTCAGTGGTTGATTATCTTATTTTAAGCTTGAATTCGTGAGATCCGGTTCGGAAATAGTGCAAATACCAGTTTCAATACGAACTGAGGGCGGAAAGACGCGATATGGAAGTTCATGGTACATTCAATATGGAAGTTCATGGTACATTCAATCTACTCACTGCTAAACAACTGCTAAATACCAAGCGGCATTGCAATCAAACGCTTTCGAACATGAATTCTAGAAAACTATCAGCAACAATTTGAGCGTACATTGGTTTTTTCATAGACCGCCGCCGATCCCGTGCAGCGTTCATTTCAGCAAACATTTCACAAAGAACGGCCGGCTAACCGCATCGTTGGGAATGGATTTTGAATATTTTATAAGTAAATTCAATACGTCCCGCGAAGTGTTATATTGCAATGCTACGTCTAGAAAAGAGTTCCAATCAAAGTGTCGATTCACATCGACTTTCTCTGAATTCTCTACGGTCATATCACAGTTCACGCAGGTTAATCCGCCCATTTGAATATCAGCAAACTTTCCAAAGCACTTGTCCCAATCTTTCGTGCCAAATAATTTTCCCGCTTCGCGAAGGAGTGTAGTTTCCGGGTAGTTTAGAGAGATGCCAATCACCTTGTCGATCTCTCCCTCCTGCATGTAGAACCGACATATCGTATCGATTATAGACGGCACTGCGTTCAGAATCTCTAGACAACGCTTTTGATCATTCCTTGACCAAAGAAACTTCGTTAAGACCTCTCCCAGTCTGCGAAATCGGCATTCTGTCGGAAACTCAAGCGGAAAATTACAGCTACTACAACGAAGCAGATTCATCGAGTTCACAAGCATAAAACCGAGAATAATAAATTCTCTTGATATGTCATCCACTTCCCAGATTATTTCGGCGTTCAGATAGTTGAAATACATCTCATAGCAGTTATTTTTAGCTGTCGTTTCGTCATCACCATTTTCGATCATCACGTCTTTCAGCTTGTCCAGCAAGTCTATGATTTCCCGTGAATCGTACTTGTCGAAAATTGTGCTGTATCGATCCAGGAAATTCACACTGCTTATCTGCGACGATTTCGATATCATAAACAAATTGTACACGGTTTTCTGTTCTTCAGATAAGCCACTGTCCTCAATCGCATCCTGAGTTTTTCGACTGCTGCGCTTTCTCTCGCATACAATGTCCTCGTCATTCTCCAACTGCTCGTTTATTTCTTTGAAAGGATTGTTCCGGTCTACTGGGATAAGTTCGCTTACTAAATTCTTTTGATCTTCGGCAAAGATGTTGAATTTGTACTTGATAATGTTCTTTCCGAATTTTCCAGTCACCGTGAGCAATGCGTCCTTGAGATGTTTCTCCGAGTTTGTCTGCATTTTGATATTATCGCAAAAAGCATTCTCCAGAATGTATACACCGTTATTTAGCCTTTTTGCTTTGCCGCTTGGCCGCTTTGTGCTCGCCACGAATTCGATATCGTTCTGATTAATACTGTCAAAGATGACCGACAGGTCGTTTAGCATTTCATACTCATTGTTCACCATCAGATATGTTTTGATTTCGCCCAAAACACGCAAATCATACTCTGCTTTCGCCTTCTCAGCGAAGTACTTCAGGTTTGTCTTGAGAAGGCAGGCACAATCCATCAAACGGTCTCTCTGCACCAGTTCCACTGCTTGCGATTGCAAGGTCCTCAGTTCTAAATAATGCAACGACCATGTATTTGTGAGTACAAAGACTCCGTCGCCCATTACTTTGCAGTCGATGATACGGTCGTTGAATTCATTGCACCACAGGGCTACGGAAGAAGTCTTCATATCGAAAATGTAGATCGCAGTCTCAGAGTACGATAGTATCAGCTCCGAGCTGAAAATTGTTTGCAGCTCGGAGAAATTGAGCATTTGCGGTGGGTAAGTGGTAGATTGATCATCGCTTTGCACGTTATCATCGTTGCAGTATTGCTTAATATCATCAAGGCTTTTTATTATCTTCGCCGGTGGACACGCTAGTGAGTCTTTGAACTGATGCGTTTGTAGGACGTTGCCTTCGAGGTCGACTTCCCAGAACCTAGATCCTGGCCGGGCACTGTATATTCGAGACGCGAAAAGGCTTTCATTTGAAGAGATTGCAAAGCATGCGCCATAGTTTCCGTCACGAGGTCGATTACCGATCTGAAATAAGGAAGCTCATTATCAGTAGAATTATTTATATATTTATTTCACAATAGGAAAAAACATTTACAATACGATATAAATACAAAATACAAATTGTCAAAAAAAACAGTTAAAAAAATTATTTTATTTTATTTTACTTTAGGATAGTTTTGATGAGAATTTATTTATTTAGTTACAAAATTCATTACTACTCGGGAATGAATACAAATTCCAATTATGACAATGAAATCAGAAAAAAACCTTATCAAAAAAATATGATATTGACGAAATATCATTGAAAAATCAAACGCCACTACGCTTAGGTCAAGTAAAAATTGTTTCAAACGCCTTTTAAATGCAAAGAACGTTTGTGGCAGAGGACTAAGCCCAAATTCATTATGACGCATAGACATTCTGTCAAGGAGAGAAGACAAATACACATTTGTACGTGCGAACGGAGCAGTGAATACTTCCCGGGACGTGTTGACACGTAACGAGTTGTGGGGTCAGATCGAATCGGCGAAGCGGGATATATATAATTCCTCGCTAAGCCAGATATAAAACCTCGTCAAGCAACAGCCGGCTTGACTCCAATTAAGGAATTTGTAGAAATGAAAGGCGTGGAAGATGCGAGGAGTAAGGGATATCAAATTTAAAGAATAAAGAGCGTGTGAATCTTGACTGCACACACTCGATGGCATCAGAAAGGTATTGGATATGTGGAGACCACACTCAACAAGCATATTCGAGGACACAACGAACTAATATTAGAAAAAGACGAACACATGTACGTCAACGAACTTAGCAGCAGAATAAAGGATCATTCCAAAACCTCGGAATGTTTTAGCGGTGACATCCTCAACATGGAAATTAAATTTCAATTTACGATCAAAAGACACTCAAGTATCTGAATTGGTTAACGGACGACAGATAGTTGTTGGAAAATGAATAAGAGAAAGAAATAGGAAGGAATTTGAGAGAAAAGGTAATTGAAAAAACATTCCAGGACGAGAAATTGCAGTTACACCAATTGAGAAGAGCACCCAGATTATGTTGAAAAAGATTACAGTCATTAGCTGACCTGATCACTCGAAACAGTTTTAAATCGTCAGCATACAGTAAACAACGAGAATCGATATCGGAAGGAAAATCATTGATGAAAATCAAAAAGAGTAATTGACCAATGATAGAGACCCTTGTGGAGCACCAGAAGAAGGATGAAAGGGGGAAGAGGAATCTGTGTATACTACGTCAACTTTTTCCTGACCATCTAAAGCAAGAGTAACTGTGTTTGAGAAGAGGACGAGGTTAATTAAAGTAGACTTACCCTCACGAACTCATAGCATACATTCTAGCGAAGATAATTTTTTCAAGAAGCTTACTGAAGCAAGGGAGAAGGGAAATAGGTCGATATTTTGAGACGGAGGAAACATCGCCAGGTTTGAATATTGAATATATTAGAAACTTTCGAAGCAGAAGGAGAAACAGGATGAGAGGCTCGAATTAATGAGAATAAAGAGGGAGAGGTAGAGCAGTTGAAAGTGACATGGTTTGGGATGGAAGTATTTTTCTTCAGAAAACGAATGTATGATCAAAAAGGTTTAGTTTTGTAAGAAGACAACTCAAAACCAGCAAAGTAATCGCGCATTGCTTGTTTCATTGTTATTTTAGCCGATAAAGCATTTTGTCAGAGTGATATATAATGACTTGATAGCCCATATATTTTTGCACACGCCTTTTAATGAATTCGAGCTATTAGCACTGGCTGGGAGGTTGAAGTGTATCTGGTTGTCCAACACTACGTCGAGGTCTATAATGTTGTCAATCTTATTCAATTCGATATTGTTAAGGTAGTAAGATTGTATTGTAATTGTATTCTTATGGAGAAAACTTATCACATGGTGCTTGTTAATATCAAGATTAAGATTATTTTCGTTACACCACTGTTCGAGAGATTGATGCTTGGATTGTAGAAAGGTTGCGTCAGATTGCGTGTTTATGATGTAGTAGATTTTTAAGTCGACTGCATAAAAGAAATGGGGTATACCAAGCAATATCTCACACAACAAAAATGAACCTGTTAGGGGGTCTATACTGTCTTGTGGTGCTCCAAACGGTACGAAATTTTTTTTAGATAAGTAGCCTTGGAATTTTACAACTTGACTGCGACCGTAGACATAAGAATAGACCCAACTAAAAAGAGACCTCCATCTACCAAAGTTACGAAGTTTTTGTATCAGAGTTTGATGGTCAACCCGGTCGAAAGTCTTACTTAAATCCGTATAGACAGCGCCTATTTGGCTTCCTTTTTCCATTTCACAGATCAGGAAAGAAGATCATGAGATTGGTGGAAACCGATCCACCCCTAAGAAATCTATGTTGTTGCTCTTAATGATGGTTTTAATGAGTGTCGATATTGCGAATAAGTTTGGCACAAACTAGCTTCTCAAAGAGCTTGAGGATAACAGATAGAATAACGATTCCTCGACAGATCGTTTATCACCACTTTTGAAAATAGATGTAATGTCTGAGGATTTCCAACAAGACGGCAAAAAATTAAGACACAGGGATTTATCGAAAACATATGCAAAAGGGTCATCAATTGTGCTGCACATTGGACTACGAAGAAAGGAGAAACCAAGTCAGCACCTACTTCTTTGTCGGTCTTTAGTTAATGAATATCTTCAATAATAGTTGAATATCTTCAATAATCCGTTGACAAGAAGTCTTGCGGTGATTCCAACAGACATGGTTGAAGTAGAAATTTTTTGCGAGCAAGAAGTGTTTTGAAAATGATCGGCGAAAAAATTAGATGACTTATGAACAGGAACAAAACCATGTTACCTCAGAACATAAAAGAAGAACTTTCTCCGATCAGTAATAATTTTTACTCCCATTGAATTAACATAGAGCACAAACATTTCGCGAGATTTGTAAGAAAATTCTTTGGATAGCTTATCGTATAATATCATTAGATCCTAAAACTTTCGTTTTTAATTGGCTTTGTATAATTTATTTCTATGTTTTCTGAGACGCCTTGAATTATTGTCGAGCCAAGGTTCTGTGATTTTTTTTTTCTTCAACATTGGTACAAATTAGTAAATGGCATTGAATATTATTTTGTAAAATGAAACAAACCAAATCATCTAACATTTAATGCCGAAAAAGCACTTGGCTCGTCTACTGTGTCCAAAAAGCTTTTAATGCTTCATCTAACCAGATCTAACCGACTGCCACTTTGGTTGGTGATATAGATTATTTGCTGCAAATTATTGCCATAGAACATACTTATAAGGTTGAAGTCAATCGAGTCAAGGAAGTTAATAGGCAAGAGGCGACTATCATTTACATCGGGAATTAAACTGATTTTCAGAAGACTGAAGTCTCCAAGAACAATTATTTAATCTTCTTCACGCAAGGAAGCTGTTACAGTACATATCAAGTCGGATATGGGTGACATAAATAATATCAATGGAGAAGTAATGCTTGTCGAATAAAACTCTGGTGAATTTTTGTTCATAAAGTTTGTTAGAACTGGTTACGACGAGTTCAATTGAAAGGGTACTGTGAATCGCAATAATAGAACCACAACAATCCTCTTGAAACACGAGTGTAAAGGTAGTTGCGATCAGTTTTATAGATGGTTCATTTAAAGTCAAGAATTTCTTCGTTAATATGCGAGTCGGTCAACCACCTTTCAGCTATCTTCAGTATATTAAAATGGCAAGATTATATTTATTTTTCGATTTAGAGAAAATGTCAAATTGATTCTCATACCACCGCAAATGTGGTAGAGGTATTTAGGCGATTAAAAGCAACTTTCTTCTTGGGAATAAAATTTCTTTTGGTCGTCGCGTGATTTTTATAACAGAGAAATAAGTTTAGAATTGACATAGTAGTGATAAGTCAGAAGATCGCGTTTGACATAATCTGAAAACATTAAAAGTTCTTCGTGGTAGCAGTCAAAAATAAGGCGTAAAGTTAAGGCTACTGGGAAGACTTCCTTATTGAATCATAGCTTTAAGGTTATTTCTCGTTTTCTAGTCAAAACAAGTGACTTTATGTAAATCATGCATGTATGCAAGGAAAAGACGGACATTGTCAGAGATCTTATGGTCTCTGAAACGAGACAAGAGGAAACTTTTCTCAAGATCGTCTTTAGAATTTTAGTAAGTTTTACAACAAGTGGTACAAGTGAGTCGAGATATTTGGGTGAATATGGTTGACTGCCAGCAAAATTGGAGTATTTAGATGTCGGCACGTCTTTAGTATTTCTTAATTGCATTCAAGCAGTATTAGATACGGAATCTATTGTTTTCAAAGATTTAGTCAATTCATTTTCCGACGAATTAGTAGAAGATGACGTGTTAGCCTCAATGTCTTCTCAAATTTATGGGAATATTGTTTAATATCAAAACCAAGACATCAATTTGATTTATAATTAAAATAAGCACAAGCGAAACCAGGAAGTATAATCATGATCTCTACGATTACAATAAGTTGCGATGAAATTTAGCTATTTTACTTATTAGAAACGGAATTTATATCATGTAAACACGCCACATATCGCAATTGGATTGTTGAGCTACTGTCTCATGATTCAAATGAAATACAAGGCAAAACCAAACTCATCACGAGCGAATCCACAGTTCAATTGCTTTCATTGAATGCTTAGAAGCAAATATTTACTTTACTGATAAGGTAAAACCACAACTTTATGTCACAAATTAATGTCTTTGAACCACAAGTTTACCTGTTTATACTCCTCGTATTCGGTGTTGCACAAAATACACTTGTTGCTATTCGAGACGAGCAACAGTGATTCAAAGTCACTGATCTGTACGATCGGCGAGTCGAGGTATAAGATCGGATGCACGGAAATATTGAGCAGCGTTCTACCCTGTAAATAAACAAAAAACATCAGCGCTGATAAGTAAAAAGACGTTCGGCTTTCGCTTCCTACACGTGGATGCGATGACAAGTTTTCTAGACCAAATCTGATAGGAGTTACGCACCATAAATAAAGTCAGGGTAACAAGATGCACTTCGCCGCCTTGAGTTCCGAAATAGAATTGTCGTCCGTCTGCACTCCAATGTATATAACTCACTCTGGTTGAATCGCCTATGTTTGTCGTAACCACTTGCGGAGTTGAGTTCGATATCAGCTTTATCACGTAGACGCAAAGCATACCCTTGCTGGTTGTAAAAGCGACATATTTTTCGTTGGGGGAAATCGATAAATTCGAAACGGGACCATATTTGCTCGGTGTCAACTGGACTAATTTGCAGGGAGTTCTACTGAACAGGTACAAACTGCCTGACGTTGCACCAAATATTATGTAGTTCGCGGATGCATCAAAACACGTATACTGTAAAAACAACACGAATATTAGTAATCAATGGCTACTGAAACGATAAGGGGTTCAGGAGGTAAAATGATTAGTCACACTCACTTTTATTCGACATGTTTTATTCAGTGGATCCTTGATGACCGACGTCAAGTCCAAGTAGCCCGAAAGCGTTAATATGTCACCCATTTCAACTACAATCGACTAATAGCAATCGACTCGAATAAATAATTTACAAACAAACAAAACTCGATGGGAATCTTCGTTCTTTCACTACATGCCAACTGGAAATATGCAGCGCGAACGCAAGATGCAGCAAGACAACCCGTGCTCAGTGTAATAAAATCTGACAGTTCCGTGTGCTTTCACCATTATTCACAGCACTCTCGAATAGTGGTGATTTTAAAGGGAATTTTTGTAGCAGAAATGCGGATTTGAAGCCGTGATCTGCATTACCAACAATTCTTAATATGATAATACAGTGCTAAATCATAGCTCACGGAATGAAATAATTGGGAAATAAATACCTGAAACCCAGCGGAAAGATTTTGTAAATTATAATTTATCACTAAATTATAGCAATAATGAAAGATACTTGAATACATTCGTACTGATCTTTTTTATCTAGAAATTATAAAACGGGAGTTTTAATTCTGCGAGGAATCCGTTACAAGAGGTCTTGGATTCAAACAAAACCAGACATTTTGTACATTCAGCTTTTGAAGTTAATAATCAAAAGTAGTCATCATTAAAGTAGATCGTTTATTACATTTCATAGAACGTACACTATTTTGCTGACAGAACTCATGAAATGTAATATAGCGTTGTTAACTTCGCTGAGTATAATTCCGACTTATTTCCAGACTTAAGAAAATTTAACTGACGATTCGCTTTAAATCATGTTTTAAATACACTATACAATCTACAACTACCACCATCAACAATATAGACGATATGCAATCCTCGTAACCATGACAACCTTATCCTAAACACTTGTTCCCCTCACGTAGCAAAGTAAAAATGGTAAGTAAAGATCTTCGAACTTTAATGGAAGTAATTTGACTGCATTCTCTTATAATATAGATATTATCTCGTGGTAAAAGTGACTCAGCTAGTTCTCATCATGTGGCGAGTGCAACAAATAAGAAAGCCTTACCGATTTTTGAAGATTTCATAATCGAGAGAGATTATACCGGAGCCAGAGCATATTTGGAGGTGAGTAGATGTCATATTTTCAAATTACACTTTATTTAAGGAAACATACATGCATTAACTTTCTGGTAACACTCAAATAATAATAGCACCATTCTTCATATATCCGTATATATCACAATAGTTCATGTTCGACGATGACGACCAACAAAGAATCCTTCGCGAACAATGGATGGCATTTTGTAGTTTTCATCTTGGTGACTACCAAAAAGCCTTGGATCAATATCAGGCCATCAAGAAGGAAGAACCCACGGCCAATGATGCCAGTTTAAACATTGCAATCTGCATGTTTTATCTAGGTGCAAACAATTTATTTCCTGCAAATCAAAAAATTAACAAAATTACATTTCAAAATTCGCAGGTATGTACGAAGAAGCTCAGGAGCTCATGGACCTGATCCCCAATACACCCTTGAAAGTACGCCTTCTGTTTCACCTGGCTCATAAATTGAACAATGAAGATCAGCTAATGGAGCTGCATGAAACGCTTCGTGACGTAGTCGAAGATCAACTAACCTTGGCATGTCTTCATTATTTGCGAGCGCATTATCAAGAAGCAATTGATATCTACAAAAGGATCTTGCTTGATAACAAGTATGTATCAACAGTGAAATATTTTTTCCCAATTCTTTTGTTGTATGTTAAAACTATTTGAAAAGCTACTCATACTTTTTCATACAAATTTCTTTTAGAGACTACTTGGCCATAAATGTCTATTTAGCTCTGTGTTTCTACAAATTGGACTACTATGACATGTCGCAGGAAGTACTAGACGTCTACTTGAACCGCTATCAAGATAGCACGATTGCCATCAACTTGAAAGCTTGCAATCGTTTCCGTCTCTTTAACGGACGAGTTGCTGAGCAAGAGATTAAGAACATTACGGACAATGGGACGTTTGGAGCTGATTTAATTCGTCACAACTTGGTAGTTTTCAGGAACGGAGAGGGAGCGTTGCAGGTGTTTCCTGCCTTATTAAATATCATACCGGAGGCAAGACTAAATCTGGCGATTTTCTATTTGAAACGAGGAAATATACATGAAGCACATAGTTTAATGAAAGAAGTTCAGCCCACTGTTCCACATGAGTACATTTTGAAGGGCGTTGTCCACGCAGCTCTAGGACAACAACTTGGATCAGTGCGAACTTGATAATACTCTAGAAATCATATGTCTTTACTGATTTATTTTTCAGAAAGAACATATAAAAACAGCACAGCAGAACCTTCATTTGGTAGGAAGTTCGGCATCGGAGTGTGACACGATCCCTGGTCGCCAGAGTATGGCATCCGCGTTTTTCTTGTACGGTCAGTTCGAGGAAGTTCTTGTCTACCTAAACTCCATTCGCAGCTACTTCGTGAATGAAGATGTTTTTAATTACAACTATGCCCAAGCAAAGGCTGCCACCGGCTATTACAAAGAAGCGGAAGAGCTCCTCCTTCAAATCAATGACCCAGAAATAAGAAATCAGCACACCTATTGCATGCTCCTGGCAAGATCCCATATTCAGGCTGGTCATCCAGAGCAGGTAGTCTTTGTCTGATATTTTCATTTAAATTAAGTCTGTTATCACGAGTATTTTCTCCACGCTCAGGCATGGAATTTGTTTGTATCGCGAGACACAAACACTGAAGCATTCCTACTACTTCAACTGATCGCCAACGATTGCTACAAATGCGAGGAGTTCTGGGTTGCTGCAAAAGCATTTGACATGCTAGAAAAACTAGATTCCAGTCCTGAGTACTGGGAAGGAAAACGTGGAGCATGTGCCGGTGCATTGTATGCCGTCGTCGCAGACGCTGATAAAGGGAAACCACCGAATGAGATTGCTGATATTGTTTCAATTCTACGTGAGTCCAACAACTCGCAGGCAGAAGCAATGCTGAAAGCGATCAGAAAATATGCTAGTAATTTAAAATGAGCTCTTGAAGACGAACGATAAGTCGCTAAAAGTGTAATTAAGCTATACGAGATTATTATTAATAATTATTGATATGTAATCAAACTGAAGTTGTATTTATTAAATCGAAATCAGAATAATGATTATTGTGATAACTAAGAAAAAACTGGTAATTGAATTTCGGGCTTTTATAGATGAAAAACGTTTCCCAATAGTATGTGTTTTAGTTTTGTGACGAAATCCTGCCAAAGTCCTTGATCACGAAGTACATCGAAACTAAAAGATCACAAATATTTGGAAAAATTATTGTTCTATAAATCATAGCATTATGGCACCAGAAATCAAACTTGGAAATGGATGTTCCGTTTTCGTCAGAGGGACAGCGGCCATATACTTTCCTATCTGTGTACTTTCCATTGCAAAACGGAAAGGGGTTCAGAGCCGCTCGGCGCTCGTTAGAATAGATCGAAAGGGTTGGGCAAATTTCAACTTTGACGAAGGGACGGAATCAAAGTGAGGTGAGATTTATTATTTGTCTTATTTCAAGGTGAGTATGGATTTGAAATTTGCAGCAATAATTTGAAATAATGATCGATGGAGAGTAAAAACTGAGAAAAATGAGCAGTGAAATTATAGCAACTGTTGAAATTATCGCAAATGTATCGATGACCGACCAAATGGCAATGGAAACACTGCAAAATCATTCCGAGATGTACATACATATGTCGAGTAGAAGTGGCAATTTAAAAACAGCTTTTAGACGATTAGGTCATGTGCAATAGTGTACGATATTTTACTGCTTGGTTTTAAAATAAGGTTTAAAAGGTTATTGCCATACTAGACTTGCACCATTGGTTGAATATCCGTCATTTTATATGCATATACATGTGTACATATGTACATGAGTTTTGGTTTTCAACATCTTTCTGTATGGGGACGGTTTGATTTATTTTGACTGTGGATTAACTCCAAATAGGGATAATATATCATTTCTTACACAGCAAGTAGAAGCTAAAAAGCCAAAGAATTGATCGCTTTCAATTGTGACAGTCGGAACGGATGGCAGAGTTGATGTGATTGCGCTTCCGTCTTGGCGTTGTCAGAACGGACTGCACGGATTTATTGGGATCCAACCGCAAATTATGATGTGCTATTCGCACGAAAATTCGCCAAATTCTTAATGCATACTACGACTACAAATGTGGAAGATTACGTTATTTTTAATGCCCATGGATTACATTGTGTAAGTAAAAATAGCTTATAAAAACGTTGCCGCAAAAAGATACAAATATAGGATACAAACGCTGTCGCTAATTTTAAAATTCGCTGTGTAACATTCTTATACCAAGTTTTCTTAACTATTGGATTCATTTAAACTTATCAAATTTGAATGAGCTCTCTTCTTGCAATATATATTTACAAGTCTAAATAATATAAAATTTCAGTACTAAGTGAACAAATTAGCAAGTATATAACCCATTTTCGGGCAAAGAGAATGGATTACAGACATTTTTTCAACTACTTTTTGTAGCCTAGAAATAAAAAACACAAATTGTTTGTCTCTTTCGGCTACTGAATTGCTATAGTTGCTATTGTCGCATTTTCAAAAATTTAAATCCTTTTTAACATTTGATGAAAAGTAATCTGGTAATCTGGAATATAGTGCATTCGAGTGTAGTCAACAATTTAAAAGCGGGATGGAATTACGACTTCAGAACAATTCATATTACGAAATTCCGACGGCTGGCGAGACGTAAAAATGTACGAATCCTAAGATCTGAATTCTAATCATAATAGTCCCCAAGGCATAAATATTCCTTTTATGTCTTGATGCTTAAAATTCAAGAAAAGCTTCGTATCATTATCTCGAAAACAATCCACCTTAAATAAAACACCATCGTTTTTATCGCTATCATCCATAATATAATATATTTTTCCATTTTTCTTAAATTCAATGACAACTTTCTGTTAGAAGCGAAGAATAAAAATAAACAGTATGTTGGTTTTGTATGATTGTTTATAATTCACGTGTGTATTACGTTTCATTTTTGTTTTGTATGCTTCCATTATTTTTTTTTTATTTTTTTGTATTTAAATATTAACTTCATCTTAATAATATTTGTTTAGTCATAATAATCAGTAATAATAATAATAGTAATAGGGTTTAGTTTTTTTTTCTGTTTTGCTATTGTTTTCATATATTTCAAACATTTTTTTGTAGACTTAGACATGATTTTATTCTTGTAAATTTTATTTTTATTTTTTTTTTTGCAAAATTTCGTTTCACTTTTATTGTATTGTTCTGCTTTGCTTGGTATTTTCATAAAAGTTTTTATTACATTTTCTGTAGTGATATTAACAAAAAATAATCATTTTTAATGTATTTTTTTCCTTTCGGGTTTTCTCTTTGTTAAATATTTACTTTTATTGATTTCTTTTGAAGTTATGGAACACATGTATACAGTTTGACTGATATATGTTTAATGTAAGATTTTTTTTTGTATATTACAGCATTTTCTACCAACTTTTTTATTTTACGACTTCATACATATGGTTTTGTGTTTCTGGGATTTAAGGTTTTAAGCTTTTGAGGAGCATTTGAAACGTACATATGTAAGAGTTCAATATTTTCACATAATAAATTGTTGGGGGCTTGTTTGTATTTTTCTCAGTTTTGACTTTATTTTAAAAATTATGTCATTATTATTACCTCGTACTATTTATTAGGGA
The DNA here is from genome assembly GCA_947369275.1 of Nemotelus nigrinus. Classification (NCBI taxonomy): domain Eukaryota; kingdom Metazoa; phylum Arthropoda; class Insecta; order Diptera; family Stratiomyidae; genus Nemotelus; species Nemotelus nigrinus. The sequence continues at coordinate 23,477,616 of OX376372.1, read as the reverse complement.
GATCCTTTGTTATGCATATTAATTTATATGATAGCTATATTTGTAATATATATCTCATTTCTTTATTTATTGGCTTTTCCATTTTCATTGTTTTTTTCTGTTTTTTTTTGCGGTAATTATAATTGAGCTGTTTGCTTTTGCTCGATATTTAATTGTTTCTTTTGCTTGTCCTGTTTTCGGAGATGTTCGTATAAAGTTTTTGTTGATCACGCGGAAATGTGTGCCTTAGATTGATGTAAGACTTATTGTGTTGGAATCTTGAGAGTTCATTTTAGTTTGCAAGAAAACTATAGGGCACGCCTTGAGTTGCGTATGTGCACGGGCAGAAAATAATGCATACTTTCTTTTGTCTGACATTCGATTTAAATACGAACTGAAACAGTTCAAACGGATGGTGTTAACACATTTGCGATTGAAATATTACGAAATTGATGTCTGTATTTGATATCTTGATAAAAACGAATTAGGAGTCGAGGAGTAGACTTTTTTTCAATTAATCCACTTTCAGTGACAGTTGTAAATTAGAAAACTTACACATAGTTTTTTTTAGTAAAAACGAATTCACTGTGGTTGATTTAAAATTTTTGAAGGCTCTAAAAACAACCTGCGTAGTATTCAATGCGATTTTTAACTCATAACAAGATATGAGTTCTGACATTTTACATAATTTTTTTGATTTCATTGTATGTAGAGTTACTTAGATTTTTTTCCATGCATGGATAACATGATTTTATTTTCGAACTTTCACGATAATCCACGTTTGTTTTTCTTTACGAAAAAGTATAAAATGTTTCAGTCAATTTTGTTGCTTCTAATGTTACCAATTGTAAAAATTAAGTTATCGTTTGCGTCGCTCAATTATGCAGCTGGTAGTTTTGAATAATTGAATTGATTGTAGGCCAGACTTTTCTGAGTTCAATATGATTGAATACTTGCTATCAATATCAATAACTATGAATAACGATTCGGTGAAGATGTCCAATGGAAATTTCTTTACTGTTTTTCTTATTCTTATGTATTCTCGTCCATTTTTATAAAATATAAACCTTCATTTATGTGAAATGCTTTCATGAAACATTTGATTTTACTAATCATGAGTATATTTGTTGTGTCTGCTATATTAAAAACAAACAAACATTCGTTCGTGTTGTGAAAAATTCAAGGAGACAGGGTCAACAAAACACGATTGCATCAATATGATTTATAGCTTCTCAATTATATTCTTTATATGTGCGTTTATCGGATTCACTAAAAGTTTACATTTTATTGAAATATTATGATGGCGAAACATGATTAGTATGTCATTCGGTTTGCTTTGATTGTTATGTTAAAAAAGAGAAGCTGTGAGTTTATTGGAAGTAAGACTAATATATTCATATTAACAAATTTGAATACTTTAGTCCCATCAATATTCATCTTTATTTTACTTCGGTGTCCCGTAAAATGTTAGATTATATTGTTGCATCTAGCTTCTTGTCATCATGCTCTACAATCTTTCTAAAAATTCAAAACTTCCCCAGTTATTCTCGATATTTGATTTAAGTAAATTTTCTTTGAAAAGTCTCATACCAATATATTTTTACATTAATTTTTGTATCATTTTTACAAACGTTTCGTATCGAATTCGATTAAATTAACATTTTAATTTTACGATTTCTACTATTTCTACAAATTATTGCATGGAATCATATTGTTATATTCTTATTTTGAGTCGAATTATTCGAATTTTAAAACATTAAAAATATGTGTGCACCATTTAGATTAGTTGAGTTTTACAAGGATCTAGGTAGATCATACAAATCAGTTTTTATAGATGGGCGGGAATTAAATGGTATTCATAGTCACATTTTTAGCTTTGTTGGAAGGGGCGGGCGTACATATGATTTCCGGAAAAGGGCATGATGTGTGCTCTGTTGAATTTTTATGCAGATAGCATTGAAATTTTTTTGTAATTGCATAGCACTCATCTGTTAAAATCAGATGAAAACTAAAAGGCCTAAACCAATTAAATATCTTTACATTTTAAATTTAACACAATATTTTATTTTATGTATTTTAAAAGAGATTTTCGAAGTGTGGTTATTACAATTTTAAATGAATTATCAGTATTCTTGAAGATTTTATCGCGAGACATAATGAGCTAACTAAGAGCATGTACTCAACCTTCTCTTATGAGCTCAAACATAATCGGAAAACAAATAATTATATTGAAGAGTGCGATAATTAATCGCCGGATATTTCAATGTATGTCGTTAGGTGCTTAAGAATGTAACTAAGTTCAAAATAAACCATGAAACATAAACGCCATTCCGCAACTGTCGTCTAAGTTGGCATACAATAAAAAATAATTAAGAGAATCTATCAAGCGGTCTTTGTTTAATTACGATGTAAAAATGGAGATCAAAGTGAATATTTCCGTCATATTTTTCAGAGAAGGCAAAAACGCTATGCAAGTACGAAAAAAAATGGCGTGCCCCTTATGGTGAAGATATATCTAATGAATGCCAGTGTTGAAATTGGTTCGCAAGACTTCGTTCTGTGAATTTTGATGTGTAGAGTGCACACCGCTCAGGAAGGCCAGTCAAAACTGCAAACAAAGATATAAAGGTACTCGTCGAAGTAAACTTCCGGTTTACGACTTGAGAGATTGCTGGGACAACGAATAAATCAAATTCCACAATTTAAAAGCGTTTGCATAAGTTTTCTGGCCGAACTTGAATAAATTCATCTCACTCGGCGCTTGCATGTCTGCGATTCATTCATAAAACGACAGATTTGCATCAAAAGAAGGTTTTGTTAACCTTCTGATGGGATTGAGCTGCTCCCAAGGACGTGCACCGTCGCCAACTGGATAAATTGAGTGCTGCTATCATAGTGAAACGTCCAGAATCGATAGTTTTGTCCAACATAACAACGCTAGACCACCGACTATTCTGGTCCCTTGCCAAAAATTGTTCCAGCTTCGATGAGACGTGTTGTCACATCCACCTGTACTCACCAGAACTGGCGCCGTCAGACTACTACTTGTTTCGATCGCTGCAAAACTCCTTGAATAGTAAACACTGCAGTTCAGCTGATGCTATTAAACAGCACAGCGCTTAGCTAACAAAGGTCAAGTTCTTGGAACGCAAAATTATGTTGCTACTCAAAAGATGGCAAAGGGTGATGCAACAAAACAGTCAATACATAAATGAATAAAGTTTCTGTTTATTGCAACAAAATCGTCTTGTATTTTTGATAAAAAATCGGATATGAACTATCGAAAACTCCAATATTTACTCCGTAGCTCAGAAATACAAGAACCTATAGAACTGAAAAACGAGATACTTATATTTGCTTGCTAATAACAATAGAAATGGCACTAGAAAAGCGACCGAGGCTGAAAATTTACCTCAACAAAACGATATCAAAAATTAAGTTTGCCACAGTTCAAACGCATAGAATATAATCGAATATTTAGAATATAATCGATCGAATGGAGTCTACAAGGATAGCAATAACTGCATTTTTTCGTTGAAAATTTATGTACGTCCAGATTGTATGTGCTTGATCTGAGCAGGGCTATTGTTTACAATTCTGCCGGGTTCTAATTTTCATATTTCCAGGTTTCACAATCGTTAACTCTTTTTGATGTTAAGATTTTCTAATGATGTTGGCATTCATATTTAGTAAAATGTACATCTTAGTATTAGAATAATAATAATATTTACGCGGACCTGGTATGAATGCGTTGTTGTTTATGTATCATAGATCTAAAATTCTTCACATTATAAAGACATTGTTGGTGGCGTAAGTTTAACATATTTATTTTCATGTTTTTCGTCTATCGCATTTTATAATCATTGTTATCAACTATACGTTAAACATAAAACTAGTATTGAAACGGTGTCATTGATAGATATATTTGTTTGTAGTATCATTATGCTGCTGTTTGTTTTCATGAATTTCATTCACATGATTTTTGTTGCTTCTCTCAATTTCGTAATTTTATTATACACATATTAGTTTTGTTGTCATACAACTTCAACTGCAACGATTCGAAACATAATATTGGATTGTTTTTCTCTCTAAACTTTCTGATATTTTTCGAACTATCTTTCTTGATAGATCAAATCAGTTGATGTAGTTGATTAAACATAAAATAAAAAGACAGTTAGATTTTAAGTTTTTGGCAGTGAAATTTTTTTCTTCATCTTATATGTTTTAGTTGCTCAGTTTTCACACTAATTACTTGTAATTAGAATTTCGTTTGTAGTATTTTTCTTTCGTTTAATGATTTTTTTTTATTATAATTCTATTTTGAATGTGGACTGATTTCAGTCTGACATTCAATTCATATTCAGATCAGATCGAATTGAAATTGCAATGACGATCAAATAAATAATAATAATAGATTCACTCCCAAACGTTTTATATATCATTTGGTTTGTGATCGAATTTCGGGTGGTCATAATTTTCACGGATTATCAAATACGATTTCATCAACACAGTATGTGTTGCAAGTAGAAAAATGCATAATTGCAATGAAGTCTTAGAATTTTAATACAATTTCGATTGTTTTATCCGATTACGTGAAAAAATCAATTGATGATTTGCTTTAAAAAATTTCCGATTTTCGTTACACATAGATTCACTTTATTGTTTATCGTTTGGTGTTGAACGTACACTTTATATACAATACATATTTATAAAAACAAATTGTCTAATGCATTTTTTTTTCACCACTTAAATATTACAACAATTACATATATACTTTTTTCCGGATAATTCGATACTCAAGTTGAACTCATTATTTTTATTATTCGTCAAGAATGTTCACATTTTCGATTTTCATCATGTTTTTATTCCGTGTATAGATAGATTGTAGATATCAGATCGGTATTCTCATTTGATATGATATTATAAATTTTATACGTAACAATAGAAAAACACCACGATTTCTTGGGGTTTTTCTTAATGTTTATTTATGCTCGTCGTATCGTCTAGTTGTCATTTTTAATGTTTTTTACAACTTTATTTATATGAAAAATAAATCAGCCTTTTTTTCGTGTTCTTTGTAAGATTTTTTTTTAAATTTGATTTACTTTTTTGTGTTTTTCATCATTAAGAGATAAGCTTTCACTTTTCCGACCGAACTTTGCCGACATGTTTATGGTTGACATATGGATCCAAAACAATTGATATTAAGGACATATTTAGCTAAGGATGGTTTAAAAGGTGGATTCGAGTTGCGTTGTCTAAGGCATAGTTAAATCGATAGCTTGTAATTTAACACAAGATCAAGTATAACAAGATCAAAATAAATTTTCTCTAGTTACTAGTCTTAAATTTGTCTAACTATTCCACATCCCGCTCTTACAAATGTTAACATGCCTGGTGAATGGCTAGGAGAGAGAAAGCGCAGCCGCGATCGATTGATACTTGCAGCTTTCCAATTGATTTGTAATATTTACATGAGCACTCGCGCTCACTGCACTGTGGTGAATATGCAATTCATAATAGAAGGACGGTTTTCAACCAAATTTCTTGCTTTACCCCATTAAATTCAAAGATGCAAAGTATTAGGCAACAGCTTCGGATAGACTTCGAAAACAATTCGCAGTGAATAGTAAATATTTAAATACTCTTAATTGTTATCAACGATTACATCAAATTTAAGATTACTACAGATAATCACAGATCGGAACTTTAAGCTGTTCAAACGTCAAATAGTAAAAGCTTAAAAAATTCAACTGAATCTCATTTCCTCGATTTCAATCAAAACTGAAATCAACCAGCAATCACAGAAATTAAATATTAGTTTATTGTATCAAAGAAACCATCTACCACTACTCTTCCTTACGAACACCACGATTAATCTTCATCTATTTCTGTGCTGTTCCTGCATCTCTATCTCTCATTTACACTAAGACTCGTTACAAACAATTACATTATTCCTGCAGTATATATCCCTCCAGTAATAAAGAAGCTACTACAAAGCGTCAAAACAATTTCTCTAGACGTTATTTATTGCACTTGATCTAATTAAATCGTATGAAACCGGCTCAAATGTGATATCTTTCTCAGTAAAACTCTTCTAATACACGAAGAAACAATGTAAACAAAGATCCATAATAAACCTAAAACATGTGGACAAGCATAGCTCCCGCATTAGCAGTTTCTTAATTTCCCCATTTCGCCGTACTACACTTCTTTCGTTGTGTTTCAGTGGATATAATTACAAGATCGAATTAAAAACTGAATTCAAATTCACATTTTTTTTACTATCTCGAGTTCTAATTATTTTATTCCGGTGTTAATTTTTCATTGAACTACGAGAATATCGGACCACATTTTGGCAGTTATGTGATCGATTCCGTTTTTGTAATCATTCCAGATTTCAGATGAGTTTCTGGCTTTTTTAAAAGATATAATTTGAAATGTCTTCTATAGCCCTATCCTTTACAATTTTGTACTTTTCAATCATTTATAACTTGTTTCGGATTTAAATTGTTTTGATTAAATATTTTAGAAATTGATTTCAATTCCATTTTTAGATGTTCCTGATCGATTTTTGGTTGGAGTTACGGAGAGGAATTAGAAATATAGAAGGTACTGTGCGGATGATTGTGAAAATACGGATCAGTAGTTTATAGTCAAATCGCAATGTATGCGCTCAAAGCTTTTAAGAATATGGTGAATATTTGGTGGCGCCACTACGGAAAAATTTATATTATTTTTAAGAAGTACCAACCTTCAAACGATGCTTGTTAAAATTTCATGATATGTGATTTGACAGCTATAATATTTGAGTGAATCAACTTTTTTTATTTTTTAAATAATGGATTCAACAAAAAAATTTTGTATCTTAATTTATCATTGTTATTTGACGGGTAAAAATAATGTCACAACAAAGGCTTGGCTTGGTAAGAATAATCTGGACTCTGCTCTTTAAAAATCAATCGTTGAGCGTTGGTTTACTGACTTTAAATGTGGCCGTACAAATAACGATGATGCTGAACGCTCTCTGGACGCTCAAATGAGATGGTTGCACCTCAAAAAACATAAAAAAATCAACAAATGTTTTGGCCAACCGTAAAATTAATAATCATAATAATCGTCTAATGCATCTAATATAATAATATCGTAAATTTATTGAAAGGTAGTGTTTAAAAGAATTTGGGTATGCAAAAGCTTTTTTCGAAATGGGTGCTGAATTTGATCACAGTGGATCAAAAATAACAACGTGTTAATGACTCAGAGCGCTGTTTGGAACTGTTTAGTCGTAATAAAAAGGATCTTTTGCATCGATATGTTACAATGGATGGAACATGATTACACCATTGCACTCCAGTGTCAAAATGATCATCATCTGATAATCGCACCAGTCAGCTAGCAAGGTTATGGTGTCCGTATTTTGGAATGCGCATGGGATTATATTCATCGACTACTTTGAGAAGAACCGTTATTGGTGCGTTTGAAGGACAAAATTGGACAAAAACACTCACCATATTCTCCAGATTTGACACTAGCGACAATTGGCTCTTTACAGATCTCAAAAAAATGTTCCGGAGAAATTGATTTCATTCGACTGAAGGAGTTTTTGTCGAAACGAAGGCTTATTTTTTTTAAATCATTCTAGAAAAAAGTGCCGAAAAGTTGAAGGACAAAATTGGACAAAAACACTCACCATATTCTCCAGATTTGACACTAGCGACAATTGGCTCTTTGCAGATCTCAAAAAAATGTTCCGGAGAAATTGATTTCATTCGACTGAAGGAGTTTTTGTCGAAACGAAGGCTTATTTTTTTTAAATCATTCTACAAAAAAGTGCCGAAAAGTTAGAGGAGCGTTGGAGTGATCGTTTCATTTTGATGAATAAATTTGAATTTTGCCAAAATATTGTGTTCTATTAGGTAGCCTCAGAACTTACTGACCGACCTGTTACATTTTCTTTTTATATGCGGCAAAGTCTATGGTGACTGAAGAATTTTTGTGGAATTTTTAGTTAACATATTTTACTGGATATTTTAATTTAATTTTTCTAATCTGATATCATTCAAATGATTCAAATTTACGCAAATCTATCGCGAAAAAGTCGACCAAATGGAATCGTAACAATTTAAAACCGAAATCAAGCTCAGGTCACGTCCGAACAATCTAGCGCAAGTTTCTTTGCCCATGGCAATTTGCCTTATTCTCTTATATTCCAATTAAATTGTCCGAAAATTTGAAATATAAATTATTTTACAATTTTTGATCGCACTCACTGCCATCGTTCAATATACAATTCAAGTTTTTATCTGTCGTCAATTTTAGATTAATTAAATTTTCAAAGATTTTTCCAAACTTTTGTAGAAGTTTTTTGAAAAATTTCTTTTCCGCTTTCGTGAACAATTTCCGATTTCAAATCTTCGTCACATAATCATTCAGATTCACTTTTTTAAAACTTCCTAACAATTTCCTTACAACAAGCTAATTTTTTCTTCTTACTTGCTTTACAACTACCAAACAAAAATAGAATACATATTTAGTAATAATAGCAAGAATATATAGTGAGGCAAAGATGAGAAATACCATATTTATGTGAATACTTAGTGTGTAAATAGAGGGTTTTGTTTTTAATTTGGAGAATATCTTCGTTTTATGTTTCTTTTGATGTTATTTTTAAAATTTTCATATTTCATTTTATTTCTCGTTTAACTTTGTTAGAAACTTCATTTTTCTTGTGTGTGTTTTCTATATGATTTTGCATTCGAACAGGCTCTTCAGTAGCTCCACTGTTATTTCGGAGAGGTTCTCAAAAGCTCATGAATATTTCAATCGATGATTAAAATGCACACAATGTGCATCAGTACATCGAAAAAAGCCAACTGAAGTGTCACAATTACGAATTTGAAATTAAAAGTGATAATAAACGATGAAATTTGCAATGGCCACTAATCGGTTGCCAGATATTTCGATCTATTTTGCGTTTTCTATGCGCATCTTAGCAGATCGATAATGCATTTCAATACTCAACGAATTTTCGTTCGTTTTTAGAACAAAGCTTGCTCGTCATAGCGCCGGGAGTGGTTAATCTATTAACATCCTGCGGTGCATTCAAAATGCATGGAATGGAAATCAATTTTCCCAACCATTAAATCGTTCTTATCCAACACTTGCAGGTTCAAGATGATGTCCTTGTAGCAGAAAATCCAATTTCCTCATAGTTTAAGCTTGTTTGATGCTTTTAAGTTCATGCTTCAGTTTTTATTATATTCCCCCGTGACACTTCTTCGATATGATCATATATTAAATCTTTTATCCCTATGCACTTGATTTACTGTAAATTCCCCTAAGATCTTTTACGTTCTTAACTTTTCTTGTTTCTAACATATATTTATATAGATCAGCATGTTTAGTATCTCACTGCTTTCTTAATAACTGTTCATCTTAAACTTTACACACACACTTACTATTTCCTTTTAATAATCTTGTTTGATTGAATTATGTCTGTATTTTTTATTTAGTTGCCATCAAAAAATATATATTGTGATTATGTATACTGAAACATTCACAAGCAATTTTCATCTATTTTATGGACTCTTATGTGTGTAAATTTTGCTAAAGGTGGCTAAATTTTACATTTATGTAGTAGCAGTTTAATTCAAAATCTGACGTGATTTAAGAGGCGGTTTTGAACATGAGATGCATATGAATAAATTCATGTAATATATATATTTTCTATTTTTCTGTTTTGCTTTGTACAAAGGTTTTTGGTTCTAATTTTAAATGTAACTTCATTAGAGATTTATTTGATTCGGTTTCGGTTTACTTTTTTGATTTCATCTGTTTTAGAAAAATATATATTGTCCTGTTAAAAATTGTGTATATTATATCAGGTTTTCGCTACAACTTTAATTCAATAATTATAATTGTCTTGTTTAGATAATACAATGTATTTTTCATATGACATGTCTGTAACAAAATTTCTTTATTTATCATTTGATATACGTATTTGCAGAGTTGTTGGATTTCTATATCCTATAATACATTCATATGTGGACTTTGGCTAGGCTATTTTCAAAGCAAAATTCTGCATTTCATTCTAGCAGTCTCCAGGTTTCGTTCAACAGTTATTTACATGGTACAGGAATTTATTTTGAATCGAAACAGCTAGCTTATCATTCATTCATGGATTTATTTTAGTTGTAGTAGATGTGTGTGTATTTGTGATAAGTTTTTGTTTTGCGCTTAGTAAGTGTTGAATTGTTTGTTACATGTGATGTACTTATTTTTCATTTACAATTTTAGATTATTTCTCCATTTATGTATATTATGCAATACGGTTTAAAAACAATCAAAATACTTTTTGTCAACAAGATTCTTTCAAACATTCATCACACTTTCAATGCCTTTTTTATAATCCTCCTTTCGTCTGCGTCTTTCTCTTGATTTCGATATTTTAACCTTTCGCATTCTCATTCATTTTCATTACATATGTATATGGTAGGAGTTGTAATTATTTTATATACTTTCAAAATCATTGTGGTATTTCATTAGATTTCTACTGATAAATAGCGAAACATATGTAATACATTTTGTTTTAAGAACACACTACAAATACAAGGGTCTTCTTTTCGAACGCAAAGAAGAGTTTTGACGTATATATGGCGATCAGTTGGAAATGTTTGGATAGAAGGAGAGTAATAAGAGTTTTCATGATCTTCGACATAATCAAATTGATCTAATTCGGCGTGAAAAAATGTCTGTCGACGGCCGTGAAAGACCAGAGTAATAAATTGTGTGTGTGAACTTGAAGGAAAGTGCGGGAAAGTGATAAACTTGAGGAATACATTCCAAATTCAAAGGATACGAAAAGAGCTATTTAAATGCATAATCAGTGTGAACGATTTTTTGCTTCAAATATTAATAGAAGATTACTCCAAAGGTGAAGTTCTACATAAAGAGTCTGCTGTTATTATGAGCCTATTATGATTCGAAGTTCGATATCGGAATTAGTAAACTATTACTATTCGCCGGTTTATTATAATCTCGTATTATGAACTATGGCAAAATCGTATTTTTATCTCCCTTTTCAACTGTGACATCTTCAGTCGTATGTACTAAACCGACACCAAATTTTCAATATATGTCCAGTCAAGACGAATTAAATTTTTTAAAATGGGACGAAAATTAATTGTTTCTTGCTGAAATTGACTCGACTCTACCACAATTTCCACAGAATGAAGAAAAAACATCCAAAGTTCGAAAGAAGCATTCAAACTTAATAAGTCAATAGTTAAGGATATTCTTGGAAGAATGCAACACTGCCAAAAATATATTTCGGAGCTAAAAAAAAATCCGCCATCAGCTCGTAATAAAACTCGACTACAAATGAGCTGTCAGATTTGATGTGCAAAAAGCGAACCATAATACGAAAGTACGATATTGTATGAATTCTGATGAGATTTGAATCAGAATAGGCCCTCTTTCTGCTGCTAAAAAAACTTACCTGCTAGGTATTTGATCGTTAATATTTTTTTTAAAGTAAGCAATGCAATTAGAACTAAGGATTGAGACCAAATAACGAATTCTCCAACTTTCTAATTTCCGGCATACAATTGCTTACATGCACGAGCCTATGTAGATCTGATTAGAAATTTAGCTGAGAATATACATACAGAGTATTCAAAAATTGCCAATAAAATGTAAATCCGAAAATTGGTGCAGGGTTTCCATATTAAAATAGATGTAAACCAACGAAAACTAAATTCGCGAGCAACTTAAAATTTTTTTTTATCAAAAATAGCCTTATATTTATAGCACTCAGTATCATTAATAAAACATGTAGGAGATCCTCGTTTTGTCAGAATTAGTCATGTTGAAGACATTTTTTTCAGTCTTCTTCACGATATCTGCGAAATTTTATTCATTTTTTGAAAAATAGAGGGTTACAGGAAAATTGTAAAACAGCTGCAGAAAAATTGGAATAATAGTGGGCAACTCAAGCCGTCATACACCGTTACAATAAATCAGTCCAGATAGTAAATAAGCAAAAAAGGGAGTTGTCTCGAAAAAGTTTAGCGAGCATAATCAACGATCGATTTTAAGAAGGATGAAAGAGAATCTGAAGAAAAGTGCTGTCCAACTTGCAACGGAAGTTGAAGTGTACAGAAACGGCTAAATTCAATGCGTATAGTTTTGTGTGGCGTTACCGGACAGAGAAAAATGTACAATCGAATATGCCCGAAATACTTAAAGCAGTCGAATAAAGCAAGAGATTATCAATTAAGCATTCAAAATTAAATTTGTTCTTCATACTGACGATAAATATTTGTAAAATTTTGAACGTTGTGAACTTAGTTTTCAACTAAAAATTTTTTATTCTTTGAGTGAAATCTTTTTCAATTTGTTAAGTGAGAAAAAGGGATAAAAAAACCATGTTGCTATATTCGAAAGATCATGCTATTTTAAAACTCAAATAAAGTTTATAATGTAAGAGTTTGGCTTTGACCCACTGTTTCTCATTAGATCATATGGAGAAAAGTAGAGCACGTCAATATCAAGGGAAATATAAATATTGAGTGAAATATTTCAAAAATAACAACTGCCAATCAATTAATGGTGTTTTCATATCACAAAACACATGATTAAAAGTTTATAACAAAGTGAACCTTCAGAGTGGCAGTGAAATCGAACTGAATGGCACTCTTCTTATAAGACCTAAATGTCCTTCTAGTTGCCAGCATGTTCTTTAGTGTAATTTCAAAATGATTATAACTTATAATTTGTCTTCAGAACGAATAAATCCGATCGAAATGGAACTACAATATTTTTTTAAATAACGAATTAGCCTCTACATTACATTCCATATCAAACGAACAATACCATTAAAGATGCCCAGATAAACACAGCACTATACAATATTGTGAATCTGTTAAATTACTCATCTGAAAGTAGCAAAATCAATTTCTGGACTTTTGAGAAAATTTACGCCAAATACACAATCAAACGTCCAACTCTCATCTTCATAACATTAACACTCAGACTGATCACCGCTATCGAAAACATGAAAACTCTTCTGTGAACACAAATGTTAAAACGAGAACAATAATAACGAAAATTATGTAATATTATAGGAAAAAATATAATCGCCCCCTGCCACGCAGGGTGAACGACATGCATAAGATGCGAACGAATTTACAATTTTCCCGAAACATATAAATTATAAGAACACGGAAATTTTAAATAGTTTCATCTTTCTCTCTGCAGCCCCCTTTATATCTTTTTCAATTGCAATCTTAAAATCTGAATTTCATCATATTTTGCTTTAACTTACAGACCTACTTCATCTCTTAAATGATTTTAAACTTTTTTTTTATGTAGGTTATTTATATTTTATCTCCTCTTTGCATATAATAATCGGTTTTGTTTAGTTATTCGTTTGTTTGTCTGTTTTTCTTTCTTCATCTTTATTAATTAATTACAATCTAGTATGCGATTTTATTTATAATTTTCTTTTTGTAAACAGTATATTATTTTTTTCGTCATCGACCTTAAACACTAAATAAAATATAGATGTATAATATTATTTTATCATAGTAAATCTCGAATTTTATAATTTTTTAATCATTCTTCTCATTTTCAGTGTTATGACTAATAATAATAATAATAATAATATTTATGAATTATTGGTTGTACATTTTACTTCTTTTTAACTTCGCTTTAGATTTTCAAATCAACAAAAAATTGATTTACACACTCCGTATATTTGTCGATTCTACTTTGCGATGTTATCTGCTTGTTTGTTTTTTTTTCTCATTTTGTCCGTTTAATTGTAGAATTTATAATATAATATATAGCTCATTATTTATCGTCTGTAATTTGTTTCACCTAAATTTAAGTCATATCACTCTTAGATTCTATGCACAAAAATAGATAGAATAATATTATATAATATATATATATGTATATGCATTAATAAAAATAAATTGATAAAATATCACTTAAATAGAGTCAACAAAAACAGTTTGGATTTAACATACAATAATAATTAATACAATAAAAAAAACAAAAATAAAGATCTACACGTAAACTTGTTGATTTGTGTTGTTGCTGTTGTTTTTTCTTCGTTTTTTTTCTTCTTCTTCTATACAATTAAAATGTAAATTTGAAATAATTTCTTGTTTTCAACTTTTCCCAATACATTGAGTGTTGTTAAATATTTTTAAAATTTATTTATTATGCCATGAACAACTCCTATGCATGCTAAGAATATTTCTGAAAACATATGTAGAAAGAGGATCTCGATCGATTTCAGGATCTCTGGCATCAAATTCATTATTTATCAGACTCCGTTTCATTGCAAAATTCTTACCACTAAACTATGTATTTCACGACATTCACAGCGACCGTAGTACTCCACCCAGTTTTTATTTGCTTAAATTCGGAATTTCGTCTCTAGAAATAAATACGATTGAAATGAACATATAGAAGAAAACGAAATGTCGTCATTTAGACAAATAAAATTGTCATTATCTCGAGGAGCAGTTGACGCGATTAGAACTTTTGATGCATCGGTTGCGGATGCGGTGGCTGCAATTGCTGTTGCTGCGGCTGATTGATGATCGTCAGGGTTGTCGAAGAAGCTGCTGATGGTCGCTCAACTATGACAGATGTCGGGACTGGAGCAACGGTACTTACGACGGGCGATGAACCTCCATTTCGAATGGTAGAAGTGGTACCGTTGCTGCTAGCCACGATATTATTGCCAGCTGCGAGAACGCCTGACGATTTCGGCCGCTTTCAGTCCCCGAAACGACTGCATGCCTTCTTCCACTTGCACTGAGTGCACCATTGATCCTTGTGATCCATGCCGTATACCTTGCGGCACTTTTTGTTCTCGCCCCGAGTTCGGCCTTTCGGTGATTGCTGGTGATGCTGACCGTTACTCGATCCCACCTGCGCCTGTGGCTGTTGGTGGTGATGTTGCGGTGGCTGATGTAGCTGTTGGTGATGCTGCTGCGGCGAGACCGTGTGGTGATGAGTTTGGTGGTGCGCCGGAAGATTCATGCTGGGATTATGGCTGGCCAGAGAGAGAGGTGACGCGGCAGGTGCACTGTGAGACAAGGTGGCTATTGATGAAGGCGCCGACGTTGGTGAGTGGTGAACGCTATTCGATGTGATGGTGGGCACGCTCTGTGGATGCTGCTGATGGTGATGAGTGTGCTGAATTGTCTGGTGGTGACTATTTGGGCCGTTGTAGTGGTGCTGATGCATGTATGTTGGCGAAGGGTACGGAGCTGACGAGGTGGACGGACGTGGTGAGTGACGCTGATGTTTCAGCGGTGATGCTGGACCCTGATGCGACCACGAGTATTTCTGATGTGCCATTGGAGACGTTGGGATATTTATTGGGCCTGCGTTTACGTTTGATGAGTTCTTTGTGTTTCCATTCTGTGAAAGTGCCAGCAGTCCTTGTCTGTAAACGATCATAATACGAAAACGACCGTATTGGTTTGCTCTAGATATTGAAAACAAAGCAAATCTTACCTGAAATTGCCAACTAATTTCCTTTGGAATTCTGGATCTTCGTGTGGTGGACGAGCCATATCGCGATGGCTTAGCGTAGGCGGAGATGGTGGTGTTGGACCATTTTCTTCCTCATCGATTTCTTCGTAATAGAATTCTTCTTCGTGATCGCTATCGCTGAATGTGCCACCATCCTCATCGAATGAATGTCGTGGCTTTTTGGGGCTGTAAATGATAAAGAAATATATGAGAAATGAGTTTACGCTGATGAAAACAAGCAATTCTAATCAAAAGTTAAAGGAATAAATATTAAAGTTGCAATAATATTTAAGGGGGCAGGATGGTTTCCGACTTAAACAAAAAAAAATTTTCAATTATTTTTTTATATGAAAGTACAACATCTCAGGAATATCCTTTGAAAATTTCGAGGCGATCGGACTAAAACTCACAGAGATACCGGTTATTTTATGATCGTGTTGCCAGGTATATTTCCATGAGAAACCGAAATAGTCTAGCTCGAAACTCCGAACTACATTTTTGAAGTCGGTGCGTAACATAACTCAAAAAGTAATGCACCGATCTCAATGAACTTTGCCGGACATCTTAAATATGATAAATACTCGCGGATGAACGATCGTTTTTTTTCAAAAAAATTTTTTACTATTTTTTACAGGCAATCAAAGGCTGATTTTTTATGTGAAAATGGTACTTCCAAATTAAAAACCGCACCAAAAATTGGAAATCGCATATTTTTCAATATAGTTTCGTTCATCCGCGAAAAAAACTAATATATTAAGTAAATCACTTCGATTTTTTGATTTTAGATAACACTGTGAGGCCAGGTTTTACGCACCGCACGACGCCTTTTTTTCAAAGCGCCTTTGATCTACTGCCACCACGGGATAACTAATTCATATTTTTTATACAATAATTCCTACATACTCTCAAAATATAGTTCTTTAATGTGTTATAAAAAATTAGTAATTATTTTCACTCAAAGCTGAGAAAAAAAATCGCAAAAATCGGCTTTTCTTCGGCCTCGGAAACCATCTTGCCCCCTTAAATATATTGGCTATAGAAATAAGTTTTTATCGTTTCATCATAGATGGTAATAGAAGTATCGACTGTATCTTTTGTAATCGTTCGTTGTGGAGATTGAGAAGGTGTCTCTGTTAACTATCAAAAGCAGTACAAGACTTTTGTTTAGAGTGTAAACACCAAGTGTTCATATCCCACCGAAAATGTCGGAATTTCTTTAATAAAAATCGACACTTGCGAGAAGCCCTTCTTGACTACTATATCTTGAAGAAAAATATTGCGGAAACGTGTCGTTTGTTTGTAGACGTTTACGGCGGTCATATTCCATCGGAGCCAAGTTGCAGAATTTAGTTTCAACGCTTCAAAGGTGGTATTTTCGTTATCAACGATAAAGGACGCGATGGTGCCTCAAAAAAGTTCCAAGATGAGGAACTTGGAGATTTTTGATCCTTATGAAACTTGCTTCAAAAGGCAAGAAATTATCTCCAAAAGATAGACGGAAAATATTTTGAATAATTCAGTGATATATTTTCTTGCATAATTTAGAGTTTTTCTACATTAAAAACGATTAAAACTTATTCCCATACCCATAAAATAGGATTTAATTAGAGCCAGGTATCTGTATAATTATTAGTTAGTATACTTCTATAATTATGGGTTTCGCTGGCCATTTTTAAGAACATAGAGGAACATTTTTTAACAATCAGTTTGCAGATTATCTGTTTTCAAAATTTCAATAAGAGGTTAGGGATAGTTAAGGTTTAAAAAAACAGATTTTTTACAAGTAAATCCAATAAGTAGTTTTCAAGATATCTACGAAATACTGAAGAGCTCCCTGACCCTTGATGGGTAACTGACGGCAGCTGCAAATATTCAACCGGCATATTGGATCCTTTGAAATCTATTTATATGTATTTCTTAAGTATTCAATGAAGGCACGCATGCATTATTAATTGTTATGAAGACGCTTAGAATAAACTGTGGATCCAATGCTTATCGGAGTACGCTAAAAAAACTGATTCTCAGCGTGTAAAGATAGCAGACAAACGAGGTAATGAGAACACTCAGGAATATAGATTGCGACGTAACAAAAGGAAATCGATATCCTAGAAGCGTCCACATCTGCATTATATGGCCCAAGCAAATATAATTTGGTGTAATTAAATATCTAGTATTTCTTTACATATCTTTTAGTGTTAAACTTATTTCTCGAAACTATGTTTTCAAAGTTTGTGACTACTGTTATAGAAAAATCGAATGAAAACTATACAACTTGTTCAAAACATAAAAAAATATTGACTAATTTTATTCTTTTGTTTTGTAGTTTACTTTGCCCATAACAACGTCGCTTGCTATGCCAGGATCAAATGTTTTGCTCAAAAACAAATAATGTTCGGTTGTTGTCTCTACTAATTAATTCACAGCCACATAGAATATCCCACAAATTACCCCGATCCAATATGGCAGTATCAATGCCAGTACGCCATTTTCGCGCAGCCTCAATACAATCTACTCGTCCACCGTAAATTTCCCTCTATCTGCCAATCCGGATACAACATTTGCACACACACATCCAACCCCATTTCAATAATGAACTTGAAATCGTGAATACGCGCTGCTAATGTCAAACGACAAATTCTCCCACAACGCCTTTATCATCGGAAAATAGCAAAAAATTATCGCGATATCGGCATCGGACGTTCAGTTTGTACGTGGATCGATGCAGTGAAAATTCGGTGTGTGTCCAGTAGTGAAAATTCAATGTGAAATTTCGTGGATTGAGAGCGAAAACGCGCCGTCGATACCAGCAGCAGCAGCTCCAGCACCGACGACAGCGACAACGAGACGCGAGAAATCGACGTGAAAAAGTGCTCTTTTGTTCGCATTGCTGGTTTCCGTTGAGAAGAGGATCAAACGTGGATTACGATACTAACGCCAAATAGCTGCACCGCGTGCTTCAAAACGTGAATTTTTCCAGGCGTCGACGGCGACGAAACAAACAAATCCGATTGAGACTACAAAGCAAACCCTGCTCGCGACAAGCCGTGAGCGGTCCAAAAGTTGCAACTTCAAAAAGCAAAGCGCTATTTTGTTGCAAATTGCACTTGCACGGCGGTGCACTGGGAAGCGGCCGTCACAAAGGAATCAAGCCGCTGGGGGAGGAAGAAAGAGCGGGGAAGCTTCGGCGTCGTAATCAAAAGCTGCTGCAGCCAAATACAGGACAAAGGTTGCTCGGAATCTCGTTTGGCAGCACGCGTGGCCGGCCAACAGCCGCACCATTATGGCGGAGGCAACGTTCCCAGGCGTAATTGTTTACAAAGTGGAGGAGAATTTGCAGCTGGTGAAGAAGTTTGACAAACCATGCAGCGTTGTTTGTGGCTACGATCCTCAGGGAACACTTCTGAAAGTCCTATTAGGTGAGTGATGAGATCATCCGGAGAGACCAGGCAACTGTCGAAATACATAAATAGTAGCTTGTCTGCCTGTGCTTTATTTTCGTAGTGTATAATAATAACAACGGGTAAATTCGCGACTGTGTCGCTTTCGCATGTCTCGTGCGTGACGACGAGCTGGTTCCCTCCACTGCGCAGCACATGCTTTCGCTTCCACACCAGCAATCCGTAGAAATTTGACGAGCTCTCACTGTGTCTGGCACTAGTGATGGCGGGTGAGCCTGCTACCCTAGTAGCTACCACTGTGCCCGGGATTTTTCGCAAGTGCGCTTTTTGATTTCACCCTTGTCTCCGCTGTTATTCGATTTTCTTGGATGCTATGGAGAGTGGGAACACTCTCCGCAGTACGGACCGCCTGTTATGGCAATGAATGAATGAGAAACAATGTAAGGATGAGGAGTTACTGTCATTGTATATTGGGAATAGCATTGAGTTTATGGAAGGTCGTTTTGCTACAAAAATACCTCTTGCAAATCGAATTTTCGGGTACCATCGATTTGTGGCAGATAGCGATGCGATTTTAGCATCGAATGCTAAAATGCATAAGAACGCTTGGGGGAATGGGGATTTATTTGAATGAATTATATGTTAGAGAATGATTCATTCGAAGTAAATATTTTGTTAGCGACTTTTTTTGAATATATAGTCTTGAGACAAATTGCCTGCCAGTTATACCTCATTCACTTCGAGCACAAATCCTTATTGAATATCAAATTAGTTGCAGTTCTTGTGAAAGAATATTAATAAATATTCAAAAGTTAATTATTAGGGTCTATACAAATAATAGATATAAGATGCAGGAATTTTTTCTTCAAACTGCCAGAAGTCCTTGTAAAAAATATTCCGGTGGATCGGGAATGAAAATGTCTTCTTTCAGATGAAGAAGGCTCGAAAACAACGGAGTATCTCGTAACTGCAGAAACAGATACGGCTAGATTAGGATCGAAAGGCGAAGTCGTAAATACGGACGAAGAGGACATTTGTTTTAGGTTTAATACAGAAAAAGGTATCTTATTATTCCGAAGCCTAACATCACCCAGTACTGAATTGAAATCTTCAAAATCTAGATGCATCACGTTTTCGCAAGATTATAGATAAAGTTAAACGGCACCGCCCAAAATCAGTATTCTCACAACGAACCGAAGAGTCTTCCGCTTCGCAGTATTTTCAATTTTATGGATACTTGAGCCAGCAACAGAATATGATGCAAGACTATGTACGAACGAGCACCTACCAAAAAGCTATTTTAGGAAATTTATTCGATTTTCACGTAAGTTTTGTTCGAAGAACTAGTTGTTTGTTTTTGTTCCCTTTTCGAGAAAAAAAAGTCCTATCACCGTCCTAACTCTAATCTCAATAGAATAAAGTTGTTCTGGATGTTGGCGCTGGCTCGGGAATCCTGTCGTTTTTCGCTGTTCAGGCCGGTGCAGCAAAGGTATATGCGATCGAAGCAAGCAACATGGCACAATATGCTCAACAACTTGTCATGGCCAATAATGTTCAAGAAAAAATTATGGTGATACCCGGGAAAATCGAGGAAATCGAACTGCCACAATTGGTCGACATCATTATCTCTGAGCCGATGGGTTACATGTTGTTCAATGAGCGGATGCTTGAAACATACCTGCATGCTAGGAAATGGCTTAAACCGCAAGGTAAAATGTTCCCGACACATGGCGACTTACACATCGCTCCCTTCAGTGATGAGGCCTTGTACTCGGAACAGTAC
Organism: Nemotelus nigrinus; assembly: GCA_947369275.1. Classification (NCBI taxonomy): domain Eukaryota; kingdom Metazoa; phylum Arthropoda; class Insecta; order Diptera; family Stratiomyidae; genus Nemotelus; species Nemotelus nigrinus. The sequence continues at coordinate 23,456,901 of OX376372.1, read as the reverse complement.
AATAAAGCGAATTTCTGGTACCAGTCGTCGTTCCACGGAGTCGATCTCACCGTTCTGCACAAGGAAGCGATGAAAGAGTATTTTCGTCAGCCTATCGTAGATACATTCGATATTCGAATCTGTATGGCCAAGTCAATAAAATACGTTTGTGACTTTATAAAAGACAATGAAAATGATTTGCATGACATAGGTAAGGATGAAAATACTTTTAAACTAATTTTAGTTGCATTATCGATTTGTGCCCTTTCAGACATACCTTTGGAATTCCATGCCTTACAAACTGGTATTTGCCATGGTCTCGCGTTCTGGTTTGACGTCGAGTTCCTGGGTTCGACGCAGCAAGTTTGGCTTTCCACATCGCCCACCGCTCCGCTAACACATTGGTATCAGGTCCGATGCCTACTTCACATGCCAATATTCATTAAACAGGGTCAGATGCTGACTGGTCGTGTTTTGCTCGTCGCAAATAAGCGACAAAGCTACGACGTGACGATCGACTTGCGAATCGAAGGAACGAATATCTCGTCGAGCAACACATTAGATCTTAAAAATCCCTATTTTAGATACACGGGAGCACCGGTCACTGCTCCGCCAGGAACTAATACTCAATCGCCGTCAGAAGCATACTGGACGCATTTGGATACGCAAGGAAGTCGAAATGGTAATTTCCAGGGATTATCTTGAAAAATTCACACTCTCTAGCTGGTCACTATTTTACAGCTGTTAGTTTAGTTAACGGAATAACCGTAAACGGAATCGAGGAAGCTTCTATGGACATTACACACGCTATTATCAATCAAACTGTTTAAGCAGCAACAACTAACAATTCCTTCGCAACTATTCTATTTGTGTGTTGTACGTTTGCGAATTCCAAATCGGTAGAAATGGCTCCGATAGTAGCTAATCCACTACGGCATCCTCGGGACAACACGATTGTGTCTGTTTCTAGTGGAAAATAGGAAAATCAACATTGATTCAATGTAAACACAGACATTCTGTCAACGCATAGGACGAATAACAAATTCAATTTCTTTAATTTTGAAAAATTCGACAGAATATATTTTACCTAGGATATAGTTTTCAAAAGCAACTGGAGCTTTTTTAGTAATTTGATGCGAATCAGCGTAGACGATAATGGCAGCATTATATTTATTGTAAAACATTTTTCGAATTGAATTTCTTCAGTTTTTTTTCGCTAGAATTTTGAAATGGAATGTAAAAGATAAAGTTCGCTCGATCAAAGATAAACCCAACAAACGAGATACTTTATTAGGCAAAGTATAGAAAAGAAAGATTATTATGATTTAAGTAGATTATACGATATAGACTATAACCATCTTAATTTTAAAATTAAAAGAATATATTTCTGAGTGGTTTTGCTTCGGCGGAAACCAAACTGACGACATTATTTTTTATTATTTATTTTTACGTTAAATCATGTTCGCAATCGAAGAACAAAACGAATTGACAAAACAGCACCGATATCTGCTGGCAAACTAGTGAAATTAAGATTTCCTTGGGGAACGAAGTGATGTTTGGCGGGGTGCACCTAGATGCACTCACCAAATCAAACCTTACTCTTTTCTCCGTCGAATAGCTGATTTTCTCTTTTTTAAGTAAACGAATATTATATTTTGTAAATTTGTAGAATGTTATATATATTTTGCTCTTGTTTTTCATATATATTTTTGTTTGTGTGAACAAAAATGGCACGAAATGATGAGATATGTAATTTTTTTTGGGTTTCCAATATAAAAAAAAACTTATACAATATAGATATGCAGCGAATGAGTTACAACAAAAACCCCAAAAACAAGACATTTGTGAAAAAACAAATATGTTTTCAGAAAAGAAAACAAAGACTAGCTTAAATTTTACACAATTTACTTTTAAAACATGTAAACACAGACACTTCAAGCTCTTTATAATTCTATATATGTCGAATATTGTTGCGAAGAAAAAAGTGAATGTGATGGAAAAAAATGATTTATTTTAATTGAAAGCATGAAGGAAAAAAGAAGGAAAAAATTATGCAAAATATAAGATCGAATTTGAACGGTTAAAAGTTGTGTTTGCTTTGTTTTTTTTGTTTACTTGCTGTAGTCTGAATATGACAAAATGAAATTGGATTGAAGGTAATGATAACTAAATTAATATAGTACGGTAAGTGCATTTCGGCGGCAAAGATGAAGGGGACAGGATCCTCTAAGGGTAGATACTTGATATTCCAGATTATCGTGTATTAAACATCCAGAAGCAAAACCAAACTGCATCGGAAGTGTATTTCTAAATCGAAATAATTATAGGTTGTTGATGATGGCGTCAGTAAAGTGTTCACAGAAGTTAAAACAGCTTGCTGGATATTTGGTTTGAGGAAGTTTTTCAGTGTAGCTGAAAGTTAGTTGCTAAAGCTAGCCACAAAATGAGACGCGGGTCCGTGGCGTGACGCAGGATGAGCCACGGAGGATATCGCATATCGGAGTGCAATTTAGTCCGGGAATTCCTTAAAGTCGGATTCCGATCGCGAGTTTGTGCTCAAGCGATATATTTCATCGCTTTGATGAAGTAAAAAGAATTGCATACATTAAAAACATACTATCTTATGAAGAGTTCGCGTTGACAAAGGAATTTGATGATAAAAAATTGTGACCAGTTCAACGAACTTCGTGATCTAATCAAGAGTTAAATTGGTTAAGAGGATGTAACTCTCCAACGCCCATTAGAACTGAAGAAAAGCCAGATGTGTGTTTAAGGTAAGCCATTGTTCGGGAGTCGTTTCAAAGTAAGCCGGCTCGCTCGGAAGAACGGAAGTCGAAGAAAATTTCATTCAGACCTCCAACGTTTTATTTAAAGCCATACAGTAATTAAAAACATAAACATGTTATTGAATAAACAAAATGAAAATAAGTATTGAATTGTTTTTACTTAACACAAATGGGACCAAATCATGCTGATATGAAGTTAAAGTGTTTCATTCTGGATTTAAACTGCATGAGCCCCGATTCACCCTTGGCGGCGTTTCCAGCGCACAAGTGAGAGCAGAAAACGCTTACACAGTCTACCGGGAAGATGTCCTTTTGTTGAGCTGCGCAGCGCGCCGCCAGACTGAACAGCGGAAAAGCCCCGGGCCCGGGCAACATCCTAGGAGGAGTTCTGAAAGCGGTTCTGAAGATAAACCCGCCAACATTGCTACGAATGTGTAATTTGTGTTTATTGGGAGTATATTTCCGTCTCGGTGGGAAAGTGGCTCACTCTTGCTCTGATTACAACGAGTAAGGGAGATCCTAACACAACATCAGCCTAAAGTCCCCTCTGCATGCTTCATACGGCGAGAGAGCTTTTAGTAGGGTTGCTCAAACCCTGGCTAAATGATAGCGATTTTTTTCAGGTAGAGCACTACTTGCTAGCCGTGGTACGAGACTACTTGAAAAGATCGCCGTTTGATATACAAGACGAATCAGGGAACACTAATAGCACGGCAGTGCTGAATTAATGCGAAAGCGGTTCCGGCTTGGATTTCCGTGGTCGGCGGTAATGTTTTTTAATGTATCAGAATCTTACATAATCGCTGGAAACCTTGGTTTTTTTACACCCGTTAAAAAAAATGTTTGTGGGAATGTGGAAAATGTGTTGAAGTTAATATTTTGGAGTAGGATCGACTAGATATTTGGTAAGTGTAAGGGGACTAGTCGTGATATGATGTATGTCTCGCGGCAATCTTAAGCAGCGTGGATTCCATATCAATAACCACGCAAAATATGTCGTTTCTGACGACAAATTGTAGTACAATTCGTAGAATGATAGTTCCAATAGTCGACCATCCTGCTCATAAAGTCGACCTGCTGTAACTGTTTTTTGTCTATCCTTTGTTGTCTCACGACACAGATGGAACTCATTAAAATTGCATCCAAAGAAAGTAAAGTGGCTATTGTTCCAAGTAACACACTTACAATTTCTTTTTAGTGAGCCTGATTATTGATATGAGACACAAAAGCGTTGGGTGAATGACTTTTGGAGCATTTACCCTACATAAACATGAAGAAGTGATAGAGAGGATCACTTGGGACACATATGTGCTCTAATATCCTTTTACTTTCTTCCAATTTTAACTTTATTCGTTCCATATGTTCCTGAATATAAGCATACGTTAAGAATGAATATCATGTCAGTCACAATGCAAATTATAGCCCCTAAGGAAAATATTTTGGAAGTGGTCAAGAGCTAGGAACGTATATTGTGTGTTCTTTTTGATGTATATCATCATTGAAGATGAATATGGGGATATCTCTGAAAATGTATGATACTTTCATCAGAAATTATTTGCTTTGTAGATTCCAGAGGATTCACAATTGCTTCAGCTTCGCAAACCTGATTCAAGTTTTAGATCTATTGAAAATAACGGATTCACGTACTATCTTCCATTTGTATTCAGCCACGCGTAGCGTATCACATAAATATGCGTCGTGCTACTCAAAATTTGACCCGAATGATGAAAAAGAACTCCAAAATAACATCACACATGGGCTTCTAAAAGTAGGTCAACTAACTGATAATAAATAGCTGGAAAAGACTTCCATCATAGATCTTTGTTGAAAACGAAATTAATTCTACAAATTTACACTCCCACAGCACCGTACCATTCAACTCACTGCCGAGAACGCAACGCATCAGAGCCCCGCGGCGGCACTAGTGGACGCAGACAGAATATAAACACAAAACAGATATGCTTAGTATTATAGTAGTGCGCTACTAGCAGCAGAGTTTTAGCTATCTATTCAGTTCTGTATGCAGTGAAGTCAAGTGATCCATCCAAAACTATACATATAATCGTATCATTCAAAAACTACAGCCAAACCGTAAACCGCTTCACTCTATTCTTTTATGCAAATCCGATTAGTGCTGAATATTTGAGTGACTAGCTGGTTAATGTAGTAAATATGCAGGCCACTTGAGCACTGTGTTCCTTCTTCTCATCTATATTTGATTCGTATTGTAAATTCAAATGATTTCCATATGTTATCGATGGATTAGTGTGTTGATCGTGTGCATTTTGCTAATGAAACAAAAAGAATGAACTCATTGACTGAGTAAGCCGCGACCGGTGACCGGTTCATCATCATTTTACTGCGGGCGAAGCTACTAATGCGTCAAAAATCCAATTTAAAGACACAAAACGTGCACTTAAGTCTGCCGGAACGATTTTCATTTACCGATAGATATAACTCTTATTTGAGTTTTATTTGTTTGGTGGATTAAAGAATCGTTGAGATATTGTACGTTAACCGTATGCTATTATGTTTATTTTGATTTCGGATATGGAAAGTGACGACCTGATTTCGTAAGTATGTTTGAAAAGGCTGCTTGACACTTTGCAAACTGTTTTAACTCTTTGATTAGGGGATGGGTTCTCAGATATTTATATCTGTAGTAAGTGTAAATTTAGAACGTTTTTTCGCTGCTGTATATTTTAAATATAGCTCAAAAACAAGCATTTTTTTTTTGATAAAAGCTTTAAAGACAATATCCTTATGATGGATTTGGGGAAAAAAAGAATTGAGTTAAGAAGTTTTTTCCCTCGAAGCTATACCATACAAAATGTTCTACGTTGGAACAGTTAGTTATCCAAATTCGCATCATGTAAATATATTTAGTTTCATTGCTAGAAGCTTTTATGATCATCCGGAAAAAGTGTTAAAATGGGAAACTTGTGATATGTATATGTATTCATCAATTCGATAGATTCTCCGCTGTGAAGATTCTCCGCTGTGTAGATTCTCCGCTGTCTATATGACATTATACTATAGTATGTGCTAAACATTGTTTATCTAAGCCGGATATAATTTTTGGGTCATCGAATTTACGATGCGACTTTTTGCTGATGTCGTTCAACTATTTATTTATTCTATAATTCAAACCAGTCTGGCCACCAAATAAGCTGATAATCTAAAGAATGAAATGAACTGGCAGTCACTTTCAGATCGATTTTATAGTTTCTTTAGTAGTTTCCGTTTTTTTAATGGACAATGAAATAGGCCAGAATATAGGTCGCCGTTTCTTGGAAGCGGCTGGAAGCGATTTTCGCTGATTTATCAGTGTGAAAGTACAACGAAGAAGAGTCGAGTGGGATGATTTCTGTAAATCTATGCTTGGAATCGAAACTGAACCTTAAGCTATGTATCCATATGTATCATTTTTGCGTATCGTATCACCGTTGCGTATCAGTGGATACGACAAACGTATCTCCGTTGCGTATCAAAATTTGATACAAAGAAACGCAACGAACTCGATCGGTCACTTGGCGGTTTCTTGCCGTCGCAACAAAGGAATGATACGATTCGAAGTGGAGTCATGTGTGGACACGTTGCGTTGTACACTATAGATTAGTGAATAAAAGCGTTGCAGCTGCGTGTCGAGTTTTTTGCAACGGATCGTATTGATGATACATGGAATATTGAGTAGTGTGGACACCGTATCCGTTTAGTGAATGATACGCAACAGGGATACGATACGGAAGAAATGCAACATATGGATACCTACCTTTAGAACCGAAAGTTTTCAATTTCGAGAATTGAATGCTGAACGCAGAAGGCTGTTAGCGGTGTCCTACCTGTTTCTGCGTGTTTTTGTTTTTTAGGTTGAGGCAGTTGTTTTAGGTTGAGGCAGTTGTTTTAGTTTGTGTCAATGAAATGCCTATTTTAATGTTAATCTGAGGATCGGTGGAACGTTTTGAGGAATTGGTATTTGTTTTGTAAAAATTTCAAATACCGAGTATATTAACCGCAGTTGATGACAAACTCGTATAACAAAAATATTTTTTTCTTAAGTTTGGTAGTATGTATATACTAGTTATAGGCTCTTATGCCATTTTTTTTAGCGTTATCTGACACGTTGTTTGTTATTTCTTTGTAAACAAATTGACCTCTTGTTTGTTTTACGAATTTCTTAATAGGGAAACAATTTGAGTTTGAAATTATTTAGTTTTACCAACGGAATTTCTTGTTCGGATGCATTGAATATGCAGCGGAAAACCTGTGTGGAGTTTTCTCTATGACGTATGGAAACATATGAGTGGTACCAATTGTTGAAAGAGGGTCTCACATCTGTTGGTAACTTGCTTCACCATTCTCGTCCAGCAGACCAATAAACTACGAAAACGTCGAAAAAATGTGCTCGGAAATCGTTGGATGACCCTAGGAGATATATGTAGCTGACGAATTTCCGCGAAAAGCATTTTACATGATGTTTTGAGTATGCAACATGTTACAGCGGGGCTTATGCTAAAATGGCTGTATTTTCTTTAATAAGAATATCGCGGAGCTGTCGCTGAGAAGATGGCTCTCTATGGACAATATCATTACTGGTGAAGAGATTTGGGTCGGGGTGCATAAAAGCTGCCGCATATCGAGCCCAGTCCACGGCTATCCCACTAATTCGATTGACACGCATGGGTCTGTTTGTTTATCTCGCACAGTTTTCGTGGGCTGGGTCAGTATTTTATTTCATTCTTCGTGTGTCTTTTGATTAAAATGGATGTTGAGAAATTAATTGCATTGGTGCGAGAAAATCCCGTGCTATATAAGGCTACTGATCCGCACTACATGAGAACAAAATTAAAAGAATATGTATGGGGAAAAATTGGCTTGGAAACTAATAGCAATGGTTAGTTGTTTTATTTTTATACACATGTTATAAGCTATAATTTATATCATTCATAGCGACTTCTAACTGAACTGGCATGGTTGACTTGGGTTCAATATGCGGAGACTCACCCATCCCATGCGTGCGGGAAGCACATGGATTGCCCGTGGGCGATCCGTGTACTGGGTTGGGCTGGGCTCAATTTGCGGCGGGCCTAAATGTGACGTCGACACAGCTCAACAATCTACAGAGTGGCACTATTCACATGAGCCAAAACCTAAGAAACCACGTCAATGTCATTTTCTGCGATTCTCAACTCGGGATTCCTCGGGATTCCTTTCGCAAGGTCCAATCGGTTAACGAACAATAGTATCTGAGTGTTTTAAAGCGTTTGCGGGAGAATATTCGTCGAAAGAGGTCAGAATTATGGAATTATTCTTGCACCATGATAATAAACTAGTTTACAAAATACACCTTTTAGGCGAGTATTTGACCAAAAACAACGTCAATATCGTTCCACAAGCACAGTATTTGCCAGATACGGACCCATGTGACTTTTTCCTATTTCCCAAAAAATTGCCGTTCCGTGGAAAACATTTTGAGGTAATTAAGGTAAAAAAGAGATAATTCGTAGAGGAAGCTGAAGGCCATTTTAAAATCGGCCTAATAAAAATGTTTTGAAGATTAGAAAAAAAGTTGGCCGCCTAAGATGGTGATTATTTTAAAAGGGATTAAAAAAAAACTGCTGAAGAATAATGAACCTTTTTTGTGTTATTTGCACAATCCGGTTCAATTTTGAACTGAAGCTATTGCTGTTAATATAGTATAAAATAAAGTTTCGTGCGTTTAAAACAGAAAATATTTCGGGAATTCACGATGTTCGGATTGAGTATTTTTATTGATCGAAAATTAAAATGGATATATTTAAAAATCAGTTTAAAAAATTTGATTGATAAATTGAAAATTTATCGCATAGTCTTTGGTTTCGAAAAAATATCGTAGGAGCTATATTCAAGATAAAATTATACATGCGCAAACGCGGCCTGTCAAGAAGGTGCTGAATCTTGAAACTGAGACGGAAATGACATAATTGAAAGGCGGGAAAAAATCGGGGCACTAGCGAAATTTTATGGGTTGAATAAGTCAAGGGTTCGAAAATATGAGAAAACAAAGAAAACATAAAGCAATCGATAACTCGTTCACCGGCCCCCGTGAAAAAAACATTTAGGACATGTTCACCTTTAGTTGAGAAAATAGATAAAGTAATGAGTTCGTGAATTGAAAAATTAACGGTAAAGCGAATTATTTTAAGCCTTGTCACAATTCTTGAAAAATCGTTTAACACTTATGCGCATCTGCAAATATCTGGCAGCTCTTGTTCGGCTTAGCTAGTAAAGGGATGGCTGGAAAAATTTAAAATAAGTGCTAACTTCCATAGCCTTGAATCAAGTAGCGAAAAGCGAATAAAACTTGTTCTAACATTTTTATGCAGAAAATACAGGAGGGTGGTTACACAGTGCAAAAAGTATTTTTGGCAGACTAAACGGGTTTATACTGGAAGCGTATGACGAGTCGAACCTTTATTGCAAAGCAGAAGAAGGCTGCTGCGTGCTTAAATCATCGAAGGACTGAACGACGGTTATGCTATGTACTAATGCCAGTGGAGACTTGAAATTCAAACCACTGGTAATCTATTCTTCGGAGAGTTCCCGAGCTTTCAAATGAGTTAATAAAACAAGCAGGCTGTTTAACAAGAATGGTTGGACGAAAAGAGTGATTTTCAAAGAATTGATTGTTTTGCCAAGTCAAATCAAGCATATGTTATTGCGCTAGTGCTAGTATCACATTTTCCATCCAATCTATTCAGGTGATATTCATCCAAATATCGAAGTGATTTTTTTGCCATCAAACACCACACTTTTGCTACAAGCTATGGATCAGGCAATTATTTAAACTTCAAAGGCTATTATATACCATACATAAAAAAAACAATAACGAAATTAATTGAGGTTATTGATTCAGAGTATGCTATAAAAGTGGGAACTTTTTTGAGAAATTTCACTGTCTTAAATGTTCTAAACTACTGGGACAGACTTGGGCATAAAGGAAACAATATTGAGGTTACTATTGGGGGGTGAACGCGAACGGGATAAATCAGGCGTTACACAAACACTAATCGAATTAGCACGGAAAATTTGCGGAGATTGATTCGAAAACCTAACCGTAGCATACATCATTGAAGTGCTTTCAGCTGATAAAAAGGATAATTCAATTGAGGATTTGATTAACATTATTGAAAGTGAAGACCGAGAAAGCTCCAGCAGAGTGAAATCCTAAAATCAACATGGCGAAACTTGCTGAGCTATTGGCAGAAGAAACCAGTAAAATCCACTATGACCAGCAAAGAGTATGAGATTTTGTCGAAGTCTACAATCTGCGTTGCAGCCAAACTGCAGGCAGTTCCGAGAAAGATCAGACAATCAATGTAAACCGGCTTCTTTTAGTCGACGATATAGCAAATATGGAGAAATTTGTTTCAATTACCATTAAATTACATTGCATTATTATTGTAATCATCAGAAAATTATATTTTGCTTTGCAGACAAATATTTCATTTATTTTGCTTCGAGCTTTGGTCTTTCTGGATTTACAAATATTTTTGAATTAGCTACATACTTCGCTTTGTACGATTTCACACTGCGTGCAATTTGCGGAAAATGAATCCCCTACGCAAAGCAGGAGATGACAGTAGTAAAAAACATAATACTGTGCTCTGACGTCATAGTTACATACACTATCTATATTTTTACATAAATTAAATCTAGCATGAATCGGGGAGAAAATCAATTGTATTTGGGAATACTTTTGGCAGAAATCGATAAAAATAATCGACTACTGCTGTACGTACGATAATTAGTAAAGTTCGAAATGAATCTATAACGATCTAATATAAATTAAACTCAACTTACCCCAAATGAACATTCCTCACATGTGATTCGATTTTCGTGACAGTGATTTCTTCATGACCGCATCCTTTCCAAGTGCAACGAAAATGTGGTTGATGAGCCTGTAAATGAAAAACAAAATACAATATTATCGACCCGATTTTTTCACATACGTATATGAAATACTTAAATGAACCATTATTTTTTCTTTAAACGGTTCCAGTCATTTTCAAATTTAATTACATGATGCGTCAGCGAAAGCCAAGCAAAAGTAAATTTCTTACGTACCTACGTAAAATTGCTGTTTATTAATACTATTATCATTGGCAGAGGCAAGTAAATAATTACTGTTGGTCGTTGTCAACAGAAAAAGCAGGGCGCGTCAACAATACGTACTTGGGTTTTTTGTTGTGCTTTGTATAGAATGTCGAGGATGAGTTTTTTGAAACGACACCACCCATCACCGTTTGTCCCAATTACCTAATAACGATTTGTTTTTCATTTTTCTCCATTCAGTTTACAGTGTTTGCGACTTTACATTACTTGTTACTTGAAAAAATATAGAGATGAATGGTGGAGGCGGGTGCTGAAAGCACTTGCAGCAAGTGAAAACATAAAGTACAGTCCACATGTTGCACTTTGCTTGGAACTACTACTAGAGAAAGAGAGAAAATGCGCTATGCGATAAGGCTGCCTCCCTTGGAAGAAGGAACAACTGCAGGTACATAGAGAGTGTGCAACACGGTGTCTCCCCCATTTTTCCATTCATCTGCCTTCAGGATAACTACATGGCGTTCATTGCAAATGCATGTATTCGCCTGACCTATTTTTGCACTTTGGCCTACATTCAGACTGTACTTATGTTCCTGGAGTTGTTGGTTAGTTTAACCTATTTACAATCGTTCCAGATGAGGGTAGTAGAAGCATATTTATGTGTTGCATCTCTAGAATGAACATATGCATAGTTATGTGGGAATTCATAACGGGTCGATACATTTATAAATTTGAATGTTGCGCTCTGGTTCGCTGTAAAGTAGATGCATGAAACTAGGTCAAATTTAATTAATCAAAATAAAGTATCGTTCTTAGAAAGTGGGGATTTTCGGGATATTTTGATTCAGTATTTTTATTGATCGGAAATTAAAACGGAAAGTTTATTTAAATATCGGTTTAAAAAATTTGATTGACAAAGTGAAAATTAATGAATAAGGTGAATAAATAAGCTAATCAATATGATTTTCGTATTATATCTTATATACTTTAAATGTTTGAAAATTTTAAGTTTTTCATATTATGAGCTGAGCATCACAATTAATTTGATGGAAACGGAGGAAGGCCGCTTAAGTCTATTCCCTTACTTCTAGTTTTGGATAAAAACTTCGTCGCTAAAAACTTACTTCTATGGTGGGAGAAAATTTACCGAGTTCGAACATTTATAAGGCAGGGGAAGCGGAAGGGGTTATATACGTTGATTCGTGACCAGGGTTCGCACTTTTGATACATTTGTATCATTCTGCTACATTTTTATTTGAAACTTATATTTTTGATACAATGATACAGCAACTCACTGAATTATGGCAAAATGATACATTTTGTCATCCAGTAAATAACTTCAATTTTTTTGAATTTTGCTGCCATGTGCCAACAAAATCTCCTCTCTCTAGCAGTAATAAATGCGAACTTAAATCTACTTTACACTCTGAACTAAAAAAGATATCTAATATATGATGGCTCTGAAGATTTAAAGCTTTTAAGTTATTTAAATAATTACGAGAAAATGAATGTTGAAGCGTTTTGGGACAAACCGAGTTTGATTGAAAACAATTTAGGTGAATCAATGTCATTGCCGCCTTTCATGTTGACTTTAATAGCTGTACCTTATAGCCCGTCCAGACTACGGATACTTATGTATCCGGATACATAAGTATTGTCCTCACTGCAGCGATATCTGCAGATACATTTTACCCTTGCCATGAAAATCAATGAAAAGTGTGGACGATACTTATGTATGCGGATACTTAAGTATCCGTAGTCTGGACGGGCTATTATAGTTGACCGGAGAATGAGGTTTTTCTGTGTTAAACTTGGATGACAATATACGAAAGAACTGATTAGAGTTAAAGGATAGAGATTAAAGGAATTTTGGGAAGTAAGAAACCAAACAATGTTTGGGTGTCACTGTATGACATACATGCCCTAAACATATCCTTTTTTTTCATCATATTCATCAAATCATTAGTATTCTGATAGCTATTTGGTTCCCTTTTAGGCCGACGAATTTTTTTTTTAGAGATTTAAACAGCGGATTTCCATAACAATAATCAGATGCAAATTTTCAGTGCATTCGCAAAGAACCCACATTTTGTAATAATTTTATTTTGTGTGGCTTCAATATTAATAGCAATATACAGATGAAAACAAATTTGTGTTTAAAAGATCTCTGACTTGAATAAAGTGAAAATAATCAGCTGTAGAACTACTTGACAGCCGGAATCACATTGTAATAGATCGCCAGCACAAAAAGTTCAGGTAAATTCTGACAAGAGGGGAACATTTCCCTCACCAAAATATGTGAAAAGTTTGTACGCCTGAAACTTATCTGAAACTAAGTAAAGGAACAGACTTAATGTCAGACTTAATGTGTCGAAACGATGATCGTCGGACGCTAAGAAGCCAATATTATTTTTATTTCTACGACCGAATTCATCAATGCACAAGTTAGAGAGATAATAACAATTGTGTTGTGTTAATCCTTAATTGATGAGATTCTAAATACTTTAACCCTCCGAGAACACACCTATTTTTTCGATCATCGAGAACAATTGGGGTCAAATTGACCCCAACCACTTTTGAACGTCTATAGAATCGCCGCCACTGAAGATTTTCATTTGAAAAAATTTGTAAGTATTGTTTGAGACCTCTTTTAGTAGTCCTCATACATTAGAAGTGCCTTAAATGTCCTAAACATACCTAAAAAAAATTCGGGAAAAACAGTTTTGTCGAAAATCAGCTTTTTTACAAAAAAAAAATCGAAACTTATTTTATTTTCAATATTTTTGGCTAAAAATTTAAGTGGATACTTTCAAGATATGACAAAATTATAAAAAAATCAGCCCTATAGTGGCCCTTGAAAAAATGTATTTATTTTGCATATTTACACTGAAAGAAAAATCTTGGTAAAATCAACAATTTTCCTTAGTTGTTTTTGCGTCAACTACGAGCTATAGTTAAAACAACCATAAAAAAATAGTTGATTACTTTTACGCACCATGACGCGTGGTTGACAAACAACGTCCGTGGTGCAAAAAAAGTAAGCAACCACAAACAATGGTATTCCAACAATATACATAGTACGAGATAGGAAAAGACTATAGTATGTAATATATATATATAGTTTATGTATATAGTATGTGGTAGCCAACCTAATCCTCGTACAACAGGATTTAGCAATACAAAAGACAAAACAAAATGAATTTGGTTGATGCCTTGGTTGCATTGACAGCGACATTGTCGCTGCATTGTGATTCACCAAATTCAACTGCGGCATTCACGCCTCCCGCTATGGCGCCGCTGCCGCAGTGCCGCTGTTTTGTGTTTACAGTAAATTTTTTCACAGCACTTTGCCGCAGTCCACTGCGTTTACCACAGTGGAAGAAAGCGTCATACAACGTAATATAAAGGCTTCACTGCATAACATGCATATGAATTATATCGAACAGCAAACCGAACATAATTTTGCCATGTAGTATATGAAACTTCTATGATAGAATAGGAGTATGAGTATGAGGAGTATGAAAAATCAATAGTTTGCCTTAGTTGTTTTTGCATCAACTAGGGCTATAGTTAAAACAACCATAAGAAAATCGTTGATTACTTTTATGCACCATGACGCGTGGTTGATAAACAATTTCATTCGGAGCATGAAAAACGTCCAAATGTTGAAACCATTCTACTTTGCGTAGAATAATTTCAAAGACGTTGCTCACTGAATTACGTTTGCTGAAATCAACTATTGCGAAGTAGTTTAAGTACCATAAAAACTGTTGATAATTCGAAACGTTGAAGTTTTGAGTGAATTGATGAATATTTTTCTATTTATCAACTGTTTTTCGTGGTTATGAAACAATTAAAACAGTTGATTTCATGAACGTTGTGATATTTTTTGTATAACCAGAACCAACTACTTTTATATCGTTAAATTAACTATATTAACATAGTAAAAATAACTATTTTCCGTAGTTCGTTTAACGATTTTGAATGAATCGTTGCAATACTATTAAAAATAGTTGAACCAACCAAGAGTTTTTCTTTCAGTGTACGGTGGCGATTGTGAAGATTTTAAAATTAGCATATTTAAAAAAAAATCATAGCTTTGTCAATTTTTAATATTTTGAGCTGAAAATGTAAATGGATACTCCACAGACATAGTGAAACAATAAAAAAAATAGCCCTATATAAAGGGTTGCAAAAAAGGTATAATCTTCTGAATAATCAGATTCTGATTGCTCCGAGACATGGTCGTCTTCGGAGGAATCCCTGTCGCCAAAAGGTTAGGGTTAAGAAAATTACAATTTATAATAGGTGAATAAGAAACTAATGCTGGTTTAGAATGGCATGGAATTGTTTTTTTTCGTAAAAACGAGATTTTTGCTTTTTTATTTACAAACTAAAGCCATTGAAGCGTCTTTTTGATCCCCTGGGAAGCATCAAATAATTTCAGCGTAGCAGCAAAAAGGTCCCGGACAAACAATAAATTAAGATTCTAACATATTGGATTTTAAGAATAAATTTAAATAATAAGTTTGAACGAAAAAATAAAGTTTAGGCATCATTTTCAAGTAGAGGAGCCTCAAAAACGCAAACATACTATCCAGACATCTATCGGCCAAATCGTCTAACGATTATGGGGAGCGCGTAGTCGAGTATATATTTTTTTGTATCGGGAAATACTACAGCCAACTTCATTGTGAAGCTCTCCATTAGGCTTAAAATGACAGTATATTGTATATGTTATTCGGCCAAAGTGCAAACAACACATCTTTTCATGGCGTTTGCATGTCGAATATAGTGCCAAAAAAGTATTTACGAGGAATTTTGGAGATGAATTAAGCCCCGCCATTAATCAACAGCAAAACCCGATATCCATGGTCTCAAACTCTACTCTGTAATTTTCAAACTCTGCTCTCAAACTTAACGAAACCACCATGATAGATCTCTCTCAACTACTATTAATGCGTTAAACTCGAGCATTGAAGGAAAATTGGCCGTAATACGAGGAAAACAATAACAGTAATTTTGCAAGATTACAATGCTCTGTCTCATGCTGCAAAATCGGTCAAAATATAATTGGAAACGCTCAAATGGGAAATCTTCTTCATCCGCCGTATTCAGCGGACATTTTTTCTGCCGATTTTCATTTTGTTTCGATCAATAATTCATGATCTAGCGGAACAACACTTTCATTTTTATGAAGATGCCTCAACAGGTGAGTTGTTTTTTACGACGTGGTATTCTTATGCTGCCAGAAAGATGGGAGAATGTACTTACTAGCATTAGACAATACTTTCAACGACATCTTCATTCCTCACATTTCTAAATAAAGCAATCATTTTCACGGAAAAAACGAACACTTATTCAAATCCACTAATAATAGTTACAAAACTTAATTTAGATACAAGCGAGTTTACTAAATAAATTAATATCATTAAAATTAAGATGGTAGCTTCATGCACGTTACCCCACTCCATAGAGGTGATCCAATACAATACCCTCTATTACATACAAAATTGAGATACTAGAAAAGTTTGCTGGTAAGACTTTTAGTTACTAGCATATACGGTCCAAGGAGTAGAGGTCTAAAGCATCTTTTAAAAAGGATTCGTGAAAGGATAGCCATAGACAGAAATATTGATACTATATTCAAAATTTGACGAAAAACATACACTCATTAAAATCAGCAACCTATCGCAGATCTATGTATCACTCTAATACTAGTCAGTAAAAATAATTAAGCTTGCCAGTCCAAAGACCAATTTCATAATTTGTAAATGAAAAGCATTCGCGATGCGACATTTCAGAAGGATATTTTTAAATTAAAGGCAAACGTTGATTCCAATCGATCCGTTCTTTTTGCGATGAATACTGCGTCGAATACGCAGTTAAAAAGAGGAAACATAT
The DNA here is from genome assembly GCA_947369275.1 of Nemotelus nigrinus. NCBI lineage: Eukaryota > Metazoa > Arthropoda > Insecta > Diptera > Stratiomyidae > Nemotelus > Nemotelus nigrinus. The sequence continues at coordinate 23,440,141 of OX376372.1, read as the reverse complement.
GCCGGTCTACAACTTACAAATCGGAATTGAGTTCCTACGCCTATCAATTGTCACTTTTTGCTGGAAATAAGGAAATAACAGAAATCTAGGGATTTTTCACAATGGAAATGTCAGCCCCAACCATGACGAAAGACGTTTTTATCAAACTGCGAACTTGATATCTCCTTCGTTTGACTGTAGGGCGACAGCATTTTGTTCGTATTCAATAGTACTGTATACAGCGGACGTTTAGTCCGCCGACTAAACACCAAATTCCACCTAAATTTTTTAGTCCACGTGCTGTATACACTCGTGGACCGACCTAAATTTAGGTCGGTCCACGATTTCAAGCGACCTGACCTAAATATAGGTCGTGGACTATAATCGTTGTAAACACACGCGACCTAAACATTGATTTTTGCGCGACTATTAATAATGTATGTATGTTGAATATAAGCTCATAACATTCCCCTTTGACACAAAATCATTGAAATAAACATGTTTGAGAGACAAATGAAATGATAAAAACAGTGCATGAAGGAAAATTAAACTAAATGACAGCTGTCATATACGAACGAGGACTAAATTCCACCTAAGCAAATTTTAGGTCGGGTTCGTTGTAAACATCTGAGGACTAAGTTCATTTAGTCCGCGCTTTAGGTCAGGTCACTTTTGGTCCGACTGGTGTAAACCGGCACAATGAGCGAAATTTGAGTGAAGTCATCCTCATGTCTAATGACGAACAGTGATGTCATTGACTATAGTTAGATGAAATGGGAGGGTGGGATAACAATGATAGTATAATGAACATAAAGTGAACTATTTTACGGCAACTCTAACTAGCCAAAAACTTCAAATAGGCGTGTACAGAGTTCAAATCGTTATGTGAATGGAGCTATTAAAATATTGTGTTGTTACCATTACGAAAATTTGAAGTACTCATAAGTAATGTATGGTAAACGTAGAAAATTATATTACAAGACATGATAATGATTACAAACACTCCCACAAAACCCTTGGTCAAACATTAAAAAAGGACCAAATTCGTTATAAAGTAACGAGATTTCCCTTCCTACCCCTTTTTACTGCCATTACATAGTAGGATACTCTCCTGACACATTCAATTATACTTTTTTCCCTAATTATTTATAAGAATATACATTCATTCTCTATGACGGAAATGATGATGCAGATTCTACATTACAGTTTTAATTCACACTAGAAACAAAGCAAGAGTAATAGAGAACTTATCGTGCTACACCCCCATTAACTTCACACATATGGCGTATGTATGTAATTTATGCACCCGCACTAGCCCTAATCCTCCCTCTTAAACCGCACATACCACTCCCTATAAATGAAATCAAATAGCCTAAACAGCAAAAAACAACTCCATCTAAATCGTACTTATAACAACAACAAAGGCGCGTGGAATATAACAGATAAGTGTAAATATGAACGATGACGACGTATCAGCAGAAACACAGAAAAAAACATCAACATACCTTGCGACGACGACTACTAACCACCCCGATCACGTCATGAAACGCAGACTCCCCACCAATACGCCCGCCGAAATGTATGCCACGACTTGAGGCTGGCAGCTCTGATAGAGCCATCTTGCCGTTCTAGTGATGATGACGACACAAATATACTACGAAAGATCAGTCGAGCGCGAGGGTGACGACAGTAAAAAGGACAATACGAGCAGTACCAACGCGAACACTTATGCTGATAGCACTGACGCTGATAATCAAAATAATGGTCTAAATGACGATGCGAAGGCTTCACCGGCCGGCTTCACTCTACCCCAGCCCCACACTTGACCCAACCAACAGCACACTATAACACTCCACGACACTCACGAGTCATCACACATTACGCTCCGTTTGCTTGTTTTGCTTTCTTGGGCTCGAGCCAGGAGGATGGATAGGTACTACACACAGGAGGGTTGCCGTTGTTTGCTTGCTATCTCACTTCGACCTTCACTCGCGTCCGGGTTAAGGGTGAATGATGAACGACGGAAAGCCGGCCGTTATGGAGTCGGAGCTTCGCCTCCCAACTTCGAGCCGTATCCCGAACGAGAATGAGACACGAATTGCGTCCCGGCAATTGGGACCCGGCTAGGGAACAACGATAACACACTACGGTCGTCGAAGCGAGTGGTGGTGGTCGTGGGGATTCGAAGGGGATGCGATTTTAGCTTTCCCGAATGAGGAGCGGATGTTGCGCTTTACATAGTTGACCTAGTTTCTACCCGGCAGCCGCCGTTGTTGATTTTCGATTATCATGGAGCTCGAAAAAGGGGTCGCAACAAGCAAACACTAGCACCTGACTTTGCACTGCGACAATCTCTTCAAAACGCCAGAATTCAGGCACTTGTGTTCATTATTACCTTCGCCAAAGTCCCGCTTCGTTCCGTCCCGCCCGACACACACTTTGCCAAACTGTGCTAATAAATCTCTTTCGCCACGAAAGCTTATTTCGTACGACCGTTTCTCGATTCGTCAAATATGACCCAAAAACCTCAAATTCGAATATTTTAAATGACTTTGAAGGCTGTCCGACCGGCACTGACACACTAGCGGCACTCGAATGCACTTGTTCTCTATTCGAGTCGAATGCATTCCACGCTGCACATTCATGCTCTGGCATTACTACGACATGCAGGCAGGCAGGCAGTCCCCAAGCCCGCCTCGGCCCACCCACCGCAGCTGCCATTTCCCATCTTCCCCTGGCGCAGCGTGGTTGCATCACGCAGAAGGGTCCCACACTCAGATTAGCTTTCGGCCCATCTGAAACTGGGTCATTAGGACACGACCTATTTACTTTAGATGTGCATTCATGCTATATTTAATAAACAAATCTACTGCCACAAAGTTACCCGATGTCACCCAGTCTCAGCCCCGTGCATATTGCGCTCGTATTCGCTTTATATGATGCATTTCTTGCTATCTACTTGCAATCGCATTGAATGCGCCCGAGCGACAAGGTGACTAAGCTGGCACAGCTTTTCTCAAGCGGGTAGTATGAGACTGCATATGGTGTGGGGTGTGGTGGTGTGCTAAATGTAATTTTGATTTTGAATTGCATTCGAATACCGTTGCAAATCTGCAGCCACCACTGGCTTAATTGATAAGGAAAATTCGATACACATTTTCAAATCTGCGGAATTTGTGGAGAATTTCAAAGGCTAGGTTTTTCAGTTTTATTAAATGCGGTAGTACATAGAACGATATATCTGTACATAAATACAATGTAGTGACAACGCTGCTGGCATTGAAGCTCCTCTACTTTCACATTCATCGTTCTATGAAAGTTCCATATAGGACTGCAGTTCGGTGTTTTACTGACTAATCGAAAAATGTAGGCCAAGTGAGAAGTAGGTTAGTAGTGTCTAGGGCTTTGCTTGGTCGTTTTTGAAGGACGACCTAGTTTTGGTTTTTTTCAAATAGTTTTTAATGGTCAATTCGCACGTAAGACACGCATCAAATGTAAGAATAGCAGGCAAGCGAATAAATGAGCCCTTTGCTTGAATAGAAGAAGATTTTTTTGTCGCTGCAAAGGATTTGCGACTATGCAACCCAAGGTTGGGTTGAGTATGTTAATATGTGGTATCAATCAAATGGCTTTTGTGTGACCCAACCTTCATCGATAATATGAAGATGAGAGAGAAAGAGTTTGGGTGTAATTAGTTGAGGGGACGTATTTCATTCGTAATATTTTCCGATTTTCGATACAAAAGAAATATGGATGGTATTTACTACAGAAGAATAGCGCAAATATTGTTTTATTTATAATGGAAGTAAGAAATAATAGTAATAGAGTGGGCAGTAATAAATAAATACAAGTGCTACAAAAAAAAACCAACCCTTTAAGCCGCCAAATACTGAAAATATTTGCAAGGAATTTCTTTACCCAATTGTTGATCTTTTACAGAGTTCAGAAAATAAATCTTAGTGGAAAATGGGTGGAACTGGAACATTCCACAAAGAAGTGAAACAGCTAAAAAATAAGAGAATTGAAAAAAAACATAATTTAAAGTTTTAGTCCCAAACTGTAGTCTTATAAACTGTTATGTTGCGATACTAGAAAAATTGAATTTTACTAAATAGTTTCGAAGATATGCTTCGTTTAATAATGTGAATAATGAATTCATTGCTAATGTGAATAATGAATTCATAACATAATTCACATACTAATAATAATACGAAAATAATGTGTATGTTTGACCCACCTGAACTGAGGGCGAATTGAAATTTAAAGAGATAAAAACAAAAAAGACCACAAATGAGCGCCCTAAGCTCCAATTTGATCAAACTATTAGGAGGAAAATATTTTCTAACCATAAAGAAGGGAATAGTTTCTCTTAATCTTAGGTCAAATCTGGAATTCTGCATAAGAATGATTAACTATTGTTGCATATGTATAGTTTGAATTAGACGACTTTAATGAAAATAAAATAAAATAAATCAGTGAAGAACAATTACAGTGGTCTTTCTTTGACTCTTTTTTCTTACGATGCTGGATACACTAAATTACTGAATAAGGTTTATTCCTATTTTTTGGAAACTCCTGACCTCAACTGTTGCAGGCTTTTGGTTCACCGTGTAACTATAATCACCGGTCATTGTATTTCCGGACAATGAATGTATTCAAAGTTATGAATAGCTACTAATCACAACATGTCCAAATCTACTGGGGATCTGATGGTATTTTGTACCTAATTTGAAAATGATACGCATCTTCTTCGCAAGAGCCCAGATGCTGAAATACCTAGACACTAACTATCTTATTAATGATCACCCACGTGGTTTTCTAGGTGGCCTCTCCATCGAAGGTCTAATAATATTTCTTACAGAACATTTTTTCGACCAGCTTGGTGAGCCAAGGATCATTGCTCTAGATATTTCGAAGGCTTCAAATAAAATTTGGCATTCAGCTCTCCTAGGTAAACTTCTTGTGTTTGGACTTGATCCTAATATCATGAAATGGATTGAAAGTTTTCCTACTGGTCACTCAGTTCAAGTTATTTCACTTTATTACTTGAAAATGATGTGAAATGCTGGAGCTTTTAACATTGTAGTAAAAAATGTTCTTTTTTTATTTCACATTGCGTAGATCAACAAATCCCACATCAAGTCTAGACTCGAATACTATTCCTATATTAGGGCAGGAGCAGGTTGAATCGCATTAGCTGATTTAGATAAATTTCAACCCTTAAACCCGTAAATGTTGAACAAATTGAACAGCTGAAGCATCGGAGGAACGTGTGCTGCCTTTCACTTCCTCCCATCGCGCAATATTTAAGTTACATATGGCCCTCATCTCCACACCCTTGAGGCTAGATTTAGAAGTAACTTGAAAATACGTGATCCTTTTTTAACCATATGGATGTGAAACAAATTTAACATACTTTCTCTTTGATAAAGAGCCTCAGTTGTTCCGCGGTAATGTATATCAGCATATATTTCACTCCTAACCCGAAATTCTCACCACTTGGGCTTTGGAATTATTAGACAAAAAATATTGGTGAAGCCTCAAATTTTAGAAAACGTGACCCAAAGCTCAAACAATAGGATGCGTTTCGATAAAAAAACAGCTGAGGATGTCATTTGACTGAAATAATTGTTAAAACATAAAGTCAAGAGACGTTCTACATAATAAATAAAAGTTTTTCATTAAAACCACTCCGATTCCTATTATTTGAAAAGAAAACAGTCATACAGCTCTTTAAAAAAGCACAATTTAAATCATGAAACATTACCACTTAGACATTCACTTACTCAGGTTCTCACTGAGCAGCTGAAACTCCTCACATCTGCAGGGAACCTAATTCAAATACCAGCTAGCGTCTTTTTTGGATAGTGGGTGAGATTCAATACTAGCCAAGCTTGAAGAGCAAAAAAAAAATATTTTATGTTAGCAAGTTTAAAAATAATTCGCACTAGGGTCAAAAAAACCACAATCGTTCTCGAATTTATGGCCAAACAATTTCGCATTGTACAACAAAAACAATAAGTAAAATCCCCTCAAAGAGTCCAGAAGTGAAAAACAAACAACTACATACCTCCTATAAAAGCTGCGGTGAAACATGAGTGGGAAAATCATTCGGACAACGTAAATAGCGTTTAGCAGCCACTTTTGAATTGAGTGTAGTATCTAAGTGTACAATGGAAGCACAAAGTAGTTATTTTGTATATTGAATGTTTTAAATTAAATAGTGCGAAATAAGTTACGATATTTTGACTATCAAATCAAATTCTTAGCATTCTCAATAATTGAATTAGAGGGTACAAACCCAAAATGCACAAAAACAGTCTTTCTACGAGATCAAGCTCATTTGCTAAGACCGCGAAAAAAACCGAAAACATTTGATTTATTATTATCTTTAAGGGGTTAGCGAAGAAAATTTCAATCATCACTACTGCAAAAGAAGTGTCCTTTGATTCTTGAGCCATCTGCATTTTCAGGAATATTTTGTGAAAATAACAACCTATCGTTAGTTCAAATATCATCCTAAAACACAAGTGGAAATGCTTTAGCCATTCTACAATTTGGCCTGTTTACCGTAAATTTTATCGATACCTTCTCGTTCTATAACCTGCTATCAAAATTTATTAACAGTTGTTAACAGCTTTTGTTTGTCGCTATCTTTAACCCGAAAATCAATTTCTTTCATTTCTTAAGTAATATCTTACGAAGTTCTATAAATAAACGTGCTTTAATCACGATATTTGTACGACAACTAGTCCCTTGTATCCCCTTCCTTATTAATATCCTTTTTTTAATTTACTTCGTCGAAACAATTTACAGAGCCCCAAAACATATTATCGACAAATTCGCTACCATAGTCGTCATCGTTATCGCGTTCGTCCTTGCCATTCGTCCTTGTAATAGTTTTCACTCCCTTGAACATAGATATAGGTCATAGCCTGGTTCCGATGAAGATCATTTCCTGCGCACAGAAAACCTATGCGTGACCCAGGATATAAGTGTTGTACATCAGAATATGTTCCGTTTCTTATATCCTGGAATAAATATTGTTTTTTTTTCTTCGGGGGGAAATTGATGGGATAAGGATATTTTGTTTGTTGCATATTTCTTTTTCCTTGATAAGTTGTTAGAATAAACTTCACATAAAACTAAATTACTTCCATTGCTATCACGATGGAATAGAGAAAAAATATGGGGAGCTTTTCATATTCAAATGAGTATAGCGCCAAGATGGTGGTTTTTCACCCTATCTTCTTAGGATAACCCAGTTGTTGATGGAAAATAGAAACAGCATGAAAGCATGTTCTGAAATTAAATGATGTACAGTCAATCGGGTTAACAGGACATAGCATTTGCCACTGTAATTTATATCCTCATTATTGCCATGTTGCCAAAGTTACCAAAACAACTTCGAAAGTCCCGAAATCATGAATATATGCATTCGCTGAAACACAGTTTCGACGTAAAAGGACAAAAACAAAATCAGGTCATCCGAAAGCTTCCCTCCGTACCAGGATATCTGAGTGGTACGCAGTACCTAGTGGAGATAGGGAGACAAACAACCAAAATCAGGATAACGATGCTATATGTGTACATTTCGTATATATTAACTTGCTTTCTTCCTTCTTCCTTCGACGGGAATCGGTTGTTTGGCGTCGTCCATGTGAACCTTCTGGACTACATCTTTCTATTTACTACATAACCTAGCTCAGTTTGATACCAACAATGAATGGTAATGGCTCTGCTGTGAACGAAACGAATCACCGGGCGGCGGGTATAACACGATTCGCGTTTTGATCCCCTTTTTCAGAAGGTCTTTATATATTTCTATGCTAGAGAGCTAAAAGGAATCATGCGCCGCGATTCCCTATGGAGCGCCAATATAGGATACATAGAGAGTGTGACAGTGATAGAAACGGGATTCGAACAGGAAAGCTGTATCGGGTAAATTATGTATGTCAGTTAGTGGATAGTGAATATGTGTAGGAGGATAGAAGTTGCGGTGAACTGGATTTTTGGCAAAGTATATAAATCATTCGCTTATATACCATTGACCTAAATTTAAAAATGGTTATATGCTATACTGACGATGTCAGCTAACTGAAAATGAAATTCTCCGGGATACAGCTGGGATAAAATCAACATTTTCGCGGAGTGGTCGAAGAGTACAAGGGCAGAATCGTTAATAATAGCATGGAAGCTTATATCAACAGGAATAGCGGTATATAACAGCCGGCTGGGTTGGATCCAAATAAATTATTTGCCCTTGTTTTTTTTTTACTTGTTTGATATTGCGTATGATCCTGATAGCGCATGTACTACCCGTATAGCTATGAAAAAAATGAAGGTGAAATTTCTGGAATAATATTGCCTTGAATTTGCCCTAAATTACTTTGTTTTGTCCTTTTTCGAGAGTAAAGATATTTGAAGAAAATAGAAATATTTGTTGTTTTGCTACAGAAAAATTGACATTGAAGATTTTCAAGGGGGTTTTCATTCAAAATGACTTGACACTATCTTTGTTCTGGATAGTAAATAACAGACGGATGTCTTAAATTGATTTGTATCAGTTGGATGAATGTGTAAAGTTCAATAGGAAAACGTGAATGGTGTATTATGTATATATTTAAAGGAATTTCATGTTGTTATCATCAGAGAATGGTTTAAAATACATAGTCAGAATGGCGCCCAGCGTGGGAATTGGCTGAGAAGTATTTCATGTAATTTGATATGTTTCAATTAAATTTGGAATTGGATTTGATTGAGGATTGAAAAAGCTTTTACTGTCATCACATGCTATGACATGGTGTAGAACTACTTCGACGTATTTCGCTCCACAAACAGGAAGGATATCACGAAAGGATGGAGCAGAATAGAGAAATTGGATGATTTTTTTTGGTAATACACTGTACGACGAAAAAGTCAGTAAATGGCTGATTTGTTATGAATTGAATAAATGTGAAGAAACAGTAATATGTTTAAGCTGCTTTCTAGTCCAGTATGAGCTATCAGAATTTATTTCTCGAAGCGATAATGCCTGCTTTCGTAGCACATATCTAGTGAACGATGATTTTTGAAACTAAGAAAGAATAATCATTATCCACCGGATATTCTGCAATATTTCAAACCGTAATAAGCAAGAACAACGAAACAAAGTTAAAGTACTGTCTTCACACTGATATAAATCACAAAAGGAAAATGACTATCATAACTCGTATTCTGCACGCTTTGTAGTGAAACGAATAAAAGTAACTATTTTGCTTTCAATCAAAACTCTTCTATCTACATTTTTTGGCACACAAATATGATCCATGGCAATTTTATTGCAAATATATGAAGAGCAATAAGTAAGTCTTTATAGAATCGTTCCAAGCTTCATTTCAGAAAAAAACACTCCATTTACCGAAGGTTTTTAGAAGTTGTCAAAATGAGCACGATGTGATCAGTCTGCATACTGAAAAAATATCCACATAGCGCGCAGTCTAATGTAATATAGCGTAGTATTTATGGTTACATATGCTATGTACTTTGCACCCTGAGCTATAAAATACTTCTAAAAGCCAAATTCCTAGCCTACTGGTTTTACTATCCTTCAAGCAAGCTTCTTTTTCGCATCCGCAATCCACTTTTGACCTACACAGATCGTAAAACAAACCATACTTCTCCCTTACTTCAAAACAAACACGTGATGCTATTTCAATTAATCTGATGTCATCTCTTATATTAAAATCCTTTCGAAACATTTAAAAGTCAGGCAAAACTCATAACACTCAACATTTTAAAACAAACCTGCCTCCTCCCTCTCCTTTTTCTATCATTCACTCATCTCACACACATCGAGTATCATCATTTGGAATAATTGCACCTCCAGGATGGATTCAATCTAGCCTAAAAAAAAGCAAATAATTCCCTGTTGCCAAACTTTCTGGGGTTATTCGATGTGAATTTGACCCCGACACAGTGAACTCACTCAATGTCGTTTCTGTTTACAAGCACAACCAGTCATCGTGTCTACGAAACTTCCCCAACCACTCTTTCGAAAGTTTTCCCGACTATACACAACAATACGCCAGCGAAAGATGAATAGCTAGGGGTAGGTAGATGCTTTATATCGCATCCTTTAAGTACACCGCATGTGCTTTTACCCCAACTACTTTTTGCCACCCTAAAGACAATCGTCAAAGCACTTGCTTTGCGAGGTCAAGCTTGCCACTCCGAGACCCCATTTGTAAAAAATTGCGCCAATTCTTCACCTCCCACTTTATGCCACCACGTTTTCCCTTCGTGTCCCATGATCCTTCTCCTCACCAAAGCAAAACAAACGAAAAGCGATTGTACAAAGCTAAGCAAATAGCTTCAAAACATACTTCGCGTGTTTGCTTAGATTAAGGCTTTCTAGTAGGCTTTTCATTTGATTGTGACGAGTATCGGTAGCCTCAGCACCTCAACCGCTTGTTGTTGTTGTTTCCGAGCTTGCCAACAGTCATCGTAGCATTTCGGATAGTCGAGTTACGTTTCGATGTTTCATTTTCTTTTTGGTTGCGCGCGAAAATTGGGATTTCAAGTGCTTTCAGTGCTGTGAGCGGGAGTATGCTCCGACAGTTTGACTATTTTCAGGACAAAAACACTGTATGGAGGGTGGAAAGCTTTACACACGCGTACAATTTGGCATATCACCAGTTGGGCAGCACAAATATGATTTTAGCATGGGGAATGGAGTCAAACAAAATCATCGACGACCGTCATCGTTTAAGTTTCATATGAAGCTATTTCTGGGTCAGGATGCTTGACAAAAATGAACTTTTTTCTTTCGGTATGCTCCTTATGCTACTTTCGATCTCGCTCGATATTTTGTTTACATTTTGGCTTGGAACGTTGGTTGCTGCTATCTCTGGTTTTCACCAGCCCTACACACATAATTTAATGAAGCTTGAGCAAATTACAAAGAAAACCTCATGTATTTAGGACATTTCCAACAATTTTCGATACATTTGTGTGAGTATTTAAGTAGAAAACATTCAAATTTATGTTGAGCTTTTATCTTGAATCTTGCGTATTGGGAATTGGAGAATCAGTTTTTTTTTGGAATTGAAGTTTTTCGAGGTAATTTTAACGACGATGGGCCTTTTTTCGCATTTTCAAGTTCATGGTTTTGTACTTTGCATTTTGCGTAGGACGAAGATGACAAAATTAAAATGGTTTTATTTTGAGAATTCTCGAATTGAGAATTGTTCAGTCGACACGTGATGGAGTAGGCTGAAAAGTAGGATTTGAATTCATTGGAATGAGATTGTTTTGACGATGATATAGTATGTGCTGAGAAATTTTACAATTTTGATGCGTTTAAGCACTATTAAAATTATTTTCTAGCACACAATTTAAATTGAATCAGCGATGATGCTGAAAATAAACTGTTGATTTTTTCAATCAAAAAGTAATTTACTTATCGAAATATTTCCAAATACTTGAATAGTTTCAATCGTAATCTGAGGCGTCTTTTATAATCTTTGGCGTCAAATATTTAGGAACAAAAATTATTCTTGATCAAACTCAATGTAATTTTAGTGAGCAATAGGATTTGAATTATTTTCGAACGACAATCAATACTTTTGGACTAAAATTAATTCAAATTGCTTGATTTTATCGAATTAAAATTATATTATGAGCTTGTTACAGATATAGGGTTTTCCAGTAAAGCTTAGTACTGTGTTCGATTTCACGTGAAATTTTCATACAACATTTCACGTGAAATCAGTTTCGACGAAAATTTAGCTCAAAAATAAGCAGGAGTTGTACTCAGTTTTTAGCATGAAAATTTGCTTTCGTTTCGAAAAAATAGATGGCATTGACATATGTCTCCAATCATTTCACGCCAATTTAGTTTGTGCAGTTCATTCTTTCGAGCTAAAAAGTGCTATTCGGTGTTTGAATTTGAAAATTGAATAGCGCAAAAGTCTTTCCAATAAGAAAATCGATCGAAAATTGAAATTCTTGACATTTTAACCGTCAGGAATGAGCAGTGTCTCTGCTTTTCTCCATTGCCAAAATTTTCGCTCGAAAGAATGACCAGATAATGGGGACATGTCAAAATTTAGCTTCACGATTAAGTCAGTACCAGCCTTCAGGACATAACAATTCACCGTTTCTCATGAACGCGTCATCCGATCGAGCTGAAATTTTCAAGATACTTTGGTAAGTATATATGTGGAATAAGTTTAAGTTTGACCGAATCATGGTTATCTTTAATCCTTTTGTGCCGGTATTTTAAGTTACCCTATAATTTTATTATTTTAACCTAACAATGCGTACACAAATAAAAAATTCTCTAGCGCATCAGAACCGCTAGAAGAAAAGAGATTTTCGAAGAAAAAGTCTTTGAGTGTGTTGCGGAACAGCTGTGAACAGCCGCCACCACAACAGAAAATTGTAACCTGACCTGCTACCCTTGCGTGACTTTAAGGTGCCGACTAGTCACCGGTGTCGTGGGTAGGTTGAGGGGCAGGTCAAGCCCTAGCTGTGTCACGCACTACGGACACGGACCAACATAAAAATCAAGGTGGGAAGAAAGGAGCCCACTTAATCATGGCTCCACTGAACCTATTGGAATGGATTTACCACTTCATTATTAATTTTCCGGGGATATTAATTTAAACAAATAAATAAAAACGCAAATTTATAGGTAATGAATACAACAACAAAATTTACTCAAAAAAATTGCAAATAAATAAAAATTCAGCCAGGAAATTTATCTCCATAAATATGTACATAATTAAATATAATATAGAAATCAATATTCTTTTCCAAATAAGAAAATGAAAAAATTAAAATCGGAAAATAAATCAGTTTTTTTTATAACATAAAATAGGTGAAATGTTAAAGGTAATAAAAATAGAATAAAATAGAATAAACATTGCTCACTTACCAGTGATCCGGAAGACGGTACCGTATCCACTGGAACACTGCAAAATTATAGCTTCTCTTGTTTTATTAAATTAACACAAATAATTTATATTCCAATTCTAATCTAGTGGAACTTCATAATGAATTTAAATACCAAATTGAACTTTTGGACTTTTAAACTTTTTTCAATTTCCTTCGTTTTTTTCTCGTTTACAATTCAGTCCCGATATATACACACATGTTACATTTACAGGTGCCAATTCCATAAATTATTCCACAATATCCGTTTCGTTGGCCATATAGAAAGCGTCGTAATCACTATAAAACTGCTGTCGCTTCTTCAAATGTAGAGATATCTACAGGCGATCCAGACACAGATCGCCAAATATAAACTGATACAATCGATATCCTACCACAGCAGCCCATACAGCACCAGTACTATGTATTTTCTTCGTCAGTAAGTAGGTAACTGCCGTAGTAAGCGAAGAGAAAAAAATGGAGCAAAAAAAAGAAATACACACATATTTCGTCTGTCGATCGTGATGCTCAGCAGTAGTTTCATTCGCTATAGAAAGACCGACATTATCATCAATCCGAGGTAAATTGTACCTCCGAAAACTGTCCCAAGTCGGTACCACGCACAATCATCGAGCCAGATGTGAGATGGATAGAAATTCTCCTCAGTCAATTACCGAGTTGTTCGGTAATTGGAAAAAAAACACCTCAATCACAACAACTTCAAATCTCAACATAGAGAAAAGCCGCTTTAACACTTCGAGGATCCGCTACACCGTTCAAACACATCGAAAGCTGCTGCAGCATCAACACTATTAACAACCGGATGAGTTTCCAGCTCATTTGGATTTCGGCATTTCGCCGTCACGATGTCGCGAAACACGACCATTAATAACTGTCGTAACAGATGCACCTGTCGCACAAACTGCAGTTATGGCTTTCACCTTCATATATACATTTTTTGAAACTCGCACAAAACTTTTTATTGTTATTTTCGTGGCAAGGGTCACTTGTTGGTTCATAGAAACTGTCAATCTAAACGACACTTCAATGCAAATCTTCAACCTTCACGACACGACACCAAGGTTCTTTCACCCTAATTCCTCAATTCAATTAGACGAACATCTTCAATTCTTCAATTCGCCTCCCGCTCAAATTTTCGGTACACTCCAACTTTCACGATCCAGTGTCCAAGACAAAAATCCAAAAACCTCCTCCACCAACGATTCAAGAAAATCCAATCCCATCCTCCTCGCACAACAGCCAAAACCTCCCACCTTCTCGGTGCAGCGCTAAAACCCACAACTTTTCAGGTTCAGCGCCAAAATCCAACCTTTTTTGTCCCCAGCAAAAATTCACGCTGACCAGCCAGTTCAGTTTCCAGCTGATCTCGTTGCCGCCATCTCCCGCAACAACTTATCTCTCCAGCAAGCATCACCCGAACAACAAGCAATGCAGCTCAAATGCACTCCGGTGTTGATTGCATTTGAACTGCACCGCTTCATTGTTGTTGTTTTTTTTTTTTTCAGTGTTTAGGTGATGCTTGCAGAGCAACAACCGCTCGTTTTGTTTTTATACAGGCAATGCAATTCGAATGCCACTAGATGTCAATAACTTTAATTGAGTGCAATGACATTCGAATTGCACCGCCTGACTGTTTTGTTTTGTTTTTTTTTCTATATATATTGCTGTGAGTGGCGGCAAACAGCTGTCCGTAATAAGTGACTAAAAAATAGGGAAAGACGTAATACCTTTTTTTGTCGTATCATATCAACCACTTCTTACCCAAAGTAACAAAAACCATTTCTCGACTATAACATAATGATGAAAATGTTCAATGCTGGCAGCACTTTTTCAGCGAAGCAGCAATAAGTCTACCATAACAAGCTCATACTAAAATCAACTTATCCATACCAGGCTTTCATCGAAAGTTTCAGCAATTAAACATTGTTTGAGGCTGCTATCCCAAATAATTCAAAACTCGGAAAATTTAAACATTGTTTTCTTACTGTTGGGTGCAATATTTACGAAAATGTCTGGTGCTGGAAATCCAGTGTTAGCAGCATAGCCAAAAATATACCAAACCTGCTTCACGTTAAGATAAACCCACTCTGTGAATTTCGTTTCGATTGAATGACTGCGCTGGAAGTTGTAGAGGTGGAAAAAATTTTAGGGTTACCAACCTCGAAACTTTTCAAATTTTCGAAACGTTAATATTAGTTATTAATTGTCATTGCAGGATCATTCCCATTTGAAAATATAATGCCAACATCGCTTAGTAAAGAAATGCCAAAAAAATTACAAAAATGGCCATAGCTGGCAGGCTTTTCATGTTTTTTTTTCACCAAATTACTTTAGATCGTATCGTGGCTATTCGCTGTTGCATCGATTTATAATTTAGAACATTTTTGAAAGAAATAATTTAAGATATCCCTATTGTAGTACCAGCCTACATTGAAGCGATTTAGAACATAATTTATACAAATATATCCTAGCACTGATTTAACTCATTATTTTAACACGAGTTTTGGTAATAATCTACTGCGCAAATCAAGGACATTTGGACATGACTCGATGTGATTCACCAAACAATATTCCTCGCGGCATTTTTCCTTGTTATATATTACAAAAAAAAAACAATAAAATTCAGTTCATACATACACTTGAACATCTTTTAAACTTTACATGCATCAAATCCAGCGCGCAATAACAACCAATTCAATCATCCAAAAACCAACATAACAAAAAAAAATCGATTTTCAGTGAAAAAATTCAATCACAAAAGAAAGAGTCCTTCAAAATCAAAGTCGAGAGCCGTTTGCCTTGAACACACAAGGTAGGCCTATTTGTATGCTAAGAAGCTTACAAAGGCAACGATGCCGACACTTAAAATGTGCTTATGGTACCGTCTAAAGGAATCTTATGAGAATTTCCGAAAGGCAATTGATAGCTGACCGCTGCTGTGAAAGTGGAACAGATTCTGTGTTTTACGCTGGATTTAACAAAAAACTACTAGACCGAAATAAACCTGGGCAATTTAATTCAATTTTTTTCCAGAAAGGATCTATGGCATGTAGTCAATGCAGATTAACAACGTTGGTACACTTGTATAAATTACGAATGGCGATGGGTTGAAAAAATGGAAATAAACTAAAAGATATCAAGGTCAATCGTCACAGTTTTTTACTTTAGTGTTCCTCAAAAAATGAAAGAAACATTCTCAGGATATACGAAAGTATTTCATCTTAATTGCATTTCAAAACAATTTCGAATAGAAACTGAAAATATGCGACGAAATTGCATGAAATCCAATGTTTTCATTTTTCTCAAGTTTTAAAATTCAAAACAAAGCCCAAGAGAACGCTCTCTGACACGGGCATGCTCTCTCAAACTTGAAAATTCAAGAGATATACCTCCACTTCCCATCTATCGATCTATTGCTTCATTTATATCAAAAGCGGCATAACTGCTAGTTTTCATGAACTTATCTTAGCCATGACAGGCACAGGCGCATTGGATATCGTTATCTGGTGCGCAAATCACACCAAAACACATAGGGCAACACTTTTACAAATATGGCGCTCTCTGTATACATAGGGTTTTATAGAAATGAGAAAGCTTGTTGCTGCTACTTTGAGCACATCGATTGCATAAGAAAGAGCACGATAAGAGAATGTATTGGAGCGAGCGAGACCATTATTTGGCCTATGCAATTTTTTGCAACTTTGCATTGGATCTGGGTCAAGGGTATCCTACTAGGCTACTTGCTTAATGTTTGCTGCTGTTGATGATGATGATGATGATGTGACTGTACATGTAGAATAACAACAGCATCTACACAGCTATCTATTGTATAGTGCGTTTTAATCGATAGTGGTCGCATTTCGAAGGCAAAAGAGTAAATGCATCCCCGGTATTTTGGTGCACGCAAGTCCGTTTTATAGCCATTTTATATTCTAGAAGGTTACCATAGCACATTGAGGTTGTTCTTTGTTATTTGACAAATATATCTATAGCAGCCTTGTATGACGGATAATTAAGTTGGAATTCCCCTTTTTAGAATAACATATCATCATCATCATCATCAAATTACACTAGGGTATGAGTAGGAAACACAGAAAATGGCAGAAGCAAAAAGAGGTCACTAGTTGAATTTGTTGCTGTGCTGACAGATCATGATTGATGATGAAGTTCTCAATTTGACCCGTTCTACTTGGAATATAACTTTATTGATGTTAGTCTGATGGTAATAATGGTGATTGGTAGGTAGGGTGGCAGGAGAATGCGAAATCATAAACATAATTGAGAATTTAGTAATTAGAGTGTTGAGATTATCTATTCATAGTCATAATTCAAAATCGAAGAGCTTATGCAGTTAATGGGCGAAGAAGTGGAGTATGGGTGGATGGTTGATTAGTTTCAGATTAAATATTGGAAAGGTGATTGTACGAAAAAAAGGATGCTAGAAATTCGAACATGCTGCAGATATTATTATATGAGAAGATTTGGAATTGATAACTATAATTGGGTCCCCGTAACATATTTTCATTTGACAAAATTACAACCCATACAACTTTCAAATAGTAGCTTAAGAGGAACACAATTTTTTCTCAAAGAAAACCAACTATAGTCGAAATGGCGTTGGATTTAACTAGTTTTTTTTTATAAATTTTTTTTTTATATTAAAAAACTGGTTACATTAGCCTAATTTTCAACTAAAATGAGCATCGATTTTGGAAAATGATCACCGTTTAGTAACTAATTTATACCAATTATTGAGACCATGAAATTTAAAAAACACATTAATTCATTGATTGATATACTATGTTATTATTAATCACTATTACTGAACTGAATTTACGTGATTCTATATTTTCTAGCTTTGAAAAGGAAAAATTTTAATTTGAAGACCAATTTTTTTAAAAATATTTAAATTAAAGATATATTTTAATTTCTTGACAATAATGAAGAGTACAGATTACCATCGAAATATCGATATCTGTCGAGAAATTAAAATAGTTATAGCTATCGATTTTTAAATTAAACCCCTTTGTTTATTTTTCAATTTGACATAAGAATTTTACTTACGTTACCCAAAAAAGTGCAGACGAAACTCACCTGGAAGAAAGAAATTACATTAAATATATGATCAAATTGTTGTTCAAATTTTTGTTGGAATTCGAAAGATTTACTAAGTATAGCTAACAAACTAACAAACAATAATTTGAAAAGTTATTGAAGAAAATATGCAGGAAAATTCATCAATTTCCGCTCGATGTTTTGAGCTTATCAAGATCGAGGAAGATCAAATACAAACGAAGCTATTGTTTTTGAGTGCATACATTTCAAGATAGGAGTGTAGAAAATAGGCTTTAGTACGGTTCATATCGGCTTGGCAGTAATGCTCATGATGTCAGAGTCAATCCTTACAATGCTAGAAATGAATACGTCTACGCAAAACCTCATTTCGAATATCTTCTCTTTATTTTAATACTTATCATACTGTTGGCAATTTAAATGTAAAACTCGGTGAACACATGTAGCAATAAAATCTTTCTCGCCCTTATCTGCCATTTCATAGCCATATTAGGTAATGTTTCAAGCGCGGTCTAAAAATAGATCGCAGACGTCCCAAACTCGCTCGCTTGATTGGATGAGTGGGGGTTGGTTTGGAAACAAACGATCGATGGTAATGGCGATAGTGAATCCGAACCGGACAGTGGAGAATTCAAGAAGTATAAAACTTTTTGGACTACGGAGAGATTTTTGATTTTTGAATAACACCTTCTGTTCTTTTTGTTTGCGTTTCTATATTTTGATCAGGAAACAGATCCACTGACGTTGATAATATAAAAAAAAGTTGATGACAGAGTTTTCTTGCATAGGAAGAATTCCATTGAATGGACCAAACATCGACAACAAACGCTACTTCGAAACTAATTTCCCTGTTTACATCTTGATTCTATGCTCTGGATAGTAAGCATTAGCATAGCGGATTAGAGGCAAAAATAATTGACTACATCGTCATCGGTTTGCACAGGGTTACGCATGGATATCGAATCGCAGCTATCAGATATATTTTTCTTTGAACTTGATTACAATAAATCTGCGATTCTCGACAAGGTCAATCAATAAGATGTGGAGGGCAAATATTTTGAAATACTTTCCTTTTATGGTCGTTTTGCTTTAAAACAGGCTAGTAAAGCATGCTTTTTGTAATAACGACCGAAGTGCCGACTAGTGGGAAAAAAGAAAATTATTTGAAGATAGCAATATTTTTTTTGTAACGAAAAGTAATATCAGCGGAAGAATGAATCTTGTATTGCTATGGAATATATTTATCTTGGTTATTACGATTGGTGAAGAAGATAAATATTTCCCTAAAGAAGAAGAAATAGGCAACACTAATGCACCATATTGAGGCGTGCAATTCCGTGTACAGGAATCAGTGTGACAAGTCGGCCGATTCTCTTCGGTGTGAAACATTTCTAAAACTGTCAAGCAGTTCTTTGAGCATCCTGTTGTCTATAATTTACAAAAATCAAGTCAACCCGAAAATGTTTTTCTTCCAATTCGTAAAGGAAACCCTAACGAAACAAGTGAATTCATCTCCAGAGAATTTTCAACCTATTTCCCTTGTTTTAGCTTTTTCTAAGGTCCTTAATGATACTAGAATGAATGATTACGATGATCTGATCGTAAAAGAGCAACATGGCTTCCTAATAGGTTACCCTACATCAACCAATTTGGCGTACTTCACAAATTTTGTTGCTAGCATAGAAAGGCAGTATAATGTATATGCAATTTACATGGACTTCTTGAATGCGATTGGCCATGTCCACTACAACCTGTTTCTCTAGAAAATAATCCAACCTCGGCTTCTTATCGCTTATCATAAACTGGCCTGTGTTCGATCGTTCCTGTTATGTAGCTGTAGATCCTATTTATCAGTTCACCTCAAACCCAAAACTGGTGTTCCCCAAGGTAACATCATAGACACTTTATTCTTTCTGCTCTATGTTAAGGATTTTCCTCCTCTCCTGTCTTGTGAATGTTTTTTCTTGGGGTCTGATCTCAATCTATTTATGAAAGGGTTGGGTACAAAATCCCGTTTACAAAATCCCGTATTACAAAATCCCGTATTACAAAATCCCGTGATACAAAATCCCGTAGTTTTGCCTAATATATGTAGAATATATATATGTAGAATGCCTAATATATGTATGCAAAACTACGGGATTTTTCATTCAGCCATTTTTGTATTGAAGCTAAAACGACGATAAGGAAAATTAATGGAGGAGAATCAGTACCCATGATGAAGAAAAATTTGGCAAGCTACCAAAAATTTAAAAAAATTATTAGAAAAAGGTCTGAATCTGAAAAAAAACGATTAATTGAGAAGAATCGCGTCCAATTTGTCTTTATGTTGAAATTTATTCCTGAATAAAAACTTAAATCACTATGTTTTTGTTATTTCATTACATGAATAGGTTTCATAAGGGATTTCGTTCCACGAGATTTTGAGTTTCGGGATTTTGTATTTCGGGATTTTGGAATACGGGAATTTTGAAACATACGGGATTTCGTCAATTCGGGATTTTGTGATTCGGGATTTTGATACGATCCCTTTATGAAAATAAGAAAGGTCCTTTGAAGATTGCACCCTGCTTCAGTTCAACCTTTCTGCTCTGGTGAACTGGTGCCAGGCGGACGAGTCAACGCTCAATTGTCAACACGAAAAAATATCATTCGGTACTACTTTCCCATATAACTAATTCAACCATTGTTGATTATTCTTTGGGTGTACATATAAATAAAAGAAATGAACAAACCACCCTCGTGATAGCTTAACCTCGTTTGTTAGCTGTCGGATGAAATGAAGAAATGAACAAACCACCCTCATGATAGCTAAACCTCGTTTGTTAGCTGTCGGATGAAGAAAGAGACGAACTCTTCGAATACTCCTGTTTTTCATTTTACGACACTGGTCTTTTCTTCTAAACTAAACCGAGAGAGGGTGTAAACACAAATTAGTGCACTTAATCGTTTAACATTATATCCCAATAAAAAACACCCAAAAACCCCATTGAAAATACATATGAATCATCTCAAACTGCTTAAAAGTAGGTTTCTATGTCTATATCAGAGCCCCAGATTCAAACCACCCTCATCTTAACTTGAAAAAAGAAAAAAAAATCATATCTCATGAGGCTGTCTGGAAAAATTCACCGAAACATTAATGTACGTGAGTGTTTAGAGAGAAAATCGGTTTCGAAGCAACTCAGACCAGACAAGCCAAATGCTTTTGCTTACGGTGCGTACCCGACAAACTCAAAAGCTCCACTTCTGTTCCCAGTTTTCACGCTACTCAGGTTTTCAAAAGGTTTGGTGGTGTACATTGAAGAATATCGTGCGTAGAAAATGTTCATGATATTTTGAAGGATTGACTGACTGCGTAGGCACATTGATATACAGAGTTATTCTATCATGCATGCAAAGGTACATAGCCGACTACAAGGTCTGATTAGGATAAAAACCCTTCACACCTACGCATGTTAACTGTTGCCGACGTTCACCCCGTAGTCCATTATGTCACACAGGCAAATATGATTCAGTCGAGTGATTTTGTCATTGAGGGGGGTGAAAAGCTTTCATCATACTGGATGGGACTAGTTAAAGTTAAATTTTCAAGACGGAACATTTTGTGCTTGAGAAGACCGAATAAGCAGCCAATTTATGTCGTCGGTAAAAAATCCTTTTTCTGCTTTTCCGAACACCTTTCAAACCCATCAACCGTTTCAGATTTGATTGCAAACGTTTTTAATCGCAAAATCCTGTGAAATTTTATGTTTGTCCTGCCGATATGAATGATCAAACATTCTAATAATTTGGTAATACTAATTTAATATAATTCACCGATAGATGCAGTAAATATTATCTGCTTTCTTGCACACATATTCGTCATTCTTCTTCAAGCTCGCTCTTGAAATTTATTTTTAGATTCCATGTGTAATTCAGTCTCGAGAAATATCCTTCGACAAGTTTCTGCACAAGTCTACGATAGGTATCAAGTTGACTTTATAGCTTGTATTACAACTCTCGTGTTCATTTGCTTCAAGGATGAAAAACGTAAAACATGAAGGTTACTACGATGTTTGCGTGGGCCGGATATCTGCCATTGATTTAGCTGTTTTTCTCGGTACTTTACTTCTATACACATTTACATTTGATGTCTTACAATTTGACGTCATCGCAGAGGCACCACAAGGATTACTCTCGATGTGGTGCGAAGTGAGAATATATTGCATCATGGCGTGGAATAATGAGATGTGTGGGCAAGAGAGTGTCTAGTTGGGCAGATATGGAAATGCTAGACATAAATGTCAGGATGTTAGGACATGCTGACGGAAGTAATTACAATGCGAACTTCAAAGAATAAAGAATACTTACTACGCCTACATTTCACAGTAGGTAGAGTCTGCAATGTGGGTTTCAATTGGCCTCCTACACATTAACCACGATGGCGATAGATTATCGATGACATTTACCATTCATGATAGACTTACTGAAACTTCGGGAGGCATTTCAGCAATATTGGTCGAAGCACAGTATATTGGGTCTATAAAACTGAAAGCTTTTTACTGACGGGTTTCCCAATAAGAGTGATAGAATTCGAAATTTAAAAAAAAATAAGGATATTTCAGCCAAAAATGGTGCGGAATAGCTTTATTTGATGGAAAATGTTATGCCATTTATGATTGTGCCATATGATTATGCCATATATCATTCAAATAACCACCGCGACTTTTTTTGCATTGGTGTATACGCTCGCTCCAATTTTCGATGACTCGGTGCACCATTTCCGCTGGAATGGCAGCAATAGTGGCTCATATGTTGGCTTCAAGCTCATCAAGAGTTGCTGGTTTGTTGGCATAAACCTTAGACTTAACATAGTCCCAAAGAAAATAATCCAATGGTGTTAAGTCACACGATCTCGGTGGCCAGTTGTGAGGGCCATTTCGCGATATTATCGAATCAACGAACTGTCCGCGCAATAAATCCATCGTAACTCTGGCTGTGTGGCATGTTGCACCATTTTGTTGAAAGAGAATATCATCACTATCGATTTCAACAATTTTCGGGAAGAAACATTCAGTCAATATTCGACAATAACACTCGCCATTCACGGTAACTGTGCGACCCTCAGCATTTTTAAAAAAGTACGGCCCGATAATGCCATCATACCAAAATGCACATTAAACCGTGAGTTTCTGTGGGTGTAATGGTGATTCGTGAATCACTTGTGGGTTTGACTCACACCAGTAACGGCAATTTTGTTTGTTTACATAGCCGTTCAGCCAGAAATGCGTTTCATTCGAAAACACGATTTTTCTTGATTTCTGATTTTTAATAAATTTTGCGAACTTCTTGAATTTTCGTAAGAAGTTTGGACATTTTCCAAACGTTGTGGAAGCGTGAATTTATTTATGGTTAAATGGCAAACTTTACTAAACACAATTGACAGCTAATGTCAGATTTTCAGAACCCAAAATGGCTGCTATGAGCTGTCAAAATTCTATCATCCCTATTGGGAAGCATTGTATGATGTGAGTTCACGGTGCGTCTCTTAACATATTGCCAACAATCAAATCATAGCTTAAGCATTTTTGGTTGTCTTGTTCTTAGCGGATTATATTGTACAGTTTCTTAAGGTCAAAGAAAATTTATTTTTGGTTATTGGTTTGGTTACGACTAATGATGAGTAGCTCAGGAGTGAGTCAATCAGAAAGAGCTGAGCCACATGAGTCAGCTCAGCACATTTCATTGAATTGACACCACTCAGTGGTTAGCCATCATAAAGAAACTCTACAAAATTGTACATAAATCATCGCATAACATAATCGGTGCTGCGAGTCCATGTTTGCCTGAAATTCTTATTTCATGCTACCCTTTGTGCTGTCGGAATATGTATGCAATATTTTAGTAAAAGATTCGCAGAGTTGAGAGCAATGAGTTGGTAAATTATCGTGTGTTCACTGCACAGAGCTATGAGCTGTTAAATTACCATGTGCGATGATAGAAAGCAGAGCTTGGTTGAGCCCTGAGTTGACTCATCACAATACCAATGTTACACCATTATATCATATTTTGACGAAAAGCTCACATCTCTGCAAAACCGCTCTTGAAACTAGATTGAGTGTGATGCTTAAGGTCGGAAGCCCTTATGTGATGCATTGGAAAATGGATGTAATGCTTTAGATTATCAGTTCCGTCGGGGGCATTTGCCTAATTAATTTTACATGACATTGCTTTGCCAGTGAGCTTACACTGAGTGGTGAACTCATGCTGAGCGGTGAACGTTTTTGACACACTTTTCAGCGAATTGGGTCAACTTAATGTTAAATGGGCCTGCGTTAATGATGAGGTGAATTAAGCAACTTAGAGGCCCTAACGAATTTGCAAAAAATTGTGAGCTGTTTAGTAGTGTTGTGTTACTCATACAAGATGCATGACAAATGTCCCATACACAGCTACAAAATGTCACATCACCTCAAGCTTCAAATTTGTACCACCTCATTTTTTGTCATATTGAGGTGCTGCGGTTGATTTTGAAGCGATTGACTAGAGACTCTTGAGGCGCACCGATTGTAGTACACGGGACAAAATTTGTACCACCTCATTTTTTGTCACATTGAGGTACTTTGGTTAATTTTGAAGCGATTGACTTGTGATACTTGAGGCACAGGGATTGCTGTGCAAGGCGAAAATGTATGCATGCGTGTTTAGTTTTGAGTTTGATTTGCACGATACTTAAACAAAAAATTTGGTGGTAATTAGCTACCATTTTTGAGAAATTGTTTAGTAGATTAGTAACAGTACTGCTCTCCTTAGCATAAACGTTTTACCTACATTTTTTTTTCATTTTTGAGTTAACACTGAATTCAAAAACTACATACTCTATTAAATCATTCTCCAAAATATGAAAATCGTATTTTTTGTGGAAGTATGCTAAAATCAATAATGAAAAATCCCCCATCTATAAAAAAAAACGTGACCAGTACTTAGCATAAATGTTCTATCCTACCGTAGCGGCGGCGTAATGGTATGGGGCTGTATGGCTGCCAGCGGCGCTGGTAACTTATACATAATTGAAGGAATGCAACATGACACTTCATTTGAAGTATGACATTGTACCACCTCAAATTTGAAAATGAGTAACTCATACAAATACATATCAATATGACTGACGACCCAATACTACTGTTTAGTGCTGAGATTTAGTCGACAGTCGCAGAGCTGTTACACACGCTAAATGTGAAGAGCCTTAGCTGAATGATTCAGATAAAGCGGATCAGTAAAAAGAGATACTCTAAATGAGCTAGCTCACTCAAGAGAGCAATGTCACCCATAACTAGTTGGGACCCAACAGTTCACATTGCGTTGGCAAAAGCCACTTTATATGCAAACTTTAGCCTTTTCGGTTTGACATTTTCGTAAAAGGTACATTTTTGTCGGCAGTCACAATTTGGTCCAAAAGAGGTTCAAGAGAGGTAGAAATGTGAAAGTAGAACAGAGCATACATTGAAAAAGATTGGATTCAAAAAGATCGTAGGAAGGCAGATGTCTAAGAATGATTGAATCTGAGCTTCTTGGCTAGGACTTTGGCAGTTACGATGGGATTTTGCTTGAACCAAGGTTTAAAAGACATCATTTTCTAGCTTATCAAACAGCATTCATCTGCTTAAATTTTTATGAAACTAAATACAGACACAAAGTTTTTACTTTCAAGCTCTTATGGATGTATCAACGAAGTTCAGATATTTTTGCATTCGCTGTATGGTTACTATTGCAGTTGCGGTATCTTTGCTAATTCAAGGTTACTTGGGTTTCCATAATAGAGTGTCATAAGTTTTGTATCCGTGCCCTATAGTAGTAATAAAAGTGAAAAAAAAAACGAAAGAAGATTTGAACGAAATGTGATATTGTTATTTGTTCAGGAAGCATGTTCGAATCAAAAATTAGCGATATAAACTCACTTATTCAAAAACTTTATATATTTTCCATAAATAGTGGATTTACATCAGTTTTCTTTGACAATCGCAGCAAAATATCATATTCACTCATTCAATTCTCATTAACCTCTCGCCATTAAATCCAAATGTATACTATGAACCTAAACGCCCATGTCATAAAAATCAAACACACTTCAACTATAAATCAATTTTATTGCAACACTATGAAATCAAGTAAGCAGAAAATCACACGCGTACTAATTGACTCAAGCACAGTATTCTTCCTGTATTCCTTTTGTTGTTTCGGCAAAGACCAATTTTGATGTGCCTCCTTGAAAATGCATATATGTATGTACGGTACTTGTACGTACGTTTTCAAGCTACCCGTTTTACGCCATTCCATTACCAACAGAAGACCCATCGACAAACAATAACATAAAACAATAAGAAATTACCAACAACAAACAAATTAAATGCAACTTCTAAAGTAATGACTTTGTCGGTCGCTTTTGAGATCCAACTCACCCGCGAAGAATGGACAAGTGAATGATTGTGGCAGGAAAGATGAAGCAGACCAATGCAAAAGAAGCTTAATGGTAAGTGGATGGATAAGTCGGCTGGATTTATGGTGAGTGCGTGTAGCACTTTTGGGGATTGTTTATTTTATTTGGAGTCTTGCTAATTTTTGTGTCATATTTTGGCGCTGACGTTTATTTGTTGTATTCTTGTCTTCGACATAGAGACACAAAGATTAGTTTAGTGCTTTTTATATTTATATTTCAAAAAACTTATATTTCAATGATTTGTTCAATTAAGGGCAACTCATTTCTAATTATACCAGAACGAACTCATTTTCCTTACTTTCCTTAATTTATCAACGAAATCCTCTTCTCTATGCGAAAATATGAAAGCTACAATGGCATTCCTTCGATTTTTATATAATTTATCGTGGCAATGAAAGTCATAAAAAAATTAAAAATGAAAACACCTAAGCAATGAAAGAACTGTAATCATATTCAAATCGAAGCTAAGCAAACATCCGTACGACAGAGCAAGGCAGCAAGGAAACGAATAAATATAATGTGCAGTGTGCATTCATACTATCATTAAAGTCATGCGTAAAAACACGCCCGGAATTTGTTATCGAAAACTGCATTCAGTCACAGTCAATAATATGTTTTTTCAAACCAACGCAGTACATCCAACCAAGCACTCAACCAGTAAAACCATCAATCTTGCAGTCCATGGACTATCTCTATACATATGTGCAATGGCAACTTTGCAGAACTAGCAGTAACAACAATAAATGCACTTAGCTCGGAGCCTACCACACACAGAAGACAGGAAGACATTGCAGCACGCAAATGCATAAAGTATATTTGTATCTCTGCAGCCAGCAACAGTCAGTCAGTCCAGCAGTAACTAACAAAGAACGTACCTATAGGACACATATACCTGCCTCGTCATAATGCACTTGACATTTCGTATGAACAACGGTGATGATATCGTTTGTTCCTCGCACGAACCGGCTGGGCTTCCTACTCATACTTTATTTGTTTTCATCATAATTTTGCATATAATGTCGTTTTATCGCAAAACGAACCACAACAGTACTATAATTTGAAGTAACAAATCGATCTTTGCTTGTGTACTAAATAACTGACGTAATGAGACACTTGGGGGACACCATTACAGTTAGCTGCAGACCAAGGAGCCTACCGAGTATTAAAGTTATGTGGTACTTCAACGGAACCACTCGATGCCTTAACAAGAGATACTCATCGGTTTTCTGTCTTGTGACGTCTATCAACATCGGCCTGGGCTTTCGTTTTGCGATCGATTACAGATCATTATATTGACATTATGGATATCGTAAATCTACGTTTATTAGATCCTCAATATTTCAAGAGATTGACTTTGGTTTGATCATGTTATATATATTTAGATGGTTAATAAGGAGTTGAGGAAAGTTGTGGTTGGTTCATCTTTTTAAATTCTCATATTATGTTCTGTTCTTATATTAAAATAAAATAATAAAATAATAGCTAAATAATTCCTAGTTAAATCCAATTCTTAGCGATCAGTTTTTTTGAAATTAAATTTTTTTTTTTATTTAATCAATCATCAGAACAAGTTCCAATTAGTGACAATACAGATAAGACAAATTTTGCAAAAAATAATAACTAACACCAAGAGAAATATTATTCACAGGAAGAATTCATTAGCAAATGGTGAACCTACTAAAAACGAAAGATAAACTGAACACTGTGCAAGGGACGAAATTTTGAGTAGGACTAGACATGTACAAGTAACTCAGTAAAATTTAAATTTGAAGAGTAAAACACGGGGTAACCTGCATCGGACGGATTCTAAGGCGTAATATTAACAGTAATGAGCGAAACTACACTACATTATGAATAAGGATAGGAAAATATGTATGGATGATGAGACTTTCCTAAAAGTTTTATGGATAATTATAAAAGTACATAGCCGAATGGTTATAATGTGCTGATCAAATGATCAAGATCCTTGAACTGTTCCAGGAAGGTCATTAATAAAAAATTGATAAATAGTAGGAACAGTAGGGGGCCAAGAATGGAATCTTCTGGAACTCCAGAAGTTGGATGTAAATTAGATTAAAAATGGGAATTGATAGTGACTAGTATTGGGTCGTCAGTCATATTGATATGAATTTGTATGAGTTACTCATTTTCAAATTTGAGGTGGTACAATGTCATACTTCAAATGAAGTGTCATGTTGCATTCCTTCAATTATGTATGAGTTTCCAGCGCCGCTGGCAGCCATACAGCCCCATACCATTACGCCGCCGCTACGGTAGGATAGAACATTTATGCTAAGTACTGGTTACGTTTTTTTATAGATGGGGGATTTTTCATTATTGATTGTAGCATACTTCCACAAAAGATAAGATTTTCATATTTTGGAGAATGATTTAATAGAGTATGTAGTTTTTGAATTCAGTGTTAACTCAAAAATGAAAAAAAAATGTAGGTAAAACGTTTATGCTAAGGAGAGCAGTACTGTTACTAATCTACTAAACAATTTCCCAAAAATGGTAGCTAATTACCACCAAATTTTTGGTTTAAGTATCGTGCAAATCAAACTCAAAACTAAACTCGCATGCATACATTTTCCCCTTGTACAGCAATCGATGTGCCCCAACTATCACAAGTCAATCGCTTCAAAGTTGAGCAAAGCACATCAATATGACAAAAAATGAGGTGGTACAAATCAATTTCCATTGAGTATTACAATCGCTGCGCCTCAAAAGTCTCAAGTCAATCGCTTCGAAATTAACCAAAGCATCTGAATATGACAAAAAATGAGGTGGTACAAATCAAACTAGTCGCGCGTACATACATTTTCCATTGAGTATTACAATCGGTGCGCCTCAAGTCAATCGCTTCACCTCAATATGACAAAAAAAATGAGGTGGTACAAATTTGAAGCTTGAGGTGATGTGACATTTTGTAGATGTGAATGGGACATTTGTCATGCATCTTGTATGAGTAACACAACACTAATAGTGACTGTACAGACGCGATCATGTACGAGATGGAAAATCAGGAAACAAGGAAATCAGAAAATCTATAGCTTTTTTTTAGCTTCAAGAGCAGAAGCTCATGTTCAACAGAATCAAAAGCTTTAGCGAAGTCAGTGCGCAGAAAACATCCACTTGTTTCGGTTGATTCAAAAGTAGATGCGACCGTATTAGGAACGATAAAAGAGTAGACTTTGCTTTAAAAAAGGAACGCTTTTGAGCTGGAAAGGGTCGAATGATGGTGTGGTCATAAAATACGTTTGAAAACTTTACTAAAACAAGGAAGAAAATATATAGAGCGGTAATTGGAAATACGAACATGGTCACTTGATTTGTGTTCTGGAAATACAATATATTTTTAATTTACCGTTGTAAAGAAAGCACCTCAGTGGTAAGACTGTAGAGGAAAATAATGGATGAATAAACTGTCATGAGCAATATATTGTTTTGAATACGGTGTTAGTTTTTTGGGGGTAATGGATGCTTCGTCAGGAGAGCTTTTGGTAATTTGACTGGATATATGCTTTGACGCTATCATATTAACTACGTATAGCAACTTTGCAGTACTTTTCAATTCTGACCACAATCTTTTATGTATGCTCAAATTTACTGTCAAATCCTTGTCCTTTTATTTTCGACGAGGTGCATCTTTTAATTTTAGTGCATGCATAAGTTCAAAGTTGAACTGCGGGGCATCATTAGAATTAACTAGAAAAAAGGTAGGTAGCATCGTGTTCACAGCATCTAGTCTCCGGAAGAAGGAAAACCGGTTAATTAAACTTGCTTTGGAAATAATACCCAGGAAGTTAGCTTTAAGGAAGTTGAAACAATGAGCACGAAGATTCGTTTTTGAATTGTATTGAACGAGAGATTTCAACCGAAACTGGGGCCTGGTGAAGATCGATACAAACAACTGATACAGGGAGGTAGGAGAGAACAAGGTCTAATATTTAGTAATTCGTGTTGATGACAGTGTTTTGTTGGAAATGGGAGCATGAAGAAAGACATTTATTTACTTATTTATTAGAAATGGCTAGGTGATTAGAGATATGGTATTCCTTGATAAAATAAATGAAAAATATAGATCCCATTCTTGATTTGGAAGGTTGAAATCTCCTATTAACGACAAACTTAATGAGTTTTTTCAAATATTTGACGGAATACTTTGATGACACAGATTCATCCCCATAGCAGTAATATATTAAGGTAAAACTTACATTTCTTGTTCATAGAGGCTTCAGCTACAAGCCACCTAAAAAGCTTTGAGAAAACTTAAGATGTATTTAAGAAACCTTAAAATTAGGCTTTATTTTTAATTTTGTTACGCAAAAGACATATTGTATGAGGTTTTCTCACGTTCATAATTTTGGATTATTAGTGAATATATTTAAAAAAAATATAAAAAAATATGGATGTTATTTATAGGTAAATTTGTCGCATGAATTGCTATTAATATTTTCTTAACTTACATTTTCTTAACTTATGGTACATTAAGGCTGTCTAATTAAATATATCAGCCGATGATACCAAGATTTATGAAAATCAATTCAGGAAACATTTAGTGCAAAGAAGAAACTTATTTATTTTTTTTTCACATTCGGGTCAATGATTTTAAAGAAGCTTTCGTGGAGTTTTATCAAGTGGCAAGACGAAGTTCAAAGTTTCCGGTTCGAGACAAGAGTTTTTTTATCCGCAGGTTAGCGAGAAAATGAGCACCACACCAATGATAGGTGCTTTCCTGTTATGATATAAGGCTGTTTTGTTGGAAATAGAGTCATTAAAATCTGCAGAATTCATAGAATAATCAGGAGAGATCCCTATCGGGATATTGTTGAAAATAAAACGTTGCTATCTGAAAGACGTATTTTCGGAAGAAAATTGATATTACACCTCGAAAATGGTCCGAAGCGCTTTTCGAAAATCTGTAGATGGTATTAGCAACTTATAAACTGAGGTAGCTTTTAAAGTCTACAGTCACCTAATCTCAATCCCATAGGGTTCTTATGGAATGAACTAGACAGAAACCTAAGAAACGTCTGCTATATGGGGAATGCGGCAAAAAATTGTTGCATTCCTACACGAGCCGAAGTCACATTTGAACGCAGATTTAGAGCCATCTATGGAAACCAATAACTAATATACAGTCCAACCATGAATTGACACTGCCAGTCTGAACAAGCATATCAAATAAAATGCAGTGAAGGCCAATTAATGATTTTTCTGGAGTTGTAAGAGTTTTTCGTGTTTATGTTAAATGAAAGTATGTTTAGTTCCAAAAACGAATTGTTTAATTTCAAAAAGAAAAAGAATGAAAGAGCCCACGAGCTATTTTCAGGAATAGACCAACAATATCATGAAATATATTGTCCAAATTACTCCAGAAAATGCTTAAACTTTGCGAAGCAATAATTCAGATTAAGAGTTGAGACATTGATGAGAGGAACTTTTAAAAATAACTTTATTGTTTTAAAACTTTTTCTCAAATTTATTAACTGCGATAAATTTACTTACTGAATTGACTTACTGAAATAGTAAATTAAGTGGGTGGACAAATTATTTTGAGTGGCAAATTATTTAACTTTACGGATTTATACGGATCATGCTAAACACACTAGGCTTTTCAAAAAAAAAAAAAGCCAGTTGGATTACAATATCTCATTTGGTTCGTCGGATTCAAATAATGTTAGATTGATATTGAACTAATTTGAATCACAATTGGATCTTCAATTTGGATCTTTTTTTTGTTGGCTATAAAACCAGCTTCTGATATAACTGTGGATGTCGTGGATGAGTCTTTCAAAATGCGTATCATATTCGAGCAAAGATTTTTCCAAAAGTCGGGAGACTTCTATTTTCCTCTTAGAAGACGTTTTTTTTTATGTGCTGAATTAATTTGGATCATTTTCACTGCTCACTGAGTAACAGAGTTACTTGAATACAATTTTAATAAGTTATTCTGTTATTTGGTTTTTTGTATGATTTAATATCCACAGCTTATAACTAAGCTGGGTATCAACAACACCACTGGGTTGGCACATAGTAAATCCAATGATATTAAAACCTACTTAAAATTTATGTTTTGAAACTGTATTTACTGCAGCTTGTGTAGCCAAAGAACTACAAGCCATTATGATCGAATTCCATGTTCGAATCTAGCCAGGGACAATAGCTACGTATGCAATGTGATTTGAAAATGAATTCAAAGCGGCTTGAGATTGAAACTTTGGAATCGAAACCTTTAAACAACCCGTTTACTTTCCACTGTTTCAATCTCAATCCTCAAATCAGTCCACATTCCATACGTAGCTAATGGAATATGATCGGGATTTGAGCTGCCCACACCGGTCTTTGAGCTGATCACACTAGGTTTAAGTTGCATTGGCGGAATCGTGAAAAATACACTGATAATCACTCTAGATTCGTGCATATTAACTGTGAAGTAAGACCTACAACGGGTTATAAAAGGACAATTTTAATATCTATTTTAGACATTACTCAAGCGAAATTTATTTGAGATAATTATTCAAATCTAAATTATTTAATTGAATACCTGAATAAATGCACATACAAAATTTTCGATGTTACAGAAATTTGCTCTTTTCATATCATAAAGGTTTAAAAGGCTAACAATGTCGTTTCAACGTATTTGATCCCTGTTGTGAGACAAAAGAGAATTTCAAGCAGACCGAGAGTAAAAGCGTTCACCCTAATCATACTCTCTATTCAACAACCATACAATTTTATACCTAATAATAATTCACATTTTTTTTCAATAATGACCCGTATATGTGACAAAGTCCCCTAAAAACACAATGGCGACCACGTATCTAAAATCACATACCACTAATTTGATATTTGAAGATACAATTACAAATCAGATGCACATCTGTACATAAATCATACAAAAATCATGGTTCATTGTTTACTGTGTTTACTGATTATAGTGGTTGGTCAACTTAATATTCAAACTGTAACAATAGATACAAGAGTTCTGTACAGTTCTGGTGGTTATGAGATGGATCAGATACTTTTACAGATACATTTTTTCACGTGCAAACAAGTTTTGATAATAACTATCATCAAATTGTCTGATCTTTTTTACTAACTGCACATATAAATTATGCTTGCACATATCCAAAGAGCATTGTCTAGATAAGTTTCTAGTATCTTATGTTTTAGTTTATTTCACTTTGTATTCCTGACAGCATCTCTCCAATTCGAGACAGTAGATGTACTTGCCAACATATTTCTATTGTATTAACCAGTTACATACGATCATCACAAAGCCCCTAGAGAGTAGGCAACTGATCAAAACATAAAAGGCCGATGAAAAGTCAATGCACTGATCACATTTTTTTCTACTCTTTGCTACTCCAACAACGACGCGCGAATGGTCTTTGTTGTATTTTTTTCTATGCGAACGGACACTGTAACCGGCCGTTTTTTTTTTTGAAAAACTAAGAATAAAAACAGCAGTTGGAAAAAATAAAATTGAAATCCTGAGAATATCGAAAAAAAAAATACGGTATGGGCATATACACAGTATCATTGTATGTATAGAAGAGATCTTGGAATTGAGAGACGAAAAAAAACTAAAAGCTACATAATAATACATACTCTCCAAGACGATTCACAATGCCACGATTTTATTATCATCATTCACTGTGTGATGTGTGTTGCGCAAACAGCGTGGTGAGGATCTTTTGCCGTGATCGTGATGATGACGCCAGCCACCACCACGCCAAAGCGTGATCTTAACAACAAGACTGGGCCCGCAAACCCCAGAGTCCATCCAAACCCCAACGGAACCAGCACACTATTGCGTGTGAAAGCGGGTTGAACATTCCATCGGTGATCTCTTCTCATACCTTCCCATCCAGTCCAAGGATCGTCCTGCTGATTGCTAAGCCGTGCTGACTGCTCGGCTCCACTGTATCTGTATCTTTTTTTTTTGCACATCACTGGCCTTATCATTTGACCGCCGCCTATTAAATTGGATGAAGCGAGCGATGATGCGGCCTATCTAGAGAAGAAAGCAGCGGTTCTTGATCTCCGTCGATGAACGCATTGTGTCTATGTATATGCCATGCCATGCCGGCTAGTATGTATCTAGAATAAATGATCGTGGCTACGAAGATGTTTCGAAAGAAAAAACACCGACCGGTCAAACTAACCGGCTCCGGCTTGCTTTTCGGTCCAATGTTTTCTTAAACCAAAATCGTTTTCTTGTACCACGAGAAGAGGAGTCTTCTGTTTTGATTATGCGAATGAGAACCGTTGCTGATGACTGTGGTCAGTGCACCCTGGGATTGGTGACCATGGATGTCTGAATCACTTCAGTAAGTCCTACATTGAATGCAGGGATAAGCACTAGTATTATAGGGAACTATGGAGGACAAGTCACCCTCGACATGATTCCGGTGCTAATTTAATAATTTCATCCTTGAGTTTCTGAATAATCAAAGTTCACTAAACTCCATGTATGGGTTCTTTAGCATCATAGCATAAACGCGGGAAAATAGCCGCGCACGCTCTACGAGCACCAGCATCGTGTCGCTCTGTCGTCATACACATTTTGTTTACATCCGAGATAGTCTTCCCCGTTGGCCAATGCGGCGATACCCATCCACAGATTGCAATTCTTCCTCCCCCTCTCGACTAAACGATATGACAGTATTGTAAATTACTAGCGACAACGATGCTAGGACAATTGACAGCCATACGAACGGGTCGATAGCAAGATCATTTGTAATTTTGTTTACAAAGGCCCTAGTAGAAACAACAGTCGTCCTACAGCTCAACCCTGCGCCATGCGGATAATCCAATCCATAGCAAGAAGAGCTACTGGATCAGATATTATTACGACTACTTGCGCAGATGTATATATATATGTATATACATAGATACATAAAAGATAGTGCGGGGCACGTCCATCGAGTCGATCCACCAACTGATCGTGGCTCCGTTGTCATTGTTGTTGTTGCTGTTACTAGAAGCGGGGCATTCACGAGTTCAACATCCGCACGGAGGCATCGCCCTCTTGATGTTTTTTTTTATTCTTCTTGCGATTCCTGTAGTATTTTTTGGGTGCTAATGGAGTAGATCTGTGCTGTCTACCCGGCGTGTTGGCTTTGTTGTGGCTGCTTGGATAGAGAGCCGGTATTGGAGCTAGTGGTGATGACGCCGATAAATGCCGGCTAACGCAATTTTGAGTTCCCGCACTTTTTGGTTTATACAAGTAGATATGGCAAATAAGAAAATTTACTTAAATAAATCAAGTTATGCGTAAACAGATCTAAGCGGAAGTAAATACATACATCACTTACATGTATATATCTAAGTTATTTTAATGTTCACTGCAATAGTGAGGTATGATAATTGCAGTTACGCAAGTTGGTAAAGTTCTTTGATGCTATTAAAACCAGATTACTACCGTATATTTTGAAGCATTAGTGCCATCGTCATTAGCTTCACTACCACGCACGAAAATTTCATTAAATTCAGTTTAAATGAGAATTTACGCGTCAGTTATCATCGTCATCAAGCCAACCAACAAACAATGGACAATAAAAAAACGACAAATGGATCTGAGCCATTTCATTTCCACTGCATGATTGACACAACTTACCGCATCTCTTAATTTAAAGTTTCCATTATCATCATGATCATCAACATGATTACAGGTTACTATTAGATGCGATGAATTTGACAAAAAGTGCTAATTGAAGCGTCAAAATAATTACATACATCAGTGTGTTTTGTATATTTTACGTGTAATTTATAGGACATTCGCCCTGGTTATTCAAATTAAAAAGATGTTGTAATTTTAGGAAAAATAACGATTTATTCGCTTTCTAGGACTGGAAGTGTGTTGGGTTTTACATTGTTGGTTTTTGGAATTATGTAGGGAACACTTAATCTAGAAGATTGTCTTTACGTAGATTTCAAGCGGTCAGTGTTTTTAATGACATTGTAAATGCTGAAGCCTGTAGATTTCCTTGGATCTCAAGATTTTTGGTCGTTTTTGCCAGGAAATTTTACGGGAAAATTAGACCATCTACACTGATTACGGTTTTGAACAGGATATAGCACAGGCTAGACCATTTACAATGAGAAAATCAGATAGTTCCTTTAAGATTTTAAGCACGTAACCAGTGATAAAGAGAGGCCTAAGGAAGCTTTGATTGTGGGGAAATATTGGAAAGACCTCAAAGTTTGGAAGCTCAATTGACAATATTAAGAATGCGCGAGTCTAATCTGAGATGACCGTCAAACGTGATCCAAAAGTAGTGTATATTCATGGAATTAAAAGAATATGGTTATTTATTGTGCATCCAAAAGTAATTGGATTGGTTTTGACGGAGTAGACTTGGAATATCATTTTTTTTTTGTATTCAAGACTTGCTTATCTACTTGGCACCAATCTCCAAAAATAGTGAGATTCGATTGAAATAGATTGCAGTCTTTAATTGATCCGTTTCTGGGAAATAGTTTTAGGTAATCTGCAAAGAGATGGTTTTCCCGTGGTTTACATAAAAACGAACTGAAGTGGACCGAGAATGGAGCCTTGAGGAGCACCAGGACATTGTGCAAAAGGAGCAGATACGTAAGTATCATATCTAAACGTTTAAGCAGGTAGGACTCAAGCCATCAAATGATAGTTGAAGAACACCCAAGTTGTTGCTGAGGAGAACATCGATGTCAATGAGATTAAAGCGCTTGGAAGAGTGACTATAGATTGCATGTGCGTCAAGTTGCGCATCCAATGTTTTGGCTACGAAGTTCATAAAGCACATGAGATTCGTAGACGTTGAATAATTTTTTAGAAATTCATCTCAGGTTTCTTAATTAGATGCCCATATTCATTGATAATATAATACAGATTCTTCAATTATCTTGGAATAGAAAAGGAGCAACAAGATACGGCGGAAATTTAAGGCAAGATATATATCATCGGATGTGTGAGAAGAACGTACGTAATCAGTAAAGCTCTTGCTTATGATGATGGCCAAGCGAAAGCAAAATAGTTAAATGAAAGTATGGGCGATGAAGGTTGCATCAGTATTATGATACCAGGAGCTATGTTTTATAGCTCAAACGCTGCGCTATATGAATTTTTTCAGCATATATTAATAAGGTCGTATGCTCTTCTGAACAGTTTACATCAAATTTTGAGTTAAC
Organism: Nemotelus nigrinus; assembly: GCA_947369275.1. Classification (NCBI taxonomy): domain Eukaryota; kingdom Metazoa; phylum Arthropoda; class Insecta; order Diptera; family Stratiomyidae; genus Nemotelus; species Nemotelus nigrinus. The sequence goes on along the minus strand of OX376372.1, from coordinate 23,402,493 downwards.
TTAGCTTTAAGTTAGTACCAAAGTCAAATCAGGGATGAAGTGGGCCATGGAACTTATCACTCCACCTTCGTACGAATTGAGCATCAATTGTCTAACCCAAAAAGGCGACGATAACAGATCAAATCGAAGAAGACACAAACATACCCTACCAGATCCTGCTCAGACTTGGGAGCGATTCATGAACAGATGAATCATTAGCATTTTAACCTTTCTCCAGGGCAAATATTTACACCTACTGTAATAAAGTGCAAGCGCTCGAAAATCTAGTTGAAAACTTGAAGTTAACTGTGCTCCAAAAAGCAGCAAAAACTGACTTGAAGAGAAAATACATACGTAGATGTTCACTATCAATCGTAGTGCATTTTTTTTTTACAAAGAAGCAAGCTAAATAGTTACTGCAAGTAAAGAAATTAAAAAAATTAGCTTTAAGAAAACGGAAGCCCAATGATGTTTATAACGCTAAAAAGCTGGAGACATTCATTTCTTTTTTAATTTTTAGGACCCATTAATCAGCATACTTATGGCTTTTGGTACTATAGGCAACAAGTATTATTTCTTTCAAGTACCTCTGCCAGTAAATCGCATGTTCTATCTTGTATAATTCTGAGAGCGACTTACCAAAATCTTTGTGTGCAGTGCCACTTAAATTTTCGAGCCACATATATGTTTTCCTTTTAGTGCCTTATGTCGTTATTCGTATCTTTAAACACGCACACGAACGGAGGCAGATAAAGTAGTCAAAAATTGAATACAAGGTTTGGTGAGACGTTTTTGGACATGAATCGATCAGCTATTCGAATTTGAAATGGTGAGTTAGCTTTTCAGACATGAAAATAGTAGGCGCGTTTTTTTGCTCCCCTTATTCATAACAGAACAATGCAGACGCATTGGAAACAACAATAACTCCTGTTATGGAAAGGGAGAGTTGTTGTTGTTCCCAATGCGCCTGCATTGTTCTGTTATAGACAAGGGGAGCAAAAAAACACGCTTAGTGATTTAATTCAATAGGATCCTCCAACGGAAACGGGTTTTTTTCGCTCGTTCATTTACAAACAATCCACGTCTCCCCTTGTAGCTTTGGATATGCTATGGATACAATATAACTACGATAAGCCAAAATCAACTAAGCCTGAAGGCCTAATCAAACTCAAAAGTCTATAATGCACACTTTTCAACTTTCTACTGTGCCTCAAGCACGAACCAATGACAGTACTATAGGTATCTACACTAACATCATCAAAAGGAAGTGACAAATTATAATTTGCATATTATTCTTTTTTGGCCACTATCATTATCAAGAACAAAACAATTTCTTCCTAACTCCACCGGTAACTTTACTAGTGCTACACTCAAATTTCTCCAGTTTCCTCGGAATCTATGGTGCCGAACTATATCAACTGGCGGCATATTTCCCGGTGGAACTTGCATTGGATGAAGGGAGGTTTAGTCTTTGATAAGTTGTCGTACATGAGTCATGAATACTTTAAAAGCCGCAGCTGCGGAAAAGCAACAGGGTCGGTCGCCGTTTATGCTGCTTGCCCACTGGAGTTTCTACTTCATGCGATTACATCACCCGGAACGAGATACCCTATAGCTGGCTACACGGGGAGCACATGGAGATGAAATCGGAGAGTTGAGAACGGAGACAAGATAACATATGTATGTTTACATTGTGTACTCATCCCCTTATAATGTGTATATTTTCAAAAAAACAGAAAGAAGTCAAGTTGCTTCATGGATATGATATGACAGGAGGAATTAAAGTCAATCGCGGATGACAGGGGTTGAATACAGCCTTGAAAGACTTTACGAAAAGGATTCTGATGTTATTAGCTAATATTTGCTCTGGATACATACCAGCAAATCTGCTGCAGATTTCAAAAGGTTTCGAAAAGGTTTCAGAAGCGATTTCCCTATTGAATTGATTGATCAATGAAAAACCCCTTTAAGAAATTTTCAAAAAACAAGCATGAATGATATTCTTGTATTTATACACGATCAAAATTTCTATGAGCTGACTGCACTGAACAAATTCAATGCTGGAGGCTTATTATGATTCAAATTCTGATACCGGAATTGGAAAATTCCGACGATGGACGGATTTTCATTTTATGAACTATTCCGAAATCGGCATTGAATTCCCTTTTGAAACTGCTGTCAGGTTCACTCTAATGAGCTAAACCGATTCTAGATTTGAAAGATATTTCCAATCAAGTATCAACATAACGATTCAAACTTATCAAATTGGACAAAAATCATATTTTCTTGTTGAAAATGCGCCTGAATGTAGTGAGTCGAAACAAACAAAGAAAAAATCATTCAAATTCAACTAATCGAAACAATTCCACTGGCTAAGGAATTTCTTATAAGAATGCCATATCACCAAATTTAAAGTTATCAGCAGCTTTATGAGTTGTAACATAGTGTACCCGATTGCCAAGTTTTACTTATGCAATCCAATCGAAAAAAAAACAAAATTAAACTAAAAAATTCACCCCCAACGCGCAAAGAAACTCAACTACCAATCAACTGTCAGATTTGGCGACTCGTCTTCGGAATTTATGTTTGGAAGTTGTCGGATTCTCGTACAAATAACGAGTCATTCTATGAATTCCGGTATAATACTTTACATATTTCCTAAGTAAAGCCATTAAATATTCTTAAAAAATCACAAATAGCATGTTTTTCTTGGACATTTTTTTGGACTTCCTCCCTTGCTCTCTTTTCACTGAAATGTGAACGATAAAATCCTGGCCAAATTATTATCAATCTTCCCCATCAGACTGAAAGTATTCGAAGCTATGCACTAAAACAGGAATACCGCAAAAAAATCCATCGAATTGAAAATGCAATTCAATGCAATAAATAACAGTCCGAGTGAACAGATTTTAGGGAATAATTGAAAACCCATTCTCGTTCACACAAGGAGGGCAATGCTCGAAAAATATTATCAGGGAGAAAAACAGGCATCCAACAGAGAGAATGAGTTAAATTGTACGTGCAATCTCAGAGTCCCGGCTTCGTCATCCATTCGAATTCGAAGCAACTTTATATGCCACCACTGTTAGTTGATAGTCACCATGAATCCACTATCGTCGACGCCGTCATCGTTCTCGACCCGGCTTCTTAATGGATAGTAGCAGTGTGCTGTGCAAAACGCGGGAAACATAAACAAGTTCATTGACATCAATTCGGAATGGGGCGTAGATGTGTGTCAGCCGGCTTGAGCCGGTCGGTCGCTTGGTCTGTTGATAGACCAACGACACACAGCGTTCAACACAAAACTATGATTGGGTTTGATATACCGGGCCGTGCGGCAAAATCTCAATTTATGGTAAAATGCATGCATGCCGCCATGCATCATGCAGGGATGAAGACAAGCTTGTAGAAATAGAAAACTAAGCAAAAGAATTTTCCCCTGGCAAAGTGTTTACACTGAAATCAAGTACACACGACAGGATGAAGCCAGCCAAACAACCTGACTGGGGGACATGAACTTTTGAAGAAGAAGAAGGAAAAACACAGCACGAGGAATTTTACAGGGTGGATAATTGAAGAAAAATCGCACAAAATTGGTATTTTTTATGAAATGGGTTTGATGAGGCAAGGTTTTCATTACAAATAAGCCTGCATTTAAATAAATCAGGTAAGTTATCTTTCTCAGTAAATGTGATTATTATTAGAATATTTTAAACTAGGGTCTAAATTTGTAGGATCTCAAGCTGGGAACACTATTGGTTCATGCAAATTTGAAGAAAATAGTAGATGAGATTCGTAAATATTGAGTAGCACAATCCTGGTCGTTTAATTAAGGGATTATACGCACTTGAGCAAGATTTTTTCAGAAATCACTAAATGGACCAGTTTTAAATTTTCACATAACTTTGGTAAATATATCTTTTAGTGATTGATCCAAAGTTTTCCCTCGCGCAGTGATTTGCGATTTTATAAACAATTTAAGGACAACGTTTTAATCGAAAATCAATTTTTTTATGTTTGAGCCGTCATTTTTTTAGCAATTAATATTTTGCGTATTAATCACTAGATGATAATTTATTTTGGCGAAATGTTTTTTGTTTACTTCATTTGAGATCGTTCAAGACGCTATCACAGCAGCTCCCGGAGATCAACTGTAGCAATTTTAGAAAACAATATTTTAGCATGTAAAAAATATCAAAATAATGTTAAAAGTTACCACAATGTATGTATGCATAAATATTAAAGACAATTGATCAAAATGTCTTTCGAGGAAAAAAATCTTGATGAATCGCTTTTTATTGTGACTGCGTATAACTCCATTAAAAGAAACTCTAAACTGATTACTCGTATTTCATCTTAACGACTTTAACGCAAGAGTTCAGTTACATACTCTCAAAATCTTAGAGATTTTGTGTTCTTCAGACATAATCTTTTATCATTTAAATAAAAAACACAACGAACTGTGTTTAAATTAACCACCACCCTGTGCAAAACAAAAACAACCAACAACCCACTTCACGTACTTCGTGATGTTCTTCCTGCTACGAAAACCTACTGAATTATGACATATTATTGGCTTTCTCTGTATCCTTACAATTTTTGCAAGCATGCACATACTTGCCGCGTTCACGGAGTGTAATGACTTTGCGAAAGCAACTTTCCATGTTGTGTAAAACATCGTGTCAACGACATCCGTTACCGTTTTACCCGGCGTCGTCTTCACAGCTACTAACATACTCCAGAGGGACATTAACACTCAATTTAATTCCGAAATAATTTACATCCATGTCCTGCCTGCTGAAATTCACTCGCTCGCTTGAAAGATGTTTTGTCCTGGCGTGTTTGCACCGCTTCTGATTTGCAAGGCCAGCCAAAGCTAGGCTTGGTAGCGCACATTTGCAAAGTGATATGTTGATATCGGGGGTGTACGATTACTTTGCTTGAGAGAAAGGGAAATGCGTGCGATATTATGTTGCTGCGCAGTAAAATGCAAGGATATACGGAGGATGAAGAGACGACAGGAGATCGTGGAGTTCAACATACTTTTATCGCTGTTCTTATGGCTCTGGTTTTTTTTTCGTTTTGGCGAATATTCATTTCCGGTCGGATAGAGGGCGGTTCGAATGGTTAAGATTAAGTATCAAGGATGTCTCGAAGCGGTCATTATACTTTGGTCAATGTTTTACGGGGACAGTGCTCTTTTTTTTGCAGTGCAGAACGAGCGACAACGAGGTGTTTTATTTGTTAAAGATGTAGATTTCAAACGGATCAATTTTATATCTTTTTTTTAAATAGGTTTTCTTACCTCCGAATGCATTTTATATTGCATTATTTATAGTTAGAAAACACAGGCAGTGATAATTTGACTTCTGCGGAGAATATTTTTGATTTTCTCGCACTTTCTGCCACTTCTAGCATTCTATTTGGTAGCGTTTTAATACTTTTAGTATATTTTCGCGGAAGAAAGTATCCATGCCGCTTGGATTGTAACTTTTTAGTTCGTTCAGCATCTGCTATTGCTTTCCGCCACGGTAAACAGTACGTGAGAATTGACTTAAGGCCGGCGATACATATAAAATTTTCAAAAATTCGAGTTTCTTTTTTTTTGCATAAATAGTTAAATTAACATCTAAAAACTAAACGTACTGAAGGACTTCTGTATGGGCTTGGAATCGCTGATTAGTTGGTAAGTCGCTGTGATTATAGAGTTTCTGTGTGTCAAAACTACGCGTTTTTCTCGAAACGACTTTTTTTAAATTGGAAAGATAACTCAAAAAGTTCTCAACCGATTCTTATGAAGCTTGGCACACGTTTTTCTAGCTTCTAGTTGAACCTCGAAAATGCCAAAAAAAATTCAAAATTTAGCATTTTCGACCCAAAAACTGTCGAAAAAAGGGTGAAAAATCGTACTTTTTTTTATGAGGCGTCTAATTCACGATTTTTTGACTTTTTATTGTTTTTCTTGGTTCAAATAGAAGATACATGTTTAACAAACACAAACCAATCCTTTTTGTGATTTCAAATTGCTGTAACTGATGCTAAAAATCCCGCCGATTGATGCTTTTCGTCGGGAGGGTCTCAGGAGATTGGTTACTACGGCGGCCATTTTGAAAAAAAAATAAAATAAAATCAGATTCTTGTATTTTAATATGCAATGAATAAACATGACCAATTTCAAAACGATTCATTTATTCCTTCTTTTTTAAATAAGTCTCTGAAAAACGGTCTAAATTCAGGCGTTTACATGTATCGCCGGCCTTAAGTATTCGGATAGATCTGGAGATTTTATATGGTCGTTGTAATACATTTTTTATGCTCAGCGAAATATTCCTCTACGATGCCCATTTAACGTTTGATTTACATCAAATAATGCAACCTCCTATCAGGTCCATCCAGGAAAAAGCGTTTATCGTCGGTTAAAATTATTTTTCGCTAACGCTTCTTCTCTTAAATGCATTCACAGGAAAACTGAATTTTCTCTTCTTAGTGCCTTGCATTAAGTGGAGGTTGTTTTTTTAATTTCTTAATTTTTAGGTGCTCAACCCTTTTCATAGTTTTTTGTACGTTGCAAATTGTTAGTTTAACCCCAACTTCCGCAGCAATTTACCTTGTAGTATTCGTTAAAATGAATGTCACTCGTAAAATTTCACGTTTTTCTCATTGGCTTAGAGCATGTCGTCGGCCTGGGTTCTTTCTTTTCCCATAATATTTAGGATTTTTGTATTTCATCCCAATACATCGACTTCTATTATTAATATTGGCGATTTTTTTCATTGAATATAGTTTTCTCAAATGTAATATTATTTTCACTTTTTTTCAGTGTTATTCCTCGTACCTACATGGGGTTTTCCATTCTTTAACTTAGAAAAACTGAGGTGTGCTTTATTATTTTGCTGCGGAGTGTTATTTACTAGGCTGTTCGATGCACCAACCAAATACAGCAAATAGTTCCTTCAACTCCATCACCCCAATTTCATCTACTATCGCCGATAGTTTTCCTTTTACCACTTTTTCTCTCGACCGGTGAGGCTATCAAAAAGAAAGCCATCGACATCGAACGGAACCGCCGCGAATGCAATGCAGCATGGCAAGTCAATAGTGATCCATAACATAAGTGTATCCACCACATACATCCGTACATGTATCTTGCAAACATATCGCATCGCAGTACGATGCCCGGATCCGGGTGAGTCAGGGAAAATACACAAATGAAAACAAAGAAAACGTGCAACCAGCAACCGGCACAAGGCAGCCCAGCCGGCAAGTCAGGCAACAAGCAACAAGAACGACCGCTCCACGAAATCATATAACCAAAACAAAACATGATGAGTGCAACAAACTGACGCGGCATCCAGGCGTCATCGAACACGAGAGACAGGGACAGAACGAAAACAAATCGACGCCATATTCTATGTTATTGTTGTGATTTCGTTTCGAACGTTCCTTGAACTCTGGCGAGGTAGCGAGCAAAACATGAACAGGCAAGTCACCGGCCGGCATCCACCGAAAAAAGAAAATGCAGAGAAAAAGAAATCCGGTAATGCAAGTCAACACAAGTCAGTGCACTGTTGCTTCGTTGTTCCACTACGAACGATGCAGTACGGTGGATTTTTGTGTGTACGAAAGAAGAGCGCGGGAAAATGTGCAAAGCAAGCATGTTGCAAGCAAAGGGATATGATGATATTCGAGTGGTTGTAGTAGCTGTTGCCGATGGCACTATATCTTTGCTTGCGTGGAATTCTTTGAAAGGTAACAGAAAATCAACTTGTTTTCCTTCGACATTTTCGAATGAAATGAAAAGAATCGAATGACGGGACGGGACAGGACTACCGCCATACAAAAAACAGTCCTGTTCCTGTGCAACAAACAAGCAAGGGGGAAAACGAACGGATGCAATCCACAACGCGACTGATGCATCTTGGAATAGAGCAGCACTGCCGTTGCAACGAAGTGAATGTAATGTGAAATTCAGGTAGGAATGTCGAAAATTCTATGAAGGCACTATTTATTTATCTATCTAGACATTTTTCTTATTGGGAGGAGATTGCTACAAAATGAACCCTTGGCAGCTGCAGTTCCTATTATTTTTTTTTGGTTGTGTTTTGATATAAGATGTAGAAGGACTTTTTCTTTTTCGATTTTTTTTTGTATTTGATCCAAAATTATTTATGAATTGATATTTTAGCAGAAAATTTCTAGGTTAGCAGACTTAGATTTTTAAGAATAACTTGATTCAAATTAAAAATTTTCAGTACAGGGTCCGAACACGTCCTTCGAGTTGTATAGTTTTGATATTAGAAAAAATTGTGTGGGTACTGTTGCTCGTTTTGCGAAATCCTCGTTATTTTCTCGTAAATCCCAACATAATCTTGTCCTTTAAAAAATCAATTTTATCTAGAAACACGATTTCGATCTTTCTATAAACAACTACTTATTTTTACACAGCTTTCGTGTTTTTTTAAATTTTTTTATGAAAGTGGTCTAACACTTCCACATACCACAAGCCTAAATTCGTATCAAGCTGTGGTTCGAAAATGCTAATAGCCTAATGTATTTTATACAAATAGTGTATGGTACTATGCATTTTGAATGGAACCGGAAAGATATAGATCTATGATAATAATGTGACGACCCCATTCAAACATAAATCAATTTGGTTTGACGTACATACCAGCTTGCAATGATGAGGGGTTTCGATGTTTTACTTTTCCCTCCGATGATTGTTAATAGTTCTTTGTTTTATAATTGTTTTTGATATGTAGCCAGAATTTCGTTGTTAGATGGAGGAAATTTTCAGCATTATTTGGTTTTCTAAAAATGTGGTAATACAATTGGACCTAACGTACATATATACACGGGAATAAAGAATTCTCAAAAGAGAGTTTATTGGCCATGGGGCCTATTATGATTCAAATTTTGAAATCGGAAATCATATGACAAATGTATTTTTCGTATTGTGATTCCCTATTTGTACGAGAATTCGCCAAATTCAGAATGCCGACGAGCCGTCAAATCTGATGGATCATTTGTAGTTGAGTTTCACCGCAAGTTGTCAGATTTTTTTTTAGTTTCAAATTTGTTTTTTTTTTTATTTTTTTGGTTCAATTGGATTATGCAGGTCAAAGCTGGCCAACAGATAGCAGGTAGGATCGGTCTGCTACAAATCGTAATGTTGCTGCTAATATTCAAATTAGTGGTATTGAATAAGAAGTAAATAATGCATTAACATACATTTTTCAGGACATTTTGTGACTAATTTTCACTATTGAAAATAAATCGCTATGGGGTCAACTTCAGCAGGAAACAATGAAATTGCATCCCTTTTTTAAAAATATAAATCGTTTTCTGGTACTTTATTGTAAATATCTTGAAAATCTGGGATCAATATAGCTGATTCGAGTGAAGTTGTCAACAGTTTAGAATAGTCATAATACGAAATTTCAAGAAAAATCTTAAAATTTTACGAATTTCTATGTCGGAATTTGAATCATAATAGACCAACAGAGGTTGAATATGATCGATTGATCCCCTATTGTTATCAGCTTTTTAGCTTTTTATTATATATTCTATATTTAACAAACATATAAATACATCTCACCTAATTAGGCTGCCAGTGAATTTTTGACAGCCATATGAAAGCCGCAGGTGATACTGTTACATAAGACCAAGCCCATTTTTGAAAATTGGGATCACTTGCTCTGCCCAATATTGTTAAGAAAAACATTTGCGGGACAAATTTTCCGTATCGTTGGAAAGAAATGAATATATTCACTTTGAACAACAGGACATTATTCATCAAATTTCTAAAACAGAGAATATGTTCTCAGCAAATAACATCCGGCCAATATTGCACACTTTATCTTTTTTTTTCAAGAAAACAAATCCAACGTGGATTATTTCTGGTTCAAATACAGCCGAGGACGAATAACAATTCATCCAGATTGAATTTTAGGGAACGTGATTCAATACATGAACGATATTAGTCTTAGAACTAATCACTCCACATTCCTACATGCTGGTTATGGTGTGCAATTTTCAGAAATTTAAATCGCCGGACCCGAAATAGGCTGTAGAGTGAAAACTTTGTTTACTCATTTAATGTAGTTTTACGCTCTTTTTGTTATCTGTATGAAGAAAATTGTGATTAAGTTTGCCTTTTTGGGATTGTGGTTTTTATTCACATTTGATTCTCATATCTGATTTATTTTTCTACGACTTGTGACTTTCAGTTTTCCTAAATTGACCGACATACGTGGACCAACAATAATGTTGGTACAAATATTTTCAGATATCAAGAGCTCCCAAACTGTTCATTTGAATAACATTCGCTACTTTGTTTTATCTATTTATTATCTAAGCAATAGAATAAATTGCTTGGCAGATTTACCATTTGTAATGAGGAAAAAATACATTTAAAACCAATAAAACATCATTTTTGGCGACAAAAGTTTTCTTACAATACCAACTTAAGACAGAGGGTTATTCAAAAAGATGAGCCCAATTTAATTAATTTCTACTACACGAAATAAAAATTGAATATGAACAATCTATATACTGAATGAAAGACGAAATTCTAAAGTTTTATTTTTTATTTTTACAAATTGATGGAGCTCCGCCCAATTGACACGATGATACCCGGGGTTTTTAAATCAATCCCTTTAATCAGTTATACATAATATAAAAATATAATTCTTAGCGATGGTCAGTTTGCTTGGGAAATCAACACTTCTGGCTACTCAGATCTTCTTCTGACGCCTTGTGACTTTTTCTTGAGAAGCTGTGTTAAGGAGGCTGTGTACGTTCCACGTTTATCAAAAACTCCGGTCGATCTGCGGAACTTTGTCAATACAGCGGTGACCTCAGTAACACAGGACATGCTTTCTCACCTTTGGGATGTGTTTCACTACCGCTTTGATATTGTCCGTGAACATTTATTTTGATTTTAATTTTTCATTGCATTGAATATTTATAAAATGTGCAAGTTTTTTTTTTTTAATTAGTATGTAGATTGTTCACATAAATTATGTGAACAAATAAAATAATAAAATAAATTATGTGAATTAATTAAATTGGGACCATATTTTTGAGTAGCTTGTATTTTGAAGATTTTTGAAAATCATTAAAAATTCCTTTCTTTTAATAAAATCCATCAATTGACGATACCATCTTCTGATTTAGCTATTAGCCATTTATAAGCTATTATTTGACGATACCAACTTTTGTACAGCATTCATTTTATTTTTAATGCAGTGCTTTTAATTGATTTAATCAGATTCATCCCGCAAATGCTCGATCTGACGTAAATCAGAAATGTATATCTTCTCTTCTATTATATTATTAGATATTGATACTGTACAAAAAAATGTTGGGGCTACTATCTGAGCCATTCACATTTGAACCTTCGCGGGCTGCTAGCATTTCTTATCAAGGCTGCGGTGAAACATGAGTGAAAAAATCAGTCGATTAGCCAGCGTAAGTTAAGTTTAGCAGCGACTGCTCAAACGAGATTTGAATTGCGTTAGTAGAGTGATATGCGATAGTAGAATGAATGTATAATGTATTGAGAACAATCAATTCGATAAACTGAATACAGTAAATAATATTAAAAATGAATATAGTAAAATAATATAGTAAATAATATTTAAATAATATTTCGAACATTAAATTAAATGTATCACTTTCATAAAAATAAATTAGAGGGCACTAGCCCGAAACGATCGACAAGATATTATATTGAATCAATTTTAGTTCTAGATGGGTAGTCTGCGTCAGTGTGTTATAGGGCCCTATTCTGAGAGTCACCTCACATGACAAATGAGGTGACGCTCATGATTTCGTATTCTGAGAGTCACGTGAGGTGTTGTTATTTCACCTCAAGTGACGTTTTCGATCTGTTGGCTATTCTGAGAGTCACGTGAAGTGACGAGCGTCACGTAAATTAAGATTTTCAGTCACTTGATAATATCAAGTGACTGTGGTCAGAAATAATGCTATACTTCGGCATCCCGGCAAAACTAGTTCGGCTGACCAAAATGACGATGACGCCGACAGCATCACAAGTCAGAATCAACAACAGTCTGACTGACGCCTTTGACACAAATGTCGGACTAAAGCAAGGGGATGGGTTGGCCCCTCTGCTGTTCAACCTAGCACTTGAGTACGTGATAAGGAAGATTCCTGTCGACACAGGGGGTACGCTTCTGTATAAGTCGAACCAGTTAGTGGCCTACGCGGATGACATTAACATCTTGTCCCGTTCCTTCACATCCGCCAAAGAGCTCCTGTTGAAACTTGACCAGGAAGCCAAGGAAGTAGGCCTGAAGATCAATCAGACGAAAACAAAAATCATGACGCAAACAAGAAAGAAGACCTCCATTAGACAAAGTATAATTCTTGACGAATATAATTTAGAAAATGTAGACGAATTTATATACTTAGGCTCGAAATTGACAACGAAAGGCAGTGAAACTGACGAAATTAAACGGAGAATACAGCTCGCTAATAAAACTCTCTACTCCGTTCTGGCCCTACTGAAGACCAGCTGCATACACAGGAAGACGAAGCTCCAAGTCTACAAATCAATCATCAGACCTGTGTTGTGCTACGGATGTGAAACTTGGACCCTTACCCAAGCATCCGCAAATATGTTGAACGCCTTCGAAAGACGGGTCCTCAGGCGTATAATTGGAGCGAAACAAGAGTGCGGCCAATGGCGGATAAGATACAACCACGAGTTGTACGAGGTTTTTGACGAGCCGGAGGTTGCTACAATCGTGAAACTGCGGAAGCTGCAATGGGCTGGTCACGTGCAACGAATGGACGAGCATCGAGTACCTAAGAAGGTATTCGACGGAAGGGCCGAGGGTCGAAGACCAGTGGGAAAACCCAGAAAACGCTGGTCTGACTCTGTCGACGAAGACTGCGCAAAGCTGCTCGGATTTCGGAATTGGAGGACGCGGTCATTGGACCGAGACAACTGGAGGCGTCACCTACGAGAAGCCAAGGCCCGAGAGGGGCTGTAGTGCTACGACGACGACGACGACGTGGTCAGAAATGATATAAATTGATATTTTGAATAAAAAGAAGAAGGATTTTCACGAAGTTTGCATCGTGGACCATAAAAAAAAGTAAACAAATCTTATTTTGAAGATAATGCGGTTAAACTCAACTACGTGTTCGCCATAGCCGTTAGCCGTTTTCTAAAAAATTTTTGGCTCGTATGTTTGTTATTTTGTAGCTTTGTGTCAACTTTTGGGGAGTTTTATGTTTGATTGGTTGTTTTTGTTTCTGTGGCTTTGAAAATGCAGATGGCATTGATGCATGCCTACAATCATTTCACGCCAATTTAGTATGTGCAGCTCATTTTTTCGAGCTAAAAAGAGACATTTGGTGTTTGAATTTGAAAATTGAATTGTGTAAATGTGTTTCCAATAAGAAAATCGATCGGAAATTGACCTGTAAAGTACCAGTTTAAAAAAATAAAGGGTTGCACTGAGATACTCGTGAAGTTAAATTTTTACAATTCTCCATTATCTCGTCATTCTTTCGAGCGAAAATTTTAACAATGGAGAAAAACAGATGCACAGCTTATTCCTGACGGATAAAATGTGAAGGATATCAATTTTCGATCTATTTTCTAATTGGAAATACAAGCGACAATTCGAATGCCTTATTGGACTGATGAAAAGTCATCCACAAAGCCTGAATCAGCACAGCGAACACATAAAAACGACTTCTAATATTCACCAATACTTCTTACTAATCATTATATTTATAATCTTGTATAGCAAGTTTAAGTATACCTGGTACACTTGTAAACACCGTCCTCTTTTTTATTTCCCAAATCATTTGCTTATCCCTGGAAATTTCCTGTTTGCGTTCGATTTTCCTTACTTTCTATTTGGCTTTTATTTTTTTAATAATTCCACTCCCTCCAAAGTAAGCCGAACTTGTGATATAAAGGTATGAAAAGTTTGTGCGCGCCAACGATGTGCAAGCCGTCCCCCATCTAAGTACTGACCAAGCCCAACACAGCTTAACTTCGGTGATCGGACAAGAAACGGTCGATGCCAGTGTGCTATGGACGTGGTGAATTTCGAGCGATGATAAATTTCAATGAGATGATAAATTTCAGACGCTCAAGCGTTGCCATTCAAACACAAATTCATAGTCACCTCACCTAGAGTCATGTCACGTGACTCTCAGAATACCGATTCGTAAGTGACGTGACTTTCCAAGTGACGTGAGATCTCACGTGAGATGACTCTCAGAATAGGGCCCATTATGTTGACCCAATTGACCCAATTTTTTAACATTTTTCCTAAAGACTACATTTTTAAATGTCTCTCCTAATAAGCTTATCTATAATTCCGTTCGCGAACCTTAAGTCCTCGACCTGATCAGCGGCTGTGCAAACCGAAACGATGACCCATGTTCTACTGTTAGTAACATCTGACTATATTTGGCCAATATTCGGAAATTATAAAGGAAAATTAGATTTTTTCCACTATTTTTCGAAAAACCTTTTGCTCCTTCTTGAAAATGCTCACCGACACCCAGCCCTCGCACGATTTTCTATTTTTTTCTCATATTTTATCCAAGTAATCCTATTTCAAACTATAAATCGGCACCTCTTAATTATTTCACCAATATCACCACATAAGAGTTTTTTCTTTGAATGCAATTCCAAAATAATCTTTCTTTTTCGTTGCTTTTCTTTCACCTGATTCACTTTGATTCCCTGTCCATCAAACAATTTTCCAACGATGCATCTTCTTTCAACAACACATGAAAAATTACAATTAATAGCTGCAGGGTTGACTACTTCACGTTGGTAAAGACAGTTAATAAAATATTAGGGTTGCGTAAATATTTTTTTCACAGAAAAATGTACGGTTATCTGCTTATTTGCCGTCTATCTATTCAAATATTGGCAAAATTAGATGATTTTTCATTCTTACTAGGTTATTTATAAGTTAAACAATATTTTACGAGAATAGCTTCATGAAACTTTAATTAATTATGAAATTAAGGTTTTATTTCAGAAAATATTGACTATACCAAAAATTTATTCGGTCGATGTATATACATATATATGACTCAGCTGCAAAATTATATAACCGAAAATATATTTGAAAATTCAACTTTGAAAAAAATAAAACGTAAAATACTAATTTACGAGGAAACTTACATCACGATAATCAATCAAGTTTTAAAATCTATTTTTGTGATTTTACAATCTTGAGAATTCAGAATTACACATTCAAATAAATTGTTGGTTCTCTTCAACTATAAATAGAAGCTAAAATAAGCTGTATGGCTGTTATATCTTTGGAGTTTAATAAAATATAAACAAATTTAGTATTTCCCGCCATCCAAAACCCGACATTCAGCTGAACTCACACATCAATCTACACAACTCAGATGTATCTCGTAAGTTTTTTTTCTTGATGTGTTGTAGAGGTCATGTAGTTAGTCTCACAATTAATTGACTTTTAACGATGATTTTACTTTTTTGGGGTAAATTTGTCTGTAAACTTTCCATACAAGCCTACAAGTAAAGAGATATGCTTTTCTTTACCCAAACGAAACCAGTTAATCTGCAAAGCACAACACTGAACTGTCTATCTCGGTGGGTCATTAAACCGAGACTAGTGGCTTTGACCGGCGCACGGCGAGTACGGTTAATTACACTTGCGAGTCTAAATAAGAGTACACATAGATTTGAATTTGCCGGCTAATTTACTCATCAATTGCTAATTTGTCTTCTAGAATGACCTTAAGGCTTCCGAAGAAATATTTACGGGTAGTAGTTAATTTTGTGTATTTAAGCATCAATTTCATCATTGTTTTAGTGTAATTTTCCCCCGTCACCCCGGCCAATATCCTAGATCGATAATTCTGAATAATTCACATTCGCTCAATGTTTGTTGTGGTGGTTTATATCAAGGTTATCATCGCTTCGGCATAAAACAAGGTCCATGAACTCAATTTCGAAACATTGTTTTCGTTCTATCTTTTTTTATCTTTCTACAACGACGAAGATGGCTCTCGCTGAGACGTGATGGTCGCGCCCTGGGATAGGATCACGAAAAATAACGCTGTGGTGGTGAGCTACTTCTGTCTATCTACGACGACGCGAGTAGAACAGAACATTGCAAAGAAACCCGCGAAGAACGTAAAGAAGATCATGACACACATGAGGGCCATACACAATAACAACAAAAGCTTCGTAGAAAATCTGTAGAAAAAGACGTTGGGCACAATATTCTTTTCGAGACAAAACGACACGGTGATGAAGTACAATAAGAAACAGTGCAGTTGTACGCGAGAATGTTGCTGGAAATGAAAACAACGAAAGGAGTCCATGGGTAGCATCATTGAAAAGGGAACGACGAGAGAAAGGAAGTCGAGACAGAAGGGTCAACCTGTAGATATACAAGACCAACGACTGCAACAAATTCGAGACAGAATCTCCTAATGTGATAAATAAGCGCAGGGTCGTTGTCGTCTTGCAACATTGTAGTGAGGCGTTGTTTTCGTGCGATTACAGAATGTTTGGCAACAAAAGCTCAAATATTGCTCGGAAATATAATTTATTTTTTGAAGGGTCAGATTTAAATTCATAGAAAATGATCTTCAAAATGAAACTTTTGAGCGAATCGGACTATTAGTAGACATAAAGACTGGTTCAAACAATTTATTTCAGGCTCCTGTTTCTATTTGAGGGAATACAGCTCAAAAATTATTGTGCTAAATGAAATAGAGAAACAAAAAAAATGCATTGAAACGATGAGGTTCTCGATGTATTTACCAACTTTCTTCTAGGTCTGATCACTAGAGGCGCTCACTTCTAATTTTTTAACGTCTACAAATTGCCGGTTGATTTGCTTACGAATATTACCCTTTGAATAATGGGGAACTGACGCCATTTTTGTTCAAAGTTGAACGGTTCATTTCTAATCAATCTCGAGGCGATTTCAAATAAATTATAGGCAATTTTGCTGACTCACAATCAACAATTTTCATTCCATTCTTTTGCCACACACTATATATCCCATAGGACGATTTAGATTGGCCTCCAGCAGCAGCCTAGGTCATAGCACTCCTGATGCATCTGCCGCCGCCAGTTGGTGGTGGTGTTATTGAATACAGCGGGTGAAAGAAACAGAAAAGGCTACACAGCAAAAAAAAAACACCTGGGTCCTCTGTCAAGGTATGTACATACATATATATTTTCTATACAATTCTATGCTACGATCGTCCGATAATCTCAACGAGATCTGCTTGTTGTTGCTCTTTTAATTGGGTGCGATCATTGGCCAATGCTAGCGGATACTAGTAGTGAACAGACACACTACACTGGACTCTGCATCTTTGGTCAAGCTGCTGTAATATCTAAACTAAAGTTCTCAATGCTATGTTGGTTGGCCATCATCAGCAAAACAATTTAAATCTACCAAAAAAAAAAACTTCCTTCTCCTCGACAATCAGTCATTCGTACCAAGTCTCGACCAATTTATGTTCCAAGTACATACAGACATACATATTTGCACTACACTACGTCTCTCTAAGCCCATTGCTATAACTTCTTAACGGAATGCTTGCTTGAGTATTATCGGTTTGAAAAATGGTTTTTTTCTTCGTTTGCTCACGTTTGGTCCGGCCAAACAATAATTAGACATCTTCAGAAATGAGCCCTTCACATAGCCTAAGAATTGAAGTTCCTATTCTCGCTCGCTGCCATCATGCACGAAACAACGCCAGTTTGCCGAAATTCCAAAATGATCAAAAACATATTAGCCTAAAAACGAATTTGAGCTTTTTTGCCGCCCAACTGTACGCTGGCATGTATTTTTTTCGTGGATGATTTCATCATAGGAAGAGTTCTTACTTACACATACTACAGTGCTCCTAGCCCTGATTGCGTATATTTTACATTTCAGCATTTAATCGTTTCCAAAGCGCTAGAATTATTCGATTTGTTAAAGTTCTGAAAGATCGTTGACCTGACAGTGAACTCAATTTGATTTTGCTTAATTCAAGTTAAGTTTCATGAACTTGGGACGCTATGAACTGTGTGTGGTTCCGAGCTCCACTTAAATGCAACATTACTATGAACGCTGCTGGGGAACATGAACGTTTGTGTTTGACCTTGTAACAAGGAAGTATTTTAAATAAATGAACATTTTGCGCTCAGACGATATTAAATTGATGGCTGAGTATAATTTCGGACAATTGAGATCTTTTTTTTCATCTCTTTGTATTCGCAATCGTACGTTGGCCGAGTCACGTGCGCATCTCTCGTGAAATGCATATGCATGTACAACATATATGTATACGTATGTAGTTAAAAGCCAGTTTTCAGTTAAGAAAGTGAGGAGCAACAGAATAACAATTGCATGTTGATAGCGCCTGCAAAATTAATATGGCGAAATCGCCAACATGTGCCAACATGAGCCTCGAATTTCGCAATTATCTGTGAAATGTTGAAATATCAATGGGGAATTGGGACAAGTTGTAGATCCAATTGGCGCAGCGAACTTTAGCTTTAGATGAATTGTTGGCATAAAATGTTTGCAAATATTGTACTTTATTTGATAATGCCGAAGATTACCCTTTGAAACGAGATCTTAGCTATGATAGTTTAGAGACAAATGTAGGAGAAGCCGAACATAAGGAATCCTCTATATTTCGGCACTAGAATACGTGGTGTAGTTGAATGTAAATGAAAGTTGGAGAACAGTTTTCGGGTAGCGGACGCCCAAACTTATTCAAAACCGTATTAGGAAACTTACCTTATATCACCTGAAGGAGAAGGTAGTAAAATTTTGAAGGGTTCTCAGTTTTATGAGCGATATCAAATCTTGAAGCAAACTGTTACGCAGAATAATATTTTGTGCATAAAAATATAGGAAAGTTAATTTAACAATGGTTTATTTTTCAAACTAAATGAGCAAAGAAAAAATAATCCAAATAAAATCAAACAAAATTAATCGAACAAACGATGCGAAAAATATCTGAAAATGAAAAGTGAAAAAGCGAAATAACAGGCGAAAAATAACAAATTCAACAAATTTGCGAAACGATAGAAACGTTGATTGACTTCAATCCTTATTTTCATTTCATAATAGAACAAAAAATATCGGCATTTTTCTCCACTAAATGAACAAAGAAAATTATTAAATATATCTCTTATACTACAAGTTTGAGCGCCACTACTGAATTATATTTCTGAATGCTGAATCAAATTTGACGTACTGAATCAGGATATGACATTTCTCAAGTTTTGACATCAGGTGACGGAGCCTCCAGCAACGATTCTAGGCAGCGGCAGATCGATCGAGGTAAGGTTAAAGAGATACCGAGTTTTCAGCATCGCATAATACCCCGCATTAAAGTTAACTTCTTTATATTTATTCCTTTGTGAAGTAGGGCACATTTGACACTCAATTAATAAACCTTTTCACTTCTTTTTGACCATTTGCAATTGATATTAAATAATTAAAATCAACGGGGAAATTAATTCCATCGGTACGGAAGTCAGAAGTGATGATGTCAAACCAACAGGTTCATTACTGCACTGTGCTGCGCATCATTAAGATTCTTACTAATGAAGGCAAAAGAATCATTGGAAATTATGCAAACATTGATTACATAGTTTGGGTCCAAAATACTGTCAAGATCCTCTAACCTGCATTACGGAAGCGAGCATTCGCAATGATTTGTAGTCTACTTCAAGGTGATTGACTCCTGAAAGTTCCCAAAATTAAAGCATGGACTAAGTTATGGAATGTGTCAAACAGTCATGACAAAATACTTAAGGTTCCGTAGTGTATGCCAACTGGGCCACTCGATTTTTAATAGCAGAACAGGTTCAAACAGAGAATCATTCAAGACGGCTAACAAAAGGCAATGCTTTTTTGAATCGTATTGTAGCCCACAAAGTGCCTAGTTTTATCACTACACCATCAACACAAAAGAACCAATGTGGAGGGATCGAAAAAGGCAAAGGCAGGGTCGTGTTTTGCACATTGACTTCCTGCATGAGCGTCATACAGTAAATACTGTTTATCACAGTGAGCTTGTGAGTGAAACACAGGCTGTTTTCGTGCCAAAAGACGTAGCGAACCAATTAGAGATCTTGAATGCTAAAATAAAAGAAACGAGGTGGACTCCACTTGATTATCCTCCTTATAGACCTGCTTCATATCTCTGCAGTTTTCATCTTTTTCCATCGCATAAAGAATCACTAGGAGAACAACGATTCTAAGAGCATGAGAAGGTAAAGGCCTTCAGCTGGGTGATGACACAATGCTCATAATTTTGCCGGAATCCAAAATTTGCCAACGCACTGGAAGAAAACGGACTTCAAATGGAGGAGCTTATGTTGAAAAATGGTAAATGCTTGACTATATATAACCCTAAGTAAAATTATTTTTTAAACAACTGCGAGGCAGCGCTTAAACAAGCACGAGGAAGGTAAGGATTTAAAGACGACGCAGAGGTTTTGGGTCCTATTGGCTCTTGATGCAGCTCTCTTTACCTACTATAAAATGCCGTATCTAACAACCCGCTGGAAAGATTCACTTCTAAAAAAGAATATTATATTGAAATATGTGCTTAACTCTTTCATTACATCAATTAAAATTATTTTCAAAAGAAGATTTTTAAGAAAAGGATACTTTGATAAACTTTTTAATTCATTGCTTTCCGCACACAAGTGTCGAAAATCGCTAAAGACCAAGAGGCCAAATGGATACTAAACAGACCTGATTCGACCTGTCTATTTCGGTTAGTAGAGAGATTCAAACCCATCAGTAGCTTCTTGGATAAAATGGTTTGGAGCGTTAGATAAACTTAGACATATTTCAGAGGCATAATTAAGATAGGGCAAACGAAACTGTCCGCAAAGGTACTCTTTGATAATCCTGTCCAAACGTTTCTGTTTAAATATTGAAAAGCTCGTGCAGTCTAGTAGGTAGAGAGTCCCTGGTTCGAATCTAGGTTCGGACCAGTTCGGACGTGAGACCGCGTACCGAGCTTTGAGTGCATCTAGCTCTGAATAGATATCCGAGTTAAATCAGGGATAAAGTGAGCCGTGAAATTAATCACTCTTCACTCGTATTCACATTGGTTGTCAATTTTTTAAATGAAGCTCTCTATCAGCTTCAACCCTTAGACCCAACAAGGGATTACTTTACTCCCGTGGGATTACTTTACTTTGATTTAGGCTTGGTTTCAATTCCTTAGCTTTTAGGCAACGAAGACAAATGATTGTAAACAAGATAGGGTGACTCCGAAAATTGTTTCTCTGGATCAATTGTACGACGTTTTCTTGGAAATTTTTCATTTTTCGAGGAAAAATTTGACCAATTTTTAAAGTTAAAGTTATTAAATTTGGCAATAAATAAGTCTGTTCGCGTACTTTCAGTCGCTGAATTTTATTGAATTTTCCTGAATCATGTGGTGAGGGAAATTCATGAAAAGTACGAAAACGCTCTCATTGCATTTCCTGAAAATTGACAAACAAAAGTGTCAGTAGTCGGTTTTTGGGAGAACAATAATGATTATAAAGTCCTCCTAAGCAGTATTTTTCAGTAGCTCAGACCCTACGGAAATTTACTGAAAGAGGGGAAATTTTCAGTTTTCAGTAAAACGGAGTACAAAAACGGCTTCATTGCAATTAATTGCAATTTATCGTAGTACGCGAACAGACCTAATATGTTTATCAATTTTCGATAAAAAAGTGAACATTTCACTTTAAGTTGATCGTTGATATAGGTAAGGGCATTTTCCAGATTTGAACTGCTTCAAATTTGAGGACTTGTAAAATATTTTTGAACTTTGAAAATTAAAAATGTTTTCCTCCTCTTATACATAGCTCACATTTTTGAATTATGTTGCCGCCCCTTCAGAATTTTTTTCTCAGAACACCTACAAAAATGTGGTTTCAGTATATGCATTCAAGTTTGCGAAATACAGTATTTATACTAGGAAGAAAATCTTCTACCACAATATTTGCAATGGAGACAACTGTGATCATGCAATATTTTACCAGGAGAGAAAGAAGAAGACAGAAATTATTTTCGTGAATGAAGTTTTTACGAGTGTGAAGTGATTAGTTTCACGCCTTACTTTGTGTCACTGATTTGACTGCTAACCGTATTGTTCAGAAAAAGTAAACTCAAAGCTCGATGAGTGATTCTTCGTCCGTACTTGGATTTGAACTAGAGACCCTACATACCAGAAGCTAGTGATCCATTCACTAGGCCCAGATGAGACTACACAGCTCGAAGGTCGTATTTATTTATATACTTTTACTATCTAGTAATTTCGCATTGTTTCTCAAACAGGATTTCCAGCATTGAAATTGTACTCCCCTTGTTATATACAAATTTCATAAATTATCAGGGAAGTTCTTAAAAAGCAAAGCTGAATCATGATTTATTCAGATACAAACGGGCCATGCATATCGAATGAGGGGCGAATGGAGAAAAAAATCCATATAAAAACAATCAAACCGCCAACGATTTGTCATAATTTTTATATGAATTCATATCTGTTTCGATTTAAATTCAATTCAATTCGATTGCCTCGCCTTCACCTAAAATGTAACAAATAAACATCCCCGCACGATGCTCATTGCTTTAAATAATGTACATAATTTGCATTATAATTGTATGAATCATCACAGCCATAAACCATTTAACCCACTTATTCACGTACTGAGCCTCCGCATCGATTTGCAGCTATTAGAGGTCAGTATATTTTAATTTCGGTTTAATTTCAAAACGCAGCAAAGATTTTATTTACTTTAAATTAATTGAAATTCAGATTGAAAAGTTTTGAATCGAATAAACCTAATTTTACAGTACGATTTAATTGTTGTCTACGGTATAGTAGAGTGAATTCGATGGATATTCGAACGCACAACAAAATTCAGTGTGGTTTAGGTTTGTGTTGAATGTAATTTGAAAATTATTTGTGCATTTTCGGACAAATTGTAAATGAGATACGACTGTTTGTTTTCATTATGAAAATTATTTGCGAATTTAGGTAACTTGAAAAATTCTAAAATGTTTTTGTATTATTTTGCAAATAGTTTCTATTAACAAAATCATTACAGTGTGTATTGTTTGAATTAAAGAAGCCCCAAAATAAATTAAATTGCAAAAATCTTCCAAAGTTTATGTTAGAGGTTAAACGGAGTAATAAATATTTTTGCGCTATAGGAGGATAAATTAAAACGTTTGACGAAATTGTATACATACTGTGTGAATCAGGAAATTTCTGCCAATATAAATTGAACTGAATGACACTCACCTGAAAAAAAAGGAAAAAAGAAATTTTAAAAATATTGTTTTTCGAAATTTAATTTCCAATTATAAATGCTGATGAGTTATAATTTAAAAACAATGGAACGATTTGTGTATCATATAACGCATCTCGTCAATGAAAAGGTTGTTGACTCGATTGAGTATCGATTACTAGCGTTGTGGTGTCGGGTTCGAATCCAGCCATGGACGAAAAGCAATGATCACATACCAGATGATGCTTAGTCAAATCAGGGGTAAGGTAAGTTGTAAAACTAATGACTCCACACTTGTACACTTTGATTGACTATTTTCAATTCTTTCGTTATATAGTTTTATACTTTATATTTTATAATAGAAACGCCACTTTTGTGACAGTATGATATAAGCAATATATCTTAATCGACAAAACTATTTGCTGATGATCTCCAAAGTTAATTGTGAGTGAAGAACAACAACAAAGTATTTTAATTTAAATCAATTTTTTCCTTTTTGAAGCTAGATTTATTTATTTTTATTCGACATATATCGATATTTCGAGGGTAATCTGCCCTCTTCTTCAGTGTCTATTGATCTAATCTTAAAATAACTTAGGTAGTTTATTTAAGGTGCTTGCTTTAAAAGTATTGACTAATACTAATTACCTGCTAATTACCGGCTAATTGACTATTAATTATATACTTAACTACTTTTTACTATCTATATTAATTACATTATCATCATAAAATATCTGTTTAAATTAACCTGAACAATGGTGATACACAGTTTCCATGGTCTGTGTTTAGTCGCTTATCCATGGGGGTTTTCCATATGTTCAGGCTTTCGTATGCATCCAGTTTTCGTACCTGCTGTACTTCCTTAATCACCTCCACGTTGTCCCACGTTATGCTGTGCTCCTCCTCCAGGATGTGTTTTGCTACTGCTGATCGTACTACCGTTGTGTTCCTTTTCCTTGCTGAGGCTGCTTCCCGCTTATGTTCGGTTAGTCTAACACCAACTAACCGTTTCGTTTGTCCAATGCATACTTTGTCGCATTCTGGGCATTCGCTTTTTTTATTCGGGTCTCTAAAATTGATTACTAGGAATAAATATTGGTTGTGACTATGATTTCGAGGTAAATGGGCCTAGGAACGATCAGTTCCGGCTTTACAGAGATAAGTTAGAAATAGCACGCCCAGAGAACAACACCATTAGGGTCTAGCGACTGTTATTCTAAGAAGATGGCACCCTACAAGTCGATTATCCAAAGGCCGCTAACGGTGCTAACGGACTAGCAAAATTTTTGTTCGAATATCCAATACATTAACGAGAAAATAATTGGGAATTTTATTAAAAAGAAGGTTGAAATGCGTCGCGATCATTTAACGACGTTTTCACACAAGAAGAACCAGAAACAGCTAGAACATTTCCAATAGTTCTCTCGTCAATTTTCGAGGAGGTTAGACCAGCTAATTAGTACCAGCTAATTTCAACATGTAGGGCGAAAAAATTAGACTCCAAGCTAGGTTTGATCAAGGACAAAAAAAAGAGAAGTGTGATAAGAAATTTCCCACAAGAAACTGACAAGACAATTCCTGGAAGAGCAGTGCAGCATAAAATATGGCGCAACTTTGAGTTGATTAGGGCGGTACAGCAGTAACGGAAACTAGATACATACGAGAACTTAAACATATAGAAAACTTGGTGAATAGGTGGCTAAACAGTATCCAATGGCTATCGGAGTAAGGGTAGAAATTAAGTTAGATTCTATTTTGGCGGAACTTATTGTGCATTGTTATCTGCACCCAGTAGCACCTGATTTTTTTTTCGGATCTGCGAATTTGTATTTCTACACTGCAGTAATTTATTAAATTCAACTAAAACATAAATAAGAGCAACGTCGAATCGGAAAAGGTAATATTACTGCTTAAATATTGGTAGAATTATTAAGCCTCAAAGCAAATGAAGAAATAAAATAATTTTCGAAAACAAAAGTTAAAGTGTTAAACGTAACTAAACATGGAAAATAAATACCCAAAGATAAGATATAAGATCTGTTGTTTTATGTTCTCTCATAACAAATAAAAAAAGACACCCTATTTAAGGTTGTAGCTGGTATAACTTAATGTAAAGAGCATTGGCTCTTGACGTGTGGGGTCTAGTGATGGGCGTTTCTGTTGTTTTCAGAAAACAAAAACGGACTGTTTTTTTTTCCAAAAACAACTGTTTTTTAAAACTGTTTGAAAACTATTTTCACTCGACCAGCAGCAGATTGATACTAGGTTTTACCATTAGTGATGGGCGTTTCTGTTGTTTTCAGAAAACGAAAACTGTTTGAAAAAAACATTTTGAAAAAAACTGTTTTTTTCAAACAGTTTTCGTTTTCTGAAAACAACAGAAACGCCCATCACTAATGGTAACACCCAGTATCAATTTGCTGCTGGTCGAGTGAAAACAGTTTTCAAACAGTTTTAAAAAACAGTTGTTTTTGGAAAAAAAAAACAGTTCGTTTTCGTTGAAAACAACAGAAACAACCATCACTAGTGGGGTCCCGGGTTTGAATCCAAGTACAGGCAGGAAACCACGCACAAATCTTCGAGTTTAAACTAGCACTGATTAGTTGCCTGAGTTGAATCAGGGGAAAAGACTGTGGGTTGTGGCGGCATAGGTTTACTTTCTATTTAAAATAAGTCTCATCCATCTGGCGCTCAAAATTTATGATAATCCTCACTGTATATATCGTCAAAGAAAATATTTTCATATTTTTTTTCATTCTCTTCCAACAAAAGAATGATTCTCTTTTAAATCAATTTTATTTGTTTTACATAGATTTGCAATTTTTTTTTCCAACATCTAAGAGATAACATAAAATATATTTCTTGTCACCTATGTAAATTTTCAAACAACTTCTTGGCCCACTTATTGCGGAAGTGCCAAAGCGATCATAAATTCAGCTCCAATAACTGTACCATTTAAGGCGTAACCATTTTTTTTTCTTTCTTTCTCTGAGGCCTAACCACAAAATATGCTAATATTAGTCTAAACACATTCTGAATATTGATTTGAAATGAGTTCGAATGTATTATTGATACCTGTTCTCTTGGAGTTTACACAAATATTTATTCATATGCTTATTATATGTTTCGCATTATATGAGAATGTGTATACTTCTACTGACACCGCAAAAACTGTGTCTTCAAAGTTTCGGCTCGTAGTCATCAGGATATTTTCTATCTATAGTGTTCTTTCGAATCACTACGAAATCCTGAGAACAAATTCCCCAATTTTCCAACCTTGTCATCGACGTCATCTAGAAGCATTTCCAATTTCCTTTTAAAAAACATAGTCTAACTGCATCCCCTATTAAGGGCCCAAATTAACTAAAACCCTATAAGTAGTCAACTCATTCTTTCCATACTAGTCCTATATTCAAATCTAACGCGTTCTGTTACCTTCAAATCGAATAATGCGCGAATAATCTGATACCGTGTTTTCCAACATGTGGTCATACTTCCCGTGCAAAACTTAATAACAAACAATATCTGCAAACCCCACCTGATTCCCGTCAAGGTTTCGCGGAAACATATCAATTGTGTAACAAAACCACTATTACCACCATTTGCTGTTTACCTGTCGATAAGCGAGCATATACTTATAGCGTTTCGAATTTCTTTGCTTCTTAGCTTACTGTTTTTTTTTTAGAGAAAAATATACATTTCACACGTTTCGAGCTCAGATACTCGCAAGCTTGATACGATACCTTGTGCTACCTGCTTGTCGCTGTCGTCCGCTCATAGAGTACGAGTAGTAGCCCAACGAGACTAGCGACATACTGTCTGCCTAATGTTCTTATGTCGATTTTATTTTTTTTCTTGAATAGAGCTGCATTAATTTTTCTAACCGGATGCCTTCAAATTGTATTTCCGAACGCACCCCGCCCGTATTCTACTTTTTAGACTAGAGTAGCCTACTCGATAGCTTTCTGATTGCTCTGTATACCTTGTGGCTTTGTCACGTCGCAGATGACAAACAAGCGCAAGTCGAGCTGAATGCGAGAGCATGGTGGTGGTGCAACCTCCTCCCCCTTATTTCTTCGCTTTTCTTGCTGTCTTAGCTGGCTGCTGCTGCAAACCACTTAACGTTAGCTCGCCAAGGTCACTAATGACGAATGCAATTGATTTTTTCCATGCAAAAATTCCAACATAGAAACGAGCTTTTGCTAGCTAGTAGCTAGCTGGTTTGCTTGCGTTGGCGAGGCTTGCGGGGGATGAATACGTACTTAAGTATGTCGATTTGTTGCCGGTCTTGTTGCATTTGAAGTTGTTTTTCCGTCTTTGTTTCGAATAGAATGACGATTGGTCTGTGACAAGTCCAATACATATCGTTAATTTTGAACGGAACCAAGAATTTTCCTGTTCTCGAAATGCAGTTAGCATTGAAACTTTGTTATAGTGAATTTTTAATGGAATATTTTGTAATGTGTGTTTCTGGGTATCGATAATTGAGTCTTTTGAATAGTGTTGAAGACTTATGAGGGTTGTCCAAGAATATCTAATGGTTTGAATTAAGTAAGCTATCTATCTATCTGCGATAACGTTTTTGAATCGTTGTAACTTACAGGAATACTATATAAACTGACATTTAAATTGTCAAATATTACCATGGCTGCGGAGCTCTATACCTAATTTTTTAAACCTATTCCTACTATTGAACTAGTTCAATGACGACTACTATTTCTCAACTGCTATTTAAAAACAGCAAAAGCAACCTCTTATTTATAAACGGGATAATCTACTATTTTTCTCAAGTGCTATTCGGATGAGATTATACCAGATAGCAGATGTTGACGAACAACAGCAAATAGCAGCATTCGTTACGGTTTTTGTGCGCCGTTTTCTTTACGCATGTCTTTTGCGAATACGTTGTCCAGTTGATTGGACTATACGGCTCCAAACATTTCAGATAGAGGCTTGCAAACCTTTGTGCAGATTTAAAATTGAAGCTCACGCAAAGAGCGGTTTTGACGAACTGATAGCTGCCAGCTATCGCTGGCATACGAAAATCATACACGTTGTAATGCCACAACAATGTTGTCTTTCAAATGACATGTTGATAAGTTTTAGCTATTATTTTTTGGTTGCTATTTGAAACTGCTATTTAGAATAAGAAATAGCAGTAGCTATTGCTATTTGAAAATAGCAGTTTGGCCCATCACTAAAGTAGATGCACCTGCTCCGTATTTTGAAAATGAGCAGGTTCTATTCTTTACACACCAGTTGCATAGCCATTTTATCTCATCTTTTGCAAAAAAACAATGTTGAATTATTATTAATTATACAGAATCTACGACTTAAACGTCAATGCTTGAATTGGTAGTGGCTGAATCCTTGAAAATTACGCTGTGCCCGGTCTAGAAAAATAGAATATTTGAGATAAAATAAAATATTTAAGATAAAATAAAATATTTGAGTGTTGAGGGAGGGACTCGTTCCTAAACTCTTCGATGATGTGCTGAATGCTACAGCACACTGTTTTGACAACTGGCAACGTCAGTGGAGTCGAATTGTAAGCTTGCGTAGAAAGTGTTTGCGAAATGTCGTAAACTAAAGCAGAGTTTTCGGGCGATATTTTAAAAGTCTAAAAAGATGTCATTTACCTGTGGGAAAAAGGTGACAGTTCAATGAGTCTATGATCTAAAAGTTTAATTAGTGAGGCGTTCGCTTCAAGTTCCACAAAACAAGATAGTTCTAGTCGAACTCTTGCAAATAGATCTGAAGGACGAAAAGACGATGAAACATCGATAACGAAGCGAATAACAACTACATAGGAATGTATGACGACGACCTGATCGATACATAAAAAGAGATAATAGCAGAGCACGGTAATGCAGAAGATGACGAACCAGCTGTCCGAGACAACTGAAATCATCAGGCACCTTTAAAACGAAATCTTTAAGTTTTTAATTCGTGGCCGATGATAGCAGTGAAGCAATCTTCAGTTGGCGTCACGACTGCCACGGTGATCCATTGCTAAATAATCCCTACGGAAGGTGGAGGAAAATAAGAAGGGCGACAGAAGGGTTTCGAATGCATTAAGGGGGGGAATATAATTTCGAAGAAGCAGCGTTCGACGTAGTGCATCCTGGGTAACGCTAAATGATCTAAATTCTACAAGCGAGTAGCTTCTCTATAAGTGGTTGCTTGTATGGCATCGCCAGATCCACCATGACCCACCTGTCATCCACGGATTACTTTCTGATTCCGATTTGATCCACGCACTTGGCTGGTGATCTTGGTATTCTGGAGCCAATCGTTTTCTGTATGAAATCTGCTCGTGAACGACTCCGGATTAACATTATCAACTCTGTCCTAATAAAACCGTTGCGGATCTCAATAAGCCGTTAAGTTAGCTGTGTAGAATAAGTTGAGTCAAACTCCTGATCAGCACCAATCTGATTCTGAACGTTTGCTGCGTCAAGACTTGCGCCAATCCGCGCATGACTTCGCTGGTTTGCATAACAACCATCGGATTACTTTGGTGACTACATATTTGAGCTAAGCAAACGAACCTGAATTCGGACCCAACAACATCGATCTTGTCAGACAGAAGTCTAATGGTTTTAATTCGACCCTTGCCTCCAATGACAAGGAGGGGACTTACTCCACGGCGGAGTGTCCTAATGATCGAGGAGAAGAGGTTGGAAAACGTAATCCACTGCCAAACAGAGGAGACATAGCTGGAAAACCTGCTCTACAGTTGTCGACGGGCTCCTTGCTTGTATCTCAATCCACCGATTCAGAACGTCTGACAAAATAGTCCTTTCTTCAGCTTTTAGCCCTTGCAGTGCCAAGGCAACAAAGCTAAGCACTGATAAGAGGAGAAAGCTCTTGTGCACTGAGTGGAAGCCACGAGAAACAGCAATTAAGATGGATCAGCTCCCGCTGCACGTACTTCAGGTGCGGCTTCCACTTCAGGAATCAAATCTACACCTAAATATGCTAAGGCGTATAGAATCTGAAGGAATACCTCTTGAATTCTAAGGATATTCGAAAACGTCCCCCTCGAGGCACTGTCCGCAAAGGACAAGGAAACCCTTAACTGGTTAGCACAAAATGAAGCATCCCAGGCTACAACAAGACTGGCTGCTCAGAAACGGCAGAGATCGACAGAGCAACCAGTTCAGACTAAAGCCTAAAAAACAGGGGCCTAAAAAACGTAAGACTGCCCCAACTGGGATAACTCAGCCATTTCATGATAAGGCCAAAGAGGATCTGGTGAGGGCTGTTATCGATACCAGTAAAAGCGATGGCACTATCTCACCAGAAAACTGGAAGTTGGATAGCAAATCTTGGGCCATCGCCGATATTTCGGGGGTGATCAAATGACGACTATATAGAAATCAAATGACGACTATATTTAGCTTACCACCGAGGTGGCTGGTTTCGTTCGAATTTTTCCATGCGCGCCCGTATCCTGTATCTGTGTAAAAATTTCAATAAATTGTGTGAACATGGACTAATCGTTGTGCATGGGAATCTGTTATAGATATATATACTCGCTTGGGCATGTGCATATGCTCATCCGCGGCGCATATGATCATAGTTGGAGAGAAAGTACTTCTAGTCTAATTTTTTTGTCT
This sequence comes from Nemotelus nigrinus, assembly GCA_947369275.1. Classification (NCBI taxonomy): domain Eukaryota; kingdom Metazoa; phylum Arthropoda; class Insecta; order Diptera; family Stratiomyidae; genus Nemotelus; species Nemotelus nigrinus. The sequence continues at coordinate 23,371,581 of OX376372.1, read as the reverse complement.
ACTTCACTCTAATTCTCAATCATAGCAATTTGTAGAGCATGTGCAGAATGTCTATTTGGTCATTATCTTGTACTATCAAAACTTATTACCTGATACAAAATATTTGTATTTCTATCAATATACAACCCTACCATCTCAAAACTTTCGATCCTTTGCAATCAGATCAATTCAAATTGGCATGAGCTACACTTGTTTTATTATTTGAAAATATGCAATGACCGGCTAGTTCCGAGCAGTCCGACCACCCGCCCATAGCTTCACATAATCGAATGTTAATTAGATTCAAGTAGACGCGCTCTTTATTCGCGATGCAAAAAGCCTTGACATTCTCATTGCACTGTGCCAGCGGCGTCCGCAAAAACATCGAACTACTACTAATAAATAATTCAATCGGTCTTTTTTCAGCGTTGAAATGATTGCACGCGAATAATGAGTGTTTTTCAAGTGCGAAGTGGAATTCATTTCAAAACGTCCGAGACACATCTTTTTTTTTGCAATACCTAATTCGTCTCTCGGTTTGCAGCACTTATGCATATCTTTGAAATTAATTTGACGAGTTGTCATTGGTTTTAGGGGGTGTCGAGTAATTTTTTTAAATGTGATTAGCAATTTAAGTGGGAGTCTTATCTACTAAGTATGTTTGATTAGTTTTTAATGATTTTCGTCTGACCAGTTGCTAATTTTATTTGTCTGAGAGATTTTTTTTTTCCATTATAGATAAATGTAGCGGAAATGCTTATGCGTGTGTGTGTGTGGATCATAAGTGGATTTTGGAGGCTAGATATAAGATTTCTCCATGACTTTTAGACATGATGGCGATTTAAGTATGCACTTATGTAGGTGGTGTTTAGGATTTTGAATTTGTTGCGGATCATTTTCATCATGGAATTCATTTTGAAGGTCTTCCATGCATTACTGTCCGCATTATTCATTAGAAACGAATAACCACTCAATTATTGCATATATTTGATTTTACAGCTGGTCTCTTTCAATGCTTGGACTAAAATAATAATGAACTCGATTATTAGTTAAGTTTTCAGTTCGGATAGGAGTTTATAAAAATATCTATTATTTTTGAAAATATTTTACTACAATCCAAATACGCACAAAATAGTTACTTTCGAAAATCATATTGCCGGTGCTCTATCACATAACAATTACAAAACCTCTCGTCTCAAACAGAACAAAAAACTACAAAGCACTAGTCATTATGATGATGGAACAATATTATTCAAAATAATTATGATTGTATTTTCATAACTGACAGAATGAACAATTGATGGTAGAACATTTTCTGAACTTCATTATTGCATAATAACTTCCAATACAAATCAGCCATCTATTTACACTAGAAATGGTTGTGTAACAATTATTGTTATTTAGTCCCGACGTGACCGAACTGCTCTTAGTCACTAAGAACTTTGTTGTAGCATTTCTGATGGAAATCTTGTCAAAACAAAAGTATTTAATTTGAAAAACTTTGCAATGGAATTGCGTGTCATGTATGCATTAAAATATTGTATAAGAAATTATATGCACTTGCATTATTGCACCGACACAACACTTTTCATTTCCTTTCAGGTGGGAAATTACAAAGTTCATTAGAGAGGCTTATGTCACATTCAATTTATCATCAGTCAGTAGAGGTTATTACGATATAAATATTTTAAAATTTTCTACAGGTACATCGTTATTTTTTTTTAGTATTATTGAATGAAAATGTCTGCAATGAAATAATCTTTCTGTCTACGAAAAGGCCCCACCCCGAAATGGGACCAATGTAGGGAAATTTAATACCTTTTTGACCTTCATCAGCTTCTTCGTTTCCTTGGTGTGCTCATGGCCAGGGACCTATATATAGGCTCGAGGTTGTCCTGCACCCCTATTTCATTTAGGGACTCGTCCGCCTCTAAGAATATAGGTGAGTTTATTTGATCGCGATTGATAACGCTTAACTATCCGGTGGGATCTTAATGCTGACGTTTTTAATATTTCTTATCTTTATTGTATGCGTAGCCTCAAATAAAGCAGATAATTCTACTTGCACTCAGAAAAATATGTTTCCGAAAATCAAAGAAAATATTTACTTGTTTACGAGATGTGAAATCTTCCAGAAATCAAATAAACTTTTATTTGCTATCAGTAATTTGTATAAATATCATTGAAAAATTTCTTACTTTCAACGGAATACAGTTTTTGCTTTACCTTATTTCAAGTAAGTAATTTTCCTCAAATCTTGTAAATGATGTCTATGAATTTAGTAAATTATATCTATACCGCGAATATTTTTTTCTATGTTTCAACAACAACTATGCTTCAATGTTCGACGAAAAAAGTGATAGTATGACTTCTATCAACATTTCCTCTACACAAATAAAGGGTCGATAGCTTAGCTCGCTAACGTGTCAATCCAAAGCAGCGATCTACCGCTCGTGGGTTCGAATTCCACCGGGCTCATGGTCTTCAGTTGACCTAACTCCATTGATTAAGTGTCACATTATAGCTCAAATTGGCGACTAGGCATAAATAATACTAGCGCTTCAGAAATTAAGAAAAAAATGTGGAACTTTAAAAAAAGGAAAATATGGAAAAATAAATTTTTTACGTGCCAACAACATGCGATGCTTTCAAAGCGGTCCCCCATCTAAGTAGCAACCGCGCCCAGCACTGCTTAACTTCGGTGATCGTACGTACCGATTTATGCCAGATGCCAGATGTTCTTGAAACTATATCAAATTTTACTCAGGGCAAGTACAATATCAGTGCTTGAAATGAATAAATTCCTTTCTTTCGATTGAGTAAATATTTCTTTGAAACTATACCAAGTTTTACTCAGGGCAAGTACAATATTTGTTCTTTGAAATGAAGAAATTTCTTTCTTTGGATTGAGTAAATATTTCTTTGGCGCAGAATCATTACCAATTTTCTTTGATAATGTGTTCATTTTTCTTCAAAAAATAGAAGTATTTTTCTCAGTGTGATTGCATTTTATCCCTGTGCTCTACGATACCTGCTCCCACTCTACGTCTCTAGCCCTAGTCTTTATTTGATCGCTGTAGTTCAGCATTTCCATTATGGGCTTGATGTCCTCAAGGATACTGAGATGTCCTCTAAGGTCTTCCAATTTTTACCTGCAGGCCTGTTGTATGCTTATCGCCTGCTTCGCCGCTTCCTCTTAAATTTTGCGGCACAAAGGCCTCCAAACACTGTCATTGGTGTCGAGCTCATCGGTCTTGTGATCAGCAGACACGCCATTCTTCGAAGGGTGTTGAGCATGTTAACAGCATTTTCCTGCGTAGTTTTCTTCGACCACATTTCTGATCCATATAGGACGAAAGGTCTCACTATTTATATGTTCAAAATGTCTGCCTTCCAGAAAGTCCCCAAATTCGTTCAAACATTTGTTTTGTCGCCCAAAGTGTCTTAGTGGCGTTTATTGTCATTTTTTAGATGACTATTCCAGGTGGATATTCTTAGATATTTTACTTTCTCCTGTAAACGCACCTCGGAGACCCAAATTATTAAAGCTCAGAGCCTCACTATCCCTCACTTTGATTACTGATTATGCACTCTGTAAAGTGTGTTTTTAGCAACATCTTCAGACTCTTTTGAACTCTGCTCTCCCGGCTCTTCTGAGCTTTCTTAGCTCCCTGTTCACCATTGCACCATCGTTTTGGGGCACTGATTTTTTCTAAATAGGAGGAATCGAGGATTATTCCGGTGATTTTACACACTGAGTCCTCTAATTCCACCTTTGTAGTGTAATTCGAATCCAGTCTATGAAGTTCCGCTTTAATGCAATTTCGATATTGACTCCTTTTATGCTATCTTTTCTTTGTCGGTAGGTTATGTGTCTATGTTCCGAGAACGAAACCTTTGCTAATATACTCCACTTCTTCACAAAGTACACTGCACTGTTTGAAACCAATGTGAGATCTAATACCTCTTGCCTGGGAACCGAGGAACGTTGGCGTCTTGCCTTTATTAGCTATAATTAAATGGCTGGGAAGGAGGAAGAACTGAGGCTCTGACGCACGCGAGTTATGTATACGCCAAACACATGTAACATAGAAAAGTTGCTAAGCGAGATCAAATTGCATGCATCGCACTAGTGCTGAGCTTCTACAATTTCGGATTCGGTTACATTTTCAAAATTTTCACAAAGTCCATTTTTTCACACGAATCAGCAAACATGTGCCGGATGAATGCAATTCTCATGAAAGAATGCAGACGCAACGTCAGCAACATAAAAATTCATAAATAGGGAAAAATAGATTTTAGCGAGTAGTTGCTTACCGCCAGTCACCCAGAAATCTTTATCGAAAGTCAATAAACGGTGAATTGTAAGTCTCGTCGAAAACGTGCGTTTTATTTAATTGATAGTGGTGCAAGTTTATTTTTTTTTGTTATCATCAGTGAATAAGTACAAAACTGGCGCAGTCGAAAAAAAAAAAAAAGTATAAGATCAAAAAGCCGCAAAGGATACGATCAAATAGCCGCGAAAAATCTTTAAAAAATTCAATTTGAGCCGCGAAGGAGAAATTGAATTTTAAACGGGAAACCGCGACCGCGAAAAATAATTTAAACGGTTATAAAGCCGAAAAGGCATAAAAATCGTAATTTTGATCAGATAAGACCATAATAAGCCTAAAAGGTCTTCTAAAACTCGAGCTGAGGCTGGTGAGAGGTCTGATCTTAAACAATAAATTGCAACAATAAGTGAGAAAAGTGAAAATAAGAAACAGGAACAGTGATATTAGAAAAATATATAAGTAAAGATTATTGAAGGTGACAAAAAAAAAAAAAAAAAAAAAAAAAAAAGTGACTAGCAGTGGAAAATAAAAAGTGCTTCAACAAGGACAAGAGAAACTGAATCACAGGTAATAGAAAGTAGAGAAACTAGAGTATAGTCAAAGTGGATTCTAGCAATAGAAAAGAAAAAAGGGGAGACCTATTCGATAACTTACGAAAAATAGATACTAACCAAATGGAGGCGTTAGTGCAACAGTTACAACAGCAGCTGCAAGCAAGGGAGCAGCAATTGCAACAACTGGTAACTGCCGTACAGCAACTCACGGCAAATTACCAGCCACCTGGAAATAGCCAAAATGAAAAAATTCTAAAAGAGGTAAAATTCATGACTAATTTTACAGGCAACGGGGAAATAGGCATCAACAGCTTCATAAAAAATGTGGAATACTTCTTGAGTAGGATAAATGACGAAGAGCTTCGGGAAACAGCAACAAGGATGATCTTCCATGAGAAAATTCACGGCAACGCAAAGAGTGCAGTTATCAACATCCCAGATCCGGAGAACTGGCAGAGTATAAAAAAGCAGCTCAAACTGAGGTTCCGGCCCGATACAGAACCATCGGAAATTTATAGAAAAATTAGTAATCTTAGGGTTAATAATGTGAGTGAACTGGCGGAAGAAATTCAAAAAATTAAACATAAGACTGATGAGTTATTGATTTATTTTGAAGACGACTGTTTTATTAATTTAAATAATGTAGATTCACTTCTAATAAATACGGTAAAAGAAATGAGTCAGGGTGTATTGTTGGACAAAATTTACGACCAAAATGATATTGATCAAATTATAAGCATAATGAGAGCTCGTAGGTTCGAAGATGAATGTATTAGGCCCGAATTTAGAAAAAATAAATATTTTAATCAAAAAGATTTTAAGAAAAATATGTACACCTCAAAAACAAATAAATTTAATCAAAATCAAAGTCAGGTGACGAATTATAGGAAACCTCACAATTCAAGACATTATACACAAGAAACTCAGTACAGAAACGACGAAAGAAACTCAGGACATTACACAGAACAAGACCAGTACAGAAACAACAGCAACAACAGTGAACGACAACGAAATTTTTATAACGATAACAAATCAAACACAAATCGTAGGCAAAATGAAAATTTCAGGCAGCAAAATTTCAACGATTCCGGACAAAGTCGAAGATATAACAACTCTGGGAATTCAAGACAAAGTTGGAGGACAAATAGATTACCACCCGCTGAACCTATGGAAATAGATAATATTGAACATCGTCAAGATTATAGGTCAAAAACAAGCCAACGTAACCAAAAAAGGGAATTGGAAAATCAGGGAAACTCTTCTTCAACTGTACCTTCCGAAACGAATAACACCGAGAGCCAAGTTTTTTTTCAAAACTAGCCTCGGAACAGTTACCTCTTATTGAGATAACTATAAATTCGAAAAAATATGTTGCTTTAATCGATACAGGAGCCTCATTTAGTATAATTGACGATAGAATTGATGATTTTAAAAAAATTAAAATTAAACCTCTTACGTTCTCTACTATAACTGGAAAGGACACTATTGAGTATGAGGTTCATACCCCATCTCCTGAAGAAATCAATCCACCATCACCAAGGGCTATGGTAAGATGGAAAGTTCGGAGATTAAATGAGCGAAAGTATCAATTCATAATTGGAGTTGATCTTCTCAATAAGTTAGACACTTTAATAGATTTAGAGAAAAATACTATTACAATAAATGGTCAAACAATCAAATTCCTTAATTTTCCATACTCATTCAAACAAATACATACCTTGGAAAAAATCAATAATGAATATTTTAAACGGCTTAAGTTAGACCATTTAAATGATGAAGAATATAGGGAATTAATGAAGGTCATGAACAAATTTGAAAAAGTATTTTATAAAGAAGGAGATACGCTTACTAGCACTCCCACCATACAACATGAAATTAAAACTACGACCGACAATCAAATTAATTCAAGACTGTATAGGTATCCACCAAAGCACGAAGCTGAGGTGAGAAAACAGATTACTGAAATGGAAAGACAAGGCATAATTCGAAAAAGCAGCTCCAAGTATTCGAGCCCGCTTATAGTGGTGCCAAAAAAGTCAGATAATTCCGGCGAAAAAAAGTTTCGCTTGGTTGTAGATTATAGAAAATTGAACGAGGTGACAGTGGATGATAAATTCCCACTGCCCAATATCGATTCAATTTTGGATAAACTAGGTAGAGCCCAATATTTCTCTACTATCGACCTGGCAAAGGGATATCATCAGATCCTAGTCAGAGAGGAAGATAGAAGTAAAACGGCTTTTGTAACACCGCATGGTCTATATGAGTTTGTCCGAATGCCGTTCGGCCTGAAGAATGCCCCAGCGACATTCCAAAGGCTTATGAATGACATCCTCAGAGACTATATCAACAGGACCTGCGTTGTGTACCTAGATGATATCCTTGTATTTAGTACGTCTCTACAGGAGCATATGAAATCACTTACAGATATCCTGAAGACACTGCAGTCACATAGACTAAAAATACAAATCGACAAGTGTAATTTTATGCAGAAGGAGACAAACTTCCTAGGTCATATAATAACTAAAGATGGTCTGAAACCGAATCCTGAAAAAATTGAAATTATTCAATCAATAAAGCTCCCGAGAACCGAAAAGCAAATTAAAAGCTTTCTAGGTCTAACGGGCTATTACCGCAAGTTCATAAAGGACTACGCCAAAGTGGCTCAGCCCATTATTAAATACTTGCGAAAGGACCAAAAGATAAACACAAAGGATCCAAACTATATCGAGGCATTTGAAAAATTGAAAACCCTTATCAGCACATACCCTGTACTTAGATTTCCTGATTTCAACAAACCCTTTCAACTAACAACCGATGCCTCACAATATGCGATAGGTGCCGTTTTGGCGCAAAACGGACATCCTGTCTGCTTCGCTTCAAGAACGCTAAATCGTCATGAAAAAAATTATTCAGCTACGGATAAAGAATTTCTAGCCATTATGTGGTCGGTTAAGTATTTCCGACCATATCTTTATGGAAATAAATTTACAATTTTTTCGGACCATCAACCTATCAAATTCCTTCATGCAAAGTACAGAGGTAAGGACTTATCACCTCGTCATCAAAGATGGCTGCTCAAGTTAGGCGAATATCAATTTAATATCGAGTACCTAAAAGGGAAAGATAACAAAGTAGCCGACTTTTTAAGCAGACTCAATCAAAACGAAGAACAGGATCAAGAATCGGTAAAATTAACGACTCGCACCAACTCATACTCCGACCTGGGAATTCTTGGCAACATAGAAGATGAAGATGACGTGACTATGGCAACGAAACATTCAGCAGAAGAAGAATTATTGGATTATATACCAATAAAACAAGAAATCGTCAACAAGTACAATACGCAGTTAATATTAACAAATAATAAAACAAAAGAATTTGAATTAATCCATAAAAAAAGAATTATATACATAGCTGAACACGACCTTGATAATTTAGATAACATACTACGGAGATATATTAAAAAGGGAATAACTGGTATATATACTGAGCTGGCTGACGGCCAATACAATAAACTGCAGGAAAAAATCAGAGAACTATACTCAAACGACAATCAGACAAAATTTGTTAGGTGTTCATACAGAGCTCGAGATATACTAACAGAGGTGGAAGCTGTAAAGCAGATTTCACTATATCATGTTAAAGAGAGCCTGCATTCAGGCATCCAAGAAACTTTTAATTCAATAAAACATAGAATATATTATCCAAAACTACTAGAAATGATACAGTTAGTAATTAATCAATGTGACGTCTGCCAAATGGTTAAATATGATCGAAAACCAATCAAGCCGAAATTTCAATATTCTGAAACCCCCAACAAAATAAACCAAATAATACATGCCGATATTTATACTATTATGAAATATGATTTTCTGACAATTATTGATAAATTTTCGAAATTTGGCTCAGCGTACTATTTGCCTGACAAAACTCACATAACAATTATAGAAACTCTAGAAGATCATTTCACTAAAATAGGGAAGCCAGATAAAATTGTTGGAGGCAATGAACTAAACACAACTCACATCAAGGAATTTTTACAAACAGAAGGAGTTGCACTTCATGTAACCAAACCCAATAGCCACACAGGCAATGCGGATGTCGAGAGATTCCATAGCACAATTGTGTCCAAATTCAGAACTTTACTGTTTAACAAAGAAGGAAAATCACCGAAGCAAATCATGCAAAGAGCTGTTAGAAATTATAATGACAGGTATCATTCGACAATTAAATGCACGCCATCAGAGGTACAAAACCATAAAATAGATTTTGAAAGAATAAAAATAAATTTGGAGGAAACGAAAGAAAAATACTTGAAAAAATTAAATGAGAAACGAGAAGACTACGAAGAAACAAGAACAACTGGGTTCATAAAAAATTACAAGGCTCTTCGCCATAAGGAACAACCGAGATATAGAAAATCCAAATTAAAAAACATTCACCCAGTGAACATAAGAAGGAAACTTAAATTCGTCGACTATGATAAAACATCCGGCAGCGTTATTTCTGAAGAACAAATTGCAGCCGCTGAAAAATCCGTTCGCAATGGACCACACGAAGAAACCCTTATCACGAAGTTCAATTTAAGTATAAAAAGACATGATGTCGCTACACTATTAGACACAAGATGGTTAAACGACCAGATAATCAATTTCTACCTAAACCTTCTAGCCGAACGAAGTATTCAGAGTAATTCAGAAATGTTACCAAAAGTCTTCACAATGAGCACGTTTTTCTTAACACAGTTGCAACAAAATGGATACAGTTCAGTGCAAAGATGGACTCGGAAAACTAATTTATTTTCTTACGATATGGTGTTGGTACCAGTACACGTTGACCAGGTACACTGGTGTATATCTTTGATCAATTTACGAGAAAAAATAATTACATATTATGATCCCATGGGAAAACCAAACCCGGGAATACTAAAAGCATTAGAAAACTATCTAAAGGAGGAATCAATGGATAAATTGAAAGAAGAACTCGATACTTCAACATGGACTAAAAGACACATAGAAAATGGTCCTCGCCAAACAAATGAATACGACTGTGGTGTGTTCATCTGTATGTTTGCGGAACATATTACACGGAATTGTGAAGCAAATTTCAACCAAAATGACACTTTTAGATTTAGAAAAAAAATGATAGTAGAAATAACAGAAGGAAAACTATATTCTTAGACAATATCTTTCACACCTTAAATTTTAGTGTATATTATCGAACCTCTCTACATTTTAGCTAACTCTAACAATATTAATCTTACAGGTAGTAACAATGCTATACGTTCTACTATTTATACAACCGATACTGGCAACGCTAAACTTACAACCTATTACGACTGACAACGGATACACAATCATCAACATGGGAACTACAGAATTAGTACAAGACACCAAAACAATATTGCATTTAATAAATTTGCAGGAACTCAGGAAAACAGTAGAACTTACAGAAAACAATATCGAAAAACTGGAAATAAATAATGACCCATTAATTCGAAAAGAACTGGAAAATATTCACGCCAAAGTAATGGCAATAGAACCCAATTCAAGACCAAAAAGAGGATTAATCAATATTGTCGGAACAACTCAAAAGTGGTTGTTTGGAACTATGGATGACAACGACAAACAAGAAATAACGGAGCACATAAAGACCATGGAAAAGAATGAAGAAAACACCATCAAAGCCATTAACAAACAAATTGAAATCAATTCTGGCATAACAGACAACATTTCTAAACTAAAACACATCATAGAAGCCGACAGAAATCAAATTAGTAAAACATATAAGGAAGTCACTGCAAATGAAAGACAAATTATCCTGCAACAATTAAAATTGGATCAACTTTTTAAACTTCAAATGCTCAGAGAAAAATTAGATCAAATCATAGATAGCATAGCTCTAGCTAAACATGGTATTGTACATTCTAGCCTACTGACTCCAACGGAAATAACAATGACTAAATTGGACTTTTACAAACTTAAGAACGTACGGACAGGACTCATAAGACAAGGGCAAGACATACTCACTCTGGCAATAAAAATTCCAGTTAATTACAAAATCGTTAACCTGAAATTGATTACAGCTTTACCTAACTCAGAATATTTGGAGTTAAGTATAAAAGATCAACTTATAGTCGAAATAAATAAAACTAGGTATCAATACGATAAAGAAATTCAACACGAAAAAGAATTAAAACTACTAGATAACTGTATTACTCATAATAATTGTAAATTTGAAGAAAATAGATTTCAAGAAATTAAGAAACTCGATGAAAGTACGATAATATGCAAAAACATGAAAAACCAAGATGTTATAAATTTTTGTGATGACAGAAATATAAAACTTAATGGAAATTACTTGATATCAATAAATAATTGTACAATTCAAATCCTAAATGAAACATTTGGTAACAGTAACGTTGAATTCACAGATAAATTTTTCTACACAGAAGAGCAAGCTTACAATTTAACAAAAAATGTAAATTTTGAAAATATTGCATTGACGAAGATTGAAAATATAAAAAACATAAAAATGTTGAAATTTTACAAAAATTTTAATTCAATTGCTGGATTTGTCATAACTAGTATACTCATCCTGATTACAATTGTAGTAGTTATCTTATTTAGAAAAAATAATAAAGTAGAGAAGTTATTGCTCTCAATCGAAAATATCCATAAAATCAATAGAATTCAGGAGAATTCTTCTCTAAAGGGGGGAGAAGTTATGTATACGCCAAACACATGTAACATAGAAAAGTTGCTAAGCGAGATCAAATTGCATGCATCGCACTAGTGCTGAGCTTCTACAATTTCGGATTCGGTTACATTTTCAAAATTTTCACAAAGTCCATTTTTTCACACGAATCAGCAAACATGTGCCGGATGAATGCAATTCTCATGAAAGAATGCAGACGCAACGTCAGCAACATAAAAATTCATAAATAGGGAAAAATAGATTTTAGCGAGTAGTTGCTTACCGCCAGTCACCCAGAAATCTTTATCGAAAGTCAATAAACGGTGAATTGTAAGTCTCGTCGAAAACGTGCGTTTTATTTAATTGATAGTGGTGCAAGTTTATTTTTTTTTGTTATCATCAGTGAATAAGTACAAAACTCGCGCGTACGTTTACCCTCCAACTTTGGCAACAACGTTGGAGGGTAACGTTGAGGTGATAGGTCACCCGGGGATCTGGCTAGCATTTTTTTTGCCATCTACACTAGGGGGGGGGGGGGGGGGATGGGGATAGGAGGAATTCTATGAGTGATTCATTTCTAGCGTTGACATCACTTCCGCCTGGTGTGCATTGGCATCACAACCAATTAACAGCATTTTGCTCTCTCTTCTACAGTGGTCTACTAATCAATCGATGTTGTTACTTGGGATTTGGTTCATATCGCCGAGAAAGTAGGGTAACGCAAATATTGCATCTATTATACCACCTTCAGTGGGGACCTGTGCTATGATTGCCACTGTGTCCTTGTTGTTGTAGTCTGTGATTAGAAGCTACTGTTTGTGAAAATTACTATCGCCGTCTTTGAATTATCTCACCCTGCGGGCCAGATTAACTTGCAATTTTTAGGTTCCATATTCTGCCTGAACGTAGGGTTTTTGTATTAGCCCCATGTTATAGGTGCCTGAGGCAATCCTTCTGCTCACTTCCGCCGAGACATGATGAAGGTTCGCCTTTAGACACGTCAATCTGGATCATTAGTCGCTTGGGAACGGCTGGGACCTGGCGTTGCCTCTATATATTGGTTCCCTTGCACCTCATGCTGGTGCCTATAGTGACTGTTGGCTCGAATATCTTTCTACATGCCTTTTTAACGCCCAACTTAATTAGCCCAAATCGGAAGCTAACGTGGCCGTTCCTTTCAGTTATTGTGAAGGCTGAGGTTTGGTCCGCTGCTTTGAATAGATGGCGCACTTATCTCTATTCTCCCTGAACAACGTTCTTCAGGACTTTACATTCAGTTCTTTATATAGATTAAGTTAGGTTAGTGGAGAGGGCTGCCGGGAACACGGCCAGCATTAGGCCACCAGTTTGGGCCCATTTGCCAACGTCATAGACAATCACACGCATTCACACTTACAGCCATGGCACTGGCGGGATTCGAACCCGCAGGACCCGTAGCACGCCGCTTTTCGGCCTGACCTCTTAGCGAACAGAGCTACCGGGCCCCTGAGTTCTTTATATAATTTTACCTTTTTTTATAACACAAGCGCCAGAATATTGCCCGTTGACAGGTACGCTGAGTTGGGGAAATAGCCAACAAGAGTCTTGGGGTTAGTAATCAGCGATTCATTCTCCTTCCCACGGCCCTATATTCAAGGATTCAATAAAGGGACACGTTGCTCACTTTGTAGGTAATGCTAATGAAGCGACGAGCAACGTCTTCCTCTATCTCCGCTGGCAGTCCCTGCTCAAGGGCATCTCTGGTATCATTTCTGAGTCTGGGCCTTTTCCTATTGGCTTCTGGAGCCATTTGTATCAGTGTTTTTTACCTCGCCTCTTCTTTGAACATGCCGATTTTCATCAAGAACCTTATTCGTTTTCTTGCTGCACAGCTCACGGTCTTCGGCTTTGGAGCAACCATCAACAGCTCGTCTGAAGTCATGCTGAGCGCTTCTGTGCTTTGGGAGAGCTTCTCTGAAAGTTTGTCTGAGGTTCGATTTGCCTCTTAAGTAATGGAGTCTGGGTAGGGATTCTTGGTCCTTGCTTTCTCTACCCTTTAGTTTTGTTGTGGATATATGTTTTGCTCCTCTCTTTTTTTCCTTCTTCGTGGCTCCGGTTCTTTCTATTAGGTGTTTTTTTTAGATCTGCCAAGGAATTTTGGCTTTGATTTGTACCACTGGAGAGCATTGGAGCTCTATTGTTTGAAGGCTTTGAAGCCTTTGGGTGTAGAGCACTTAAAGTAATCCCCTCTTTTAAAAGCGATTTGTATTATTTGTATTTTTATCGCAACTACCACGAGGAAATCTGAACAGATACGGCATATTTTCATATTCATATACTAAATGTCAGTCCACCTATTTGGCTTCCTCGTGGTTCCTATGCGATGGAGTTTTTTTTTTTTTTGGCTAAAACGACTGTGTTATAAGTGTAGTCTGGATGGACTTTTTAATGAACGTGAATGCGGTAACCTTCCAACTTCATATCATTACTTGTGAACCAGTGTAATCTGCTTTCGATAGAAGTGCGAAAAAAAGCAGCTATTGCCTAGTCCGAATAGAAATTTATTTTATCGTCCTACTAATTATGATAAAATATCCCGGAAAAATTTCCATATGTATTTCCGGTTATTACAATACGTATGGAAAGCACCAATAGCGTTACTAACAAAAAATCTTCAAAACAAGATAATCAACATAGACTGTCATTTTCCATTATGCAATTCTTCCTGTTGTTTATTCGTAATCATGCAACAAAACTACAGTAGTTCAAGTCCAAGTTCAATATCTATGTATGTCTATGCATCATAGCAATTACTTTTCATAATTTATTGTATTTTATCTTGATTTCAGTTTGCTGGCAGCACAATGACGATGTTTTTTTCTTCTCACATTCAGTATTATGCTAAAACTAGTACTGCCATCACAACAACTACTTAAATCTACATTAGAGAAAATCAAATGCTAAACGGAATAAAATCAAATACCTTAAGGTCACGTACAATATCTAATGTTTGCTTGCATGTCGTATCGTATGTAGATATATATCTACATATATGAAACTCACTAAACCTGACAATTCAGCTTGATAGCTAGCTACTCGCTCGACTACTGAAGCTATGTAAATAGCAATAAAGTTGTATTGCCACTTTACAGGCAAATGATAGATAGCTGGGTCCAACAACTAAACTCGGCCTGTATTTTGCCGTTCAGCGTCTAGTTACTTCCCTAAACAACAACATGCTTGTATTGTAGCTATTAGATAAATAACGATGACATAAGAATGCTTATTTTGCAGACGAACTTTTATAAAAAACGTTAGAAGCACAAATATGTTGTTTTTTCCGCTTGGTGGCGATACTACACGATTAACACTAAATAAAACAAAATTACCAGGCAAACTGTTTTTAAAAGTCAGAATCAATCGTAAACTTTGCCATTTGTCGGAAACGCAATAGACGATACTATTTGCCGGGCTGCTGCATAAAAATGTTTTCATTCATTGAACAAGAGAAGATCGCACAGAATGGAAATTACCACAATTAGAGCATCTGATTTGATTTTCTATTATGCGCAACACCAGACTACACAGTCCGCGTTTTGCAGCAGTTTCACATGTTCCACTGTCACTGTCCTTACTGCCCTCCGTGTAGAGTAGGCGGCACATGGCCTAGCACGAGTCCTATGCAACGTGACAATGATAGAACTGTTTTTATTGGAAAATCATAATATAATTATCACAAGGTACTTTCTCCCTCCCGGGGAGGATTGACTTTCTGTCGCGCGACAAATAAGTCAAACGGAAATAAGTCGCAGTGTATGCTATCTATTCTCGTAATGAATGTGGGAATACATATATTTATAGAACCGAACTTGTGCAGCGAAAATATTTAAAAATATACATTTGGTTTTTAAAATGGATATTGGCGAGCATTGGTATTTTTTTTTTCTGGACGGAACAGGAAATTGCTGGGGCTATCATAATTGCATTTGAGAGTTTTCCAATGGTGGATTTGTGTACTTTGAAGTAAACATTGTAGGATTTCTTTCATGCGTGCAGGGGTGATTGTGTTTTTTGAGGGGGAGACTTTTGTCTGAAAATGGAACATAACGGAAAATTCAGGGAGTGACAAGACGCTTTGTTTTGACTAAAGGGCATGCGATTGAAGGTTATTGTTGAAGAAAGGGCGATATACAAAACAAAAATCGAAGTGGCAGGTACAGACAATCCTATTCAACTTCTGTTTGGACTTCCGTATAATCTATTTTTTGACAGTAAATAGTATCATCGTTCAGAAGGCTAATGGCTGCAGTTTTTTAAATCAGTTGCTATATGTTCACCCGTGTGAACAAACAATGACTCTCCTCAATAACATGTTTACAACTAAACTATTATTTATGAATATTAATATAATGTTCGTTGAATTCATACCGATACTGCTTATGCAAAGGTTACGCAATAGCAATGCAGACGATGTGTTGATATGTCAAGTTTTGGTTTTGTTGATTCTTATGTTTACATGAAATTGCGATGTGTAGTCGGAAACTAATTTCATAGGGGATATCTTTATGGAAGTTTGGAGCTACTAAGTTTGTTGTTGTCAGAATGATCATGCATGAGTGTTTTGGAAGCAATGTCGTAAGTGCTATGTGTTTTACAGGTGTGTTTTTTTACAATGCCAGTCACTAAATTGACGCAGATGACAGAATTTTTCAAGTAAATTTATCAAGTAGGATATACAAATATAGGATAAACATCCTTTTGGTATCTCAGATGAATTATTTCGTTAGAAAAAGACTGAAGATCACTTTTATTTTATTTTTAATGCATCTCAGCATTTTTATTTGTAAAGTTTGACATTTACACAATTCGGATTGCTGCAAATGTTGCAGCAACTTAGGAAAAGAAAACAATGGTCATAAAAAGTAGAACGTGAGAATACTGATTGAAGTTAAGGGAAAATAAGACAATCGGAGTAATTCACACTTGAAACTGTGTTTTCTAGCTAACGAACCAGTCAAGCTACGTATCCAAAGGTGGAATGGTCTTAAACTCAACTTCAGATCAGATTTGACCGGTTCTCAATAGGTTAGAGTTTTGAGTTTCGAAGATTGCTGAATACTTCTTTGACACACGTCAACTTCACTAGAGGGTGAGATTCATTAATCAACATGTCCCTGTTAACTTCTCGTTCTATCAGCGCTATTAAAGGCACCAGGTAAACGAAAGTCTACCGTACGATAGTCGCCGTAGTGCTTGACGATTTGTGTGCTGCTGCTTCTGAAAGAAACGTGTTCTCAAAATTGGTTATAAAACGACGTAGGCGTCTATATATCTCGTCTTCCTCCTCGTCATCATCTTTCCACACTGCCGACGACTCTTTTGATTCTTTGGCCGCATCACGAAGCCATGATATAAATTCCCCGGCTTGATGGAGTGCCGTATACGGCAACAGCTTAATGGTAGTTCAGGCTCTCCTGTCTAGGATATTGATGGCTACCATAAGTCTGCTATAACCATGTATTGTTACCGTTGTTTTTTCCGCATCCCAACCGGCCATCGACTCGTCGTGCCACTCATCCATTAACGAGACTCACTGTTGAGGGTCGCTCGTATTCAAAATATGTTCAAGAAGGACATGTCTTGGGGAGCGAAACAGCTTCTGGATGCTCTCAACGTAACATTGAAAATATGGTTTAAATTTACGCTGTACAGATTCTATGAAATTTCTGCCACATTTATTGTGCCAGGGCCACAAAACATGACCACATTGTAGGGTAAATCACACAAGAGGTATCAATGCGTAATCCGCAGATGTGATTCTTGACGATCTTTAGAGTGGTTGATTAACTTGAACGACCTTCACCTTTACCAATTACGGTGCTGTCTAGATACTCATCGGATCCGATGGCCATTTTTTCCTCGTCTTCCGATTCGAGGTCTAGGAGATTACGGTGCAGTCCACCTAGCTCAACGGTAGTGATGGACCTTGAACTTCGGAATGGATTCCTAATTGATGACAATGAGAGCCTCGTGTCGGTTACCGGATATCACATGAGGCAATTTTCATAAGATCCTATCTTGACAAACAGTTTAAGATCATCAGCAGAAATTGGCATTCGCAAGAAACGAGAAAAGTAAGATCATTGACACATAACACGAAAAGAAATGGTCCTAGCATGGAGCCTTCAGGAACAGACGTTTTTACGTGACGTTTAGGGCCTGAACAGAGCTGATATCCATATTCATGACCTATAGAAAGGACGATAAGAACGAATGGCCAAATATAGCCCCAGCAGTGTGATAATGGACGTGGAACACCCAAAGTAACTCCACAGCCAGAGGAGGAAGCTGTTGTAGCCCACCTGATCAAACGCTTATGAGAAGTCCGTATAAATAGTATGATTATAAAGTACAAAAGATTTGTCAATTTCGAGATCTAAAACGAAACCGTGTAGCTCATGCAACGATAATATATCCGTAATCATCTCTGGCAGGTATCCTGAAGGTATCTTCCGTGCACTTTGGAAATAAATGAAAAAAATGAAGATTGATTGCTTTATGTATTTTACAAATTGCTGCATTAGCTTCCAAGTAAAAGTAAACCTGTTTTCCGACACAGGTTTGATTTATATAAGAGACAAAGGATCACTTTTAAATGGACAGGGGTTCATCAGAGACTGCGTTTGAGGATGATTTTAGTCTTTTGATTATAATTTTGAGAAAAAGCGGCTGTGATAATTCATCATCGAATTTCAAAGTATAGGAAGAAGCATCTGTTGACGTCAAGATATATACTGACGAATAGTGTTGTAATAGCGAGTTACAGCTGAACGGTCACAATTTACTCATTGAAAGAAACACAGGGTTCATATGCGGAATTAAAGGTGCGTTATTCCAGCTATGGGGCCAGAATGAATATAGATTGGTAACACGAATTCTTTTGTCAACGGTTAGTATATAAGAGTGGTACATATTTTACAAATTCTAGTTTTGTGTCGGTTCTTAGTTTTTCGATTGTGTCAAAGATCTTCAGCTAAGAAGAATCATTGCCGTTTGTAACGTAAATTCTGTTTCCCTTTTGTATTTTTTGAGACAATGGTTTTGGTAAACCAGGGGTTGGCATTAGGATTTGATGAATAGCTTTAAGAATAGCTTCAGAATGAGCTTTAAGAAGTAGAAGAGCGCTTTCAGACATAAAAATATGATATTTGACTTGTGGAGCCTATTGAGAATCGACGGGAAGCTGTCTTCATTCCAAATGAAGAGGCAGTACCGATCATACGAGTTCATTAGGTACGTTTGTACAAGAGTGATCAGCTTTGAATCGAAATATCTTGAGACCATTAGATGCAACCCGAAGCAGAGGGATCAAGCAACGAAGAAGTCTTGCAGCGAGAGATCCGTAGCTTCTTCAGGGGTGGCATCCGAGGAAGTGATTTAATCAGATGCAGAAATTTGTTCCGTTTATGTGGTTAGTGTTGGAACTGTCTCTGAGTTGGGTAGCTGTCTAGAATTTCTGATTGAAAATAAAAAGAGGGAGTGAGTCAGCTACAGCGTCTGAGGAGGACCTGGACTGAACCCTGATTGGTAATAGTGAAGGAGGTTCAAATTAATCTGCATCATTTGGTTTGTCGAAAATAGGGGAGGAGCTAATTTTGAGTCATGTGCCATGAATTGTATACTTCCGGACTCGCGACTATACAATGGATACAGTCTGATATCAGTCAAAAACTTGGAGAAAACACGATTTTATATTCTTGCTAAGAACATCGCTTATGTCCTTGTTCTTCACTATTTTTGTGGCCAAGATAACATGATTATTACAGCGAAAATAAATCAGAGGCCTTGCGGAGCATTGCGGAGAATTAGCTACTAGGCAAAAATAACTTGAGTGCACTTCGTTGTGTAATTGCTCTTCTCACGCGCCACTACCTCATGATACCTTCAATTATTTTTGTCGTTACTGTGGGTCAGAGAGTGAAGAGGAGTCCGATCTCTATATGAGTCCCGGCTCTGGCGAGGAGAAAAGTGGCCTCATTTGAGGTGCCCTTCTTCTCAGGTCTTAGTGATCTATCATCTATCGAGTTAAAAAAGTATTGTACGTTTCATTGGTATTGATTTTTAGAGCTAAATGTCAAGGGAGAGGTTATACCTGTGGTATCACAGCTGGCGTCTTTGGACAAAACTCTTTGATTGACTGCCATTCAGCCTAACCTAAGCTAGGGAATAAAAATTATATTCAGGTGATCAAAATGCTCGATGATACCGTCTTTGCTTTCTGAGTTTGTTACTTTAAAGACTGTTAGTGTTTGATTAAAGCCCAGGAGAGCAAGTGCTTTTTAACGTATCCTGCTCAGTAGAGTACGCATTAAACAACTTTTTAACTGATGTCTTAGTTATAATTGGAAGATGTACATAATCTTTTCTGCCTAATTTTGCCCGGAATAGAATGATCTTTTGATTTATCACTCGTTTAAGGTAGACTATATTCACATTAGATGAGCGTCAACATTAAAGATGAAAATGTGAAATCGAACAATAATACTGGGCTTTGGCAGATCTTCAAGAAACAGGATAAAAATATAAAACATATTGGTCGCTTGAATATCAAATGAAACAGACTACTGACTAATACAGCTACTTACAAATTAAGTCACAAATCGAAAGCACTTATCAACTTATGTAATATAATATCTGAACTTATTTCTTTTCATTGTAGTATAAGCTACAAACAATATTTTATCTCCATATTTTTCCGATTAAGATACCCCTTCATTTCCTCTCAAGTACATCGATATCGATTTGAAATGCTTCACGACATCGAACAGCTGTTTCATAGATATCATCCAAATCAGCAAAACACAAAGTCAAACATGCAAACAGTATAAATTGTTCGAACAAAGCTCCATAATCGCGCGATGACGAGAAGTAAAGGTTGGAGACAATAATTCTATTCGACACGAAAATCGCGAATGCAATGATATACGAAAAACCCCCCGCGCACAACAATGCAAAATTGAACGGAACTTTTCCTATAAAGCAGCTTTTAGCATTGAGCGACTTGTTAACGAACGAACAAAAACAATAATAATAATTACTGCTTTGCAATGCCAATTGATGATGCTGCTGCTACTGATGCTACCCCGCTATTGTTGTCGATCTATGTACGTATAGTGGCATTGCGTCATTTTTGCACTTAATCTATGCCAAGTGCAATTCATGTTCAAGGTCAGCATTCAGAAACTGATTTTCGCTTCTTCTCTACACTCCGTACATTCTCGAGGAGACCGACAGATGCCTACTTAACTCGTTCTCCGTATAGATTTTCCTTATTCCGGCATTGTTGAGAGGTGGTATGATGTATAGATGTATAGTATGTATGAAGCAATGAATCCACTTCATTTCATTAATTTGACTAAATGTACTGTGGTTATAAATATGTATGTGCACAGCGTGAGATGTCTGTCTGTCAAGCCGCAAAAAATTGGCACGTGCGAGGTTGCTTCGGTCGATGATGTGGTGCGAGCGAAAGACGACATTCAAAATATGGATGCACTATCAACGTCGCAAATTTTACAGCCGGTCGGAGTATTTTTAGCCCCAGCAGCATGATTTGTGCGGTGACTTGAGTTGAATTTGTCGGTGTAGTTGCATTCATGTTGAAAGAATAGAACAATGGGGTTGATATGCTTTGATTATTCACACAGAAAAGCTTTAGAGGATTTATGTGGGATTGTGGGGTCGAAAATTCTGGAATACAGTTTCGATTTTACCACCCTCAAGTGCATTGTCGAAATGGCCATGAAAACTTTGCACACGACATGCAACTTTACTTATACAAGGACAATAGGACTTTATTCACCCCCGCATACATTAACAATTTCTGTTGGCGTTGGAACAGTAGTATATGCTCTTTAGCAGCAGCATTTTTTTCTTTTTTCCATTTGTCGCTAGCTCACTAAGTGAAACTAGAATTGTATCCATCCAACCAGACGACAGTTGCATAATCCCCCTGAAATTATTTCAATGCAAAAAGAACAAAAATATTAATGCATCAGCAACAACACCATCCCACCACCCCCACAACATGCTTCAAATGATTAGGCACTAGTTCGAAAACTCACTACATTTCTGTGCTTTCAAGATATTGCGCACTCGAAACTATGTGCAATTCGCAACAATGTGTGCATTTTTCCGTGGGTTGCATTATGGTCAAAGCAATAAATGCCACTTTGTTAGCTATTTGAGTTAATCGTGTTTAATTTGGAGGAAGGTTGTGCAGTGGTGAGCTAGTGATGGATACATATTGCGTTACAGCTAATGCGAATATATGTGGTTTGAAATTCTCTAAGCTGAGTTTGAAAGGGGATGAGGTTAGTAGTGAGGGTAGTTGGTGTAATGAAGCTATTTTAGTATGACAGGATCAAGGAGAATCGACTCCTTTGTTCATCCTTTACTCTGGAGCTATCATGATGAATCGGGTCATAGCTTCATTATTTTCATTAACCATTTCGCAGAAATTTTGTGGAGAGTTTGTTTTAAACAAGGTGAATCATTCTAACGAGGGTCGTTCCAAAGATGTGGCTTGCACCATTTCGGAGATCATTAAGACGTTTTGTTGAAAATCCGTATGGTGAGAAAGATCGTTTCAAGGACTTATGGATATGGACCAAATGTTACCGAATCATGATACAGATGTGGCACACGTTCAACTTTCCACCTTGAAATAATAAAAATGATCCCATATACTTTGCAACGCTAAACGATTGATAATCAAAACATTTAAATACACTAAAATGACTTAAAAGACCGCATCAGCATCAGCAACACCACCACCAACAACAGCAAAAAACAATGCAAAACAACTAAACATAATTCAATTTCTGAAGATTTTCGTAAACAACCTCAAGGCTAACGAAGAAGAGAATACAAGCATTCACCACTGTTGAAGGTCTTTCAAATGAATATGAAAATCAAGTTGAATGAATTTTTGCAAGGTTTTTCTTACAATTCAAAACGAGCCTACTATGCATTTACCGGCAGTTATTTTGAAAACTTGTCAAGATTTATATTCACAACTGTGAAAAACAGAACAAATCATTGATGACTATACAAATGTTACCATCTTCCACAAAATTTCCAATTCGATAACATTTGTGTTGAATGTCATCCTCCAACAAAACATGCATGTCTTGACGTACATTTCATTTAGTCGGAGGACAAGCGTTGGCGCGTCAAGAACTGGAACCTGATTTGCTTTCTGCTCTGGGGATCTTATTCCATTAGAATATTTTAAATGTAGCTAACAGATGATGACTTGTCTACGAAATGGATTCTCGTCAAGGCAAACATTAAATGAATAGTGATGCGTTGAAATGATTAGAAAAACAAACAATCTTAATATGCGGGACGTGAAAGATATTAAAGTTTTTTTTCTTCGTTGATTCGGCCTTGTACAGTTCAAAATGAAAAATATCCATTTAGATGTATACATTTATTTTTGAAGATATTTGAACTTTAAATTTGGCATTAAAACAGTTAAACATTTATTTTTAGCAGTAAATTTTGAAAGTCAAAAAATATTCTAAGTTCCTTGCAAATATGTTTTTTTTTTTCAAAAAATATGGTGAAATAAATTTAATTTATAATGAAATAAAAACTAAAATAAAAACAGGAAAATTTTTTAATTAATATTATAGTTATTATTGTTAAAATAACAGGGCTCGATCGAATGCTAGAAATCATGAATGTCAACAAGAAGCTTTGCGGACGATTATCATCTTCTACAAAAGCTGCGGTAAAATATGAGTGGATGAATCAATCTAACAGTTTATAAGTCAAGTTTAGCAGCCACTGGTATCATTCAAGGTATCTTTCAGACTCTCCGAATTTCTGCGAAATGTTTGGTAGACTTCCACATCAGGTTTGGGCTGCGACTGAAAGTCGCGTGGAAGAAAATTCGGGCAGTTAAATGGCCGGTCTAAATAAGTTTGTTTGCTCTTGCAGTTATTTTTCGGTCATTTTTGAGTTCGTTTAGCTTAATGAGTGATAGTTTGTTACGTTGTAACAAGAATGTATCCTGTATAGATGGTTAAAAACAAACACAGAAGAGTCCATTATTTCCCATCCACTACTTAAGTAGGTTACTCTGCTTAATAGAGTCGTATGCTGACAATAGGCGTGTTTTTTTGCTCCCCTATCTATAACAAAGCAATGCTATCAACTGCAGACGTATTGGAAACAACAACTCCTCCTATGCATAACAGGAGTTGTTGTTGTTTCCAATGCGTCTGTACTGGTTAGCATTGTTCTGTTATGAATAAGGGGAGTAAAAAAACGCGCCTAATATCAGGTAAGGGGAAAATGTATGGTTGGGTGAGGAAAGAATATACGATGTCAAACGAATAAGGACTCACGAAAAACATAATTACTGCGTCAGTATAATCATCCACAAGCCGGGGACGAGAGTTTCAACACTGGGTCAAACAATAATACATTTACGTCACGTGTCAGCACATTTATTTATGATCTTGTCGTGGCACCTATCATTTTTAATATCGGAAAATCCCATCACTTCCGTGAGATCTCGCGTTCGAGGCTTAGACATCACAGCATCTAAGAGTCGTCGTAGTATGAACAAATTAAAATACATCACCACTTGTCGAATCCGGAGTTCAAATCCTGACCTAGGCTAACTTTTTTTTTGCTCTGCATTTTTGAATCAAGCATGATGTATTAGAAAGAAGACGAACTTCGCATTTTCACTATTGTCAGAAATGGTATAACTACTGAAAACAAGTATTCGAGCCCATTCGAGGAACTAGGTCGCGTATTGATTAAATTTTTGAGGTATACATCTTTGGGACCGACAAGAGCTAGGGGACCATAGTCCCAACAGAAATGCAAATTCGGCATCCTTGCAATTGCATACACACTGACCGTTATAAGTCAAAATTTATCGTCCATTTTATTGGAGTATGGCTTAGTGAGCAGAAGCTAATTTCCAAATTTCTTTTGAAAGGAGGCGGACTGCAGCGAATATTTTTTATTTCCAAAGTCGATATTGCATCGTTACGTAGGTGTAACCACAGGCGATATGAGTGCAGGATCGGTGCCTTACAAGCTCTACAGTCATCACGATGGTAGACATTAAGTCATAGGTGGCTCCGTAGCTCAATTGGTTAGAGCTCGCCGTCACCACCTGAAAAGTCGAGTGTTCAACCCCAACCGAGGAAACTTTAATTGGCTGGCTAAAGGCATTTTTTTCTTGAAAATAAGGTAAATACTGAAGTTGAACCACTTTTTTGTCGTTTTTCCGACTGTGACTTGAAGAATGTGAACGGTGCGAGCGAGCGGTGAAAGCAGAGTCAGGTTTATTTGCCTCGCTCAACGGCTTGAGGTAGAAAATCGGAGTGAGTGAATGGAGCTCACAGGCCGTCTTCAACAATCTAGCCTGAGCTCAGAGGGGAATAGCCAGATTTCATCTTCCATAGACCGGAAAGAGAATAAGCTGAGTCTTGCTGAGACACCCAATCCGGGTTTATCTCTCTCTAATTTCAATACATGTTATTTTCGCAAAAATGAATGGAAACCCCTCAACAATATATCTTCCTTTGCTGAACTATTATAATTGTATGATGTGATGACCATGGGGGGACTCCAATAACCTAGTTTCGCGCTACTTCAAAAATTCTTGCCTGAATTTTGGCAATTTTTATTTTTTTACCAACAAAAAATACATTTGTGTGACCAGAACTCGCTTAACCTCATCACAAGCAATCTAATAATAATGCGATAATTGAAGGCGTCTCTATACACTATTGCGGATCTGGGGACTGAAATTGGTAGATGCCACAATCAATGTTTACGAATGGAGCTATGAGTTCAACGGCTCATTTTATCCCTGATTCGGCATGGATATCTAGGGCAACTTCAAGTCCCATGTGGGATCATGGTTGATAGTCCATCGCTGGATTCGAACCAGGGACTAACTACGTTAGCAGCCGATGCCCTATCTATCCGGCTGCAAAAGTTCGTGATCTGGTTGAAATGCCTCATTTGAAATCTCTATTAATTTTTTTCTATCTAATCGGTGAGTTTCTCTGCACCTGTCCCTCGAAGCAAAAATGTATTGTACACATTCGATTCGGTGAACAAATATTTTGGAAGCGGTGAAACAAGTTTGAAATTTTTATCGGTTCTTTTGCACAGCTGTACAAAGAGTTAACAGTGTTAAGCTCTGTTTAACGACCCACTCTATTTTATGCAGCCATATGGCCAATTAATCGTGGAAAGTAAAATTTTCTGAAAAGTCGAGTCCATGAGCACAGGTAATTATTAGGAATTTTTCAAATAATCTTCTAAGCTTAGGGGACAACCCGTTGAAGTTATAGCTTAGCTATGGCAGCTTTGAGACACACATGGGAGCGGGACTAGGGGACACTTTTTTATTTGTAGAACGCTGGTTTTATACACAGTCACCGATAGCGTTATTGTTATATGAAACTCAATTAATCGAGCTTTGGTGTTATGCACAATCAACGGTTTTCTTAAAATTAGCAAAATACGGACAATTATGGCGGGACATAAGCCCACAAACAAAACGCTCAAACTGGCACCATAGCGACCCCTTTAATATTAACTATTAAATTAATAACTATCCATAAACGGGACGATCATTCTATTTTTATTTACATATTTATCACTTTATTTTTCTTATTTTATATTTATTATTTAATTTATTTTTTAAATTTTAGTTTTTTTTTTTATTTGAATTATTTTAAATTTTATTTTAATAATTTTAAAATTTATTTAAATATAGTTGCAAATATATGTTGCATTTCTCAAAAATCAAATTTGAGACAAACTAAAATTGTTTTAAAAAAGCTGTCACTATTTTTTCAATATGAACAGTTTTTATTTGAGAAAAAAATAGATGTCCATTTTTCAACACCGAGTTTGAATATTTTCCAATGTATTTCCACTACTAAATTCATTCATTTTCCAGTTCAATCGTAAATTATGGGGGATATTGAACATAGAAGAAAATATATTTTAAAATTTAATTTTAAAATCGATGAAAACATATTCATTTTTTCGTTTTTTTTTACATATTAGTGTCAGTGACGTGACTTTATTGCTGAAATTCGTAAAGAAAAACATTCAAATAATCCCATAAGCTAGTTGATTTACATGGGTTCAAATTGCATTTAATTCTCTATGGATCGTTAGTAACTTTTTCTGTCTGTTCAAAGTACTGAAGCTGAGAGAATTTTCAACCCTTGTATCTAGCGAACTGAATCAACTAGTTTCTATCATTTTGGCCATGCAATATTTTTTCATCAAAATTCTCGAATCACCATTTCAAGTTCATAACGAAAAATCCACTTTTGCAAACTTCTCCTTGACCATGTTTTGTTTTCAAGGCACTTTGCATGGCATGCGCTCTAATACCACCACTGGAATGAAGTCTACTTGAACTCTATTCTATTATACTTTCGTTATGCCTACCTTCACGAAAGTACCCTTCACATATTCGCCAATTGAACTCCATTACGAACATACAGACCAGCAAAAACTTCATGCGAGCAAATAGCTAACTATTGCTAATTAAACAAAGCAGACGCGACCTTGAGACATCAATGTTGCTAAAAAAAAAATCATCGTATTCGAAAAAGATAGATGATAGAAATAAATGCAATAAGAGTGTTAGTGCTTATTGTACATGTACTATCAATAGTAGGAATATTGAGTTTTTTTCTTGCGGGGTTTCAGTTCACCGAGACTTTTGTATGAGTGTATGTAGAAACTAAGTGCTGTACATAGATAAGCTTGGACTTGGAAAGCTTATTCACGTGTTTTAATCAAGAAAAAAAAACTACAATTATGTAGTTGACGCGTTATCTGATTAAATTTGCCGGTAAATTGATTGCATGGACAAAAAGATAAAGAAAACTGGCAGGCCAGACTGCTGATATCAGCTGTTGGAAAATATTTGAATTTGATGATGAAAAGTATGGAACGCACTGCCAAATGTGAGGGGATATTGACGATTTTTCAAATATATTTACAATGAAGAAGAAGGTGATATTTATCCTGAATCAAATTTTCGTAGAAATTATTTGCTTCCGATTTTCAAAAACTTCAAGAATAAATGAATTAAAAAAGATATCACAATCTTATGAGCTTGGATATATCCCCGGTCGGAATTTTTCTTATGTACCAGATGAAGGAAGAGCAGAGTCAAGAAGCCCTAATGCTCGTCTTGCTGGTTCTGGACAGTGTTTGAATAGGAACTCTAGACTTGCTGCTGGTTCTCCACTGTATCTGCAACAGTTGTTTCTCTCCTCGCCGATTCTGAGGGGATACTTTTTGCAATGAAGATGGCCTTTTAAAGCTCTACAAGAACCCTTATGCCACTTTTACGAGGAGCAATTGCTTCTCTTGCTCGTTTTGCATCAAAACTGAAGTAATATTTTGAGTGTTACAAACTCTCCAGTTTAAGGCAGTAGCTTTCAATCTTTTTCTAAGTTCATATTTTAATTTTCCTGACCGTACCAGCCTTCGCATAGCTCCAGTATAGAGTGAGATCAATGAAGGGCATTTTAGCTCTTTCTGTGACCTTGGGATGAGCTTCTTCGGTTCATTGGAATCCCTTATGATCAGTGATCTATATAAGTTTGCTCTTTGTCCCTATTTCATTTAGGGCCTCTCAAGTGTATAGCCGAGTTTATTTGATCGCGATCGATAGCATTGAGAACTACATACATGGTTACATGATAGGATTTTAGTTCTGACCTTCTGCTTGATAGATAGTGGCTTCCTTATTTATGTCAATAAACTTTGCCGCGAAAGCATCAACAAAAACAATAATAAATTATGAAATTTTTAACTTTTTGAGTGCGTGTCTAGTTCAGTTAACCATGACTGAAATAATCTTGCCCACATATATGTATGTATGTTTGCATAATTGTAGAGATAATTTTCAGATTAACCGTAACATCGAATAGTCTACGCTAATAAACAACTGACTATATGTATCAAAATAAAAAAAAAACCAAATTAAGCATAAACTTCTTCACGGGATTAATCAAAATACTGAGACTGATTATAAACATCTTTTTTCTCGGAATTTACGTATGTAGGCACATCATCATATATGCAAGCTCATTACGTAGCACGATGTAGGTATGTACATACCGGCGTTGATATGACAAGCTTTGATTTTTCCTAGAAAATTTTTGTTGTAGCTTTTAGCATGTGGATCTATCTACTGTTCACCTAGTACCACAAGTATCTATGAGCGCATAGCCTTGAAAACCGGTGCTGGTGCGACTGCTATGCATGCGTATTATATAAACATATTTAATCAATATGCGTGAGTAGGTGAATCTATAGTAATGACATGGCATGTGGTACTTCAATGAATTGCACCTGTGGTGTATATATACATTTGATGGTATACTGAGGTTTTAGGTTTCGATATCTATATATAAATACACACTTTATTTTTTACGAAGTGAAATTTTCTAAAAATCATATCAAATTATTATTCACTTACTTTTTGTAATAAATTCTCATAAATAATCAATAAATACCTGCCAAAAAGCTTATGTAAAACCTTTCGTACTACAAATCACACCATTGCATTTACGTTCGACCAAGAAATTACTTTTTAACAACTGCAAATAATATTAGATTCTGGTAGATGATATTTGATGCTTAAGCGAATTTTTCTCGTTTTCCCACAAATCATTTGGTTCCTTTGATAAACTTTGATAGGCCGGTAGCTCTGTTCGCTAACGCTCCAGTCCGACACAGCTATCTACTGCCCGCGGATTCGAGTTCCACCGTATGCTCATGAATGTGTTTGTGCGTATTGTGTTGTCTAAAGGGTCGGTGACATTCAAGTGCTTAGAATGGGATATCTGAAATCGACTTCTCCCACATGTGTCTCCTTATTGTCATAGCTAAGCATACGCTTCAAAGAGTAACCGCATAAGCATTGGCACTATCATAGAGAAACAAATTATCCCCTTTAAATCAGCAAAGGATAGGTCGATCAGACTTGAGACGAAGAGTGCATTGGGTGCTTCCAATCTTCCCCTCGCCAGAGTCGAACCCTGCACGTGAGATAGAGAGCAGATACCTTTTCGTCCTCCGAGCCACAGCTCCGACAGCAATCGTTGAACTCAGCGCCTAACCGTTGCTAGTGGCGTCCTATTAGCCACTGGCTCGTGAGAACGCCGGCAACACAAGGAAGAGTACTACAGACTAAACCTAGCAGCTACCTGGACCTAGGATTATATTTCGATAGCACCTGAAAGGCACTAAAATCGTCTAATAGGCAAAGCGACAGTCAGACAGTTATCCGACTGCACACCACTGTCAAATTTGTTTAGTTTGGACCCATCGATGCGCACATGAATGGACCATTCTTGGGGATGACATTATCAATCCATTAGTCTCACCGAGGAATGCGATTAGTAGTCTCCAAATGTAGAGAATGTTTAGAATGTAACCAACAACCGTTGGAGCGGGATAAGATTCCAGTGTAGCTAAACCCTGTTCTAGACCAAGACTGGATTGCTGAAAGTAATCGGTGAAGTAACCTGAAAAGTGGTTTGAAAGGGGTCGGCCGAAGTGCTCCAGTTACCAAGAGTGCTCCAGTTACCAAGAGTGCAGGCTCCTTTCCAGCAGCAATCCAAATCCAATCTTTCCAGCAGATATTCGTAGGCAGTCTTAAGAATGGCCTAAAACCAGAGACCCATACAGTAAGGTCGGCTCAACCACAGCCGTATAAAACCTTGAGAAATGCGGGGCTGTAAACCTCAATTCACCCCTATGGCTCTTTTGCAGCAGTAAAATGCATCTACATCACTTCACTTTGTTTTTATCATATTTTTGTTTCACGACTCGAGGATCAGCTTCAAATATTCGATCCTCTAGCTCAGGTTAATGGAGACGTCACTCAATTTTAGTAAGTCGAATGGAGGAAAGTTTTGTTTTCTTGTAAAGAGACTAGCTCTGTTTTACTTGGGTTGTTATTCAAGCCGAATTCCCGGCTTCACTGTGAAAGTGTGCCAAAAGTGTGAATTTGCCTCTTTGAAAGCGTAGATGGGTCCTTCTCTAATGCTGCTACGGCTGTATCGTCCGCATAAGCTATCACTTTGCAGTTGACACGGTCTAACCTCAAAAGAAAAGTATATACCGTAATTTACCACAACAGAGGAGAGAGAGCTAAACGTTTAAATGCGCCCGCGTGGACCTCCGCTGTCAGCCAGATATAATCATTCAGCACCAAAAATCGTGTCAGACTTGATGTTGTTAAAGGTCTATGAAGGTAGCTAGCATATAGATCTGCTCAATGAGGACATGAATAGCAGTTTTAACAGATTTTGTTTTTGGTATAAGCATGCTGTGAGTCCGAAGATAATATAGGATTGAAGGGCTTTTTGATATAACCGCCAATATTCCTTTCCAAAATTTTATGCAGTACTGAGTTAAGCCATAGTAGATCGTAGTCCTTTGGTTTAACAATCGAAAGTTTTCCTGCTTTAGGAATAAATGCGCCAGCTGATGGGAGTGTTGTATATCAGCCGGAAGAACGCCATTATGTCCAGGAAATTAAACAGCTGGAAGTAGTTTTTGGCCCATCTCAATTGGGAGTTAGGAATACTTAGAGACAGCATTGACTTTACGACCTGCTAAGTTTGTTGCGCCACGTCTAATGGGCCACTATGGTTGGCTGGGCGATGTGAGTCCATGAGCACGGTTAAGTATCTGTGCTTCAGCTAGTATAAATGACATGCTCCCTGTAACCTTGGCTGTTGAGCTTCAAACCTTACGTAGGCGGTTCCCTTCGTTGAGACTCTTCTTGTTTTCACTGAAGGTTCTCCATGAGGACATCTTTGCATTGTCCACGGAGTCATTTAAAGAAATAAGCTTGGTTTTATATAGCGACGAATCAGTAGAACTTTTACAGTTGTTAAACTCCTTCCTGCACTCTTTTTGTAGGATGCTGATTTCCAATTCCACCATGAGGGCTTTGCATTTACCTGGTTATGAGTAGGTTACACGTTGTCTTAGCTGCAGAGTTGGAAAGGTGTCAGCCGCTAGCTCCAAATCATGGTCTCATTCTATGCCCTTCGTAATAATTTTCAGTGATGTGATTGACTATCATGACTCTTATTTATCCATATGAATCACCCCTATGGTGTTAATACTAAAGCTCTCATTTTGCGCTACCATTATTGACCATTGAGGTTATATAGGTATGCATGTATCTAAATGAGTTCTTTTTTCGGTTGGAGGTAGGAAAACAACTCTACCAGAAGAGTTGAATAGTTTTGTTTTAATTGTCTTGCTTTAATTCTACCAAAGGAACTAAAAACTATATTAGCTTTCAACCACAGTTACATTTTCCATAAAGCACATAAACTCTTTTTTAAACAGACGATGCAGAAACAGCCATTAATACCTGCCGCTAAAAATTACAAAATTTATTTAAAAAAAATTACCACAACAAAAATACTGATGCTATTCAATGCACACTGAATTATTTTGTGCATCAAAATCCATTTCCAGTCACTTGTATATCAAGTTCTACAACATATTATACGCTCCACTGCGCTCGCTCCAGAATAAAACAAAATCAACGAAAACTATTCATAAAACAGGTGTCGTGACATGTCTAGACAACATATTTATGTCCATTACGTTCATAATAAATAGCTATGTATTTATAAATGCGATTGTGTAAAAAAACGCTTGTAGATCGTTGAATGCAGGCATTGACTGGAGATAAATATCACATTGACCATTCTAAATATTAAAAAAAAATTGTACAAAAGAACGTCAAGCGTACAATATACAAACCGATGGCCCACAACGACCGGCGAAAAAAAAGTCAAAACGTCAGAGTCTACGGTTTATTATCGTCATTTATGTCACCGACAATGTCCAGACACAAGGATAATTAATTTTGGCAATAGGTCGCGTCGAGTTCGAGACGTGGTCTCTAAATACAACAGGCTACATACATACATCTATACTACTTATTATCTCCTACATGCACACAAAAGATACCGAAACAAGTCGGCCAGGACGAAATAAATAAAAGAACCACGAAATATAGTATCTTCCAAGATGCCGAAATTTGTTTATGCTCAAGTTTTCAATTAACCCTACAAAATGTGCTCAGTTTCGGACTTTGACTGATGTGATTGATGGTGAAGATAATCTGTTTGAAGTCCTATGGAGTTCGCAGAGAGGAGTTTGCGGTAGCTAGCAGAATTTAATTTTCAATATTTTAAATTTGATTTTATGAAGGGCCAGGAGGATAGAAGAAGATTTGAGGCACGCTGTTTGTCCAGACAAAACAAATTTGTGAAATCCATACTCTGATTATGGGATTAATTTCATGAAAAAGTCTCAGACGTCGGCCAGCCAACATACATTAGGCAATATTTTTTCGGCAAAGACGCTATGTCAATTAAGCACAGGTACGCTTCAGGGAATCCTATTCGAAACATTTCTTCGAGTCATCAGCGACGAAAGATACTCGAGACGACGTCTCCTTGACGACTTTTATTTCTTTCTACTCTTGTTCGATGAGCAACAAGTCATTGACTGGCAATTTACGAATAATTACTGGTATGCTGATGAGATTAGTGTGAGCCTGAAGTTTTTGTCCTGGCCTCTAAAAAAGATGTAAGTCTCTGTGTAGGAGATTTTCGGCGAATATATAATATATTATGGAAGTCCCGTCGAAGACTTGTCACAAAAAAACTTGACTAAATCATCATCGGTGCTACGACATCGACAAGATTTATTGATGCGCGCTGCATCATCGCACCGGCTCGAGACAAGCATTATTATTTTTATTTTTAATTCACATGTATATCACATGTAGAGTAATGTGCCGACGACGACGACGACAATGACAATGACAACGCAGTCGAGATACCGGGAAACGTCAACGACATTTCATTGCTCCGGGCTAAATTAAAAAAGGTCATCGATTGCATTGTTTGTCAGTCGGGCGATGGCGCACAATACTACTTTCGTAAGTTAATTACTGCATTTGCCTTTTCGGATGGTTTTGTAAGGTGCTATTGAACTTTTAGATGATGAAATAATTGAATGTAACGATAAGATTTATATTGAAATAAAGATTTTTTCTGACGAGATAATAATTAACGTGATTGTTTGACTGGGAGAATTGCATTAGGAAATGGGATGTGATAATAATGAATGGTTTCATTCATTGCAAGGTGATTGCATTCGGGGTTTATTTTTAGAAATGCAATATATGTACATATTTGCATTGCGGTTATATTTAACTTTGGGGGCTCATTAAATTGTGATAACTACAGTTGAATCGACAAAGATAGTAGATAACTTGAATTTTTGATAAGTAGATGCATGAATGGATGATTCTGCTCATATTCGAGACTTGTATGTAAATCCGCCCACATACCTTTGGAAATTCGCCAACATATTTCCCATCCTTAAAGCTGGTGATAATTCTACCATCTCTAATTACCGTCTCATACCCCTTTTGCCATGTTTTAGTAAGCTCCTCGAAAGAGTCGTTTACAATAAAATCCACCCTTTTGTCCAACACTTGCTGGCCAGTGAACAGCATGGATTCATCAAAGATAAGTCAACAATTACAAACTTATTGTCATTGAAAAACACAGTTGCTTCCGCAATCGACCACCAAAAGCAAGTAGATGTCCTCTATACCGACTTTGCCAAGGCCTTCGATTCTGTGAGCCACGATATTCTTCTATCAAAGTTAGCAGGGATTGGTCTCTCCGATGCCCTTTTTTGTTGGTTCTCTTCCTACATTTGTGATCGCTCTTATGTTGTTACTGTTAAATATGTTCTTCTACACCTTTTTTTCCTACCTCAGGAGTTCCGCAAGGATCCATTCTTGGCCCTTTATTGTTCCTTTTGCTTATTAACGATTTTCCTTCCCTCTTTAACTCATCCTGCTTTTTGTACGCTTAAAATTTTCAGAGTGATTGAATCCGCTAGTGACTGTACCATATTGCAGAACGATTTGGATGCTTTGGCTAACTGGTGCGCTGCTAATTCCCTCACTTTGAATGTTGTGAAGTGTCGTCAAATGTCTTTCACACACAAAACATCCCCTTTGCTCTTCTCCTATAGTGTCTTTGGCTCTCTCCTCAATGCAGTTTCTAGTATCAAGCACCTTGTCCTGATTTTTGATTCCAAATTGAAGCTCGACTTCCATATTCTACGCATCACTGCCAAGGCTTCTCGTTTTTCTGACTTCATCATCAGATCCTCTAAACGTTTTGTTAATCTTTCCACTTCTCTATATGTTTTTTTCCTTCGTCCGTACAGTATTCCGTATTGTGTTTACAGTATCTGCCTCTCCATCATCCTCATTCCTTCGCTGGAGTCACGTAGAGTGTTCCTCGACGAGTGCCTCCTTTTTAAACTTTTTAACGACAGTATCTTGGTTGACCCCAGCATGCAATTTTCTGTTAGAGAAGCGGGCCGTCCGAATAGACCATTATTTAACTTTAGTGTTACATTTGCCCGTACCGACACCTATTTCTTTTCAGGATTACCTGTTCCAAATTAGATATGATAGAAGCTGAGGCATTCGAAAAAACGATATTGCATTTTTCCACTGACCAACCAGTAAGATGATGACCAGGTAGTTCCCACCCGTACCAGCAGACGACACTGGAAACACTTAGAGGCAATTCTATGGAATTTCCGATGATATCTGCCTACTACGTTGAACCGTGGCCAATTTGATGGCACGAAATACAGATAAATACAATAGGAATCGGAATACTAGTTTATTCGATCATCTGCAGCATTTCGCAAAACCTAAAGGCTCCTCTCATTTTCTCGTATGCTGGTTTCATTATCTCCAGCACGATGCCACCTACGAACTTTTTTGTATGAAACAAGCACAAGAAGGATTGTGCAGTTAAGCGTTTTTCACACATTTAAAAGCTGCCACGGGTTCAGGAAAGTGTAAAGAATGAATTTACTTAAGTTTACGCTAAGGAAAGCCGAAAGCATATTAGTCAGAGATTAAATCTTTCGCTTCAGGTAAGGCGGCTTTCATTCGATATTTCTTGGTTAGCAGAGAGCAAACAAAAGTGAATTAAAACAGAGTTAACAAATAGCGTTTCTCGTCGAGATGAATGAAACGACAGTGTCACCCTCGAGTATGGGCACATTTATGTGCTTATCAAACAAGTATTGGGAGCTAAAATTGATATTTTTGTAGATAGACCTTGCAAGTCCTTTCCTCTTGGAAAGTTATCGGAGTAGTGCAATTGGATCGAGTACTTGGACTTAGGTCATATGGAAGGCTGCCAGAGGTCTTATCGCTCTTCTCCGTAGGAACCCTCATGTCATTCGTCAAACTAGCCATAAGGAATTCAGAGAAAAATTATCGTCTGCGTTTGCAAGAAGGTCTGGGGTCTTCATGGACGTGCTTTGCACTAAGCAACTGTTAGGTTTAACCAAAATTGCTCTTTATTGTGTCGTGACCGTTCTCAAGGGCCACTTTTTCATAGCACGGTACGCGCAACGGTTGGGCGTTAGGTTCAAAGATTTCCGCCGGAGCTGTGGTTCAGAGGATGAAAAGCAATCCCCCCCTCACGCGAAAATGAGCACTCTTCCCCTTAAGTATGACCTCACTATCTTTTGTGAACTTAAAAAAAATCATACAGTTTATTTAAGAAACCCAATGGTTTTCTGAGTAAAGTAACTGAGGGAGAGCCATATGCATGGTATTACAACGGACTTATATTGTGTCTACGTGCATCTTTCGACAGGGCCTTCTTCGACCGACAGCCACTCGACATAGCTTAACCTAAGTTAACATGGTCACTGTAATATATTTTGCCAAAAATAAACTTTTCATGACTTTATCTCTATCAGTACAGTTGAGGCCTGCGGTGTTAAGTAAATTACGTACTATTTACTACTAGTTTTTACCGATTGCTGATTTTTAAAATTAAAGTTTTTTTTTTGCATTTCATGCCAGCACTCTGTTGCTGTCTGGGAGGCAATTTCTCTCGTTTTGTGTTTTTTTGAAAATTGATCATCCATCAAAAATTACTACTGTGCAGAAGAAGACCCAAATGATCATTTGTACTGATATATGAGAAAACATTTTGCGAATTTTAGCTCTTTTTAATGATATTCTCAGGGTCTGGGTCGTCCCCATGAATATTCCCGATAGATAAAATGTGACTTGAAATAAGTTTTTCTGGTTCATCAAAGCGTGTTTACAGTATCGATCAAGCCCGGACGCCACACAATGGAAGCAATGTAAACATTAACATCAAGCAAATTTTTATTTTGCAATGGCTTGTTAAACTTGAATGATAAAAGCACTTTTTCCAGCACTTAATCATTTCAGTCGCCAGTTGCACGAAAAGAATACGTTCAAAAATATACGAATGCAAATATTACGTTTCAAGCAGACTTGAATAAAAGCAGGTTGAGAAGACCGAATCGTATTTTGACAAAGTAGACCGAGAACGATGCGGTGGTCAAAGTCCACTTTGGATGAAGTGTTGACACAGTCAAAATGAAATTTAAGCAAGATCAGGAGGATATGCTACATTAAGAGCGTTTAGACAGTCGAAGTCTAGTATGCCATAACAGGTTTTAATGTCTGATGATCGCAATCAAAATAATATAGGAAAATACTGTGAATATTATCTCTTGGTACTTCTTTTAATTAATATTTAGAATCACCTATCTGAAATGTACGTAAGTAAGTACGTAAGTCATATGCCATATTTTTTCAAAATTGAAAAACAAATTGCGACATAATCTAAAATCGACCCATTGCCCTAATCGATCTGCGTATACACAGATATTTCACACTTAACGGATCTATCATAGTGTCATACGAGTCGTGACTAATCAAGTGCATAAAAATAAAAATATATTCTTTACAGCTCATATCGCTTTTATTCGAAAGTCCTCAATAGATGCATATTGCAATCGTGGCGCGATAGTGGTAGTATAGAAGCGAAATTCTACATTCACTACGACACCCTTACAACCATACTTCGTCGACTATTTTATTCGTTAAAATGCATTTTGACCCTGAACTGCTTGTTTGCTGCAGCCCGACCGGCCGGCTTCCGCACGTGTCACCATAATCCTTGAATCGAGTACATGGCCTGCACTCCTCACATTGCTGCCTTTCGCTAGCCTAACTCCATCTCCCCTTTCCCCACTCAAACCACTTCACTCCCATCTTTTACTTTCATTCGCGCGTTGCAGTGCAGCAGCTATTGCATGCTTTTGATAGTTCCATTTTCATGTGCCAACAAAACATTATGCAGTTCTAGTGTGTGCAATTGCAATAACTATTCGGTCGATGCAAAAGTTTGCATTGCGCAAGCTTCCGCTTTGAAAGTTGCATAGTGTTAGTAGTTGCGAAGCAAGAGTTCGTGGTGGCATTTGCAATGCATATTGATACACCAGCTAGCTAGGCTAGCGATGTACATAGAATTAGTTGGTAGTTTTCCAAGTTGCACGTATGCTTGTTGACTTCAGGGCTTTTACACTGAGATGCAATTAATTATCTTGAATTCAATGTGCATATTGCGTTTTAGATTCGATGCATTGCGATTGGCTCAAGCGGCCGGCATATGCGGTGAACAACGATGAATGATTAGGAATTTGTGTTGTTTAGAGGAACTACGAAGTTTCTGCCCGCGGTTAGTTATGCAAAAGACTTGTTTTTGGTGGGGTCGGGAATTCGATTTTTTTTTTGTTCAATTTAACGTTCGTCTTTGATGGCGGTTTTGAATTGCGTTGTTGAAATAATAAATTGCATTCCAGTGTGTGATATGATGCAAAAATGCATTCTGGTTGAATAATCAAATGGAAGTGTTTTGGTAACGTTGGATTAGATGGGCACGTCCATTGGGTGAAAATATTAGCTCACATAACTGTTTTTATTTGAGAAAGAAAACAAATGCTATTTATTTTAAACGTCATAGCTAAGTATCAATAACAGAGTTTAATGTCTCTGAAAAAAGAGCAGAGCATCTCAAGGCAAGTTAAAATACAGCAGCTACCAAACAAAATTCGAGCAAAGTTAGAATAGAGAGGCAATTTTCAAAGTTGATTACTTGTCAGAAGTTCAACCTGCCGATTGATTAATCAAAAACGCTACTTCAGTCACAATTTTTTTTATCAACGCAACCAAATGGAGCCATTTCTAGAGCGGTTGATGACTAGAGAAGAGAAATAGGCTACGTACGACAATTTTGTGGGAAAATGATCGGAGCCAAAGCGCGGCGAAACGACCCAAAGCAGGATTAACGGCCTAGAAAATTTTGCGGTGTTTGGTGGAATCTTCTACTATAGGTAGCTTTTACATTACCAAACACTAAATTCGGAAGTCTACTGCCAACAATTCGACCGTTCGAAGCTAGGACTCGACCATAAGCAGGCAGAATTGACCAGTAGGATAGGAATTCTATTCCATAAGCACAACCACAGACCTGTACGTCTATAGTGACTCACTAGAAACTCCGAGAGCTGGTTTGGGAAGTTGTGATTCATCCTCCTTAGTTCGCCATTGCTTCTTTGGTTGTAAGAAGTTGTCCTCAAAGCAAGACTGCACAAATCACTTCCTGGAGTTTTTTGCTAATTATAACCAGGGCTTCTTCGAAAAATGCATCCTGAAATTGTGCTGATACTGTTTGAAACACCGAAAACGTCTTGAGCTTCTTTCAGTTGGCTTTGCAACTAATGTATTGAATCTCAAATTCCATACAGTTCAATTCACCAAGAGGAAAATACAAAATAGTACAAATTAAAATTGAAAGCACTGATGGTTCCTCCGCAACCAAGTGCGTTCTTCATTTCGATAAGTTAGCCTATGGCCAGACTCTTAACCAATTGTACTACAAATAGGCTTTGCTGACTCTTTACGAGCGGGTTGGAAAAACAAAACCTAAGATGGGGAAAAACGAACTGTCAATTGTCAAGATAACACCTGGTCAATTTCCTGTTAAAACCC
Organism: Nemotelus nigrinus; assembly: GCA_947369275.1. Lineage (NCBI taxonomy): Eukaryota > Metazoa > Arthropoda > Insecta > Diptera > Stratiomyidae > Nemotelus > Nemotelus nigrinus. Next base: position 23,331,979 of record OX376372.1, on the reverse strand, counting down.
GTCGTCCCAGTGATTGGTCACATTTCGTTCTCAAAAGATCTACCCCCTATAGTGTTTCTAAAGATCAAGTTTATACTGAAGGGAAAATGATTTTAGATGATAGAAGGATATGATTTTATTATGATAGAAGGAGCAAACACCACAATTCGACACATACTTTGCTTGACTTTCATTTAAGTTCTGCTAAATCAAGGCACAATAGTGAATGCTTTTTTTTTTATAAAATGCAGTTATGCAATAGAAGGGGAAATCGTCCCCTTTTACCCTCGTCTACGGACGCCAATGACCAGAAGCCATAGAGGGACTAGCAGATACGGATTTGCAGGACTGCTTCAGTACATTATTCATAGAATACATTAAAGAATTCAAATAGAACTTTGTGAAGAGTATATGCAATATGCCAATAAACCAGATATGTGACTCTTCAAGTGAAAAATGTACATAGGCTTTTTAAGAAATTACCTATGGTCTTCGTCGAAACCAATATTTTCCGGACTTACTTAGCATAATAAATATCCATCCATCACCATCAAATTCTATGCACAAGGTGAAATTTTTCGGCTAATCATAGAACATTTTATGGACTTTCAGCGTTTCAAGGAGCTCCAGAGTTCATATTCTATCAATATGTCGAACTTTCAGAGGAGTACAAGGGATGAAAATTTAAAACAATGGTTACGCTTTAAAATTATTATTATTTTTATGTAGTCCCTATTAAGTCAATTCATTTAATCCAATCCTGGCTACCTCCAGAAAAACAAATTTTTGTCTTGACCTTTCGAAAATTCTTTCACAGTGGCAATGTAGTGGCATTTAGCCGAGAAAAGAGGTAAAAATCACTGATGTTAGATCTAGAGAATCGGGCGGATGTTGAAGCAGCTCAAGACCTGCTTGTTGAATGGTAGCCACTGCACTTTGGCTTTGTATGTCTATTTGGTCAACGTGGCCAAAGACTGTAATAGTGACTCCCTTTTCGAAACATTCCATCATAATTATTTCCCCAAAAGTCCCAAAAAACGGACATCATAGCCTTTGCTGCTGAGCTTGACTCTTAATTTCTTCAGCGTCGTTGAAGATCGTTGTCTCCAAGCCAGCGGCTGTAGTTTTTTTCACGGCATGCAGATTTTGTTCAAAAAAATTATTATCAGCTAATCTAAGCTAATCAGGTAATCCACAAAAGATTTGACTTAAAATGTCAACTAGTTTTTTCTTTTGTCCAGTGGTAAACATTCTCGATACCCAACGTGCGGATACCTTATTCATATGCAGTAGTTCGGCGAGAATCCTTTGAATACTGCCTTATGAGATCTCTGTGCCCTTAGATATTTGATGGTCACTCTTGTGTCTACCAAAACAATATCTTGTACTTTTTAGCACAGTCCAGGGTGACGGATATGGATGGACGTCCCCTACGAAGTCCATCTTCCGTGGATATTCTGCCTAGCTTAAACTCCTTCCACCAGCCTGCAATTGTCGAATATCGAAGACCAGAGTCTCCTAAGGTTACCTCCAAGTCAGCATTTTCTTCAAGGAAAAGTACTGGATGATAGCTCTCTTTATTTTACCATTTTTGTGCTATCACTTTGACTGCTCGTGCTAAAATTAAAGTACCTTCCAGGAATGACGAACTATTCATATGATTTTTTGATACCTATCTAGTAAGAGCATAAGGAAGCACAATCCTTTATTTTTAGATATTTATGAGTATAACAAATATGCGATTACCATTACTTTTGGATCAAACCTTGTAAGTAATAAAGGATCTTTGACAGACTGAAAGAACTTGTAATCGAGATCCACTTTCACACTGCACTGTCATTTTTGACAAGTCTTTGATATTTATGTTTATTATTGTTTGACACTTGATAATATAGACTAAACAATCAAGCCGACCCTTCCCCGATTTTTGTAGAAAAATTGTGTTTAGTGACGAAGTTTACTTTTGACTGGTTGTTTCTGAAAATAGTTGAATTCACAAAAAGCTTTTGGAACTCAACCAAAGTCAAAAACGTGTAAAGTTTGAGGTGGTTTTCACGCTAGTGGCATCATCCGTTCTTTTTTTTAACAAACATAATAAATAAATAAGTCGTGGCAACTTTTACCAGACATTCATCAGTTGATTTGAGTAAGGAAACCTCTAAAGTAGGATATTCTCTTCGGAAAACCACTGAATTACTAAGAGCACTATTCAACGAATTCATATCGTTCATATGTGCGATTAGACCCAACAAGATTGTCTTTTGTAGACCAAAATCTTTGATGTATATCGAAAAAGCGGAAACTATTCATGAAGCTTATATCTAGCTCTTATTGTTGAGATAGACCCAAAATGGTTGAAATTGGGCCGTCAAGTTCCACTTCGTCTAGAACAGTCAAAATGGCCTTGTACTTGAAATTGTGTTCGAAACATAATATTATAATTTAACTAGATATCTACTAATATTAATTTAATTAGATTTCTACTCTTATGATAAAAAAAAAAATGCATCGCACCTACATAAAAAAAACCTATACTTCGATCGAACAGATTTTATTTCATAAATTATCATTGGCGAGGCTTAGAAACCAAATTAAACCTGCATTTCGTAAATTAATACCACATACCTGCAATCACAACTTTTTGGTATAGTTCTCTCATCGTAATTTTATACCCCATTAAATATAGGAAGTATTTACTGAACTCAACAAAAATTTTATTATGTGGTCATTAGTTTCTTTCCAGCCAACAATCGACTTCCTTTTCCTAGTCCTATTCACATAATTTCAAGATCACTGATTGCGTTATTATTACTTAGACTTCAGCTATTAAATTAAATACTCCCGCAACTAACCTTCCCATCAGATACAACATTGGATGTCGCACATAGCCCAGCCACCACCCATCAGGCATGCATAAACCATTGCTTCCAAATTATCAAAGCTTCCATTACGGATTGATGAAAATTATCTCTAATCATCTTAAACTTAAGGGGGGAAATACATGTAAAATGGAAAAGAAATTGCTAATTTCAGATTGACTTAAAATATATATATTGTTTATTCAGAAAATTTTTAATATTAAATCCTTAAAGTACATATCTTATAGTAATTGAAAATATTTTTTTAATAACTTTTTAACACAAAATGGAGGCGATGCGAGCAAATGAAAAAACACATCAAAAACAGCCTCGTACAACTTAACGCCTTTTCCGAGAAACTTGCAGCGTTCAGAGAAAAAAAAATATGCTAATGAGATCTATAATTCATAGGTGAACCAATAAAATTTAGAAAAAAAAATCAAATTTTTACATTAATATTAGATTAAAAAAAAAATCGATTTTTTTTCAAAAAAATCACGTTCTAAACATTGGTAAACTAATTATTTTTCCGAAATTACAAGAAAATGTAGGTTCAACGATGAGATAATACTCTTTTGCACATGTGATATAAATTTGAGCCGAATAGGTTCAATATTTTTTGAGATATCTTGTACGGAAATTGAAAAAGTACTACTTTGAGAAAAACGCATTTAAAGTTCTGCAGCTCCACCGACCTGGGGAACGCCGCGCTGTCTATAACTGGCTATAACTCGAGAACTAATACGAATATCGCTTCAAAACTTCTTTTGGTATATTTTAAGAGTATTTCGAACACTTTGATGCAATAAAAAAAAATCGTTTTTGTTTTAGCAGTTACATGTATCTCCCCCCTTAACTATCATCAAACGTATCGAAAATTATTCAACAAGAATTAATTTAAAATAGATTTGCATTCGTGAATCAGCTTTGATGTCACACACTTTATGGGGGTGAAATCAAGCGAGTGGGATTGATGCTTGATGCTCTCCTGCAACGGACACTGAGTCCAACCAAGAAGAAAATCATATAAAATCAAGAAATTCCTCACAAGTGCTCTAAATTCAGTTTCAATGCCATTGGAATTAGAGTGTAATATGAATATGCTTGAAAATGCTTAAATTGAAAATCACCGACGACGTACGTCCAAGCGGCCGGCAAATAGTATTTTCTATGTGTATAGCTAACTTGGCTCAGCTTGATTTGTGGCTAGCTCTAGCTAGATCCGAGCTAGTTAGCTAGATATAGCTCTATCGTCAAGTATTTTAAATTAGAATGAATCTGCTACTGCTGGTTCTTTTGCTTTTGCCGCGGCTGGTTAGCAACATTTTACGCTAGAACGCTTCCCGTGGCCGGCAACTAAAAATAACTCAGTAGGTCAACATTACATTATGTTGTAACTACATAGGATAGAGACTGATAGCTCGCTAAGCCAACGGTGGCAAAGGGCTGGCGGTGATGGTATTCCATTTGGACCATCCGGTGTAGGTATCATATCATGGTGGGATGATTCTATGAGAACTCTAGCTGAAAATTAGATTTTACAGATGCCAAATGAACGGATGCTCAAATGCTACCAGCCACACCCCAGGAGAGTATTTTGTGGGCCTGGGTTTCGCTAGTACTAGGCAGATAGTTCCGATCAAGGTTAACGCTTCAAATAGCATCAGGAAGACCTTGTGACATTTTTGTCGGAGCTATACTGAACCTAGCTCATCATAGAAGAACTTTGCGATGAGCAATGGTGAATTAATCAAATGAACACCATGTTGGCATTGCGTCATTCGATATTGATCATCAACGTTATGGTTGATTTAAGAAGGAACTAGTGTTGGCGGTTGCGAGCTCTAGTACGAAAAATATGCAGGGGAAGAGAGATGATCTTATTATTTACAGAGATGCTTTAAAATCAGATTCTACGACATTTGAAAAAAAATCGATTGAACGAGAAGATTTTCGGAATCATGATGCTCATAAGAGAGCAAGACTTGTTATGCAAACTATCAACCAACTGGCAACATTTCCATTTCGTCTATAGTCGGCAATAACAAACGCTTACAATAAACTAACCAACAAGATCATAAAGCTCTTTGTAGTCAATTAAATTCCATCGCTTGCGTCATCTGCTTTAATTGAAACCGTGAAGGGCCACGGCTAGATTCGCATCTAGGGCCTGTATTTATCTACGACGAGCTGATTGAAACCAATGTCGAAGGAAACATGAATTTCGTTTCGACGAGATCATCTGTGCCACACGTGATACTTGGCTGCTGCTTTCGGAGCATAAAACAGCAAGCTTGTGGCAACGATTACATTCATTCAAGCTAAATAATAGCCTTCAGAACGACTATGTAGTACTGAAGAGACCAGAGCTCGGAACAATTTTGTGTAGGTGACTGAAATGATTTCCAGTATTGCCTAATCGCTCCTCGTCATTCTCTTGGTGGCAGCAAACTATGCCGATATTTCTACTGCAAGTGACCTCGCTTTTCTTGCATCTGAAATGCTATGAAGTTTGCAGCATCTGGTTGTGGTGTTCGATACGAACTCAAACTCAATAGGACAACTTAAGCCAAAGTACTCGCTTTAATAGATCCTGTATTTGTTTAGATCTTGCAACTTTGTAAACAATAGATTGTTAAATTTGAATTTTTCGTGTTTAAGTTGGATGTAAGTATTTTGTAAGTGTTAGCTAGGCATTTTAATTGAAGAGTGATATTAAATTGTTGCATTTTGGAACAGTTGTAGCGACACTTACCCTTCGTTTTCTCGGTGCTTCATCGTTGTAATCCATAACAATGCCTTCGTCCGATGTCGATGCGGTACGATATCGTGCCAAATTACTATCGCTTACTGCTGGCTGTATTCCGAAATCGTCACTTAACGGTGGTGATGATGATCCTGAGCTCCATGATGCATTACTACTGCCTGGACTTGTACCCAAATTTCGATTCCATGTTGCTGTAAAGATGTGAAACAAGAAAAATTCAATGTAGAAATGTTACTTATGCGGTTGGGAAAGTGAAATAAAAATATACATAAGTGAACTTATGCTCTTAAAGTAAGTAAACGAATAAATATTTGCAACTTTTTAGCTAAAATTTATAAACGTTAAAAAAGTTAGATGAACGAATCAAATTTTAACATATTTCTTATGTCTGATGACATAGAAGTCCAAACACAGCATAAAATTAAAATTAAAACATAATTCAATGCCAACATAGATTTTTCAATAATAAAACTATTTTGAGTTTCATTTGGCCACTTTTCTCTAGGCGCATCTACAAGAAAATAATATTGAAGATTATTTTCAAAACTGAATGAATCTTGTGCGGAAAATTCAATTAAAATTTCATTATATAAAAAAGCTTTGGCTGACAAAGGAGTTAACTTTAGCTCAAATTATATGGAGCTTATATATTATGCCACGATTTTAATTTTTCTGTCCATACATTTTTCTAGATAATCATTATTTATCGATGTTAATTTGAATCACTGACATTTTTGCAAAAAAGTGACTTAAACACTAGATAACGGTACAAAGCAAACAAGGTGTGTTTTACACTTAAATAGGCACAACAAGATTTTCAGTATTTCGTGACGTAATCGGCTGCAAACTGATGGCTGATGTTTTGGTAGTTGAAGATTGTAAAAGATTGTTAAAAAATTTAGTTAACCAATGCGTGGTGTTTCAGTTTGGTTGGAAATTGCTGGCGGTTTAGAGATGCGCAATACTGAGAATAAAACTAGGAGTGAAAAAATCCGCGCAAAGTGAAATTATAAAAAAAAATTAGGTAAATGCTGGTGTTAGTGGTAAAAAATCAATGCGAATAATAAATAAAATATAAGTTTGCAACGATATGTTCTGACTATTTCACAGCAGGAAGATTATTGCTAATTACATATACATTGGAAAGAAAGAAAAATTACCAGCCCTTTTGAAAATTAATAGCCCTTAAAGTTCCTTTTTCTTAGCATCAGCTTTAACTAAGAAAAACCACACTCACAGCTTAGTTGTTTTTCTAAAATTAAATTGACCAGTAATCACTTCCAGGACAATGATTACATTAATGATTGAATTGAACTGATTCCATTTTTCGCAATGATTTTTGGATAAGGTCTGACAGTTCGAAGGCTCGCTTGAGGAACCTCGAGATATGAAGGATAAATCTGAGTTCGTTGCCGAACGTAGTCCCAAAGATTCTTGATTGAGATAATGGAATTGAACAGATGGATATACAGTGAGTAGTTAAGGACAAAAGGGTGAGTTTTATGAAAAAAACCTGTATTTAGAAGAAGCTTGTTTGCTTCACACCACCTTTCGAGAGACGCAAGATTGGATTAAGGAAGGCTACAATCTTTAATAGAAACTATGTTCACAAATAGTTTTAGATCATCGGCATAAAATAGACATTTGCAAGAATAGAGCGGTGAAACCATCATTTACATAAAACATGAAAAGAAAAGGACCCCAAATAGAACCTTGTGGAACACCAGGTCTGAGATTAAAACCATTAGATATACATGAATCTTGTAAAATATAGCAACATCAATCGCTCAGGTATGATTCTATCCATTTGATAATGCATGAGGGAAAATCAAGTCTACACAATTTGGCAGGAAGAAGGTAACGAAATTCCTTATCTTCCTGAGATTTATTGATGTTGAGTGATCTGAGAAGCAACCGTCTTCTTCTTTTACAAGAAGATACCCATATTCATTCATGGCGTCATGTAGTTATAATCTTGAAGCGTGGCCGTTTAAATACTTTGAGAATCTTAGCTTTCCTATTTAGTGTGAAATACAAGATCTGGTAAACCAGGGGAGGGATATTTTTGGAAACAGGTGATAAATAGATACACAGGGTCTGTCTAGAAAGGAGTCAGACTGAATTTCGCCCATCCAGACCGAATGAAGAAATGGGGATTTGTCGTGTGGGTAACGCGGTAAAGTTTTGCTTTAAACTTGATATGATGTTCATGAAATGATCAAAAGTGCTCTTGAGGATGATGCGATTAAATGTTTTCGAGTGGCACAAATTGTTTGGCGAAGAAAGAGAGAAAATTGAGAACGATCAACACTCAGGACGCTCTTTAACGATCAAAAATGGAAACAAGTTGATAAATATGAAAAACCTTTTGAACTTTGACTGCAGATTGAGTGCTCGGATAATATTTTAACATATATATGTGTCAGGAACTTCTTGATTGTGTTAGTTATGATCTAAACTTTATAGAAAATGTTATTACTAGAGAGGATTCATGGATATGACCCAGAGTCACCTTACCCCAAAAAGGCCTGGACGAGCAAGTCGAAATTCAAATTCATGTTGATTGTTCACATTCGACTTTGAAGTAGTGGTTCAAAATTCAAACTGAGTTTCTACCACTTGATGGACTGCGAAAACAACGCACTCATGTCCGCCTGTAATGGACTACCTGGGTAAACACCGTATGTTGACGCTTCTCCAGCCACCCTTTATCACAGATGTCACTTTTCCGGACTATTTTCCCTTCCTCCGACTCAAACGGATTATGAGAGGACAACACCACGGCTCGTTCCAGGTTGTGACGTGGGCGTAAAAGTTCATTCAGGTTTTTGGCCTCTTCAGTGATAGGCATAGTCACTGAAAATGCTGTGTTGATGCAGAAGGCTCCCATTTTAAAAACTATCAATCCGATGTACCTAAATTGTCAAAAAACTTACAAAAAAAATCAGTCAGAATTTCAATAAAATGTGACTTGGTAGAAAAAACGGGCTAATATGGCACAGAAATATCGAAAGAATTGCAAAAGGAAACGCTAAAAATAAATAAGACTTGCAAAAGGACGGGCAAAATTCACATGGTAATCACAAGAATATCGATATCCAAAATGTGACATCTTAACAATTGTGAAGGCAACACGATAATTGTAAATTATGATGGCTTGAACTTTGAACATCTTGTGGTTAATGATTGTAATCCAACGTAATGTAATCTATTGATTATTGGCGCCATATTTTCAATGCAAGATCACCTGTTTCTAGTGCATATGTTTAGGATTGTACAGCTCTAGGTCAGGCAACAGATTTTAAGGTGAACAGCAACAAAATCATGTTGTGAAAAGCTTACGGACTCCTCAAAAACAGGATTGCACCTCTTTTAATAACCAATTATATAAAAAAAATATTAAACTGTACCTCAACTTGCCAATTATTTAAGGGCAAAATATGGAGATGCGTGCTTTCTGTCTTAAGATAGAATGAAAGTTTACATATTCATTAAGATAGAAAAACATGTTGTAGAAGAACATATTGTATTACTTCGAATATTGTTTCATAATCCAAAACTGTTCGGACCACTTTCTGAAAAGTTCACACAACAAACTATCCACGAAATTACTCTCATACAATACAATTTTGCATTAGACAACGATTACTATAAGTAAAATGCTTTAGAATTGGTGAAAAGTGCAAAACAAATAAGCGGTCTACAAATCTGTTTACCTCCAATGAAATTATTCCATAGCAGTTACAAAAAATATACCAACAGATATACACAGCTATGGATATACAATTGCTCAATCAAACAACCGAGCTCGATTGAATGCGAAAAATGAGGGAAATTAACTAAAAGCTTCGCCGCCGCTAACACTCCCTATAAAAGTTGCGGTGAAATATGAGTGAAATAAGCAATCAAACAGAAAAATTCACGTTTATTCAAACTGAGTTAGACCGAAAGTTAAGTACAGTGGAAAGGGGGCCCGGTAGCTCTACTCGTAAGGCGTCAGGCCGAAAAGCGGCGTGCTACGGGGCCTGCGGGTTCGAATCCCGCCAGTGCGATGGCTGTAAGTGTGAATGCGTGTGATTGTCTATGAGGGTGGCAAATGGGCCCAAACTGGTGGCCTAATGCTGGCCGCGTTCCCGGCAGCCCTCTTCTCTAGCCTAACCTAACCTAAGTACAGTGGAAGTCCGATGTATTGACGTGATTTTTGAAAATTGATTATTTTGCTTCGAATGCAAAATCGAGTGTTTGACTATCATGAAAACTAAAGAATGCAAACTCGAAACGCCCAACAAAATAAGTCTACGTGGATCAGTGAATTTCTGGAAAATATGAATTTCTGGAACTACAAACTTTCAAAATGTCTGATTATGAACTCAGGCAGCTACGAGAAATATTTAATTTTTTCAGACGAAACGGTAAATAAAAAACTCTAGCGCACCTGAACCGCTAGAAACACTAATGTTCGAAGAACAGTAGAAGAATTGTGCAGGTTTTGAGTGCATATTCCACCACATGAGCTGCTTATTGCGGCCAAACTGTCTCAAATGCCACGTTTTACTTTTGTCTCAAGAATGCATTATAACTCATATGGTGGAAAGGTTTCAGATATTACCACTGGCATGAATTTCAACGTTTATGAGAGCAAAACACGGGTTAATTATATTCGTTATCAGTTGCTTATTTCACATAATTTTGAAAGCAGCATCTCATATAACATCAATGAAGAAAATGCGCAGTGCCTGCAGCACTGTAACTGAAGTTGGAGTTTGGGGCTGCGATCCGAAAAATTTGCAGAACTTTGGGAATTGAAACATCGGTTATTTATTTTCATTGTAAATGTTTCCGGTATGAAAACTAACTGTAAGCATTTATTGATACAAAAGTAGCACAACCGACTCGTGCTGGCAACCTTTCGCCAGTATCAAAGCCAAGAATATATCACATCTGCTTCACGTTGTTATACAACATTTGAAGTTATAGGAGTATAAAGAAATTAAGGGTTACCTGCAGCGAGTTTTTTCAAATAATCGAAAGCTTAATATTTGCTGTTTATTGTCACAACAATATCATTACCAATTGAAAATTCTACGATAAAACCGCTTAATAAAGATATTGCAAGCAAACACAAAACCAACAATAGCTGGCAACCCTATCATGGCTTTTCAACCAAATTTGGCTTGAATAATGTTTATAATAGGTTCCAGTAATTGTATGAAATTCGTAATGATTTCATGACTGCACTGGAAGTTATAGGGCAAAAAGTTTTATTTTCCTGAGCGAATTTTCACAAAAAGACACAAAAATTACCATAGCTGGCAGCACCAATCGAATTTTTCAACCAAATTTCTATCAAACAGAGTTTAGAGTAAGATTCAGCTACTGTGTCAATTTCATGAAAATCGGGTAACTAATTCACATTTCATAGGGCAAAAAGCAGTTTTTTTTCTTTGTAATTTTTCAAGATGGCACCACTGGAACCGAGTTGCCTACAATTCAAAATCGCTTCTATCAGACCTGGCCCTACTTAAGTCCAATGCATTCTGTAAATTTCAATTCTATCTGATTATTGATTCGTGAGTTCCCGTGAACAGAAGTTTTTGAAGCTAAAAATATAGGTTAACTGAGAAAGGGTTACCGTTCTTGTCCGACATGAAATTTCCAAAGTTCTACTTTGACTGTGTATATTAAGCATAATGTTTGTATACAGATTGGTTTTATTGTAGAAACGGACATTTTTTAGGATATTCGATGGTTTGAATGTTTTCACTTCCAAACTTTTATATTTTCAAATTTAAGACACCAAAATTATCATAGCTGGCAGCTCCAACCGAATTTTTCAACCAAATTTCTACCAAACGTGGTTTAAAGTAAGGTGCAGCTACGGTGTGAATTTCGTCAAAATCGAACGATTCAATCAGAATTTATAGGGCTAAAAACAGTTATCTTTTTTAGTGATTTTTCAAGATGGCACCACTGGCACAGAATCACCCGCATTTCAAAATCACTTCTATCAGACCTGGTCCTATTTAAGACCAATACATTCTGCAAATTTCAATAAATTCTGTTCATTGGATCGTGAGTTTCCGTGAACAGAAGTTTTTGATGCTAAAAATATAGGTAACTTGGGCAAGGGTTACCAGGCGTGCCCGTAATACCATATCAAATTTTTTTTTTTATTTATGTAAACAAAGCACAAAATTTACATATGAGTGGCTTTGTTTTTAAGAAACGACATTTTTTCAAGAGAGACGATGATTTGGAAGTTTTCACTTTCAGGGCCTGCCCTAGCTACAGGCTTGCCAGCACAATCACTAAAACGTACACGAATCTACAACTAAATAAAACAAACATGTCCTGAAAATTTCGTAATCATGGAATAGCTGTGTCAAAAGTTATCGCAATTTAAAAATTTTCAAATTTTCCCGTTCTCTTTTTAGGCACCCAGCGCACACATGGGGTTAAAAAATTCCAAAACATTATCCGATTCACATGTAAAACGTGTTCGAAATTTATGTCGTCAACTTTATTTTTGCAAAAATTATTTTTATACGGAATAATAGGTATATTAAAAAAATCACTAAAATGGCCGCCGGCGCCAAAGGGTTAAAGATTATTAACTTTTTGTGAGACCTGGCACTATTCTGCATATACACCAATGTGTCCTGAAAATTTCAGCTCAATCGGATGGCGCGTTCCTGAGATTTTTTCACTGAAATTTTTTGATGATATATATATATATATATATATATATATATATATATATATATATATATATATATATATATATATATATATATATATATATATATATATAGAAATATGAATTTTTGGCCAAAGTGATTTTAATACTAATGTTCTTCTTCGAACATTAGTAAAAACTAGGCTCGAATCGAATCAGAAATGTTGAATATACTTCGAATATACTTCTCATTACAAAATCGATCAGATTATTTGAAAAATAAAAAGAGAAAAATGTCTAAAAAGCTTTCACGTAAACTCCATTAATTTTTGAAAAATATTCTAAAATTTGTAGAGTTCCCTAACATTCCTTTTTAAATTTTCAGTCGATAGAAGACTCTTATAGTTCTAACTTGGATGCAATCGAAAAAGCTTAAATGATATTGAAATCACCAGAATTTACAAACAATATAAATGACGATATGCTGTTTTACTTATTTTTTTTCTACCATTCATTTATCAAGGCCAATATCTGTACCTATGTTCGAAAGATAAGATAATATAGTCTAATAATGAATGAAAATTTTTGATAATGGAGACAGAAATAATTCAACTCAGGCAAAATCTATTGAATATATCTTTATTTTTTTCGAGTCTGACAATCAGCTGAAGCTAGTGCTATTTTAAGAAAAATGTCAAGCGTGGCGTTTGAGAAAACATGGTTCTTTTCTTGTTTTTTCTGATCTTCAAATTTCTGATTTTAATCTTTTTTTTTGTTTTAAAACTGTTAATTGTGTATGATTTTATTTCAAGTATTATTAATTCTTGTCAAGCTTTATTTATTCAGAATCACCGCTTATTAATTTGGAAAATTCCAGATTTCATTTGAAAAATTTGCTAACATAATTTAGAATATCATTAATTTGACTTGACAATTCATCTGTTTTTTTTTATTATATAGCTTTCATGATTGTAATACGATAGTAATTAACAAAAAATTTTCACAGACCTTGATGTGGTGAATGCGGTGAACATGACAAGCTCATAAGTACTAGGGCAGCATTACATTCGTCCATTTCATCTCCACGAAACTGGTAACTGTCACATGATGGTCGGCGTTTGCGTGAGCTGAAAAAAATTAAACGAAAATTAATCAAGTATTATCAATCCGAGGACAAATTAAATTTTAATTAACATTTAAACTATAACAATCACGTCGTGACCATGCAGAACATAATTAATACTCAGCTCTCCAAAAAAATATCAAACATATTTTCAAGGCGAAATTCTTTTAGAAAATCATCGTTTCACGCACATTTAGCACATGAGGAAAACTAAATAAATCATACAATCAGCAGAATGAAAAATGCAACGTCCAAGGCTATCTATCTATCTACCGGGGCACGAACCAAGAAATCCAAATAGACAAGAAATGCATAAATTATGAAACAAAAACTGCTTCGGATTCGTTTAAAATTGTCATCACATCTGGTATTGCAATAGCGTGATTTCGCTGAGGCTGGAACGTGTCGTCAGGGAGTAACTTATTGTTGTTTTAGATGCAACGGCTGCATGCTGGTGTGTACGGTTGGACTACAACGTGAAGTGGCTGCGAAAAGTGATGCGCTGTCGTTTAGGGTATTGTGATATGGAAAATGGTATGCCTCGACAAATCTTGTATCTTTTCGAAACGGCAAACATCACGCACATTTCTGAAGTTTTTAGCTAACTGGACAAAAAAAACGATTTTTTTTTCAACTTCAGTTGTAACCATATTCATGATTGTTTTGCTATCTACGCAACAAGTGCAAGACAGATTCATGCTTAAGGATATGGTGAAGAGCGAAAGTAGCTTTTGTGCAAGCTAGAAGATAGCGACAAAATTAAGATCTTAACCCAGGATCTTTCAAATGCTTCATGGGCCACATTTGCTAAGGAGTGTAAAGCAGACTTGTTTACTCGTTTTTATGAGTTTCCACTTCAGATATACATATCTTTTTTTCCTGAATTTGACATCTCTGCACAACTCCCCTTAAGTATCTTGTCATGTTTTGCATACGAGATAGCATAATATCACGATGAACCTTGGCAACTTGTTAAGGTTATGGTTGGCTGAAAGAATCCTCACTTCCTATATCTGATTATGTTTTTGCGAACATTAGGCACATGTAGAGAGCCGACACACGCGCAGCAGTAGCAACATTAACGGCAGCACGCAAAGTATCTATTGAATTCCCTCTGTCGGCTTGCTATTCTAATGGAGGTCATACGACGTGCTTGAAAACTATACAGGGGCAATCAGCAGTTAGCTATACTATAAGAAAACTAAGTATTTTCTTCAACATTAGACACATTACAGCTGCGCTACTGCTGTTTTTGACCTTGCCTTGAGAAATCACTCTACGCCACCATCACTGCACTTGGCTGTTATATGCGAGCAAAATATTATAAAAAAATATGAAATTGAATTGAAATAGGCTGATTGAGCCTGGTGTTATCGAGTGCATGCAGAGTGCCTAATGATCGAGTCAAGAGATCGTTACTCTGATAATAATTTTCGAAAGTTCGAGTTGTAGAATTGACTGAGGTGACGGACAAGTAGTGGCAAGAGCATGATCAGTGTATTAAACGAAACAGGAAATATTATTTTCTATTGCTGCAATTGACCGTGATGGATGGATATCTATTGAATTAACGCATAAAAGGTGGCTGGCGCGATTTCGAGGACAAGTCTTTGAGAGGTGTGACACGTTTTGCAGCTTGTGAAGAAGGAGGTTTTAGACGAATAGTTCAAGAGATTTGACTAGCTGCTGCACGATTCTCCAACTCTGTCAGGGTTGCTCAGATCGAAACACAAAAGCCTGACATGACCCTAAAATACTTAAAAGTTCCGTGTTCAGCACGATCAGTAGATGCTTGAACATACAAAACGAATGCAAATGACGCAATATCCTTTCAATTATTTCAGTTTCCATTTCACGTTCTATTACTCAATTAGTTTACAGATGCCTGCAACGTCAGTCATCGAGGCCACAAGGTTCGTTCTTGTGACCAATGTTATTGCCGCATAATGGTTTCGAATAGACTATGCTCGAGTCCTGGCTTTAGAATAGAATACGCTCGTCGGAGCGCTTCATCGACATCGTCATCAACAATCAAAACATCATTCAACCGGCAAAACGAAAATCATCCAACAATCAACAAATAAATAATACGACAATAACAAATAGCTCATGAAATTGAAGCATGCCAACTGGCAACTGGGTGTCTATGGAGACGCGTATATTATGCCAACTAGAGTGCTTGCTCCCTTAATCGAAAGATCGAGTCTCATCATCTCATGGCATCAGATCATCACTAACATAACTGAATTGATATGGTTGGTTTCGATGTATTATTTATTTGACTTGGGTGGTAGAGACGATTTTTCTACTTTGTTTGTATGGGAGACGGAAAGCAATAATAGCATGCTGACAAGATTATGACACTATTCTGAAGGGCAAAATACTGATACTAACAATGGGGTGAGTGATTTTGTCAGGAGTAATCAGTCAAACTTAGAGCCCTATGGGCTGAAAAGAATATAGTTGAAGTCAGATGTTACAAGAATCTGTGCTAGAGTTGGGCGAAGTCGCACACAGCACAGTTTTACAGTGGCACGTCGTACTCTCAGTACACTGATCGGTACAAATATCATAGTGTCCAGTCGATCGAAAGGTGGTTGTAAAACATTGTAAAAAATGTTGCTTCCTTGTAAAAATATCTCTACACTCTGTTGATCAGCCATAAGCAGATATATTTTTGTCGATTTGTCCGAAATAAGACAGTTTCTCAAAATGTCATTAGCTTGTTTAAAGTCATGGAACATAAATTTCTAAAGTTTCATAAAACAAAAAAAAAATTATAAGATCATTTCATTTAATTTTTTGGATTTTCCTTCGATTGGGTTTCGAAATAACAATTAAATTTTTTACTTTACAGTACCGGAAACGGATATTCATAAACTTTGTGGTTTGTGATGATGAGGTTCAAACAGTGATTCTCATTTCAAACATATAAGCTGTCTTATTCTTGACTATTTGTTGGTCATAATGAGGGACTATCAGGGACCGATGGCTGTTGTTTGAAACCGACGAAGGATCTCAAAGGAGGCTTATGACTTCAGGGGCAGCACAGTGGTCAATTCTTGGATCTGACCTCTAGAACATCGTTTACGATGGACTGCGGTCCCTGGAAATGCCATTTGGTGCGGTAATTACTAACAGATCTACTGAGTTCGCCTAATTCAAATTTAACAAAATCATTGGGAGGGCATGCCGGTGGATGACTGATCACGATCTGAAACTGCCGCTATCGAAGACCGAGATTATCATGCTGACGAAACGGAAGATACAGACTTCCATCCTGATGAACACTTAGCTGATCTACCCGGACCACATCCGAAACGTACGTGATAGGGCTCTGAGAGCCGTCTGCTCGCTGAGTAGGGTGATGGCCAACACCGCTGGTTTCAGCGAAATGAGACGGATGCTGCTGGTGGCGATGACCAATTCCCTCTTGCTGTACGAAACAGGCATTTGGGTGGACACCCCCCAAACTCAGAAGATTACAATGCGGATTACCAGCGACCAGCACAGAGATCTCCTGTGTATCGCCTGTAGATACCCCATGGTGCCGAAAGAGGTTGCGCTGGCGGCATTGGGAGTGATTCCTATATATCTACCAACGCAAAAATGTAATCAAGGGTATCTCACGCACTTTGAGCCCGATGGAAAAGGAGCTCTACCGCACCCACGTACGCGAGTTCTTCAGCTCTTCCAACAACGCTAGAGGGTAAACAACAAAGATAGCTGACCTAGTTGACCCAGGGGCCACCAGTTGTCCACCCACGGAGAGGTAAAATCCTACCTATCTAATTTTTTTTATTATTCATATCTAGCAGATAGATCTAGGAAAATTCCAATTACTGAGTATATAAATGAAAATATAAGAAACTTAAAATAAGATGAAAAAGAACAATAAAAAGAGAATAAAGTCTAAATCGTGACATTAAGATGTGAAACGTTACCTTTTAGAAAATTTTTGAATGCATATTATGTCGACGGCGGGGAACTAATCTACATATAATTGTTTTGAATAGCTAAACACATCATAAAGGAATAAAAATAAGTTTTAGTGCGCGGAAATGGCACAAACACAATAGAAAAAAGACTGCCATAAACTACTCTATAAACTGACTTTTAATCATCTTATAAAACAACTTAAAGAGGAAGCACTCAGCAAGAAAAAGTCTCCGTGATTCGCGGGAAAAAGATTTGAGAACAAGAGACGATATAATAATGACGATATTGAAGCCGAAATTCAAAGAATAAAGCCCGAGTAAATCTGCGTTGAATAGAATTTCAACGCATTATTTAAAAAGCCGTAAGGAGTGCATCAAACTTGACATCAATATTTATGGAAACTACGGACAAAGGAACGAAAAAAGTGTGAATAGATGTAAGGATAAACGAAGGCTTTGGTAGATCTAACTACGAATAAGGGAGTGTGACTCGGTCATTCGGAAAATTATGAAATCACCAACATGCAAGAGATAGCAAAAATGATAATAACAGAGAGTGACTTATGAACAAAAGAAAAAGAAGATGACAAAGGATAGAACCTTACGGAACACCGGATGGAAGTTAAAAGGAAATAGAAGAACTGGAATTAACTATACAAGTATGATCGAAGATGTAAGAGATGAACTAGCTTAGGAGAGCACTGAATATGCCATCGTACCTTAGTTTTTGAAGAAGACGCTTATTTTTAACAGAATCAAAGGTTTTGGAAAAGTCAGTATTTAGTACGTCGACCTGTAGTTGAATGTAATAAAAATTGAAATATTTAAGTTAGCTTTGTTTCGATGATCTGTTTCACTGATCGTAATACAATATATCTAAAAAAAAATACACTTCTAATTGATCAAGGTACAAAAAACATGTACATTTGCGTGTTAATTGATCATTAGCTGCGTCAGAAATTGTTACTACTTTGTTTTTTTAATAATAACCGTAAAAACACATTGTGTAAAAAGAACCCCCAGACAACATTAAATTCCCATCTCTAGACTTTATTGCCTCAACCCAACCTAATTCACATGATATCTATCTATTACGTGTTCGTTCTAGGCGTTCGACAGACAAACAGATCGTTTATTTTTTGATTTGAAGGCACTAGAAAACATTGAAGTATAACCACTACGTTGCAATACTTATTGCACTTCTACCATAGCCACAAACTTTATTATGGGCAAGTTCAAGGTAGTAGTAAGTAACAAAAGCGATCGAGACGTCGGCGTTTGAACATAAGGCACTTAAACGTGCTTTGTTAGCAATAACTGTCACGTTTCGTATAATTGACTTTACAACAGCAACAGTTTTATTGCACATTATGATGATGATAATGATGACGTTTTGTTGTTGATGGTGTCAGCATCGAAATGATTTTGTTGCATATTTTATGGATTTTCATATATTTGATAGGTGTTTCTAAGGTGTAGCGAAATATGTCACAAAGCATGAGCAGCTGACGTACCGAGACATATGTATGTATGGTTGTTTTTAGTGGACTGAACATGCGCATAAATTCACAAGCATGTGATAATGCATTAAAGACTTGATAAGGCTATATTGGGAAGGAATTAATTTTCAAAGAGACGATGTAAACGAAAATTTAATTTTCTGACCACATATTTTTATTCAAAAACCGAAATTTTCCGTTGGAACCTAAAGGTATTTAACTTTTTGGATACATATCGATAATCCGAGGGTAATTTATCCTCCCTCTTTTTTAGCGTCTCTAAAGAACTGACTACAAATCATAGGAGGCAGATTGCCCTCGAAATGTTGATTTCTGACAAGAAATTGATATATGTCTAGATTGGAATGAAACAATTTCAAATTTTCAGTTTTTTGGAACCATCCTTTATGTTGATTCGATGGACTTATTTATTTACTTTATACTTACTACAAGCTACAACCATGAGTTGTACTCTATCTAGAGATAAAGTTCGCTAGACTACAATAGACAGAGCATCTAGCTCGTATGATCGAAGAGGAACCTGCTAGGAAAATCTCTTGCAGAAGATTTTACGACAGACAACAGCTTAGGAGACCTTGCTTTCGCTGCAGGCGTTGGTTTCGCGTTGACCAGAACGCTCAGAGCTTAAGGGTGCCTATTTGGATGACACCGGCTCGCGATCGGGACCGATGGAAAAATTTGTTGAATGAAGCCAGGACGATGGTGATACTTTCTAAGTAGGTATTGGAAGTGAACGAGATGCGTCGACAAAGAAAACAATTTAATGAAAAATAAAAAGTAAAACAAGACAAAATAAAAATAAATCAAGAGAAAATAAAAATAAACCAAGATAACAAAAAAACCAAACTAATAAATAAAATAA
This sequence comes from Nemotelus nigrinus, assembly GCA_947369275.1. NCBI lineage: Eukaryota > Metazoa > Arthropoda > Insecta > Diptera > Stratiomyidae > Nemotelus > Nemotelus nigrinus. The sequence continues at coordinate 23,312,256 of OX376372.1, read as the reverse complement.
TTAAAAACTAAATAAATAAATCTAAAATGACAACTATACAGAAAACTACAAAAAAAACTATACTAAAAAATACATACATACTATTAAAAAACAGCTAAATTAAAACTAAAAAAATACTAAATAAAAACTATCAAAAACAGTAAATAAAAACTATATTTAAATGAAAACAGAACAATGAAAATAAACAAATATGTAAATAAGACAAATAAAACATACAGAAGATAAAAAAAATATAAAATAATATGTTGAGCAGAAAAACTAAAACTAAATCAAAAATAAAAAAATTAAATATATATACAAAAAAAAAATTGCCAATAATTAAAAAAAAACTCAGTAAAAAGCTATAAAATGTAAAATACAATACATAGCATTAAGATAAAACACGAAATGCATATCAATACCAATAAATAGAATATGAAGTAAATGAAACAGGAGCAAAAAATACAGGAATGAAATGAAGACCATGAATAGCAAATAGCTTAATATATTGACCATTAAAGAAACTCAAGAACAAATTTTATCAATTAGAGTATAGACAAAAAAAAATTAGTGCGAAAATGAATCAAAAACAATAATTAAGGTAAACATAAAACACTGAATAAATCAATTCAAAAAATAAAATACAAATATATATGAAAAAAATTGGATTCGGATGAAAAGCAAGTAATAAATAATAAATATAACAATAAATAATAAAATATTAATATAACAAACAAACAATAAATATAACAATAATATAATGAAAACTAGATGATATAGTATAATATAAAAATAATATAAAAATGCACAATGAAAATATAAAAAATATATAAATATATAAAAAAAAATAGGCCTAATAAGAGTAAATACAAAGTAATAGAATTGAAATAAAATTGAAATCAATAAAAAGATGAAACCTACATATGTCAAATTTGACAAAAACTATAAGCTTTCAAAAAAAGGTTTTTTTTTTGGGTCGAGATAATGTTACGAATGTTGATGAGAGAGTAATCCTGCCAGCATCCGCAAATAGGGGACAAACATCTTTTTATATGTATATACCATTTACTAGTCAAATTCATATTTTCGCGTCTAATTTACATTTTTTAAAAACAAATTCGTAAATTTTGCAAACCAATTCATTAGTTTTCAAAGCGAATTCATAATTTTTTTGGGTCAATTTACATTTTTTTGAAAACAAATTCGTAAATTTTGCAAACCAATTCATAAGTTTTCGATTCATATTCATAATTCTTGCAAGTCACGACCATAATTTATGAATTTAATGCACAACACATGAACATACCTTAAGAATGTATGAATTTAACTCGATGAATTATGAATTTATCTTACGAAAATATTAATTTGACTTGAAAAAATTATGAATTTGACTAAAAACTTAGGAATTGGTATCGAAAATTTACGAATTTGAGTTGAAAAATTATGAATTAGACTTGAAAATATTATGCATTTATACCAAAAATCTATGAATTTGAATCGATAATTGGGTATATAGATTTAAAACGTTATAAAAATGAAAAATTTTTAATTATAAATTATTACAATCATTAACTGATGTTTACGATTTACATAAAAAAATCGATAGTGCATGGTATGATTGGGAAAACGTCACTTAAATAAAATAGGAACGGATTATGTTTTTCACATAAATTGAAGGTATTTTCTTCTCCTGTATTTATCTCAGTTTTTGCGTGATGTAGAACGATCCTCTAGAAAACGGGCTGTCTAAAAATACCGCTTTTACTCTTGCAGAAGTGTACTTTGACTACCAAATTTTACGTTTGCTTCACATGCATTATTAGCCCGAGTTAGAGTCTCTGTTTCCAGCTTTTTCATCTGCCAAAAAATTTATTTTGGATATACTAGGTTTCAATCTAATTTATTTTTAATTAATTACTAATTATTATAAACATTTTCTATTTTCGCTTTCCTCAATTTCGTACACTGAAAGAAAAACTCTTGGTTGATTCAACTATTTTTAATAGTATTGCAACGATTCATTCGAAATCGTTAAATGAACTAAGGAAAATAGTTATTTTTACTATGTTAATATAGTTAATTTAACGATATAAAAGTAGTTGGCTCTGGTTATACAAAAAATATCGCAACGTTCATGAAATCAACTGTTTTAATTGCTTCATAACCACGAAAATTAGTTGATAAATAGAAAATATTCATCAATTCACTCAAAACTTCAACGTTTCGAATTATCAACCGTTTTTATGGTACTTAAACTACTTTGCAATAGTTGATTTCAACAAACGTAATTCAGTGAGCAAAGTCTTTGGAATTATTCTACGCAAAGTAGAATAGTTTCAACGTTTGGACGTTTTTCATGCTCCGAATGAAATTGTTAATCAACCACGCGTAATGGTGCATAAAAGTAATCAACCATTTTCTTATGGTTGTTTTACCTATAGCCCTAGTTGATGGCAAAACTAAGGAAAACTGTTGATTTTTCATACTCCTCATACTCATACTCCTATTCTATCATAGAAGTTTCATATGATACATGGCAAAATTGTGTTCTGTTTGCTGTTCGATATAATTCATATTCATGTTATGCTGTGAAGCCTTTATATTACGTTGCATGACGCTATTTTGTTCAGAATACAGCGTTTTCCGCTGAGGCAAAACAGTGGGCTGCGGCAAAGCGCAGTCAAAAAATTAGAATGCACTGTTTTGTATGGTAACGCGCACAATGGCTGCGGCCGAATTTGCGGCAGCGGCAGAATTTGCCAAATTTCTAATTTGTGATACCTACCATAGGTTGAATTCACCACTAGGTTGAAGTAAATCTGATTGAATTAGGTTGAATGGTCTGGCCAACCTAATCCTCGTACAACAGGATTTAGCAATACAAAAGAAAAAAAAAAGAATTTGGTTGGTGCCTTGATTGCATTGACAGCGACATTGTTGCTGCATTGTGATACACCAAATTCAACTGCGGCATTCACGCCTCCCCTGCCTATATTTCGTACTATGTATATGGTTGGAATACCATTGTTTGTGGTTGCTTACTTTTTTTGCACCACGGACGTTGTTTATCAACCACGCGTCATGGTGCATAAAAGTAATCAACTATTTTTTTATGGTTGTTTTAACTATAGCCCGTAGTTGACGCAAAAACAACTAAGAAAAATTGTTGATTTTACCAAGATTTTTCTTTCAGTGTATATTACCCGGAAAGTAAACAGAAGCAACAATTTTTTACTTTGAAGATTTATATCTATTGGATCACTTAGAAATCACCATAAATAACTAAAAAAAGGAAGTGACATTGTTCTGGACTTATAATTGAAAACTCTTTCTTTTCATCTTGTAGTTAATCGCCTCTAGGAAAATGGTAATGGAGAATTTTGGCTTGCAACTGATTGAAATTAAGAATAGCATAGGCATCAAATCTGCAAGAATTCTCCTTACTGCGACGAATCCTGACAATGCGAAGGCGTAAAAAATACGCCAAATTCTTGTAAACGACCATTCCTAACACATAATCTATAGAAAACATTATGAAAAAAATAGAAAAATTACCAAAATAACAAGAAGTTTCAACAAAACAACGTTTACCAACAAACACCGTCTTGACATTGAATAACTTTATCGCTTTAACATTTGAATTCAGTGCGTAAAAAATTCGTCTCATTCGAGACTTCAAAAACAACTTCATTCCACGCCCGCCTAATGCATTGGAGCACACCAACTACCTACCTCAACACAGTGTCAAATGCATAATAAACAATTTTAGATTTTTATTTGCCAATGGTCAGGTTATCAGGAAAAATAATTGTATCATATTTATTTTTGGTTTCATTCATTCTTTTCTTTTGCGTTCGAAACTTCCCTATCGGCCATTTCGTCTCTATCATATTAAAATTATACTTATGTACATACATAGCTTCGCGGTGGACCCGGTGTTTGTGGTTATTTGTCAGCTGATACTGCGACGATTTGAATTTTTTCACCACCGCCAAAAAAAAATCTGTTAATTTTATGTTAGCTTTGTTAAGCATGCTCGAAATACCGGTGTACGTGTGTATTGTATTAGATACACTACCGTCTGTCGAGATATGAGTCCAAAAATATACACTGAATGTGTGTATACCGTTGAATTATCTATGCATACACCACATATCAGCAATATTTGACGGTCAGTAGCGAAAAGCAAGTCAATAGCACATTCCAAGGTCAATAGCTTCGATTGTTTTTGGCATTGAAATAGCGGCATTTTTGGGGGTTCGCGCGCAAGCCCCGGGCGGGAGTTGCAAAATACTTTTCCTGTGCACAGCAGCTATATTGCATACTAGTAGCTTGCCCGAAATTATTTATGGATATGAGAAATGCATCCTATGTAGCAGTTCATCGTCGTTTCGGTTGAAAATTTCAATCTCAAATCTAATTTAAACGTCGTGTCGTAGATTTTGTTTTGACAGGGTTTTCGAGAAACTTAAAATCGAAGAACATGTGTATGCAATGATGCAGTAAGCTATTTTTGAGGATCGCATTTGAAAGGATTACTTTTACGAAAAGCTTCAACTGCAGTTTCTGGTTTGAGAAGTGAAGATGTAGAAAATTAGTTTTGAAGAGGATTCTGACATGATTGTACAACAATCTATTTGCGGTTCGTCAAAATATTTTCGTTATTTGATACTTTTCGTCAGAATTTACTAGTTTAGCTATTTCGAATAGGAAGAAGTGAAATTTTGTTTGGCTTACTTGCGATAAAGATGATGATTTCGACACATTTTTGGCAAATTGTTTATAAATTATGTGTCAAAATCTTTGGCCTGTTGCTGAAAATTCTGATAAGGGCAAGTATTGAAAAAAATACTTTGAATATTGGACGACGAGGAATCATGTTACTCGCACGATGAGGAACTAGTGAGGAATGCAGTCTTACTCCATTCCTATCAGCTATGTTTAATCAGTGGTGTGCACATATGGAAGGAAAGGGGGGTATATTGATTTTTCACTGTCTTTGAATGTCTTTGAAAAGCAAATTTCAATTTTGTGCATCCACATTACTTCAATGAAAATTAAGAAAAGTGTGTCCCGAATTCTTGTGTTTGGTCTATTTCAAAGTACTTTGCGCGCCTATGTGCTGCATGCCCACATTAGACGCATTTAGGTGCTTATCGTGATTATTAGTTTACGAGATTCTTCAAGTGTGGATACTTCTTGCGCGCCTTACTCGGGGATATGAGGCTACTCATGGTACTGTTATGGTACGGCCAATGCTAAGCAAAGAGAGCGTCGAGTCACGAAATCAGAGGCTTTTGCTAGCTATGGCTTTTGCTAGCCTGAACGTGTGGAAGATACACGTATCGTTAGCCAACAGAGATATATTTGCTACGGGCAGTTTAACTATATTTGCTGTGTATATGTTATCCACGGGTCTTAGTGGGTATCTTTGTGGTCCGCGAGCTACAATTTGCCACTCTGTTTAGAGAAAAATCTCGATTCTGACTTCAAATCTCCTACCCTTTAGAAATGATCCTATGATCTGAATAAGAAATGATCCTAAGATCTGAATGAGAAATTATTCTATGATTCATCCATTTTCGAAGATTAGTCCTGCATGCCAGACTTTGTATAAAGAATCTTAGCTATATCCAACATGATCAAACCGGTCGACTTTGTGTGGTTGAGTCTTATTTCGATGTGTTGAACTACCCTTACTAGCCGGAGTTCCGGGAAGTCAAGTGGCTTGAAGCCGAATTGCTCTTCGTTCAGGCGAGAAAACTGAACTGGTTCAGCCAGTTTTGCTAGGGAGATTATGATTATGGGCTTCCAATTTAGGAGAAATGCAAGTTTCTCACCAGGTTTTTGGTAAAACTATAATCTTGGCTGATTTCCACATTTTAGGATACTTCCTTAGAGCAATGCATTAATTATGTTCGTTTGTGTCTTCAATATACTACCTGATAAATATTTGCGGCAATAGTTGTTGATTTTATCGATCCCTGGCGATTTCGTACGATTCGATTCCATCCCATCCCCAAGCTGTTCACCTCCTCAAGGTCAGTTAGCATCAACTGTTCTATCTCCGTTGGTTCACAAATGAGAAGTCTTGTGGCTTTTCGGTTGATGCGTTGATGAGGTCTTCATGATCTAAGTCGTCTTCTGATGAAGAGTTCTTTTTGAACAGCAACCCAGGAAATCCGCAAACGCATTGGATTTATCAGTATTATCGAGTTTTATGTCCTGTGAGCCATATTTGTGGCATAAGCGGCTTGCTTTTAGTCCAGAAGTACCGGGATAGTCGCCAGAGTGTGTTACTCTCAAGGTCGATGCTATGCATAATTCTCTCTTACTGTTTGTTTTATTTTTGAGATATCTGATTAGGGATCATGTTGATAAGCCGGTTTGCTTCCCGCTTTATTCAAGGATCTGGCTGTTCTCTGAAATTGGGTTTTGGAGATTGACTTAGGGAGTTCGAAAGGACTGTGATTATTCTTAACCGGAATTATGATCATCTTGTCCTCCTTTGCCTGCTTTATGACTGATGAGGAGATCAATTGATTCCTCCAAGTCACTGACCGTTTTATGTGCTTCTGTGCTGGTTATTTTGGCCAGTATGACCTGGAAATCTTTCCAGTCTTTAATTTGCCTCTCTGTTACAGATTTTTCTCTCTGTTACAAAGAGAACCGGCTTACGATCAGATCAGCTCGTCGAGGTCGTTGATGTGCACATGTTGATTAAGTGCATTTAAGACCTCTATATTAAGGTCCAGCTGTTTATAGGGCCGAAGTGTGTAGGCTCATTATATCCCCAATGCTTGTTTGTTTGTGGTGTATTTGTTTAGTTCCATTCCAGTGTTGTTATTTCTCATAGATGTTCAATAACGATGGTATGCTTTCGTGATCGAAGAGTGTGCCTTCTTAATCGAAGAGTGCCCGAATGTCTTTACTAATGAAGAATGTCTTTGTGACCTAAGAGAGAAAGCTCGTTTGTTTTTTTATGGCTGTGGCTTCTTTGATGCTGAACAGAACAGAGCAGAATGATAGTTAAAGTTTCTTCATACAAGGTTTGCGGTGCCACTTCCCTTCTTACCCAGTCAGGCGAAGAACTAGCCCACATGCTCGGGGTTGGTAAAGATGAGAGTGTTTAATTGGTTATTTTTAGCTGGGAGTTGAGAAAGGGGTTTGCAAGAGTAGATGGCAGAGGTCTTGGGGACATTTGGGTTTGCACTAACCACTTGTGGAAATCATCTACTCAAATCTGCGGATTACGCGGGCAGATCCTACAGCTCGCAAGGTGCTCGCCTCCACAGTTGACGCACTTCAGCTTTTCTTCAACTTCCTGCAGTTCGAGAAGTTGTCGAGTCCTTCGCATTTGACGCAACGGGCTTCAGCGTGAGAGAGTTCCGAACTGTTGACAGTTGTAATACTGTGATTACCCAGCTCATGGATTTTGTGCTTCCACCTTGCATACTAAGTGGCATATTGCCTGAACATTATATATCTTCTTTTCATTTAAAATGACTTAGTATTTAGTTTTGAGGGACCTGTCCTCAATTTTCGATAAAAAGCTTCTACCTTTCAAGATCTTCTTTCCCCTCCTCCGGTGTTAGACCGCCGAGTCTTCGGATGATATCGTTTAGGTTTTTTACCTACGGAAAGTAGTACGTGTGAAACTGGACCTATAGGTCGGTGAATATCCTGGTGATTTTGGATTTCTTTGAATTGCACGGAAAATTCCAAAAAATATATCAAAAATTCATGCAGGCGGCATTATATTTTGACCATTTTTGAGCAAATTTTTCTTTTTGATGACCCACTACTATGAATGTGTATCGATTTAGTAGGACTTTGGCAAAAACTATTGTACGTAGCGGAGTGAATCAACGATTATCACGCAAATATTTTCAAAATTCGTTAGTTTTCTGTTATGTCAACCGAAAATCTAATGATAAATATGCAATCCACGCTGGAATAGAATTTGTGTTAGAGTTTTACAAGCAAACAATTGACAATTATGCTATTAGAAAGAATACATTAACCAAACCAGAACAAGCTCCGACTCTCTATATAGAGGGTTTAAAAAATCTTCTTTCAAGTCAATTCTTCCGCCGAATAACCAATTCATATTGATTCAGATCCCACAATCCAGTCCAATGACGCAGGGGAAAAATGAAAAAAAGAAGAAGAAGAAGAGAAAACATACCGTACTCGTAATTGAAATTCCTATCTTCAACTTAGTCATTTTCTCGACATAATTTACTAAGGTCAGTAACAGGTCCGATTCCGTCGCTCGGCGAGAAAGAAAAAACAAATTTCAAGCAAAGATACTTTATATTCGTAATACATGTTCATACTCGTATATATCATGTCGCTTTTGACAGATTTGACTAATCATCACAGAGTTCATTATCTGAATGCTCATCCAGATGAATGAGAAGAAAGCTATGCGTTGGTTGAATGGATCGAGCATTCCAAGATCCATTGATGAGCCAGGGTCAGAAGAGCTGACAGACAGGTAGTTGATCCAGTTTTAACATGAAAATTAAAATCAATCTTTTTGCGGTTTCTTGCATCTTCTTAAATAGATCTGAAAGACGATGTACTGGACTTGAGAGGAATTATAAAAATTCTCATTTGAATTTGCATTCCTTCGCTCTTCAGATGAACCGAAATGGTGAAACGATTATAATTTAGTATCCATAATCATTAAATACTGTAAGCCCGGAAGGATTTCTACAAACGCACAGCCAAGATATACGGGGATTGTTAGCATGGACATTATTCTTACGGTTTATGAGCTGAGCGATTTACAACGAGCACTACAAACAGCCGAAACCGCAATAATGTTACTACAAAATGATGAATGCAATTGGTGAGTGGTGTTTGGATTGGTGGAGTAGAGTTGCAAAGAGGTGTCTGCTTGATGGATCCGTGTTTTCAATTCGTAAATTTATCGTGAATTTGATCGAATGCATTGATTAATTGTTGAAATTGATGGTTGTGTGAAGATGCTTAGTGAGAAAAAATAAGGACTGTTTGAAGGTTGAAGAATATAAATATACCAGTTGACGATTCTGGATTGTCAAACCCGAATTACACCAGATACCATACTAGTGATTATATGCCTCAACTTTTTTTACCTGGTTAATGGGTAAAATAAAATTTCCAAGCATACTTCTTGCATACTTAACTTTGACATTTGTTCAAAACTCGATTAATAAACGCAAAGCTTTTATGGCAGCTCCGCGCCGTTTTCTACCACAAATCTGACCAGTCATGTGTTAAATGCATTCAAAGAATAAAAGGCGAAACAGCAATAATACCATATTCACCTGTAGTGCCAGAAGCTACACATCATAAACTGGAGCGATTTCTTCAACTTTTATGTTGCTTAATGATACATTCGTATTATGTTTATTATTCGCTTTTTTGTTGAACGAAAAGTGATGAAATGAGGTGATTAAGAGATTACTAGATTTTATGAGATACTTAATCTGAAATGCAAAAGTTTTCACGTTTTTTTCTCAAGGAGTGTTAAGAAATGAACATGATGGTTCAGGAAAATTTTATGAATATGCTTATTGAATAAAACGCAGAAACAGTTAAGTAGCAATGATTTTAAAATGCTTATTAAAATAACTTTCAATTACAGTGGTGATATGTTTCATATTACGTTGGTTTTATGTCTCTTGCAAGGAGTGATATTGATTGAAGATTATAAAGATTTGCAGATGGACCACTGCAATAATTGTTGATTGTATCAAGTATAGAGGTTTGTGCAGTCGAGTTAGCAATTAATAAAATTATTTCAGCATACAGTTTCAGTTAGATTGTGTCACTCTGGCGGAAAAACTTCCATGCATACCACTTTTGCAAGGAGTCATTGGTATCAAAACTACGGAGATACAATTTCATCAAGAAACCTCTGTAATCGAGTGGGTAATGCGTTGACTGCAATCATGTGTGGCCCCTGGTTCGATTCCAGCCATAGGCGATGACGATTATCATAGAGCGGTCTTTGCCGCTTCAAAAGATGATTAGTCAGTAGATTTTGAGAATTTCGGCATCAAGTTGCAAGAATACTTATTGTCATTATTTAAATAAAATCTTCATATGAAAGTAAGCAAGGAGGGTCAAACAGTCGAATAGAACATAAAATCAAAAACCACAAAATATATTTTGCTGAGATTCAACAAGATTAATGCGTTCTAGTGAAGAGGCGTTATGAAATTTCTTTTTAAATAAATAGGAAAAAAGCAAAAAGTAAGTAGAGACTAGTTAGCAAAAATTAAGAAATTGAAATATATAGACTGCAATAGGTATAAGCTGAAAAAGCCAGAACAAAAACTTAAATACACACAAAAATGTATCAATAAATATTAATAAAGTAATAAAAATCCCTTAATAAATAAATAATATTCAACAACAAGAATATCATATTTAACAGCACAAATGAATAACAGGCACATCATTTTTACCACAAAATATGTAAAAAAAAACCACACTCAGAATTTAAATTAGAACCAAGAAAATGATAAAATTAAAATTGGAGTTTTAAATGAAAAAAAAAAATAATGAAACGAAACCAAAAGTGAATCAAAATATGGCAAATAAGAATTATAAAAATACCTCAAACTAATGAAATAACTTGAATATAAAAAAATTGCAAAATGTAACTCTAGAAAATATTAAAAATGAAACAAAGATTATTGATACCTAAATTGATGCCTAAGAAATTTCGCAGCACATATATAAAAACTAAAACTCAGCAAAAATAAACATAACACAAAAAATAAATTAATTTCGTAAAAATTAACTAATAATTTAATTTCATAGGGTGAATCAAAAAGAAGAACCAAAAGGAAATAAAAAAATTCCAAAAAGAGACTTAAACACCAAAGAGGGGATAAAAATAAGAAAAATCGAAACGACTATGGAACAAAATAGAAACGAACCAAAGAAAACCAAGTAAAAAAAAGACATAATAGAATGACACAAAAAACGACAACAAGAAATGAAAAAAAACAAAAGAAGACGCAAAAAAAAGTAAATACCAGATTCAAAAAGAGATAAAAAAGAGGTTCAAAAGCACACAAAAGAGAGGTTCTAAACATCACAAAAACAAGGTTCAATATGAAACAGGAAAAGGCTCAAAAATACACACACAAAAATTGAAAAGGAATAAACATATTAATCGAAAATAACAAATGAAAAAATAAAGAGACAAACAAAACAGAAACACACAAAATAGAAACAAACCTACAAAACAGAAACACACAATATGAAACCAACAAAAAAGAAACAAACAAAAGAGGGACAAACAAAGAAAGAACAAACAAAAAAGGAACAAACAAAAAAGGAACAAACACAAAAGGAACAAACACAAAAGGAACAAACAAATATGGAATGAACAAAAATGGAACAAACAAAGATGGAACAAACAAAAATGGAACAAACAAAAATCGAGCAAACAAAACGGAATAATCAAAATAGGAACAAAAATTAAGAAAAAATTGAAAAACTAACAAAATAGAGAGAAAAAAACTGAACACATGAAATCAAAATTAAAAATGAGACAAAATATTAAATTTCAAAATATATCAGAGCATAAAATTAACCTCTAAACACAATGAATTTTAATCCTCTTCGTTGACATAAAAACTAAACAAACAAAAAGAATAGGAAAAAATAAAAGAAAAGAGACACCAACAGAGGAAACAAGAAAAAAATATAAAAAAAGTAAGAGCTAAAAACCGAAAACAAAAATAAAAAAAATTACGCAAATTACAGCAGAGAAAACAGGAGAAAAATAAAAAACAGAAACAACGAAAACAGTTAAAACAAATTTAAATAACAAAGAAAAATAATATAATGGAAGAAAAACAAAAGGGAAGAAAAACAGAAACGATGAAAAAAACAGGAAAAGCCAAAAAACAGAAAAAGACAAAAAACAGAAAAAGACAAAAAACAGGAGAACAGAAAAAAACAGGAGTAAGGAAAAAACATGAAAAACAGAATAAATAAGACAGCAGATAATACAAGAAAACGGAAAAATGAAGAAACCAGCAAAAGCAAGAAACCAGTAAAAACAAAAAACAGCACAAATCAGGAAAAAAAACAGAAAATAGCAGGAAAACAGCAAAATCGAGAAAAAAAGAAGAAAAACGAGAAATAAAGAAGAAAAACTAGATATAAAACGGGAAAGGACAGAAGAAAAATGGATAAAACAGAAAAGCAAACAGAAGAATAAAGAAAAAAATAACAAAAATAAACAAATATCAACAAATAAGAACAAAACAACATAAAGTAAAACAAGCATAAAACAATCCAAAAAAAATAAATTAACTAAGGAAACAAAACCAAATAAAAACAAAAACAATTAAAAACAAAAGAACAAATAATAAACCGAAAAAAAGAAGAAGAAAATCGAAAAAAGGAGAAGAAAAAATAGGAAAGAAAGAGGAAAAAAAAAGAGGAAAGAAAGAAAGTTAGTAAGAAAAAACAAGGAAAAAACAAGAAAAACAAGGAAAAAACATATAAAGGAAAATACATAAAATAGGAAAAAACATAAAAGAAATAGGAAAAAACAGAACAGAAACAGGAAAACAACACACAATAACAGTAAAAACACATGAAAAACAGTAGAAAAAAAAAGGAAAACCAAAATATAACAAAAAAAATTAAAACCTATTAATATAAAAAATATTAAAACCTATTAATATAAAAAAATATTATTAAATAACAGAAAAAAAATCAATACATAACCGAAAAATACCAGAAAAAAACAACGAAACAAAGAAACTTAGAAGAATATGATTGAGACTATCAAAAACATTTGTGAGCTGGTTTTAATGCTGTCAACACGCTTGCCAAGTTCCAAAAAAATGATGGTGGACCTTCTCTTTATGCGTGACGGGTTAGAGTTTTAGAATGAAACAACAGTACTTGGGCGACTATTGCCTCAAATAGGTTTGGCGATGCAGGCTTATTTTAGATTAGACAATTGGTAATAAACACAATAAACGGTGGTAACATCAATATAAACGTTCCTAATGAAAATTTGGATTAATCGCTTCATGTATATATATTTGATCTTTATATTTTTCAGACCTGAAGAAATTCAAACCAAAGGTAGTTAGTGCGAAAAGGCGCAAATTTTTTTTTCAGTAATTGTGCAAAATGATAGCAACGACATATTACAGCCTGTCAATTTAAGATGCGGATTTCTCTCCTTTTCTCAACGTTTTACAAAAACGTTCAAATTCCATCGTTTTCAAAAACCTTTCCGAAATGCAACCTCTGTCTGGTCTGTCATCAATGCAAACAAAACAAACCCATTTCCAAAAATCATCCATGCATTCTCTTTCTTCGCCACACTCCCATGAAATCATATGCATCAGGATACGAAAAAAAATTGCATTTCATTATCATGCCTTGCATTCAGCAGCCAGCCAGAGTCACCTTGAACTGACCTTTCAACCGATATGTAGTCATAATATTTCTTTTGAATTCGCTTCAAGGATGATGATGATGATGCGCAGCCAGCACAGCACAGTACATCGAATAAAAGCATTAAGTAGCAACCCGAAAGATATCCATGACAAAGAAGAAAAGTTCCTTCACAAGAAACAAGAAATCACATGACTAACCATCTATGTGTATGGATACAGATACATAAATGTGTCTGAGATGATGATATACTTTGTTCCTCGGTACATGTTTTTGTACTTTTTTTTTTGCAATTCAATTCTACTTTCAATACTTTTGTTCGTCATTTGTTTTATAGAAATTTTTTGCGTGATGATTTTCGGAAATCAGTTGAATGGTTAGTTGGTCTGATGTGTCTATGCTAGGACATTGCCTGGAACAGAAAATACTCGTAGAAAGTGTTTGGTTCGAAAAAGATCGATAAAGTGCATGTGGCAGACACGTTTAAAAGAAGAATAAGTTAGATGCAATTTTATCTGCTTGTCTAATTTAATCTAGGTAATTTAAAGGTAATGTACGGTAAGGAATGAAATAAAGCTAGAGCTAAATCTAAAGCTAGAGTAAGGAATGGGAGAAGCTGAACAGCAGAAGTCTTTTCTATGTAAAATTTGGTACCTTCATCAAAATTTTGAGCTGTTTAGTTAGAAGCTTATTTATTTACCAGCACAACATGAAAAAAAGTGTCCTTTGCCTATTTCAATTTGCTTTAAATGCCATTGGTATTTAATTGCATTGAAATAACTATAAGCTGCCCCAAAATATCAATCTCGAACTCATGGACGATTTCAATGCACTTCAACTTGATTGTTGAACTGTTTTGGTGGTCGGTCATCCATGCATCCTCAATAAAATTTTGAACATAATTTAAACAACCTTGTCGAAATTACAAAAATACATAAACTTTCTACGGTTGTAATCACTTCAAAACAGCGCGTGACATCAAAAAGAGAATGACCAAAAATGAAAATTCAGGAAATACCAACCTAACCAGAATTAACTACATGTATCACTGTCTCACATGATTCGAGTCAATCACTTCACTGCAAAAGGTGAAGCAACTCTTTTGGACTTCATCTTCGTATTTCTCGTTTTGTTGACATGAGCTTTATAGCGAAGACGTACATACATAGGTACGTTAGCAACTAAAGCCGGCAGTAGCAGAACGAAGCATAAAATCTTACTTTTCCATTTGTAACGTTCTTAAAACTGACCACAGTCAAAGACGAGCGTTCCCCCCAGCGTTTTGTAGTAGTACTTATTTTATTATTTCGCTTGCATTCTATGCGCACCCGAAAGCGGGATGGATCGCTGGAAGCTTCCACAGCATCTTGGCATTTCGTGTCTAAGTAAATCACAGCTTGATTCCTCATATTTGGCGCAATGCGTGCTGGTTGTGTTCTTTGATTGTTGCTTAAATTTTTTTCAAGAACAGTTCACCCCGACGACTGAACATTCATGTGTTTTTCGATGTAGATAGCTGGCTCGCGGTGGTTGTTGCGGTTTTTCTTCGGGACGCAAAAGTACTGTTTTTGCCGGTTTTTCGGATCGGTGCTATGGTTCGCCGTCAAATATTCCCGGTTGTTGTTGTTGTTGTTGATCGAATGTCGGATGTTGATGATGTTCGTAGGTGTACCGGTTGGAATTTAGCTTTTTCCCCGCAATCCAAGACGGACGAATCATCATCACATCACTGCTGCCACTGGGTTGGCTTCGATTTATGTATGTCGATCTGGTTTGCCGTGGCGTAAGCAGGCAGAGTAGCTGATAGACAGTACAGAGATAGCGGGAAGAAGTAAATAAAAGCTCCCGGCAGTTAGTCAGCATTGAACTGGCACGTTTTGTAACCGAAACAGATGCTAAATTAGGCAAGCAGTTGTGGTATCAGCTCGACATAAAATAGCAGGTACATTGAATAGTGCTTGAATGATCTCAGCTGATGTAAAGTTAGTGACATGCGTGAGATGATCTAAATCTGTGAGTGTTATGAGGTTTATTTGGAAACTAAATTTGGACACGTCACAGATCGAATTGAAAGATTGAGCAATTTTAGTCGTTGCTACGATTTAAATATCTAATGATTGCTAGAAAAACTACATTGGCAAAATTCTTTAGTTTTAATTATAGTTTGAGACGTACAGAGTCTTTAGGGGATGCCTAGGACAGGAAGCGGGAGAAAGACCTAGCCACGATGCTGGGAAAATTTAATCTAGCAAAACTAAAAATAAATGGCTGTGGATGTATGTTAAACTTAAAACCAGTGTTTCTCAAAGTTTGTGCGCAAGGTTTCTCCGAACATTACTTTTCCTTACTTTCAAACTATCATCGAGATTTCAAGAAATTCTTGTTGCTTTTAATAATTTCTAATTTTTGTTCAGTGAAAAATGTTGTTTTTGGCATGATTGTAAATTTCCATACGTTTCATAGTAATAATAATAATAATAATAGCTTTATTAATGCGATTCTCAGAAGTTAGAGTATGCTTATTCTAGTGTTCAGACTAAGTCTTTGTAGCTAAATGATGGATACTAGAGAATAGAAGAATGGCAATTGACGCTAGTTTGCTAGAAGTTTTAGGGAAAAATTTGCTTAAAGCCAAGCGAAATGCTTAGCCTAGCCGTGATAAAAACTTAATATTACTTAATATTTAGCCTTAAGATTAACCAACCTTATGAATGGAGGCTAAGGGGGCACCTGCAGGGTTTTATGTTCTTTATGGCTCTCAATTACGAAATATTGACAGATCGCAGATTAAGGTGTGAATTCGAGTTATTTTGCGCACGTTTGTTTTTAGAAAAAAAAGTCAACGTCTTTTCAGACTGGATACTGTTTATTCACTTATTGCAAAAGTAGCTTATTTGTTGAAGTTAACTAACATATTAACTATGGAATCTGGATGATGAAGGCTATTTATTATGGAATGTAGAATATGACGGTGACATCAGTGTGCATGGCAATATGACAGTGAGAAAGTTTGTTCAAATCAAAAATTGTGTAGGAGAGAGGATTGACCCTTATGGAACCCCAGCAGGGATTTCGTACTTGTTCCACAAAGATTGCAATTTGACGATGTTAGAACTACATGATAAAAACGAGCATATGATATTGTAAAAGTAGAGAGGGAAAGCGTGCTTGATAAGCTTGGAGAACGCTTCTTCTATGTCCAGAGCCACTAGCCCAGTAGAATTTTTCGTAAATAGATTTCATTAAATCTGCTTGGCGACTCTGTAAAGGTGAGGCGTTTTCGACATTCCAGGCTTGAAGCCAAATTGCAAGTAGCGATAATGAAGCGATATGTATAATATGCGTATTTGAACGTGAAGTTCATTTCGGTGAGCCTTCAATATTAAATTTCGCGTTCGTTGTCATTGTCTGCGAATGCTATATTTTTTAACAAGCGCAGTAGTAGCAGCGTTAATTGGAGATGCAAGAGAGCAGTTGAATAAAACTATAAAAAACTCTATGAATCCTATAGTCTCTCGATGGGACTAATATCTCAAGAAAAAGCATTCACCGGTAAAGCTGATATCTGAAGACTGTGAAAAAGGGGCAAAAGCATCGATTAGTCCAAGGGTGACCTACTTTTAATCACTAAACATCGTTTTAGGATATTTTCCGTATCCGACCTCTGAACTGATTTTTTCTGGATTTCATGAAAAATAATCTTAACTGAAAGTTTGAAGATGAGAAGAGGTGCCACAAAGGCTATTCCACGACTGTTTTCACCAGAAAGAGACCCGTTTGAGAGTGTTTCAGGAGTAGATGCAAATTTCACAAAGTGTTCCGATTGTTTTGTTAAACGAGTAATGATTGATGAGTCTTGGTTGTAACTATGACTCCGAAACTAGACGATATTCTCAAAAAGTCCAGCCACAGGAAGTCAATTTCATCTCTAAGTGGAGTGCATCATGGTTTCTTTTTTTTGCATCAGAGGAGTCGTATTTTTGGGACAACGATGATTTAAATGGCAGTAATCATTCAACTGCCAACAATGATTTATCACTATTACTGGCAGTATATGCACGATTTTATACCTGATCGACCATTATGACAGCATATCCACCTTGGGACATTAATAAAGACCGTAACGATGGTTTTCGCAGCTTGTCGTGTATTCAAGGAAATGTTCGACTGTTCTTGGACAGTGATAATACTTTGGGGAGCAGTGACACCTCATTACCGATGCAAGTCTGCAAAGTCGTAGCTTAGGAACCCTGGGATATATCAACAATACACTTATTTAGAGCTGGTGCATTGAAGGCAATTGTTCCCTCGGGAATAACCTAGTCCTTGAGGAGTAGCAACCCGACACCTACCATGCTGGTGCAAAAAAAAGTTTTGCTGGGCTAGTTTGCAGATATATAACTCTGGGGAGTAATGTCCCACATCCACCTTAGCCGGTGTACGGTAGAGATTTGTTGTAATCGATTGTTCTTAAAGACAAGAAAACGGTGGCCACAAAAAATAGTCACTCGCTAAAGAGCGTATAATTACTCACCTGTTTTCGGGTCGATCAAAGACATTGAACTTAGGGGAATATCATCATTGCAACTACACTCAAAAAAAAAATATATCGCTGACAGATATAAAACGACGGAAATATAATATATCTCACATGAGTATATGGGTGTATTTTGAAAGACATAATATATCCACGGCAGATATAATATAAATATTTATCGTATGTAAGCAGAAAAAAGCTCAGGGGATTGCCCTTTGAAGCGAATGCTTAGCCATGGCGGTAAGGAGACACATATGGGAGAAGCCGATAAGAACTATTCCATTATTCTTCTAAGTGCCACATTTATTTCTTATTTTCTAAAGGGCTAATGTTATTCTTAGTCGCTACTAAAGCTTTAATGTGATACTTAATCAATGGAGCGCTAGTATTATGCCCAGTCGCTGACTGTTAAGACAACATAAGACGAACAAATACAGCCATGGGCACGGCGGGATTCGAACCCGCGGGCAGTAGATCGCTGCTTCGGACTGACGCGTTAGCGAGCTAAGCTACCGACCCTTTTGCAAGCTCAATCTCAAACTATAAACAAAAGATGCCCCATAATTAGAAACGAAAATAAACCATATATCTACGAAAAGCATATTACATTGTTCAGTGGTCATTTTATACCTGTCGCGTATATAATATACCAACTGTATGGATTTCATATCTTTCGCTACCAGAAAACAGAGAAACCCATATAGAACTTATACCTGTAGCGTGCATAATTATGATTGCTGTGTGCATATTTTGTGTACCCGAGTTATATTTTTTACCTTAAAGCCAAATTTTACTTAAAATGAGTATAACTCTGGATTTCCATATACTCATAATACCTTTTAAATCAATAGTTATACCTGTTGCTTGTATATGTTATGTATCACACATAAATAGAACAAAAATATATTTGTACGGGCAATTTTGTGCCCACTACAGTTAATTATGGCTATTACGGATATTATTATTTTTGCTACACATATAGCAGAGCGAATTTTTTTTTGTGTGTACCATGGGGTTCATGTATGACGCTATGTTGATAGAACTAAAAGTAATCACCTACTATGAAGGGTATAATAGCACACCTACAATAGTAATACCTGCACGATATTTCTCCAACGGGTTTGGCGTCCCCTACCTACCGAGCTAATGCAGGGCTTCGTTGGGACAATCACCTTAGGCACGGCACACCTACATTTACTAGCTGTTTCTGGCATTTGTATCTTCTTAATATAACAGAACTGAAGACGGGCCTCGTGCTCACCAGAGTTGCAAGTGGGCCTGCTCCTCACACCAATCTGGTACCCGTAAGATGCTAATGACCGTACAGCTCTCACAGTCCGTCTTTTGGTGGACTGAATTGTTAAGCCACACACGGAATAAACTGGCATTAAACCTTGAAAAGAATATATGTCTTACATCAAAGACACGCATCCGATCCTGGGACCGGGGTCATTCAACTATCGACCACTACATGGCGATCCGGCGAATTTCGTGCGCTGCAGTTTTTGATTAATGGAAAGAAAACAAATCTTGGACGATTCATAGCCCACATGCAACTGTAGGTCGTTAGGTTCGACGATTTTTGTCGAATCTGTGGCTCGGAGGATGAAAAGGAATCCGTCCTCCATCTCATGTATCAGCACCCGGTTTTAACGAGGACGAGATTGCCCCCTTTGCCTCAACTCTGACTGATCAATCCTTTATCGATTTAAGAAGGATAATGCAGTTTATTAGAGAAATCAGAGAGTACCACAACCGGGCTCTATTGTGCTTATTTGCATCATTCGGTTGAATTTCTCTGGCTGACAGCTACTTGACCTACCTACCTATAGTAAGTTGAGGACACTAAAAATTGAAGAAAGCCCGAAAGAAACGTATGGCTAAGTGGATATGATTCAATGGCCAATATTGTGAAAATACTTGATGTTTCTGAGATAGAAGTCGAAAAAATATTTAAAAACTAAAACTATTTTATGAATTCATTTAAAAAAAAAGAACTGAAAACTATCTATTTTCAAGCAACAGTTAGTTATTCGATTTCGAAAAGGCATTCATTCGTTTGAGCTTAGAAGCGAAAAGAGTAGTGAAAAGTGTCGCGGACAAAATATTAAAGTAATCTTACGACAATTCTAAGTGGAGTTAAAGCTGATAAAGAGCTTGATTCACAAATTTACAATCAATGTGGATAAGAGTGTGGAATGATTAGTACTATTTCTCACTTTATCCCTGATTTAATTCAGGTACCTATTCAGAACTAGATTAAGTAACAGCTCGGTGCGCAATCTTCTGTCTGAACGTGGACTCGAACCAGGGAGCTAGCAACTACAATACACGGACTTCAAGATAGTATTATAAATATAAATATGTATACCATATGTATATATATGTAAAAATATTCGCGAATGAAAATTCCAAATGATCGTTTTTTGGGCATAGGGGACATATTTTGAATTTTATTGCAAGGTTCAAGACATCAACTGTTCAACTGACAATTTAGCTTGCGAAATTTTTGGGCCTCATTCATTCTTCACCAAATCAAGTGACTATAATAATATCTTCGGCGTTCATTTAACATGAAACCAATGACTACAATTTCCGTATCAAAACATCTCAGCCTGTATATTCTGACACTGGAATTTCAGGCAACTAGCACAGGAAAAGAAAAACAAAACCCAATATTTCAATACCTACTTTCCAAAGAAAATATTTTGCCTTTCATCACACTTGTCAGTCTTATAATAGTGTACAGCCGTCATGTCTCTGAACGACTCCCCGATCATCATTCATGTCTGCCATTCCCTAGCTTTCAATACAGCATGCACCTTTTGAGTTTTTGTTTGGGTAACAGCGAACCCTTTGTTGAAACTTTCCCAGTTCACCTGGTTCAATACCCGTATCGAATCGTCTTTATAGTGATTTATACATTCCATTAATACTCGAACAGAAGTAGTGCAAACATGGGCTGCATTAAGAAAAATAATTAAGTAGGCTATTTATTTGTAAAAAAAAACAACCCAATTTTGTCTATTGACATGGAACGTTTCAAATGTAGAAACAGATAGTTTAGCTGTGTTGGTGCTATGGTGGCTCTTAAAAAGAACCTCTTTAGCACACAAATTTAAGTTTTTCAAATTTAATTACTTAAACTCTATTTCGCCACAAACTCTCCAACACGATATCTCTTCTAAAATAGTATTTACTTAGCGAATTAACACATCAAATGGGCTTTTATTTCCATTAGCTTGAAGATACTCGACTAAGAAAATTCAAGTGGAAAAACCTCTATGCGCAACACGAGCCTGTCTGTCCATTCATTCGAATACTGTGCTGGGAGCTCAATGCCTAAAGACATGCATGGTCCGTCAATGCATATTAACTTTCCCATGCATCGTCGTTTTTGTAGCACGTTCAGTTCGGAGCTCGAAAGAGGAAACGACAAAAAAACCTTCCTAATGCTGTTCCAATGAGGGCTAATAACATTTCTTTCATTGCGTGACGTGAGCCCCAACTAACTTGTCACCAAACGAACACTACTGACTACAACACGGGATGACAATTGAATTATTATGCAAATTATTAAGTAGATATCACTTACGAGAGGAGGAACTCAGCTACCACGCAGGCAATCCATTTATTGTTGTTTGATAATAGCTCTAGCATGATAAAAGTAGATAAATTCATACAAAATGCATGTACAGTTGTGTATAGAATTGATTTTCTTGTGAACGGTCTTGTTAAGCTATAAGAGTTTCTTGTCAGGTTATAGTGGGTTGTGGGAAAATTTTCAGACAGGTGATTGGTCGGAAGTAATTGGTCCGGGAAGACAAATTATTATTTAAGCACGATCATGAATCTGCACAAGCATACCGCACGAATTGACACACAATATAGCTGGTCCAGACGAATATATCTGCTGCTATTCACGATTCGAGTTCAACGAATTATCCCGTTCAGCACACTCACATCTTCTTCCTCGCTCGCGGATGAGCATACATACGCTTCCAAAAGAATTTTTGATAAAAATCTTCAGGCCCCTGCCATCATCCACCACCAAAAGCCAATGACACCTCCAAAAAATTTTTTTTTGGTCTCGCCACGAAAATACTATTACGAGGCATCTAATTTTATCTGGGTCACAATCTATACTACACGATGATCATATAGCACACAACATCTCCAAGATTCCAAGCAAGTGAGCCTCAAAGTTAGTCAAGCAAGCAGGCAAGCAAGCCAAGCGTCGGCGGCGGCCCCGAACGCTATCATCATCTTTAATACGAAAATAAATAAACAAGATTTTTGCTTGGCCGTGTGGTGTTTTTTTATCGTGTTCTTCTTGTTTATACAAAACTAGCACACGCTGCCGTATTTAATGTTGTTCTGGGACTAACTATAGCTGTAGTCATAAGTATGATGTTACAATTTTCATACAACTTTATTACGATATTTGTTGATAGTCTTACATGCGGACTCAAGTACTATAATTATAGGAGACGAGACATTTTCGCAAAACAATATCTCCAAGAACTCGTGTGTTTAAGGTCTTTCTAATAAACTGCGTCATATTCGCAGTCTCATTGAACTCGTCGGAATCTTGTTATCTGTAAGTTTTGATTTGTTCTTTTTTTTCGATGCGTTCATTTTTGATGTTGCGTCTACAAGTAGGAAGCAAACTTTGAGCCGGTCCAGTACAAGCAGCCGGAGAGGATGTAAGACGGGGGCTTGGCTTTGATTAGTTAAGTCGTATAGCCCAGTGAAATCCGACATAAAAAAGGCGAAACTTCGGAAAAATTAGGGGAAAGCTGAATTTTGGTGTAAACCTTGGTACTGGCGTGTTGAACAAAATGTCAAAAGTCCCCATCGATCCGAGTGCTGCGTCACTTTTTATACGGGGTCAAAGGTCACCAAAAGTGACCTTTCCTAAATATCTCAGTAACGGTCACGTCTTCAGAAAAACAATGTATGTCGAATTTGTAGCTTAGTAAATTTCCAACAAAAAAGATTCTATAGCTTTTTCCTGTAACCACAACCGTTTTTGAGATATATTGATCTAAACATTTGTTACTAACAGCACCCTCATTCTCATCGGCATGTTGATATTATTCGATTTTGATTACGACTTGGCATGTTTGTGAGTTTGTTTTTCTAAGTTCAAGAGGTGCATAAAAAAAACATGTATACAAATTTATCTACCAGACTCCAGGGTAGGTGGAAAAGTGTACTCCGAAAAGTTACCACCACCCCCCGCCCCCCTTTGCCATAAAACTTGTAGGGACATCTGTTCGCTACTCTCTTCTCCGAAAAAAACTGTATTGCGGCATCATTTATGGGATATTCCACGAAATAGCAGTACAAAACAAACAAATTGCAGGTGAAAATAGGTTTTGTAACATATCATGGGCCTAGGAGCACGAAAAAGCAAGATAATATCACGGCATAATTCTGTAAACGCTCATTCCTGACATTATAGGAGCTCAATCCGATGCAGATTATCCCCGAATAATCAGTTTTTTTACCAATCCTGCATAACGCCAAAGGGATATGACAAGTCTCGACACCAATTTGCACCTGAAATTACGTGACCTTGCCCTGATCGTTCATGGGATAAGACGGAATGGAAAAAAAAACTAAAAAACCGGGTATTTCGGGGTGGTTCGTTTCCGGGGGTGGGTAGGGTGTGGGAAGGGTGTGGATGTAGGGCTGGTCGTGCGATGTCAAGAATAGGCAATTAATAGGATAAAAAGTGATCCTACCTTGTTTAACAGTGGGCAAAGAGTAGGCAACGAGCTCATTTCTGAAGATTTGAGATGGATGCTCAGGGATACCGTTTTATGGCAAAGGGGGAGGGGGGAACTTTTCGGAGCACACTTTTCCACCTACCCTGGAGTCTGGTAGATAAGTTTGTGTACATGTTTTTTTTATGCGCCTCTTAAACATAGAAAAACAAACTCACAAACATGCCAAGTCGTAATCAAAATCGGATAATATCAACATGCCGTGAGAAAGAGGATGCTGTTAGTAACAAATGTTTAGATCAATATATCTCAAAAACGGTTATGGTTACAGGAAAAAATTATATAATCTTTTTTGTTTGAAATTTGCTAAGCTACAAATTCGTCATACATTGTTTTTCTGAAGACGAGACCGTTACTGAGATATTTAGGAAAGGTCACTTTTAGTGACCTTTGACCCCGTATAAAAAGCGACGCAGCACTCGGATCGATGGGGACTTTTGACACTTTGTTTAACACGCCAGTACCAAGGTTCACACCAAAATTCAGCTTTCCCCTAATTTTTCCGAAGCACCATGTTAGATTTCCCTGGACTAGTAGTCGATGATACGTAGTGGGATCCAATGATGGAATGATAATTCCAGGAACTCGAAATTCAAAATATGTTAAGTGGAAAACAGTTTTTTTATGGTAAGTATTTATTTCTAAAGTAGTAAATATTTTTTGACACGTGGTTGAGATGGGCGTTTTTGTCTATCGGCGCAATGGGATTTCCCATAGCAACAAATATTTTGGATGGTGATGGGGAAGTACTTGAAGTGGTCATCATGTTTTGTTTGTTACAGTGACGACTGTTGTGACTGATCATCGCTCAGTTGGGATTTGATGAGGTGTATACTGCTGCGAACTATCGGAGCTTTGACGGCCTTGGAAGCCTGCATTTAGTAAGCTGTAATTTTTTGAATACCACGGTAGCGATATTGCATCAAATACCAGGTGTTTTGGTTATTAATTCTTAATTTTTGTGTTGGGTGGCACTTGAAGGAAGAGTTAGCTCGAAGTATAGAGACTCTGACGTCATATTATTGCTATAAACGTACTTATTTCAACAATTTCGAGTTAGCGTCATATTTTCATAGTGTTAATCATGTCTAGCTTGGGATTTATGGCACGGATTGCTTTTCTTGCTCAATCAAAAGAAAAATGCAAATGTCATCTCTATTTGTCCTGGGAAAATTCAAAAGGTACCTATGAAAATGAAAACCACCTCATCTGAACCCTGGACAAATTGGTAAAGCGAAAAATAATGTGATTCGAGCCGTGACTGGAGACAACAAGTGGATAAATTTCGAAAACTCAAAGCGCAAAAGGTCATTGGTTCACGTATGATAAACACAAACGTCGACCGGAAGGCCGAATCGCTTCAAAATGGAGAAAATACTTTACATTTGGTGGGATCAGAAGGGTGTCGTTCACTTTGGGCTGTTAATACCGTTCACTACCGGCAATAAAGGATAAATCAAACAATACCTTGCGTTAATTGAGAAGCGCTCAGATTCCAAAAATGATTCTGCAGCGCGACAACGCATCCATCACATGCAAGGAAAGAGGTCAGAGACATCATTTCTACGCCAAGCTACGAAGGCTTACCCCCTCGTTGTATTTACTAGACTTGGCCTCTTCCGACATCGATGTCTCACGTACTTTCTCAGAAACACTTTGAAAATTAGCGCAAATGTTGAAAAATGATTTTATCAGAAAAAATATGAAGTTTTTCTTGGAGGACATCTACAATTTAAGGTACTAGTACACTTCCCCTTCTCTAAAATAGATCTCACAAATATCAAGGCCACCAACACAAATTGGAACAAAATATTTCATTCACCAGTAAATCTGCCGAAAAATTATGTGAAAATAGTGAATTTGACGTTAAATTAGTAAGTTAATTAGTCACTGTATCCTTGGGTTTCATCTTGTTTGATGCTGTACCGCGGCACGAGTACTGCAATCCAAAGTGGTGCAAATAACTAAAAGCGCAAGCAGACAACGTTCCTTATAAACATAAGTGCAGAGTTGCAGGAGTACGTAAAACCCGAGTTCGAAAAGCTAACGGATGAAGAATTATTGATACGTTGCTTAGGAAAAAATACACAGAACAAGAGTGTTATAATAAAACACTGTGGGCAATTGTTCCTAAATATACATTCGTTGGAAAGGATGTCGTCGAATTGGGCGTCCAAATTTCACTGTCCATATTCGACAAAGGAAGAATGGCATTATTGAAAATTATGGAATCAGTGGGCTGCACCATTGGATCAGCTTCTTATGAATACGCGCGGTCTAAGAACGTGGAAAGAATTGCAATGGCTGAGAAAGCAAGCAAAGATGCAACAAAGGAAGGTCGTTTAGAGAGCAAAGAAGCTCAGCAACAGGAAGAACAGGCTTTTATTGATGGTGACGTACTAGTTTATGATCCAGGCATAGCAGTGCAATGCCTGGACCATAAACTATAAAATAAACATAAACATAACTTGATAAACATAACAAAATAAGCATAAAAATAAACCATAAACTATAAAATAATTTTCTTTAAAATTGATTTTTCAAAAAATATTTATAAACAAAATGAAAAAAAAAACACGTTTTTCTCGAAACAAGGTTTTTTAAAACGGCGGACAGATAATCTCCGGGTTTACTTAACGGATTTTGTAAAGGTTTAGTGCTTTTCCTTTTGTTAGAGTATCTTACATCGTTATCTACCCGAAAATGACAAAAAAAATGAAAAGCCAATTTTTGGCGTTAAAAAAAACTAGGAAAAAAAGGGTCGATTTTTAACATTTTTTTGCACAAGTCCGTTATTTTTTTTTGTATTGATTTTTTTTAAACGGTGGTGGATTCGATGTGAGAAATCTTACTTTTTACCAAACTTATCAATTCATAGATTATCTGTCCGCCGTGGAGTAACGATTTTTTCAGAACATAATTTCAGCGTTCTGTATAAAAAGGAAAAATAAAAGTTTAAATAAAAAAAAATGGTCTTTGTATTTTTCAAGTATCATTTAATATTATAAAAAATTCATGTTAATATCTAATAAAATGTCAGAAAAAAATTCTTGAAAAATTGTCATATTTTTCCTTCTACCTTAAGGAACAGATGACAAAAAATTACAGCTAGCGATGGTGCATACTTCAAATAATCAAAAATGTTTTCTTTTCGAAAATTTAAGATTTATAAAGCGGCACACTTGGCAGTTCTATGATAATATCACTGGAATGATCATAATATTGAATGATGCACAATAAGACCTATCTTAAAATAATTAACCTCATTTCGTCCTGAATCTTTTTCATCACCTGCTAGCACCATTCATTTTTCAAAATGTTTTTCTTTCGCTTTTTTTTTGTTTGTTTAAAGGGAACTGTAGCAGAAAAGATGTCATCAAAACGAGAAAAATTCCGTTGTGGGATTTTTTCAAAAACTTTGATAATACCATAGGAAAACTGTTATTACACTATAGGGACATCAGCATGACACTAATCAAACGGGCAAAAGTAAAAGAAAGGTTTTGAGTTTCTCTGTCGAGAAACAGAAGGGATCAAGTGAAAAAAGTATCCAGCCAATGAAAAAGTGACCAGGAAGATGATTAAGCAATAGAACAACACAGCTCAATGCAAAATATGGCGGCGAAACGCAGATCTTCCAAGTTGACCGCCCAACGACTTAAGTTATTAAAGAGCCTACAAAATTCAAAAGCTACCGCAAAAGGTAATAATGGCCAAAAAAAAGGCAAGGAAGCTGAACTAATTGACCGATTTCGACTGTATTGGTTACAGAAGGTATTGTGAAGTCTACTTAAACCAACTTCTGGAACACAAATTTCATGCGATTAAAACAAAAAGTTGAGTAGAGAAAGATCAAAGAACATTAACAAGCTCTATAGGTAGTGTATGACGTGCAAAAGGTACGTCCGCATTTTAAATGATGATGAATCAATTCACAGATTTGCATCAAAACATTCCTGGGAGAAGCGAGTAAAGCCTTTTATTTGACACCATTGCAATTGGACCAAACTAAGCAACTAGCCATTATGCGGAAGTCCTATGACGCAACTAACATTGGCACTGAACCAAGGAAGGCAATTAAACTTGATTGCTACAAACTCCGTTTTATCAAAAGAACAGATAGCCTAAAAAGTTGTCAGAAAAACACAGATTTTCAATGCTGATGAAGAAATGTGCGCAAATAATTTGGGCAAATATATCCAGGCTGGCAGATCGATTTCAGAGAAACCAACAATTTGTTTCTTAATAAATCAAAAAATATTCTTTCATTAAGTACTAACAAAAACATTTATGAACGAATGAAAGAAATGAACCTTTCTATTTGGCTATACGAACGAAACGTGTTTCTTTTTCATGTTAGAGCGGCTCATTATCGGCTCATGTCCGAACATACGACTATATTTCGTATTAAATTTTTGACTACTTTTGCTGCCTTTTTTGCGTCTTCAGTCAAAGATACGAAAACGACTTAGGAAAAGGGAAAAGAAGGGAAGATTGCATGTACTCCGACAATTCCAGTGGTTTCGCAGATCGAGATCGTAGGCAAATTTGTAGCACAGAACATAATTCAGTACAGAACATAACATACGCATTGGAGACAAAAACGCTCCTGTCCCAGTGAATTCACTAGTACAGAAATTCTGTTCTGCAAAGGTGGTTCACGCGCTGAACTATAGAATGTGCCGGTGGAAAAAAGAAAGGCTCATGAGAAGCTGCTTTTTTTGCCGTGAGATGGCTTTGAATTTTTCAAGGTTATGTTGAACGTTTTGGTAGTTAGGAAATTAGATAAAGCCCTCATAATGTGCAGAAAGTTAAAAGAGGTAATTTTCTGTGAGTTCTTTTTATATTTTCTATCGATTGTGGTAGTTTATATTCGTTATTTTCCACTGTTTTGCGCTACCACAATCTTTTCAACTGTTTTGCGTTACCACAGCGTACACAGCAACCTATAGCAATCTTAGCGAAAGCACCAGCTGTTATGTACTTTATCGTTTTTTTGCGCCATTGTTCTATTCTGTTCTGTGCCGGAGCAAAAAAAAACTGCACCTGGTGTTAGATTAGATTTGTGCCGATTAAGATTGCAAGGGAATTGGTTACATTTGTTTCTGCAACGCCATCTAGCCTTTTTATTTCGCAAGATAGCAGGAACGTCCATAGCACGTGCAAACGGTTTCAGCTAAGGAAAACGTGAAGCGACAGTTCTTCGACTTATAAAAGAAGTAAATGAAGTCAGTTACACTATTTTATTTCCAGTAATATTTAAAATGAAATAGGCTTATCGGTAATTCATAATATACCTTTTATTGCCTAAAAAGAAAAGGGCACTAACATCAGCTGGAACAGGTTCACTGATTACTTGTGTAACGTGAGGTAATCGAAGATCATCTAAGCTGAAAGATAAGCAATGCTTATTCTTATGGAAAGTGCATCCCTTTAGGGTCAGTTTACACTGATCATTTTTCTGGTTGGGTGCAAACTAATTGATTTACGCCAAGGTTAAACCAGTTTCGAGAAATACTGGAACCATTGGTATTGTCTTTTGCTTTACTGATATTAGATGGTAGGGAAAATCTTTTTGAAATACTTCCCATTCCATAACACGCAAAAATTACAAAATTCAACCACTTAAAAAATTTTTTTAAAAAAAGAAGTATTTGGTTGATAAAAAGCAGGATTCTGAGAAATATTTAACTGCCTTAGTTAATTTTGTTACCCTGCGCTTATTTTTTTGTTGTTGAATTTTTTAGAAGCTCAATTTTGAAATATGTAAGAGGAAGGCAGCTAATCGTGAACGAAAGGCAGCTAATCTTGAACGAAAGCTAGGCAAATAAAATAAAGCATAGCTTTAATTTAAGCACTTAAGGAGTTTCTAAAGAAAATATTGGTTGCAAAATCAAGGTAGTCTGTCAGATTGCTGCAAAATAAGTGTAAATTTTTACGAAAAAGTTATCTAAATACAAAATTCAGTGATGAATCTAGGTATATACGGATTGTGCTGGAATGGGAAGATGTTACTCCACGTTTGGATATTCTTATGAAATCGTTTAAAGAAGCTGATGTGGTTCATATGGGCTACAATGGTTCGTGTTTAACACACAATGGTCGATTGATATGCTGATATTTATTTGAGTTTTAAATTATTTTGGAAAACAATTGAATTAAGGCTGCTTAGTATTTTATTTCTCAATAAATAAAGTGAAAATTTAAGTATCATCGGCAATTTTATACTTTCATATTATAGTCAGTTTTTCACACTTTTAGCGCTTAAATTGTTCAACTAAATTCATTTTTCAAATACTGACTAGCTTTTCATTTACGTAAACATATTATGTTTAAAACGAAAGAAATAAGGAAATAATCGTATATATTTACTGAGAAAAAATAAAGTCCCACTTCAATTATCTTCAACTTACGTCTATATTTATTTTCTACTTTTAATCATCTGCACAACGCAGTCAAAGCTGCAAACGAATGTCATCTTCAATTCTCTTCAGATCAAATAGCCAGCTGTTTGTACGTATGCATGCATACGACAAACGCTAAAATTCATCACCTAGAAACAAAACTTAGATCCGAATTCACAGTCGAGTTGGTATTGCAACGGACCAAAAATAATACAGCCGGCTAGTCGACTGTGATTTAGCCGTTGCTTGCTTGCCAACCGTAAAGTGGTAGTATCTAATGAGATCTTGCCAAAAAATTTGCCAACCACATCTCAACAGCTTTGGCATTGAACCGGAAACCAAGAATTATGTCAGATTGGAATTCCTACGCCGCTGTTTTGAGTCGACGCAGCAGTATTTGCAACTTGTTAGCGATGACGCAATGTTTTCGCGGCAATGGAAGCGTAAATCGACGGTGGGTGGAATCATCAAGCATTAGATGAAGCTTCATTTGACGACACCAACCGGTGAAGCTAAGATCGCTAACGTGCTAGTAGATCTCTTAGTGCGAACGGAACGAAATCGTTCTTGGCGAGGTTTAGGTCTGGCTAGGCCAGGTACGCAGCAGCAATCACGACCGAGATTCACTCACTGGCTGCGGCTGCATAGCTTTCCCATTATTATGGAATCACACTTGATGAAACCGTGTCAGTTCGCCAGTTTCGCATCTTTCTCCGATCCACCAAAGATGCCTTAACTGTGCGCTTGAGCGAGTTGGAGCTCTTGAGCGTTGTTTTCTCTTTCTACGTGCCATTTTACGACGATGCGCCAAAATGGCTTTGAGTTGATGTAACGTAAATTAACGTAACGCAACACATTAACCTAGTTTTTCTGTGACTTTTGCTTTTGCGCTTGCCTTAGCTATGCCGCTACGAGACGCTGGTGCCGAGTTAGTTCATGATACCAATAGCGACGAATGTTGAGCCACAACACATTTACGATGATTACACTGCTTCAAGCTTTGAGGTCGCGCTTGATAGCGACTGTAGCGTTTAAAGCATGAGTGTGCCTATTGTTTTGTAGGTCGCCGAAGTCAGCTCGAATTTGAGTGAGAGAAGACCTTGAGAGTCTGATCTATTTTTTAACTGAAGCTGTATTGAGAGAAAAACAAACTTGAAGAGTGAAGTTTCGCTGTGATTCTTTTTGAATTTAAATATAATTCGTTTCTGGACACTTCGACACCACAGTAATGATTTAAAAAAACCCAGTCAATTCGTCAAATCTCAGAGAGCATCGAGCTTCACTAACATTTCGTTACAAGCCGTTGGAAAATACGCAAACCATAAATCAAAATAAACACTGAGGCTTTCACTTTTTTTTATAATGAAAAAAAATAATCATAGCTCGAACTAACATTGGACGATTCAACTAAGAAAACCGATGAAAATGAAAAATTTCGTTTTATTTCATTTTGCTTCCAATTATTTTTCTTCTCTTCGGTACACTCCAACCGACGAATATCCATCAAACGTACGTAAACAATGACCATAATCGAGGTCAATTAGAAATCGCATTGCTAATTATTCATTAGAAAATCCACCAAGAGTTTTATTATGAACTCAAGTTAAAAGACGTTGAAAGAGAAAATCTATTTTGTATGTAAATTGTTTGCAAAGACAGCAAAAAAAAAACCAGACGAAAAACACTTTCCATTTTCTTTATTAGTTCAGCACGTGTGTTTGGTATAAGTTACCGCCCATAGATAATGTGGAAAGTTGGCGAGATGGAGCTGAGACTCAAAAGCAAAGACTGATTTCGTTTGGCATGCCAAATTTTTGGAATAATATGGTAGGGTGCCAATAATGTAAATTCAATTTTTTGATAACTTCGTAGAAGAATATTATCACTGAGCAGCTTTTCGGCAACACAGAGTCTCATATATTACTAACTTATTTTTTAATATTTTTAACTTAATTTCAAAGCCATTCTTAATTATCATCGCTGAAGAAAAATATATCTGAGGCCAAATTTAATAATTAAATTTCAATTAACTCGCCGTCCAATTACCATCATATCAAAATAAAAATACTAAGAGGAACTCATAATTTGATCCCCTGGAAGAGCTAACTGCAGCGAAATCAAACCCTTGAATAAATTAGATAAAAAAAAAACGTTAATGCATAGCTTCGTTGTTTCCAAGAAACACTTTGTTCAATTGCAACATAGCCTGAAAAGTGCATATAATGGCAATTTGAAATTCTTTGAAGCGAATGAGTTCCTTGATTTCGATTCGCGCTACAATCATTCATTCACTTCACCAATGTTTACCGCATGATTCGTTGCAATCAACCATCAATCAAAATTTAACTTGGCGTTCCGTAATGCAGCGACCTAGCTACCAAGTTGTTTTCTCTCTCTCTTTCATACTTTAATTTCTTTGTTTAGTCGTGCGCGAGTGATTGTAATGATGGTCATTTTGGACTGTGTTATGTAGAGAGATCTCTCATGATCTCACACGAGCGTGCCCAGATGCAATGCAATAATATCATTGTCGATTGGTGTGATTACATGCATGTCTTTATTATGATGATGATGAATGTTATTCATTTTCACTTGACTGTATGTAGTACACGATTATAGTGAAAATGAAGCAAATTCTTGGTGATAATAGTGATGAAATGCATTCCGCTTGTCACGTTTACTAAAGAAAGATGAATTATGAGCAATACAAGCACATTTGATTGATGCAGCATTGTCGTGAGTGGTAATGTACTACTTTTTCATCCAAGCAAACATTTAATTTTAATTCTTCCTGGAAGAAGAATTCGTTTTCATAGGCATCGTAAACTTAGGCTGAACGGCTTCAAAAGCATTGGGCAAGTACATTAAACGAAAAGACCACACTTGGGAGTCAATAATGCTACGAACAGTCAATAAAGCTACGAACAAAGGAAATAAAATACTAAACATACGTCTTAATATCAGCCACAAAGTGTGAGAAGGGCAGGATGAAACCAGCTATTTTCGATGCTTTAGATGCGATAAAATAAACATGCAGATCAAATTTCAATTTCGGATCAAAAATGATGCCAAGATCCTTATGCTGATCTACATACTTCAAAAATCTACCTGACAGAAAGTAGTCAAAATTGATGCAATCAGGCTTCTTGGAAAAAGACATCACGAAACAATTGGAAAAATTAAGAGCCAGGGAGGTCACAGAACACTAATCACTTAAAACTAAAAAATCGGATTGTGAAAAGTTACTATCAGTACGCAAAGCAACACCACGAACAATTTTAAGAACAATTTTAAGTATATAAAAGAAAATCAGACTTAAAGTTACAAGGAAGTTCATTAATAAACAAAGTGAAAAGGAGGGAGACATGAATAGAACCTTGAGGATCATCAGAAATAGTACAAAAAGGAGAGAAAGAACAGTCATTAAAAACAACACAACAGGTGCGACCACGAATGTAGGAAGAAAGCCAGAAGATAAGGGTACTGAAAACACTGAAATTATGTACTTTTTCCAACAATAATGTGTGGATTATTGAATCAGCAGTGAGACAGATTTTTGTCAAACAGACAAAACCATCGGAAACTATTGTAGAGGAAAGCTTAATTCACACCACCACAAACATTTTGATAAGAAGTGAAAACGATGATTTTCAGGTAGACAGGGTCTGTAAGGTGAGGCGGAATCCTGGCCGGAGTTTTACGAAAACTTCCACGATAACGAGATCCATATAGGCGGGAAATCAATGCACCTGATCACACTTATTTAAGTCGGCAGCGTCAGCAAGAAAGAGCGCACAATCGATTGCTGTCGGCATCCTTGGTGAGTTTCTTACAAGTTGCATTGGCAGCTTCCGGGATGTATACAGCTTCAACTCTTCCTCGGATGTGTTAATAGCAAGACGATAAAGGAAACTTTGAAGAGGAGATGAGATCACTAATCATTATCAGCACTAACAATTTACAGTCTCGGTCCAGGAAAAAGCACTGGAGAATGGCATTACAACTGAGGTTCAATAATCTGCTGAGGCAGCTTTTGTTGTCCTTGTTGTAGAAGTTATTTTTGCAGAAGTTCTTGCTAATGCTCATTAAACTCTCGTTGTGGCTGACGTTGTTGTTAAAAAAGCTTGTAATTTTCGGTGAGAACATAGCTACTGATATTCTGAACGCTGCAAACTAAGCTTTTGTCGAATTTGTGGTCGTTGTTTTTGAATCTGTAATTGTTATTTTTGATGCTGCAGCTCAAGGTGTCGCTGGACTTTTTGGCTCATTAGTTGTTTTTGTTGGCTTTAGGGACGAGTTGGGTTTGATCACCTTCATTGATTAACTGCACTTGAGTTAGGGTCTTAAGTGAAATCAGTTTCTGATCATCATCTGTCACTGGTACCAGTGAGCTTAATTGTTTAGCAGCAAATTCAAACCTATCACCCAAAGTGTTCGCCACCCGTTTCGCGGAACGCAACTGATCAACAAAAGACACAAGCTAATTGGATTGCTGTTGCTATTAAGCCTTATTTAATGATATAAGTCGAGATTATGTACATAGTAGCTGGGGCTATGTTACATAGGATTTTAGACTATGTGTATATCGTAAACTCCCATAATGTAAGAAAATTTGGCCTTTTCAACCATATTTTAAAGCTTAGAGAGCTATTTACATAGCGTATGCGATCATAAGCTAAAGTATCGTACATAGAACAAGACGCTATGTGGATTTTTTTTGGTGCAATGTTTCTTTTTTTATATTTGTCTTTTTTTTTTCTTTTCTCCAACAAAAAATTCAAAAACAAACTTAATACTTCGAACTTCACTGCTAGAAAGACTCACTATGTTCTCCAAAATTTGTCAAAAACTTTCTCGAATACCAAACATTCGATATTCTCGCCAAATTTATGGCACTAAACATTTCTCCAATTACAATAGTTTACACGTAAAGGCCGGTACTGAGTTAATCGTGAAGCTAAATTTTGACACGTCTAAATTTTTTGACAATGGAGAAAAGCAGACACTGCTCAATTATAACGGATAAAATGCCGAAAATTTCAATTTTCAATCGATTTTGTTATGTGAAAGACATTTGCACAACTCAGTTTTCAAATTAAAACACCAAATATGACTTTTTAGCTCGAAAGAATCAACTGCACGTACTAAATTGGCGTAAAATGATTGGAGACATGTGTCAATGCCATCTGTATTTTCAAATCGAAAGCAACTTTTCATGCAAAGAAGTGAGTACAATTCTTCCTTATTTTCATTAGATAGTTAGTTTTTCTATACATATATCCATAGCAAAGAAAAAAAAACTTTTGTGCATTTATCATTGTGCGTTATTGCTGATTTCTGATGTAAGTTTTCTGTTTGCTTTGTGATGTTCCCCGAGGTCCTTATCGTCTCTAACAAAGCATTTTAGAAAACTAAAGCCTGTTGTCCTGGTTTCTCTGGCAGAAAAACACTCGAACAGTCCGAGAAATATCTGGTTGCCATTTTAATTAATTGTGAATAAATTGGGATATGATTTTTCCTTTTTCGAGATTGATAATCTGTTGAATGTTTAACAATCCTGTTTGAGTGTACACAACAGCCGTTGTTGGTGTTAAGGTCGGCATTCTAAATATGACTTTTATTACCTTAAGGACTAGTCTCACGACCTGCTCGATGTTATGTTTAGTTGTTTGGCTCTATAAAATTGATCCATATTTAATAGTGAACAAAATGTACGCATTCACGATTAGGAGTTTAGTGCGATTTTCCAAGAAATCATTTTCTTTTCGTGTTTTATAAAAGGTGCAATTTTATTTCTGATGTGGCTGATGTGATGTGTCCATGACATTTTCGCATCCAAAATCAATCTCAGATATTTTATCGAATCAACCTTCTTCAGTTGAACTTCATCGATTCATATGCATGGATAGGACATTTATTGTTTTGCTGGTACGCAATGTTTTTGATTTTATACACGTTCAAAATAACTGTTCATAGCAACCTGTAGTATTCTCCAAATTCATATGAATTGCATTTAACATCGATGGCTCCCTAAATTCAGTATGCAACAGGAGCGTGTCATCAGCAAACAAGATTAGTTTACCGCAAAGCCGGAGATCTTGAACGCTGCTCACGAAGATGAGGGAAAAAAGGACCTAGAATCGACCCCTATGGTATACCTTTATTCACAGAACATTCCTGACTGGTATAGTTTGCTTGTTTAGTCAATATTTTTCTACCCAGTAAATAGCGTTTTATAATGGATTTAGATTTCATGGAAATGCCACATTTTACAAGTCACGGAAAGGAAATTTCGTGATGGGATAGAAATAACTTTTTTTTTTTGGATCGATTAATATTACTGCCACATAGTAAACTTTATCCAATGAATGATTTATGAAATGAAACGCATCAAGAGTAGCCGCAATTGTGCTCTTGGAAACCGTACGGCATTGGAGCTAAAGTTTGAGGGATTTAAAGGATCACCTCCTATGATAAGTGCAATTAATCTAGACAACTTGAGGCAGGCTGGGATATTTCTGGATGTGAGTCTCTTGTGTATTCGCCTCACTCCGCAAACGACAATTTTGCTTTCACTGAAAACCAGTCCAAAAGTGAGCCTTGTCACTAACAACAAGTTTTCGGAATAAAAAGATGAGACTGATTCTTCTGATGTAATTCTATTCATCATAATTTATCGAACAACACTGACTACTAATGCCAAACAACTGTCAAAAATGACAATACGGTTTGAATTTTGCCTCTACTTACTATCCAACAGTTAAATTCAACTTCAAAAACACTATTCCCCCCCCCCCCCCACACAGTTGAAACAACAAAACAATCCACTCGAATACACAAATAAGCTCTTGCAGCCCCCGGCCTCCTAACACCTTCTCAATATGCTTCGAACAGTATTGATACCAGTATGCAAAATCATCAGCAACTTTCGATTTCACCTTAGCGAATTTGCTGCCAGACGTGCAAAACAACTGAAAAAGTTAAATATTTGACAAGGTCATTTGTACGATCTGCAATCGCACGAACGACGAAAACTCGCTTCGACTATATAGAGAGCCGGTAAATAAAAATCGCGGAAACGGCTAATTTTCTCCAGACAAAAATGTTTGGCAAACAACTTTAATATGAACGTGTTCTGTTGTGTTGGAAGTACGGATTGTGACGATAGAGGAAAAAAAAACAAGCAAGTATTTACTCCCCATGTGTATTGTCGGGGCTTCTCTCTAACTTACAAAGACGTATGGCTCGCATACGAGGATATTTAATCTTCCGCACGATCTAACTCGTCTACCGTGTTTGGGTTGGCGGCGGTCCTACCGGTATCGGTGTCTGTCCAGCGGACCATAGTCCAGCCGCCATATAAGTGTATCTTGTATCTGCACACAAAACATGCACATCTGATCCCGAAAACAAAACAGAACGAAAATTGAATCGAAAACGAATTGCATCACCGCCAAATTTAAGAAGTGTAGACAAGCCGCATAATATTGTTGCTCTACAGCTACGGGGAGATATGTACATAATCTAACCGGCTACCGAAAGCTTTGAGAGTCATTAAAAAAACTTAAAAAAACAAATGTTTTGACGATTAGACTGCGGCTGAACGGTCTGTAGTCGTTGTACAAATGTAAATTGCACTGAAATAAAAATCCGAACCGGCATTAAACCAGCACCCACGGACGTAACAAAATCGAGCCAGAGTAACAAGTACCGTGCCTTGTATCTACAAGTACTCGTATGCAGATACAAATGAACATATATGTACATGCGTAAGCGTGAGTGTAAATTAGATGAACCAAAAAAAAATTTGCCGGTCTTGAAGATTCGCGTGCAACAGTTGGTCTTATGCAAGCTGAATGTTTGGCATTGGATGCGAGCGAATTCAATCCGACCGGAATTTTCGTTCAACGCACACTTGACTTGATTTTTTTTCGCTTTGCGCTTGTTTGACGGATTATCTGTACACACATCGGGGGATTTGCAATTATGTAAGAACACTCGAATTGCACAGATCATTGCAGAAGTGATGCAATCGTCGACTAGGGGTTTCCTGGTCATGTGCTGTGTGGTTTCAATCGGTAGAAACTTTAGTCAGGATGTTTCGAGCGGAACATTTTTGTCAAGGTCGAGTGATGATCCAGGTCTAATTGATGATCTAATTCATTTTTTTTTTGCCTATTATAAGTTTTTTATTTCAATCAATGTCAATCAGTATATCACAAATAGAAAACCTTTTCCGTTACATAACTAAACCGAGGTTTAGACAACACCAGTGCCACCATTTGCTTTGATTCACATCTCAGCTTATCCTTACATTAGCTTAGATTCGCTAATGGGTTCTAATTGGCATAGCATTGCTATGAAAAAAAATCGACTTTTAAAAATAATAGCCTGACCTTTCGCAATAGGATACGTTCGTTGATCATTTTGCTTGGGATGGGGAATTTTGATATTTTGTACGAAGCTCCGAAGTAAAGTAACGAAGAAAGAAATAGTGGGAAATTATCAAGCACATCTCAGGTGCGACAAACATTTAGGGGAATTTGGAATGCTTTTGGTACAATTAGTCATTGGCTATTTACTACACACCAATTGTTACATTCCTGTCATCTACTAAATCCGTCACTTGCTACTTATGACTCTGAGAATAAATTTTAACATTCGGGACTTTATGAATTTGTGACGTTTTTCAGTTACTGTTTAGATTTTGAAAATCAATAATTAAATAAAATTAATATTTACAAAGCCAATTAAAATTCAAACCAAGCATAGTAAATATCTATTCTTCAATAAAAACAAACAAAACTTACAAAAAATTTTGAACCTGATTTCCATGTCAATAAACAACATACATACATATACAACTAGACCAGTTATATTTTTATAGTTTCTTATTGAAGTAAAATTTCAGTTTGCCCTCGAAATCAAATGCACACGAGTCGCAACTGATATTGCGCAATAATATTTGACCAAAATTCACCAGAAAGAAAGTTTTCTTTGTGCAACCTATAATCCGCACACTATCAGCCTTTATCACACATCATATCAGACATCAGCCGCTGATTTTATATATTACATCAGCAATTTAAAACTAATTTTATTTTTCTTGATATATACAAACAAATGTGTGATCGAATATTTGGTCGTCGGCCTGATGTTATCAAAAAGCAATATATTAGGGACAATTGGGCGAAAATGATGATTCGCACGACGAAATGTTTATTTTGTTTTTTGATTAGTGAGAATTGACAAAAAAATGCTTATCATATTTATTTGTTTTGGTTTGTTTGTTTGTTTTGAAGTCATTTTTGTGTATGTTATAAATGGGATTCCCCGTTTATCAAGCATCGAAGACGGAGTCGATTGGAAACTTAATATGATGCACGTTAGATCCAAAACATTTATTTAATGGAATTGTGTGAGCTATACCCTGGCCTGAAGGCCAGTCGCGACTTGCAATTTGACAGGCATTCAACTACCCCTATTGGTTGAATTGGTTGAGAAAAGTACCGCGACTGGTCGAAATACTAGTACATTAGGTCCGCCATCTTGCACGTTGATTGCTTTTGCGACCGGCCTTTCTATATGATGGTCAGTGCATACACAGTTCAACTTTGCAACTTGAACTTGAAAAGAAAGATTTAGCTCTAACATCATTTACACTCTGACATATGTTTTTGATGTTTTAATAACATGGTAGCATAGCAATGCATTACGACGTTGAGCTTGATCGCGATCTGTCATTTTTTTGTTTACAAGAGTCAAAAAAAGTTCAAAAGTGTCTAGCGATTTTTATTATGGAAAAAAATATCGATCAACGACTTTGTTTGATATTTTTGGTTGCAAAATTCGTTGTTTGCGAGCGTTGAAAATGTTGTTATGGGTGGTGAAGACTTGGGTCTATGAATACGATAGAAATCATCGAAAAAGCGCTTGAAAAACGAGCCGAAACCCGAAAAACCGAGGCAAAGTCGGTCCAAAATTTAGGATTTTCTCATTTTTTTTTTATATCCGAGGAATTGTTCACTCGAGATTCCTTCCGGAGGGTCAAGCAGTAAACAAACAATATAACTTAGATGGAATGAACCGTTTGAGAGCGAGAGAGCATTCGTAAAAAAAGTTTACAGGAAAAATTCGTGAATTTTGCACCATGGCATTGCACCGTTTCACAAAGCCATCATTGTGGCCGAATTTTTGAATAAAAACATTACGAAAATCATCTAACAACAACCATATTCAACAGATTTGACAAGGGGTGTTTTTTTCATGTACCTATAGCTTAAATTGCCGCTTCGAGGAACCTGTTTTGACTCCATTAAAGCCATAAAGATGAAATCGCTGAAGGAACTCAAAATAATCCCGGAATATGACTTCAAAAAATGTATGGATAATTGAATTGTTCGTTGAAAGAAGTGCATCGCTTCAAATAGACCCTATTTCGAAGGAGACTAAATAAATTTGAACGAAGGATTAATATTTTTGGTTTCATTTGATCATTTCCAAAAGTCATTTGGCAGAATGTATGTTGTTTGCGAAGTAAGCGCTTTCAGCACTTTGACTTTCTTCTTTTGGGTGAATGATTTCTTCAGCCTAACTCATCGCTCATCCACATTTAGATAAATAACTTAGGGCAGGTGTGCCTTACTATACCGTCAGCTGCCAAAAACTTGTGTACCTCTCGTCAATGCCTGTCAAAATGCGTTAATTTTTGTTTTTTTTGTTGCTATAATGATCTTCTTTTATTTTTCTTATAATTTACGTACCGCACCACGAAGGACATAAGATTAATAAGCTTTCTCTCTATTTGGCCAAAGATGGATCTGTATTCATTTTTTTGACGTCAAAAAATGGATCTATAGAAGCAACATTTTCTGTCAACTTCTGTAGACTCGCTCCTTGTTTTTGTTTTGCAAATTTTTTTTTTGGCAAAATTCTCTTAGATTTATCAGCATAGTATCCTTCTAGAGTGATACTATAATTGAATAATCTAGCGTTTCGATGGCTTTCTTAAAGAACAGTTGGTCCAATTCTTTAAAACACGCTTCAGTTTCGGCGATCACTTCTTCATCGGAACGATATATCTTTCCGGACAAGTGTTTTTTGAAGCCTGGAGGCCAAATCTGGAGAATGGGGAACAATTCAAAGAGCAATCCAGGCGGTTTCTCTATCGGCAAGAATTGCTTTCTTCTTCGATCGGTGCCGTCATTTGAGATTTCGTCCTCCAGACGCACCTATAACGCCATTTAATATTCGTTTTTTATGATTCTTTTCTTTTCGTGGCAATTGGCACATATTATGCCATGCGAATCCCAAAATGCGGTCACCATAACCTAGCCAGCTGACTGATATGTTTGAGTTCGTTTAGGTCAGCATTGGTTCGTTGCTCTCCACACAGCTGAAGGCCGCTTTGACTCTGTAGTGGTGGAGCGAAAAAAAAAGGATTTTTTCTGTGCGGTAAGGATGAAACATGAACTAGTTTTCTTATCAATTGTGAGCAAACGCAATGCGCACTTAGAAAAGAGCTTTCAGATAACCAAATGTCCATGCAAAATAGAGTAAACACTACTTTTCAATATATTTACAGTGTCAGCTATCTCCTGAAACTTAATTTTACGGTCGGCCAAAACAATTTTGGGGATTTTTTTTTGTTTTGTGGTGTAAACACCTCATTACCACGTCCAGAGCGTTCAGCAACACCAGAGTCTGTACGATCACATTTAAAGTCAGCAAATCAATGCTCAACGGTTGATTTGGATAGAGCAGAGTTCGGATAACACCTATTAAGCTAAGCCTCAGCTGGGGCGGTATTTTTAACTCATCATGATAAATCAAAACATGAACTTGTTTTGAATCCATTGTTTTGAAATTAAAGAAAGTTGACTGGCTAAAGTAGCTGTCAAATCACCAGCTAATAATCAGTTTGAGATGAAATTTAGATACGAAAAGTTTGAAGGTTGGTACTTACTAAAAATAATATGGATTACTTGAATTGGCATCTATGGGTCAGTCTTGTGACATTCCAATAAGCTTAAGTTTATGGCCAACGTTTGTGTTTTCCAATAATTTAAAAAAATTTCAAAATTATAGGTTGCTATAAAATCTACTGAGCAATACTTTTACTCATTAGCTAAAAATATTATTTGCTTTCCCTCTTGAATCTAATTATTCCAGTAGTTACTTCCTCTAATATAAAGTCTGACAACACTTTCAGTTTCGTCACTATTAATTTGTGAATCAAGAACTACATCATGACGAATTAAAGTGGAAAATCAATTGCTCCAACCGTTACGCACGTGCTCGGAGACACTATGCAAAATTATTGTTAAATAAATAGTGACACTAATTGTAATATCTAATTTTACGTTCGTTATCAGCAATGTAGTTATGCTTCATTTTGGTCATTAAAAATTATTTTTCTCAATTTTCTATTAAGCGGAATAGCCTGAGCGAAAATTTTCCACGTGTTCCACCATGCATCTAGTTAGAAAAGGTTATAGCCGTGATGTTAGGTGATATGCATGACCTGCTTGCTCGTTTACGTTCATATAAACGCTATCTTCGTCATCGATTGACTAGCGACGTCAATTCCACATGCGTCAAATATCAGTAATATTGATACTCAGTAATAATATTGATACTCAGTAATGTTGATAATCAAAATATCAGTAACATTAATTCTTCTTTTAAAAAAACCCAGTGCTTTCTTTGCGCTGTGAAATTGTTTATATATTTGCGAAAGCTCTTACCATCACTGGCACTGTTAGGATTAAGTACGATAATTTTTCTTAAAACCGCGAATCTAAAGCGTGAAAACAACCATCAAATCACATCTATATTTCGACAGGTTCGTGCCCCAAAACCAGATGAGTAAAATATAAATACATAAACATTTCTGACACAATCGACGATTTAACGCATATAAATAGCACTTCGCCCAA
This sequence comes from Nemotelus nigrinus, assembly GCA_947369275.1. Classification (NCBI taxonomy): domain Eukaryota; kingdom Metazoa; phylum Arthropoda; class Insecta; order Diptera; family Stratiomyidae; genus Nemotelus; species Nemotelus nigrinus. The sequence goes on along the minus strand of OX376372.1, from coordinate 23,269,172 downwards.
ATTTATGTTACCAAACTAGTGAAAATCAAATAAAATCCAAAAAAATGGAGGTACTTACTTTTGTAATGTGAGAGTTTGCGGCACATCGATACTGTGCGATGCCCTACGACGATCGCCTCCCATATCGGCTAAACGAGCGAAATCCGTATCACGATCCTGATCGGCAAGACGTGCTGAACGTCGAGATTCCAATAGACGAACTTCTTCTAGACGCTTACGAAGTTCGAGCGGTTCCTGTAAAATAAAATTGAGAGAAAATATTAAGTCAGATAAGGTTTGAATTGAAAAAATTATATTGTAATATAATCATGTTGCTAGCATCCTACTTCCAAACACAGCGGGGAAGACAATGACTATATTGAGGAGGCAATGTTGTGTGCCTGTCTGTCGTAGTCTCAGGTATTCATTCATGGGTTAAGGTAATCTGTATTTTGCTAATGAGAAGGAATCTTTCTTTCATAAACTGAGTTTACTGCGCCGCATTTGGCATACCCACGTTGGGCGCTAGATATTTAACTATAAATATCCATAAACTATTGTTGTCATTCACAATAATGATGTTGGCAGCATACTCCCAACACTATTGAGCTTAAAAAATAGCACGCGATCCCTTTATCTTGATAACAGGATCTCTCGTTCGACTTATTGAGTTATTGGTTCGAATAGTCGCATCAATCGTATTTTTTTTGCTTGATGGCATTGAATCATTTAGATAATTCAGATCAGTCAAGGCATTCAAAACATAAGTATACATTTTATTTTGCGATTGATCCTCTTCCTTAAGCTTTGATACCAATGTAATAATTCACAAGAATTTGTCAAAAGAGTACCCATACTCACTTATTCCACCAACTGTCCTCCATATGCCAACAATAAAACCACCTTCAATCTTCACGAATTTTAACAACTTCATTACTCAACGTATTTTGGCACTCGAAATGCATTTCACTGCATTTTTATTACAGTCTCAGTAGCGTAACGGAATGCAGTAGAAACAAGCACAGCAATTTCAAATCGAGTGAGATCAGCTAAACCGCAGAAACGACGGACATAACGCCAGCGCACATATGTATATCTTAAGTGTAATCTTCGAGCTTGCTCATAAGGCCGCCACGCTACCAATCTATTCATTTAGATATTTGTTCCACAATTTCGGGTTGCTTGTCTGTCCGGCCCCAAACACACCATCACCGGCCGGCATAGTCTGACGCAACAACAAATATTCATACATCGAAGAAATAAGAACGAAATGCCGGCCGGTATTTTTTCAAGGAGCTCCAATTAAACAGAGCACGCCGATTAAGAAGTATTTGAGAAAACTAGCTGTTCGAAGTAAAAAAAAAAGCTAAGAACGACCATGCCAGAAAACAGAGTGAGTTTTACCTGGGCCATTCTACAACCACATGTACTACTACTAGCAATTCGACTGCCAAGTCGAACGAATTCGATTTTACTACAAGTAGCTCCCGGAACAGGCGTTCAAAAAAGAGATTCACAACATTGTGATTTATGCTCGATTTTCTTAAAATAGATCAACTTTGCGCAGATGTATGTATCTAAATGTACATAGAAGATGCGATTTAGATCGGACTTTAAACCACCAACACTTTCTGGTGCGTTGTTCACTGCCCAGATTTAAGTCAGCCGCACAGTAAGCAAGTGGTCAGGCGTGGTGTAGCTAAAAAATATTTTTGCTTAATATACACTGAATAGGGGATGTATGTATTGAGGAAATGTGTATTATATAGATTTGATCTAGACCAAATTCCATATATTTGATAGCTTTCAGCAATGAGAATGATTTTTATTGGGAATTCGGCATAAAGTATTCAATTTAACGATTAATTTAAGACTTACATTTGCTTCAACACAAAATGATTGTAATTTGACACGCTAAATCAGCATCTTACGATCATGATCAGTATTGCCAGACACTGTCAGCCAACAAGTACCATAAATATGGAAATAATTATTTTTGTCACGAAGTGAGCTCAAAAGACCATCATACTCAATTTGTATCTTTGTTTTTGATGGAATTTATTATTAACACTTAAATTGTAATAAAATTTAAGCATAGTTCTTGTATTTTATGAAACCAAATTCAGATAATAAGTTATTTTCTAAATTACATTTATTTTTTTAACATCTAGCTTTACGTCTATATGACCACGCCGTAAGGCTAACGACACAGGAATGTCATCTGTATTTGAAAAAAAATGAGCTGGTTTACGTTATCTCGTAGGCTAAAAATTGATTATGCATTTTCCGAATTTACTCCTATCCCATGACCTTATGCCCCTGCCTTTCAACATCGTAAATCTATAGATCATCCTTGGTCCAGACAACAAGTTCTGAGGGCAGTCCAATCGAACAATTTTGCTCGGAAAAAAATTTCGGAGGTCAAATTCTCCCCCTGATCTTGCCGAATTTTGAACCTTGCGTTCCTCAGCTAAAATAATAATGAAGCATGCGTTACACAATTGCTTTGCTAGTTTGGAGTCATCGATTTCTTGCAACACTAAATCTTTTTGGGTCATGCATTTGTTCTTTGAAAAAAAATCGTCCATTCCGCACCATGTTAATTTTAACGACTCTACCTCTTTTTCTTCTTCCGTCCTCCTTTTCTTCATCCTACCTCCTTTCCTTCTTCCTTTAAAAGTTTTTCCCCTTTGTATTGGACATCCCTCTGAGATTTTTTCTTTTCCTCCTTAAACATTCCGATTGAAGTTGGAAACTTATTGCTTAGTCTTGATCCACATTACTAATGGTGAATCGGATTACAACCACAATTTCTATGTATGGTCCATATCTTCATTATTGTACGTTTTCCTTTTGTATATAAATTTTTTAATATTTATCCAATTTTCAAAACGGGCGATGTTTCCTTCATTTCCTATTATATTTTCCTTCTCCCTTGCTTTAATAAGCTTCTTGAAAAATTTGTCTTCTCTAACATGTATCCTATGTTCATTTTATCCTCTCTGCGGAATAACATGGATTTGTGAGGAGTAAGACTACCTTCACTACCTTCAAAGAAGTGGGCGTAGTGTATACAAATTTTTCAAAAGCCTTTGCCACTGTCAATCAGATATTGTTGCTGGATATAGTCAGACAGTTTGGTAGTTTCTGTTCACATTTTTCTTCGTGGTTTTCCGATCTCAGTAATTCGGTATGTGTAAAGTTAGTATCAGTTGCCTTTTTTCTTCTCCTTTCATCCTTCACCATCCTTCCGAGCCTCCCGAATCTCTGGATTAGTTGTTAATTCTGCCCTTAAGTTCGTTGATCGCAAATGAATTCTGAACACATAAGGAAGATGCAAGAGACTTAACAAATACATTTGGAATACCATTAGCGCCACTGTTTACAAGGAATTCCACAAAGGATATTAATATTATTTTCCTCAAGAGGATTAGTCATCACAATATTTAAATGAGAAGACAAAGACGAAACAGAGTTTCTTCAAAAAATGTTAAGGGGTAGAATGAAAAAGCGATAAATCTAGCAAACAGCTCATAAAATTTCTAAGGGCTAGAAGCAGTAGCTCCCTCCAGTAATAAGGAGCCAGGAGATTTGTTGTTAGTTTTGAAGGGGAACGAACATACAAAAATAAATGCTTCGATTTGTTATGAAGGAAAATTATTACGTAATTCCATGATAGAACGAACCTGCAACTCTGAATCGGCGTATTGCCGGTTACGTCGAGAACTGATTTCGCGGCTGTTTTGCTGAATATCGCTTGTCGTTTTTTGCCGAATTTTAGAGTTTTTAATTTTAGAGTGAAGGAGTGACACTTGTAATTTGTTTGCAGATTACTTCCAATCTGCTTATGGAACAATTCTCAGCCATTTTCACATGACCAATTCCAATTCCTTGATGAACTCTCCTAAAACGACGTTGGAAATAAAAGACCTATGCATCGACATTTCCACTATTCTAATGCCTCATTTACACGCATGGCAAATGTTGGCGAGCCGAGTGTGTAAATGGTCTCCTCGTCTATTCTTGCTTGTTTTTTTACATGCCAAAACATAGAGGGAATTCATTTGCCAAGTTCCTTGACGAAACGTTCGCCACATTTGTAAACGAGGCATAAGGCAATTATCTTCTCTCGACAATAGTTTGCACTCAAGTTCAGATGGACTACCGACTCTAATGATTCAGCATTTCGCGGATTTGCTCTCATCATTGTTGGTTCCAATAGTTGTAGAGGTGTTATCTTTACAATCTAAGACATTGATCTCGCCATGCCAAAATGGCTTTATTAAATATAAATTTACCATTACTAACCTTTTTTAACTTGCGAAACTAGTCAACCTAGCGATCGGAGGTCAAAAAGTTAAATCAATTTACACCGATTCCCGGAAGGCTTTTTATAAGTTGAATCATGGCATTCTTATACATATATAAATTACCTCTTCTTGAATTCTCTAATGCATTTACTGACTGAGTTAGATCTAATCTCACAAATCGCAAACAGAACGTTCGATTTCATGGCCATTCTATCCACTGACATAATTTCCAAATCGGCTATTCATAAGGTAGCCATCTTGGTCCCATTCTTTGTTATATTATTTGTACTGTTTATATTATTTGTACTGATCATCTTTGCTCCAGGATCCTCCATTTTACTTTACGCTGACGACGTAAGATTTTCAGTACAATATCATCTTTTGACGATCACAGGATCCTTTCTAATTGGTGCAATTTAGCCTGACTTTCATCAAATGTTGATGAATGTACAGTTAGTTCTTTCTCCCACAAATGATGCTCCATTAATTTCAATTATTCTTTAAATTTCACTCTACACATATTAATCAGTTCTAACTGACTTGCGAGTACTATTAACCTCTGCTTTTAGTTTTAATGGCCACATTGGCTCAGTAATAATAAAAGCCAACTCTCTCTTGGCTTCTAAAAAAGGTGTAAAGAATTTCAGAAAAAAAATCTATTCTGCTCTTTGGTTCGCTCGATACTAGAATATGGGTGCTTTGTGGGGTCGCCATATTATAAGGAGCAAATTGAAAAAATATTCTTGATTTTCGTGTTTAGTTTGTTCCACAGGTTAGATCCTTTTCGCTCCCTCCTCATGAAAATCGTTTGCAATTATTGATCATGGACACACTTGAAACTCGACGTCAGAATTTCAAAGCTTTATTCGCTGCGAAGTGACTCATTGGAAACGTCAACTCTGTATTTTTGTTATCCAAACGGAGCTTTCGGGTTTGACACGGTGAGCGTAGACATCATAGCGCCTTATTCATCCCGTTTCATAAGACTAATTATGGATTAAATAAACCACCATGCGCAATAGCCCGCAGCTTCAATTCATTGTACCATACAGTTGATTTTTTATTTCATTTGTTAGTTATTCATAGTTTCTTAGTAATTTCATTTATGATTGTTCTGAGGCAGTTATTTTGTTGATGAAAATCTTAATAAATAAATAAAATAAATACATAAAATGTATATGGCCACAATCAATCAAAACGATCAACGTACTGATCGACAGATAACAACTCTCACCTTCACCTTTAATCCTTCAGCAAAAAAAAAACCCGAACTAACTAATCTTTTACTAACGAATTTCAAAGAATAAATTCGCTATATCCAATATCTATGAGATACCAATGCACCTGGCAACAAACAGTCGTCAATAACAAAGCACATTGTCAAAACTCCTTGCCATGACGGTTCAAAAACCCAGGGGAATGCCGGTCAATTCATTTCTTCGGAATTTCAAAATAAAATTTATCATCATCGATACCCCTTACCCTCTACACAAAACAACAACAATAAATGCACCCACATCCCATAAGCTATCACGTGCGATGACTAAGCAGCCGGCTTTAAATAAATCATACAAAGAATAATATACGAAGTTATACGCATTTAGATATTTACCTCTTTGTGTGTCGCAGACATGAAAAGATCGTATTTCTGATTGGGTTTTTGGAGGGGATAAACTTATTTTGGAACTTTGAACTCTTCACCAGATCTATACGGACATAATTTTTTTTTGAAAATATATTTCAATTATTGTACAAGTTGTTATAAATTTTCATCACGATATTTAATTAGCACTATCGAACTGTTCACTTTTAACATACACTGTATTTTAAAAGTTCATTCACTATTTAAAAACTCACTCCGACAATTTTATCACAAATAAATTCTTCTTCGATTATGATCGCTCACTCATCAAGTCTAAAAGTCTCTAAAACTCAGTTTTAAACTATCTTTCCCCTATTTTCTCATAAATAATGCACAAGTGACATGAGACGCGAACTAGGAAAACCTCTCGAATCAAACTACATTTAACAATACGCATCAAGTCTATAAGTTCACTGTCTGACCCCTTCAGGGTTGGCTATTGCACTGCACAAGCTAGCACAAAAAACAGTTTTACAAATCAAATACGTTCGAAATCATGAATGAGCCCGCCTGCCTGGGAACATTGACTTTTCAACGTCACTCCGAATTACTCCGAATTTTTTCCGGCACTTTCTATGCAACTGGTGGCGGTTTCACAATTACAAAAATCAACAAAAAAATAATTTCAACCTTGCGCTTTGACACTCGATATAGATAATTTCACTTTATTTTATTTCTTTATTTGCACTTTGGATTTCGGAACTCTATAAAAAAAAATCACTCCGAAAAATAAATATATTGCACTTGTCGCAAAACAGCAATTTTGAGCTCTTAGCTCTCATTTACACATTATAATTGTGCAGAAAGCGTTATTAAACTGATCATCACGCCGCATTTAGTCCAAGCTAGGCAAAAATACACAACAAAGGCAAAGGCGTCATAATATACTACATATAATCGAAGAATATGTCGTATGTGGACGATACGTACGACAAGGCGAACTTGAAACGCATGCGTCGAATGATTTAGTTAGCACGCGCGTAATTTGTGACGAATTATTATCAGTAGTAACGTCGACAAGGAGAACAACAAATAGCACAGACAACGAATCTAAATTGTTTTGTTGTTGTTGTTGTTAGTCGAGGTGGCACTGGGAAACGTGCGATTTCATTCCCCTCTCACGGAAAACTGAATCCCCCCCGGGGTTCTTCCGGAAATAACAACACGAATTTTGAAAGCACAGATTCACACTGAACTGGGTGGGTGGGTGATGTCCAACTGAGTTTTTTGGCGCGAAAATTGAAACTTTTTAACACTTATGGCAGAAGCTTAAGACAATTCACACTATTATTTAAGATTTTTTTTAACAAATTTGCGGAAAGTCTTGTCTGAATCGGAAACAAACCGCGTAACTCTCTAACTATTGACCGGCTTCGTCGAGCGTTCTCGGCACAATAATCAATTTCCAGCGGTAAACACTACGCTTACCCCAACCAGCATAGTTAGCATAGGCGGCAATAACAGCGGAATCTCAACGGCAATGAGAGACAGCACCACAAACCTGTGCTTGCTGTATGGTTTGATTCGCGAGTCCGGAGAGGGTGTATGTGGCAAACGGCTGGCTGGCAGCATTACCGGCAATCTACGATTAGCGAGATTTTTTCGCAAAAGTACTGTGTTGTGTATAGATACTGCGACGAGATCGTCCGTCGTCAATATGTTGTTTTGCCGTTTTCTTCGTATTCCTCAAGCTCTCTGACATCACCGAGAGCATAGTAAACTGAGCATAAGATAAGACGTCATAATTTGTAAGAAAACAAGTTAAGGTTGTATTCTATTTACTTACACAAGTCGCATTTTCAGATACAAGATACAGACTGGATGTCGGATGATAGGATTAGCGGATGATAGCTTGGAAAATTATCTTAAGACCTGCTCATACTCAAGTAAACTGACGGAAAACTTGTTAAAAAAAAACTGCAAATTTATCTACATACATATATGCTAAATTGTTAGCGATCGCAAAGTTAAATCTAGAAACTGCGAGTATCTGATATATGCATGTACATATGTACTTGGTGCACATAAGTATGTAAGTAGATACAAACATCTACTGGATGAACGATCACGCTCTATGCTCAACGAAACCGGTAATTCTTGCGTTATTACATGGTTCGGTGTTGATGAGGAGGCAAAAACTAAATTTGCTGTTGACATAAGATACATAACAAACGTTACCGGGTCTGATCTTAGTAGTAATTCTAGTTAAGATCGAAATATGGGTGCGGCGTAGTGGCGGCATGGAGCCGGTTTCAAACCTACATATCGTCGCTGTGAAATCAAACCGGCATATCTGCAAAATACACATTTTTCACTAGAGCGCTTTAAAGTTTTCGCATGTGGGCTATTTCCACGTGAATGCAAAGCGGCAAAACACCATTAGAAGGGTTTTTATTCAACTTTACGATATGCCGGTGCGACATAAAAATAGAGGGGAAAATAAGGAATTTTTTGATACCAAAAACTCAAAAACTCAATTTTTGCAGATATGCCGGTTTGATTTCACAGCGACGATATATAGGTACGTTGCGTTATCATGTGCAAGTGAATTGGTGGGCGGGAATTCCCCGAAATGGTGAGTAGATACACTGTTTTAAATACGAAGATTTTCGGAACAAGTGATATGTTGTTTTTTTTTAAATTTCGATTTCATTGTACACTTCATTTAATTGTTGTTTTTTTTTTAAACACTACAATATAATTTTTTTTCGTACTAAACATCGATATTTACCCTTCTCATAAAATAAAGAAATATGTTTATAAATATGAAATATCTCCATATATGTATATCAGAATCTAGAGAGATACACTCTGAGAAAACAAATTTCCAGAGAAAGTCTCTCGAATCGTCCCCGTTAACTGTTTTTTTTTAAATGTTTTTAATATTTTTATTTTTTGTAACTTGAAACGAAAAAATGAAACGAAACCCAAAAAACCGAGGCAATGACTTTGGACCGTTACTTTTACTGTGTTTTTGTCGAGAAATTGTTCACTCGGAATTCGTCAAAACTGCGAAGAGCCTTGAAGATTACTTGGTCAACCTTAGATTTTATTTTGATGAATGGGGCATTAGGCTAAATAGTTGCAAAACATAGCTGACTGTATTCAGGAACTTTTCCAAGCATCGAGGATCTCAAACCATCCGCAATAAGGCCAAACAAAGTCGCTGTCTTGTTCGGAACTTGCACAATCACTCCTAGTTCTACAACGCGCTACCTTGAAGTAGATATGCATGAATTCTTGAAATTTAGCAATTAGAACATAGAATTAAAGTAGTCAGGTCCGCATTTCAGCGCATCAGACATCTTTTCGCCCAAAATATGGGCATGTCGACAAAGGCTAAATCCATTTGCGACAAACTCTAAATCCATTTGCTACAAAACATTCAATCGGCCAATCCTGACATACGCATCCCCATTCTGGATTACCTGTTCCAAATCTGCCATGACCGAAGCGGAGATGTTCGAACGGAGAATTCTGCGTTTCTGTACTGACAGGTTTAACAACCCGGTAGCTCAAAAAGTGGCCGAGAAACTCTCTCCTATATCAGGAGGCAGGACTTATGCTACTTGGGGACCGGGTTGTGGAACTGACAACCAGATTTTACGCACAGATAGACCGACATAAAAATGGACTGATCCGGGGTATCGGACGCACGAGTGGCTTTAATGAGCCATTTATGCGTCCGGCGGAGATAGCAGGACAACGGCGGCTAATGGACATGTTGTTCCATTATGTTAGCCTTCCGACGAATCAAAGAGAATCATTAAGACCTAGGTTCAATTTAGGTCTATGTTGGCTAAGCTAATTGCAGTCAAACTTAAGCTAAATTTACTTTAGTAAATTAAGTTAGTATTTAAGTATCTTATAGCTAAGCCAACCGCAGGTAATGTGCAACCTGGTTGATATTTTACAAGTGCAAACCGGGAAATAAGTAAATGATAAAAATAAAAAATAATTTCAATCCAAATAGAGCCAGCCGACCAAAATAGAATAGCCGGTAATTATAAAATCTTTTATGTTAAATATCACTTAAGTAAAGCAGGTTAATGAATAAAAATTATTATTATTTAAAAAAATATCAATCGGAATTTCTTCCGAGTCGGAGGTTTAGTAACCTTTAAGCAGTTATATATCGCCCAAAGTCGGGATATCATCAAGTTATTTCTGTGATTACTATTCCGGCAAATTCCTTCTAATTCCCATCTTTGCAGCACTTTATTTTTGATTCCAGTTATGAATATTTAGAGAATAACGTTTTCTTTATAACATCCGAGACTTTTTTTTTAGACCCGCTGAGTTTTTTTCTAACCTTACATGCTGTTTTCCTATACTTCAAGAGTTTTTTCAAGAGTCTTTTGATTTCTTCTAAGCTCTCATGATTTTTTTTCAAGCTCCCAGGTTTTTTTCTAGAGCCTCCTGATTTTTTCATAATTTTACCTGGCCTGACTAGATTTTTTCTCCCCCCCTTCTTCATGCTCCCAGAATTTTTTCTAGTCCCCTGATTTTTTCTAGGCTCTCATAACTTTTTCCTAAACACTTGAGATTATTTCTTACCTAGCCTTCCCCCTCCTGAGTTTTTCTTAACTTCCATGATTTCAGCGCATAGGAGTTGCTAGAAACATTGAATTCGTAAGTTTTAAAAACTGAAGATATGAAAAAGGTGGTACAAAAATGGCCAAAATGGACGGTGCTTGTAGATCTGTGATAGCGCGGGAATCAGAAGTCTATTTTTCACATTAGTAATTTTTTTGATCCGGTGATTACATCAGAAGTTTAAAAGGCAGAAAGATTTTAGAGTTTTGTAGGCTGCCACTCTTGAAGGATCAGAAATTGGAAAAATTTGAAGTGGCTGACCACTTAACAAGATTATACTGCTTACTTATTCGCTTTTGGATGTTCTATTAGCTGCTGAAATCTTGAAATCTGAAATCATATCTGGTTTCACTAAATACCAACTTATCCTGTGAATTTTATTTGGATTTAACGGATCAGAGCAGAGTAAAGTTGATAGCCTGTCCAGATCAATGCTTTGCGGATCCGTACAGACTAGCAGCAAGCTAACTGGTAGAAGTGTAGCTAGACGCAAAATCAGAAGTGTTGCTAACGCAACAGATTTCAACCAAGCCAAGATTTAGAGAGTGAATTCCCGCCGAACCCTCTTCACCTGTGGAAATTATAGAAGTCCCTCGCTATTGACGATCAGCGAGGTATGTGGTGATCGACGCCAGACGCTCATCATCATTAACGAGGATTCACTTTCCTATTTAAAGGACCGTAGCTACACTATCGGTTAAGAGTTCGACTTCGTTCATGTGAACGTACACCGCGGTGATATAAAAATCTCTCGGGTGGAGGATTCAGTTTCAACGGAAGGTGGAGATAAACAGGTCATTTCGGAATAGAAGTCCGTGCAAAACCGGCCACCCGTTGTATCTTAGTCCTGCTCAGACATTGCCTCGGAGGATGATGGAAGTGCTCCTCTGCTCTTGGCTCTTCTGAGCTAGGTTTGCTACCTTGGACTCTCGGACCTCAAACCTTGTAAGCAGATGGAGGGGGACACCGGTTTTAATGACGATCGAGACGGTATCATTATCGATAAAGGTCAAGATTCTTCAAATTAAATTTAACCTCTCCAAGGCAGAGTAGGCAGCTCTTCCCCTTTATCTGTGTAGGGAGGCAGATCGAGGAACCATGGGTCGTTAAAGATCGAGCCTGCGGACTGCAAATGGACGAATACAGGTAAGTTTCCAAATCCAGAAGCTTCGATACAATTCCATATAATAATCCAGCCACTGCTGTATTTTATTGTGGGATTTTTTTCCTAGCGTAGATGGCCAAAAAAATTTTCTTACCAGATTTCGGGGTGACTTATCGGACCACGGGGTACTAAAAACTCCTTTTACAAGCGCCTGACCAATGCTTCAACCGGGTTCCTCCTCTGACTCAGTGATCATTTTTGGCTTCCTGATCGTGGTTTCGTTTCAAAGGATTTTCTTGTTTTATAAGTTAGTAGATACAACGTTTCGGATAGTATATTTTGATTTTTTGTAACTAATACAGCTATTTCAGCACCAGACACACTTGTCTAACAACACTGAACTGTCATTTATCACACATCTGTACTTAAGCTTTTCTTTTCACTTTTAAAACTTACTTTCATTGATCACTTACTCAACACAAAAGACAAATATTTCATTGAACGAAAAGTCCATCCAAACCCATCAAAGTTGTTTTTTTTTTAGAAAGTACAATTCTTTTCAGTGTACCTTGACTTTTTTGTGTCGGTTATCATTTGTACATAATTTATTTCATTATGCTTCAAAATTGTCGTGTCACTCGTTTTATTTTTTTATGACACTCAAATATATTGTCTTTGCTCCTGATATAATGTAAAAAACAGCAAATTCCATCGCATCGCTGGGAAAATTCAGACTTTACTTCCCGGGTGCTCCGTGCCTTAATTTTTTCATCTACTGTATATCAAGAATCAAATTTTACGATCATAACTTAGTCGTAGTACAGCTAATATTAGTTAAATCTTGACTCTAACTGTTATACATTTCGGATTACTGCTGAAAAAAATAAGCTGTTCATGTTAGTAGTGTGGCCTAGTCTTTATTGTTGTGAAATAGCATCCACTAAACGAAAGATAGTTTAGGATCATCTTCCTGAATACCTATCGCACCACAAAAAATTGTTCACTTCACCATTCTAATCCCGCTTTAAAAGCTTCAACATACGATTAAAAATCACAATTCTTCATAGATTTGAGCATAAAATCATATGTTCGTTACACTGTGTAGCAGAATTACAACAGGTTCACCTACCTCACCGGTAGCTAATTTTTTTTTCAGGTAGCAAAATCAACTTCACCACACCGCCCCTAAGCATATACATCCCAAAACACTGTATATACTTAATGCTCGCTCTTCAGGCACCCGTCTGTCTCACCTGACGCAAAAATGTCGGTGGACTTTAATCGCTCCGAGCTTTATTTCAGATACACGACTCAATTACAACGTGACCAACGTCAAATTTCTTTTGTTTTTTGCTCTTTGGTACCTATTCAGAAAATAAAATTGACAAAAGTGAATATATTCGCGCAAATCTACCTGCTGTTATCTTTCTTATCAGAAATTTAGTGCAAAATAAATCACCGATTAGAATACAAAAATAAACAATAAAATTACACCCTCTTCGCGGTCTAATCTGTTTGTATCTAACGACAAGTCTTTACCGGCATACTAAAAACATACATACATTTACTCGGTTCAGTATATATACAAGCATATCATATGTACAAGATACACGGCAACACGTTTCTATGCCCAAAAAAAAAATACATTGTACAAACACATGTATCTACAGTACGTATGTACAAAAAAAAAATAAGATAAAAATCTCAGGGTCAATTGTCGTCTATACCGCGTTTTTTTTTTTGCACCGGTCTTGCATGTCTAAGCCTGTTTTTATGATGATTTTCCTTATTTTGCATCGGACTTTTTTTTTGGTTGTGTTGTCTGAGATACCGTACTAGTACAGCTGATATTTTGGAAGATTTGCGGGTGCGGTTTTTATTCATTAATTTCAGTTTATTTTTCAGCTTAAAAATATGTAAGCCGATGACAAAAAAAACAACATATTTTGCTTACGCAAAACTTCATTGATCTAATCTACTCGGCGGATTGCTTCAAGTCGAGACTTGCACCTTAACAATGAAACAAAACCAAAAAAAGTCAATTTTCACCGTCATCGTCGTCTTTGTTCATGCGGAATCTGAACAAGTGGGTAGTTTTTATCTTTATTAATTTTCAAGGTAGAAAATTAAAATTTGATTTGAATTTTTTTTCTAGCTAAGCACTGTCATCAGATTTGATTTGAGCGACTGATAAAATTGGCTATTAAGAGTTAAGACGGTGTGTTTATGAATACAGGTATATATATGCATGTATATGAAGTGCGGTGTAAACGTCAGAGGAAGCTTATCAGCTGGGACGATAATGGCATGTAATTTTTCAAATGTACTACCGTTTAATTGAAGCTAGTTTTATTTTTATGCATTATTGTGTTTTAAATATATTCTATTGTTAAGCTATTTCCGCATCAGGACAATGCTAACAGCATAGACTGATTATAATGTTAACATTTTTTTATGTAGGTTAGGAGTGGCGGCTTTTGACCAATTGAGTTGGTTAGCATTAATTTTGATATAGTGAAAATATTAAATATCCATGTCTATATTACAAGAGCTGGCTTCTTATTTCAAGAGGCCAACAGCCAGATTCGCTGTTGGTTTAGTAGGGGGCGTCAGCATTAACGAGCGTTTTTGTAAGAAAGGGATGAGAGACAAGCAGGTGCAGGATTAACACGTTCGGGGCCAAGTGTGATTCGGTTAAGTTTCTCGCGGGCCCAAATTTTACGGTCGGCGCACCAGAACGGAAACGGAGAGTTAAGTGGGAATACCAACAATGCAACTCGAGTAGGTCCGTGCGTTGTCGATTATCTACGTTTGCAAAGCTTTCGACCCATTGTAAATTATACATTGCTTAGTTCCGAAGGTCGTCCTCCGAAAATGAAAACTTTGACGAAAATGGCGTACAATATTGGAAAAACTGGCATCGACAGGAGCGACTAGATGGTGTCATATGCAACAAACATACGAAAATCCATCAAATGGTGTCGAAAATTAGCATTACATTTACTTCTACGAACAACGATCGTAAATGCTCATATAGTGTATTAGAGAGCTACACAAAAAAATGGAGCTTATTTAACTTGAACAAGAAGAGCGTCACCCTTATATGGGTGATGCGGTCCCCACGAAAGCATACCCGTCACCCAAGTAAGGGTGACGCGACGCCGAAAGTGTTAAAGCGATAATCAGCTGCTGAAGAATGCAGATAGTGTTATGGATCTCGGTGTCGTTCTGGATAAGAAGCTTCGCTTTAATCTTCAATACGACAAATACTTGCAAGAGCCAGCAAGCAGCTGGGATTTATTAAGAGGCGTGCAAAAGAATGCAAGAACATATGGGTCATAAAAACTCTGTCCACATCTTTAGTTCGTCCTTTAGTCGAATATGGGTGCATCGTCTGGAATCCTACTTTCAATATTCATAGCAATGGACTGGAATCTATCCAAGAGCAGTTTGTTATTTTTGCCCTGAAAGATCTATAGCGTCCACGTGATTTTGAAAGCTTTCCATCCTATAGTTACAGGCTAAGTCTTTTAAATTTGACAAAATTTGATACGATTAGGGGCTTGATTAACGGTGAATATATTTGTAATAACATAACGGTCAACAATTCTGTAAGACGGACTAGGGACACACGTTTCCTCAATGAGCACCAGCATCACACTGTTTATGGTGACAGAGAACCGATAGATGCCGTAAGATATTTAACAAATTTTCCAACCACCATTCCTCGTTTATCCCTAAATCCAGATTCAAAAGTGCTTTATTTATAGCGCTAAATTCCTAAATAAAACCTTCTTTCTTTTCCTTGGAACCTTCGTCTCAAATTGACAACCAGACAAAAGCCTGGGACATTTTATTTTGCTTATTTATGTTACTTTAGTTTAGCTTGAGGAAAATGTAAATTGTTATTTTTCATGTATACAAATTATTTGGTTTGTAATAAATAAATAAAGAAATAAATATGGAAAATAATTTCTAATATCATAGTCAAACAAGTATTTAATTAACTAACAATTTTGTCTTTAGAAGCTAGATACATTTCAACTTCTTATCAGATGTCGTAATTTCGAAGGTAATCTGCCCTCTTCTTTAGAAAATATTTATTCTTATACTAATGTGATAAAAATTGGAGTTGATTTGTCAATTTAAATTAAAAAAACTAAAAAAATAACTTTTATTTTAAGTTGGCAGTACTGTGTCAAATTTCAATGTCTCATTTTAGCAGAAGGATGCGGTGACCAGGCTATGTAAAAGAAAATATTTACAATTGTTGCAAACGGTTCCAAGAAGGTAGAGAAATGCAATGAAAGCACACCACATCCAAATCGGCCACAAACATCAACTTATAAGTAATACGAAAAGAAAATCAAAAATTTGGTGCCCTAAAATCGACGAGACCTTATTAATGCTGTGAAAATTTCATTTGGAGCAGTAGACTATTTAAAAAAATGTGTACTGTAGGGTTATAATCAGCATGTTAGCATTAAGAGACAGAAATGTAAACAAGAAAAGAGATAGATAAATAAGCATATACGACACAGAATGAGTTGTTTAGTTTTAGTAAGTACAGGCAAGTCGTCAGAGAGCCGTCCGATAGAGAAGAAGTATTGATTTTGTTAAACGAACGGATTAACTATGAATACCTACTTAGACTTCCATACCTGCTAAGACTTAGATTTATGCTTACTATCAAGAAACAACTAATCAATCTAGCGAAAATCAAGCCAAAAATGATGCTAAACCGAAAAGATCGCGCGATCATCGCTCAATAATTAAGGAAAAGTCAGCAGTTTTCTTTGATTATCGTGTTACTGTACGATAAGAATTTCTTTCGCCGGTCCAAACTATTATCTAAGAATATTAGTTATGTGCTATGCTTCATTTGCGTGGGGCTGTTTGCAAAAAGAAACCAGAATTATAGAAAGATAGCTCTTGTTTTTTACACCACGATAATGCTGAATTGACATTTTGTAACTTCTACCAACTTCCAAAGCTCAAAAGACCGCACCGAGGACACCGTTTTGACTTACGAACAGGAGGGGATAGAATTACGACTTAGAATAAGATTTAGGTTTATTTAGGCTAAGTTAGTTGTAATTATAGTATATAACAGCAATGAGATATAGGTAACATATAATATATGTAAGTAATTATTGCCAAGATAATCCCAGCTTCTGTACAAGCTGGGTAATACGACTAACGTGCGAGATATAAAATGTGAAAGACAATGAATACTTAAAATAAAACCGACAAGAACCAAAAACAATATATCCGCTGGATTTTAAGTTTTTTATTGTTAATTTAACGCTAAGTAAGGTTGAGAATGTGTAGATAAAAAAATGAAATAAAACCTTTTCAAGATAAATGCCAAATCGATGGGCGCTTTGAAAGCAATTGTAGCACCTTGTGAGCACACTTCTCAAGAGGCACCTTCTGAGTACACAGAAAAGTTGGATTAGACGACCGGTTTTCGGGGAGCTAAGATCTTTGTCGGTATTGTCGTAATATCTTTTTTCCACACAGACGGATAGTAGGTTAAAGACAGCTCAAAGTAGTTCATACTAATGAAGGTGTGCAGAATTATCGATTTTTTGAATTGTTGTTTTAAAACAATGACGGGAATGTTATCGCTGCCAGAAACCGATTTAGTTGATAAAGATTGGAGGATTGTTTAATTTTTCTTAGTCGTACAGGTTGCTGAAAATTATTTGGCAGATCTTGAATAAATCTGTTAACTGCATGGCGAACCACAGAGCTGCCTGGATCATCAGAAACATAATGTGCTGCTTGAAAGTGATTCGAAATTCACGCTACTCTTTCTTTCTCGACGCTTACGTCATTTTTCCGTCATCCAGTTTAAGCGGAGGTAGAATTTGTTTCTGTCTAGATACTTTATTTAACCCTTCGAGAACACACCTATTTTTTCGATCATCGAGAACAATTGGGGTCAAATTGACCCCAACCACTTTTGAACGTCTATAGAATCGCCGCCACTGAAGATTTTCATTTGAAAAAATTTGTAGATGTAGACTGAGGCCTCTTTTAGTAGTTCTTATGCATTAGAAGTGGCCTAAATGTCCTTAACATACCTAAAAAAATTTGCCAAAAAACAGTTTTATCGAAAATCATCTGAAAAATTAGATTCTGATTGCTCCGAGACATGGTCGTCTTCGGAGGAATCACTGTCGCCAAAATTGTTATCATTGTCTTCAGCTAACAAATTATTGCGTACACTAGAACGCAGATTATACGTCATATTGCTAAAAACAAAAAATAATCTCTATCGGCTCTATCGATTTATTAAAAAAAAAAATTGAATTTTTACATCAAAATTGACGTCGAGTACATATGGGGTCTGTTTGACCCCTTAATCTGCTTCAAAGGCTTCTCAACGACTTGGGACTGTATGCGAACGGTGTAAACTGATAGTCAAGACACATAAATACACTTAGGAGCCTATAGTACCCCCCTTCTCCCGCAGGCCTAAGCGCTGCGATGGGCAAAAAGGTCACTGGAGTCAATTTGACCTCCCGTGTTCTCGGAGGGTTAAAATCCATAATTGATTCGAATGCTTGCTTATGGAGGTTAACTTCATGTTGCAGTATACATTTTTTCTTACAAACAAACGCATTTTGATTCAATAAAGAATTTTACCGACTCCGTAGCATTTATGTCCAGTCTGAGCTGCCATAAGCGTTTGATTCGGTTTTTTTAGACGATTTGAAAACGAAAATAGTTTTAATTATAAAAGTAAAGTAATCCCACGACAACCCTCGTACGGGTCTAGGAGATGAAGCTGGTAGAGATCTTCATTACAATTTTTTCAATCAATGTGAATACGAGTGTGATCAATTCCACGACTCACTTTACCCCTGATTAAAATCAGGCACCTAATCAGAGCTAGGTGAACTCAAAGCTTGATGCGCGGACCCTCGTCCGAACCTGGATTGGAACCAGGGACCCCACACGCAAGAAGCCAGTGCTTTACCCACTAGGCTAGTCAAGCTTCAGTTTTAATTATACTCCCCGAAATTCGCGCAAACAATTTTCAGTATTTGAGCGTAATTTGAACATGAAACCTACACATGTATATAAATATTCAACTTTTTCCTTTGCTGAAATTTCTTTGTCTTTGCAGCCCGTATCAACTGGCAGATCGTCAACAAGAATAATTCATATCAAACACTTTTCTGATTCTTTGTGATTCATCAATTTCGTATCAAATTCATTTCCTCGCATATGCACATGCCACACCACAAAGCTCTCCATAGTACGGCTGTAAACAAAGATATTATCTTCATTCACAATAAACAAATGACGTATTATCAGTCATGTAACTAACTGTTGACCAGCTAGTGTGTCTAATGGCGCAGCCTGGAATTATTACGAATTGAAGAAATTAATAATATTTACATAGTTTATACTACTACTGTTGGTTACACGCGCAGGCCAGGCAGCTATCACGAGTGTGATGATGTGCAGTTAATTGGATATATCATATCTATATAATGGCAATCACGTATCTGTTTATGAACAGCTTTGTAACTATGAATTCTATGCATTCATGCACAAAAGAGTTATGATATGGGACATGCAAAAGAGGAAACACGGTTACAGTTCAGAACATGATTAAATTGATTTTACAATGCATGAAAATTAATTTATGTAGAAACTTTATTAACGGGAAATGTTTAGATACATGTTTCAAAGGTATATATTTGGGTTTGAATTGACTAGGAAATCGTTTGAATATAATTGTTGATAATCGATAGTTATGAATATAGAGTTGTTAATGAAAAACAAAACAATAGCGTAGGTAATAATTGTACATTTTTATTGTTTTAA
Source organism: Nemotelus nigrinus (assembly GCA_947369275.1). Taxonomy (NCBI): domain Eukaryota; kingdom Metazoa; phylum Arthropoda; class Insecta; order Diptera; family Stratiomyidae; genus Nemotelus; species Nemotelus nigrinus. Next base: position 23,249,695 of record OX376372.1, on the reverse strand, counting down.
TGGATATTCCAACTAAAGATAGTTAATAGGATTTACACTTCGACGAAATGTCAAAATAAACGATGAGGACAGAGACGTAAAACGTCGCTATCGTTTTATATTTCCGATTTAGTTCCATTGAAGGGTGTTTTGTTTTTTAGTAGTGATTTGCAAGTCGGGCCATTACCCCCATAGTTCAATCAATCCGTCTGTTAATCGCTACTGACAAAAAGGTTTTTAAAAAATCCCAAAAAGACCCTAAAGACAATGAATGTTTCATACGAATTATATCAACCCTCACATCATGACAATGAAATCATAAAAACAATCATTGACAAAACACTTCCTCGGTGATTTTTATCAAATCTGTTGCTCATGCCACCACTTGCCGCTTATTCGCACCTTCCCGTTGGCAGCGATTTAACTTGATGGCGATAACAACTGTTTCATCAAAAAACAGCCAAAACAACCCCACAGTCGTCATCCTGTTAATGTTTTTTTTCTTTTTTATAGCAAAACAACCACACGCGTTGCATACTAGCACCCGACGCACTCCACCTACCACCTTTGATATTCGCGCCCCACACTCCATCACACCTTATCAGCCCCCACCTGGTAGTGAAGGTTGGGGGAAAATCTAATCAATGGAAATTACTTCGCACGCGCATCCATTCATTTTCGTTTCTTTTAGCGAAACAAAACAAATACACTGTACATTTGAAGGCGCAACACACTGCACATGTATATTCCGGTATGAAACGTTGTTGCGTAAAAATAAGTCAATAACAAAATATTACACCGGCTGTAGCATACCACACTGGGCGGCAAATAGGAAAAACAAGCTTACGCGTTGTGCGCGAAATCGTGATCCAGGGGAATTTTGCAGAGCATATTTGAAATTAAATTATTTATGCGCAGATTATTTATGCGCATATGATTCGGAGGAAGATCGATGATCGAAGATGAGACCATTGAATATTTTTATTGACCAGCATGGACTAGAAAGTTTGGAAAAACAAAAACAAAACTGCGAATTCAATTGCCATGTTTTCTGTGGTCAGGGATATATAATTTATTGGGTGTTTATTTATTTTGGGAAAAGAAAAGTCCCGTTATGAAGGTTTTTTTGGACATATTAAATTTTAATTGCTTCCTGTCTAAAATTTTACATACGAACGAAATCCGAAACTAAACCCAAAAATACGAAAAGCAGGTGCACTAACCCACATACCATTGTTTTTTCATCTTCGGAATTTCTCAACACATCCGAAATAAAACTTTTGAAAAGTTCGAGGCTACCTGCGAAGTACGATTGCAGCAATCGGTCCAGAATCTACAGCATCGTGATGAGTGGATCATATTTCCGAAAGATTTTAAGGTCATTCAGGTAACTCAGTATTTTTTTTTCATGCACAAATCTGAACCAACAACACACATTCCAAAGCACCCGATTTTTTAAAGCAACACATTAGCACTCCATCAGAGATTTGCCAAAAAAAACCCAATAGTGCGTTATTACTTACACTATCAAGTTCGTAAAGCTCCGACTGTGCAGTGAGTGAATGAGTGATCTTGGTTTGTACGAAAATTGCGAGCTCATTCAGTGTAATCTATTAGAGCGGGCGGCGACGGCAGTATGTTAATGAAACCGTACTAAATATTTCTTGGCACATGCCAAATGAGATTGTTATGCGTTTTTTTTTGCGTAAAAATTTCTTAAGGACATGGCCTTGTGGTTTTTTGAAGGCGAAACGCGTGCAGGTTTTCGATAAACAGCAAAACAAAGCTACTACGACGGTAAAGACTCGTGTGTTCCGTGGTCAACAGCTGGAGTATACTTAAAAGCGACTAAGTGACGGGCGTGACGCACAAAAATGTTGGGTGGTTGAGGTGTCAGCTCGGAGCTGCCAGACTTGCATGTAGTAAATTAAGGGGGAGGGTGTTGAAATTCCGAAATATTTTTTTTTTTGAGTGTTTCATGATCATCTAAAACTGGTGCTCCAAAACCAAATTTCATTGAGGTAAAATATTGAAAGTTTGCCAAAAATTTTCGCACATTTTTCCATGCAGAAGATGTGTTTTTAGCAGTGACTTAAAAACGTCAAAACTCGTCAAAAACACATGCACGTGCATTTGTGCATTTTATATAATTGGTTAACGTACAAATTATTGGGAGGTTTTTAACATTTTCTAATCAACTTTTTCCTTGTTTCATAATTAATTGTATTTCAATACAATTTGGCCAACATTATCTATGACCTTTTGCCACTTTTCAGGTAGAGCCATAGTCCCATCCTAATAGAACTTCTGTGGTTTATCAACGAAAAACTTGGCCAAGTGATTTTCACTGTCCTATTTTTCAAGGCAGCTTTAGACCATCAAAGAAGTTTTGATGAGATCAAAACACATGACAATCCAAATGTGCGAGGTTTGAGCTATACGATGGTTGCATCAAAGCATCCCAGCTAAGTTCCGCCAATTTTTCCCGTTTCATCAAATATACATACAGTACCCCGCCATTCAATTATGACCGATTGCATTTCTGAAGAATTTTGATAATTTTATGAACACTGAGTGTCATTTTTGCTATTTTTTTCTCGGTAAAGGGGTAGTTATGTATCTATACCTGTAAGTTATGAAATGGATAATCCGAAATTCCCAGATGTTCAAACGAAACAGCAATTATAAATAAGTGCAAAAGTGCATTCCTTTTCATTTTAAGTTCGAAGCGTGTTCGAGACAGTTATCAAAGTTATAAATATTCAAAGTGAAAAAAAAAACAAGTAGAAATCTCTGAGTGAAATTCAAGTAAATGACATTGGAAGTTTAGGAAAATTGAGAAGTGAAGTGAAGTTACTATTATTACTAAGTCAGTGGTACAATTTAGACAATATGGATAAAAAGGCTGATATTTCGTCAGAAAAAAGCGCAAGTTGTATCTTTATTGAATGAACAGAAGTCAAGCTGTGCCAAAATTGCTGAAATTGTAGGAATTTCGAAATCCTTTATGGTCATTATTGCCAAAACTGTGCGTAGTCTAACCGATTCAACAACGGTCCCTGCGAACAAACGAGGAAATTGCCGCGGACAAAGAAGAACAACACCGAGAACGGATAGAACAATCATGCAGAATGCTTTGCTGGAGCGCAATCCACCAGCTAGGGCTATTTTGAGGGATCTGAACGAAGCTAACGTCAGAATATTGCTGAGAACTTTGGAACGGCAATTCAAGGAAAACAACCTTTCAAGTAGACGGCCCGCAAAAAAACCAAAATTAACCAAAGTTATGCGCCAACGAAGACTATATTGGGCGAAAATATACAGCAGCTACGGGAGTGAATACTGGACTAAGGTGAATTCCTTTGTTTAGCATATCTCATTTCATATGTCATAGGAAGAGACAGCCTCACGAATCATTTAACTTTCCTAAAACTAATTTTCTCCTAGGTTATTTTTAGTGACGAATGCCGGTTTTAAGCGGTTACGGAAAGTAAAAAATTCGTTCGAAGGAGGCCCCACGAGAGATATTCAGAAGATTGTGTGGTTCGGACAGTTAAACATCCGCAACCAGTGATGATTTGGAGCTGCGTTACAGCTGAAGGTCCGTGCCCAATCTATTACGTTGAGGGAACAATGTGCTCTAATCAGTATATAGACGTACTGAGGGATGTTCTTCTGCCATGTTTGGATACCTTAGGACATCCCAAGGAGGAATCATCTTCATGCAAGACGGTGCTTCATGCCGTACATCGAGAGCTAGCATGAATTGTTTCAGTTCCCCAGAATTGGAGGTTTTACCTTGGCCTGGTAATTCACCTGATTTCAATCCCATTGAGAATAGCTGGGCCTATTTAAAATCAAAGGTGGATAGCCGGAGAAACAACACAATCGCTGCATTGAAGAAAAATATCGAAGAAGTGTGGAAAAACGACGATGGAATGCGACAAATGATAAACAAATGTGTAGAAAGCATTCTTAGTAGAATACAAGCAGCAATGCAGGCCAAAAGAGCAAGCACAAAATATTAAAATGCAATCAAAATTCAATTTTTTATTATTAAAGCAACCATGTACCAATAAATAAATGTTATTGCAAAATAAAAACAATTGAATTTCTTCTGCTTTATTTAAGGAAAAGCTAAATAATTTAAAGTTTGCTGATCGGTCATAATTCAATGGCGGGATACTGTATATGCGGTCTAGTGTTGTCATGTTGTAAGACAACATCCTTTCTACTGATCAGTTCTGATCGCTTATTTTTGATTGCTTGCTCTAATCTGGTTAATTGTTGACAATAGAGGGCAGAATCAATAGTTTGACCAGGTTTTTGCACCTCATTATAAACGATTCCCTTCCAATTCCATCGTACACGAACATAATCATATTTGTAATGTTTCATCTTTCTTCGACCCTGATCTTTTTCGAACTGTATTCTCGAATTTCGTCCATTTTACATTGCCCATAATGATCTGCTGTAAAAATTGGTTGATTTTTTTTTAGAAACTTCACACATTTGATATAAATTTTGACACGATTGACGATATATAAAACTGTCTGCATGAAAATTGTAGACTGAAATGTCACCTTTCAAACTTTCAGCCTGATCAGTGTTGCCCGATATGTGACGTCGAACACCATCTAGTGACAAAAATCTCTCAATACTTTTGACATTAACCAATATCACATGAAGATTAATTTTTTTAAGTTACCGGTAATTCAACGTGATTCTTTCAAATATTTTCAAGTGATCCATAGTTTAACTTTGAAAATTTCATAGCCATAACTAGCTTGACCAGTCTCTCACAATAAGGATAGTCACATATTCCCACGAAATTTGATGAAATTTGGACTTTTCATAATTTGTTTACTAGCCCTATTTATCCCTATTAAATCTGCCATAATTTGCCTTTCGATTTTTTGACGTCCAAGCCAAAATAATTCAAAATTTTGATAGTATTTTTGAAAATACAATTTTTCAATTCCGTTCACCATCCAAAATCCACTTGTATTCATACCATCAAGCACAATCTATTTAAGTTGGCAGTGCTGTTACTTTGATCACCTCTAATCATATTAATTGTTGAGCAAAGTCCAAATGTGCGTGAATAAATAACGCAATATAACCGTCGTAATACGTCATGCAAATTCGTGAATTTACACTGCGATCATTTATGAATGCATATATGTGAGTTCTTTAGTTGCAAAATGAGACTCAAGCGATTTTTTACGAAACTGAGTTAAACACCATTTCTTATAGGAAATCTTCTCAGGAATCGATTTGTGCACTTTATTTTATCCCAAACCCAGTCTAAATGCCTTAAAAAGTGATTTGAAAAACAGCCTTATTTCCAAAACGCGACCTGAACAGAGATTTTTTCTTTCAAAATGGCGTCTAATATTTTGAACGGTTTGGTTCCAAAAAGCGACTCAAACCTTAGCAATTTCGGAAACGGTTCTTGTTATTTTTTCCAAAAACCGACCTAATGTTCTAACTTTAAGAAAAGGCTAAACTTCTTTTCGTCACATATTTTTAAATGGTTATTTTTATTATTAATCTTGTTTTAAATTAAGCGGGCTTTTTCTAGAATGATAAGAAATATTTCAAAGTTGGCCATACTGATTGCGACTTCACATGTTTGTTCTTAGAAATCGTGCGCCGACACATTAAATGTGTGCGTTGTGTCATTTTGCTTCTATTTTTTAGAAAATATAGATTCGGAGGATGAAACTGATGAATCCAACAAGTGTTTTTTATCGTCGTATAGATTATAATAATCTTACAGAGAACGATATTTGGGATGCGGAAGTAATTATATTAAAAATAAATATATATAAAAAAAATGTTTAACACAATATTTTTGCTGCTCATTTTTCCATGTTTTTAAACTTATTTTTGTATAATTGTTTTTTTAAGTTATGTTCTAAGGTAGGCACCTACTTTCTGTAAAACAAAAATTACACGCAAAAATAAAAAATTAAAAAAAATATAATTGTTTTTGTTTTGTTCCAAAACCCGACTCCAACATGAAGTTTTGTTCCAAAACCACACCTGAAGGCGATTTTGTTCCAAAACGCGACCTGATGAACTGTAAATGTGAATTAATTAATATTTAACATAATCCATAGTTTATGAAAATTTGTAATATTGTGCAGTTTTTTATTTTCAATTTATTAAAAAAAAAATTGGTTTGATATATTGACCAGGAAAGAAAATATAGTTTTTTGCTGTTTCTGAAAAGTTTTCAAAAACCTTTCAGTCTCATTTTGCAACTAAAGAACTCATGTATATTTGATAGTCTAATAGCACTTCCAAGAAAATCATAATTTGTGATCGAATCAGTTTGTTTTGATGTTGAATGTAGTTTGTTGATGATTCTTGCCGAAATAATATAAAACAATATTTTTTATCTGTCTGTGCCATATAAAGATCGATTCAGACCACCAGCCACACACCACGAGCACGGGCTGCAATATTAATTCTTGACAATTCGCACATCGACAATAAGTTTTATGATATTTTGGTTATGCGGGCTAGTGGCCTACATACCGCCAGGCTTTTTTCGATGGGTCGCATTTTTTTGCATTGCCGTCACAACCCCCAAAGAAATCTCTCTCGGCGTTGATGATAATTTGTGCGTATACCGTACGCTACACACGATTGTGAATAAATGAATTACAAATTATAATTTCATTGTGAAGCGGGTTTTTTTCGGGGACAAACTGAATGAGTCAATTGTGTGAAGAAGATAGTTGAATGAGTTAGTATTGTAGTAGAAGTGCTAATGGAATTAAGAAAATTAATTAGAGGTTTGTTATGGATACATTTTGTTGCGTAGAAAGTATTGTTTGAATGTTCTTGAAAAAAGAAGAATTTATGCTGAATGAATTAGCATATACAATTATTAAATTGGGGGTGTCAAGCATTTGTTTTATGAACTATGGTGTGCTATACTTGAAAATACAAGCACGCATAACCTAGTGGGTAGAACACTGGCTACTGGAATGTGGTGTCCCTGGTTTAAAATTCGGATGCAGACGAAGAGCTGCGAACCGAGCTCTGAGCTAATCTTACTCTGATTAGGTATACTATACCTGAGTCAAATCTAGGACAATTCACACTTGTAACATTTTTTTGATAATGTGATTCGAGTCGCTAATATTCCCATTCAACAAGACCCTAAATGAAGCTAATACATAGACTCGAACATTGGGCAACAAAATGTGTTCTCTTATGATCGTGAAAGTGTATTGTGTTTGAAATAACTTGTCAAACTCAAGAGTTAATGAAAAAACACGTCGAATTTCATGACAAAACATGACCAAAACATGACAAAACAATTTTTTGAACTTTTAGAAGGCGCTGAATAGACAAATAATATTATGGCTTATACGCCACGAAGGGGCTCAAAAGCTTTATTTTGGATTTATTTGACAAATGTCATTAAGGAAAAATCCACTGTCTTCCAGTGCATCAAAATCACTCAATTTTAATTTGGAAAATACCATACCCTTGTCATAGCGCAACGAGCCTATAGTAACAGTTTCAATGTTCAAGTTCGTCCCTCAGAATAAGCTGTTCGCGCTTATTTGACCGACTTCAGCTATGAAGGTAGCGAATACTGAACGCGTGCAGAACAGTGCCGCAGAAGAATCTGTAACTTCGATCTGGAGACGCGGGTATTGCTCGGACGTCACTCCAGTGCATTATTTTATAACTAGTGCAAAAGTTGAACTAATGACTACCAGCAACGGTTTGAATGTCTGACTAAAATTAACCTAATGGCAAGAGAGGACAGTGAGATCACTTACAATTTGATAGTGTCCGATGAGGTGCTATTCCAACTCAACATGTTTGTGAATAGGTAGGATTGTAGGGTTTGGAGCATCGAAAATTCAAAGGTTATATACCAGACATAATCAAAAATCCTTTAGTGAACAATTCGGTGCAGAATAAAGTCAAGAGAAATTATTATCGACCCATTATTCTTCCAGAATGCTAGTGGTGGCTAGTAGCTTCTTCTAGACGCAGGGTGAGTTACGATGACTTTCTGCGTACAGCCGTATTGAATGGGATCACGCAAATTAGATCGCGGGGTAGCGCAGTTTTTACTCGTGGTGAGCCTCCCGTGAAGAATGACTCACGGCATGACTCACCTTGCGTCACATCATGGACCTGCATCTCATTTTGTGCTTAGCCTAAATTTCGTGCAACTCGCAGTCGAAATTCGACCTAAAAAGTTGTTTCAAAAAAATGGAGGCACATGTGGCACTGCTGATGCTACAATGGATTTTCTTAGAGAAATTTTGAGAGAAAAAGCATACACGAATAAAACTCAAAAAATTCCATATTTAATGAACAACATTCACGTCGAAATAAGAGGATTACAGCCAGAGAAATTTACAGCTATGGTGGAACATGCCTTCAAAAGGAGCGACTTTTGCGAAGCCGAAAATTAAGACTATTCAAAAGATATTAGTTTTCACAATTAGCTTAATAAAATTTGTGCACTGGTTCTAGCAAATAAGAAGAAAATTATGAGCTCCTTTGGACTTCTATACTACTTATAAGGGGAACGAATTGAACCTGGAGAAAAGGAGATGAACGTGGGCTAAAAAAGGAAGCGAACTGGCTTACTATCATGATAGTTGGCCAGATATTCGAAGACCAGAATAAGCAATGTGAGAATCTGATGAAAAGTAACGAGTTTGGATGTAGGACTCTGTGGCGTCTGTATTGATACTTTCGGGCAGAAAAGAATCCACTAATGTTTTTGCTTAAAAACAGGTGAAAAACAAAAACTATGCTTTTGCAAACTTTTTGGAGCTTTAGTCCCAGTAATCCTTTGTTCTGAGGATAATCTAGATAACGAAAGCCAAATTGAGCGACTGAATGAAGCTCCTCAATACAAACCGTGTGTGGAAAAATCTTTATGTTCTACTTACATAGTTTACTTCGTAAACTAGCTGAACAGACGAAAGGCATTTGAAGTAGATTAATTTAACAACATTATTGACAGCATCAAAAACGTTGCAAAGGAGTGAAAATAGGCCATGATATTATTCATTCGCTCGCCTGAACGAAAAAGCCTACAGGAACAATATTCTCCCGGAAAATGCATGAGCTTTTTGGGACGCTGAAGGAACTATCATAGAGGAATATTTGGAAAAGGGAGCCACTATATTAGGCTCTTGCAACGCAGACCAAATAAGAAGATTGCGAGAGGCAATGAAGGAAAAAAGACGCGGCAAACTGCGAGCTGGAGCTCTGTTCCATCAAGATAACGCACCGGCTCACAAGGCTGCAGTTTCGATGGCTGCAATTTAAAAAACAGGATTCGAACTTTTACATCTTTCCCCGGAAAACTTTTTTTTTTCTTACCCCGAAGGAACACCTTCGGGGTAAGAAATTTGAAGATGATAGCGAAGTGATGGCCGCTGTTGAGGTATTTTGGGAGAGTCAAGTGAAGAATTTTTTTCTAAGGGTATTCTGGGTTTGAAAAAAAATGGACCAAATGTATTAACTTGTTAGGAGACTTTGTTTCATCTTGATTTAAATTCATTTTCATTACTTATTGATCAACCCTCGTATATCTGCTCTGACGCAACTTCGAACTATTTCACAAAATTGATTTCCGGTTTATGTTTTAAAAAATTATGCAAATTCACAGTCCTGAGCTCACCGATACTTTTTTGATAATGATACAGTAGGTTTGATTGGATAATAATAGGATAGGTTTGCTTCTAGGACAATGTCGATCGTTGGACTTTCTAATTCAGTGTAGAATTTTTCCAAGCCATCCAAATTGCAAATAAACAACAACCTTCCTCGATCTTCTTTCGTTCATCTCATTACATATTCCACTCTAATTTCTAATAGAAGTCGAGCAATTTCGAGTTTGGGAAGAGTGTGTGTGATCCCAGCTTCGAATCCAGCCATGGACGATCAACGATGATCACAAATCGGGGCTTGAGTTAACCGAGCTGCGAGTGGATTATATCAGGGATTAAGTTGTTCGTGAGTTGTTCGGATTATATCAGGGATAAAGTTGTTCACACCAGTTCACATCGTGGTTGTAAATGCAATCTCTACTTACATAAACCTGGAGACGTAACATAATGAGGTAACATTATAATAGTTTTTCAATCACATATCATGCATTTTTAAATAATATTGTTACAACAAAGACTTGTACATACAAAAGATCTGAAGTAAGTAAATAGCTAAAATTTATACTCTTATTGTGCTATTATTCTCAGAATTTATGACACCTTCTTGTGAAATTCACTACGCTATGTTCAGATTCTTGGAAAAAAGCTTAAACGAAGGGCTAACAAAGCAAAAATGCAACGTTTGAGTAAGTTTTCCACCTGTGCATGCATGCAAGCGCACTTGAGGAAAATTCCATGAAATTTAATTTCATTAACTTGTTTGTGTTATTTCCCAATGATTTTCCAGCGATTTCCCCATAGGTTCATACCTATACTTAAACAAACGTATGAGAGCGTATGTAGGGAAAATTTCAAGGATAGAAATCGTGGATGTAAAACAGGTGTTTTCTTTAAGTGAGTTGATGATACATATATGAGGAATAATGTATTTATTAAATATACTGTCCTACTAAACACAAAGGTTCTATCTACATTTTAGTAGTTTCGAGATATTCAATGATTTGTGTTTTGATTTGTACTGGAGATATATGGAGAGTACATTTTTCAATATCGATTTTAACTTACTTCCACAAAAGATAAGTTTTTCAAATTTTGTAGAATGATCTAATAGAGTATGTAGTTTTCGAATCCGGTGTTGACAACACAAAAATGACAAAAAACTAGATAGAACCTTTATGGCTAGTAGGGCAGTATAGTGCAGGCACGAAATGAGAATACAAACTAGTGGAGTAGTAGCTATATGATCACTGTTTGTGCTTTCTATTTGTTTATAGATGGAAATAAATTTGAAATATAGCACGGAAATATAAAATACGAGTAGTTAGAGGAATAAAACTCGAACTCTAGATATCACGTGGCCAATGGCAAATAAAAATCATCCAATAGTTTTAGACATGGTAGCATGTAGCGTTTCTTATTTGAAGCTTTTACATACATGATTACTTTTCCAGACCATCGATTTGTTGAATTGACTTTCGGGCTGTCACTAAGTACAAATCAATACATTTTGAATTAAAATAGATTACAATACCAAAGGCTGTAGAATACCAAACCTTTTGAGCTTTCGATGCCAATTGGCTCCTTGAGATTTTGATTTTCCAGCGATTTCTACAAGTCATGATTTAATGATTTTCCAGCGATTTCCCAAAGGTTCATACCTATACTCAAGCAAACGTATGAGAGCGTATGTCACTTACTTCTCCAGACTACCGATTTTCTAGAGATTTCCAGACGAAGATTTGGTAATGAAATGGATGTTCCTGAAATATTTACTTACTTCAGATCTTTTGTATCTACAAGTTTGTAACAATATTATTTAACCCCTAGACCCGTGCAACCCTCGTACGGGTCTAGGGGTTCAAGCTGGTAGAGATCTTCATTACATTTCCATCAATGTGAATACGAGTGTGATCAATTCCACGACTCACTTTACCCCTGATTTTAAATCAGGTACCAATGATTTTCCAGCGGTGGTAATCAGCGGTGGTAATCAGTTTTACTGGAAATCCTGTTATTTTTTATTCCCTTATCTAGCGTTTTCTATTGAAACCAAAAATTCATTGTAGATAATTTCGTACCCAAAGAATACACAGCTTTTAAACTGTATATTTATAATTTACAGATAGTATTCTGTAAAATCAAAGCGAATCAATATTTGAGTTCAAATCAATTTCAGTAACATGCATTTCATTAGCAAATCATAAATGAGGTGTATCCTCAAGTAAATTTACCGTTACTTTCACACCCCGATTCTTAACAAGACGAATAAATTACGTATTTCTCTCCATAAAAATGCAACTTAATCTGATACAAGCAATCATCTCGCCCATAATGTATTCACAGAAACACTGACTCGATCCTAGGTCAAGTCAACTATTTCTGTGTCAGTCGTTTTTCTTGTGGTATTAGCTCCCATGAAGCGCTCACTAGCTCCGCATACTTTAATCCACTATTTTCTTCAATATAATTACTACATAGACCAATCAAAATCACCAATAACATAAATATAATACTCTGACTCAAGCAGCAAGCGGCCAATTACTGATGTCAGAAAACACAAACAACCACGAGCTCTTTAAAATTCTATCGTGCGATGCACTTGACCGTTAACAATCTTTCTTCTTCATCTCTCTCTTCAAGTCCATCGTCATTGGCATCGAAAGCTCAAAAGGTATGCAAAACTATCACCGACAATGCCTGTTGCCTATCTCCTTTACAATCACTTGACTGCAAATTTACGATTGTCCACCACTCATAATAGCAACAATAACTATTTAACTGCATCAACAACAACAACAACAACAAAAGCAGCAGTCTTGGCACTAGAACCGCATTAGCTCCAACAGCAGGACCAGCAGTAGTATAGCAGTAACAGTAAAAGTTGCAGCAGCAGCCAAAGATAAAAGTAATGGCGACAGCAAGCCAAATAACATAAACTTTTACCACACATTGTAACAATCAACCAACAATGGTGCTGGTTCGTACGATTGTCAATCGAACAGGGTTTGCCGCAAGGTTCTTATGTTGGACCTCAACTGTTTTATGTATACAACCGCTGAATCGCACGTGCAATAATCATGCTGCTTGCTTGCCGCTAATTTATCACCACTTTTGTTTTTTTCGTTATTTTTTTTTGCAAACGTTTCTATCTGTGCCAGTTGCCGCAGTGTTCTTTCTTTTTTTCTCTAGGCTAAGTGAATTTAGTGTTTATGGTTGTTTTGTTCCAGGTGGAATGAGTCATGAATGTTTGCGAAAGGTTTAATTTGAGATTCTACCGCTGAAAAGTGTTGCGATTGTTTAAACAGGAGGTGGGGATTCAAAATGAAAGGGAGGATGTAGCGCACAATTTTTCACATCTTCACCGAAAAAGTAGTTGAAGCGATAGTCATAAAACGAAGTCAGAATAATATAATAATCAATTTTCAGCTAACACGGCAGATAACTCTTTTTTTTTTTTATAAAATAGATACATATATGGGTGAATGAACAATCAAGAGACGAACGGCACATGATAACAATTTTAAAGGAGCTCTAACGCTGACACTTTTCTTTGATTATTCATTTTAATTTAAGTTTTGTGTCAAGTTCGCGAGAGACTTGACTAGGCGGACTTATCAAACAAAATAAAGTACTTGTTAAAATTATTTACACTTTCACTGTGTCAAATGGAAATCTTAAATAGTGTCTTTTCCAATCGACACCTTATGTCAGGGTGCCCATGTTGCCATAATGCTGCAGGAATGAAAACTGTTTTTATCTTCATTTCCTCCAGATCATTCAAAACTTTATTATAAAAGAACATATAACCGGATCGAAAGTTACCAACTATGAAACGAAAGTCTATGTAAAGCCCTCCGGTCACACTTAATAAAACTGTAAACTAAGTGCAAACATAAAAAGCCGAATGCATTGAATTTCCCAACACAAGTCACGTGCATTAACTGGCACCCATAGCAGATTATAGTATTCTGTCATATAGTTATCACAAAATTGATAAATGGCGAGAAAATTCACGCCGAATTAGGAAAAAGCGAATCGTATGACAAAATCGCCTACGCTGCACTGACGATGTTTAGTATTTAGTCATTAATTTGTATCTTGAGCTGTCAGTTGATTGGACACTCGTATGCAGCCGCCACCGCTGTCACTGCTGCTGATGCTGCTCAGAGCACAATAAGAGTTAATAATGTAGAAAATGTAAGTGAATGGAATAAAATTTCAGTTTCTCTAAATAATTGTAGATAATTGTATAAATGAGATACTTGCGTCTGATTGCACGGCTGCATTTCACACATAACAGGCAAAGTGCCACGGTGGTGACGATGCAGGTGCGCGTACACGGATCAAAGGCGGAAGTTGAAAAGAATTAATAGGAATTGTGTATCGAAAAGAGAAATGCATGATTGTCGATGGCCATGAGGAAATCGCAGCCGGTGTATGTTATGAAAAGTTATGATATTGCCCAAAGTGTACATATATATGCAGATAGTTTGCAGTTCGATATGATGGGGGTTTAATTGGATTTAAGTTTTCAAGGAGGAGAGTATGTTATGTAAATGTTGTGGATGATAGGAGTTTATTGGCATGTAAACGATAAATTGATGCCACAAGGCAGTTAAAATGTCACAAAAAAACATACGCTAGATGAAGTCCGACAGGCGATGGACCGCTTGAAACCCAACAAAGCAACGGGCATCGATGGGATCCCCGCGGAGCTCCTGAAGACAGGCGGGGTTTCCGTTTTAAGGGCAATCCATGGATTGGTGACAGGCATCTGGCAACAAGAAACGATGCCGGATGAGTGGCGAAAAAGTGTTATATGTCCTATTCACATGAAAGGAGATAAACTGCTATGCGAAAACTACAAGGGAATATCACTACTTTGTACGTCATACAAGCTCTTGACAAAGATTTTAGAGTTAAGGATTTCCCATCACGCTGAGAAAATTCTTGTTGACTATCAAGGCGCTTTCAGACGTGGAAGATCGACAACTGACCAAATATTTACGGTCAAACAAATTTTGGAAAAATGCTGGGAATTCAACATTGATGTCCATCAAATATTCGTCGACTTCAAACAAGCGTACGACAGCATCAACCGAACTGCATTACATAACATCATGCTGCTCCGAGCTGCAACAAGTTGGTGCGACGGGTGAAAATGACCATGACCGACTCCACGTCACAAGTGCTGATTCAGAATAATATGGCCAACTCGTTTTCGACGACTAGAACAAGGGGATGGATTAGCTCCGGTACTCTTTAACTTAGCGATTGAGTATATCATCAGAAAAATCCCCGTTGACACGAGACGATCTCTATTATTTAAGTCGACACAGCTAGTAGCTTACGCTGATGACATCAAAATTATGCCACGTTCGTTCAACGACGCCAAGGAAGTATTTGTAGCTCTAGACGAAACCGCCAAGGAAGTTGGTCTTCAAATTAACGAACAACAAGCAGAAGTTATGACTCAATCAAGGAAAAGGATGCCAATAAGACAAAACATAACAATAGGGGACTATAATCTTGAAAACGTAGACAACTTCGTGTACCTAGCGACGAACCTCTCGAAGAATGGGAATGAGCTTGACGAAATCAAACGACGGATTCAATTAGCCAATAAGACATTCGTTTCGGTGCTTTCCACTTTGAAATCTCGATGCGTACACAGGAATACTAAGCTTCGCATCTATAAAACAATTATTAGACCTGTGCTATACTACGGAAGCGAAACCTGGACGCTGACCCAGGCATCTGAAAAAGCCTTGAATATTTTTGAGAGAATGGTATTGCGAAGGATCCTCGGTCCAATACGGGAAGAAGATGGATGGCGAACCCGATGCAACAACGAGGTATACAGCTGGTATGACGAGCCGGAAGTCTCTACCGTCATAAGACTACAAAAACTACAATGGGCTGGCCACGTCGAACGAATGAGCGACAATCGAATTCCCAAACGGCCCCGCAAGCCAGGCCAGTCGGCAAGCCACGCAAGCGCTGGGAGGATTCGATAGATGCTGACAGCAGGCCGCTTTTGGGAGCACCGAACTGGAGGATGCGGTTACTGAACCGAGACGAATGGAGGCGAATCATTAAGGAGGTTAAGGCTCGATTCGGGCTGTAGTGCCCCGATGATGATGATAGTACCAGTTCAAAATTGAATGAATGGTATGTACCCTCAAAGTAACACTCGTTTAATGTTTGCGGAATCGAACTATACAATAGCGAATGGCGAAAAAGCTACTCCAGGTTTGAGTTCAAGAGTTTCCTCTGTAAGTACAATAGTTTCCTCTGCAACTTTTTTTTTTAGTTATGCAGCAAATTTTAAAGAAGATTGTCTAACAATAGAATAACACCTAGGTAGCACTAACTGAAGAGATAATTTTTGGGAGCACTAAATTTGTGCGAAAAGATATTCCCAAGGTAGCCTGGGAGTCTTCACACTTTACCACTCTTAACCAAATTGCTCGTCTACGTCCTTATTACCTGGTGAATTTATATACTGAAGTACCAATATTGATCCAGTTTTGTCTTAGGCGTGCACAAGACTTTGAAAACTTCGGGTTCGATACACACTCTCCTTGAGTTATAGTGAAGTTTTATTCAAAATGCAAAAGTGCAAAACTCCCAAGAGTAGTTATGAAATAGAGAAGAAAATTGTCCCTTTTTCCTCTAGCTGCACATGCTGCTATTTTGGATCACTATCCTGTCGGAACAATGTTAGTTCAAGTTCTTACCAAAAAACTTACGCATGAAACATCTACAGATATCTGCAGGCCATAACAATGCTGCGTACTAAGCTACGCTGTACAGCATCTTAAAAACACGAGGATACTTATGGGCTAATCAGTAACGAACATGCTGATCCAACAAGGAGTAAAAACCTACTGTGAGCTCAAGCAATACACGGCGTGGCTATAGTAACCGAGAAGTTTGGCTAACTCGTGAAAAGGATGCATGATTTGCAAGGACACAGAAGGATATCTAATATCATACGAAAAATCGGTAGCGAATTTTTCCAATTTTCCAAATAATTTTTCATCAATTATTATTTGAATGTGAACTTTCGCGCAAAAATGTATTGCGCGATTCGCCACTGCGGCCGTCACTTGATTGGCTGCCGAGGTCGGATGAGCGATTGAAATTTTCGGAGAGAAGTTGCGGTTGGTTTGTTCACGTGATCGAAAAGAAGCGAGCAATGGCTTAGAGCAATTGTAGTGAAGAGTGAGCAGCAGTTTATTTTTTATTACTGTATTATATATCAGTGAAATGAAGTTTGAAATATGTGATACGACAAAAATAATTTGGTGGTTTTCATGACAATGATCAAGCTAAGGAGGACAGTTAAAGCTCAACTGCATCAATCGCATTTGTTCGGCCAGACCAGCCCGGCATCCAGGTTGACAAATCAGTCGTTTTTTATTGAACCAGGAAGGACGGTCGTGAGGATTTGGCCGCCTTCCGTTGTACGGATATCGCAACAAGTATGATTAAATCAACGATAACGATTGATTTTGTGACCTGACCTGGCTGGTGTGGTTATTATTCTAGAAAATAACTTTCTGTCACTTTGTTTTTAGGCCAGAATCACAGGATGAAGTAGGCCCGCACATCATCTGGAGCCTGAGGCTTTGGGTTGAGTTAATGGAGACCGTGGATCAAAAATGTCGAAAAGGAACAATGGAAATTGTTTGAATGTGGAGACGACGATCTGTCGCCAAGCTTAAATAGTCGCCTATTTTCGAAACTATCAGACAGCAAAACTGTGCTTCAAGTTTGTGCGATTTGATCGGATGTATCATTGAGAGCATCAATTTTAGAAATATAATGTTCCTGAGCACCGTCAAAGTGCTGTTTGTTACTGCCCAACCGGTTATTGGTCAAAATATTGCCAATATACAACCTCAAGTTTTAATCTTTTCTTATGGAAGATTTTTTGTGAGCAAAAAGAAAACAAAAAATATGTAAAAAACATATTATTTTTTGCACATAAATAAAATAAGTATGGCAACAGCAGCGGCAGCGACAGCTATAACATAAAACAACACCACGTCGGAAGCAGTGAGAGACAAGATGCTATAGTCAACATTTGTAAAAGCGTTCAATCGCTAGCCAAATAGGGGGCGGGAGTGTATGAAAAAATGCAAATATGAAGCGTGGGCTGGTAGAAGTGTGATCATAGTCTTTATCTCAAGAGAAGCAATCATTCTACTAAAAAAGATTGGCTACTATGCTCACTTTCTTCTAAGCATGGCTGGTGAGTGGTCATTGGCTTCTTCCTTAATAAATAATGGTTCGGTCGCACGTCTTTACAAACACTAGGTGCATGTTTTCTGCAAACGGAGACCTCGCCCGGACGTTGCTGGGGACGCTCATATTCCTAGCCACAGGGGTGACAACGAGGCATGGCGACGGGATTGGACTCGTAACTGAATTGAATGTTCAATTGAAACACTTCACTTTGCAGAGATCAGAAGAGTTAGTTTAGAGAGCAGTAACCTGTTAGATGAATAGCCAGGTTCAGCAAACTATGGAAGCCCACGGAACCTTGGGAAGTCCGTGAAGGTGTTTGCTTCACAATCCCAAAAGGCGAAAGCGTAAGCAGTGGATTGCCTCGGCTTTCAAAGGAGTTTGAAAGTGATGCGAGGACCAAAGAAGGGAGGCTATGACTGTGATCGACAGACTACGAGTTTTGAAGCTAACTGAGGAACCTGTTCCGGGAATAATGCGAGCCTACAGCATGTATCTGTAGCACTCAATAGAGCAGCGACTCAGCAAATTTTCAGCTGATCTGAGGTACTACCGGCCATTTAGCAAACTAGCAACCCAAAACGAAAGCAGCAAACTCAAGGGCTCGCAGATCTCCAGAAGAAAAGAGGCGGCTAAGAAAATTAGCAGAGCAACAACTGGAGAGGATAGCGGTGGCCCTAAGAGTCTGCAGGCCACTGCAAAAAACTGCGGCGACTGAGTCTTGTGAAAGGAAGAAGCGGAGCACTCAACGCTTCAAAAAGACGAAGACAATAGGTGCGACTATGAGTATGGTGACGTTGGAGTCCAAGAGGAAACCCAAGGGATACTTAGGTGAAACTAAATCTTTTGGCTGAGATCAATCGTCAAATAATGGACAAGAAGGTTTTCACGAGAGACAAGGAAGAACCTTAAGCTGGTCGTCGTTAAGAAAAAGCAGCATCTTAAGCGGGAGCTCAGGCAGAATGTGATCAAAATGATCCTTAACCATCTACACTGACGTTTCCCTCATGATGTATTATTACTAACGCGTCATCATTTTTTTTATAACAAAAACTCTCGCGAAATTGCTGGTGAATTATAGTCTTTACCGGCTATTATTATGATAGCACCTTCTTTCGAAAGCCTGCACAGCGCAAATAAAAAGATACATTAAGTGAAAGTGTTTCCCACCGAACATACTTTAAACGAGCGTATAAAAAGCTAATTTTTTGATTAAATCATAGTCCGAAAACGGTTTTCCGCTCACCTAACCGGCCCCGAATCAATAGGCATAGTTCGATAATATCAAAAGTTAATTAAAAACAAAAAAAAATAGATAACCCTGGTACTTTGGCATTTTTTGCAAGTTTCAGCTATATCCATCTTAGTGATCCGGTAGGTGAAACGAATTATTGCTGCAACGACCAACCTCAGTATCTCTAATCCTAGCAATTGTTCGCTTAACTTGACGAGCTGTCAATTAATTTGTAATGCAGAATTTACCTCGACTACAATTAAAAAAATTTGCAACGTGAAAAATTCAAATCTGCATCGTAAATACGATTGCATAGAAAATGGATTTCGAAAGCGAAAATTACAGTAGTTTGAAGATGTGAAAAATATTCGCAAAATGCTATAATCTCGGGTAGAAGCACCAGACACATATTAAATTTTACATACAAATACACTGATTTGACTGCATGCATGAATAAATCCCGTAATCCATTGTGAATATTTTTCATTTCAATCGATTTGCAGAATAAAAAACTCATCGTTTTCGCAAGCATCTTGATTCGTCGGTCAAACGTTCGCAAAGCAAAACAACCGGTAAGAGTGTGAAGCTTTATATTATAAAATTTTTTGCATTTTTTCTTTCAATAAGCAAAATAACAACATACAACTCGAAAAACTGCATGAAAACTACAGTTACAACACTTTTTCTAATTTTCTCGTTGACTGCCTGTGTGTGTGTGTGTGCTCTCACTTTCAACAGATGCAATAATCGTTTTATGCGTTTTGATTCCTTTCCCTCTGACAGCTTGATTGGTCGAAAATCTTATAAAAACATCAACAAAAAATACATATAGTCGTGATCGACACATCCAAAATCCATCTAATTCGACCTGGCCTAGACTAATCCATGTAAGGCCTGTCTATAGCTTAACGTATGTCTATATTAACCATTTTTAGACTTTCAACATCAAAAGTTACATATACATTGATCGATATTACAAAAACCCTGAAAATTACTATCGGTGAAAGTTTTTTTTTTCATTTTTTTTCTTCTTCTGATTGTGAATTGATTATAATCAGCAAAGCAACACTCGAACTATATGAGAAGAGCAAAAATCGATTAGGAAAGCCCCGAATTGAGAATGATAAAAAAAAAATTATGGAGATTGACCTACTCTGTGGCGAACGATACAACGAATCATGCCAAAGAGTTTTGGATAAAGTTATGGAAAATGATATGCAGAAAAAAACCAGTCAAGACAGCCAGAAAGTCAAGTTGAAATTAGTTTTCGATTTGTGTAAAATGTTGCTAGTCAGGTTACAGACAGATACATGATGCTGAATGATAAGTTACGACTTGGACAATGTACTGAGTATATGTTGGCAATATGAAAAATAGATTCAATGGGTTTATAGTCCAGAGAGTGATGACACATATAAGCTGACTTGATTTATTCGGGAAGATATGCATGTTTTTGGTGAATCGAGAAGAATTCGATGTCGACTAAAGCAGTTTTGTCATAAATTATCGCATGAATAATAAGTGGTGGGCACGAAATGGGGGTTGAGTTATTTTATTGACCGCAGAGGATAAGGTAAACATAACGGGAAACAAATGCGATGGAAGTTAAAATATTTTACCTTATACGTATACGATGTAGATGACTAATCATTCTTATGTGTTGGAGAATGACCCAATTTAGGTGTTACTACGATCCTTTTTTCGGATGTGGATATTCTTCATGCATATCAAATATGAGCCTTAGGGAAGCATCTAATTAGAATATAAATATCGTGAGGTAGTGCTTAGTTTATTGTAGAAAACCTCGATCGGTTGATAGTCAACCAGACGTTTAAATTGTAAAAACTAAATATTACAATCAGGTCAACCTTTTCCGAGTTTACGTGTTGACGTTGGTATTTAACTCAGGTATCTATTCTGAGCTAAGTTGAGTGGATGCGCGGTGTGTGATCATGGCTGGATTTGAACCGTGGACTCTAGAAGCCGGTGCTCTAGAGACACAAGATTCAATTATTATTTGATTTTGAGAGACTTATTATTTAATTTTGTCATATTCACTTGAGAGAGGGAACAATCTTGTGCAGAAGTTTTATTCTATTTTAGACATGTATTTAACAGATAAATAATCCAATTATAAAATGGAAACTCAAAACATAAGCAAAGGCGAAAGAAAATTCAGTTAAGGGGGCCAACCATATAAAATTTTCAAAATTTTTTTTGCATATATAGTTAAATTAACATCTAAAAAATATGTTTGTAAAGTTTCACAATGAAATTCGCATTATTTATTGACTAAAAACTCATTTAAGTGCTCCGCCTCAACTCGTCGCTCGAGCGCTATTGAATCCGTACTGGAGCGCTCGACTCTCACTAGTGAGTCGACAAAATCTCCGCAGCTCTTTGCCAACTAAAAAAGCTCGTCAAGCGTGTTAAGAAGAGCTGAGAAAAAAACAAGTACTATGAACGTACTGAAGGACTTCTGTATGGGCCTGGAATCGATGATTAGTTGATAAGTCGCTGTAATCATGGAGTTTCTGTGTGTCAAAACTACGCGTTTTTCTCGAACGACTTCTTTTAAATTGGCGGGCAAGATAACTCAAAAAGTTCTCAACCGATTCTTATGAAACTTGGCACACGTTTTTTCTATAGTATAAGCTTCTAGTTGAACTTCGAAAATGCTAAAAAAATTTTAAGCATTTTTGATTCAAAAACTGTCGAAAAAAATGGGTCAAAAATCGTACTTTTTTTATGAGGCGTGCTAATTCACGATTTTTTTACTTTTTTTTGTTTTCTTGGTTCAACTAGAAGATACATGTTTAATAAACACACTTTAATCCATTTTTTTATTTCTAATTGTTGTAACTGATGCTAAAAATCCCACCGATTGATGCCTTTCGCCGCGAGGGTCTGAGCGGATTGGTTACTACTGCGGCCATTTGCAAAAAAAAATATATAAAATCAGATTCTTGTACTTCAATATGTAATGAATAAACATGATCACTTTCAAAACGATTTATTTATTCCTTCTATTTTAAATAAGCCTCTGAAAAACGGTCTAAATTCAGGCGTTTACATGTACTGCCGGTCTTAAGTTAACATGATAAGTCGATTATAGCATTTGGTAATTTTTGCCTTTGTCAATTCTTAGCAGGGCACAGTTATTTCAGAAAAAAAATCTGAACTGAATGGACAAAGTGGGCCCACCATACTGCCGGTATTGTGTATTTTGAATCCACTTTCAAGAGACGATCGTGATTGCAATACTGCGAAGCGAAGAAGACAGGCTCAACATACGTTCAGAAAGTACTGCGCAGAAAGCGAGAGGAGTGTTGCCTTACCGGCCCATGAGCTGTGGTAGTTGTTGAAGTCCGTGGGTACCGACCGATCCGGAGCGTTGCTCAGACAGGTCTCAGCTCCAAACTTCGTGAACTTACAGATGGTCTATTTTTAGTGAGTGAAACTCCAGAGAGAGGGCTCGAATTTTCTTCCTCAATGCTAGGCATTGAATATGCCGGATATGTAGGAGCTACGTGATTCGGTCTGGTGTTAGCTGAATACACTGATCAACAGTGGTCATGCCACACAAACTTTGATAGGTGATCGTGTTTTGAATACTTACCCTCATAACGAAAACGCACTTATTTTATTTCAATCACCCTCAGTTTTCTTGTGATGAAATCAAGTTCATTTTCGGCATTGTAGCGATAAACGCATATGAACGACCGTAGAAAAAGAGTACTATATATTTGTTTTCACCATTAATTTAAATTTTTTGGTTTTAATCAACTTCTGTGCTTGCGCGAATATGTCGAGAAAGTTAATTAACAACCCTACCTCTTTTTGTTATATTTTTGGTGAGCTGACATTCAAAAATCAAAGGCAAAATTTCTCTGATCTTCTTTTGAAGTGTTACCGCAAGTATTTTAGTTTTGGGGTGGCTCATCAACACAAATCTTGGACCCCACATATTTGTTGCATAACATGTGAAAACAATTTAACTGATTGGAAGAAAGGCTCACGTCATATGCCGTTTGCTATTCCCATGATATGGACTGAGCCTAGATATCATGTTTGAGCCTGCTATTTTTGTCTTACACCAATAAAAGGCATAAATCCAAAGGCAAAATACACAGTTCGATACCCTAATTTATCTTCAGCAATAAGACCTGTTCCTCATAATGACAATTCACCTATACCAGTTCCATCTACATCGTTTAAGGTTGACGATTCACAAGCCTCCACTTCAAGCCAATTGAATAAGTGATGCTAAAATCAAAGAGGACATTTTTGTAGGACCTCAAATCAGGGAATTAATTGCAAATTTTTTGGGTAACCATAAGAGTGAGAGCCGTAGAGAATTGATTAGCGAGCTTTTATTAACATATGAAGCTTTCATTTTCAGGACTCACTTCTGGATTTTTTCTCTGAGAATTTGGTGGATGTAAGTGATGAGCACAGACAAAGGTTCCATCAGGACATTTCAAAGATGAAGAACCGTTATCAGGGTAGATGGAGTCCAAGGATGTTGGCTGACAACTACCGGACGATCTAAAGGGAACAACCGGAAGCCAAAAATTCCAGAAAATTGTAGACCTTTAATTTACAAACCACGTTATTAACATGTTTCTAAAGAACTATTTAATCTTTTCTTTATAATTTATGTTTCTTAATCAAAAAAAAGTCATACGTGATAAAAAAAAATAACAGTATTTATATTCACAGCACCAAATACATAGAAAAAAAAACACTAAAAAAGTTCGTGTGGCACGGTGAAGATTAATATTTGTTAACCAGTGATATCAGAAAACCAACTAGTTATGTTCGTAGTAGCTATGACATAGTTAAATCTCAGTTTTGGGCCCCTCTTTCGATTGTTCGGAGCCCTGACTCAGCAATAATGCGTTGAATATTGGCATTTACGGCCTGAAAATTCGAGAGGTGTCAAACAGCACATTTTCGGTGGTCAATGGTCCACTTCGCACTATAATATTGCTATTGAATCGAGCTCTCACTAAGCAAATGGTTTATTTATGGTAATCTTTACTATCCAGCGAATCAATGTTGCTCATATCTTCGAAAAAAAATCACTGATCATTATCTAGTAACACTGGCTATTGACTGTTATGCAAGTTTCAGCCTTATTTTCGAAAAATAAGAGCCGATCATGCCACGAATATGAAGACTACACCAAACACTGCATTCTGCATTTTTCTGGGCATAATTGGCTCTCATGAGGCTTTTCTGCGTTGTCAAAAGGGGCCCTCGTCGATTTCGAGCATCGATTCGTGAAACTTGTTCCGGAATGAGATTCGATGACAAAAAATTTACCCTGTAAACCCACCAAAAGGGGGGGTTGACCAAAACTATTACCATGGGACCAAAACTATCTAATGGGTAATTGTCATATTGGTTTTCGTAATTTAAATTATGAGCTCATCCTGCATGAAGGATTTTTTCGCTGATGGGTGTGATTTTCAGTTTTCACTGAAGTAAATGTAATTATTTCCTGACTTGTGGTAAGTAAAGTTCGAAATATAGGCAATATGAATAAAAAATGAATTTATCGACTTTGTTAATGAATCAGGTGGTCAAGTTGAATTGAAAATTTTTTTTAAAGTGTTTGCGATCGAATTAGATATAGAGTTCAGCGATTGGCGGCCCTCTGCACTACAGGTGCCTTAGCCTCGACTCCTTCATCTGCTCTGAACGTCCTGCTTCATCTCCCCCCGCTTGATCTCTTTATTAGAGGCACTGGCGCAAAAGCCGTTGTCAGGCTGAGGGAATCAGGACACTTCGAGTCAGGATCCTTGGGCCACAGCAGTATTGAACGGCGATACGCAGGAAGCACTAACTACCTGGTTCCCACTCTGTGCTTTGAGCGGGGATATCGAGCGACTGTGGGAGATGGGCAGGAATGGAATCGGCAAATGTGCCCAGCAGCTCTTAGCTGACGGCTCGAAAACAGCTGCAGGAGTGGGTGCTGCAGCATATTCTGCAAATGCAGCTTTCAGGCTTCCGAATCACAGTAGTATTTTCCAGGCAGAGGTTTTTGCGATTCGTAAAGCCACAGATCTGATATATGGGGCATTTCACGTGAAGCGGACAACGAAAAAGTGTCGAGGTTCTGGATTTCGTTCATATTGTGCATAATGGTACTTCTAGAAGATATGAATGTGAATGCACAAGTTTTTGTTTCTATGAGGTTTAGTTGCCGAGTTATGGGCTTCTGTATAATTGACGAAATTGATAAAAGGTTTTTTTGGAAGCGGATTCTGAGATTCTAAACAAAATCTAAAAAACATTTAACATATTGATTGGTATGGAAAATTAGCTGTTCTTTAATAAGATTTGAATAACAATTTTTTTTTTCCTGTGTGGAACCGGAAGTAGACACTTAAACTCGTTTTTTGAATAATTTGGACCAGGTTAATTTTGTTTATTTTTATAACAAAACAAAGCAAAGAAACAAAAACTTGTGCATCCACATTTATATCTTCAAGAAGTACCATTATGCACAATATGAACGAAATCCAGAACCTCGACTTTTTTTCGTTGTCCGTTTCACGTGAAATGCCCCATATGCCAAAGATACTACAAGTGCAGAATTAAATATCTTAACGGACAGTCAAGCGGCGATAGCAGCACTGATATCTCACACATACAAATCGAAGTGTGTATTCGATTGCATTCAGGCCCTGAACAGACTGGGTAAAAGCAGAAGAGTCAGAATCTTCTGGGTTGTCCGTTTCACGTGAAATGCCCCATATGCCAAAGATACTACAAGTGCAGAATTAAATATCTTAACGGACAGTCAAGCGGCGGTAGCAGCACTGATGTCTCACACATACAAATCGAAGTGTGTATTCGATTGCATTCAGGCCCTGAACAGACTGGGTAACAGCAGAAGAGTCAGAATCTTCTGGGTTCCCGGTCATAAGGGCATTGACGAAAATGAGAAGGTGCCAAGTATGAGCCAAGTCAAGTATGAGGCTAGTCTTCCCCTTTTGGGATTGGTAGACATCACTACTCCTATCCAAACGATTAAGATCTCAATTGACTCCAAAATGATGCAGGGTGCGACGCGCAGATGGGGTGCAACTCAGACCTGCAGGGTAACCAAAATCATGTCGGGATCATACAATCTCGCATCGACTAAGTACCTCCTCGAGTTAACGCGGACTGACTGCAAACGAATCGTTGGTATCATTACTGGCCATTGTTTTGTAGCAGCACATGCTATGAAAATGGGACTCCTAACGAGCGACACCTGTAGGATGTGTCAAGAGCCGGGGGACTCAGAAACAATCCAGCATCTCTTGTGTCACTGCCCGGCACTTGGGAAAACCAGACTGCGATACTTTGGTGAGCCCTGGCTGCTGGATCTTTCGCACGTGACAGAGCAAAAGCTGAAGAATATGCTTCAGTTCGTGAAAAAGTCCGGGGCCTTTGATGGCCGCTTGGAATGAACTTTATTTCTCGAGGTCCATTTATCTGATATCACTATGGACCAGTACGTCTATGTGTACAGTACAACCTAACCTAACCTATCCTAATCAAAAATGGTGCGAAGGAACTCTTGTCATTTAGTTACATATTTCTTGCCCGGATTATTTTACATCAGATCATAACTAGAAGACAAGCTGGGAAAATTATGGGCTACCCTTAATCAGTGACCAAATGAAAGTTTAAAGATGACCCAACAGAGCCGTGGCATCTCAATTCGGCCAAAGTAGAATGTTTTTTCCAAAATGGTAGCGCATATAATTGGCATTAGTCATAATTTGTGGCATGACAGATCGAATTTTGTTGAGCTTTTACCCAAGTGTGTCTAGCAAAGAAGACTCAAAAAGCTCGGAGCTCATCAGAGATTCGAAATTTGGTCTGTCGCCAATATAATGATAAGGATTTTTAATTGGGACATCATGTACATATTATCGCTTTTTGACCTGAATTCATCGAAGCGCAAATATTAGCAAACGAAATAAGAAAATATAATAAATTGCGAGTAAAAAATGAAAATCTAAGAAAGTGATAGCAAGTACGCAACGAAAATCACTTTCGAATTTCCCGCTACAAATTTATTTCAAACGATGTATCCAATATTAATCATTTGATTCCGATAAGTATATTCATCAATTGTATACCCCAAAAATCTATTTCCTTTTCATTTTGCTTACGCAATCAGCGCAAAATATTGCAAATCATAAAATCCTGATTATCTTTCGCAACGAAAACGTATTAACCCTTCTCACCCTCATTGAAAACTATCATTTTCGGCACCTCATGCATTCGCATCTCGCATGAACCTAAAAAATTAACGAGACCCAAATTTAACAATGCCAACATTAGCTTCAATGCCATTATTTTCTTTCCGGGCAAAGTAAACGAAAATAAGTTATTATACAATTAGACGCGACATAAAACTGTCTGTAACCTGACGGTTCGGTCCCACCATACACCGACGTGCACCAAACAATCTAAAATACTTCGAGTTGACTAGTCACAGCTTATAACGGTACTGATGCGATGTCTCTACGAATTACAGCTTACTTAATATTTTCACGCATTTGCCGACAAAGTGAAAGTTTTTTTTTTTGTGTGTGCATTTCAATTATTTCTCATTTCAAAAGTGACTGGAATCTACGAAACTCACGGACGAACGCACGTTTTTCTTCATTACGACGACCATACAGATACTTATGTCTGTCGGTACAGCGGTATTTCAGCATTTCATGCGTCGGAATTTCAACAATAGGCTTTTTATTTTAGATGTCGGACGTTTGTTCGTTCGTTAGACGCTAACTAGTATCTTTTTGGGTGAATTTAGACATCAAATCGGGTAGCGCTCAGATGCATGTTTCGAATGTTGGTTACAAAAAGCTAAGGAAAGATATTTTTTCGAGTAGTAGTAGATACTAGACATGCTAGCGCGATTTGATCTGCTGCTGAAGCTGGGTGAGATCGATGAATAGTTGTTAGTTGCCGGATGGCTGGGCTGCACAACGACGTCGCTTGCGAAATGAAAATGGAAATGCTTGACACGCATTGTGTTTGCGGTTCAGTGAGCATAGGCAAGCGCTCAAGAAGTTTGAAAAGTATCTCTATCCTAATTGTGCGTAAACTAATGGTTAGTGTTTCAATTGTAATTCTACTTGCGAATGGTTTTGGAAAAATGCTACTTACGCTACTGAGACATTTGTTGCACATCGGTTTACCCGACTACAATGGAAAATGATTGTAATTTGTTGGTTTTTAAGTTGGCGGTACCGTTATGAGGTGAAAATGATGCTAGTTTTTGAGGAATTGCTCGACGAAAATTGGGTTTTAGCGATGAAGCTAATGATAGATTTCGTGAACTTGATATGGTTTGGAAGGTTTCACTTGTAATGATCCTATAGTTTTAAGAGCCCTAGATGTAAGATAATGATCATGAGCGTTGTTTTCATGAGAAAGTATTTGGAAAGCTTACGCAGGTAATTATTTGTTTTTATTAGAAGGTAAGCCGGGTGATGGATGTTGAAGACGACAAATCTAAGTACATTTGACGGCCACGTTGAGTATTTGAGAGACGAGGATGGAAAGTGATGGGAGAATTTGATTCAGTACACTATTTTTTGTGTTGCGTATTGATCTAGATAGATGCCGAACAAGTTCTTTGAAAGCATTAATGAAATGAGGCCGAAAGTTAAGATGCAATCTGGAAAATGAATACGGCTTACAAGCAGTAGGCTCATCAAGCAACAGGGACCAAGAAAGGGAACAGCAACAGCCTCCCACGGCGGGCACATAAATCAAAGAGAAACAGGCAAAAATCATCAGCAGGAAAGATTTTGTGATCAATGAAAATATAGATGATCCAGCTTTTTATATTTATGGTGCTGTTCCTTGATGAAGATTGAATAGATTTAATATTTTTTAGTAGAACAAGACGTCGAATGGGTTGACAAAACAAGGCTCAATGGATAAAACATCGGTGCACCTTTCTTCACTGACATATGAGCATTACTAAGACATCTCTCAAATCGCCGTACTTTCCAAAATAATTGAGCGAAGAATGAATTATATTATTGGAAAGCATCAAGAAGGTTGCAGAAGAAAGTGCCTATTCTATCTGGTTGTAATTGGCTTGGACATTCGTGCGAAACTTGTCTATATGAAAAACAGTTTAGTTTCAGGTCAAGATAACAACTGCTCAGACCGAAAGCAGGGGGATTGGCTTGCCTCTTTATTTTTCAGCATAGCTCTGACTTACATAATCGGGAAAATTTTAGCCAACACGACAGGGAAGCTTATGTTCAAGTTCACAAAATTAGTATATCTTGTCAGAAATGTCAAAGTTATTAGGTCAAGCCATGCTAGATAACAAGGAAGCTTTCCTAAGCATCAGCACTAGGCCGGAATGGTCTCATCTCGCCTGATGTTCGGTAGACTTTAGAGGGCACAATGGTACTATATTCGGATTTTCGTACATTTTTAGCAGTTGGAAGGAAAAATTTTGTGTTCATCGCCAAAGCAGAGAAAGTATCACACACTTAACATAGGGACTTTGAATCAATTTTCTGACCTTCTTTCTATTAAAGATTTTAGAGAGGGTTGTGGTGTATTGGATAACCTGGGCCTTAGACTCTTTTCTGATCTCAAAATCACACTTAAACTAAGTGAAAATCTTTCGAAACAGCTCTGTGAGTTTTAGTAGATCATGTTAAAAAATTACTTGCTTGCAAAGAGTACATGCTAGCTGCAAACTCGTATAGAAAATGATTGAAAAAGTAAGTGAGTAAGCAGCTTTATTGATACCGACGGGTCTCCGTACAAACGAAGGCACTTCTGATGCTGCTTCACTGCCTTCATACCGATATGTTTATCTAACAACAATCGAGTTGAGCATCAGTAAGACTTTTGTGCTAATATTTGCAGTAGGACAGATCTGGAACATGCTGAAATTTTGGTGCGAAGCATGCTGTTTCAGGGAAAATTGCTTGCTTCAGTGTCATTGCCTCAGTGCTTGCTTCACCTCCAATGTGAAAATCTGACCCTGACCGGAAGAAGGAACAAATATATTGGTTCATACTTCTTCGCTTGCTTAATCGAAGTAGCTACAGTAGACATGAAGGGGATCGCCCAGTTCATCAAAGACTTGGAGTAAATCACCGCTTATCAAAGGTTTTGCTCTACGTAATGTAGTATTACAATGGCCCATGTGTGCATTGTTCGGAGTTTGTCTGAAGATGGTCGCCGCAGAGACCAAATCAAAGAACAGAATGCAATAAAAAACGATTAGAAATTCGATGATAAAAACTCACCTGTATGATCCAATCCATAGAGAGTGGACTATTCAGATAAAATTTGACGTTAGGGGACTAGAGCATCGACAATGTAGGTTGCTTTATTGACTTGCGCATCCTCTTTGCCAGAACAAGCATCGAGAAGGATAAAGTTTGGCGACGAATACATAGCTGCAAACAAAGCATATTAATCTGCTTTCTTGATAATGACGCCCAAAATTGATCACAGGAAAAATACATTTTTCTTATACAAACCATTGATTAAAGCTGGGGTGGTTAATGGAAACGAAACTGTGGAAATGAACGATTATAAAAAGTCGTAAATGTTTCCGAGCACAAAGTGCTAGGTAGAATTTAAAAAAAGAAAAGCTTAGAGAATGCCTTATAACTAGTGCCATGTGCATTTATCCCCTATTTGGCATAACAAATGGGTCAAAAAGTCCCGGGACTAACCTTTAGGATCCATTCTCGAGCCAGACTTGTGGAATATTGCGTATGATGGTCTCTTACGCCTCGAAATGCCGGAAGACGTGCTCTTGGTGGGCTATGCTGATGATGTAGCCGCTGTCATCACGTCTAGAAATCCTCACCTCGCCCAACTCAAACTCAATCAAGTAATGAGAAGGGTTGAAGCTTGGATGGAAAGCCATGGCGATCGCAAAAACTGAGATTGTCATGCTGACCAAGAGAAGGATACCAACCATTATACCCATGACGGTTGGCTCTGAAGAATTTGAGACCAGAAAATCGGCGAAGTATCTTGGAGTGACGTTGGACTCGAAGCTGGCTTATGGAGAGCACATCCGAAAAGTATGCGATGGGCGCTACTGTCTGTTATTTCGCTTGGAAGACTCATGGTAAACGTTCGCGGTCCTAGTCCGAGTAAACGTAAGCTCCTTATGACGGTGGCTCTTTCAATGCTGCTGTATGGCGCAGAGATATGGGCCACTGCATTAAGGTTTGAAAAGTATCGCGCTAGGATGGTGAGCGTCCAGCGTAGGGGGGCGCTGCGAATCGCAAGCAGCTACATAACAGTTTCAGGAAACGCCGTGTTAGTGATAGTTAGTGATCCCAATTGATCTATTGGCAAACGAACGCAGAGAAGTGTTCCTGAACAGAGCAGAAGTGGGAAGAGAAATTTCGGTTGCTCAAGCACGAGCGCGAACGCTTGAGCTTTGGGAGGAGCGCTGGGCTACGAGCTCGAAGGGAGCATGGGCGATTAGGCTGATTCGCGCCTTAAAACCTTGGCTTAATCGCGACCACGGTGAAATAAACTTCTACCTGTGCCAGTTCCTATCGGGCCACGGCTACTTCAGGAAATACCTTCACAGAATGCGGAAAGTCAGGACGGAGTTCTGTAAGTACTGTGCTAAGGAAAGTGATGACGCTTTGCATACTTTTTTCCATTGGGCCCGCTTCAGAAGAGAGCGACACATGCTTTTCTCTGCAATTGGCCCTGTGACGCCGGAGTCAATCGTGGAGATGATGCTACAGTCAGAAGATGCCTGGTCAGCTGTGTCAGCATATGTGGAGCTGGTATTGCGTTTAAAAAAAGAGGAAGGATGTCTCATAGACTCCTGAAAGCCTGACAGAATGGAAGTAAGCCAATGGGACACCTGATGGGTGGAAATAGCACGACCGAGTTGAAGTAATGCGAAAGCGGTTCCGGCTCGGACTTCCGTAGTCGCCGGGTGATGTTTTTTTAGTGAGTACGAATCTCACATAATTTTGTATCGTTTGCAGGATACCTTTTGAAGGTTTTTGACATCCACTCCCAAAAAAAAACCCTTTAGAAGAAACATGTCAAAATTTCATGACGTTTCGTTCAGGAGTTTGCGAGAAATTGAGGTTAAAGTGACGCTCTTTTTGTAAATTTGTAAACGATGAATAAAGACGGTTTCGTGTCTATTTGATGGGTGAAAGTACCGTACAAGCCCAGGAATGGCTTAAAAAGTGTTACCGCGAAAATTATCCGTCGAAAACAACCAATTGCCGATGGTTCGCTGATTCCAAACGTGATCGTATGACCACCGAAGACGCACAACGTTCTGGCCACCAAAAAAGGTGACTACGCCTGAAAACATCAAAAAGTGTTGAAAATCGTTATGGATGATCGCAAAACGAAATTGCAGGAGATAGCTGACTTTTCAAAGATATCAAAAGGCACCGTGTTCAACATTTTACATAAAAATTTAGGTATGAAAAAGCTTTTTTCGAAGTGAGTGACGAAATTAAGCGCAAACGACTTCAAATGGCATAGATAAAACCATTGTTTCATCAAGACAATGCACCGATCCACAAGCCAGTAAAAACCATGGCAAAAATCAACGATTTACATTTGGAGTTGTTGCCGCACCCATCCTATTCTCCAGATCTGGTACCAAGCGACTACTGGCCAAGCGACCAGAGGCTTCAGTGAAAGAGACTTAGGTCGAACGAAGAGGTTATGCCGAAACTAACGCCTATTTTGAAGCCAAAGATAAACCGTTTCACAAGAAAGGTTAGAGAAACGTTAGAATGATTGTATCGCTGTAGAAGGAGAGTATATTGATGAATAAAGTTGAAATTTTGCGAATAAGTTGTGATTTTCTTGTTTAGTCCCGGGACTTGAAACTTTCTGTTGCATTTTACCCCGTTTTAAATTTTTCCTGTGTCTTCACACGACTGCAATGAGAATTAAGGAAAATGTGTACTAAAGCTGGGTGTTAATGCTTCTTTTCCCGTGTACGCCTTTAACTTAAACAATAAGTTGTCTGATATATAAGATGGCCTATTCACCTTCAACCATCAACCAATGGTGAAAATTCCATTTGGTAGGTCACATCGTGAAAATAAGGTCAACGGCCTTCCTAGAAGAACACTAAAGAGTAGAGCATAATGAAAACGTCCAGATAGCAAATATAGGAAAAAATGTGGGGATATAAACAGTAAATCACTGTTGAGAATCGTGAATTGACGAATTACATTGTACCTTGGACTTAGCTTCCAACGAAATAGGAAACGAAATCGCAAAATTTCCAACGAAATTAAAACAAAACCTCGGAATGCGAAACAAATATCGTTAAATTCATGCAAACGAGATAATTCAAACTTGCAGTCATCATGACGCACTTCCCATTCAATGGAACAAATCGTATTTCGATTTGCAATCCAGAATCACCATCCATCAAGTCAACAGTATCGATAACTGACCCTGTGTTATGTGTTTTGTAGGCCAATCTCTCCCAAGAACTACCAGAACCGACCAAATACTACACCCGGAAAAGAATCAACAACAATGCTTATAAGTAGAATTAATATAACAGTTACTTTAGGCAGCTTCGCATATAAAACACAATAAGAACATATACGAAAAACTCGGACATGAAGGTATCATAAAGGTATTTCCAGTATTCTGTGCATTTCAGGTTGGTAATATAGTGCTGGTGGTGATGCTGTCGGGGTCTTGCTTGATGACGAACAAACCAATGAACGAACGCGGATAGCCAGCAGGTTGCAAACATAACGAACCAGCATGCTAAAAGAAATCATTGCCTATGCTGCTGCGGGATAGAGTGTTTCTGATGATGATGATGACCACTATGATAATCGTCAAGAAGAAGAACGTAACGAAGAATTATAGACAGGTACTACTATAAGAAGCGTTAAGTTTATAAAAAAAATAACCAGGTTTTGATTGCGTTTTACGTTTTAAGCAAGTCGCATTACCGTTATCTGTTTTCATTCGCCTTTAGCATGTAATGGACATAGTGGCGGTCAGCGGACGAATAAAACCTATTGCTCATCGTCTTCACAAAGAGTTAGCTGTTTTCCCGACATCGTAGAATCTCTCATAATCAGAATTGTAGCCATTATTTGAAGTAATGTGCATTTGTGTGCAACTCATAATCGTTTTGCTTTTCGAAAAGCTTACTCGTCAGCAATATACTTATTGAACCGCATCAAAATTCAAAAAAGCAGTTTTTTTTTGTAATATATACATATAGATGTACCTCGTTTTGTCAGGCAATGAAATCCAACGAAAAGAAAGAAGTCTCTATGAATTGAATATTCAAGAAAGATATATATGGTATTACTTTTAGCTTGTATTTTGCGTACATACATACATACATCCATTGCACAAAAGCTATTAAAATCGAATGTGCATGTTCATCGAACCGTCTAACAATCGGGAGCGTCATTCGAATGCATGCAGTCATTAGATTAGCATATTTTTGCTTCACTTTATTATTTTTATTGTTATTAACAAAACAAAAGAAATACGTGATATCATCACTAGAATATGATTACCATGTGCACTTATGATCGTAAATCGAATCATGCGCCGTCGTTTCGATAAGTATCAAATCGTAATGCATTCCATCATGTATTTATATATGCCAAAAAAATTTAAAAGAATTTCATATTCATGGTTTGGAAGTGACGATAGTTTCAAGATCAAGATAAGCAATGACGAATTGTCTGGATGTTGAGTGCTGGGGACATTGTGTCTGGTATATTTAACAAAAATCATTATCGTCATAATGTTTCTTTGTTATGAATTGAAAGGTCGTTGCACTTGCACCAATTTGTTGTAGTAAATGACGAATGGAAATTTGAAATATATATTTTTCAGGGAAGTTTCTTTATGGCGCCCAGTGTGGGCTAATTCGCACCATATTTATTTTTTGAATTTAGTTTATTTTTGAATGAAGCACTGAAGACAGTTTACCTAGAAATATATCTTCAATCTAGTTCAGCATCGAGAAAATTTAAAAACTGTACCATCGATCTCTTTCTCGAGCCCCAAATTCGCTATTTCATTGAAAAAAAATTCATAGCGATTTCGATTAAACCAAAATGGGTAGCTGGAGTCTTCGACATCATCACCCAGAAAATTATCCGAGCAACCCATCGCATATTTAACACCACGTGAGATCTTTACTATAAACAATTTCCTCCAGCTCATTAAGACTAGATCAACACCCACATTGTCAAAACGAGACCCACCTCTCTTCTCCCTCATAAAGTGAAACTACTGGAAAGAGTACTTATCTCAGCTCTTAATAAAGTAGTTGTTGGAAAGAAATTCATCCTTGCCCGCCAGTTTGGCTTCAAAAAAGGGATCAAGGCACCATCGATGACTTACATGACTTTACGTCCGACATACAAAGGTCAAAACTGGACAAATTCTTAATCGATGTGGGAAAACTATCGATTCAGTTTGCAACAACGCTCTGATCCACAAACTTATTACTCTCGATCTCCCTAGGTACCCCATCAAATTAATTTACAGCTTTCTACACGACAGATGAACTTTTGTTAACCACAATCAAGAAAATTCCAAGCTCTTTTCGCATCACTCAAATGTCCCTCAGAGTTTCATTCTTGGGCCCATTCTTTTTAATATTTCTACTTCTGATGTTCCCAGCATTACTAATCCTCGTGATGTCAAGGTAAATTTGTACGACCTTCTGTGATGGCAAAAATCCAAGAATAACAACAATAAAGCTTCAGCGATACGTTGATGCTTTCTGCCAGTATTCCACCAAATGAGGTATAATTGTTAACGCAAGAAAAAGCCAGTTTATTGATTTTAAGCGTCCACGACAATCGCTTTCCAGAAGGACAAGGTCCATTGAAAACCAGAAGTTTTGCATCCGAGGCCACTCTCTCAAGACGTCAAAAAAGGTCATATACCTGGAGTTAATTTTTGACTCTTTTCTTTTAGCGAGCACTTGGAAATGACCCACAGCAATGCCTCTAAACCATACTGAATGATGTACACTTTCTTCCAAAAATCAGCCCCTACGCCGAATAGGATTATTTTTTACGGTACTTTATAGCAGTTATTAATTAATTCAGGATACACGCACATACGCAACGTATTATATTTTATTTATAATAGCTTGTAGGTAAGCTTTGAGTATTTATTTTTTTTAAATTATTTTGCAATAAACCTACTTCAATATAAAAACACAGCACAAAACCTTACGTAGCAGGGGAGAAAAAAAATTCACAATCAAAAATCATCAAATCAGCTCCAGAATATAAAAAATATTATGATAGTAGTTATCCACTTTTTTTTAATAATATTAGGTGCGTTTTTTAGCACTCTTGAGCAGGGTAAGTTTAGGTTAGTACATTGAATACAGCAATAATCGCGCAGCAATTATTGTTGTATTCAATGTACTTACCTAAACTTACCTTAGCTTATCCTGCCCAAGAGTGCAAAAAACGCACCTATTGTGATAGTAGTTATATATCCAGTATCCTGTTTTACGAGGATTAGGTTGGCTTATAACGATAACGCATCAGCCATCGGTTTCGACAACACCCGCTTATGGTGGGTTTGACCTCAATATATTACTTGACAACACAAACAGAAAAGCGTCCTAAACAACGCAACAAACACGAAACCGCAGTTTAAGACACTTAAGACACGTTGATACACGTTTTGTCAATTCCAGAGAAAGACCGTCGTTCGAAGAAAAGCAAATCACTCAGCAGTTTCCCGGCTACAACCTTCCACCACAAGAGCCAAAAAGCGGATGTGTTATATAATTTTCGAATATGTATTTCTTTACTTGCTATTATCCCATTCTTTTATTCAATTCCCTGAAATCAAGCCCTTGGTTGAATATTTATTTAATTAATTGTTAATTTCGGTGTAGTCCTTACGGCATCTTGAACATGTTACCCAAATAACTTTCATTGTCCCTGTATGTTGATTTGTCTGTTATTTTCAACCTCAGATTCTCATCTGATTCCTTTCCGTCTAACCGGAAGTCTACTCCTATTTGTCCCATCCCGTGACACAGATTAAATTTTAAATTATCGTTTAATTTTTCACCTTTCTTGCTTTATAAGTTACTTTACAATAGGCTACTTCCAATCCTTTATCCCTTCCTTGCTTCTGAACAGTATGGGTTCATAAAAGGCAGATCGTCCACTTCTAATTTCTTAACGTTCAATAACTTCCAGCTTTCCGCCTTATACTAACAGAAGCAAGTACATGAAGTTGTCAAAAGGTTTTTTACTAGTAAAGCTCGAAGGTTGTGCAGCATCTGATCTACTTTTGTCCGGGTTCTTTTCTTGTGTTTTTGGCCACAGCTGTGCTGTATTTGTCAATTCCCCGTACTTGTTCCCACTTCTTTTTAGTGATCTTCAAGGTACTTGGGCCTTGGGCCGCTGTTGTTCCTGGTATTTATGAAGGATTTCCCTTCTTCCTTCTTGTCTCTTTGCTTCCTGTTCGCTGATGACTTTCAGATATTCGGAGTAATTGCATTGCTCGATGATTGTTTCCAGTTGCAATATGATTTCTGAGTGAGTGGAGCTCATCGAATTCTCTAACACTGAGCGTATCAAAATGCGATAAAATGCATCATAGATATAAAATATCTCGTTTAAAGTTTTTCCATCTTACGGCTGTCGACAATTTTATAGGCCTTGGTGTGCTTTTTTGGTTCGAAACGTAAAGTTTTTGACACCGTTGCACACATAGCTACCAAGTCCTTTCATTTGTCAAATTTCATGTTCAATCTTACATTCGTTTTGCTGGCATCATCACTCGCTTTTATTTGTTCTTTTTATTTGTCTGAGTACTATTGTCAAGTCTGATCTCGTCTCTTCAATATCCTTTTTCGTTTTCCCCTCGCCAGTCTTGACGAGTTCCTGATTTTCAAGCTGCTTCAATATTCTATGCTATCTGGTTTCAAGCTATTTTTAGGTAAAGTTCAGATTGATCCAGAACAGTTTTCTCGATGCTTTTTGCACGGACTAAGGTTTATTTTCACTTGCCGTTATTGCGTATCCCAATGGGAGACAATGAGCTACAGCTTGGCCTCTGGAGCGTCTGATGCATAGTAACGAGTAATATGCTTCAGAGTACACTTGTATTTATTTAATTTCAATATCGCGTAGATATAACGACCCTTCAGGAAGATAATTGCAATTTTCAACTAATAAAATCACTCCACTGAGGGTCTTGGGGGAGGTGGTAGAGACTAGATTTGCATAATTGAATAATTTTTTTACAAGTGTGAAATCATTACTCTCGCGCCGCACTCCACCCTGATTTGACTAAACTATTTAATCACAGTTAGCCTCGGCTTAAAGTTCTCAGGCTAGGCTCAGCCTAAAGCACTTAGCTAGGGTCAACTTAAAGCTGAGGGCGTGGTACCGCGTTTGTAACTGGATTTGAACCAGGATTGGATACGAACCCACATACTAGCGACCAATCTTCTATTTTGGCATGGACTATTCAACACTACCGCTTGACCTCTACTACTTAGAGGACAAGTAAAACTTCGTACTTTGCTTCATTGTCTAGAGAGGACAACGAGGTATGCATTCGGTAGAAAACTTAAACCAAAGATTTTTACGCCTATTGTCGTGACAGAGAAAAAACTTATATAATCACTCGGACGCAGGTCAGTTGCTTATCAAACCAAGATTGGATATTTTGCAAATTCAGACGGCTACAGAAAAAAACATCCTGGCTGACATACCATCAATCAATTTGCATTCGAACGAACAACTGTACAAAAAAGTGACGACAAATTTATTTACAGCTAAATCCATTCAATGAATCTACCACGGTTGGACCTTTGCACTGCACGGATAACGACGAAATTGGTCAGTCAACTCTTATAAAAACATATCGTTGCGCTCTGATCTCTAGGGAACTCAAAACTACTCAGTTGTTACCATCAAAAACATGGATATGAGGACCAAAATTTCGTTTGTAAAACTCTTCCACATGATTGGATTAGACTATAGGCCTAACTAAGAAACTGCGCAAGTGGAGGATTATTCTTACAGTTACTCAGGTTTGAAGCAGGTTCTCCATCCAACTTCAAGGCCGGCAATTTCTCGATCGCCTGACCCTGTGCTGTTTTGCCCCCCGGTCGTTGGTGATCGCAACACCTTCGAATTTCTTTGAAAGGGGACCTGCTTTATTGACTTCCCTCTAGTAGTACTGGCGGGAAGTTGGATTTGGTTTTCGTTGTCTTTTGGTAAATCGACAAATATAGTGAAATTAATGTTTCAGGTTTGGGTTTCGCGTTCTTGGAGCACAGCCGATGCAACCGCCAGCGTTCACCTCCTGCTACACCTCGTACCCATTGGACCAACGTATTGTTTCGATCGTCGTTCCATCTCTTGGGATCGCCAGGCAGACTCCCACACGACCTTCCGTGGGTTCCGTAGGTTTTCACAATACGTTGAACCTGCGAACATTGCTGCCGAGGCAACCAAGATGTCTCCTCTACTCTAACAGTTCGCTACTCTGTAGACCGCGGTTTGACAGGTTCGAGAGCTAGGCAAAGTGAAGTTTCACCTCAGTCACCAGCCCAGACCCGTCCCCAGGCCTCCGTGTCATCCCTGCGGAGAGTAACAAGGGCGCCCCTTTGCCGCTGCAAATGTTCGCTGTAGCAAAATTTTTTACGGGAGGGGGACCTCCTACCAACATTGCTTAGAAAGGACTAGTCTGATCATATTAGCCAATCCTCCCTTCCGAGAGGATTGTTACCAGTGGCCACCGCGAGGAGATCAAAGATCACACTTTCATCAGTCCGAATAGATACGACACGTGCATATTTGCATATACTAATCTTACTCCCCCTATTCGGCTGGCGACTGACCGCCAATGGTACTTAATCATAGTACGAAGGGGGCCCGGTAGCTCTGCTCGCTAAGGCGTTAGGCCGAAAAGCGGCGTGCTACGGGGCCTGCGGGTTCAAATCCCGCCAGTGCCATGGCTGTAAGTGTGAATGCTTGTAATTGTCAATGAGAGTGGCAAATGGGCCCAAACTGGTGGCCTAATGATGGCCGCGTTCCCGGCAGCCCTCTTCACTAACCTAACCTAACCTAATCATGGTAATAACTAACATAGCGTGTGGGATCATAAATAATGCACTATATAACACAGGATTA
The DNA here is from genome assembly GCA_947369275.1 of Nemotelus nigrinus. Lineage (NCBI taxonomy): Eukaryota > Metazoa > Arthropoda > Insecta > Diptera > Stratiomyidae > Nemotelus > Nemotelus nigrinus. The sequence continues at coordinate 23,209,361 of OX376372.1, read as the reverse complement.
GGTGCGATGTGGATTTTTTTCTAGGGCGGCCAGCGAAGAGAATAACTGTGAAAGGAGAAGGCAAATAACTATTTTTTATTGATATTGAAATATAGATTGCTTCTAAAAGAAAAAAAAAGGACTTTAAAGAATAATGATTGGTTTTGAATCAGATGAATTTACTCAGTAGATGCCCAGTATTATATGATCCCATGAACCACCGAAACTCGTTCAGGATGCGTTAATTCTGTTAAATGTCTAAAAAGTGTTCGGAAAACTGTCTGCGAAATTCACATAACAAACAATTCATCATTGAACAACCAAACCAATAATTATAATGCTCTCAGAGGGTCCAGAAGTGCAAAACGAACAAGCTCTCACAAACTTACAAATATGTACATACTTGCCTTCAACCTGTTGCCATTCCAAAGCATTCCTAAAAATTATACGGTAAAAATTCAATACTCATCCAATAGTCAGAATGCAATAAACAACAACATATCTAGACAGCTCGATCAAAAAGTGGAAAAAAGAATCAGGAGAATCAATTAGAGGTTTTGCGAGCCGCTATCATCTCTTATAAAAGCTGCGATGAAACATGAGTGGAAAATTTCATTCGAACAGCATAAGTCGCATTTAGCGGCTACTATTGAAACGAATCTTATTTGCGATATTACAGTTGAAGAACAAAGTACTGAAAACGATAGTCTATTTTAGTGCGATTTATTTTGTATCGTGAATTTTGTAAACCGAACAATGTGAAATAAATTACGATACTTCAAGTGCCGAATTGAGTGCTAAGCAAAAAAAAAAAAAATTGTAATAGAGTGGAAAACGCGATTCCGAAACGCACAGCAATACTCTTAACTGAAATAAAGCGCATAAGCAAGCATTCAGGAATGAGCTGAAATAACTTTATTTGGAATATAGTAAGGACACACACCGCGTTTTGAGTTCACTTAGTTGTGTCAATTCAAAATGTAGATGATTCTTTATTTTGATCACATATTATACACTAAACTGCAATTAGTTAAAATATGACTAATTTTCCCGTACTTAATAAATTTATTAGCCATCCCACCACAAAACGAAACTCCCTCACAAAAACTGCATTGAAAATATATAATGTTACTCACACCTTGCATTATCTTCAATGAATCATCACAACACAAATTCAACAAGCATTCAGAAAAAAACATAAATTATGCCCCCACAATGATTTTGACGTCACACTCGTCCTCATCACTGATCTCTCCACACGCTTAGCCAAGGCACACGGCACCGGGTGTTAATGAATAAATATGTCATGAAAAATTCGAAACATGTCAATGCGATCAGAGCCCAGTTCGATTCAGCTAGCAACAATAATCTTAGCAACATCCTCATTCCTCTTGTCATTCTCGTACGATATCATGTGAAAAAAACGAAATCTGCAAAAAATTAATCGGTTAAGGTAAATTCTTTTTGGATATCGGATGCATCACGATAGCAATATGAAATGTGGTGGACAAGACGAACGGGATAGTCGTGTGCTAGTTAACTTTGGCGCAAAGGTTACGACTTTGTGATTCATTGCCTATACCATCTGACTCTCCCCGACACTCCTCATATGGCGTAATTTCTGCGAGTTTTGTGCAATGTGCACTAACTAACAAAGACGTAAACAATGCACTTTGTTAGTTGCTGGTGTTGGTTGGGTATGATGCATTCCGGGCTTTTTTTGTTGGATTTTTTGCTTTCGAGTGGTTTTCGTTTTGCGGGAAGAGTAATGCGAATAAAAACGATAATCTTTTACCAAGAAATTTCTGGGATATTACGATGAGAGTGAAGGAATTTATGTAATGTTAGGAAATATGGTTTTGCTCGAAAGAGGATGACGATACCAATGGAAATCTAATGTAATTGATGAGGGAAAAATGTTGAGAAATTGATCGCATCACGTATTGCATTTAAAATTTAATTTATCAAAACATTTCTCTAGCTTCCGTGTCAGCCGTTTATTTTGATTCCGTTTGGATATGCTTCCAAAATGGTCAGCAACGAGTTTAGATTTCGTAAAACTTGTGAAACGCTAGTTCATTTATCATTTGAGTGGTACGATTTCAAAAATCAAACTAACGTTACTTTAATGCAATTATTCAACTACTACAAATTATCCATTTCATACTAAACTCACCTCAATCTCTCCTCCCATCAAATGAATAATTCTATTTTCAACGAATCAATGCAAAAATGATGATGGCCTGCTACCGTAATTATTTTGTGCGAATTTCGCGTACATTCATCATTACCGGGTCGTAGCGGTGCAACCTGATCAAATCTGATTGCACTTGGAATCTTGGAAAATACGATGTGGCGGCCAACAGACGTACCGACTATTATACATGGATGGTGCTGCACATTGCACAGTGGCAGCCTGGAGAAGTGAGTAATGGAACGCGCACAATAGGCGGATTGGCTAAGTAAGCTAGTAATTAACATGCTCCAACTCAAGCGACCGCCGAACGCGAAAAGTGCTCGAGTAACAGAAGTTGCAAGAAGTACGACCGGTAAGCAGAACAAAGAAATAAGACACAAAAGAGGCGGACCGACGTTCGCGGCGCACCCAATATCTTTACATTGAAATACTTTCACCTGATGAAATGAGAGTCAAATCATGCGAAAACGGTTTAAAGTTTGTTTTCGATTTTTTTTTTCATTTTCGATTTTGTTCATTTGTATCCCAGCAGTGGCCGCACGACAAGTGGTGGAATGACAGAAGCCATAGTATGCTATTAAGCGCCTACGATTTTTTAAATTGGAATTTTGTATCTTTTACACTTGTATCTGATCGGGACTTGGTTGACGGTGGTTTGATTTTTGTCCAGCCGCCAAAGATCAATGACGATGGGCTAGGGAGGGCGGCAATGGCAGGGGTCAAAGAGACTGGTCACATGATTTGAACGGGCTACATGTTTTTTGTCGGACTATTACGCCCAGAAGACCTAGCATATCATACCAAAAGTTCTTCAATTGCGTCCGTGTCTAAAAAATTGCTGACGGTGAATAGATACAAACTCGTTAAAAGACCCTTTACTGCGCTTAGTTTCAGGAACTCAACCGAGACTTGGTTTAAAAATGGGAGTAATTGTAAAACACTCTAGCCTCAAGTCAAACATCAGTCCTAGAATTTCAGACCACTGTTACAGGTTTACTCATGCAAACCTTCATTATTTCATCACTGTCTTTTCACGACATGCCATACTCGTTTCGTTTGTTTTCTTCATTCCCTTTCCAGCTAACTTTAATTACTTTTTGTAGAATACAATTATTCAATTTAGCCGTTAGCGATTCTAGTTTTACCGTTAGTTTTTTTTATGTAATTGCCTCATAGTCGTAGGGAGGGTAATCTACTAGCGTTAATATATTTCGGGTTTAATCAGAGCACCTGGGGACAAATAAAAATAACAAGTTCATTTCGCTCGACAGACTTACGAGAGTTTAGGGAATTCCGTGCGTCTCGATAATTACCAAACACTACGAGCGACGGTGACGAGAGAATGATACAAGACATTCACTTCCGCTTTCATATGAACACATAGGTCTTGATTGTGAGAAAAAGCACGGTGAAGAAAATCTACAGGCGGATGGATGTTGTATGGTACAGAGTTTATGATATCTTTAGATGTCCCGGACAGAGATCTCTCGGTGTTATTTCGGTATGGACATATGCACATGTAAAGCGGATTGTTTTTGTTGAAATACTGAAATGGCATTGCAATCATGTAAATTACTCTCGCTGCTACTACCGTTACAGAAACAATAACTACAACTACAACCGGAGATACAAAACATGACGATATAAGTTGCTGCCGCTGATATTGCTTCTGGGCTCTTATTGTCGAGTTGCAACGGAAAATGGAATTGAAAAGTGAGAGGTCTTCCTATTGTTTCCGTTCGGTTATGTCGATAGAGATAGTGTACACACGCCAGTAAAAGTTTGGTAGATCGCGTAATAGATGATTGTTGTTGAGTGGCCCGAGGCGATCGAATAGCTCACGATTTTGATATTGGCAAAGATTTTTTTTGCGCGTTAGTGTCGTAAGTTTGTGATCGGTAGGCTGATTCGATTCGGGGCTGGAAAATTTTGCAAAGGCAACGATGAAAAGCCCTAAGAGGTCCATATATTGTTTGTTAGAATGTACTGCGTCCTTGCTCAATTGATTGCAGCATATCGCTTTTGCAATTTCAATTTGAAACCTAATTTGTAGGTTGGCTTTGTGTCAATTTTCAGAACTCGTGCTTGGCTTATTGAAACTATGCCATAGCCCGATGAAACTATGTCATAGCCTTTCATTTCAATGCATTAATAGCTAAGGCTGAATTTCAAAAATTTCTTGTTTCCATTTGTCATACGAGGGTTGATCAATAAGTAATGATAATCGGTTATGTCCAGTTAGCATAAAATTCAAAAAAAAAAATTTTTACTACCACATATACTCACTAAGTCAGCATAAAAAAGCATATAAATAGGCCACGATGCCAGGAAGGTACATTCATTTGAATACGAACAATCGAAGAGAGAATATCAAAATGGAGCAAAACGAAATTAGAGCTCTCATTAAGTACTTCTGTTTGAAAAAATTGTCTACCAGAGACATACACGGCGACATGGTGGAAACATGCGGGGACTCTGCTCCTCCATATTCCACCGTTGCACGCTGAGCCAAGGAGTTTAAGCTGGGAAGAACATCCACTGAAGAAGAACACCGCGAAGGACATCCATCCACATCCCTCACTGAAGACAACGTAAAAAAAGTCGAAGATGTCGTGTCGGCAGATCGAAGACTGACCATCAGGCATGTAGCTGAGGTCTTAGGGACCTCATATGGTAGTGTTCGAAAAATCTTTGCCAACAAATTACATATGAAGAAGGTCTCTGCGCGTTGGGTACCGAGAATGTTAACGGACGAGCATAAGAAGAAACGAGTCGACATTTCAAGGATGAATATCGAAAAGTTCCAGGCAGGTCAGGAGAATTTTCGTCACGTTTTGTGACGATGGACGTGACCAGGATCCACCATTTGATCCAGAAACCAAAATGCAATCGATGACTCTGAAGCGACCCTCTTGACCGACGCCGAAGAAATTCAAAGTGTCGAGTTTGGCAGGAATTATTATGGTGGAATATTTGGAAAAGGGAGCCACTATATCAGGGTCATACTACGCAGACCAAATAAGAAGATTGCGAGAGGCAATGAAGGAAAAAAGACGCGGCAAACTGCGAGCCGGAGTTCTGTTTTATCAAGATAACGCACGGCTCACAAGGCTGCAGTTGGGATGGATGCAATTAAAGAAACAGGATTTGAACTGCTTGAACACCCGCCCTATTCACCAGATCTAGCTCCCAGTAACTTCTACATCTTGCCTCGGCTCAAACAGCACCTTCGAAGTAAGAAATTTGAAGATGATAGCGAAGTGATGGCCGCTGTTGAGGCATTTTGGGAGAGTCAAGACACAGCATTATTTTTCTAAGGGTATCCTGGTTTTGGAAAAAAAGATGGACTAAATGCATTAACTTGTTAGAAGACTATTCTGAAAAATAAATATATCTTTTAAGTTTAATCACCTTGGTTTATATTCATTATCATTACTTATTAATCAGCTCTCGTAGTAACGACGTTCTGTTGGAAAGTATCTGCACATGAACAACTACTATGAATGCGAAGGAATCTGAAAAATGGCGTATGAGCCACAAGTATCTTAATTCTAGTGAATTATTGGGCTAAAAACTATCAAGCACAGTTGCACCAACCGCTAGGAACACAATTATTTCCACATCTTCTTACGAGAGCCTTAATTATTTTACAGTTCCGATTAGCCGATTCATTCAGATCACTGGGTCGGAGGTTGGTGTTAATTTCAATGCTACTGTTCTGACCAAATAGAGGTGTAAAAAAATGCGACTAATGAGTCATAATTATTCATAAAGCGAAATTCTCTCGCTTTCTAAGTCCTAGGGAGTGGATGTGGTATAGACTGCATTTTTATCAAATGATTAGTTTCACGCTTCACTTTGCATCAAATTTAACTTAGGAACAAATCAGAGCTAGATTAAAAACACCTCGGTTTGCGTACCTAGATTCGAACCGTCCGTACCTAGATTCGAACCAGGGACTCAACACGCTAGGAGCCAGTAGTCTAATCAATAGAGTAGACAAGCTAGATTCGTTAAATTGTTCATTCATCCATCTAGTTTATTTACCTAATATACCTGACCAGTAATCTGTCCTCAAACAGTAATTAAGTAAGAACGCTGCCATCAAAATTTTGACCCTTTGACTCTGGTCAATAGGGATCCAACATGCTTTCCTTTAATATAAACATGCAGTGACTGCAAAATTAACGTAGGGTCGATTGACTTTTTCCAGAATTTTAAGCACTACAGAGGAATGCAGTTCTTTGGCTTAACATGCGAAACTTCCCTTGTTTCAGTAAAAGCTCCCCAGAGATTCAAACGGTTCGAAGGAGTTTATGGCCCACTTCAAATGGGTGTTAGCTGATGGATCGCTAGTTCAAATATGGCCACGGTTCACGACGCACCTCATAGCATTCGGTGTTGAGCTTAAGTTCTTACGAATACAGTTTGCCTCACTGAGGCCTTCCACTTTTTCACAGCAGGATCTCCATGAAGCACCTATTTACACTGCGCACGGCTTATTTGAAAGCCTGAAGTTCCGCTTTATTCAGCGACCATTCTTTGGACCTTTTAAAGCTGTTAAGCCTTTTCGTGTACTCTCTACACTAGTTTGCGATTTCCACATTCTAAAATTGGGGCTTGAGTGGGTTAAACGCTGCCCTAGCTGGAGAGTTGAAAACAATAGGATCGAGCTAGTTCGTCTTTTTATGGCTTTATTGTGCTTTAGTCTTTTTATTGTATCTGTGTCTTTTTGTTGTATCAGAAAACGAACATTCCTGGTTAGATTTGTGCTTCTCACTGACGAGGGTAACATCAAGAATAAAAGACGTTCGTAAAGCCAAAAAGTTCCGTTCGTATTGGGGCTGTCCCACCCTTCACGATGAACGTTAGAGTCAGCTCCCAGAATATAAGGCACACCAATGTTTGTGGCTGGAGCCAATACATCTTTGGCATTGAAAATACAAGTGTCATGTAGGGAGATACAAACTAGCGAAATTTCCGATCGGCTTCCACTGTAATAGCAGTGTTACCCGTGTGACAGAAATTGTGAAAGACAAGACAATTAATGCTATTCTCCAAAAAAAATATAGACCTGAAGCCTCCGCAAACCTTCGGGAATTATCAGCCTTTATAAATAAATATAAACCCGATTATTAATAGCCCATGGTTAATGGGTTAATATAAACTCCTCTCCTGTCTTGGACAAGGAGAGGAGTAAGGAATGGCGAAGCACAATTTAAAGTACTTTCACCCTTATTAATTATTTTCATCATTATTAAGTTAAGATCTTCCTCGGAAGCAATAGCTATCCCAGCCAACTCCTCTGTTTCCACAGTAAAGAGGCCAAAGTAGTTCTAAGGCTGACCCCATCGACCGGGAGGGATTGGGGATAGCTTCAAATCGCATCCTTTTAATTCGCATGAAATCCGCATCTATCAGCTCAAAAACGAGTGACAGTTCGTTTCAGCTGAGGTTCGGTTGCTTAAAAAGTAATGTTCGTTATAACCGAGAGATCATTGCAGTACCGAGTTCGTTATAATGATACGGAATTTCGTGAGAAATTTTGTTTTATTTGAAATAATGCTATTGGGCCTTTTCACACTTGTATTCTTGATGCACTCCTCAAACCGGTTTACTGGGCAAGAGACGGAAGAATCAAGGGGAATTCTCTACTTTTCTACTTTTTGTAGTTGTTTTCTACTTTTGTACTTTTTGCATCTAATGGAAAGAGTATAGACAATGCTTTAGTGAACTTATGTTCACTATAGGCAGGCTATACTTTTGTTAATATTTTATTTATCGAAGCTTTAGCAGAGGTTGCTTTGAAAAAAATTCCATTTGTTCCCAACTGCTTCTAATCTCGGTGCTAGACATGCTCGGAAACTTTTCAGAAATATAGCCAAAAGATTGCGGAAATGTTTCTGAAGTATTTCCGACACATACGCGCGCAATTTCAGTCCGTCCCGTCCACACCAAGTCCGGGAAGCTAATTCATAATTAGCCTCGATTTGCAGGCAACATTAGAGCTGCTACTTCAATCCGACCATCTACCCAACTACATGCCATTTTCGGCATAGGTAGGTTAAAAGCCCGAGAATTGGTTTGACCATGTTTCGGTATTTACTGTCAAGGTCAAATTTTTCTGCCCCATTAGTAAAACCTTCGATTATGGAAGTATTTTGTAAATATGACAAAATTATTATGTGTCGGACTGCAAAGTAAGTTGACTTGACGCTGCTGCCGACCCCAAATTAATAAGTTAGATCCAGTCGGGGCCTTATAAATAGTTGTATGTGCTTTCATCTTAAGAAAAATCCGTCAAATTGTTTTTTTATGCAAATAGGGGTTTGAAAAAGTTTCATTGGCTTTTAATGCAGTCTAACTCTTCAGTTCTATCACGTGTATGTATTTTTTGTTAGAAGCTGAGTTCGCCGATTGATAAGTGTGTTTGATTTCAAAGGACTGACACTTTATTTTAAGTGACTCTTTTGCACGACTCTTTCAAATGACTCTTTTGACGACTCTTTTAAATGACTCTTTTGAACGGCACTTTATACCGACTCTTTTGACTTTTTTAAATTTTCGTTTGAATCACGGCTTTTCGTTTGAATCACGGATTTTTTACTTTTTACTGGCAGTGTGTAACGTTTATCGAAGCACAATCAAATTTGATTTTTTTCTACTTACGCTGAGTCATTCTTTTTGTTTGTTATGTTGTTTGCCTTACCTGCAAAAAGAAGAAAAACAGGATGAATATTTTGATTTGAAAAACATGAGCTAATTTAAAAAAATCATATATTCGAATGATACATAACGTGTCCATCTACCAAAGCGGAAGAAAACAGATTCGAACACGCCTGTGTAAATTTCACCGTGCAGTTACTATAAACAAGTTATAAAATTTACTTGCGTCATCGGGGCAGAATTAACGGTAAAATTGAAATCAATTTACTGTTCAGATGAAATCTAATTTCCATCGTCAGAAATTCTTTAAAGTTGGCTTACGGTGGTCATCAAGTTCAATCACAGATCCTCGGAACACAAAAACAAAACACACATCAACAAACCTTTACGTGATCGATAAGCAGCTGTTCTTACAAAGTAACTACATGGAAATATGAACGGTTTTTTATGAAGATAATATGCAAAATATACCCTATATAAGACACAAACATGACTGCATGAGCACTAATCACTCTCCAAACAACCTATCCACAACGAATGCGGTTTGGTTCGTAGAACAAAAGCCTTCAATACAGCATCACATCGTATTACTTGAAATCGAGATGGCTTACATGTGATCTGAGTCCCCATTTCTTCAATTCGATTCGAATCTACGTACTGTGATTATTACTACATATATACTTACATATGAATGCAACGGCGTCGTCATCGTCGAAATTAGCGGAAAACCACGAAAAACGTGATCGTGCGAGTTTCCTACTTTACGATTATTAGTTCATGTTTTCCAACGAACCATGCAAAATGCTCCCTAGTCCCTAGTCGATTTCCATTTGAATATACCTATCTACATATGTTCGTAGAGAATACAGATATATTTCGTTAGTATTGCTTCCGTGGTATAATCATGCAGAAATAACAGAATGGGCGCAGGGTATCAAGAAGCAAATCATTGGGCCCAGGAACTAGTGCGCGGCGGCAGGCGCATAAAATCGACATCGCAAAGGCCATTCGGTGACCGTTATCCAATTTATAGCCAAAGAAATTCGTAACATTGACGATGGTCAGGCCACCTTATTGCAGATACTTAGATACAGATGAAGCTGCGCTTTAAGGTCTCGATCAGTCTTGCAGCATCTGAGAGATTGAAAAGATGCGTTTTGTTTTGATTGTGGTTTCTATGTTGTTTGCTTGGATAGGTTCAAGCTAGCTATCGCTACGTGCGCAAGCACGCAGAAACTTCTTCTAAATTGACCTATTTCTACGTGTACCCCTCCCCCCACCGAAAGCTAGCGTCGTGCAACGCAACCAGAACGAGCAACGGATTACAAAAGAATCGAATGGAAAAGTGAAAAAGTAACGCGATGATCAGATTGGAAGACTTGAGGCCAGTTGAAAGAGCACAATCATCTCGGCGAACCGTTACATTAACAAGCTTCGATTCACAATTTAAGATGGAAGAGACGATTTTTGTGCTGTTTACCACCGGAATTGTTTGTAGCTTTCGTAAGACTTGCGATGAGTTTCATCAGCCGCCCCACAAGTTTCCGGTCCAGTGTGGAGCAAAGGGTGTCACAAAAGTGGGCTCATCATTAAAACCAGCCTCAATCGCATCTCAATTCGACTAATGACAAACCAGCGAAATTAGCTTTAATGCATTGCTTCACGATCGGATTGAGGCAATCTTTTCCTAAGCCCCAATACTGTTTTTCAAGTGTGCGGCGTACTCGAAATTGTGGCATTGTTACCCCAAGCAACGGTGTGCCGTATAGTGACACAATTCTTGCCGTTGATCGTGGCTTGAATCTAATCTTGGGTGTTAGAGCTTCGCTGCGTTTCAGGCTAAGTTGAATGGTGATGTGCTGTAAGGCAGGCCTAAAATCATGCGCACTCGATCCCTGTAATTGGCGTCGAGATGTAATGTTTGCGCAATGAATAATTGAACCTTCAGATACTTTTCGATTGACTCGAGTGACCTACATTGACTCGAGTGACGAATTTCCACCAACACCTCTTGTTTCACTTTAGCTTGCATTCTGGAAAAGAGCAACTGTCCAGTGGAGATTTGGGGCTAGGCTTTACGGTTCCAAACAAACAGCACGAGTTGACCTCAATCCAAGTAATTTTTATGCCAGGCAATTACTGCAACGACAATTACGCTGACTGACACCATTCTAAAACGGGGCGTGTTTGCGTTCTCGATCGGAACATAAAATGTTTCACGACTGTGCTGCGCCAGTAGATCGTAAACGTAGACGGAATAGCAATAGTATCTTTGGCCATAACTAGAGTCTTGTTGACGAAGATTTCGATTTTTTTTTGCGACCAGAAAGCGAATAGAATTTTTTGTACTTGCGGGATCGATATTAGGTGACCCGGATCGACTGACTCATAGATTGCATAAAGCGAATCTGCAACAAGTTGAATGAATTATTATCATTTTTGGTCAGAAAATATCATCGATCTTTCCACCGTCAAGGAACAACCCACTCGTTTACTCACTTCAGCACGATTTTTGTTGTTCTTCAATATTGCCACAGTTTGATGTAACAATAGTTGACGAAACAAAAGCGAAGAATGCTCACTTTTGTTTAAGCTTCGACTTAGTGTTGAGAGACCGTCTTTTGCAACAATGTCGATTTTAAACAACGGTGCTATTGAGATCAGGGGTTAATAACAGTTGCAATTCGAAATGATTTTAAATGGAAAGAATTGAGTAATTTCATGAAGCAAAAAAGCAGCAATGATGATTGATGATTTATTTTATATTTTCGCATGAAAATTTAGATTCCCGTAAAAGTGGTTGTCTTTTATATTGTTAGTTAAACTCTTTCTTTTGCTTATAAAAATTTAAAAGCATTGAATTCGTCAAAACATCAAGATTATTCTTTATTTAATGACCAAATGAAACCACTGTGAACATAATACCATCGAAAACCATTCAATAGTTTTGTATCACTGTCCATTCGCACCACTATCATTCGCTAATCATCGCAAGTGTGATTCGAATCAGTTTCGCACACCTCAGCTAGGTAGGTTATTTATGTACGCGAATGCTTGCCAAAGATTTCCTACAGTTAGTAGTTGTATGTTGCCATCGTTGTCGTCATTTTGCACAGGTTTCCCAACCAAATAGCTGTTTCGCAGCCTATCTAGCTCCAGTTGCTGGTCGACTAGCTTGCTTACTGTGCTTGCGATTGGCTTCCTCTATTCTGACTTGCTTGTTTCGGTTACATAGATGACGAGTCGGCACGGCAGGCAGGCAGAGGCAATAGGCAACAATCGGTGGGGTGGTGCATCGTAGAAGGCCATTTGCAAGCCTTGGCATACTTTTCGCGTACTGTGCTTAAAGACACGGCCAACATTCGCGTACTATTTTATGAATTTAATTTGGATCCGCACTAAAGCGACAAGCTACAGCAATAGAGCGACAGAGTTACAACTAGCGAATGCAAGCAAACGATGAATTGTGAAGTTGGGACAAGCTAGTCAGCCTGACTGTGTGTACTATGATAAAATCTAATTCTGTATAAGAGCATTGTAACCGAGAGTGATTTTTACAAAACACAATCGCTCCGTGTTGTACACTCGAGCTATCGCGGTGTTACGACAATTGAAAAATGATTTGTACGGGGCACCAGGTGGTAAGATGTTGTAAATTGTCCTCCAGGCTATAAATTATGACATTCGAGCAAACAGAAATGCTAAGCTGTTTTAGCCTTTAAGATTGCAATGTGTATTGTAATCAAATGATTAGGAAGGAAGTGACTGGAAGAAAATGAGCTGATGGCATTTAATTTTGGCGGAATGAATATCGAATGAAGAGAGAAATATAGAAAGAGTTATAAGTCTAGGATATTATATTCATTAGGATTCGAATTGATTTGTGTGTTACGAACTACTCAGCGATTTTAATCGACGAAGTTCGTGGGAATTATTTTGTTCATCCGAATGCTAGCTCCGGATAATCATTCACTTTTGTCACACCGGTAGGTTGATAGTATCTGATCTGTTTGATCGACAAGTTTTTCCACTAACACTGACAACTTCCTGTAACTTTCTACAACACGATATGCTTCATTTACCATGTATCATATCGAAAATTGGGAAATACTAACAAATATGGAATCCGCTCCATGAAAAATCAAGCCTAAGTTTAAATTATTTTGTTTTATTAATTTGTAAGCCTGGACCTACCTGAAAATATGTTCATCCTAAAGTTTTATTCTAACTAGCATAATGTGCATTCTAAAATTATGAAAGGAATTACGATTATTATTCTTATAGACTGTGGTGCATTTTGAAATGTTTGACGTGACGCCCATTGGACATCTTATTGAAGTTTGCTTCGGCATGTGTGAGAGAAATCTAGACCACTTTTACTGTTCAATTATATAGTCATTTTTCCCGCAGTTCGAATTTCAATATTATAGTTTTGTAGCCTTCCATATCGAAACCAGATCACCCGCATTTGACACGATTCCTCCTTTTGGCTATTATCAGCTTCATAATCACATGCTCTTCTATATTAAAGGGGTATTCCTGGTTTAGAAATTTGATCAAATCGATTTTTTGTTTGTTTGCATATTTTCAAAGTTTAGACCTTTAAGAATAAGCTTTTGAAAGGATTTTCTGAAATTCGAATTATTTTTGGAGTTACAGTTATTTTTGTGACGCGCCAACTAAAGCAACAAACGCGATTAACAACGAATTAATCGCTCCGAGCTACAAGCTTCTCAAGCTTCTAAAGAAGTTCGAACTGCTCGAATGGCTGAAAGAGCTCCCGAAAATCTCGCTTTTGAAGTTGAAGAAGGAACATTGCATGAGACGGGGATCTCTGATTAAAAAAATCGAAGTATAACATATCATTAAACGACTCAGACTGCCCGAAACGAGACTCCAAGCTTTAAACGCGTTTTTCTCGAAATTCCTTTTTTCGATACGGTTGACATGATATCTCTAGTTGTAATGGACCTATTTACGTGAAATTTTGCACACCTTCTTAACACTATTAGATTTGGTCTGACGTAGGGATTTTTGAAACTTTTTTTTCTGCTATTTATAAAAAATTCCCAAAGTTGAAAAAATAAGGCAAAACAACGACTTTTTTTTACATGGACGTTATTTTGCGAAAAAAAAGTTTTTTCAAATCGCCTACGTCAGACTAATTCTACATTTTTCTTTTTACAGAATTCATCAAAAATGTATGTTTCAGATCACCAGGAAGAGACAAGTTTTTTTTTGAGCCTTCACTTCGCCGGCCTGTATCTATATCAATTTTTTTTTTTTTTTAATGCATTTTTATACTTTTGATATTTTAATAAAAAACTGATCAATAAATAGATACCAAAAATGTTTCTGGTTTTTTTTATTGCGTCCGTAAAATCACTTCAAAATCTAGCCTCTAGACCAGAATACAGCCTTAACCAAAATCAGGTATGTGAGGAGCTTTTGGCAAAAGCATGTTAGCAATCGGTTTCTGCCTGTGCTGACATAGCGCTGAGTAAAATTTTGACAAATTAGCACTTTTTTTACACTAGTTGTCATAGCAACATTTCGATATAAGCTGCGTTTTTTTGCACTACTGGGCAAGGTAAGTTAAGGTATTTTAAGCACTTTATGAGAGAGCTTTGGGTAAGTACATTGAATACAACAACAATCGCTGCCGTTGTAACTTCACTGCGGCAGCAAATGTTGTTGTATTCAATATACTTACCCAAAGCTCTGTTATAAAGAGCTTAAATTACCTTAACTTACCCTGCCCAAGAGTGCAAAAAAAACGCACCTATAATTGTTTATAGCGTATACAAATTTATTTAGCGTATACGTAACAAATCAGATATGAATATCAAACAGCACCTGTCAAACAAAAGCACTTCAGTGTGATGTAAACGCAGTTTTCTACTTTCAAAAGCAGGAGCCACAATCAATTATGAGTGCGATGTGAAGAGGCAATTTTAAAATAAAGTGGCAAATTGTCTGAATCTCGGAAATTCAACATAGTCTTCATTGCCAAAAAAATACCCGCAACGTCACCGACCTGTAAATGAATTTTTCGATCTGTTTTAAAAACTAAAAGAGAGTAAGTTACCGTGGCACAATAAGAGGGCATAATCTAGACAATGTAACGAATTTATCGAACTTAATTGTTCAAGCTGTATAAAAACCATTTACAGGTTTTCAGCACGAAAATATATATGAAAGGATGTGAATTTTACCTGATGCGAGAGCTTGCTATAAAATTGACTGTGGCGTCACCGAGAAAAGGCAAATATCCAGACAAATCTTTGCAGCAAAGAATAGACGACACGTCCATAGTAAGCAAGCAATAGATGACACAGACCGAATAAAGATCAAGCAGATAGAATATTTGAAAACGTTCCTTAACTCTATTGAACAGGATAGCTCGATGAGACTCTGTCATGGAGCAACTTATCATAAAAGAAAAATAAGCAGTCTACAAAAGCATGAAGACTAATAAAATGCCGGCCATTGACAGAATGCATGCCAAACTTCAGAATGCGGGTTAAGTGAGCGGCAATTATGTTACCTTGCTGCCAAACCGGGAGAAGATTGAACATATCCTCCAAAAAAATTGGTACACTCTACTGTGAGACGTCGCCTGGGATTTTCGTTTAGATAAACTTGGGATGAAAATATTAAAATAATAGCTACAGTCATATCTAACTTTTATTTCAAACTTAGCCAAATTCAGATTTGAAGCAAAGAGATTGTCTTATGGTGTCCATACTTTTGACTTCCATATTTGACTCCGAACCGTGAAAATAAATAAGGACAATCTACTAAAGAGATACGTCGCTTCACTGAAATTAAATTGACAATCTGGCCTCTGCATAGTTGCTAATCTGAACGGAACATAATCTATCGATAAAAATTCTATAAAAAAGACTTTGAACTCATGGGTATTGCAATTAATTCAATTAACTGATTAAATTTTTACGATAGATTAGATTTTTACGATTTACACTCCTTTTTGCTTTTACCATAAACTTAATCAACTAATCTTTTTATACACTCCCATCTGCTTGGCTAATAAATGTCAAGATGATCCTTGGCTTACCGTAAAAATCATGCGTGCTTTGGATGATGGAAATGCTCCTCATCTGAAATATTTGCAGTCAGGTATGGATTATGCAGTTTATTTTCAACTGCGATCTGCTGGCAAAAAAAGAAACTAAAACAGCAATACATAAATACTTCTTATTTCTTGAATCATCTTTTAGGTCTAATGGTTCCAAATCATCTCCTTCTATGACCGATTTTCAATCTATATCTGAAAGTTTAGCTTAACCTTTTTGAGGTTTCCTATTTAGTTGTTTCAGCTTTATATAGATACCGTCAAGTAGATATCATATACATTGACTTCTCTCTTCCTAGATAAATTTTGGCATTATAGGCTCATATTTCCTGCATATCCTTTTTTGTATTCAATCGTAAACATTGCTTGTTCCTGCTTGAAACGCCGTCATTTTTCTCATCATTTTTCTTTCTGCGGTACACCTCAAGGCAAAAGAAAGACCAGGACGCTAACCAAGGGAAAAATGCCATCCAGACAAAGTAAAGTAATCCTACGACAACCCTCGTACGGGTCCGGGGGTTGAAGCTGATAGAGAGCTTCATTACAAATTTTCAATCAATGTGAATACGAGTGTGGAGTGATTAGTTCGACGACTCAATTTACCCCTGATGAATTCAGGTACCTATTCAGAGCTAGGTGAACTCAAAGCTTGGCATGTGGCCCTCGTTCGAACCTGGATTTGAACCAAGGACCCCACACACAAGAAGCCAGTGCTCTAACCACTAGGCTACTCAACCTTATCTTCCAGACAAAGAATACCAATAAACTGTTGCAACTTCGCAAAAACGAACAGAAGTTTCATTTTGTCCAAAAGTGAAGTTTCATGGAAGAGGGAGTTACGGGAGGCCATTGCACCATTTATTGACATACAAGAAGAAGAAGATTCTAAGTGAAAAGCAAAAAAAATGGATGAACAAACTCTTCCTGAAGTGTTCACTCTTAAAAATGTAATTAAGTGGTAGTAGAACTGTTCGAAAGTATAAATATTTTGAAACTCATTTCCGGTGAGTTATTCTAGTTGAGTTTAGAGAACATTTTGAATATGTATTTACCCAGAAACGGCGATGGTTTAATTTTATGGCATAAATAAGACCACTGAAAGATACTTTAGATATTTTCCACTTTCTATATTTTGCCTGTATAAGGATAACAAATTTACTGCGGTGTTATGATAATGTTACCGAATCTGTGCAAATATCTGATTTTTTGCTAACATTTAACTTCTATTAAGGTTCAGGAAAACCAGCTTTTCAATAAATTTGCCAGCTTCTTATTCATTCTTGTACTCTCAACAGCATTCAGAAATCAGAATAAGAGCGTTGACTTCGTGCGTCGTGCTTCCGGACGTCGTTTTTTCATAATTTTCTCCTTTTCTAGTTCAAAGTTTTTGTCTTTACAAGAAAGCTCATATAATCTACTTTTTTGAAGGCTTTTTTTTTTCTTCATAACCGAATTTCAACGGCTTTAACGATGAGTATTGCCCATAGTTTGTATTCATGTTTAGAACAAAATATTTCACCGATTTCGATGACAGAATGGAAACTTAAGCTGCATTAAGTTCAAGAACGTAAAAGTTTTTACATTCCAGCCGCTTCCTGACACCGAATCTGCTCGAAAACTACATCCTCCCAGCAATAAATCAACTCAAACAGCTTCGTCTGATCGACAAATCCAAACAAAAACTCATCTTGACAAGCTACAGCTGACTGAACAGACCATGCAATAAACATTGCAACATTATATGCATTTTCAATATCATGATCATTCATTTCAATAGCTCGGAACGTAGCACGCGTAATGATAAAAGTCCGTTGAACTTGACTTAGATTTACCACAGGCATACCCATTCAATTGCAGCACTAACTTGACTGTCCCTCATTTACGATGCAACGTAACAACAAAAACAACTCTCATACCATAGCGTCGCCTAAAACAAATAGCTTCTGCAACATTGTTGCAATCACCACAAATCACATACAGCTAACTAGCATAGACGGCAACGACTTCCTTCTGGAGTTCATTGATAATCGTCAGTAACATCGACGACATGCATTCTAGGCGTTAGTATGAGACACGTGGTTTTCTAATTGCGCTGATTAAATATTCCATGACTGAACAATAAAGTTGTAATGACTTTTTATTACAACCAGTGTAATGTCAAGGAGTTTTTTTTTGACTTATGTGATTTGTTATGTTCAGTAAACGTTTCAGCTATGGCGTTCGGGAAGATGAAAAGTACGTTTTGATATATCGAGCTGATAGTGGTTTGCCAGGAAACAAGTTCATTTTATTAAACTGCAACAAATTTGAAAGGGATGGACATCGAAATGAGTGTTTGGAAAGCATTCATTGCGAAACCATTGCAATGAATTGACACCTTAAAGGCCACTTAATATGAAAGTCTTTTTTCGGTATTGGATGTATTTCTATGTGATACGTTCCCAAAACATTTTCTATATACATATATCTGCAGTTTGGTTCCATAGTTATGAGAAAAAATGCCGTTTGAGGTCACAGATGTTTCCGGTGATCTCATGGCGTTCAACGTTTTAATGGTAAAGTTGTTGAGAAACTTTGGTTTTACTTAGGATTCTGACAGAAAAACCTTTTGGTTTTTCATCTGTTTTGTAACTTTTGACCGTCACAGACGAAATGCTTTACAATCGACGCCGAATTGCAGAAAAACGGCCCCATTTGGTGAAGAAAAAAGTGCTCTTCCACCATGACAACGCACCAGCTCACACCTCCACCGTCGCTACGGCCAAATTGGTCGATTTGGGCTACGAACTGCTGCCCCATCCACCGTATTCTCAAGGTTTGGCCCCGTGCGACTTTTTTTTTGCTTCCAAACTTGAAAAAGTCACTCGCCGGCCAGAAATTTGAGTCGAATGAGGAGGTCATCGCCGCCACGGAGGCCTACTTTGCAGACATCGAGAAAACGTATTTTTCAGGCGGGTTAAAGAAGTTGGTGCATCGCTGAGTCAAATGTATCGAGCTAAAAGGAGACTATATTGAGAAGTAACTCGTCACTTTTCCAAAAATTTTGTTTTTCTTTTGTGGGCTAAGTACTTATCGGACCACCCTCGTACTGGCATTTAATTTTTCTTCTTTCAAAAAAAACCTGAAGTTCTCTCACCATCGGAATTTATAAAAACCCAAAAAAAAACTACAGAAAAACTAGTTATTTTAATTTTATTCAAAATACCTCTGGTAGCGCAGTGAGAAAGCTACTGGTTCTTATCGTTGTTGTCCCTAATTCACAGTTTACGAAATGCTTTACAATGGACCCAATTTCGCAGACATAATTTTTAATCGAGATTCAAGAAGAATTTTGTGCATTTTGTTCGATTTAAAGCCTAAGATCACGACTAAAAAACTTAAGTTTCCATTTCAGTTTTATTTTAAAATATTGTGGTCTGACTGTTATTTATTCGATCCATAATTCATCGATGTTGTAAATACAAGTAAAAATAAATAAATAAATTCATAGAAACTAAACGTAGCCTAATTTATGCACCAGGACCAAGCTATGATGCAGTGATTTCAAACATGTTGTGGGACATGTCGGAATGAAGGAATTCAGGCACTTCAAATAGCACCAACATTTCTCTCAGACATTTAATCAGGGTTTCAGCAGTAGCCTTCGCGTGGCTCGAGGCCTTACCAAAGGCTACTGGTGAGGCCGTGATTAAATCCTTGAGGGGAATATTTCTGGTCTTTGGAGTGCCCAGGTACATTCACTCCGACAACGGGGTTCAGTTTACTGCAAAGGTATTGGCTTAGTTTTTAGGAGAATAAGAGCGAACAAACAGAAGGTTCCTGTACGCTATAAGAGCCTATGTAGATGATGAGCATCGGAATTGAGATGACCACTTCATGCAATCATACACAGCATTTCAAAATGTTGTGTATGAGACAACCGAGTGTTCCAACATTTCATGATGTTTGGTAATCAATCGATCCAGCATGGCTCTGATTATGCACTGTTAAGGTAATTGAACGCATTCGAGGGTAGGAAGGTGAAATTGAACACCCATTGTGATCGCCTGCGCCTCATATATGATCGGTTGAAGTAAAAATTAGCGGAAGCTTACACAAAGGGCGCTCGAAGGTATGCTACGCAGAGCCAGTCAAGCAATGAAACGGACCGTTTCGCGGCCGATTTCGCGCGGAAGTTTTTTTGCTTTAAGGTTCACCATCCAAAGTTCTTGTATCATATGAGCTCGAAGACGAGAAGGGTGTGTCGATGGGTGTATACTTCGCCAAAGACATCCGATAAGCAATTTATCTACCGTACGCTTACTGGAATTGTTTGTTACCCGGCGATGAGATCCTTTTCCTGTGGTGAGACGTCCCCACGATTGTTGTGGAATAGCAGCTTAACACCCAAATCAGTCGTACGATCTGCTTCGACTTGAGAACTGGTTTGGTCAGCAGGGCTTTGAGAGAATTGAGTGGCTGTTATTTGAGGCAATCAATCAGATGGTGGCAACTGGACCGTTGGATTTGTTGGATTGTTTTTTTTAAAAAGGTTTGAGCTGGTTTGTTTTCGTCGGTGGCGGAAAAGAAGTCCAACCGTTCTTTGTGTACATGCAGCTGTGAATCGAAAGAAAAAAAAATTAGGCAAAGAATTACGGGTTATGTTTTCTGTTGACTGGAGGCAAGAAAGTTGTAATCTCTCCAAGTGGAGTCGATTTTAAATTTTTCCGGGACAATTTACTGCAAGTAATTTGGTCTCCGTAGATTTAGCATAAACTTCGAAGAAATTAGAAATTAAATTCGAATTAAATTAGAATAATTTTCATTTAGTTGAGAAAAAGGATTGTATTCAGTTCTGTCTTTGAGCGCGTGAAAGTTGTGTTACTATCGGAGATTGGTTACTATCGAATAACAGTTGCTCGAGAAAGAAATTCATAGTCTCGAAGTAGGAAACATGCTGATACTAATCTGTGATGACGTTAAGATGTTCAAGTAGATTTAAAACATAGCTGAAAGGATTTGTGGGCCGTGGTATATGATTGGATCAAATCTGATCCTAGTTGATTGTGAGGGACGAAAGTCGTTGATCGAGTGCGAAGCTCAGCCGGTTGAGCTCATTTTATCAATCGTGCTCATTTCATTGAGCACTTTATTGATTCTAGTTACCAGATCCAAATTCCCTTTTTTTATTCAGCAGAATTGTTTTACTTATTGTTCCATTTCTAAATAACACAAAATTATTTTTTGCTGCTGCTGGTTTTCTGTATTGATTTTAAATTATAATTCAATAAATAATTTACGTATAGTTTTTATATTGAAATTATATATATTTATGTTTGAAATGTAAAATTGTGGGTCTCTTTTGCACCTCGTTTTTTTCGTTTGTTAATATTTTTTTCAAGAAGAATGACGGGCTGGTAAGCTGCTAAAAAATAGGTTCAGCGAAACTACAGTGATATGAGCTCCTGATTCTTTTCTCCTTGTCTTGGTCAATATTCTCCGATGCATGACGAGCTTCCTCCCTCCAAATCACTCACATCACTGATGACTGGTCGGCACTAAATGTCACGCGAAGGATAACGGCTCGGGCAAAAAAATCTGTTGGGGTGGTGGCTGTTCACAGTTGTTCCGCAAAAAAACCCCTCTTACTCGACATCATCTCCCTAATTGACATTTCGCCCGTCAAAACAAATCAGTTTCGATGGCACTGCCACATCATAATTTCCAACAATTACGCGTAACCACTCAAACGATCCATCGCGATTAAAATCATCATTACTGCCTAGAAACCAGCCGTACAATATCACTTAGAAATTCCGCCTACAGTACAATGTGCTAATCAGCATTTATGCAACCGAAAGATACACAATGCCATTGAAATGCCAGTCGAGCATAATTACATAAAAAACCACCTAGAGCAACAACAACTACTACTACTACTACTACTGCCAGTCCGTTTAGTGTTCACTGAATATGCGGTGCGTCTCATAACAGATTTTTTTTGTAGTGTTAGATTTAAATTTTTGCAAAATTCACCTCGGCGCATTCAAGTAAGTCTTCAAAACAAGGTTCGAGCGAATTGAAACTGCAAATATCACTCACAATTGCATGTGGTGAATGGTGGTATCTGATGCCGAGCGCGCTCTGGCATCTCTTGCCACGTTTTGGGTTTGCCAATTACGAACGCCAAAACCTTGAAAAGATTTTCCTGACCCCAATAGCCAAAGACTTTCGGCTCCGATTGAACTCCTTCTGGTCGCTGTCGTCGAGTGGTGCTACAAACGTCTGAAACCGGTCACCTATAGTCACCTCATAGTGTCTGTGGTTTGCCTCAAAATGTGGCACAGAGTTTATGACAAACATTACACAATGGAATTAGCGCAAAAATTTAAATGAACATCGTAAAGATACGGGAATGAATGTGTTTTGCTTGTTAGTTTCGCACTCTGCGCAAGTAGGTGACAAGGCCAGGCGTGTAGTAAAGTCCAAAGTAGATCCTTAAGTGGTGGGGGTCGGCTGATAGGAAATGCAACAGCTTAGCACAAACACGTTCCGATTGACCATTGCACCATTTTCGCGGAATCTGTGCCAATACAAGGCCTTGAAACTACCACTTCCCCCTAATCACCGCTTAAGCGATTGAACACTATTCGAAAAGCAAACTATAGTCGATGGGTTAGTATTGGCCTAACATTCACTATCTTGTAAATTGTAATTTATACTTGAAAAATTTCGCAATTTCGTAACCCATTTATCTGCAATGTGCCGCGCTGTGTTGTGCTGCGCTGCTTCGAATCAGCTCGATTCGTTCGTAGTCATGGCTAGGCATCAGCTGGGTTTGTTGCTAGTTTCATGCACTAAGTCAGTTAGTTACAGCTGGGCTACACTGCCCTACTAAGCGCAAAAGCGGTATCTCAAAAAAAATCGAAACATTGATTTTTATAACATTAGAAAGCTTAAAACAATACGCATCTAATGAACTAAGCCTTTTAATGGTACCTTATTTAGAACATATGGAAAACACCTGAAGAAAATTTTCTAAATCTAAATACCCGATGTATCCAAAAGCGGAAGACCGCTCACCCAGAAAAGTGGAGTAAAGAGAATCCTCCACCAGCCCTAAACGAACCCAGTTCCTCATCGCCTATCTCAATTTTACCTTAAATCACTAAAGTTATTAGAGGTATATCAATATTACTACTTTTACAAAACTACAATTATCTCGAAACTCGCTTTCATTGAGATACCGCTTTTGCGCTTAGTAGGGCAGTACAGCACGTCGATATGTTTATGTAAAATGTATGGAAAGTCGTTACCTTGAGCTCTCTAACGTATCGATTCTATCAAAGAAATCGAAATGAATCGTTTCGAAAATGCACATATCAAAAGGCAAGCCGATTATGAAAATCATTTCATGCTACACACATCACGAAAATCCAGCACCAAGCGATCAGTCGAGTGTGCAGTCAATTCTCGAAATGGAATTAGTGACGGATCAAAGTGATTCCATGGTGCTATTCAAGTCCAGTTATGGTCGGTGTCCTGTGCTCGTTGTCATCGATAGGTGACTTTACATGAGCTGCTGTAAAAAGTTTTATGGAGTTTTAATTTAACCGCAGTCGATTACAAGCCATTAACCATTGGGAAAGAGTTGTGAGGCTGAGTGACAGACGTGGTTGTGGACTGATTTTTTATTTTAAATTGTATCACAAAGCTCACTTCAATTATATCTATATCACAATAACATTGAAATCTAGCCTTCACTTAGGGATAACTAGATGTATTTGCATTGCATCGTGATATGACCTAAAAAGCTGCTTCCGCCCCCAAGGCAAACCTCCTCGCTATCACAGAAAAGTATCTGTGAATTTCCCATGGGTCGTACCTCCCAATATCATATCAGCCCGAGTCAAGATTCACATGGTGTACGTGTTCAGCATTGGCTACCCACCTGTACACGGCGATCTCAATGCTGATCTATGGCCTCACACCGATTATGGTTGCGATTATCCGAGACAGGTTGTTTCTAATGACAGTATGCTGCATAAATTCATTCGCTTAGATACACGGTTCCAACCTGTAAACATCGCCCTGGAAACCAGATCACTTTCCGATTTTCCTCGAACACGCAAACTGAGATCCATTACGACCCGTACGTATGTACTTCGAAGCTCTTGTTGTATTTTTTTGGAATTTTGTGCCCGACATTTCGGAGATTGATCAATCACCGATCTCTGTTTCAGGTTTTCACTTTTAGGGACTTTTACTTATTCTGGTGTTTCGATGGCGCATGGGTACTTTTCTGTTTTTCCCCCCCCATTTTTTTCACAGTTGCCCCCCCATTTTTTTCACAGTTGGTTGTTGCAATGCTTCTAAAATTGATTAGAAAGTAATAATTAACCAAAATTATGATGGAGAAACACGTTTAAAAAAAAAAAAAAATTTTTAATTTTTTTTTTTAAATTAATTTTTTAATTTAAAAATTAATTAAATTAATTTAAATTTTAAATTAATGTCACATAACAGTGAGAATAAATTTTGCTCTATTTTTGACGTCTTACCTTTCCGAAGCTTCAACGCAATTTACAATTAAGCAATTATTACATTATATTATTATTATATATTTATTATTTATTTTACAATTTATTTTACAATTATTTTACAGCAGGCCTCCCCAACAACACATTAACTTTTGTAAAACTCATTCTGCCACATAAAAATGGAAAAAAAATTTAAAATCGGAAAAAATTTTTTTTTTAAAAAATTCATTTTCCCATCTCAATTTTTGTGGAGTAACACTTTTTAACCCATTTCGAGCAGTTTCCATTAAAAAAATTAAATAAAATGGAGGGGAAAAAACAGAAAAGTACCACAATTTATTCTCACTGTTATGTGACATTAATTCCAAATTTAAATTAATTTAATTAATTTTTAAATTAAAAAATTAATTAAAAAAAAATTAAAAAATTTTCTTGTTTTAAACGTGTTTCTCCATCATAATTTTGGTTAATTATTACTTTCTAATCAATTTTAGAAGCATTGCAACAACCAACTGTGAAAAAAATGGGGGGGGAAAAACAGAAAAGTACCGGCGCATGTCCGGACGAATGCAGGTCGATGTGCATATCGAATGAGATCCGTACTCCAAGCTACCTACCGACGACATTTGAATCAATTAATTTGAATTGATTCGATATGCCCAGTCGGATAAAGAGAAGGCTTGAGTCGAGTTGCTGCATTTACCGTTACCGATCGCGAAATCTCGCAACGAGCGCAGTTGTTTTAAATTACGTTCCGCATCAGTAGCAGATAATTCGTCGTTACCTGGTTAGATTGCAATCGGGAAAACTGTAATGACCTGATTACCAGTGCTTAGGTTCGTTGATAGTGATCCAAGTATAAATCACTCTGGGCGGGCAGTTTTGCTATGTCAAGAGTTTTGGCATGAAGTATGCAATCTTGAGTTTCTTTTACTTATCTCAATGCAAAATAGATTTCCACCCACTGTCAATTAATTCATTAATTAAAGGCGATATGACACCTTCACGCTAGGTTCTGGTTTAGCTTGCAATTATAAGATTGTCGTTTGTTTGCCACCTACAGCCTTCGAAGTTTAAGTATTAATTATATGGTATTGACTTAAGCTATTGGTTGATTTAATTGACGCTTTCGAGTCTTTTCCTACGCAACGTGTTGCTAAGTGAAGTGAACCCTATTGTCACCTTCACTAAGCTGCGTGTATTGGCAGTTTTTGAAGCAAATTTATTACCATTGTAGATCGTGATTGATGTAGAGCAAAGTCTTGAAAAGAGGTGTAACCAGGATTATCACGTATAAAGGCCCCCATTCACCAACAGTCCAAATGGCCTGAGTCCATTGGGCTTGAGTCCGTTTGGTTTAAGTCCAATTTAGCTCGCCACTCACGATAGAGCCTCGATCCAGTCAGTCCATTTCATTTTCTGTCATTAATTTAGAAATAAATAAAGATACACTTGAAGAAAAAAATATTTTTAATCTATTAATGGATCAGGAGCACATGGAGTAGTTTTTTGCAATTGCAACTTGCATCTAGATAAAGCAACGATAGCTAAAAAGGAAGTGGCAAAAATTGTAAATTTGGTAAAAGAACTCACACTTGAGCCTTCTGATTGGCAAAATTATTTAAGAATGGATGATACGACATATAACACGTTGCTATAGTTGGTCACCCCATTTATCAAACGAAAGGATACGAATATGAGGCAAACTATTATTCCTCACGAAAGATTGACCGCTACTTTGCGGTACTTAGCAAGCTGTTGCAGGCTTTGAGTCAAATAATATTAGCGGTCAGCGTGCAAAGCAAGACTGCCACGTTGTTTGGACGGAGGCTTCAACACACACGACTAGTTCATTTTATGGATTGTCCAAATTCACCCTACTATTTTCCCGCACACGGTCGAGCCAAAAAATGGCCCGATGGCCTGAGTCCATGGACTTTGGATTGATTGGAAATCCAATTTGGTTCTTTGAGTCCATCAGTCCTTCTGAGTTCTCCCACACATGGTGAGATTTTGGCCTGGCTTCAGACTATTTGGACTGTTCGTGAATGCGGGCCTTTAAGTTTTAGCTGTTTTGTCAAAAATTGGCAAATAATATAGTATAAGAAGCGAAAAAACCTTACGGTTTATGACAATTCTACTATCTTTGCAGCAATGAAATATATGAAAATAAGGTCACTAATAAAACTAGGATGAAAGCAAAATTGTAAAAATGAAACTGCGAGTTGCTGTAACGAGTGAAGTTGACTTTTCTCTGCAAGTTATCCTTTTTTCGAGAATCTTACCTGTTCATCAGAGTTTAGATGAGGTTCTCGAAAAAAGAGTTCGTCCGTTCTAAGGAGTGCTTGATCTTAAACCATAATTTAAGAGTGTTTTACCAGAACATCCGCAGTTTGACGAGAAACCTGAATGAAGCTCTGCTCTTTTCCATTTCCTATTGTTATTATATAATTAGTCTTTTCTACGATATTGTTGCACGTTTCGGGGACGCACACTCTGATGTAATATTAATGAAAGTTAAACACTCGTTTTTGAATTCCCCATTCTTAATTTATTTGGTATTATTCGAAGTGCAAAATTAGCTATAAAAAAATAAACATACTCAAACACACTTCGGACTTCCAGAGTACTTAATTGTTGCTTCGATTTTCATTTCAGCAGTGGCTGCTAAGCGCAATCATCGCCGTTCGAATGATTTTTTCACTCATATTTCACCGCAGCTTCTGTAGAAGATACGAAGATCTTACTTGATTCTTTTGAGTTCGAGCATTCGATCTAACTCTGTCTACTATTTCTCTATATCAAATCTGTTGTAGTTTTTGCTTATGAATGCTTTGCAAGTACTAGACTTTAGGTTAACAAATATGTTTACAAACTGAAGGTTTTCGAAATAGTTCTACTTATTGTGTTTTGCAGTATCAGATTTTTCAACAGGGACATGATAATTTTGTACTTTAATACAAAGAAACCCTTTTACATTTTCTTTTTATGAACTATCAATGTCAAAATGTCAGTCAAAGTTAGCATTTTTATCGTGATGAAGCCAATGAACGAGCAACGTTTGAAATTATTAAAAATTACTACCGAAATTTTGAATAGATCGCAGGAAATGGGAGTCTCTTAGTCCACATTGTGGCGAATTTCGCATAAATATATTGTACACCCTTGCAAGATCCAACCATCTCAAGAGTTAAGCCATCATGATCATCTGATGTGTTGAAACTTCTTTGAATGGGTTCTGCAAAAGTTATGTTATGGCCTATTGAAAAGCCTTGTATATGACCAAAATCAGTAAATTGCTGACATTTAATTTTTGTTTTTTTTTTCAAAAAAAAAAAAACTGAACTTCTCTCACCGTCGCTTTTTTGGGTTTTTATAAAACTAAAAAAAAACACCCCAGAAAAACTAATTGTTTTAATTTTATTAAAGATATCTCTGGTAGCGCAGTGAGAGAATTACTGGTTCTTATCGTTGTTGTCGCTGATTTACAGCCAGATACGGATGGTGACAACCCAAAAACCTATAGTCCGGTCCAGGCTTCTTGCAATAAAAAGTTTCAGATGACCGACTTTTACACAAACGTTGTCTAGTTTGATAGCCTCAGTATTTTTCGGTGTCCTGGTCCACGTCTGACTAGACATCTCTTCCTGATAATTCTGCTTCGCTAACGATCCAAGTTTCCGATGAATACTTGAGGACTGGCAAGACTATGGACTTGTCCATGCCTAGAAGTTTAACCTCTGCACCTACCCTGAACTTTTATTAGAGGGTCCACTTTAAGGCTGGGGAAAGGGTAATGTACTGTCGTACTGGTTTGAAACAATACTATCAATTTTAATTTAGTCTACACATGGTATCGAATCAATTAGTGGTAAAATGCGGAGACTATCGCAACTTCTTTTATGGCCATGACCTAGGTCGGAGACAACATACGCTAGGCGTGTTTTTTTTGCTTCTCTATCCAGAACAGAACAGACGCATTGGAAACAACAACACTTCTGTCCCAGTGAATTCACTGCGACAGAATTCTGTTTTGCATAGGTAGTTCATGTGCTGAACTATAGCATGTGTCGTGAGGTGGCTTTGAATTTTTCATGATTATGTTGAATGTTTTGGTAGTTAGGAAATTAGAAAAATCCCTCATAATGTGTAGAAAGTTAAAAGAGGTAATTTTCTGTTAGTTCTTTTTATATTTTCTATAGATTGTGGTAGTTTATACTCGTTATTTGCTCCTTTTCTTTTCAACTGTTTTGCGCTACCACAGTAAATAAAGCGACTTATAGCAATCTTAGCGAATGCACCAGCTGTTCTTTACTGGATCGTTTTTTCGTCATTGTTCTATTCTGTTCTGCACTGGAGCAAAAAAAAAAACGCACCTTTTGTCAAATTAATCCTAAGCGAGTTTCAGATCCGGCAGCCACATCTAGCTATTTTAGAGAGAGGCTCTCATTTTGAATGGCCTTCAAACCATAGCCAACACGAAACCCCCTGAAGGGCCGACCTCAGGCGGCAGGTTTATTCTACGTGAAGAATAAGGATGAACTAAGTCTCCCGTGCTACCGACTCAATTAATTTTCGGATAAAATCAGTAACCGGTATGACCTGCACGTAGTAGTGGTACCTTTCCATAGTAGTTTCAGCGATAGGACACAATTGATAAGTTTGGTATAGTCTTTTACAGCAGAAGCTTAGTCTTTTTGGAGAAAATTGACCGGAATAGCTTTCATATACTGAACAACATTTTGTGGATTGAGAGCATTTTTACGCGGATTTATTTGTCGTAGTTGTTGTTGACTATGGCTCTTAGCCTTAGATAGACGAATGATTCAACTTCTTCGAAACTGTATTGACGAACCTTTTTTAGGCGATTTCTTTTCAGTGGTTTGTTCTACATGCTGTTTGATCATTGAGTGGCTTGAATGAAGATAACACTCTTTTTGCTCATCCTGGCATCGCAGGCTTTTTTTTTGCACCAGTTTGCAGAGGGCAGAAAAAGAACAGACCTGAGTCATATATGGTCAATCATTTAAAAAATAGATTCGATTATGAAAATGACATCTCTACCTCCTGTAATCGCTAAAACTCTAAGACTTCTACTGTTGATTAAACTTCAAATTTCTAATTAACTCAAAAAACGTTTGAACTTCATCCTTGTCAAATTTACGTATTCTTCGCAGAGTTTAATTGCTTTCCTTTTGGTTATTATTTATTTTTCCTTGGAAGGTCTCGGTTCTTTTCAAACTCATTATGAAACTCAAACTTATAAAACTCCTTATGTCCCTGGAAGGCCGATTTTGAAGTTTCTACTTTTGTAGCGAATTTTCGCACTGTTTTTTCCTTCTAAGCTGTTTCTTTATTGGTTGGATCTATTTTCTGTTCCACTTTTCTTGCCTCTAAGTTTACATAGCTTTTGCATTATTTCAAAAAAAAAAAAAACAAAGTTTGACTGTATTCAGGGATGTTCCTATATCATTAGCTAGCTTCAATTATTGGAAATAGGTGACCTTGATTTGATAACGTATTTTTCGCTTGCGCGATCAATCCAAAACCATGTAAGTTATCATGTAGGAAATACATATTGGCCCAAGCAAAACCAACAGAGGCACCCCCTTGGAGCGAGCTGGACTGATGTTGGGCTCACTCCCAGCCTGAGTGGATTTTTGGCTAGTATGTTGGGCCAATATGTATTTGAAGCATCAGATGAAAAGGCTCGGGTTTCGGAGAATACCTTGGAACTTTGTTGAAAAAAATTAGCTACAGCTATTTCATATGAACTATTCTATGTCGGTTAATTGCTCGAAATGCTTTTCTTTTAGGTATTTAGGTATTTTGGCACTTTTGTTTGTTGTAATTATCTGTAATTAAACGCTTGCGAAAGAGAAGAAAGAAGAAAATATGGTTGGTATGATTGCATTGTAAGGAGGGAAATGCATTTTTTGGGTTTGAGGATTCTAGATCCATGCCGTATAATGTGTTTATAATTGTGAAATTGAAGGTTTGTTCTCTTACTTGTTTTCTCAGTTCCTTGAGTATATCCTTCAAATCATAGGATATTTTTTTAGCACTTTCCGGCGTATACCTAAAGTAGCAAAAAGACTCAGCTTTAAAAAGTTTAAAAAGTCGCTAATCCGGGTAAGTGGTTTGTTTTTTTAGAGCACTTGACTCTAACTAGCTAATCAGAGACTTTTTCTTCTGTGCTTGCACAGGCAACTACTAGAAGTTAGGCACAGAGTTTGTCAGTTTCAGTTTATGGTAAACTATACGTGAGATTCGAGGCATTCCTTCCTATAGATTCCGGCGCCATACAGTGAGGCGCTGGCTCAGAAGGTTGAAGAGGGGGCAGAAGCATTAGCTTTTTGAAATACTGCAGTAAGTTCAGGTAAGTTTTCGCTAATTGCATTGGACATCTTTTTTGTTCTTGCTTCGATGGGATGCGATGTAGGATTGAGTCGTTTTTGGTGTCCAAATTATTAGGCGTTAATTTTATTTCTATATTTATTTACTGCCATTACACTGTTGCTTAATTTTTTTACTTAACTTATCGAGTTCTTTTGCTTCCTCCTCGTTTCCGTTCGTCTCGATGTTCCCCTCAAAAAGATTAGCAAGATCGATGTTTGCTTCTTCATCCTCGGGTTTTTTACTCGTGCAGAATTGTACCTGATACTTTTCTACTTCTAAAATAAAAACTTACTTGACGCATGCGTCAAATCTTTGGCAGGGCTTCTGCTTGACTTTTTTTGACCGAAAGTTGTCAGATTGTCGTCCATTATTGCGTTTATTCGCATATGTATTATTTATTCAGAGAAATTTAAAATTTTCTATAAATTTTCCCTATAAATTCTATATATTTTGACTAAAAATTATTGATAAATTTAAGTGCCACATTTGGTCGAACGAAAACTAAACTATGAAATACTCAGCCACTTATAGGTTTGTTTTACCAGCTGCCTGAATCGCGAAGCCTGGGTTATCATCACATCGCTAGCGTAATGAAATACATCTCTTGTTTGATGATTTCGTTGACTAATCGTAATTTTCGACTAACTGTCGTATTTTATTTTGGAAAATATTGGGTGTGAAAGCATAATTCGATAAAAACTCTAGCGCACAGAAACCGCTAAACAGCCCGATTTTTGAAGAAAAGTCAAAGAATTGTATTGATTCCTAATGCCTGTTTTGACAAGCAGGCTTCTTATTAGAACTAACATTTTTCGAAGGTAGTGTACCACTTTGATCCGATGACTGCATCAGAAGAAATAGGATAGAAATGTTTCTAACGTTGCAACTCGCATAAATTTGAAAATTTAGGAAAGAAAATAGTTGATAGCTATTTTCATTATAGGATGTTTATCATATGAAAATTTAATAGTAGCATTTCTTCGACACCCTTTGTCAGCACAACAACTAAAAGTGTACTGGAACTACTTCACGTTAAGATCAACCCACACGGTAAATTTCGTTCAGCAAATCATGAACAGAAAATTTGCTTTAAAGATAATTTAAGCGCTGTTTCGTATCAATTTCATTAAACTCCAACAATATGTTGTCTTATACTGTCAAATATTGAAAAAAAATCTATTTTCAATAAATCATCTACAGCTTTCCACCAGATCTAGACATGTATGTATAATAAGTCCTCAAAAAATAAGAACGCGTGCCCATACATAAAAAGGAAATTCCAAATTAGATACTTCAGATAACTTGATCTTGATTTATTTGTGCGGTCGTTTTTATTGCCAATACCTTACATACCGCCCTAGCAATCGACCAACTGACCAGTCTTCCGCCAAGCCACCTGTGTCAGTTTTGTTTCTACTTTTAGTCTCGTGCTCTACATCCATTTCGCAACACCAGCATTTCACCGTTACGGCAAATCAACTTAATACTGCATAGCATCTAACGGTCCACCTGTTTCATTTGCCATTTCTTTATAAATATAATATCACATCAGTCATAGCCACCACCACTATCAGCGTTCGTATTCGAAAGAAATTACATTGTTTTACTCCAAATTATTTAATTACTTCATCTAATGATCCCTGGAATGACTAATGGCAGCGCCTAGCGAGGCGGACGGATGGTTTCGCGTGAAGTCAATTGAAGTGAAGAAACAACTATTATATATTGATGTGGGCATGGCTTCCTTCAATGGCAGCGATATAATTGAAAGTCAGCAGCAGCAGCAGCACGGGAGAATTACTGGGAAAGACCATTATAGTCCGGTGAATGGGACTAGAGCTCGAGAAGGAGCTGGGCAAGACTAGGTCAGGTTAGACCCGTTGCTACCGTAGACCCGTAGAGATGCTAATGATGTCGCTATTGGATTGCTTCTCTATTACATCGTAATTTGTTTCTAAATTACAGCACTATGTGAATTCTGTTGAACGGTGATAGCGGTTAGGTTCTATGCATGTAGCATGTGTGTATACATACTGCACGTTATAAAATTCTAATGCTTGATGCATGATATGAAGCTGAAAATGATTTTTTTTGCAAGAAAGGCCTAGATTGCTGTTATTATCGTTCTGGGTCCTCCTAGTTATATTCACAAGGTATAATTAAGCTATGTGGAATAATCGTTTGGTTTCAAAGTATTCTAATATACATTACTGTGCAGTAATCATTCCAAAATGCAAAGAAATTAAAATTCCTCTTGCGTTTCAATGTAGATGACACTCATTGTCAACTGTCAATCGAGTTAGTAACTTAAAGTTACGCCAGTAGCAACATTCTAGCATATTTAATGGGTTGCTTCCATTCACCATTTGTACTGAAACTGTCAAGTATCTTTATCACTCATTGCTCTACTCGTCAAATTACCATATTTGGCATCCTTGCCAGAAATATATTTAAATCTGTGGCTTAAAATCAGCAACCAGTTAGTAAGGCCAACCAAACTATTATTTGCAAGAATTTGACACTCAATGTTGAAACTCATGAATAATACCACCGGTGGTTGCAATCTAGTCATCCCTTCCGTCAACGTCATGTCGATTCAAATCATTTCAAATCCATGCATGTATGTATTTTATGTAAAGTTTTCAACACGTACAAACATTCATGTTGATACTAGACAAACTAAATGGCAGCAAACGCGATAGTGAAGCGATAGCACTGTAGCCCATTATATTGACCCTATTGTTCCCTAAGTGGCGACAATCATCCCAAAAACTGATTCTCGATGTTGAGCTGCTGCAATTGTTCATGTTATGCATTTTGCCCGGCTTTATGTATGCCGGCGGCTGCCGGATTGAGTGCAATAGTACACACTGTACTGATAGCTATAGCGAATGATAGAGGCATCGTGCTCTGATTGCCATTGTGGTGGGAACCAGTTGATTTGCTGATGATATTTGATTAACTTATCGTCGTCAGATGATGCATTCCCCGAGCTGGATTGCTACATAGGGAAAAATGCAAGTGGGTTGGTGCGGTTATATGATTGTTTGTTCACACAAGCTATTACGATGATATTATTGACATAATTGTTCGCCACAAGTCCGTGAAAAATCTCGAACAACAGACTATTGATTGGATCATGTTTTTGTTCTTTTTTTCTAGTTCATCTGAAATCGGAATTCGGACGTGAGATGTACAGTGCTGGGTGGGAACACTCAATCCAGATTTTTTTCCTTGGGTGATTATTTTTCTGAATAAAATATTATATTCGAATTAACGATGTTATTGTCTTAGAAGTTACATAACACGCTTAATATATTTTATTTAGGTCTCAGTTTTACTCCGAGTATTTTTGAGACCAACTTAGCTCTGCCCACCATTGTCACTGCAGCATAATTTATTTGAGATTATCCTTAAAAATTTCGGAGCGAACCTTTTCGCAGTCAACTAGCTCAATTTGATATGGGTTTTTGAGGGGATGTGATCACCTTTGAACATTTAAACACTACGTAATGGGGAAATGAAATGTAGAAATGATTATTCAAAATCTGCAGTCTATTTGAAAGTATCACATTCAGATGCTATTGCTGCTCCTTTTTCTTTCATCTATCGTGGAATAAAGAATAGGTCTGATCTGAACTTTGACTAAGTCATTAAGACTTCAGTCTCTAATTTTCGATAAGTAAATCAATTGTTGACTCTATTTAGGTTCTGTCCTACAAACGAAGCCCCAAGGCGACAGTTACTTTGTGAATAGAAAAAACTCTTCTAGCTATGGTGTCGACCCTGTCCTGTAAAAATTCTGGAGAAGATAAAATATCTAACTTTATCTTTATCTTAAAAGCGTGTTTCTTTGTTCTATATAGCCCTTGCTTAAGCATATGGTATTTTCCCACTGTTGGAAGCTTGTGAAAATATTTCCTATGAAAACCACACGGAACGGTAATTCAAGGACATTTAAATCACACCATTGATCAGAACCACACTATACCCGTGTTTAATGGCAAAAACTCAACGTTTGACGCCATAATGATTATGCAAAGATCAGTCGAAGATGGGCTCCAGACCAAGTGGGTTTGGGGTGCCTGCCTGATTAATTTACAGAAACTTTCCAACATAGATAATGGAAATCGCTGATAATTTTCTCAATGGTAAAAGGGCATCAGTCACCTTCAATAGGACTTTCAATGACGAATTTCCAATTGAATCAGGTGTGTTCTGAGGCTCCACTTTTGGACCAATTCACTTCATTGTTTCCGCTGCAGACATCCGAAAAATCTCTAACGATTCTCCCACAGTTGTTACTGTTAATCTTCATGTGGACGACATCCTCCTTTGGAACTCCTAGCAAAACCCGCACTTTGTAACAACAGTGTTGATGAATTACCGATGAATTACCGATGAATTACATATTATGCAAAAAAGGACTTAGTACATATAAATGGATCACAGATAACAAGGTCTTCAGAGAGAGAGAGAGAGAGAGAGAGAGAGAGATAGAGAGAGATAAAGAGAGAGAGAGATAAAGAGAGAGAGAGATAAAGACGGAGAGAGAGATAAGGATAGAGAGAGATAAAGAGAGAGAGAGAGATAAAGAGAGAGAGATAAAGGGAAAGAGAGATAAAGAAAGAGAGATAAAGAGAGAGAGATAAAGAGAAAGAGAGATAAAGAAAGAGAGATAAAGAGAAAGAGAGATAACGAGAGAGAGATAAAGAGAGAGAGATGAAGAAAGAGAGATAAAGAGAGAGAGAGATAAAGGGAAAGAGAGATAAAGAAAGAGAGATAAAGAGAGAGAGATGAAGAGAGATAGAGATGAAGAAGGATAGAGATGAAGAGAGAGAGAGATAAATAGAGAGAGATAAAGATAGAGAGAGAGATGAAGAGAGAGAGAGATAAAGAGAGAGAGAGATAAAGAGAGAGAGATAATGAGAGAGAGATATATAAAGATAGAGATAGGTAAAGAGAGAAAGATAAAGAGAAATAAAGATATAAAGAGAGAGAGAAAGATAAAGTAAAAGAAAGATAAAAAGAGAGAGATAAAGAGAGATAGAAATGAATAGAGAGAGATGAAGAGAGAGCTAAAGCTCTCATGTAAGTCAAATAATTACTAATGACCAGACAGAAAGCTCGACCCTCGCTGGAAACCCAGCCACCACAAACAGTCAAGCCTCAAGAATCCTGCCATTACACACCACTCCATAGGCTGTATCTTCAAGCTACACCCTATTATATCTTACAGAAGTACGATTATAGCCTGCAAGCAGTTG
Organism: Nemotelus nigrinus; assembly: GCA_947369275.1. Lineage (NCBI taxonomy): Eukaryota > Metazoa > Arthropoda > Insecta > Diptera > Stratiomyidae > Nemotelus > Nemotelus nigrinus. The sequence continues at coordinate 23,173,238 of OX376372.1, read as the reverse complement.
ATTCGACCGATCCTCACATACGGTGCCCCTATCTGGTCTTCGGCCCTTTCAAATCAACTTGAAAAGCTGGTAAAACTTGAAAAGCTGGCAAAATTTGCACGCCGTATCTTCCGAAATGCCATATTTCTGGTAATTTGTCGATTCCATTTTGAAAACAATTGTAAATTTTTGAAGTAAGTATTAATCAATGCATTTTTCTACTCCTTGAACTGATGCAAAGCGTACTACGGTTAGGGGATTTTACATCAATCGAAATAAATAGTAGTCAGAATGGGTAAGTTCTGTGCTATAAGGAGTATAGCTAGGGGTAGAACTTGACATCCAACATTTTTTAAACAGTTTTTAACCGGTTGCGTAAAATGTCGGTCACCGTGCATTGTTTTGATAGAAAGCTGATTTCAAAGCGCTTAGCTTTGAACATGGAATTCCACAAAGGAATGTACTAGGACCTATGCTTTTTCGTATCTATGCAAATGATATCTTGGGGTCATTTAAGGCCATTTAATATATTTTGCTGATGATCCAAAACTTTTGATGGAAGAAAACTACTGGCATGATACAAAATTATTGAATGAATGGCTTAAAAATAATTCTTTCAGCTTAAATGTACAAAAACAAAACAATATGTTCGCTTTCTCTTAGCGTGTGGGAACAAAAACAGAAATACTGGATGTAATGGGTCATTCGATGGACTGTACAGTTGACTGCTGTACGAAAACTAAATATTAGAGACTAATTACTGACGAAAATTTAAAGTGGGATCTACATATTGAAAATATCGTGAGAAAATTAGGAAAACAATTCCTACACACTTCGACATTTGTTCTTTCTTGAGCAAGCAATCAATTTGAATCTTCTATTTTGCGTTGATTGATTCTATTTTGCAATATTGGAATTGCTGCATGTGACTGTGCATCATAAAACTATTGGAAAGTAATACCGAAGTCTATTCTCAAGATCCTACTTCATAAGCAGTGAAGAACTTTTTACCACCGGCGAATAAATACAGCTCGTGACTGTTCCACTACTGTCAAATTGTGAGATGGATGTGCCATCGCTGCAGTTTTTTTTTTATTTATTTCTTTAGTAAGTTTTGGAATTGTCTATATTCCCAGGTGCTGAAGCTGTTGGTGTCCGTGTCTTGTTCGGTATCTAGAACTAGTACCAGGTATGAATAGAAGTAATCTATGCGAATTATGCCATTGACAAACACGCCTCTTGTTGTTTAAAAAAAAGTACAGACTATCTGAGATATCGGACTAAAATACCACCACCGCGGGCAGTTAACTAGCGCACACTTAGGGTTAAAAATTTCCAAAACGTTATCACATCCATGTTTTTAGGTATATTGCAGGATATTTTCACTTATTTTTTTCAAAATTAGATGCCATAGCTAAGCAATTAGCAATATTTCATTTCTCTAGATGAACCATTGAAAGTTACATAAGTTTAATTAATAGTTTTTGACTTTTAAGCTCTCTTCTGTCAAGCTATGACTCTTAATCTGTATCAACTTGCATCCATTCCGATTCCGATCGTATAAAATGTAAAAGCATATCTACATTATTTGACTCAAAATCGAGTTCAATCTCCCCTAAATGTATGCGTGAATATTGCACAGTTTCTAGGAACTCTATTAGCATTCTCGTAACTCCTTACTCGCTTTTCATAAAAAACAATTGCAATACAGTGTGCTGAGGAAACAACCGCAACAACAGTCATAATATGAAATGTACGCTAACTTGCGCAAATATGAAACCAGTCAGCCGCTCACTTCACTATCTATTTGCATTACAATTAACTTTTCCAATTACTGCGGTGGACACGACTACAATTTTTGCTTGTTGTCCGTCCTCTACTGCAAACAAACATCGACAAGCATACCTAAGTGCATTATGTACATGCATGCATGCATGCATACAGTGAGTGCAACTATCGTTATTTGTGGTTAATAACAAGGTAATTAACAATTTATCGTAAATATATTTTAAAGACCATTAAAACAAGTCTCACTCTCTTCTACTTTACGAGCTTCCACCGGAGCTAGAGAAGAGATGGAAAGCAACACTTGTCTGTCCGTTCATCAGCTGAGTGTACAGTTAGTTTGAATGTGCAAAAATGCAATCGAAACTTGTTGTTTCGTTATGTTATGCCTTCACTTCACATATCGCCGTTGTCGTCATCTAACCTAGCAGGCTCTTTTCAAATTGAAAATGAAAACTCTACTGTGCACAAGAAATGGGATTTGTTTTGGAAAAGTTCGTAAAGTGAATTTGATATGAGATTTTCAAATGGAAAATTGCCATAGCTCAGTGGAGTCGGAAATCTGCGGAACATTTTACCTATTTTCAAAGGCCTCAGTAATTTTTGCAGCGGGAACGTCTTAGAAAAGATTTTATTATAATAATCCGCTATAAGATATGAAAACTGATTTTCACAAGTTGAACACCATAAATTTATCAACATATTTTTTTCACCAACGGGACTACTGCTACACTTTATCAGATAAAATTTGCGCCATGAATTTGATGTGCGTTTGGCTGCAATGTAATTGAAACTGCATTCCATAAATTTCACCCAACCTTCCGTTTGAAGCGTTTAGCAACGCAACATTCTTGCAATGCTATGACTCGCAACTATTAAACTACAATTACACGCAATCTCCAACAAAACTAAGGTGAAATTCTGCACGCAACAAAGTAGTTATGCATTTCAATTACCCTGGCTATACACCTCTACGAAGCGTGCTCATTGCATAGAAAAATTCAAATTCTTTTCATTGTTTGAAATATGGGAAGCAAGTGAATCTGCTTTTTTGTCGTTGTCTGTCATGATTTTCTTATGCCGCGTTTACACGCATGGCAAATGTTGGCGAGCCGAGTGTGTAAATGGTCCGTTTATTTATTCTCGGCGGTTTTTTTTGAACTATCGAAGATATGGAGGGAAGTAATTTCACAAGTTCCTCGACGAAACGTTCGCCATATGTGTAAACCAGGCATTATGCTGCGTTTATACATAGGGACGAATGTCTCGTGAGCGCAATTGGCAAAACATTCGACAAGACTCAGCAAGACATAGGGTGAATTGTTTACTTAGGATATTGCACCATGCGACACGCACCATGCACCTTTCGACAGTTGTGAGCTGTTTTGTTCAGTTCAGTGAACGATGGCCGAGGTACAGGTTATGGCTATTGCAACTGCCTGGTGTGCATTGAGTTATTTCAATCTGTGCCACCAAAGGATATGTTTGAAGTCCCAGCGAAAAATTCGAAAATGTAAATGCATTCGCTACCCTCTCGAATCCCTTTGACTCGATACTTAAAACCGACTTCGCTTCCAGCGGCTTCGAGCTAGGATGAGACGGTCATAAACACTCAGGCACAGCAATAAAAGGATCATTATCCCTTCATAAAACAAACAAGAGCCGACGAGCAAGCCATTTACAGACGGGTGCTTGCCATGAAAAACAAAGCCAAGAATAGACGAGGAGACCATTTACACACTCACCTCGCTAACATTTGCCATTCCTCGGCGAGAATGTAAACGCGGCATTACACGAGAAATGAGAAAAGAAAAATCACACAAGCTAATATCTACATATTTTTCACTGCTTATTTACTCCATTTGTTGTTATTACTTATACGCTTTTTCGTATTCGCTTTCAGTAATCTTCATTCAAGAGGTAGATAATGTGTATCAATCTTCAACCATGGCCATAGATCTTAAGTCACGTTTCAAAATAATTATACTGATTGAAAATTTACCTAAATTGAAAATTTTTATAGCGACATATAGTGACATATATTAATGACGCGTGAAATGTCTCTTTTAAGTGAGCCAGCTCAGATACACTCACTCTTCTCACTGGTCCACTCTTTCAGGGTAATACAAAAGAGCGGGATCACATGACTCAGCTGAGTGAGTGGCTCTTTTTGATTGATTCATTCCTGAATAGCCTATCATTAGAAAGTACGTGTGCTATACAGGTTACTTTATTGCATAAACCGCAGATGCAAGCTACATAGATAAACAAGTCAAGAGAACAAAATGAAATTTAGCGAAGCAGGCGACCTAATGACTTGGCGTTTATTATTTTTTTTTTATTTATTAGCAAAATTAGCAAAAAAAAAAAACGAGTGGAAAAATATTTACCATGATAATATGTAAATGATGTACCATAGGTTCAAAAAACTGCTTTCAACAGACCGTGTAACAGTCGATATACAGGGTGGAGCGCCACAAACAGATGGATTTGAGAGTGGGGGCATTCCTCTTGTAGCATACTTGGGTGGCGGGGAGTGGGCGTGGCGAGTGGGGAGGATGGGAGTTTTGTGTTGTGTCCCCACTCAGTCGCCAGCATGGAGTGGTCTGTGCAACAGCGTACGTTTTGTGTAAAATCCTATTTTGAAAAAGCCCATTCAATCATCCGCGTACAGCGTGTCTTTCGTTTGAGGTTCGATATTGCCCCCCGCGGCCGTGTTCCCCATCGAAATCGAATTGTTTCTTGCGTGAATGAGCTCCACCAGAGGCCTCTGCACTCCGACAGGCTTTCAGTATGGTGTGCCCTTTCAAGAAATGGGATCCTCGGCACTTACTTTTTTGAAGAGGACAACCGAGCCGTTTTGGTCAACTCAGCTTGTTATATGACCATGATCCAGGATTTTTTCTTGCCTGAACTTGAGTTTGAACTGGAAGACGTCTGGTTTCAGTAGGATGGAGCCGCAGCCCACATAGCAAGGATTGTTATGGACTTTTTGAGAACAAGGTTCCCCGGACGCCTCATCTCAGCGCGCTCTCCTGATTTGTCCCCTTGCGATTTTTTCCTGTGGGGAAACTTCTAATTTGTCTACAATGACCACTCTAGGACCCTGGAAGCCCTCAAGAACAATATCCGGACCAATATCGCAGAAATTCCTGTCAGAATGCTTCAAAGAGTGCACGAAAACTTCAGAAAAAGGCTGTTACAGTGTATACGGGGGGAAGGAGCACATTTGAATGATACTCCATTTAAAACATTGTAAATTTAAATTTCCATTGTTATAAATTAGAGGAAAAATAAAAAACCTGAAAAATGTTCAGTAGTTTGTGATTTATTTAATTTTGCCATCCATCTGCCTTTGGCGCTCCACCCTGTAGAAGATAATTGCAACATTATGTAGATCTGGCGCACGCAAGCTGATAAACCATAGAAAAACTATCAATAAAACTCCTATACTTTTTTTTAGATTTTAAAGAGATTAATTGATAGTCTTATAGTTTATGGTGCTTGTGCATAAAAATTTCTAAGATTCAACAGAACTGAAACCACAATCACAAGCCAATAATTCGTGTAAAAATATTACAATATATCTACCATTACCATCCGGCAAAATCATTCAACTCAAAACAATATCTGATGACTAAGACTGAGACAAAGGGCATCTTAAGCTCGAAATAGAAGGTCAACATCTTTTATATTCAACCCACTCAGTGATTTCATCCAATCTACTTTTCTACATCAAACGTAACAAATCTCCATAAACCTTTAAAAAAAACTCTTCTAACACCAACCATAAATTTCGGACTTGTCAGAATTTATTCCGATTTATTTTCTGCGGGAGGGCATAAATCAATAGCACAAACTATCTAAAATTCTATAGTTTCAATATGTTAAAGCTATGTTTCTTAGCAGAACGTTCTAAATAAATCTTATGCACAACATTAGCCCAATAATAGAACAAGGCCGTTAGCAGCAGTTCGATCTGCTACTTCGTTGAATATCTAGTGCCTTACGAGCCCAAATTATTAATTGTTTCAATTCTTGGCCCATAATGATCACGGAATTTTGACGAAATGATCCATTATTTTCTTCGGCACTCTGCCAGCTATATTATTGGTGTCTTTCGGTCGCATGGGACTTAACCTAGTGGTTTTAATGCGAACTACAGATGTGAATTTGTACAGCTACTTTGAGGTGTACATACCATCGCCCGTATTCAAATCGTCCGAAAAACTGCACATATCGCCCCGAGATTTGCACTAGCGCGAAAACGGGATCATTAATTAAAATACGGGTGTGACGGCCAAGCAACGCAGCAAGAATAGGTGCACAGCAATCGCAACTTTTCGCTGCACGACAACCAGTCGAGTTTTCTCGTATGGTTTGGTCACCTTGTCCATGTAATACTTTATAGCCTAGTTCTTGACAATTAATCAGAAAATCCGCAAAACAGGTTGTTCCTTTCGGTAAAATGCATTTGGTTGGGTGTGTCAAGGTGTGGAAATATTAACTGTTGCTGGCTGTGCAAAATGCAATGAATGTTTAGTGCCGGGTAGCGTGTAAGTACTCTAACTTCATGATGATAATTAGTAAGTAACTAGGTTAGCTGGCTAATATTTTGTTCAGTGTGTCGGGTCTAATTATTATGTCGCAGCAGGCTGTTGAAGGGAGGTAGGTTTACAAGTATTTTATTGGGTTACAGCAGCATAGATTTCATAATGTCATCGGGAGTCAAATCACTTTCGATTTCACTAGATAAACTGACATTTCTTCGTAGAAAGAAAACTGAGTGTGGGTGTTGAGGTTGTATTAAAATTTTTCAAGCATCATAATTGACGGATATTCTGTTGTTGTATTAAGGGAAGAATAAGCCTATGGAAAATTAATTTTTGTAATTTGATATTAATCTGAGCAAGTTATAATTCGAGAGAACCTCTTGGCAACGAAAGATTGTAAATGTCAGCTACTGCTTTCACTAAATGCTGTTGTTTTCTTTTATTTGTTTTTTTTCTTTGCTTGTTTCAATACTTTTCAACTGTGTTTATGAGCTTGCTACTTTTTGAACTTTCGTTTCCAAGCCCAGATCTGTAAGTTTTTAAACAAGTTGAACAAGGGCACGCAACGTTGTTCAAATGTTTATTGTAAGTTTTGGTTTCGACTTGTTGCGTGACAATGTATCTGCTTATGAAGAATTGAATGTATCTGTTTATTAAGAAAAATTGCTAAGCAACAGTCATAAAAAGGAAAATATATTAGTCTGACTAGCTCTGCAAGGACAATCGAAAGTTTTACGGTTCGATGAAAAAGATTCGATACCAGGAATTCAGAGGAATCGTGACATTATTATCTTTGTAAGTTTCTCAAATGGGAAAATCAGTTTGTCACTTTTTTTGTTAGATGTACTAACGACAAGTCCTGTGTTGCTTTTTATGATGCTAGTAATTACGGTAGTGATTGGGCAAATTAACAACGTCGCATAAAACACACATCATGCTTCGCATTTCATAGCTTAGGAATTATAGTCTAAAAATAGTCCGTCCAACAAAGTAAATTCAAATGAAGGTTTGTCACCGTAATAATGTTTATCGTGAGATCAGAAACATAATGTGAAAAGTCCATTACGAAATCGTGTTGACAGAATAAAATTATCGGAGGTCAGGAAAATCAGTTTTTCTTCAATATCTCATTACAATCATTTTTGCACGAGCTTTTGTATCATACATGAAATTTGCTCAGCACAAAAGTCTGTACGATATCTTCATACGAAAAGATCGCGTGGGACTAATAGTTCTAGAGACTAAAGTCTAGGAAAACTTGGACGCTATAAACATAATTCACTACTGCCTATGCATAGTGATGTAAAAAGTGCGAATAAATCTTAGCGAAATCGATTCAACATCAACGGAAAGGTATGTCAAACGAGGAATTGTGTCTGATTACAACATTCGAGTTTAGAACAAACAAGGATAGTAAACACCTTGACACAAATGGAAATACTAAAATTATTGTGAAAGGAATGTATGGCAAAACACATAATTCGTGTGACACATTTGGTACCTAATGGTTCGCACATGAATATCAAATTTCAGTTCACGATCAAAGGTTACAGTTAAAGCGGAATCAGAGTCGAATTCAACTTTGATTCCGCTTTAAGTATACAGGGCCACCATTCTGATTTCACAAGCCTTTCTATTTTGTCAGTAATCCGCGGACACTTTGGGAAGCTTGTTAGTGACAAACTAACTTCTAGCATCGACCCTGTTCTCAACGAACATCAACGTAGGTTTCGAGAGCGCAGGTCGACTACCAACAGTCTCTTGATTTTGGTTTCTGGCGACCTCCGTGAAATGGAAAAAGTAACCAAGTATATCTGGTCAAATAATCTATTGGTCGAATCTTATCTTCGTTGAAGAACTCAGACCGTCCAATTTCAAGTAAGATTATCAGAAATAATTTTTGGTTTTTTTGGGGTGCTAAAAGGCAATCGTTTGAATCCTGCTCTTTAAGACTATAATATCCTACCTATCTAGGATTTTATTTAAAATTCCACATCTCTTGAAAGCATACCAAGCTATCAGAACGCAATCCGACATAGCTTTTTTTCCAATCGCAGCTTCAATCCCTGTAAAAAAGATGCAATCTGAATGAACTCAATCTCAACGTCGCCAAGTGTCAAGTGATCAGTTTTTTTCTCTCAAAAGAACAATGTGAGAGTTAACTCTTACAGCCAATCCAGACTACACATTAGCTTTAAGCGAAAACGCTTGCACAACCAAAAGTATGTGGCAAGCTATAGTCTAGACTGCAACGACATTTGCGCAAACATTTGGCCGGACTGTTCGCTTCGCACATAGTACGTATAAATAAAATAATATAAATGTTGTGCATACGTTTCCCAAAAGTACATACACAATTTTGTACCCACAAAAGTTTGTGCAAACGTTTGCGCAGTCAATTGTATGCATAGTCTGGATATTATTACTTCAATAGCATTGAACTTAAGGGGGTGACACATATCATAGACGTACAAAACGACAAGGGTTTATTAAGAGATAGATAACACATTTAAAATTTAGTTGTTGACGAAGAAACCATTGATGTATTTTCAAAAAAAATCTGGATAACCATCTGGCTCCAAGTCCTGACGGCATCCTAAATTTCATTTTGAAAAATGGTCCTCCCTTTTTGTCACCTGTTTTATTTTACCATTTAAATCTGTCTGTGCCCACAGGTTTTGTCCCTTCGTTCTGGAAATACGCAAGCGTTACACCCATACACAAGAAAAGTGATAAGAATGCCGTCAGCAGTTACCCTCCCCCAACAATTTGTTGGCTGCATTGCTTCTTACTTGGGACCTTTCCGAATAGACATTTTCTAGTTTTCTATAACGGATTGTGACGTCAGCGGAATAGCTAAGCCTTTATGAAAGTTCGCGGCAAGTCAGGACGATGTGACTGAATTCGCTTGCTTGGCTTGGTAACATAACCTACGAGCAAAAACAAGACAACACTAAGTCAGCTGACGACTAGACTTCGTGTTCGACAAGCGAACGTGTTATCAATTGTTAAGGCTGGTACTGAGTTAATAGTGAAACTTAATTTATATATAATAAAATGACCATTATCTGGTCATTCTTTCGAGCGAAAATGTTAGCAATGAAGAAAAGCGAAGACACTTATCATTTCTGACAGACAAAATGTCAAGAATTTCTATTCTCGATCGATTTTCTTATTGGAAAGACATTTGCCCAATTCAATTTTCAAATTCAAACACCAAATGTCAGTTTTTAGCTCCAAAGAATGAACTGCACAAACTACATTGGCGTGAAATGATTGGAGACATGTGTCACTGCCATCTATATTTTCAAAGCGAAAGCAACTTCAAAGCAACTTTTCATGTTAAAAACTGAGGACAACCCCTGCTTATTACTAATGTTCGAAGAACATTAGTATTAAAATCGATTCGGCCAAAAATTCATATTTCTATATATATATATATATATATATATATATCATCAAAAAATTTCAGTGAGATAATCTCGGGAACGCGCTATCCGATTGAGCTGAAACTTTCAGGATACATTGGTGTATATGCAGAATAGGTCCAGGTCTCTTTAAATGTCAGTTATTGTCAACCTTTTGGCGCCGGCGGCCATTTTAGTGATATTTTTAATATACCTATTATTTCGTGCACAAATAATTTTCGCAAAAATAAAGTTAACGAAATAAATTTTTAACATGTTTTACATATGAATCGGATAATGCTTTGGAATTTGTTAACCCTATGTGTGCGCTGGGTGCCTAAAAAGAGGACGAAAAAATTTGAAAATTTTTAAATTTCGATAACTTTTGACAGAGCTATTCAATCATTACGAAATTTTCAGAACATATTGGCATTATTCAGTTGTAGATTTGTGTAGCTTCTGATGAGCGTGCTGGCAACCCTGTAGCTAGGGCAGGCACTGAAAGTGAAAACCTCCAAATCATCGTCTCTCTTGAAATAATGACGTTTCTTCAAAAAAAAGCCACTCATATGTAAATCTTGTGCTTTGTTTACATAACCAAAAAAAAAAAAAGATATGGTATAACGGGCACGCCTGGTAACCCTTGCCCAATTTACCTATATTTTTAGCATCAAAAACTTCTGTTCACGGAAACTCACGATCCGATGAGCAGAATTATTTGAAATTCACAGAATGTATTGGCCTTAAATAGGACCAGGTCTGATAGAAGTGATTTTGAAATGCGGGCGATTCTGTGCCAGTGGTGCCATCTTGAAAAACCACTAAAAAAGATAACTGTTTTTAGCCCTATAAATTCTGATTGAATCGTTCGATTTTGACGAAACTCACACAATAGCTGAACCTTACTTTAAGCCACGTTTGGTAGAAATTTGGTTGAAAAATTCGGTTGGAGCTGCCAGCTATGATAATTTTGGTGTCTTCATTTTGAAAAAAAAAATTTGGAAGTGAAAACATTCAAACCATCGAATATTCAAACAAATGTCCGTTTCTTACAGTAAAACCAATCTGTATATAAATCTAATGTTTTATCTACACGTTCAAAATAAAATTTCATGTCGGACAAGAACGGTAACCCTCTCCCAGTTAACCTATATTTTTAGCATCAAAAACTTCTGTTCACGGAAACTCACGAACCAATAATCAGATACAGCTAAAATTTACAGAATGCATTGGACTTAAGTAAGACTAAATTTGATAGAAGCGATTTTGAATTGTGGGCAACTCTGTGCCAGTGGTGCCATCTTGAAAAATTACAAAGAAAAAAAACTGCTTTTTGCCCTATGAAATGTGAATAAGTTACCAGATTTTCATGAAATTTACACAGTAGCTAAACCTAACTCTAATCTCTGTTTGGTGGAAATTTGGTTGAAAACTTTGATTGGTGCTGCCAGCTATGGTAATTTTTGTGTCTTTGGTTTTGAAAAATCGCTCAGGAAAATAAAACTTTTTGCCCTATAACTTCCAGTGCAGTCATGAAATCAATACGAATTTCATACAATTAATGAAACCTGTCATAAACATTATTCAGGCCAAATTTGGTTGAAAAGCCACGATAGGGTTGCCAGCTATTGTTGGTTTTGTGTATAATTGCAATATCTTTATTAAGCGGTTTTATCGTAGAATTTTCAAATGGTAATGATATTGTAGTGACAATAAACAGCAAATATTAAGCTTTCGATCATTTGAAAAAACTTGCTGCAGGTAACGCTAAATTTCTTTATACTCCTATAACTTCGAATGTAATTAAACAACTTGAAGCAGATTTGATATATTCTTGGCTTTGATACTGGCGAAAGGTTGCCAGGACGAGTCGGTTGTGCTACTTTTGTATCAATAAATGCTTACAGTTAGTTTACATACCGGAAACATTTACAATGAAAATAAATAACCGATGTTACAATTCGCAAAGTTCTGCAAATTTTTCGGATCGCAGCCCCAAACACCAACTTCAGTTACAGTGCTGCAGGCACTGAGCATTTTCTTCATGGATGTTATATGAGATGCTGCTTTCAAAATTATGTGAAATAAGCAACTGATAACGAATATAATTAACCCGTGTTTTGCTCTCATAAACGTTGAAATTCATGCCAGTGGTAATATCTGAAACCTTCCACCATATGAGTTATAATGTATTCTTGAGACCAAACTAAAACGTGGCATTTGAAACAGTTTGGCCGTAATAAGCAGCACATGTGGTGGAATATGCACTCAAAACCTGCACAATTCTTCTACTGTTCTTCGAACATTAGTGTTTCTAGCGGTTCAGGTGCGCTAGAGTTTTTTTTTGAGCTAAATTTTCGACGAAACAGATTTCACGTGAAATTTTGTATGAAAATTTCACGTGAAATCGAACACAGTACTAAGCTTTATACAGAAAATCAATGCGAAACAAAACGAACATAACCGAATCCGGACAAGTTTGTTCGTTTCACGCACTCAATTTCTATTTTTTCGTTGTGCGCCATCATCGGAAATCACACACACACACACACACACACACACACACACACACACACACACACACACACACACACTTCAGGTGTTCCGCAGTGGAACCACCTGGGTCCACTTTTATTTGTTTTGTATACTAACGATTTACCGTCCGTCTTGTAGAACTCATCTATATTACTGTATGTAGATAATGCCGAAATCTTCAGCTATTCAACTCACACGACTGGCCTGATCTACAAGCTGACCTAGATATTCTTTCAAACTGGTGTAACATGAACCGCTCCCTAATCAACATTGACAAGTGTTCGCTTGTACCGTTCATGCGTAAATTAATATCTTTAAAATTTGAATACTCTTTGAAGAGTTCAGCTTAGCACATTCAGAAAAGTACTCGATTTGGAAGTGCTTTTGAGTAACTCATTCATCTTTCACGATCATAGAAATGCTATTGCCGTAACAGCCAACTCTGCGTTAGGCTTCGTACAGAGGCGATCGAGGCAGTTTAATGTAACGAAAACTCTATACTATAGTTTAGTGAGACCAAACCCTGAATATGCATCCTTGATTTGGGAGCCTTATCAGCAGGTTCGAATCATTGCAAAGAAAATTCTTGCGTTTTTGCCTGCGTTAACTCTCGTGGTCTGACCCAATTCGATTGCTTCCTTCCTTATACTAATCGACTGAAACTTTTGGCTACATATGAGCATACTTCAAAGTCGTCATAATCATAAGTTAATTTGGCTTGAGTGCAAATCATCACAGATTTCGGCACGTAAGCCTTTTGTCTGTTCCTTTTCATTGAACCAATTACGTCTCCAATGAACCTGCCTCATCCATTAAGGGGGAAAATACATGTAACTGCTAAAAAAAATCGATTTTTTTTATTGCATCAAAATGTTCGAAATGCTCTTAAAATATACCAAAAAAATATTTTGAAGCAATATTCGTATTAGTTCTCGAGTTATAGTCAGTTATAGGCAGCGCGGCGTTCCCCAGCAGGTCGAGCATACCTGACACGCGTCCCTGCCTACTTTCTTGTCGGTGCTATGAGCAGTTTTCTAATTGTGTATACCTCCCACATTCTTATAAAACTGAAATTCTAAGGAAATATAGATACAGATGTATATTTACACTTGTATATTTTTATACTAGACAAAGGGGCCTGTATTCATGGACCTTGTAGTAAAAACCGTCAGATTGCCGGCTTGAAAATAGTTGAAATATCAGCTTACTTAGCCGCTAGGATGTTCAACAAAGGCCATACATTCCTCTTGCACCTAATGAATGATTAAGGTATCGGAATAAGCCCCAGCTTATTTAATTATGCTGAGAGAGCCGCCAACGACAAAATAGAACGATAGAACCATCGAAGTCTTTTCAGTTCAAAAAAAGCCCGAAATGCTTGCCGTGACCTTCTAATGCACCAAAATGATATGCACGAGGAGGCTGAAGGGCTGTTGTATGAACCTGGAATCGCTGACTTACGCATAAGTTATAATAAAAACTAATAATCAATGATTTTTATCTACCGCAAATTTTAAATGCGTTTTTCTCAAAGTAGTGCTTTTTCAACTTCCGTACAAAATATCTCAAAAAATATTGAACCGATCCGGCTCAAATTTATACCACATCTACAAAACAGTATTATCTAATCGTTGAATTTACATGTTATTAAAATTTCGGAAAAATAATTTGTTTATTAAAGTTTAAAACGTGTTTTTTTTTAAAAATAATCGATTTTTTTTAACCTAAAATTAATGTAAAAATTTAATTTTTTTTTCTAAATTTTATTGGTTCACCTATGAATCATAAATTTCATTAGCATATTTTTTTCTCTCTGAACGTTGCAAGTTCCCCGGAAAAGGCGTCAAGTTGTACGAGGATGTTTTTGATGTCTTTTTTTCATTAGGTCGCATCTCCGGATTTAATATTAAAAATTTTCTGAACAAACAATATATATATTTTAAGTCAATCTGAAATTAGCAATTTTTTTCACATGTATTTTCCTCCTTAAAAGAGCTGTTTCGAGTTCAATTTGTCGACATTGTTTTTAAAAACTATTATTACAAATCGTTTGCATGTTTTTCAGTACAAGACGAAATTTCAAATAAATAAATCAACAAAATTCTCTATATACATAGCTTGTACGGCTTCTACCATCATGCGCTTGTATAATCTGTAGCCTAGTTTATGAGCTACACAGACCCGAATCGGTTCAGAAACAATTTTCACTATACGGGATCTCAATAATCTATGCGATTTTCAGAATCTTCTGGCTTACGAATATAAATTATTTTAAATTTAACGACTTTCTCATCACAAACAACTTTAATTAGTACATGCTTAGCCATTGACATTATTGATGGAACAGTAAGCTCTCTCTCTCTCTTTCGCTCTTTCTGACAAAATCAAATTTAACAATCAAACAAGACGTACTATCTAGTAACTCTCATTAGGGAATACCAGCCCAATGTAGTCTATGCGTATAATGAATTCGTTAGTAATTAATTATTATTTATTCATTGACCAAAACAAGGTACAAAATCACATATTAAAAAAAGGACATCAAATAAAAATAAAAATAGAAAAGTAAAGTAAAGTAAAGGAAAAGTAAAAACAAACAAGTTAAATAAGTAAAAAAAACAAACAAATTAAAGAAAAAAGAGTAACAAATAAATTAATAAATAGCAATCAATAAATAAACATTGACATAAAAGCTATAGCTTGAGGTTAAGGGTACGGATGGCATGGAAAAGAGAGGACTTGAAGGATGATTTGGAAATCGTAGGGGAATATAAATTGCTTATTCTGTTGAATACTCTGCAGCATCTATTTACTGGCTCATTAGCTCCATATGTGGTCGAATGAGAATATTCTTTTAGGAAACGATTGGACCTGGTGTTCCTCACAGGGATATTTATCAAAATTTTATTAGTCAGGAATTCTACATTAATAGCGCCTCTAATGACGTCGAATGTGAAGCAGGCCGATATCACCATTCTTCTGGAGGCTAGTGTGGATAGGTTTAAATGACCCAGTCGAAACTCATAAGGGGGTAGGCTATTAAAATCATAAGGGTTGTATAGCTCTCGCAAGGCGAAAAGTAAAAATTGCTTTTGTATTGACTCGAGTCTGTCACTGTGGATTTCAAAAGCAGGATTCCAGCTAATACAAGCGTATTCGAGAATAGGACGTACGAGTGAAGTGTATAAAGATCTTGTGACCCACAGACTACGAAATTCTTTGGCTCGTCTTTTGATGAAGCCAAGTTGTTTGTTTGCACGAGAAAGTATTTTATCGTAGTGTAAAGTGAAACGGAGTTTTTCATCTAAGATAACACCGAGGTCAACAATGTTATCAACTCGAGTTAGCACATTATTACCGAGGAAGTACGAATTGTGTGTGACCGTGCATTTTCTGGAAAAACTAATAACCTGGCATTTATTAATGTTGAGAGAGAGCTTATTTACATTGCACCAATGATCAAGGGAATCAAGTTTGGATTGGAGAAAGAGGGCATCCGATTTCGATTCAATGGTCAGATAAAGTTTGAGGTCGTCTGCATAGAGTAAATGAGGTACGCCTGCTAGGACGTCAGATAGATCGGAAATAAATATATTGAAGAGAAGTGGACCAAGATGGCTACCTTGGGGTACACCAGAGGTAGCACTAACGTTTTTCGATAAAAACCCTTGAAATTTTACACATTGTGTTCGATCGCAAAGGTAGGAAGTCAGCCAGCTGAGTAGAGACCCGGTAATACCGAATTTCTGTAGCTTAAGAATTAAGGTAGAATGGTCAACTCTGTCAAATGCCTTACTGAAGTCTGTGTAGACTGCGTCAATTTGGTAACCTTTTTCCATTTTGCATAGGACGTCTGAGATTAGGATTGTCAAATTCGTGGTAGTTGAGCGACCTTTTCTAAAGCCATGTTGTTGCTCGTTCAGACGGGAATCAACTAGCGGAGACAATTTGTCGTATACTATCTTTTCGAAAAGTTTCGGAATCGAAGACAAAATGGCAATGCCCCTATAGTTTTCAATACAGCGTCGATCACCATTCTTGAATATGGGTGTGACATGAGAAAGCTTCCAACTGGATGGAAAAACTCCTGACGAGAGTGATCTATTAAAAAAAAATATGCAAAGGAGTTATAAGCTGCTCTACACACTTGCATAAAAAGATCGGAGGAAGAAGATCGGGCCCAGGACCTTTGTTGCAGTTGAGTTCCAAAATAGTTTTACGTATTTCATCGCGGGAGATTTCTAAATGGTTGACAAAAGCCGTTGGAGTTGAATCAGAGGAAGAAAGGTGTGAGTTTGTTAGGTCTGGTGCACTAAAAACTTTTTGGAAACTATCTGCGAATAGGTCACATATCTCTTTAGGAGAAGAAGACGTTGTATTATTCAGAAACATCGACGATGGATAGCCAGTAGTTTTTCGCTTCACATTAACAAAATCGAAGAATTTTTTCGGGTCGCGGACTATATTTTCGCCGGTTGACCTAATGTAAGTATCATAAGCCTCACGAGACTTTGCTGAAAATTGCTTAGCGACTTGATTATACTCTTCCTGAATAGCAGAACTAACGTCAGTATTTTCTCTAATCCGCTTATATAGTTTGTTTCTACGATTTCGCAAATGCCTAAGGTCTCTATCAAGCCATGGTTCAGACAATTTATTTTTTTTTTTTTTATCTTTGGTACATATCTTTCAACGGCGTCAAAAATTTTATTGTAAAAAGAGGAAATGGCTGTATCAAGATCCTGAGTTGAAAGAATATTCGTCCAATCAATAGTATCAAGAACGTGTTTAATGCTTTCATAATCAGCATTACGGAAGTCAAATACAATTGAATTATTGTAAGTTTTTAAGTAGGTGGAATTAGAAGTGGAAAGTTCTACTGACAGTGCTGTATGGTGTATACTGTTGCAAAAAAGATGCTCAGCGTCATTAGTTGGACTAACCACTACTTCGTCATAAGCATTCGTGAAGACTAGATCTAACCAATTTCCATTTTGGTTGGGGATGTGGGAAACCTGCTGTAAATCATTACCATAAAAAGCACTCGCAAGATTGAAATCGTTGGTGTCTACCAGGTTTACGGGGAGAAGGTAAGAGTCATTTTCATCCGGAACAAAGCAAAGATTCGGACGATTGAAATCACCCAAAACTATTATTTTATCTTTTTCGCTAAGTGATGTCGCTAGTGAAGATATTGTGTCACAAAAATTGCTGTAGATGGATTCGTCAGATCTAGGGGGGATGTAGACAACAGCGATGTAAATTGAGTTGTTATTAGAGGAGATCCGAACAATTATACATTGGAAAAAGGCATTTGGGGTGGTATCAACGAGCTCACTTGAAAATGTGTTGCTAACAGCAAGTAAGACACCACCTCCTCGCGACTGACCCGTAGAACAATAATCACGGTCGCTTCTGTAAATGGTCCAAGTACTATCAAGAATCTCCTCATTTTTATGAGAGGCATTAAGCCAAGTTTCCGTGATGGCGAGTAAATTAAAATGGCATGATTTGGCGTCAAGGTATAATTTACTTAGCTTGCCTCTCATACCACCACAGTTGTGGTAAAAAAGTTTGAGGCTTGTCTGAGTTTGGTTAGGAAAAATGCCTAACAGGGTTGACTGATCTTCGAAGAGATTCAGATGTCATATTGCCACCTATACCTATGTTTGCGGTAGCCTGATTGGAAACATTGGAGCAGATTTTATTAGCTACGTTAGCATACCTGCTTGAGTGAGAAGATGACGCGTCAAATGCTGGGGGTATAGATGCATAATTATTATTACGAGTAGATGCATTACGAGTAAAAGCATCAGTTAACGAAGAATTATATGTTGTCACTAGAGACTGAGACTGAGAAGGTGATGAGAAAGTCTTATGGGCGGAAGGAAGTTGGGCAAAGGAGTGGCTAGGGATACAATTTTTTTTTACAATTTTTTGTTTCTTATTCCTAGTTTTGCCGGTAATGTTTCTCCAAGGGCTGAATGTCATTCCCTTCCAGTTGATGTTGCCGTTGTTTCCACTCCAGCACGTAAAAAGCCACGCATATTTTGATGGAACAAAAACTTTACACCGTCTGGAGGATTTATGTTTGGACTGGGATAATAATTTCACTTCGTAATCTTTTATGTGAAAATCAGCTTCGAGAATCGTTCCCAACCATTTGTCGTCAGCAGAAGAAGGAATCCCTTTCACGAAGAATGCACTTTTGGTTGATGAAGTTGTTAATTTTGTGGACGTGTGTTTATTGGGAAGAGTTTCGTTGGTTTTTTTTATTTTTTGTAAACGATTCTGCCAATCGTTATGGGACCAAAAAGTACCGAATTTGTAAATTGGGGTTTCACAGTCGAGATTTGAAAGTTTTTCTAGAGCAGATGGAAAACCTATACTTCGCGTATCAGTTAATCCATCTTCAAACATAACTTGACAAACGTCCTATTAACATCGTAGCTCGGTTAATATAATAAATAGTGTATATTTAAGATGAGGCCAAATCAGCCTCGAAATATCGATTTCTGCCAAGAAATTGAAATATATCTAGCTTCTGGCAAGAATGGCCTTCAAATAAAATATTTTACTCTAAAAGCTAGAAAAATCGAATCATATTTATGCAATACGATACTCTAATAATTAACTGCAGTTCGAATCGCAATTCAATTCATTTAAACCATTTTCGTAAATTACATCAATTAACGCATATCATCATCATCAGCATTACTATCACAGCATGTTTCGATTGTTAACTAAAGCTCAATGTCCAGCGCCTCCATCCATATTGATCCATTAAGTAAAATACACATACTGTCTTTCTCTCTGGATTCTAGTCAGAGCATACAAATTAATCTAAGTCCTTGCTATACAACCTACACTACTGTTGCTCTCGCTTTTTCTCCAGATTGTCAACCTATTTGAATAGTTTCATTGACCTGGAACGTATATCGTTAAATACACATCCATCTATGTAAGAATACAGGTCGTTTTAATTTTATGGACTTTCTGTGTGATCATAAAACACAATATTGACACGATAGTATCGTTGCCAAATGGTAAGTTCAATTTTTTTTCGATACCCAAAGAAATATCTTTATATGGATATTGATTTAAGGGGTTAGTCCACTGTTAAACTGCTCCAAATGAGCTTTTTTTTTAAACAGCTACCAAAAAAAAACTATTGAAGATATCGATTTGAAATTTTACATACATCTTTATTGAAGTTAAGAGTTGACATTTTCATTGGAAAAAATTATTAGAAAACAAAATGGCGGCCGCCCCAATGGATCGCCGCAGCACCGCCGAAAAAAAAAGCAAATCGCGCCTCGTAAATTCCTGGACAAAATAAGCGTCTGTGAACAAATTACCAAAAATATTTCATTAGCTTTGAGTATAAAGGACTGCACGGGCCTAAATTTAGAACAAAAAAAAAATTTTTGACGATTTGGGAAAAATTTTTTTGATTGAAAAAATTTTTTTTATTCATTTTTTTGATTCAAAAGTATACCAAATTTTTTTTAATCACTTTAGGGCTCTAAATTTAGGCCCGTGCAGTCCTTTATACACATAACTAATGAAATATTTTTGGTAATTTGTTCACAGATGCTTATTTTGTCCAGGAATTCACGAGGCGCAATTTGCTGTTTTTTCGGCGGTGCTGTGGCGATCCATTGGGGCGGCCGCCATTTTGTTTTCTAATAATTTTTTCCAATGAAAATGTCAACTCTTAACTTCAATAAAGATGTATGTAAAATTTCAAATCGATATCTTGAATAGTTTTTTTTTGGTAGCTGTTTGAAAAAAAAGTTCATTTTGAGCAGTTTAACAGTGGACTAACCCCTTAAAAGTCATGTTATATTTGCAGAATGCTGCAGAGCTTTCAGGATTGAAGTAATTAATTTGATTGGGTTGGTCATATTATTATGATTGAAAAATATCGTGTAAATTTTTATATATAGCTTCAGCAACTGTAACATTAACATAAAATCTCCTGTAGATAGGTTAGTGTAGTGAAATTTGATAGGAAATGCATTTTTACGATTCGACTTTGACTGCTTTTTAATTTCTTGATGGATATCGATGTTATAATTGTAACTCGATCTTTTATTCGGCAGTGATTGAGTCAATCGAATAGTTATTTAATTTTTTTTCTTACTGTTTCTTTTTAACAACAATAAATATATTAGTTTTTGCTAATGGTTTGCTGTGTGAGGTTATTTCAATCGGAGCTAGATGGCTGGATTCAAACTAGAGATCACCACACATGTTGGCAGTTGCTTTTTTAGTCACATACCTGCACACGCTCTAATCTTTATGGTTGAAAAATTTTGATTAATACTCGATCTACATACCAAGCTCAGTTTATGCTTTTTCTAATAAGAAAAAATAATTTAGGTTTTTTTAAGAAACCATCTATGACAATCTTCGAAACAAGAATCAAAAAGTTTCAAACCAAAAGTTTTATTTTAAACTGTCAATATTATAATATATTAGTATTATTATTGATAGTATTTCAATTAAAATGTGACCAAAATAATTGAAAATATCGATTCATCCGCAATTACATAAAAAAAAAATCGAAACAGTAATGTAACCCACTAATCCAACGTTAAATAAATAACAATTTCAAAAAATGTATACTCTGTTCAGAGCAAAGTAACACGTGTAGTCGATTGTTGGAAATATTTACACGAGCTACTATCGCATTTTTAACCCATTTCAAGTACAAACAACGACAGTTTTGTGAAAATCGTGTAAGTGTTACAAATGAACTACGAAAAAAAAAATTGCATTCACATATGTATCTAGTGTAAACAAGACAACAATTATGTACCGTAGATAATATAGTACACACGAGTGGAGGAGATACGTTGATGGTGACAAGCACGCTTATTGCAAACATCTTATGGAATGCTGTCATCAACTGAGTAAAGTCTACCTACTTTTCCCCGGTCAGCATCAACTGATTAACACCATTCAAGTGATTTACATGTCTATGCGTATGTATCTAGTTTCGGGTAAATTATTTTAAGCATATTTTGAAGAAATTTAGAAAAGTACTTTCATAAACAATGAGCATGAAAAGCTAGAGGATGATTATCACCTGGCTAAGTAAAGGTCGTTTTTTTTTAAAAAAAACCGAGATTTTTCACGAAGCACGTGTAAAATCTTGGTCTTTGGTTCTGGCATCTGGCATATGGGGCCCCTGGTTCGAATCCAGATTCGAACGGGGGAACGTGCACTGAGCTTTGAGTTTGTCTAGCATTAATTAGGTACCTGAGCCAAATTAACAACAATAGTGAAATATAGTATAATATTAACTACGATAGTGAAATATAGTGAACTAATCATTACACGCTCCTAAATATTTCAATTATGAAAATGGACTCTCTACTATGTCCTTTCTGCAAGACTCCAAATATGTTGCCGCGAGACAACTTTGCTTTGACCTTTTACGAGCTTTTCAAATGATAGGAATTAAATGTGAATGGAAAATCTTTCTTCGTTATCAAGGATGGTCATTTTATTATCTTTTGAACACGATTTCAAGCATATGGCCTCTTGAAACCCTATCTCTTTTTTTTAGGAAAAGGGTCGAGAAGCTGCCAGCAACAATGCAATACTGTGGATGCAATTGAGTCCCAAGAATCTCATGAGGACTTTCCTGGTCACGGACCTATTGCGCCGAAAATAAGGTTAAAATGTGTCGTTAAAAATAAAGGACAGTTTTAAGTTGCCCAAGAGTGCAACCTGCGGGAATTTTCGACGCAAACCTATTTTATTCATCATAACTTTAAAAAAAATACTACTGAACATTTATTGTCAAAATATCATCCTAAAAAGACTCTATACGTTAAGTGTTTTGTAAAGGTTTAGGTCGAATAGCTGGCAGGTACACATAGACACAGTAGAGACGCGTTGTGATACCACGGACATTGGTCTCCCTCAACTACTTTACTCAGGAAACCATCTGGTTCTTTTGATAAAACTGCACAATCGATATTAATAGTTCAGCCAGACTTGAGTAGAAGGGTCTACAAACTGGCCGATTCTTCTCGTCACCTGTGGCTCATTTCTGTTACTTATAAATAGAGATTATCTCTACTACAATTCTCTATTTGACGTCATTCTCTATAAGTGCGTTTCTGTATGACACTCTACTACCATATGTTAATTCAATCTATTCACTACGCGGATTGGAACAGTGAAAGTGCTTCTGTAATGCCATGAGTAAAGTTTGCCTTCTCTATCTCAGTTGACAATAATGTCACGGTCATTATCGTAGTTGAGCTGGAATTGTCGTGATAATAGTATGTAGGATACGTGAGAGAAAGTGAAAGTTTTGTGGTTTCATATTGAAAGATACTGAAGAAATGAGAATATGGAGAATAAAAATCAAGGAGTAATAAGAACATATGTTTTTATTGATACATAATAATAATAATAATAGTAATCATAAACGTAATCAAATTATTATTATTTTCATTATTATTCTTTATTTTGATTTATTATTTATATAAATATCAGTTTTCCTGCACTTAAAGTGCCCATAAACTGGTTTATATTGTTTTACCAATTGGGCAAATCCAATCTTGCCCTCAATCGGCAGGGAAAGAGTCAGTTGCGGAATACTGTAATATGGGTTAACTCCTCACAGTTTTAGTAATGCATCTCATCCTTATTCCATTTTTCTTTTGAGGAAATAATTCCTCCAGAATTTCATGTGCTCCTTCTTTTTTGCAACGAAAGATATTCAGAAACTTTGCTTTCGGAATGCTAAAGGATTCTCTCCGGGTCTGAATCTGTAGCATATTTCCGTATAATAACACGAAATAGTTGCCGCAGTAAGCTTGTAACTTGTACTTCAGCCATTAAAAAAGGGCAACTGCATTGCACAAAAACTGCCAAACTCAATCTGTAGAGTTCGCGTGACGTCATGGATAGAGATTTTTCTCTACTCAAGTTACAGAAACGGGTCACAGATCTGGGCCGTAGCACATAAGATGGGAGGACAAATTCGTCTTCATACTTTGAACTACAGCTCTGGCAGAAATCGTTGAACTTAACAGCCAGCCGTTGCGCATATCATCCTATGAGCCAGTTACCCGCTAGGACGACCATGTTACAGCAAAGTGTACTTCAGGTTATAGTGCGATGTGCGTCCAGATCCAATAATAATTTGCAACCTTACAGGATGACTATTAAATACAGGACTTTTAAGTGTTCTCAAGGTATTTTTCCTGATGGCGTTTAACCGTTGACATCAGTGTTTCTACGGAGAAAGGATCTCAGACCTCTGGCAGCAAGTTGCTAAGTCTTTTGAGTTTATCAACCTCGAAGCTATCCAGAATACCTCTTTGTCCAGATACCCAAGTAAATTGCACTACCGGATATCTCGGTATTCAATTAAGAAGTGCACGACATTCGCGACAATTTTGGAAATTGTACAAGGATTACCAAAGGAGTTTACAGCCGATTGACAATCTGTGAAAATACTCATAAATTTCGAATATTTGACTACACAGATGCCATTTGATTCCGCAAAAATATCTACTACCTTTGCATGGAAGGCACTATACTGGTTTGGGGGACAAAAAAACAGCGCCTCCGAGTATGTCTCGCTGTCGTCTTAATTTTTCAGTCTCCATCTACTGGCATACACACGAATGTACCCGCAGCCCTGGGTGACACCATCATACCATTCATTGGTACCACCATACCATTCATCATACCAGGAGTGCGAGTTGTAAATTCTAAATTCAGTAGAATGTATAGAGCTGTTCAAGTCTATTCCGAAATACTATGCAGTCTTTCGCACTAATATTGTTATGTAGCTTCGAGTCCAGGATCAGTTCCAAATACTGCATCACTTGACACAGTTTAATGGAGACTCCGTTAAGCTTAGTAAGCCTAGCTCTCTTTCACTGGAATTCAACTTCGGATCAAAGAGAATTATGAAACTTCTAGATATATATTTTCCTGATTCTGCTATGGCTATGGCATCACCAACTACTTCCAATCCGTCAGAATTTATCTTCTTCAGAAGAGTATTTACTGTTATGTTCCAGAGCAGGGGAAAAAGGAAGTCAAAGTGGATCTATATTGAGTGAGCATTTCAGATGAAAAAGATCACCACTTTGTTCCTGAGGAACTGCTCAATAATTGTTTTAACCGTATGCCATTCAGTGCCACAAATGATTTCACGGTTGAATAGGGCTTAATATTGTTAAAGACAAAGAACAAATATGTTCTTCAATTTGTTCAATGGAAGAACAGTTTTAACAAACTTCTTTTTGATGTAAGCATAGTTTGATTGTGAGATTAAGGTAGGATAGACTCGCTCTTTGATGTGGTGATCCAATGATCCTTTCCAGAATATTTTGGAAGACAGAGCTGAAATATATGGAGATGTTAAATTGAACACAACTCTTGTTTCCCGCCAGATGATAGGACCATACGAGAAGCGCAAGCACATTTCATTTAGACTGCTCAAAATCAGCCAGAAGAACGCCGTCAGAGCTGAGGGATTTGAACGGCTCGAATGGAGTTGACAGTTCACTTCAATTGTGACTAAGAAAACCGAAGAGACAGCGATGAGGTGATTGGACTGCTCCGCTTAATGAGCCGCATGTGTTGGGCGACTATTATTCTCCTATATATGCAGGTTTATAAGGAAAGCTATATTATCGATGTTTGAATGAGTCTAGATGCCGCCAGGGTTCCGGATTTTCTTCGGTTCTAAGCGTCAAACATTACGTATGCGATTTGACTCAGTAAAGCCCTCTATGTTGCCAAAAGATGATCTCTATCTCTAAAAGCCCACTCAAAACAGCGCAGAGCCTAGAAGAATATTTGATTATGCTAAGCTACTTTTTTGACAAATTCTTCTTCTTGGACAATCTGTATAGAAGTGAAACTTAGTGTTAAAGTGTTTTTTCTCCAAGTGTTAAAATGCTTTTTCAAACACAAGAAATCATCGAAAGTCTAACTGTCCCGCTCGGACGGTTGTTCACTTGAAGTTTGATTCGTTTGCTGGATAGATAGTTAGGTTTTCGCATTTGAGTTGTAGAATACCACACGCTTTGAAAAGATGTGTATGACCAAAAAAGAAAGCATGACCAAACCCTTATTTGGTTAGCTTTGTCATATGCTTCTTCATGCTGGATTGTCCGCTGCTCCAAAACTTCCGAAACTCCCCTTATGACCCTAAATTATTGCGATTGCATTCGAGCTACATTTACTTGTGTGGAGCGATATGCAGCTATGTAATGATCATGTGCGTTTTGTATGATTTTGAATTATATTCCGCAACAAGGTGATAATATTTAAACAGAGGATCCTGCACTTCTTAATAGGAAAGATCGGCAACTCGTTAATTATCGTGAGCTCTCTTCTGCAACAAGACACAGGACTATAGCCACATGAAACGAATTTTCGAACCGACCGACGAACATGAGAATTGACTAACCCGGTCACTTCGCCACAGGGGACTTTGATTAATCATTTAAACCTCCTGATGAAAGCGTTAGGGATTCCTAATGTGGGTTTTTCGAAGAATATAGGAGGTTTAGATTTAAAACTCTGGCTAAGTTTTGAGGCCTAGATAGGTGCTATTAGACTTGTGACTTGTGAAGACTTGTGTTTCTATTCAAGTTGGGTAATATTGTTAGCATATAGTGAATTGTGACGATGACTAGCTACCAATAATGATATCAGGAGGCAGTGGTGAAACTAGCTGCTAGAATCGATATATGCTAGTTATAGTTGCACTCAACCTAGGTTGAGGTTGTGCCAAATTGAAGCAAATATTTTCATTTCTACATTTTTTTTCGACTTTTAGCTAAAGAACGATAGGATTATTTTGGTGAAGCCACGAGATCTTCAACGAAGGACACAAATTTTGAACTGAAAACTTAGTCAATTATTGTTAGTTGTACAGTTAACGGAACAGCTACTATACTAAGTTTCTTAAATCCCAATCTGAAATCCTTAAAACTAGCTCCGAGAGGCTGAATCCAGCAAAATAGGCTGCCATTTGAAATAAGGTTCCATCATAAATCTGGTGAAAAATTTATCAGAATACTCAATTGACTCTTGGTGTAAATTCTTTTAAATCCTCCGTTCCTATAAACAGAATTCAACTGCTTTCTCTAGTCGACTTAATCAAGGCATCATCAGCAAACAACTTTTGCAATCAATTAAATTTATCGTTCATACAAATTTAAATGTACCCTGCACATCATCTCCCAATAACATTTCATTTTCCATAATCCATTAATGATATGCATTCCATGCTAAGCGTACGCCAAGTGAAATTATACCTGTTCAAACAGCGAAAAAAAAAACTACTTGAAACCTGTCTTAATCGGGGGCTCAGAAAGTCATATAGCCGGTCACTTCCACTTTTCAGTTAGATGCCGTAACCGTACCGGCGGCTCGTCTTGTGGCGGTCTCGCACCACGGAAAAGATATCGAAACTGATGAAAAATGCTTGGACATGGACGCTGCAGTAGTGCCCGATGTGGTTGCATTCAAAATATTTGAAATAAATTTGAGGCGGCACCTGAATGAGTATCGGTATTTGACCAAAACAATCTAAGAAATATGTAAATTCATGGCTCGGAGTTTGGTTTTGCTGTAACTGTCGACCGTACCCAAACAATCAGCTCTTTGGAGCGTCCATCAAGCGAATCATTCACTTCAACGACGCCGGTGAAACCGTAAATTAACTTCTGCACGAAACTATGCGGAAAAGAAAGGAAAATGAAAATTGAAGACACACTTCACCACCACATCACGTTCGCCGCTATTTTGTCTATTGGTATGTTGCCTGTCAAACTGCGGCCGCCGCGACGATGCGATCGTTTTCGAGCGGGAATAGGAATTAGAAGATACAAGAGTGTGGAGGGCGAAATGCAAGCAAGTGCAAAAATATCTAGAATACCTTTCAATGGGTGCCACCATCCAAGATATCTCCTCATCACCGATGACTACGGATATCAAATGTTTGCCAGATTGAAGTGATTGGGACCAAGTAACAGTCTGTTGCTGAGTTTTTACATTTTTGGAAACCATGTACATATTTCTTATAAAATTTTCGAAATTTTTTCCTACCCACTTCCAATGCCCCAAACCATTTATCGCAATTTTCATTTAATTTTGTAAATATTTTCGCGTTACCGTTACTGCTTTTGTTTAAAACAACCATGAATTTAAGATGAAACTTTTTTGGAAAGTAAGGTGCGAATACAGGCCAGAACGGCCATGGCATGGCAGTAATAATGGCTTATTCAGTAGTTGCTGTATGGTGGTCATACAATGAATTCGTAGACAAAATAAATATAAATGAACAAACAATTTTTCGAAGATGTTGTAACAGTGGCGAGACGGTATTGCATTAATCGTGCCAGGGAAAGTATGAGTTTGTGCTCGGTGATTTCTTTTTTTGCGTATATTATTGGTGCTATTGCGAAAATAATTGAAATGAAATGAGCACAGGTTTTTTTCGGCGTGAAACATTTTTACTTTCATTCACTTTTGTTCGGAATTTTCGGTATTCAAGCGATTTTAGAAGGTTTTTGCTTTTTTTTAATTTTTGGCAGATGTAACTGTGGCTGTAGCGTTTTTGTCACTTCATTACGTATCATATGCCAATGCCTTAAATTTAGAGTTTTAAATCTTTTGCTTCATTTTTGTGTCTACTTACGTTTTATTAGAAGGAACACAGTGACACTTACCTGGAAAAAAAAGAAAATAATTTATTAAAATATGTATTTTTGGAGGATAATGTTTTAATGTGAAATACATTGTAAAGGTTACAAAAAAACAGATTGACAATGTTGCGATTAATTTGTATTTTTCGAAGGTAGCAAAACAGACCAAGATGAAAAGTTTCAGAAACGAAAGTACAAAAATACTGATTTTCTTTTAAAAAAAATGTGGTTAGCAAACTAATCCAAAAAGAAATTCAAGTTCCGAAACGAAAAATAGCGACAAGAAAAGTTAAAGTTGCTTAAAAAAATGACAGGAAGCGACGAAAAAACTCTTAAATGTCATCAGTGTTGATTGAAGCGGATGTTGTTTCTCGTCTTATGACATTAGTTTCTTAGAAATTAGCATTATCACAAATAAACCGACTACCTTACTAGGTCGTTGGTTGAAGTCGGGGTGGTTGTTTGTTGCCTCAATCTTAACAAGATTTACTAGAGCAATCGGTTTAAGGACATAATTTGACGATCCCCTCAACCACCAGAAGGAAACATGTACAGTAAAATATGATATTGAACATTTTGAAAAATCTATTGAAATCAAAATGAAACAACTAAAGTGAAAAAAAGGAGAGAGTCTTCAATGTTAAATATAGCCAACCAAGCACAAATTATTATGCTCGAGAATATTGTTGCTTTACAAAAATCAAAATAATAAACAGTAGGAGTACATTAAGGAAACAGTAGAACTCCTTTTAAATCTATTTGGATGTCCAAATCACTCTAGCAACAACAGCAGATTATAGGAAGACCACCAAATTCATCACAACACTCAAAGTAGAATATCACACATATGGCCTTGTGGAAAACAAACGTTTCAACTTTGAAATCCACCGCTTTGATTACAAAATTAAGCTTCAAGCTTCAACCCGCCGAAACAAGTGAAATAGGACCTCGAATTACAAATCCTAAACCTATCCATCCTCGAAAAAAGAGCACATGGGTCATTAAGCGAGGGGTGCTGTTATTTTTATTTAATTCAAAGTGAGTGCCTTGCTTACTAAGGAGACCTTTTTACGAACTTCATTCAAGAGCATTGAAACGAGCAATGGGAAACTTGATGCAGAGTATCGAACTTGGTGAAAACACCCTCTGGCAATTAGCGATGTATTTAAGGTCAAACAATGCCGCCCGTCCACGGTTCTCAAGGCGTGAAATCTGATCTTGCTCATGCGTGAAATACGATCAAACGTGGGATCCTGTCACTAAGTGACTTCCATTCCCTCGAAAAATCTCACTGTATCACTTCTGTGATGAATCTAAACAATTTATCTGCTTCCTCGGTACAAGATATTTGTGAGCTGTTTGCCCATTTCTTTTTTTCTACTATTTCTTAGCGAAGCTAATATAATAGCTGGTTTACCGAATATCCTTGCAAAGTCACTTTATTCATACTGGAGTGTTCCATTATCTGTCTTCTTCAACATTAATATTTTATTTAGTATATTGCTGGAAATGTGATAATATTTTTTGCCAGTCTTAAAGCTGAGGATTGTTGCTGCATTTCCAACGATTGCCCTATATTCCTTCTATCATGCTATAGTAAAATTTTCGAAAAGGTTATTTATAAAAGAGTATTCCCGATAGCTGAAAATATTCTCACTTCATTAAAGGTGAGTCAACAGTATCTAACGTTCACTGATACTGTTGATTCCATGATCGACCAAGAAAATCAAGTGTATATAGATTTCGCCAAGGCTTTCGATTCAGTAGAACATGAAATTCTCCTCTCAAAGCTTGATGGGTTCAGTATAGTGGACCAACTTCGTTCCTGGTTTTCGTCTTACCTCAAAATTGTGCTAATTTCATAACGGTTAATTACTGCTGTTCCTCTCTCTTTTATCCTACATCTGGTGTTCCTCAAGGCTCTATTTTGGTTCTCTGCTTTTCCCTCTTATCTTTAAACGATTCTTCTTCCCTAGTTAACTCCTTCTGTTTTTTTTTGTACGATGATGACCTAAAAATATTTAGATTGATTGAGTCAGTGAATGACTGCTCCTAGCTGCAGGATGACTTGCCTGCGCTGGGCAACTGGTGCTCTGTTAAATGTATAAATTTAAATGTGTGTTAAATGCTTCCAGATGTTGTATTCACGTGAATTTTTCCCCCACATGTCTTCCTATTCCATCTTTGGCTCATTTCTTAGTCATGTTGATAATATCTAGGGCCTTGATGTTGTTTTCGATACTAAATGTCAATTTGATGTCTTTATCTTGGGTTTCACATCCAAGGCTTCTCGATTGTGCGGCTTGCTTTTTAGAGCATCCAGACCTTTTACTGTTGTTTCTTCCTGTACGCTTGGACATCTCTTTCGTGAGCAGTGTCCTCAAGTATTGTTGTCAAATTTTTTGTCCTCATTATTGGTTCTTAATTGATGGAGTTGAGTCGACACGCTCGCTCATTATTCCTTGAATTCCTAATTTCTTACTTTGAGTATCGTATGCGTCTGTCCATCCTAGAAATTTCTATCCTTCTGTGAACGGTGAAGATGAATGTCTTCTTTATAAAATGTTTAATGGTTCTGTGACTTATGTCTCTATTCAACATTTCAGTAATTTTTATTCTCTTTTCTATTATTCTTCAAATATTGGTCCTCTTTTACTTTCGTTAGATATTTTAAAAATTAGCTAAAGAGCTAGTGTTCTATCTTACAACAGAAATTTGTGAATGACTTCTTTAATTTTTGTCAAATTTTATTGCAAATAAACAAAATTTGCAGCCTTTACCGACACTCTAAAGCTGCAGTTTCAACAAAACATCGCAGCAGACAATATGCTGGAGGACAAATAGGTCGACGAGAAGGATCGTCGATTTTGACTTACTGGAGACGAAAACATTCCAACTGATGAATCTAGATCGCGGCGAATGGACTTAATAGACACAAATCGCCTGGAGTAGAAGAGAGCAATTTGTTTTTTGAGTTGACCGAGTAGGGATGAATCAAATAAAGTCATCAAGTTTGGCTGTGCTTGACGTAGCCAAGATATTTATCGAAGTTTAGCATCCAGGACATACATTTAAACTGCATGCATCCCAATTACTCATTCAAATCATCCGTCTGGCCAGATCTTTTCTACAGGACATGTTTTCATGTAAAAATGCACACCCATTTCTCCTCACAGTTGTATATAAAATCTGGAGTTCTAAAAGGATGACCCTTATCCCTATCACTGAACGTAGAAACTGTTGACAAATTCATATGCCACAAGGCACTTAAAAAAGTAATCCCACGGTAACCCTCGTACCGGTCTAGGGGTTGCAGCTGGTAGAGAGCTTCATTGCAATTTTTCAGTAATTGTGAATACGAGTGTGATGTGATTAGTTGCACGACTCACTTTACCCCTGATTTAAATCAGGTACCTAATCAGAGCTAGGTGAACTCAAAGCTTGGTGCGAGAACTCTTGTCCGAACCTGGATTCGAACCAGGGACCCCACACGCAAGAAGCCAGTGCTCTACCCACTAGGCTACTCAAGCTCAAGCTCTTTGAGAAAATTGATAGACATTCGAAACATGCTTTGGAAGTTCTGAGATTGCCGAACAATAGCGCACGCAAAACATGGCCTCACGTCAGGCGACTAGAGCAGGTTACCTGCACTGCGATAGGTAAAAGTTAGTTATTAAAGTAAAGCAGGCTGCATGAGCGCTCTTCAAGAGAAATGTTGTCAGGCTGCATCCAGACCAACATTTCTATTTCAAATTTTCGCACGATCTATTTTAGAATTCACTAGACCAATACAAAGAAAATAGGTTCTTGCTGTACCAGCAAATGATGGCTCCAAACTAACTGCCTAACTGTTCATCATAACCACCTAAGTGTTTCAACAGTTACTGACTTATGGGATTGCAATGAGCTTTTAGGATATTTACATAGGGTAACTGTTAAAAGCTGAAGGCAGTAAGACATAGGAAAGTATCGAATTATGCTTAAAATTTTTGCTTAGTTCAAGGTAAAATCTTGTTAAACTAATAAAGGTATTTATCGTCAGAACTGTTTCATTTAATGTGGAGTCAAATGCGTTGATAACAGCATAATTTATCCATGATTTTTTTTATATCTTAGAAATCCCACCGTAATTCAGCAAAACCATAAAATCAAATCCAAAAAAAAAAAAAAAACCTTCCACAAGACCCAGACTAAAATTTTCTCCAAGCCGCATTTGGATTTAGCTAAAAATTATTCTTCCGCCAGTCGTTATGGTAATTTTTTTCCCCATCGATAACGAACGTTACACCACCTGACCTGGTTTTCTTATGCTCTCAGTGCTTTTCGGGCGCTCTCAAAATATTTATTTAATTCAATTTTGATTTAGTCCCATCATAGTGTTAGTATAATAAGTTTCAGTCATTTCGTTGAACTTTCACACTGATAAAGCCAATAAGTCCTCGACATCGGACCTTTATTCAATCGAGAAAGAAGTAAAGATAGTAAGCCTAACAACGACAATATTTGTGCTTTACTATCAAAAACTTTCTGCTAAGTGAAAATCGATCGATTTCGATATAATTTCACGCTAAATTTGAATTCAGATGACAAAACGACTCCAAAAGCTGAAAGTGTAATTGAACGAAAATGGAAAACAAACTTAGACAAGCGAACAGCAGACAGTAGTAGGCAAGTAAAACACGTGACACTGAAAACTTAGTAAATTTGAAATAAAGAGAGTTACACAAGTGCAATATATGTATATGCCGTGAATATATAAAGCAGACGACGGCTAACCTAAAAAGATAACTAAGTCAAGTTGGAATATTATGAATAGTCGACATAGTTTGGTTTTTTTGTTGCGATATGATAGTGCCTAAGTTGCTTTGGCCGATCGATACTGGTTCGGTTGGTATGCGTTGGCACAAGAGGGTGATAGGAAAGTAGGCTAAAGATACAAAAACACTATGTTCGGATGGTTGCTAAATCGATTTGAATAGCAGTTGTAGCTAAGTTACAGTTGTTGGATTTGACGAAGAAAATTGATTTTAGGTTTTAAAGTAAGAGGCAGCTGTAAGATAGTTTCTGTATCGAAAATCATATTTTCAGAGTGTTTTGAAAACTCACAAACGGAACTTGTTTCACTCAAGTATCTAATAATGCGAATTTCATGAAATAATATTTCTCAAGCTCCATTCTGAACTTCAGTTGATCTTTTTTTGACGATCTAATAGCTAATTAGTCCCGCTAGCTTTTTTACTATCGTTTCGTTCACATTAAAAATGCATCGTCTTTGCTATAAGTTTTCATAAAACCGATCATTGCATCAAACTGTCTCCAATTCAATAGTCTCATTAATAGTGGAGTTATGTACACTTTTATCGCCATTTCAACTCCGCAGCATCTCACCACCGCCTTCTGAACTGATCTCCTGCATTGGTGCATCGTCAATCTGTTCTAACAGCACCACATACTCTTCCCAAAGCATTTTTAGATTAAATATTTAGGTCAACGTAGGGAGCCAGCCATACAAGAGTCATGCCACTATCATGAAATTGTTCTGACCTATTCTCTACTTCGTTCCAAGTTCTAATTTGTGCAGATGACGCCCAGCCAAACAGCAGTATCGTCTTCGTTTCTTCTGTTTTGCACAATAGACTGTGTGGTGGTCTGTGATGAACTATGGAACTATTATGGAAAACATGAGAGCGACAACTTTAAGCTGACAGTGAATAGAAGTAACCTCGTTACAATTATGACTTAATGGGAAATGTGTCATTTGATTGTTGGCTGCTTTATTGGAAAACAATGTACATACATGCAGCTGGTTGATTGAGAGTGCAGCAATGCATTTACACACTGCAGCCGGTGGTGATGATATTGCGAACTTGCATACCAAGACCAGATTATGGACTGTGAAGAAGAAATAATAATAAGAGCGAAGGAAAATAGCGTAATCATATGCATGCATGCAAATGATAGTGCAATTCGTATTGATGCACTACGCAGAAATAGGCAGTGAGAGTGATCTCGCACGGGTATTGAATGACAGGAGGAGCAAGAAAAGTGGGTAAGAGCTGTCAGATTAGTTGAGGCTATTGACTCTAAGAAAGCAATTGAATAGCGTTTTTTTCGAAATCGAAACTTGAGGAAACTGCGAATCCAAGTTCCATCAAGTTTTGATTTCATTGTCCAAAAAATTTTAAATCCATGAGTGATGAACCATACTGTGCACTCACTGTTAGTATCTCTAGTATCATTTGCATAAAATCGTCACAAATTTGGAAGTACGCATATGAAAAGTATTTTTCTTAAGAAATCGAGACAATAATGGATAAACGGCGGAAATAGACATTAAGAAGTAATAGAAGAGCAGTCACACAACCTTTCCTGGATGTTGCTCAGCACGGCAAGGGTTCGTTTTTTTTTTGGGTCGAATAATTGGCAAAACTACACACAAGCCGTGATTTCTAGGCAGTAGGACGTGCGGACTTAGCTATGTCAAAGGAACAAAAAAATTTTAAAAAAAAGTTCAACGAGGTTCAGGATTTGCGTCTTGGTTTCCAATCTACTTGGTGCCACCATGCTCAGACAGCTTTTAAGTCATCGTGCATTACTGGTATAATGATGGGCTAAAAAGCGCTATTGTCAATTCTGTTTTCCTTACTTCTGACTCTTTACTCCTGCACTATCGCAGGAGCTGAAGCGGGCGGCTTAGGACACTGAAACGTAAAGATTGGAGTTTCTGGTGAACTGCTATGCTAACTAACAGCAGGCCAGTTGGGCAGCAAGATATGCACCACCAAGAAGATAAAATGTTGGCTACTATAATTTTGCGAGACTGATGACTCTAAAAACAAAAATTTCTCCCACCTTTGTCACCACTAACAGAAGTGTGGTTATTATGCACAATGGTCATCTGCAATACTTGGGTCAATAATTGACCACTGTTTCTTGGTGTTCATTTTTGCTATGAATTCAAGACCCGTAAGGGATAGAATAAACCCAAGAAACATTGATTGGATACAGTTTAACAGGCTTCTAACAGACAATGCGTTCCCTAATGGATGTCAAAAGAATCCCGGTTGAATACTCTGAATAGATCCATTTTAGGAATCTATGAAGAAGCCTGCCCTATGAGTAAGAACATATGCAACAAGACGGTTTTTTTGGCGGAACCAGAAACTACAGAAGTTCAGGAAACGTACCAGAAAACTCCTTGATTGAGTTTGTAAGAGCCACAGAGAGAATGACGGGGTCCTTTATAGAATGCCACCAGGAACTTATCAAAATCTGGTTAAAAGCTTCTTAAAGAAGTTATTCAAAGCGTTATATGACAGACTGAAAGAGTAAGAGATACATCAAAGCAGCACAAGGTCTTGGGAAAGACCAATCAGCTAATCTGGTCTCTAAAATACCCAGAAGATGAGTTTAATGCCCCAAAAAGGGTATCTACAGACTATGCTTCTGCTGAAAAATTTCGATGACTGAAGGTTTCTTTGACTCCCAAGCGAACTGTCTGTTTTTCGCCGCAGTACGAAATGCCGGTTCACAGCTAAACTGTGGTCATCACCGCAAAGACCAGGGACATAAACACATCTTTTGAAAATTTCAAATCACTCGGCCTAGATAACATCTATCTGTCTATGGTAAAGGATAACCTGTAGACATAGCTAAAAGAAACTTTGTCGGCACAGCTAGCCTAGCGGTGTGTTCTGCCACCTTGGCGACAAGTCAAAGTAGTTTAGAAGATTTGACTATTCAGATCTAAAGAACTTTAGGTCGATCAGCGTAACATAATTACTAATAAAATGTCTCGATAGACTTTTTGAACGACACAAACGCACCAGTCCTTAAATTATAAGTAGCCGTAGGGAACATCATATGAATTGGTTCTTTATTCTATGAATTTAAAGGCTGTGGGAGCGATTTTGAATGGCGAATATGCGATGGCAGTATGTGTGGACATTGAAGAGGGCTCTGACTGCGAAAACTTATGGCGTTGACGATAACCTAGTTAAATGGATAGATGCTATGCTGACGCAGAAATTGTTGCTATCAAAAACTGGAGCTGACTGCTAATTGTAAACGAAGGCGTCAAATGGATGTCCACAAAGGGGTTGTTCTATCGCTATTTTTGAGGAGAATCCTAATCGACTTCTTGCTAAACGGAATGTAACAAAGAAGGCTTCCGGGCAAGCTTATGCTGATGACGTGATCAGTAAGGATCTGAATCCGGTATTTGGAAATACACAATAGGCATTGAATCCTTTTGACAGTTGGTACTCGAGACACGCCCTTACAGGGAATTTTAGGAATACGAAACTTGTTTCGTTCAACAGGGAAAAAAATAGAATGATAGTGCTTCTAAATATGAAGGGTGGTAGCTCTTCAACTTTCAGATGAGGTCAAATATCTACGAGTAATCTTGAGCAACAAACGTCTCTGGAAAAAACATATGGAAGCTTACTGGAGCTCATAATACTTTAGGAGAGTGTAAAACAGCATTTGCCATAACGTGGGGTCTGAAGTCTCATATGGTTATGTGGATCTACGTAACAATCATAAGGCTGATGATCATGTACGTAACCGTTTTGTTTTGGCGTATAGTGAATAGCGAATCCAATCCCGGGATCCCGGCTAATTTCTGGTCCCGAAAATCCCGGGATTGATGAGTTCTAATCCCGGGATTTTCGGGATCAGAAATTGGCCTGGATTCCGGGGCCGGGAGTCAAGCATAATCGGCAATCAAATTACGGCAAGACTCGAAAAGAGCAAATAGAATCCATATTTATGAGAAAGCAATTAGCATGCAAGTTCACATCAAAATGCGTAAAGAATAGAGCAAAACAAACCGATGTAACAGTTAACAAGAGAATACAAAGGGGTTTGTAAATAAATAAGTATGGACTGTTTCGCATTTAGTGCATTCGTTACTTCGAATGATTTGAGGAAATTAAAACTAGCGAATGCATACACAGATTTGCCAAAATCCTAAATAACAATCAAAAAAAGGATAAAAAAAAATAATAAAAAATGAGATAAGACAGGCTAGTATCTCAGGTGAAGTTTGACGTTTGATGAGTGGACCTCGACAACAAATAGGCGCTACACAAATATTAACATCTACTTAGTGGATTCTTACTGGAGCTTGGTGCGAGTAAGGATATCAATGACAGTTGCAAACTACCTAGATATATTAAAAGAGCGTTTCGCTGAGTTTGATGTTTTTCTATGAAAATACATTGTTACCATCATTACTGATGGGTCAAATGAAATGCGAAAAGTAGGCAGACTAGTTAATACAGAGCAACATATTTGTTTCGCGCATAGCATCCTTTTGGCAGTTTGCGATGTTCTCTATAATAGGAGGTCCATTCTAGATCAAAGAGTTGATGAAGCAGCTGATAATCTGGACGAAGACCACGAAGATTTGGAAGCTCCTGAATCAGCTTACTACGTTGAACCCGGTCGCCTGCAAGACACGCTAGATCTGACGGAGGACATCAGCGCATGCATAAAGAAAGTTCGTAAGCTAGTTTTATATTTTCAAAAAGCTCCAGCGAAAAATAATAACGATCTTCAAAACTATGTCAAATCCGAGCAAGGCATTTAATTGTCTCACTTACTGGATTGTAAAACAAGATGAAATAATCTCTTGACAATGTTTAAACGGTTTTCCATTTTGAAAAATAGTATACATTAATAGCCCTGCAATATCCAGAGCGATTAAAAGGAACTGAGTTTGATTCGATTCAGAAACTTATTGAAGTTTTACTCCTTGTAAAATTGACTGTGTAGGCCTTAAATCGCAAGGATGCAAATTTATGCACTGCTAATACTTCATCAAGATTTTTATTTAGGCTGCTAGGAGAAAAACGGTCCATTCTTATGAATGCTATGAAAATTGCAATATTGGACCGAATAAAAGAGCGTCCATGTACTGAGCTATCTGGCTAGCTAAGCTATCTCCAGAATCTACATTGTGCCAGCAAAAATTTACCAAGTGAAATAGAACCTCTATTTTGGAAACCAAGCAACGCAAATATTAAAAAAAAAATACTTCAATGATCTAGATGCTGAACCCTTTGCTTGCTAGCCAAAGAAATACCCATATTGAATCAGAACAAGGTAGTCGTCAATTAACGCTACAAGAAGAGCTGCAAAATTATGAAAATAATCAATCATGAAATGCCGCAAGAAACTAATCTAATTAAAACTATTGCAAAAGAAATGAAACTTTTCGAAAGTGGTGGCACTCGCATAGTTTGGAGCAGGTTTACCAATATTTATCGACCGTTTCCGCGGCGTCCAACATCGGGAATAAATTTAGAAGCAGGCTTGGAGACGATACTTTGGATACTTTGCTATTGCTTCAATGTTACTTCCGAAAAAACCAATGAACTTTGGCAGAATTTTTATGTGCTGAATATTTTATATGTTAAGAGTTGTGATTTATTGTTGTGATTTTTTGTCGTGATTTGTTGCTGTAATTTGTAATAGTTGTAATTTTAAATATTTGCTTTCATACTGTCAACGTCTCGGATAATTAAAATTATTGTTTTTATTTGCATCAATTAAATAAAATAGTAATTATTCAGTAACATATTTTTTATACAGTTTTCAGCTTACTTATTGCCGTAGTTTTGAAATGATGGCACATAATATAATTTAAAAAAAAAAAATATAATGATAATTTGCTTATTAAAAACTCGATTTTGTTGTGTTATATTTTGAACCTCGAATCCCGGGATCCCAGGATTTGAGATTTTTTAATTCCGTAATCCCGGGATTGAAAAAATGTTTCGGGATTGGAATCCCTAATAGTGAAGCTCTTGTATGCTCGCAAGAAATCAGGCACACTACTAAAGTCGAAACGAAATTTTTTTAATGGACAGCTCGAAAACAGATTTTGGATTTTGCATTCATCGAAAAAAAGTGGGCTTTTTTGGAGAACAAGTTTATGTTTTTCAAGCAGAAATATTCTCTTTATTGAAAGCTGTTTGCTGGGCTTGCAGACAATACGTAGATATTTGACTATTTCGAAAATTGTCCTCTATGACACTTTATCTGCTCTGGGCACCAGAACGCTGCGGTGTTGAAGTAAACGAAATTACTGATCTATTGAAACAATGATCGAAGCTTCAACTACAGGATCCTGAACCTGACTTAGGTGTGATGACTTCACCTGTATACGCCATTTTTCGGAAGTGAGTGGCCAAGACTCACAAAAACAAATGGCTATTTTCTGATGTGGCCAGACACATGAAGATTTTTCTATCAGCATCTATCCATAGAAATGCTGGATTTCTCCTCAATAAAAATTTTTTTTGGAGTCATGACAGAGATACTGCCTAGACTCAACTACCTATGGTATACTTACCAAATAGGTGTTGCACGAGATGCTTTTTGTCCATCCTGCTTAGAAGAGGCGGACTCTAAAGAGCATTAGCTTTGCGAATACCCAGTGTGTGTGCGTATCAGATACCAATGCTTCAGCTGAGATGCTGCATGCATGCAGGGAATAGCTTCTTAACTGCTATCAGTCATCTTCGACTTCATTAATGTATCTACGAAACTCTGACAGGCACTTCTTTTCCAACCCACCCTGAAAATTTCACAGGACCATATAGGCTTATTCAAACGCAATTCTTCTGAGCATTTTTTTTTGGGCAATCCTTTTTATATGACGCTTAATCAAATGATAGAGAATCGTTTAAAAGGACTACGTTGATAAGTAAGACAAAAGCTTTGGCAAAAAAAATCCGCATTTAGTTGGCCGAGAACTTCTTTAAATTTATTTTGTTTGTGTTTCGGCGTCTACTTAATGGTGACTAAAAACTCTGAATAGCTCGTTCGTTTCAACAGGCTTTCGTAGAAAGGTTCTCATAAACCCTGGTTACGCTTCTGCAGACTGCTTCAAGACTGACAAAAATATGGAACAGTGTCAGTTCGTATTCTAATAGAATTGGCATCAAGTCGCAGACTGAAAATCTGCCCCGTGGCAAATCTGAATGCGAGTCAAGATCCTTTGTTCACAGTTGTATTGGGCTGGCGCTCGCAAGCTGCACTTTACTTTATCTGAAGAATGGAATCAGCATAAGGACACAGCTACAGGACCAGGTGCTGCAACATAAGCCCTAACCAAAGATGAGTCTGCGAACATAATCATCTGTCAAAACCGACCGGTTTTAGAGCAAAAAAGGCACTTTTTGACATACGCGAATAGGAGTGAACATAAGTGCTCATATAGCGCTTAGCGAACGTATGTCAAGTGGTATCTCATCACCACTTTACGTACGGACAGCTCATAGCAACAATTGAGTAAAAGGCTGCTTAATGAGCATGCCACTTTTCTGGCTGTTCGGAAAGTTATGTTTGGGTGCAACATATGCTTTGCGTGGTCTACCTCGGCGCATATGCGTACGTACGCACACAGAATCATCACTAGTTGGACCTAAACTCGGCAAATCGCGATATAGAAGCATTCTTCAGGCTTTCGAATTAATGTAGTATTTTCAGGTGGAGGTCTTTGCAATACGAACAACCACAGAACTAGTACACGTAAGATGTTGCAGATGATAAGACCAACACTTTCACAGCCAGTCAAGCTGTGTTAAAAGCACTGATGACACACACTTATAAATCACATTGCGTACTAGGATGTATTCAGGCCCTGAACAGACTAGGCAACAACAGAAGAGTCAGAATATGCTGGGTTTCCAATCATAAGGGCGCTGTCGGGAATAAGGAAGTCAAGACCAGGCACATGATCAGTCTACTCCTAGTTCGATCACCAGACATTTCAATTTCTGTCCAAACTGCGAAGTACTTGATTAATTCAATATGATGCAAGTTTGGTACTTAAACCTACCGGACAACTACAATCATGTGGAGATCATACAACCTCGCAGCAACTAAATTCTTACTCGTGTGAAGCTCAACTGGCTGCAAGCAGCTTAGCCAGTGAAAAATGTAGCAAATGTCAGGAGCCTTGAGTCCCAGAAATACTTGAACGTTTCCTCTGTCATTGCTCGGCCCTTTGGGAAAACCGGACTATTCAACTTCTGTGAACCTCGGCTGGAGAGCCTCCCAATCAACGATGAACGAAAAACTCTGGCCTTAAATAGGCACTTGGACTGAACCTTTGATCGCTAAGTATTTTTATCTGGTATTGCTATAGGTCAACGCGAAACCTAGAGTCAGCAAGGAAAATAAAATCTTGAAAACTCATTGATATGGGACAATTACTCTCTAATTGGATTGGGCTAAGTGGTCTAATTGAAAAGCGGATAGTATCTTATAGACGGTACTCAGCAACGTAATGCCCTGTAATTGCTGCATTCTGGGGTATCTATCTTCTTTTACAGGATACATATACATAAGCGCAACAATCGCTAGGTTTAGTTTCACTGGTACTTGCTTTCAACACTAACTGACGAACCGGGTGATGTAAATATAATATTTTTACACTGCGTCAGAATGATCAAGCTATTTAACAATATAATGAATTGATTGTGTTTGATGTGATTATCACAACCTGAAAAAGATAACATGAAATAATTTCTACGATTTAAATCAAAGTAACTACAGTAGTTTACGTCCAAATCCTCCTATCGGCGAATTTAATGGATATTCTAAATTTAGCATAAGTATAGTTCCTCTCTACAAAGCCCCATCGACTATTTACATTGCAATACATACACAATCCACTGTTTTTTTATCAATTCGCCCTTGATGTAGATACTTTACAACGTTACATGGCATGCGCGCACGAGTATATAATGAAAAGCCCCATAGCGTTGGTTGTAATCTAATCTGACAACTCAGTCGTTGGGGCTGTGTGTTTGTGTGTGTGTGTTTGTTTGTTGCACGAGTTTTCATCTGTTTTATTTCAACTATATTCACCTTGAGCAAAACTATATATTTCAGACATATCACGCGACAGGAGGAAAACCTACCTTAGCTGCCGCCACTACCAACGCAATTCATAATAGTTTTCGACTTCCGCAAAGACAAGTGATTGATAAAGCGTTATTGTGCCGCTATTTTGACACTATGCGCGGCCCTAGAACATCGTACAAACATACATCATACTTGCATGAACCAGATTTTATTGGTTTCATGAAGGTTGATTCTATTTTAAATCAATTGCCGACACATTACGTTCCCTTAGCGGTCGCGTAGGTTTCAATGCTAGCTTGTCAAGTTTCGTACTCGATTGATTGAATGAATTCCAGACAAACCTGCTTACTTTGGCCAAACTATCATACATATGGATGTACATACATACGTAGTATCGAACTCAATTAAAATTTCGAAATCCTGTCCAGTCAACAAGCTGATGAAAATGAAATTTCCATTAGATCAATTAGTGTAAGTATGTAGTTAGAACCTTATTTCGGAGATATTTTCATTTGCCAGCATAGCCACAGCACAGCAATAAACTTGAAAATTATAAAAAAAAATCTTCCCATGAAATTGTCGACATGGGCTTGAAAAATAAAGGTCGAATTATGCAACAACAATTCATTTTCATTGAATTCGCGATGCGAATTAAAATATTGTGATGCGAAAACGCAAAATGATAGTGAAGAACGATTGCAATGCATTTCAATTAAGTGCGAAAAATTCATCAAGCTTATTTTGTACATATTATTGCATACCAGCAGCTCATTTGTTTCAACAAATTATTTCGCTGCAAAGCCATTTCAGCCCCAAGATCATTGTTGCATTCATTTATATAAATGTAGTTAAGAGACTAGATTATTAAGCACGAGTTATGCGGACTGTTGCATGTTTCTGTATTATTGTTCATAGTTTTCGTTTGCGACAAGGTTTGTTTCAGGGCTTTTGTTCGAGGAAAAATGGAATGTGTGAATGGAAGGTCATGTGTTTTTTTTTCGAATGAAATGTGAAATTTTGTGATGTTGTTGAAATGAACATATGTTTAATTTCGAGCATAAAATTTTGGTTGTCATGGTATGAATCGACCAAATACTCAAAAAAAAAACTCTAGCGCATCTGAACCGCTAGAAATACTAATGTTCGATGAACAGTAGAAGAATCGTGCAGATTTTGAGTTCATATTCAACCACACGTGCTCCAACCTGTTTCGAGTGTAAAATCACTTTGATATTAACAATGCATTTAAACCCATAGGGTGGAAAATATTTCAGGACTACCACCTGCATGAATTTCTAGCTTTAGGAAAGCCAAACACTGCAAAACTTTGAAGGCAGCATAACATAACATAAACAAAAAAAAATGCTTAGTCTCTGCAACACTTTACCAGCACTGCAACTAAAAGTCTCCCACAATTGCCTCACGCCAAAATCAAATAACTATCTATCTCGATTTCGTAGCATAACAGGGATAGAAAGATGTTCGGGGTCAAAAAACGAAAGATATTTGGGACCGAAAAATTTTGAAGATCTTAGAAAATTTAAACATTGGTTACTTATTTTCATTGTAAATGTTCGCGATATGAACACTTAATGTAAATGTTTATTGGTACGAAAATAGCCAAAAACGCCTCGCGTTGGCAACGCTTCGTTTGCATCAAAACCAAAAATATATCACACCTGCCTCACATTGAAAGCAACCCACCCTGTGAATTTCGTTTTGATCCGATGACTACATTGGAAATGATAGGTGTACAAAGAGATTTAGGGTTACCGGTCGCAAAAGTTTTCAAATTTTCGAAAACTTAATATTTGTTGTTTATTGGCACTACAAGACCATTACCGTTTGAAAATTTTACGATAAAATCGCTTGATAAAGATATTGCAAATAAATACAAAACCAACAATAGCTGGCAACTCTACTATGGTTTTTAAACCAAATTCATTTTTTATAATGCTTATAAAAAAAATATATTTCATATGAAATTCGTTTTGATTGTTATACTGGAAGTTATAGGGGAAAAAGCTTTATTTTCCTCAGCGAATTTTGTAAACCCAGGACACCAAAATCACCATAGTTGGCAGCACCAACCGAATTTTTCAACCACATTTCTACCAAACACTACCAAACCACATTTCTACCAAACTAGGAATAATAATGGATCAAGAATTGAGCCCTCAGGAGCTCCGGAAAGCGGACAAAATGTGAAGAGATAATGAAATGCCTCGTTTCTTCACAGGTATGGCTAAACCCAAGACAAGAGAAGATTAAGACACCACATAGCCTCCAAGTTTTGTATTAAAAATTATGTTATAAACAAAATCAAAATCTTTTTGAAATGTGATTGTATACCATATCCACTTGATTTTGTTGGCATAAATCAGAAGCAATAATGTTAGCAAAAATATAAGATCAAAGGTGGGAAATCTACCTTTAATGAAACCAAGTTTTGCAGGACCAAGGAAAGGTTGAAGGAGATGAAACAGCCTGTTGTGAGCAACTCTTTCAAGAATTTCACCAAAGCAAGGATGGAGGAAAATGGGACGATAGCAGGAAATGCAGCTTGGGTCGTCAAACTTTCGATCAATAAAATGTGAGCAGATTTCCAGCTGGTTGAGAAGAAAGAAGCTAAGGTTAAGTAAAAAAGACATAGGAACACAGAAGGACGATGAGAGTGACTTGGCGAACAGGCTCGCGTACCATCAAGACCACAACGGACATTGATATCAAGCCACTCAAGTATGGATTCTATGTTTAGAGAATTGGTGGGAATGAAAGAGACGGAAGATGAAGCAACATTTTCACAATATGAGATTGGATTGCGTTGCCAAAACGAGGAAGAAAAATATTTAGCAAAGACGTCGCAAATTTCTTGTGAATTAGAAGCAGAGGTATTATCACGGAGAACGTAATCGGGAAAACGATGGGAATTTTTCAGGAACTGACATAAGACCAGAAGGATTTTTGTTGATTAGATCAGAAAGAAGACTCGATGCTT
The DNA here is from genome assembly GCA_947369275.1 of Nemotelus nigrinus. Classification (NCBI taxonomy): domain Eukaryota; kingdom Metazoa; phylum Arthropoda; class Insecta; order Diptera; family Stratiomyidae; genus Nemotelus; species Nemotelus nigrinus. The sequence continues at coordinate 23,128,393 of OX376372.1, read as the reverse complement.
GCAAAATAATTGCGGATAGCCTGATTAACGGCAATTTCGGAAGCAGAATATAGCTTTAAAAATTCGATGAAGTCATCATGAGTGCCTGTAATTCTAACTCTAGCGCGAGCTAGAGACGCTACTTCATGTCGAAATCAGCCAGTGTCATTGGGTTGCGAGGACGGCTAGAAGGAGTAAAGCGAGAGATTAGGTCAAAGAGGAAATTGTGAAATTTGATAGCAAGTTTATCAAAAGTGAAGCCGCAGGAAAAGGAGAAGCAGTTAACCAAGCTCATTTCAAACATACCAGCAAACTCTGCTTTGTGGTTGTTAAAGCATGCGATACGAGGAGCTCTAACGGTCTGATGATCAAGTCAGCTTGGACGTAGGGAAGGGGAGCAGTGTGAACATGGATATTATTATAAGGATTATTAGAAAGAACAAAGTCTAGTATTTTAAATTGGGAACAAAGTTGATCCTGAATAAAAGCACAACGAAAGAATTGATGAAGTTAACAAGAAAACGTTATTGTATGAGATTAGAATAGAAAAGTTACGGTTTCATACTTGGTTCGATAAGTTGAAATATTCACCCATTGAAAACGAGGATAGGGGAAGGTTTTGTTAAGGTAGCTGGAGAGTTCATCGAAAAATTTACCATATATTGCAACTGAATTACATATACTGGGGAAACAATGAGAATTTCAGAAGGAGTAAAGGTAGCACGAATAAAAATACATAGATCAGGACAGAAGTCCCTACAAAATGTTTTTTAAACAGGCTTGTATACAGCAACTAATCCACCACCGCCTTCGCTTTTTCTTAATGTAGCTCGATCACTATCACGACGGAAGACCGTGTGAAAAATAAAGAGCTCGTTATCGTAAATATCCCCAGTCAACTATGTTTCAGTTATTCAGTGAAATGGTCAGAAAAAAGAGCAGAGGGGAGATTCAGGGAACTTTCTGGAGCTTAGAAAAATTCTTCGGAATTTAAAAAAAATCGTGGTGGCGTCAAAAAAATTTTGGGAGTCTAGGAAAAATTATTGAGTACTTAAAAAATTCGGCGGGCTCAGAAAAAAAATCATGGGCGTCTAGCAAAAGTCTAGGGCGCCTGAAAATAATACTAAGGAGAGTTCCTTTATTAACTAGAAATATTCTTCGATGTGTTCGAGCGACTGATCCTATGAGGTTCCGGAATTAACTCCTCTACCAAGGTGCCAGGTGACCGAAAATCATTTCAGATGACTTTGTCGAAGCCAGGAGAAATAGTAATCTGGTATGAGGTGAAAGGCTTGATTGTCGATATCCTTCGTGAGTTTTTCGCATGTAAGAAGAGGAGGAATACTCTCCAGCTTAGCCAGAACATACGACGCAATATTCCCCTTTTAAGTTCTGTAGACGAAGCGTGACACAAATACTTGCAACAAAGAATTCGTTATTATATATAAAGAATTCGAGGCTTGGGCATTAAGAGCAAATAAGCACATCGCTGTTATAGTAGTAAGATTCAGCTTAGCCATTTGCTGGGCTGCAGGCTGAAAAGGAGTCTGGCTTACGAGCGCTTGAGAATACTGCCAGCCTGGACCAGATGCTAAGTCAGGTTGATTTCGATTTCCATGATTTCGATTTCCATGACGTTGCAGTTGTTGATGATTAGCACTACCACAAAACCCAGCAAATAATAAAAGGGGACAATTGTCTTTTCTGCAGATACATTTAGAGTCCATACCCATTGACTTGGACACTTGATTCGGTGTGAAATAACAAAGCCTTGTTAGAACCAAATTTACTAACAACTAAACTCTAATTAAAGTAATCCAAACAAATTAAGAACAAGCTTCCAAGTTCGTATCAATTATACATGGAAAGTTTCCAAGCATAGTCATACGTCCAGTTCATCCATCTTATATTCCTGCACACATGAGCCAACCCTGATGCGAATATCAACAAGTTGCAAATTTATGCGCGATACTCAAACCTACACCCGTGATGACAACTCAGCACTTTTATCTCCGTGACTTCAATTCATCATTTTTGTTTATGGAGCACACACACTGCACGGCGGCACACGTTTCGTCAACATACACCCTCCTCTTCTTGTTCGTACGTTTTGCATATCTTAATGCACTTGCCCATGTTTATCTCATTGAGTGTGTTTAATTAATTGGCCTTACATAATTCGCACTACAGCCAGCCATGCAAACGCATGTTGTTTTCTCTTGACAACACAACATTGTTAATTTTTCTTTTTCTTTTCAGATCTACGTCCAGGTGTTCGTTCGTCGGTAAGTTTTGTTGCTTTTCATGAAAAATCCCGGTAGAGTTGGTTGGTCTAAAGTATGCATATGTACATGAGCATGGTGCAATTAAATATGATTTAGAGCTACTGTATGTGGTGGTTATGCTTAACGGTGGATCGAATTAATGGATGTGGTTTTGATTGTAGTTATTAATTGGGATTTAAGAATAAGGTCATGTGATTTATGATCGAATTTTCGCAAATGTGTAAAATTGAGCTTGATGTGTACGCTGCATTTAATACACTTAAAGATTTATCTTTTTCAAGAGCAAATTATGCTAATGTTCCATCGTTTAAATATATCATTTTGAACAAAATGGTTATTTACGTGACAAAATGGTGTTAACTTACTCAATAAATTAGTGCTTAGCCTTCAATTGAATATTAAAAAAATAAATATTTTCCTTGTCCACTTGTGCAACTACATAGCGTGGGTGCCAGGAAATTATCACGAGTCAACGAATCAATATGCGAAACCTTGGCATTTAATTTAAACTAAGTGCAGCATTGCATTATTAAAATTTAAAAAAAAACCATCCGAAAACCTGCTATAAATTAACATTTATCCACGTATATATGCATATGTAGATATAAATGTGTAACATTTCATCCCCCTGCTCCTCAAAAACCTCACATTTCCATCAACGTGATTAACTTTGCAACGAATCTCATTAACATTCAAAAACCAGCAGCACAACAGTTGTGAAAAATATCTGTAAGCTATTCAAGGCTATATATCCTAGTAATTTATCACTCTTCACATAATACCTATTTATTGAGAGATTATGTTAAGTAACTGACTTTGGCAAGTGCATTAGATAAGTTGAAAACGATTTGTCAAACATTTGTTTTAGTGTTTTATGGTTAAGTCGGCGACAAGTTCATGGGATAAAAACAAGTTGTTTTTATAGTAAACTGAACAAGTAAACAAGTAGTTTTCATTCATGTATTTTTTGCAATCGAAAAAATGCAAATGTGATTATTATTCGATTTGATTTACATAGAATAGTAAATAGGTGGTGGTGCAGTTTAGCGTGGACGAACGTGCTGTAAGTGCAAATAACATCATAAATGTAAAAGTTTTGTATAATTGCAAAAGGTAATAATTTTATAAATTATTGGTGGGTGAAAGAAATTCTTAGCGTTTAAATAGTTTCAGAATATTTTTGATGCAGCTGTTCACTGTATTGTAGTAAAAGTGGTATTAAATGGTCTCAGAGCTACGGTAATTTACTAGTTCTTAACAAACAATATATCCGGTTTTTCCGAACTACCCTGTTTTTCATGGTGGTCATGTATATGCTAAGTCACTGGATAAAACTGTTCTCTTTGCAGAGTTTTTCACACCCAGCTCGAAATTTAACACATTCGTCGGTGAATCCTCCCAGTCCTCCAACGTGTGCTTTATAGAGAAGAATATTTCCTTCCGTATGGAAGCTTGAGCACGTTTAGCCTAGACTTTAAAATGGGAGGTCATTATCTCTCCAACTATTTACCAATTGTTTTCGTTCCCATTCTAAGGTCTTTGAAACACACGTAAATTAAAAACTATTGAGCTATCTTCAGTCAAACTATCTTATTAACCACCACCAGTAAGGTTTCCGTTCCAGGCACTCTACTGGGGACTACTTATATTGGTTACTGAGAAACGGTCTTACCAGTTCCACCTATTTACATTGGTGAAGCAATGGTCGTATCTTTAGACATCTCAAAAGTTTTTGACAGAGTCTGAGTCAAAGCAGCTCTACAAACCAAACTTCGTGCATTTAGTTTCCACTCTGTTCTTGTTTTGTGGATTGAAAGTTTTTTCGTAAATTGTTCCTTTTAAGTTGTTCAAGATGGACGCACATCAAATGTCCACAGTACTCTTTATATTCGGGGCTGTTACTGGAATTATATAATTTCTGTTTATTGGCGAAGGTCTATCCATTGCAATGGAAAGTTGCTCGATTGGCACGAAAGCCACGATTGTTGTCAGCAATCCTATAAGCTGGAGATTCAACTGGCATTCTAATGTTAATGCTATATCGACAGTAATTCTGGCGGTAGCGATTGTGGAGAAAGAATGCCACAGTGTCAGACCGGGCGTTTTGTTGGTAACGCTGGATGTTGAAAATGTCGGACAAATGTGCTGAATCCCTGATTACTTATTTGTCATGATGCGGAACCCTCTTAGGAACCGATGGCTGCTGTTTGACACCGACGAGGGAGTTCGGAGGAAACCTATCATCTTAGAAGCAGCACAGGGGTTAATCCTCGGACCTGATCTCTGAAACTTAGTTTACGATGGACTGCTTCGCTTGCAAATGTCAACGGATGTATTCCTGGTGGGTTATACTGATTATATGGCAGCGATAATCACTTTCAGAACCGCTGAGGTTGCGCAACTCAGACTTAAACAATTTATGAAGAGGATGGAAAGGTGGATGATAAAAATTTTAATAATTTCATTAATTTTATGATCAAAAAGGTATAGTAAGTATCCTTTTTCAGAAGCATCGACGCGAGGCAAATCGAATCAAAATGAAGTGGTACCGTATCAGCGCTTCGAAATTTTCGCCAAAATAAAAATCGTACCATATTTTTAGGATTGAATCAAAGTGGTAGCACTACGCTGGATTAGTGATGGACGATTGCGATATGGTTTAGCAATCCAGCTAATCGTAATCGATGCCACAAAAGAATCGAGAGAAAACAATCGAAAGAACAATCGAAAGAACAATCAAGAGATCAATCGATATGCTCGATTGTTTGTTTCGATTGTTGGGTTCGATTGCTTTATTCGATTGGTGCTCTCGGTTTCTGTGTTCGATTGTGGTGTTTGATTGCTGTACTTGATTGTTGAAGACCGGTTTATAGCAGGAAGAGAGAGTGTAGCTCTGGGGTAGCTAAAACTAAAGACATGTGCGATAGCCGAATACTGTAGCTAAAATCAGCACAATACAGCAGCTCGCAGCCGAAGGCAAACGTGCATAATGGTTGACTCGATTGTCGATGACTTGTCCGACCGAATGGTCGATTGCGAGATGGCGAGATGCTTTTTTTGATTATCTCGATTGCTACGATGGCGAGATTTTTTTTTCGATTCTCTCGATCGCACAATTACCATCGATTCAACAATCGAGTTCAACTTAAAACCATCGAGATATTTCGAGATGTTTTAACAATCGAAACAATCGAGTTAAACATCTAGCAATCGCGCATCACTACGCTGGGACTATATCCGAAAGGCATGTGGCTAGGGTTCATCATTGGCTTGCTGAACAGATTGATGGCCAACATCGGTGGCGCCAGCGAAACGAGGAGGCGGCTCATAGAGCGCGCATTGCCAATTTCCAGCGTAGAAGTGCCTTGCGTATCGCCTGTAGCTACCGCACGGTGTCGTAAGATACCAAGAGTAATTCCGATAGACCTACTTACGCGAGAGCGCAGAGAGATACCTCACATGCTCTGACCCACATAGAATAGGAGCTCTAGATAACGTACGTAGGCGAAAACTGCAATTTTGGCAACAACGTTGGAGTAAAAGTAATAAAGATCGCTGGAAGGCGAACCTGGTAGGTCTTCTGGACTCATGGGGCAGCTGTGGTCACGGAGAGGTATACTGTTTTCCCTTTGACAATTCCTAAAAAGGCACGGCTATTTCAGAAGGTACCTGAACAGAATGGGCAAAGTGGGTATAGCCTCTTGTTGGTACTGTCTTTATGAGAACGATGATGCTCATTATACCCTTTTTGCGAGCAGTCAGTTTGCAAGTTTGAGGAGCAGCCTCGAGTCCACGATCGGCTTGGACACGCCAGCGTCAACCGTGGAAATGATGCTGTTTACGGCACAACTGGTGCGCAGTCGCAGCATATGATGAGGAAATACTATTAAATAATATACTAAGAAAAAGCGGGAGGAGTGTTGCCTTACTCACGCACAAGCTATAGAGACTTCTGAAGAAGGTAGGCATCGGCAGGTGAGCAGGCACGATCGGGTTTAAGCAATGCGAGAACGGACCCTAAACCAGACCTAGCTGGCGAGTCGGTGGAGTTTTTTCAGTAAGTTAAAATTTTAAATGATAAAATCTTAGCAAGTAAAAATCTTACATAGTACGGGGTTAGGGAGACGAGCATCGTTTGAAAGTTTTTTTTTTGGCATCCACAAAAAGTATTCTTTTTATTTATAATTTCCTTCATTTTCAGTCCGATTTATAGTTTTGCGACAGAAGTACCCTTAACATAGCGTACTTTTTGGGTACAGTGGTCTACTTTTGCAGGAGCGCTACTTATGTTAACAGAGATTGCATGATTACTTCGTTAAACGAGGGCCTATTAAAGACAATCGCTTTGGGCTCAGCGAGCTGTGTTGTGTTTAATGCGTTCAAAGCACAATGCTGTTTTCCTTCACTTAAGTCTTTCCCTCGTCGTTCTGGCCATACTATTTTCGTTGACAGTCTACATTACACAGTACTACAAATTAAATTAATAAATTAATTAATTTAACTGAGCTGATCAAATTTTTTAAAATTGCGAAAATTGGTGTAAAATGCCTGGGTTTCTTTCAGAGAGGTAAAAAATATTTTACTGCATTAGACAGACAATACTTTGATTAGACCCAGACTTGAGGATCGCTTCCATATATGAGTTGGCGCAGGACGCACTGATTCAGCGAAGTTATACAAAGTCGAATGCAAAGCTTTCAAGCTTATTGGCGATGAAATCATTACTTCACGAATTGAAATTCTAGACCATCGATGTAAAGTTGGATTTTTTTCTCTTCTTTGTCGCAATTACTATGGATATTTTCCAATCGAAATATCAAGTCTGATTAATTCTCATGCGAAATATCTGATCCTGTAACCGCTCTCACTCTCATACTCGTCAGGGCAGTGCCAGTTGAACCGTTAAACTCAACGGTTCTGCCTTATTTAAATCAATAGATATGTGGAACAGCCTACTTTTTACTGTTTTCCCAGCAAGCCACAAGCCCCAAATGTTTAAGCGAAGCCTGCATCGCTATCTCTTCTGCCTTGTTCGAACAAAATTTCAACCATAGGGGCATAGGCGTGCCGTGACCTAAAATCTGGCAGGGGCCAGGGACCAAAAGGTTCAAGACGTACTGTTCATACAACTTACATAATTTATTAATACATTACATATTTGTTAACATATTCTTTGTTATTTGCTTATGCGTAATGCATTATCAAATAAACTTCATGTCTGTGAATATGTATGAGCTACAACGATATGCATATAATGTGAACGGTAGGTACGAGCTACACACGAATTATCTATGATCGCTAAGAAATGAACGCTTGTACAAATTATATGGGAATAGAATGGAAATAATTAGAAATATAAGACTATTTTTTCGTTTAGAAGCTAAATATATTTCAACTGATACTTGAAGAAGAGGATATCTAAGTTTCAAAATATCTTTGAAGAAATTGGAATATATTAAGCTTAGAAGGAAAAAAATGACCTCTTGCCTCAAACTTTTGTTACCTAGAAAACCTAGAAAAAGCATAAATAATTTGGCAAGATACTCTTTTCGAGCCATTTGGATATCTTCGTAGCCCTAACTGCGTGTCCAAGGCTAGATGAAACAGCAAAACCTTTCAAACTAGTTATTTTTGCTGTTTTCCGTTCTCGCGATCCTCTGGGAAATGTGAGATCCAAGCAGTTCTTCTCTGCAAAAGGTTTAATTTTCCCCCAAACTAAATACAAGTCTTATCGCTCACTTAGTAGTGTTTTCACTGTTCCATTTACAAGATCTATCCCATCGCTAAGAGTTGCATTTTTAGTTTGGAAATATGTGCTTAACATGTTCGTTATAAAAAGAACATAGTGAAAGATGAAAAGATTTACTACAAACTTAGGATTACTGATTGAATGAAAGATCCCCAATGAATAAACTGAGTCGTTGTATTTTCCCTCATTCATTTCTTTTTCTAAAGCCTCTTTCATAGTCCCATAGCTATCGAACACATATTTGCAATTGTGAAATCTCATTGACTAACGAGTCGAGCTTAAACTTCTTATTCTACGCCTTGAATTTAGACCAACTGCCTCTTCAAGCTGCTTCAACAATTCGTGTTGTGATGGCTTCGAAAGTTAAAGGGATTCAATGGCATTGAAAAAAGAATTGAAAAATTTGTTCATCACAACAAGGATAATTTTATGAGCTAGACAGTGTACAAATGTGGCTGCAAGGTGTTTCATTTTAATTTAGATTTGTACACCAATTTTTTGTCCTGACATGACACTAGCACCATCATAAGACTGTTCAACAACAGGCAATTAACTAATTCCGTAGCTGGCTAACAGGCTGAAAATTATATCTGCTAAATACGAAGCATTTCTAGCTCCTGAACAGTTTACAAAGCTTAAGGTCCTTTCTTCGACTGCTAGCTCTTTAGTAAATCTAACAACCACGGAGAGTTGTTCCTTTTTGTGGACCCTTGCTTCATCTGCCATAATGGATATCAGTCCGCACTCTTTAATTTCAGCTGTATTATCCTCGCGAACGATTTCAGCAATTATTTTTATTAATTCATTTTGTGTTTTGCCACTACAGCAGTTCGCAACCTTGTTTTTAAAATTATTTGCAAAAGTTGAATCATGCCTCGCGAATAATGTATAAAATTCCAAAAAAAAATTCACGGTTATCACTGGCACCACTGTCATCTCTGAAAGCACATCTTTGGCGACTGAGACACGTCGTAAGGTCGATAACCTTTTCCAAATAATTTTGGTTCATCTTGACAATATTCCAAGACTGTTCAAGCACCATATCACTTACTGTCTTCAAAGTACTATTCGAGTTTTCACATTGTGCATGAATTTTACCATCCGGATAATTTATCCGGATCGCGAAGTTTGGTCGAACTGAAATTTTGGTGTATTTTTGGCAACAATGGAAATTCTATGGAAAATTTCACATTATGATAGTTTCACACCGAGTCATCAGACCATCCCAAAATTTACAAGACTCATCAATGGGCATAAAAAATAAGTTTCTGTAGTTTTTAAATAATGTATGGGCAGCCTTGCAGCTACCATAAGTACGTAAACACAAATCTTTCACACGATTTTTAGAATAAAATGCAAACGATTGATGAATTTGATACTATATTTATACAGTCAAATCTAAACTTGTAAAATTCCCAATCGGTATACACTGGTCTTGAGTAGATACAGGTATAAAAAAAGTTTAATGAATATGATAAAAACCATGTGGTGGTTGTGTCACTATGGAAAAGACTCGCTGAAATTGAAGTGCTTTGCCTTTTAACTTCTGATGCAGTTATAAGATTATTATAAAATTCACACACATTTAACCTGAGTGTTAACCAAGTAGGTCATAGATAGTGTGGGAACACATAACACAACCCACAATCACATATCCACACAGCACTATACAATACAATAATATAAAGTAGGCTAAAAAATGTAAATAAAAATATTGAAAAATAAGAATCAATAATATATTTTGTAAAAAGCTGTCAAGACGTGTTTCTCTTGATAACATTAAAATTAAATTTTCAGTGTAAGTATTTACTTCCAAATTAGAATCTACTTCTAAAATAGCATAAAAGTGGCAGCGATACCATTTTTATTTTTAATTTTAATACTCAGACTATGTTTTGTGAAAAACATAATTGCGTAAAGTGCCAGTTTATAAAAGTGTTCTTATCTAAATACCTGTATATTGCCTACTAGGAATGAACAGATAATCTTAATAAAAAAAGGATGATTGGCGAAGCGCTTTTCGTCTTTTTCTTAACGTGTAACTTGTCGAAATTAAATATTCCCGTCCATATCTCGAAATAAGTCCCATAACATCGTAATAAATACCACAAATAACACAGTCTCTAAGTTATAAGTAGTGAAAGTTGGTATAAGCTTAAACTACTGCACTACACAACTCTTGCTGTAACCACAAAAACCTAACAGGCGAAAACTTAAGTGTCTGCTGTTGGAAATATTTATTTTTCTGGGAGGGGCCAACCTAGGGTCTGGGGGGGTCCCGGCCCCCTCTGGCCCCCCCTACGGCGCGCCTATGCATAGGGGGTTGCTCGATTATTTTCAACGGACGCTATCTGTTGCTCTAGAGGATAAGAGCTTAAGACAATCTATGCAGAGAAAAATGGCAAAAAAATCACCCTGAGGTTAACCAGATTTGGGCTAGACACACACAGTGAATGATCGAATACAGAATACTGGAAAAGTTTGGATAAATAAAAATTAAGGACCGAAGGGCTGTGGAAGAGCCCAGGAAATTTTGATCTAAAACTGTGCATCGTAGCTGCTAGTGTCTAATTCGAGGAGGCAGTAATTGGGCCAAGAAATCTGCACGTAACTTTTGCAGGAAAAGAAGACCCAGGAGGTGCTGTAGAGCTACGATGATGTTTTGTTGTCAACAGAGGATGTAAACAAAGGATCTTCGCATCTACTATTGGGTTTGCTTTCTTTTTATATTTTAAATATGTTTGCAAGAACCACTCGGAGCCGTGGTGTTTAATGGAAAATAGCCCCCGGCAACTCATGCAATCTCTTCTGTGCGGGATTCATTATTTGTCTTGGACCTCTCCTGCCCAGTTAGGTTCATTGATGAACACAGATATTTGCCGTCACTTTTGAACGACCATAATAGTCTCAACTGATTTCAATGATTTTTCATTGAAAAGTAATTAGCTGTGTTTATTGAGCTGCTCTATGTTGAGCTAGGTTGAGATATATAAGCAAACTGTGTTTAATGAGTAATTTGGCTGCACTAACTTGCTCTGATTTGCGTTTCATGAGACTGTTCTTAGTTGAAGTAGAGCAATTTAGAGCACGATTTCTGCTCTACCTTTTTTTTGGTAGAACAAGTTCGGGCAACCAACCAGCTGTTTGTCAACTGTCACCGAACCGACTTTCAACAAAAAATTAAGACTAGACTAGAGTTTTTTATTTGTCAATTGACTGGTTGAACTTGACAGGTTAAATCAACTTTGAGAGTTGCCTCTCAATTGCTTTAACTTGCTCGAGTTTTTTTTGGCTCTAAATTGCTCGGTTTTTTTGACAGCTACTCTAATCTAACTTGCCTTGACATGTTCTGCTTTTTTTCCTCGAGTCAATAAACACAGCTATTTATTTGTATACTTGTCAAAGTTGATCTATTTTTTCTTAATCTAGCGTAAACGAAGCGGATCGGCTAGCTTCACTTTGGTTTGAAGAAAAGTAAAAATATGCAGGAATCACTTCATGCGAATCAATTTCTGAACTGCTTGGTTATCGATTACATCTATTTTAAGGATAATACGATGCCTATTGAATATTATTCTTTTGGACAATCGAATGTGAGCTGCCTATGACTTTCTACGAGTTTAACCACTTTTTTTGGCTTTCCTTGATATAACACATTGACAATGAAACCCATCACAAGCAAACATTACTAAATCCTGAATCATAGAGCAGAAGACCGATACCTTATGTATAATTTATCGATTCATGGAAGTTTCAAGGTTCGAGGCCAAGGAAACAATATATTTCATGGATTGTTAAAAGTGTACTGAGTTCACCTTTGCCATACATAAATACAAGCACTCAAAATCCGACAATTCATATTCCACAAGAAATCCGACCGCAATCAATTATTTCCAAAAATTTACATAATTAAACCGACCTACAACCAAATAAAAGACACACGCTTTCCAGCACACTTTTCATCTAGAACTTTCCATTAAAATATCGATTTCAGAATTTCATCCTTTACAATGATAACAATGCCCGACAACTATACTGTCATCGAAAGTCGTTCATACAACATTACCAGTTTTCATACTCGACGATTCGGTTTTGCGATAAATCAATATCTCTACATTTAATCAACATCAGGATATGCAAACAAACAAACAAACAAAAAACACTGAATTACGATGAATATAGCACCACGTCGCATAACATGGCCTTCCTTGGTGTTTGCAGATCTCTTTCGTTGTCTCTCTTTCATACGCCAATTCTAAACAACTCAAGCGCATTTATTTTACACTGTAATCTCGTCCTGTTTCCTACACATTTTGCAATTTCCGCATTCCCAGTCCATCTGCAATGAGCTTTTTAGCTCCTGCCAAGCGCCTTCATCATATCGACAAGGATGTCTTGCGTAGAAGCATCACAGCTCTCATCCCCATGCACACCCTAATCGGCTTTCAAAAAGCCACCACCGCATGTGACCTACTAAAAGCTTTTCGCAACCCAATCAATCTTTCCCCGTTTCCTTTCAATGTCGCCGCTCGGAAACCCATCCCCTGTTACTCTGCACATTTCGACCATACTTCCGTTTACGCTTACCAACCGACACCCGTGATTCGGGTAGCTAGCACCTCAAACCGCCAGAACTCTGCTTGTGTTTTGTTTTGTTGGCTTGCGTTATGATGATGAATACTGAAAAGCTTCGCTATTAACTTCCGGGTTGATAAAAAAGCTAGCAACTCGCTGGCGACGCAGCGTTTTGTCGACGACGTCGTCAGTTAGTGTGCCATCTGAGTTAAGGCCAGCTTCATACATTTTAATGACCTCATCTGAAGCGTGAGATATTCTATTTTGCATCCGTAGCAGATACTTGTTATGATTTTTACACAGGAATATGCTATGTGTCGGAATTTTAGTTGATTGCTCCGGAATCGTACTGGAGTGACGTGTGTGTATGTTTGTAAAAGCGTATGCCGCCAAACATATTCTCACGCATTTTCGCGGGTCAAGTCGACGGCACTTGACAACGACAGTCAGTCAGACTAGTTTCTAGTAGGATTTTTCCGCAACTGTTTGTTTGTCAGTCTCGGTGGGTCGAAAAGCTTGAGTAGCTTATTTGAATAGCATTACATGAATAAAGCAACGGACGACATTAGTGTAAACTAGGCTAAAGTAACAAAGCCGAAAGGAAACAGAGCAAGCGGATTTTGAAGGTAGTGGTGAGACGAGGCTATGTTAGCAGCCCCAGTCCACAGAGGACAACTAAGCAGCTGGAATAGATATGAGCTTCCTGATAAATAAAAAATTAAGAGAATAATTTTTGGTATTGCTAAAATTGCCCAACTTTCCAGCCTATTCCAAAAATTAACGACTCGTTTAGAAACGAAAGCCTTACGATTTTGTCCCATTTTACGGTACCCGTTCGCAGTGAAACTCATGCGAACTTGTTAGCTTCTTCGACGCAAACAAGCGCTGTCATGAAAAACATAGAGTTTTGAACTTTGAACTGTGGCGGACACTTGATGGAATGCCACAATGCCTCCACGATTGGCTTGAAGGTTTTTCGACGCAGTTAGGGTCATTCGTTTTGTGTCTATCGTATATTGACGTAGTACGACGTCGTTTCACTTCCAACAAACAACAAACCAACGCGACGCCGTTTTACTATCCAAGCATTCGAGCAATTCGTGTTCACACAATAGCTCTCCACACACACTGCTAGGCGTCTACGATCGAACAATCTGATAATTTCAAAATTATTGGTCAATTAGTGTCGCTTGTTGCTAAATCCAATGTAACGGAGTATGGAATTGTGATGATGCCGGCAAAAGATATTCGTTTATTGGGTCTGTTTTGCTTGCGGCCGACGCACGCCAACCACGCCGGTATCGTTGCATTTTAAAGAAGTTAACTGTAAAATTACTGATGGCTTCAGCATTGTTTAACGACGATTCGACAATTTCTACGCACGTACTAACCTTTCTGGTCAGGTGAATTAGCTGCGTGAAATATTGATGAAATTTCCGCAAGCATTTATTGTTTCGTTTGATTGAAACGACACGTCCAAATACACATGCATATGGATGTAGTGAATGTCACGTGGAATGTGTCCGAAGTAGCTTGAGAAATTGAACGCTTTTGGCTGTGCCTGGTGTGGCAATTAGGGGGTAATGAGGTTCGTGAGAATATTAGCAAAGAAATTAAGATGTTTTTGAATGGGATTTTTTTTTCTGAGATGGTCTGGTTGATTTTTGCCTATACAGGCAACAACAAGTGATTAATTAAATGATAAAACTTTTATACATCTCTTTTGTTTGGGCTAAGAAAAATCATAAATATTCAATCATAAGCATTCGAAATTAAACAAGAAACTTAATCTATGATATTCATAAGCTTACTCACTTCCACCACCACTGCCTCATCATATTTACCGAATGACTTATTGCAACTTGACACTAACCTACAACATCCACGTCAACCACCTACGTCACTCACATGTTTATCTCACTCAACATATTACAAGTTCATAGTTATTGCGTCAAATTACAATCGTAAAAAAAAATTATGTCGAAAGCCGCTGTTATTCATCATCATCACGAAGGAATTCCTTCGGCTGACTAATTTGGTTGTTTGCAAAGAGTTGACAATTCGGGGTTTGCCTATCGCCAGACACCATCAGTTCCATTCGTCTATAGTTAGTCATGTCAATTACGGCATTTATTCCATTGAAATTCAAAACCCAGCGTACTCGTTTTTCTGTGCTAATTACATGTGATTAGAAAGTGGTTTCTAAACGATTCGCAAAAATATGTACTTGTCGGGCTATCGTTTTCATTTTTCGGCCCAGGTAGATATGTATGTAGATAAAACTGAATTTCGCATTGATAGACTGAGATAAGCGCACTCTTTTTTTTTTGGGAGTTATATAGATAGCTTAATGATGATGATGATGTCACCAAGTGTTGTTTTTGGAAATAGCAGATTGGACTGCGAGAGCTGCATTGTTTGATGTTATGACTGGCGGGACATTCGCATTGTTTATTTGAAATGTTCTTCGCTAGAAATTGTCTAATGACAGCTAAATTATTATCTGTTTTTGTCATGGCAAATTTTAATGTGCCTTGAAGCAAGGCGTCTGAATTTGAGAATGTTGATTTCACAATAAAGTGAGTAGTAATTAATGAGCTGATATGCTCATATTTAAGTATTGGTGAAAGTGGAGCGTTGGTATTTGGTTTCAGTTAAACAATCAACTAATCAAGTAGTGATTACAAGTAATTAATCTAAGACTTAGCTAAGCCCTTCACTTTCGAAATGAGATCCGATGTCGTTCGACAAAAAATAAATAAGATAAACAACTATTGCGCTTCTGTGTGGAGGTTATGCGCCATCAGCAGTTTAGAATCGAGGGAGATGATTCTTCTTCTATTTTGACCATCTATTGGCGGCACGAGCATGTCCGACGCAAAACACCTTCGTAAGTTAGATCCCTAAGAATTTTGGAATATGGCCAAAATTTAGATTAATTTATTAGCTTGCTATGAAAAGTAAAATTACAAAAATTGGTCAACATACATACTTGTGACTGGCACTGAAGCTTGCATACATTTTCTGGACTTGTCGCACATATGTATATAATCGGCAAAATCAATCGGCCCTGTTTTTTTTTTACATTTTTTTTTTGACTTTTTCAAGACTATAGAGGAAAAGTCTCTAAGCGGCAGCAAGAGAAAGCTAAGAAACACCAGCATTGAGGATATAATAAATTTGTCATTTCTCTATTCTTAAGAAATAAAAAGTAAAGGAAATTGGAAAATAGTTAAAAGTGATAATGTTTCAAGCCATTAATGGACAGCAGCTTTTCTGTTTAACCCTCCGAGAACACACATATTTTTCGATCATCGAGAACAATGGGGGTTCAATTGACTCCAACCTCTTTTGAACCTCTAAAGAATGGCCGCCACTGAACATTTTCATTTGAAAAAAATTTGTGAGTATTTTTCGAGACCTCTTTTAGTAGTTTTCATACATTAGAAGTGCCTCAAATGTCCTCAACATACCTAAAAAAAATCGTAACTTATTTCATTTTCAATATTTTTGGCTAAAAATTTAAGTGGATACTCTCAAGATATGACAAAATTATAAAAAAAATTAGCATTATAATGGCCCTTGAAAAAAGGTATTTATTTTGCATATTTGCGGTGGCGATTGTGAAGATTTTAAAATTTGCATACTTAAAAAATATCATAGCTTTGTCAATTTTTAATATTTTGAGCTGAAAATGTATATGGATTCTTTCCAGACATAGTAAAATAATAAAAAAAATTAACCCTAGATAAAGGGTTGCAAAAAAGGTATAATCTTCTGAATAATCAGATTCTGATTGCTCCGAGATATGGTCGTCTTCGGAAGAATCAATGTCGCCAAAATTGTTATCATTGTCTTCATCTAACAAATTATTGCGTACACTAGAACGCAGATTATACGCTATATTGCTAAAAACAACATAATTAAAACACTTGCAAACTTATTTTTTGGTTTTTTTAAATTAATCTGTCGATTTATAAAGTAAAAAAAAAATTGAGTTTTTACCTCAAAATTGACGTCGAGTACAGCAACTTGACCCCTTGATCTGCTTCAAAGGCTTCTCAACGACGACTAACGATTTGGGACTGGAAGCGAACGGTGTAAACTTATAGTTAAGACACAGAAATATATTTAGGAGCCTATAGTACTCCTCTCTTCCCGCAGGCCTAAGCGCTGCGATCGGTCAAAAAGGTTCTCGCAGGGTTAATAAAGCATATTCAGTTTAGGATAATCTGTGATGAAGGTGCTTAGGTGGACTAACAAAACGCAAAGACCTGGAAAAATAATTTGCCCTGCTCTATATTCTCAGTAATTCTTCGGTATTCTCAGTATTTCTTTTTTCCAAATAATTCTACCCCGTATACTTTCCTAACCAAATCTTCCTTACTCACGCAAGCTAAGTTTCCAGCCCGATTTACCAGTGACAGAGATTTGCGGTGGATGCAGGAGGAGTTACAATGCCATGGTTTTGTACAGAGAAGTTGGCGCGTCTTGAATAGAATAGCCTTGATAGACCAAAAAAGGCTTTGTTGGGTGGCAGTAGCTTTATGCGGTGGCAGTAGCTTTATGCGTATTTTGTCGCATTCTGTGCTCTTTCTTTCGCCATTTTCACGAAAGATTCTCCGACAGATCACTCATTTCGATAGTCACCAGCATAATCCAATAATCAGGTGAGCTTAATGAGGAGGGTACTCTTTATGCTTAGCCGGATTCCAGAGACTATTTGAAGAGGTTGGAGAAAATGTCCGCTTTTCGGTAATCAAGAGTGCTACAAGGTTCGGTCACTGGGCCAATTCTTTATTGGCCTTCCAACTCCACAGGACTAACCTCAAGATCAAACCCCATCAAACAAAATAGCAGCTATACCAAATACCAAACAGCTCTGAAAACTCCACGAAAAAACCAAGAAACTGGCTTTTTCGTTTCGGACTTCCAATATTTCTCTTAGCTTCGGTATCTCGGAATCGATTTTCACGAATTTCTGGAGTTAAACTCTTATGTACGGCCAAAAATCAACATAGCCACATCCGGATTTCAATGCATCAGACATCTTTCCCCAAAAAGATGGACATAACCAACAAAACTAAGTAAATTTGCTTTCAGATCCTTATGCCAGTCCTGACTTACGCATCCCCTATCCTTGATTATCTGTTCCAAGATCGTCATAGACGAGGTGAAGGTATTCAATTCATCCCACATTTTTGCACTGGCAGATTTTACCACCCGATAACTAATAAGTGGCCGAAGGAACTTTTCCTGTATCAGGAGCCGTGACTGACACTTGGTCGCAGGGATGGTTCCATATACAATTTGGCGTATCTCTTCTTTAATATAGGCCAGATCAGTTCAAAATGTCAATTGTCGGGTATAGTTTTAGTTTTTCATACCTTCAACACTAGCAACCGAGTTCCGTGATATAGGCGATCGCTGATGAAGTCGAGAGAATAAGTTTTCGGCGCTCTGGATTTCTTGTTTCCACTCAGAACGTCGAAGTACTTGCCATCAATGAAGACATGTCTTTTGAATATATCTATTATCAAAAATGATTACACGAACATTTGAAAAGGCGTTTCACAGCCACAAACGTATGCGATGCAAGTGAAAACGTAGTTGTAGATGGAACGATTGAAGAAGTTTCGAAAGAGTGAAAATAAACCCTAAAAATGTTGGCTTGAATAGACTGTTTGATGTCTGCGAAATGACAGAAAAAACGCCTTACAAATTAACTAAAAAAGTCTACTCTAGTCTACGTATTAAAGAAGAATGCAACGTTATTTCTGAAGAATTCTATGTACAGTTTCACGAAGCATGTGACAGATTCATGAAAGTTACCGGTAAGAATATAATCCACAGCTTGGTGTTGATCACTCAAATTTGATTTCTGAGCTGCAGCCATTCGGATGCCGGGGTCTCATTAAGATAGCTTAGCAAGCTCTTACCTCTATGGTCAATTCCAAAATCTAAATATGTTCAATTCCAAGGGCTTATCAGCGAGATATTCATTTTAATTTAGGCTTACCTCAAGATAGCCATTTTAAAACTATATTTTTTCAACATTTTTAAATGGGGCTTTTCGGAAGTTTTATCTGATAAACCCCATTTACTTTATCCGGAAAACCTCAAAATTTACCATAATATTAAGTCGCCGCCAGTCGCCAACTTTTATCAGTCACAATTAAACTCTCTGAAGCACTCATACAACATTCGGTTAGTTGACTAATAAACACAAGCAGAATAAAGCTAAACGTGTGCTTGAATATTGGTTAGAAGATGACGGTGACTAACTCCGTCTCGCAGGTCCGAAGATATTGACAGATCGTTTCGAAACTCTTATTGGGCTGAAGCAGGTCGATGGAATAGCGCCGACGCTCTTCAACCTGGCACTTGAGTTCGCTATTCGAGCAATGAATCTGAACATCAGCGGCCCGCACTCTTTAAGTCGACACATTTGGCAGCTTGCGCGTATGACATTAACATCATGGCTCGAAAACTGACCGATGCAGAAGAACTTCTGCTTAGACTTGACACCGCAGCAAACGAAATTGAACAACGAATCAACGAGGACAAAATGACATTTATGATGCAATCTAAGACAAGGATGCCAGCGCACTCGACCATCAACGTAGGGGACCTTAGCATCAAATTCGTGAACAACTTCGCTTACCTGGATAGCAATCAAGCAACGAAACTGACGAAATCAAGCGACGGATACACCATTAGCAAATAAGACTTTCTTCTTGGTCCTCCCCATTATGAAATCGAAGTATGTGCACAGAAAGACTAAGCACCGCGTTTTTAAAACTATCATAAGACCTGTACTGTGCTATGGCTGCGAAACATGGACCCTGACCCAAGCCTCCGAAAATATGATTGATACATTCGAACGGAAAGCTCTATGGCGAATTTTCGGGGCTGTTCGCGACCGAGTTGGAAGGCGCATCCAGTATAACAATGAGTTGTACGAACTGTACGATGAGCTGGAAGTCTCCAAAATGCCGAAACAAACGCATGCCGAAAAGAGTTATGAACGGAAGACGAGTCGACGGAGCGAACACGAGGAAGACCGAGAGCTCGTTGGGAGAGCTCAGTTTATGCGGACGCCGAACAACTACTGGGATTCCAAGACTGGAGGACGCGGTCTCGTGACCGAGATAATTGGAGAACAACGATCCAGGAGGACAAGGCCCGACGTCGGGCTGTTGTACCGCGATGAATTATAAAAGATAGGCCAAAAGAGGACAGTAGGATTCAAACTCCGGGAAAGGGAACGAGACCTTACGAACTACATAGAAATTTCAATGACTTTTTTTTTCAATTTTGAGAAGATAATACGCAGAAAAGCCAGGAGTAACGCATTGAGGATATAACAGTGAAATAAAATGATGAACAATTTTTTCCCCAAATGATCCTAAAATGTTCTATTAACAAACTCAAATGGCCCTAAGCGCATTAAATTTCTGGTGGGTAAGGACCCACACTGGGCGCTTATTTCCAGAGTTCATTTTCAGTTGATAAAACCGAGAAAACTAACTTCAGCAAATATCGCGGGGCAAGGCATTATTCATTTTTCACGAAGCAGGGCAATATTCATTTTTTGTGGGGCAAGAGATTATTCATTTTTCGCCGGGCAAGAGATTATTCGTTTTTCGCCGGGCAAGATATTATTCATTTTTCGCCGGGCAAGAGATTATAAATTTTTCGCCGGGCAAGAGATTATATATTTTTCGCCTGGCAAGAGATTATAAATTTTTCACCGGGCAAGAGATTATTCATTTTTCGCCGGGCAAGGGATTATTTATTTTTCGCCGGGCAAGAGATAATACATTTTTCGCTGGGCAAGAGATTATTCATTTTTCGCCGGTCAAGTAATTATTTATTTTTCGCCGGGCAAGAGATTATTTATTTTTCGCCGGGCAAGAGATTATTTATTTTTCGCCGGGCAAGAGATAATACATTTTTCGCTGGGCAAGAGATTATTCATTTTTCGCCGGTCAAGTAATTATTTATTTTTCGCCGGGCAAGAGATTATTTATTTTTCGCCGGGCAAGGGATTATACATTTTTCGCCGGGCAAGAGATTATTTATTTTTCGCCGGGCAAGAGATTACTCATTTTTCGCCGGGCAAGAGATTATTTATTTTTCGCCGAGCAAGGGATTATACATTTTTCGCCGGGCAAGAGATTACTCATTTTTCGCCGGGCAAGAGATTATTTATTTTTCGCCGGGCAAGAGATTATTTATTTTTCGCCGGGCAAGAGATTATTTATTTTCCGCCGGGCAAGAGATTATTTATGTTTCGCCGGGCAAGAGATTATACATTTTTCGCCGGGTAAGATATTATTTATTTTTCGCCGGGCAAGAGATTATTTATGTTTCGCCGGGCAAGAGATTATTCATTTTTCGCCGGGCAAGAGATTGTACATTTTTCGCCGGGCAAGAAATCATAAATTTTTCGCCGGGCAAGGGATTATACATTTTTCGCCGGGCAAGAGATTATTCATTTTTCGCCGGACAAGAGATTATTCATTTTTCGCCGGGCAAGAAATTATTTATTTTTCGCCGGGCAAGAGATTATAAATTTTTCGCCGGGCAAGGGATTATAAATTTTTCGCCGGGCAAGAGATTATTTATTTTTCGCCGGGCAAGAGATTATTTATTTTTCGCCGGGCAAGAGATTATTTATTTTTCACCGGGCAAGAGATTATTTATTTTTCGCCGGGCAAGGGATTATAAATTTTTCGCCGGGCAAGGGATTATACATTTTTCGCCGGGCAAGAGATTATTCATTTTTCGCCGGGCAAGAGATTATTTTTCGCCGGGCAAGAGATTATTAATTTTTCGCCGGGTAAGAGATTATAAATTTTTCGCCGGGCAAGAGATTATATATTTTTCGCCGGGCAAGAGATTATACATTTTTCGCCGGGCAAGAGATTATTCATTTTTCGCCGGCAAGAGATAATACATTTTTCGCCGGGCAAGAGATTATACATTTTTCGCAGGGCAAGAGATTATACATTTTTCGCCGGGCAAGAGATTATTTTTCGCCGGGCAAGAGATTATTAATTTTTCGCCGGGTAAGAGATTATAAATTTTTCGCCGGGCAAGATATTATATATTTTTCGCCGGGCAAGAGATTATACATTTTTCGCCGGGCAAGAGATTATTCACTTTTCGCCGGGCAAGAGATTATACATTTTTCGCCGGGCAAGAGATTATTCATTTTTCGCCGGGCAAGAGATTATACATTTTTCGCCGGGCAAGAGATTATTTTTCGCCGGGCAAGAGATTATTAATTTTTCGCCGGGTAAGAGATTATAAATTTTTCGCCGGGCAAGAGATTATATATTTTTCGCCGGGCAAGAGATTATACATTTTTCGTCGGCCAAGAGATTATAAATATTTCGCCGGGCAAGAGATTATTCATTTTTCGCCCAACACTGCTTAGCTTCGGTGATCTGACGAGAATCGGTTGTTCCAGTGTGGTATGGCTATATATTCAAATATACCTCAAATAACGAACAATATCAAAATTCGCTCACCTATAAATGAAGCCATATTACATGGCTCATGGTACTACGTAATATGGCGTGTGGGGCCATAATTTCTGCGCCATGTAATTATGGTGCTGGGAGCCATACTGCATGGCTCAGGGTACTATGTATATAGCGCGTGGAACCATAAATGCTGCGCCATGTTACATGGGACCACGCGCTATGTAGATTCTGACATTATGGCGCTGGGAGCCATATTGCATGGCTCAGAGTACTATGTACATGGCGTATGGGACCATAAATAATGCGCTATGTTACATGGCTCTGGGCGCCATGTAGATTTTTTTTCAGTGTAGGCGAAGGTTGAGACGGGCAGAAGAAATCGCTTACCAGACAAGGAGAGTCAGCTCCAGCAGAAGCCAGTTTTATGTTATGTCAGGTTGCTTCGCGTTTAGATAAATGGAAATTGATTAAAGAGCTTGTATCTGTCGAACCAAATCAAAACCTTACAATCTACAAACCAAGCATCATTCAAAATGCGTCAGCCATCTTCCAATTCGATGATGCAATCTATACTTAAATCGTCGACTTTCATACGCAATGTCGATAAAATTATCCGGCATATCTCTTCAGATCGGCACCTAGAAATCCTTGACGTTCAAACTGGTTAAATAACCTAATAGAGTCGTAACTTTGACATTTCCAACTACACATGCTGCGCTAGAAGTATCGCTACGCATACATGTATGTATATGCAGATATACCAACAACTCGAGACTGACAGGTTGAAATCCATTTAAAATAAAACGCTATTACAAAAAAGAAAGATCGAATTGTTCAAGGCAAGCTTTATCACCACGAAACACAAAAAAAAACATGGTCCATTGAGTGAATAAAAGCAAAAAAAACAAACATTGATTGAAAATGCAAAATAGCTTTGATACTTTTTAGTGAATTCGGAATTTGAACCCAAACCAAAAAAAATAATTAGAGATAAATTATGTATCTACAACTATGAAATCCGATGACTACATTGATGATCGGTGTTTAAATCAAGGATTTAATACAGCGCGTGAAATGAAAGTTAATTGATCGGTATATTTATTATATGAATGAAGATGAAGAATTATGTGCATCCATTATGAGTTTAGACGATAGATTTTTGATGGAGATGGAAAAATTACTTTTGTGCATGGTTGATAAGTAGATTATGATATATAAAATAAATTACATTAATTAATAAATTACATAGCGATGCTACAGGGTTCCCTTCGTATTGAAGCTGTGTGATAGCGAAAATATGATAATTTTTACCTAAGTTTGATATTAATATGATTCAAACATTAAATTCACACGCAATTGAAATGAAACGAGATTCATACACGTTCTGAGGAATGTATGAGTTTCCGGATCGTTTGCTGACTCTGAATATTCCCTTACGATGACGTTGCGGCCGATATATCGAGTCGGTCAGTCTGGGTAGCCTAATTTGCCTCTCAAAATACAATGAAGGTACATACATAGTTACCGTAGCTACAGCACGTTTCGCCGGCAAGGCACACTATGGTCAGTAGCCTGCGATCAGTGTCCAATGGTTGATTTGGGGCCTGGTTGTTGCCCCCGTGAACCTTGCCGGCCGGGTACTTGTCGCTATATACATACACTGCTTATTGATATTCCACAAAGAATTTTCGAAACGGTTCAAGAAACTTTGGAAGCTCGTTCGCACCCAGTTAGCCCCATGAATAAGCATATGTGACGCCACTCGCTGCTACTGTGGTCGCGCGTAAATCATTCAATTGTGACACTGGGCACGAGACCGATTCTTATCGTATGTTTTTGTTAAATATTTTTTTTTGTCTGGGTCTAAGTAAAATGAGATGTGAATCTTGAATTTAAATTAGGCAGGTTTGCACCGTATTGTAAGACATTTGGAGCGATAGACTTTGGGAAACATATGACTTTGACTAGGTATGTCAGTAAAAATGGGCTATAAATCCCTTACACTGATAAGATTTACAAACGGAAATTGCGCATTGATGATGGAACTAACCACGTTTGCTTTAATTTTTTTTTTGTGGCAAAGTGGATTGTAGCCAAGCTCCCAAAAACAGTTATTTCGATGGGAACCGGGATATACTTATTTACGTCCCGCCACACTGTTAAATGTGGTTTGTGCGGCGGCTCTTTATCATTCAACGCTGTTTTTCGTACAAATGATAACAGTGCGAATGGACAGTAAGGCACCTTTCATCCACAGTCAAAGCAATTATCGTTATCCAACTGTTGATAAGAAACCCGAAATACTCGAAGTGAAATCGCATAAATTCAACAAGTATAGTCTTGAGTAACACATGTTTTCCAAGGCCATAAGCAAAACTATGTGTCTTTTCACAGTGTTATCGTAACACAACACACAAAACCAACTATGTCAGGCTTCATTAGTGCTAATGCCCCTGTGTGACGGCTGTACCGCAGAGTTCGTCGCGTTCACTTTACAACAATGAGTGACTGCCCTTAGTACGATTAGATTGTTCAGACATGATGATAATCGTCGTCGACTACAAAGCCCAGCTCAATATTTGTCGATTACGATTATTATACGATTATGAGCACATTGTCATTGTGCTCGCTCGAAAACGGCAACAAGGCGACAGAATTGACCCAAAAGAATAGCGGCGGCATAGTATGTTATAATATGTATGGCGGGGCTCCGCAGTGGACAATAATTGAAAATTCAACGCAACATACTGAGATTTCAAAGAACAAGATGCTAACGAAATAGAGGAGATGAAAAGCTAAAGCCGGCGGTGATGGATCGTTTTGACAAATGTACTGCTACTAATACAGGATACCAAATTGCTGTTTTCAATGTGATCCTATTGGGCTGATAGCGTTGACTTCGTCTCAAGTGGCCATATGCAAATAGAAGTCATGGAGTGGTTGATTCAATTCGTCATTGATGTTTGTAGATGATACGAGATTATGTGGCTGATTTTTTTGGGAGTGTTTCATGAAAACGAGTCTGATTTAGAGGAAGACCGTGCGGGCAAGAGAGATAGGGAAGTAAGGTAGAAGAAGACGGGGAAAAGACGTTTGCCAAGTCCTTGCAAAAAAGCACGAAGAAGTAAAGCAACTCTACCAATCTAAAATTGTAATTAGTTGAAGGTACAGTGGCTCACAGCTTATTTCAACCAGCACGTAAAAAAAAATTTAACTTCCTATAAAAACTAAACTAAAGAAGATATCAACATTATTTAAAGGCAGGTTATTAGTCTAATGTTTAAAATAATTAAATATGACTTCTTTTATTTATTTTTATTTGTTTAGTATTCTAAAACAACGAAAAACGCAACCAAAAACAATGCTACAGCTTATTTCAACCAAATACTTTGTAGGTGTGCAATGATCCGTTATCTTGCAATGCAGCAATTATTTCTTTGAAAAGATCGTGCAGAAAAATTAGTTTTTCGAAATGGGACGACATACGACAATTGATCAGCGAGAACTTGTTCTCAGTAATTTTAAAAGTGGCCATTCGCACAGGAAAATTGGTGAGATGGTTGGACTAAGTGATTCTACAGTGCAGAGCATCATATACCGATTTGTCCACGAAAATAGAACGCTCGATAAAGAGAGAAATGTCCACAAAATTTTTTTCAATCAAACGGACGAGCGCTTGGGTTTTCCCGGGAAATCCGGGAAAACCCAAGGCTATCGGCTCCGAAAATTGTAGGTGAAGTGGAAGCTAAGTTGGGCCAGTCCTGTCACCCGGAAACTATTCGTCGTGTGCTGCAAGAGCATGAATTCAATGGTAGAATAGCGCGTAAGAAACCATTTATAAATGCCAAAAATCAGAAGTGCCGTTTAAAATTTGCCAAGGAACATTTGTATAAGGATTCTGGATTTTGGGATACCGTTATAGTCGCCGATGAGTCGAAATTTAATATTTTTGGCTCTGATGGAGCCTCATATATTTGGCGTAAGCCAAATACAGAATTGCTAAACAAAAATTTGAAAGCTATAGTCAAACACGGAGGTGGCAGCGTTATGGTTTGGGCCTGTTAGTCTGCAACGGGAGTTGGAAACTTGCAATTTATTGAGACTACAATGGATAAGTCTCATTATCTCGAAATTTTGAAGTCCAATTTGATTGAAAGTTCGGAAAAACTGGGCATTCGCGATGGCTTCAGATTTTATCAAGACAATGACCCGAAGCATAAGTCGGGTATTGTACAGACATGGCTGGTTTGGAATTGTCCGCATGTTATGCAACCACCGGCACAGTCACTCGATATTAACGTCATCGAAAATTTGTGGGCCATTTTTGATACAAACATCCGAAAACGGAAGATATCCAACAAAAGCGATCTCAAAACTGCATTGGTTGAGGAATGGGCCAAAAATTACCCCACAAGTGACAGAAAAGCTGGTCGATTCAATGCCTAAATGATTGTTGACCAGAAGGGTGGTCATACTAAATATTAAAATATTTTTCTGTGCCTTGCAACTTAATTTAAACATTGATTCTGTTAATTGGTTGAAATAAGCTGTGACCTTGTTTTTAGTTACTTTTTTCGTCATTAATTGTTATGACCTATTGAAATAAAAATGATAATAAACTGAATAAATGATAATTGTGAACACTAGTCTAATAATCTGCGTTTAAATAATGTTGATAACTTATTTCGTTTAGTTTTTATAGGAAGTTAAAGTTTTTTACGTGCTGGTTGAAATAAGCTGTGAGCCACTGTATATTGATAATGATACAGACCAATGATGAACACTCAAGGGGGTAACTAAATTGATATATTACTTTTTTAAGCCAAATTAATATGTTGATTGTTTAAGCTTGGGCGTAACTCTTATTACGGTGGCGGTGGAAGGTAGCTTAAGTGGATGTCAAACGGAGGATTTCCCCCGAAAGACACATAACTGTTTCCTGCATGAGTTTCTTCATGAAGTAATTTGTACCATACTTACAACCCCAGAAGCAGTGAGCTCAATGGTAACGGTAAACACCGACAAAAATCAAAGAAGTACTGAGTTTGATGCCACTTTTGTTGTTAGTACAGCATTTAAGCAGCTGATACTGAACTTTAAACCAACTAACGAAAGGATCTCGGCAATTCACAACAATTTGAAGCTACCTATGTGAAGTTTTTGAACTTTCAAATTCTTACAGACGAGAAAGAAGATATCGGTGCGAAATTTCTGCCTACCTAAACGATTCTTTTGACAGTTTACTCTCCGATGGTATCAGGATTATGTTGGGAGAGTTAAACGCCAAAGTCGATAAAGGATAAAAAGATAAAGAGGCGTAACAGTAACTTCACAATGAAACAAACGACAAAGGTCAAAAAACCAATGCACCAAAGGCTTTAATGGCTTTCTCTGCCGGAAAATTGATTTCGCGTTGGCATCGCCGTATAAACAAGCCTTTGACCAAACATACTAAGTTTTCATCGGGAAACTTACTTTAGATGTTGGATACTTTCGTGATTCCAACTGGAGCTTCGATCTCTTTTTCACCCGTACCAAATATCGCTGGAAAAATCACATTGAAAAGAGATGTTCTCTCAAAATTTGTGTACAAAAGCCCAAAGACAAACAAACGAAATATATGGGTTTACAGTAAAAACACATTTTGACATTTCAAATCAGGCTGGTCCTGAAAAAGGCATCTACAACAATATATCAAAGACGGAGGTCAGAATGCAAAAAGTTGCCTGAAGAAGGGCATATGTGACGAAGAAAGCCAAAATGCGATATCCAGGAAACACGCAGCTATCAAAAATGAGTAACGGAAGGATTGAAACTAGAATAACGGCATTTTATTATTGAATGAAAATTTGAAGCAGGGCGAAGAGTATCTAGCACTGCAAAGGAAATAAAAATAGACTATAAACTGCGAACCAACCAATGTAGGAACGAAGAGGCCAATATCATAAAAACGAAAATAGAATGGGTTCAGTAGCTCCAAAAGCTTCTGGCGATATCAAAGATTCAACATGTTAAACTTCTAAAAGACCCAGTTGAAAAATACTTTTTCACCTTTCTACCGAAGATAGTGTGATTAGGAAAAGAAACGATACAAAAAATCAAGTTTCAACTGAAAATAAAGACTGAGCTGGCACAAAGTTTTTTTTTTCTATGATAATGTCAAAGCTCAGGGGATTGCCCTTTGAAGCGAATGCTTAGCGATGGCGGTAGAGAGACACATAAGAGAGAAGCCGACATCAATTATTCCATTATTATTTTTAAGTGCCACATTTATTTCTTATTTTGTAAAGCGCTAGTGTTATTCCTAGTCGCTACTAAAGCTTTTTTAATGTGGCACTTAATTAATGGAGCGCTGGTATTATGCCCAGTCGCCGACTGTTAAGACAACACAAGACGAACAAACACAGCCATGGGCACGGCGGTATTCGAACCCGCGAACAGTAGATTGCTGCTTCGGACTGATGCGTTTCGAGAGTCAGGTTTCGAGGAAAGCGGGGAGCTGATTTCCATTACTCTTCAACCTGGTACGAGAATATTTGATAGCGATCAGAACTACTGGTAAAATCTGCACAACAAGTAATGTATGCAGACGACTTAGTTATTGTGGTGAATGATGATCAAATGCTGGCAATACAGGTGCGGCTGTTTCGCCTTTCACCTTTCGCCTTAGAGTGTAATATCTTGCCTTTTTAAATACTTTAAGCGCTGGATCTTTTGCAACAAGAATTCGGTTTTTTGAGGCGCTGATTAGGTGTAAAATAAGGAATGAAAAGTGCGTGCAAAATATTGAATTTGAGCAAAGCATTATAAAAGTGGAGGTCACGAAAGAAAGAGAACAAATTAATTCTGTTTATAAGGCCAAATTTCACTTGCTTTAGCGGACTTAAAATGAGCCAAAGAAATGATTTCGTTTTTCAAAGGAACATTGATCGAGATTTCTATGCTCAGAAGAGGAGGAGTAGGAATCACATAGAGATATGTATTGACAGGAAAACGAGAATTTTCGAAAATTAGACAAAGCAAAGTCTGGGATGTAGTTGAATCGCAGCAGAGAGTAGAGTTAGAAAAATGATGTCATTATTAGCGAAATAAATGCTAACGTTAGAGTAAATAGCTGAATAAGTAGTGTCCCAAATCAGAGTAGGGAGATTAAAATCACCACACCACAGCACAGAACAAAGGCGGTGCGAAAGCGAACATTAAGATAAGAGGAAAGTTCCGCAAAGAATCTTTCATAAACTAACGCAAGGTAGTTACAGGGGAAATGAATTGAAGCAAAGACTAACGTTTGGTAAAATGGTAAAGATATACCCACAAAAATGCATTTAACAACAGGATAGAAGAGGAAATCATGATCATGTGCTGAGGTAAATTTTCAGCATCGAAAATATAATCAGTGACCCTGATTTCCATTAAACCGATGACATCTTCTGAGGCTATGGTAGCAGAAGTCGTTAGTTTTGGTCCTTTCAAATGGATAACCAATATCATTACCGCGAGCATTGAGAATAACCTGGCATCAACAGACTATACTTCCAACGATATTTGCAGCATAACTTGAGGGAAAATCACGATAAAACCTTTCGAATTACCTATGAAAGCTCGTTCGAATTGTGATGTTTTCGATTGGGAGGGCCAATCAGTGGTTAATCACCAGTTCATGGTGATAATTTTAGGGGCAACAGAGACGGCTCCGGTACTTCGGGTCATTGTCCTTTTGCAAGATATCGGGTCGAAATATATTCTTGGCCGACTTCAAAAAGCTATTATTACAAATTTTGAACGTATTAATTGTATCCAAATTTTGTGTAAACAACTCCAAGCACCGAAATTCGTATCCATTCGAACGTACAGAAAGTCACTTCATCTGAGAATATAACCTTTGACCAATAGCCTAGCTCAGGTATTTATATGTTTGGGTTGCGATAAGTCGGGGTGTCAAGATAGTAGGACGATATTATAGTTTTGTTCGGTGCAAACGTGAAATTTTATCCAGCCCAGGCAAGGATCGGTGTTGATGCCGCCGTGTAGATCCAGTGCGTTAAAGCAGTGCTTAAGACTCATATTTTACCCTGTACACTCTTGCTGGCGTAAAAAGCGTTGCTTTCTCTCTTTACTCTCCTTCTAAATGCACCTTCCATCTGAGCTTGCTGTCCAGAATATGACTCCAAGTACTTAGTGAGCGACTTGAGAACTAATCTAGCGTCGCACAACCCGATTGGGTCTATTTCAGGAAACTTGTATTTTTTTTAGTGAAGAGTTTTATCGCAGTTAATATCAAGGCCTACGATATTTCCCCACTCTTCAAACAACCCCAGAGCATACTCGATGAACTGGCCAAAGGTATGCGAGAATCTATC
The DNA here is from genome assembly GCA_947369275.1 of Nemotelus nigrinus. NCBI lineage: Eukaryota > Metazoa > Arthropoda > Insecta > Diptera > Stratiomyidae > Nemotelus > Nemotelus nigrinus. The sequence continues at coordinate 23,097,951 of OX376372.1, read as the reverse complement.
TGAGACTACAATCGCACATGTGAGTCCTTTGCTTTCCAGCCTCTTGAAAATTGTATTTATAAGTAGGTTCGACAAGAGAGGAGATATAGCTTCCTCTTGGAGTGTTCCTCTATGGATCTTCTTTATGATTCGCATTCTCATCCATTCCACAGATATGAGCCTTTGCTTAAGCATGTTGCTACGAAATGTCTTTACAGAACTTTAAGGAGCAAGGAAGTCAGACTAATTGACTGTAGTGTTTCGAATGCGCATGATTGATTTTACCAACTTTGGGTATAAATACAACTTTATGAATTAGCACTAAGCAACCTTTGTTAATTGGTATAAATTAGCATACGGTGAGCATTTTTGTCTTGTGGGGCATGGCAGGCTGAAATCCATCCGGACTTAGAGACTTGAAGGGTTTGAAGGAGTCAATTGCCTAGACTAGTTTCTGCTTGATCACGAATTCGCATATTTCTTCTACATCATGAAGGCTGGAAATCTGATCACCAGTAGAGGGAGTGGAGCCAACCAGGTAGCCCAGGAAGTGGAATATCTACGAATATCTACAACGTTTTCGAGCTTTAACTTGTCCATTCCCAACCTGGCCTGCACAACAGGCTTGGTGTGACAGGGCGTTTAGCTGGCAGTTTTCCAACTCTGGTCGGTTCCGAAGTGGATCCATTTTGTCACACAGCACTTTCCAGAAACTCAGCTGGCTTTCTTTATTTCTGATTTATAGAGTCTTAGGCCTTCATTGTATTCGTCCGAGTACTCGTTGCGTACTTTGGCTAATTTGAACAGTTTTGGTTTTTGTCTTTTTGCGAAAATCTGAATCCAGTTTTCACTTGGTTCGCGTAAGGTTGCGCTTAGGACAGACTGGACAAAAGTGTTCAAAAGCTTTCACAAATTTTCCAGTGACTGTGTTAACTGTTTCCTCCAGGTCTGCTACAGAATCAATACTGGGAAAAGGACCTAAGCTGTTGTAAGCTTCCCGCTGGAAGGTCTCTCAATTTGTGTTCTGGGATGATCAAGAATTCTAAGTTCTTGGCAAGTGTAACATCGGCTTCACATAGTCGCAGAGTGTGAGCAAATTAATTCAGTCTCGAATAACGCTGAAACTATTAAGTGTTTTGGACCAAGTTAGGCACTTACATCAACCAAGTACAAAGTTTTGTTTTTGGGGAATGCTTTCGGGCGAAGACTCATTTCTTCGTGTATTTCCAGATTTCAAAAACAATAGATCAAAATATTTGCAAGCAGAAACCAAAAAAAGAGGGCTTTTATTTAAAAAACCCAAAGTCATACTTTTTTATTGCCTGACTGGACGTTTGACGATGTGGGAAAAAGCTTCATAAGCTACCTAATTTTTTTCTAGGTTTTTCCACAAACTAGGCATTCCTAAAACTGCTAGTCTAACATCGAGTATTTACACTTTGTAACAGGTCTAATTAAACGAAGCAGAATAACTCATTTCACTCACTCAACGCCAATACTAATCTATGCGAATACTACGAACGTACATACGATTATGCTTAGTTACTTGGATCAACCTCATTCTAAACGGCTCTTATTCAGTTATTCAGAAAATAATCGCATAATGGGAAACTAAATTAACTCTGCCAACATAACTATGCTGCGATCGTCGTCTTCGTTGTCGTTGTCTATTCACTTTTCAAACGGTCACCTTTCAATTACACAAAAACCAAGAGACACATTCAACCAATACGGACAACGAAACAACCATACGTCGACGTATAATACACGTTATGTAGAAGTCAGAGTCAGTTGGTGAACCGTCCATTACTTTCGTGAAAATCTTCATTAGAAAACGATAAAGCCAAATTAGCATTCATTAGGCGTGACATGGAGTCGAACTCAAGAAACCAAATCAAACACATGAGAAGAGTTTTCAATCGGATCGCTGCAGCCGTCTTCGACGTTGTCGTCGACAATTCCGACTTTGCATCTGGCTCGATTGCTGCTGATATTGTGATATAGTGATTGTCAATAGTTGTCGCTTAACAACGACACGACTAATCGAAATCTAAGAATGGAGGAAGGAAAAGACGACAGGCACACAGTGCAGAACAGCTCCGTTCGCATACAATTCAAATAAAAATCGTGACCCATTTCACTCATTCGAAAACGAGCATTAGAAAACAGAAAACATTAGAACGTTGGCTGGCAGCAGCAGCAACAGAAAAAAACTTCCTCGCTAGCTAGCAAGCATCTTAAGATGGCCCGGCTAGTTGGCAGTCGACTAACGGTTTTTAGCGAAGAAGCACAGAAGAATTACGGATTCGACTAAGTGTAGTATGGAGGAGCGTGCACAAAAGCCTAGACTCAACGGCACAAACATAATGTTAGTTACGACGGCCAAATAGCATGGCCGGGTGGTTGGTGAGGTGAACAGCAAGCGGACTTGGCTGATTCCACAATATACTTTCACACTAGCACGATCCGAAGAAGAGGAAGAGTGACTTTGTTTGCTTACTAACAGCCTCCGGTGGAATATCATTGTTACACCATTTCGCTGAAACATGCCACGATGCCTGCATCACTATGCCTACGATGGAAACCGTTTGTTTTGTTTACGATGCTGATGATAGTTAGTTGTGATGCCAACATACCACACGGCCAGTATCATGTCATGAAGCGCGAGAAAGACAACGAACAGTATTGAGCCAATCTCAGAAATGTAAATAACAGTGCGAAAGAGTCATCTTCAGATACAAGATACTCGGGTATATCTTTAAAGAAAAGCAACAAGTCAACTATTGAAGTCAGGGTTGGAAAGTATTATGATGACGAGGGTATTTTAATCATATTTATATAGCATTTTTTTCTTATGGCCGGGTTTAAACAGCCCCTTATGAATGGAGGTGTCCGATTTGCTTTCTTCTTCACTATAAATGCAAGAAAGCGTCTGCCGGAGACGTGGGACACCCCACCTACTTATGGCACCAAACACTCTTCACTAAACCGAAGCAACTTTTTTGGTCTTTTACTAAAATAAAACTCGTTCCAAACCTCTTCTCAATCTTCGCGCCCCCCGTTAATTCACTGCAACTCAAATGGATTCGGTTTCTATGCCCCTTCTCACCAATCTAAAACAGCTAGCATTTGTTTTGACAAAAAACCTGAACCACCACTTTCCAATGGCACCTGTGCGCCATTTTACTATCGCCAATCCAATCAACAGTAGTATTTGTAATGCTAACTAACTACTGTTATTCGAATCTTAAGTTTTCAACCGAACATAACGGTTGCTGTTGTTGATTTTTTCTTCTCTCGTATTCCAATCTGTGTCTAGCAGCGTTAGCAGCTAGTTATAATAGATGCGCAACTAGATTTTCGCCAAAAGAAAAATTATATTTCGGGTCCAACGGTTTTTTGAGGGTATGCACTTATTTCGTGTTTTGATCTGTGCGATCTGAGGGCCACCTAAAATGAAAAGTTTGTAGAGTCACAATGAATTATTTGCGGGGGGTGGAGAGGGGGGTGGATAACGAATAATACTGTGATGTGGATGAAGGGAGATGCGTTTTCGAGGTCAAACAGAAAGCTCTGAAATTGGCTGTCATGCGTCGATAAGCAGACTGATGTTTGTTTTGTTTCGCCATTTGTGTTTTTTTGATGATTGATGCTACTGGCGAAACCCATTGTGGGCTACGCGTATTTCGAAATTAGATTGGCTACCACAATTTCGTTATTACATAGGCTAGCAAATAATATTCTTGGTCAGTGGCAATTTATGTAAATTATTATAGAAACGAAAACATAATTATGGTACAAAATTATTATGTATTTCATAATGAGATAAGTGATTCGAGTAATTTCTTATGAGTTTTCTGGAAACACTCTAACAGAGACCGGTCAAGTCATGCAGTTTGACAGTGACAGTTGAATGACAGTTTGGATATATTTGACAGTTCTCGGTGACAGTGAAGTTAAAACAAACGACTCTTATTTTGATTTCACTCATTTTTTCAGAATAATGATTAAAGTACACATATTTTTCGAACCAAACTGGTTCACAAATGCTAGTGTATGTTTAAGAGCGATTTATTGTTATTTTTATGGTGGAAAGTGATGGCGAAAGCCGCGAAAGGCTTCGAAAGCCGCGAAAGGCTTCGAATTCCCGAAGCAAATGTGTGTGATTAAATATAATTTGATTTCAATCAATTTAATTGAATTGCACACTAAATTCGTCGAATCCGGTAAATTGATTTGTTTTGCCGAAATACGACGCATTCATTTTTAATTTGCAGCTTCTCGAGCTAGTTGAGATTTTGGTTACCTTAATTTGCTAGATTTTCACCCAAAACATTTTTAACTTGAAGTTAGTAGCCACAATTTCAATTTAATTTGTTAGCCCCATATTTTTTGAATTTGATTCAGTGTGGAGCAGAGCATTTTTAGATTAGGTGTACTCCTCACACAGTTCGGGGTAAGTTTCTGCGCCCACGTTCACTAACTCTTTCGGATTTAAAAAATGACATACTTTTGGTGACGCCATTTTTTCCCCTTTAGCGAGTTTTTACCAACTGTCAAGTAGTACCACAGCTGATTAAGTTGTTTGTGTTTTCAATTGATTAAAACGAATATATGAACGGAGACGTCAATTTTGGTTCTTCTTCTTGTTTTGCAAGTTTTTATCCAAAAACTGTTCATTAACATCTCTGATTTTCGGCTAATTCTCTCATACTACAGAAGTAAGTTTCTAACCGAAAAATCTTTACTAATACCAGGTTTACAAGTCTGAAATACTGATTGGAGCAAACAGATGGCGCCCCAATGCAGTGTGTAGTATAAAGATTTAACATATATGACATTTTGTTGTAACCGCAAACAACTGTCAAACGCGCATAAATGATAAACTGAAAAGTTATTTGCATAGTTTTGTTTGGTGATGTTCAATATGTCGTAATGTATGCCAAGAAGGAGCATTCATCGGCAGCATTAATTTTTTTTTATTTTGAAGAAATCTGCTGCTGAATCTTACCAATTGCCTACTTCGTGAAGCTTATGGTGTACATGTTCCATCGCAGGATACGTGTGAACGACCGTTTTATCCTCTCAAGAGTGGCGATTTCGATGTTACAGACAGGGGACACGGGAAATCGCAAAAAAGTACGAAGATGCAGAATTGAAAGCATTGTGAATACAATGCACAAACACAAAACTAACATAGAGCGCAATTGGGCGTTAGTCGAAAAGCTACTTCCATCTGTTTCCGAGAGATAGGAGATATTCAGAAGGTCAGTAGATGGGTACCATATGAAGTGAGATTGAGAGGATCAAAACGCATATGAAATTTTGCTACAACGAAGTAAAAGAAAATCGTTTTTTGTATCGCATCGTTACTGAGTATGAAAAGTGGATAGATTTTGATGATTCCAAGCTCAAAAAATCATGGGTAGACCGGGGCACACCATCCACATCTCCCGCAAGATATAACCGCTTTGCCAGGAAGACGATGTTCTGTGGTCTCTTGTGCTCAAACCTCGTGAAACGGTTAATACAAAACGCTACCAAGTAAAATAGATCAAATTGAAGCGGGCACTGCTCATAGGCGCGCCGTAACGAGGGCCGCGACAGCCCCCCCCCCCCCCATACTGGCCCCTTCCAGAAAAAATATACTTTCCTACCGCAGACCCTTGAGTTTTCGCTTCTTTGTTTATTCCAATCAACAGTAGTATTGATGATGATTCAATAGATAGAAGAAACTTGGGGAAGTCCTCCTGAATCACGAAACATCTAAAATTTATGCAAAAGTCAGTGAATCGATGCATGAACAGTGTAGAAGTATTGTCAAAATAAACCGAGATTATTGGGAAAAGGTGAACGTCTTTTCGATCTATGTCAGTGGTCAAGGACATGATTTTTTGGAGAGATGACGAAAATGGTGATTTAGATTACCGCGGGAACTTTTTGGGATTTAGTGAACTGTATTATTAACTGAATTTAGTGAAAGCATGATTCAAATTTTGAAAAATATTTTCAAAGCGAGGCTGCGAACTGCTGTTGTAGCAGATCACAAAATGAGTTCATAGATAATTATTGAAATCATTATTGAAATCGTTCACAAAACAAAAGAGTGCGGACTGATAGCGATTCTGGCAGATAAAGGAAGCGCCCGCAAACAGGAATAACTCTCCGTCGGTGTGAGGTTTGCTAAAGGAATAACTGTGGAAGAAGGGTTATTAGGTTTTTTAGATTGCTCAAGAGCTAGAGATGCCTCGTCTTTAGTAGACATAATTTTGAACTTTGTAGACAGCTCTGTGCTTAGTGAATTGTCTGTTGTTGGACAATCGTATGCTACTGTCATGTCAGAGCAAAAAGGAGGCATCCAAACCAATATGTAGGTAAAACACCTTGCAACTACATTTTTAGCTACAGTAGCTCACATAATCCATCTTGTTCTCATGTATACATATTCCATCATCGAAACATGTAAATCCTTCAACAATATCATCGAATCCCTTTATCAACACTATTCGAATTACACACCAATTATTAAAGAAGATGAGGAGATCACTGAAATTTCCAGATTATGAATGTGTTGTCGATAGCTATGTGGCTATAAAAGAGGTTTTAGAAAAATGCTCGAGAGAAGGAAAAGACTAGGACTCAGTTTATGCATCGATGATCCATATCATTCAATCATTTTTTCTCCAACGACAATGTTAACCAAATATTTTCAAACTAAAAATGCAACCCCTTGCGATGGGATGGATCTTGTGAATGGAAACACTTTTTTTAAAAAAAATATTAAAAAAAAATTAAATCATTCGCAGAGAAGCACTAGCTGTATCTTGCATTTCGTAGACGACCACGAAAGCGAAAAACAGCAGAGAGCACCAGTTTGAAAGCTTTTGCCATTTCATCTAGTTTCGGACTGCAGACAATACATCGATCATACATCGGCCATGGGTAATGTTTTACGGAGGACAAAATCATCGCATGTTTTGCCCGTTTCGACACCCGGCCCCTGCCAGATTTTAGAGCGCGGAACGCCTATGGCACTGCTCAACAAACGGCCAGAATATCAGAAAATGCAATTCAGGGTGATTTCTATTTACGACAATGCTCTGTTACATACAGAAAAATCGGATCCCGACACGCTGGAACCACTCAGCAACTAGCCATGGGGCTTAATCATCAGACTTGGCTCTTTCTAATTACTGCTTATTTCCACCGATGGGGGCATGGACTTCCTAAGCAGCGCTTTGATTCGTACGAACATGAAAAAAATTGTTCGCGGGAAAATGTTAAGAACTTGACTGGCGTGGTATGCAAAAATTTCCCGAAAGATAGGAAAAATATATAAATAGCGATGGATCATACTTTGAATAAACCACGTTTTATCATTTTTTCCAATTTGTCCAGCTTCCGCCTCTGTCCTATAGGCGGCTTCTATGACTTAGTTGAATCTGTAGAAAAAAGACTTTGAAGGAATCGGTCCAATAGTATTCCTTAAATCTGCCATCTTGTTCGTTAATTACTTTTAAAAGCAAGCTTATGTAGAAAGCAAAGTTCGCACTGCATCAACTTTTGTGTTATTGAGTTCGCAATCAATTTAAAACTTTGAAACTTGTCTAATAGCGGCAATTCTTAGTCTGTGGCTTTTCACTCATAATAGACGCACGTTGAGTACAAAATGATGGAATTAGACATTTTACTGGCAGAGAAAACAATTAAAAGACCAGGAAACCCACTATATCTTCTATTACTATAAATCGTCTGTTTTCAAGCATTTGTCACTCTCCTCGTTTGGCTTATTTCTACTCAATATTCTGGCCTTATTCCACATCCGATAGTAGAACAAAGTCTACCACACGCCAATCAGCCACAACCACTCTAATTTAAATGCCCTTTAATGCCAAATTTTCAATTTATGCAAATACAGTATCCAACATCCATATGACATATCTCGACAATAGATACATAAATTAAACGTTTTAAGGTCACCACAAGCTCAATTCCATTCTACATTACTGATTTTATTTCGTATATCTAAGTTCCCATCAAAGTGAATTGCACAATTTGAATTTTGTACCTACTACTCATACGACGATCATCATAGTCTGTTCCGTCATATATTTTCGTTCCAGATGATTAGCTACCCTCAAGGTTGACAAGTTTGCTTCATAATTCTTTCTGTTCTGTTCCAACGACTACCGTTCCAATTCGACATCGGATTTGATGTAGGTATTGTTTTGATTGATTGTAGTTACAGCACCCTTAAATATAAATTATCTATATGACGCTGGTGCTGTAGGGCTCATAAAAATGTAATTAAAGGTCATTAAGATTGTCATTATCTCAATTTTTATTACTTCCGGATTCGGAATCGAAATTGGGATCACTGACAATCGGGAGGATGTTTTTTTCTTGAGTTATTAGCGGAAGCACAATTGAAGGAATTGAAAAGGTAATATTGTCCATAAATTTATGCTATAAAGTACGGTTTTACGTTAGAGAAGATTTTTTTTAAAGATTTCAAAAAAAGTATCAAGATGTTATTTATACAAAGGATGGGTTTGTAAATTGGGTTTGGATATCAATAAATTGTTCCTCTCAATTAACCGTGCGACCGACGTTTCACAAAAATCAATTCAGTTTTGTATAATACAGATTATATATTAAGCATTATTTTACAAAATTACTTAATATAAAAAATAAAATTTATTCATGTGATTCCGTAGATAAGCGAAAATCAAATGAACTGTACAAACTTTAAAATATTTACTTACTGCTGGAATCGACGAGAAGTTAGCTTGCCAATCACATTTTCTATGTGGATAAAGGTAGTTATTTACGTGTAAATTTTGGTGGCAGATAGAATTTTGGAATTTTTTGATCTACCAGCGCTAGGATGAAGACTGTTCCCGGCGCACCAATTGGAGAATCTACATATGTATACCTTGCTGAAAATCATTTCAGCATTTATGACTCCGGATAGTTTTGAAAATTGTAGTATCATCAGAAAATGAAACAGTAAAGTTTCGCATAGCAACATCTAATATATTTAAAACTTAGGGGTTAATCTACGCCCCAAATTACTGCCTTGTGAAACCCCATATGGTTTTTAATCTTGAAGATTTTCGAATCAAGATTCAATAAATTTAAAAATATATTTCGAAACTCAAGCTAATTTTCTAAATAGTCCCCCAATAAAGTAAGTTAGCCCCCCAGTCTGAACAAACGAATCAAAGGATAAGCAGCGACGGACAGTGAACTTAATGATTTGTGTGAGTTATGTGTATGACACTTAAGCACACTTATAGCTTAGTTCTAATATCAAACAGTTTGAAAAAACGCAGCGAAGCACGAGCTCACGAACTGTGTTTCAGCAAAAATACAACAATTGGTGTCAGAAGTTTATTTCTTTTGAGTTTGTGAATCAATAAGTGTTTTCCAACGGATTTTTAAATTGAGAATTTGTTAATAGCATGCGGACTAGCTAAAAAAAGAAAATTTTTGGACGAAGTGACTATTGTGATTACTACCGATTATCGTGTGAAATACCGTGGACTTAGGTACAAATTTCATATGTAGTAACCGAAGTTGAGTGCAGAAAACGCGTTTTGTTGACAACAGGAAATAACGTAGAGCTGCTATCACGACTGAGGGAGGCTTTGAGAACGGAATCCATTGGTCCGGAAACTTTTGACTTTGGCAATGTAAAGAAGAATACGATGGATTTTCTACTGAAATTGAACCAAAAACTTGATCAACTGGAGCCAAGTAGCCATGTTAGCAAAGCACGGCCGCGGGAAGGATAACTATTTGATGATGATGCAAAGGGCAATATGACCTGGGAGAAGTAAAGCCACCGACCTGAGTCAGAAAGCATATTAGATTCGAATGCAATAAGAGAGGATATCAAATGAAAATTCACCTTACAACCAGAATACTTCAAGGCGATTATGGAGTTAGTTGCAAATATAAATTTGAACATCAAGCGAATAAAAGAGCGTTGGATTATCCAAGTGAAAAAACATTGGTTTATTGAAAGTAATTTGAACTGGAAATGCCTAAGAATAACATTATATTAGAAATGGGAAGATCCGCATCAAGCGAATCAATGGCGACAAATCTGTTTGGGACGAACAGGTCTTGGATCTAGAGCCATCTATTTTAATAACATAGAAAAAAAGACCACAACATCCTAGCGAACGAGGAACTTGACCTTGATAAATTGACTAGAGCATCTTGGACATGGGTTTATATAATTGTGGAATTTATGTGCTAATGCAATTATAGCATCTTCTTCTATCATTAAGTCCTATATTTCCAGTAAGGATAATAAAAAGCTCAGCTATAATTTTTGGGCCAAGACAGATGGATGTTTAAGCTTTCTCAAAACTGTATTCTCCAATTTTTTCGGGACGTGTGGTGTTCGGAGTGTTGATTTTCGTTGCTGTCGACTTCTTGTTGACCAATTGGATGATGTTCGGTATCGGTTTTGACACTTTATATTTTGTTTTTAATTAATTTATGCACAATATTCATTTTCATGAAGGGTTCTGCGACAGTTCGTTCGTTACGGGTCATGAGGTCAACGTTGTCAGCATCAGGCTGGTACCCCTTGTGGTCACTTCAGTATCCCGGATCACTTTACCGAGCGCCGGTAGAAGAACCCGCAAGAGAGGGCGTCCCTTTTTTGTAGACCGTCGTTGATTGTAAACGACCTGGTTAGGGATCTAGCTGCCTTTATCTGGCTTAGCACATTCGCTATGGCCAGCCTTGTCAGTACTGTCAGCTTGGTTGTGATATTTGACTCTATCATGTTCCTGTAAAGTTTTATTCTGGATATGCTATCATAGGTGGCTTTATAGTCGTTGAAATTATGGATGGAAGAGCTTCAGCTTGTATTCTTAAAGCTCTTCTATCAGCAGCACCGGAGAGAAAAATGTTGCTGATTTGCCTAGTGTGAACCCTTTTGAGCTAATGAGGCTGAAATGAAACACCCTATAGACGGTACTCAGTAACTTGAAACTCAAATAACTGCTGCACTCTGTGGCCTTATACATTAACAGGTGAGTCCAAGGTGACAATCGTTATTTTGCATGTATGCATGTATTCAACTGGCTTCAGGCGATTTGTTGTTGTACGGCTCTCGTCCGTCGTCAATTTCATTGTTTGCAGTTCATCGAAGTACTGAATCGATCGTTCCAGTATTCCCGAATAGCCAGAAATCGAACTTTCTTCTCTTATCTTTGCAAACTGAGCAGCGAGCTGTGTATCGCCTAATCCTGCTCACTTGCTGATGAAACTTTTGCGCCTGGTGCAGGTGCTTTGTATATTTTTCAAGTTCACAAACCAGTTTTTTCCCAGGCTCTCTTTTTGGATTGCTGAACCCGTTGCTTCAATCGTGGGGGATCGCGATAAGTCTCAGAAGCTGCAACTCAGATCATCAGCATTTCGGCTTCTTTGGCTGAGAGGTAGGTATTTCGAGTACCAGCATCTTTCAGGGTCTCGGTGTTGACTTTTACCTATGTGCGGTGCTTTCGTCGTCTGATGGTAGGTGTTGAGCTCGAAGCACTACGGCAACAAGATAGTGGTCCGAGTCTATATTGGTTCTTTGATATGTTCGCTCTTTTAAATTAGCCACGATCCATAAACAAATAGAATATTTGGTGGAGAGTGGTCCGTCCGATGATAGGAGGGTAGGTGCCTTGTGGATATGCTTCCTGCCAAACCAGCGACTCTAAACGACCATTACTTGATTTGCTGCTACCTGAACAATCCGTAGTTGATATTCTCATGCAAGCAAATAATGCCTTTGTTGCCCAATGCCTGCAGATCACAAGCAGCTATTGATGGCGAGATTCGAGGGACAATCTGGACCTATAACTTAAAGCAATAAAATTCTGTATCGATTTCTTATTCTTTTGCATAATTCTTGAGGATTGTATTTTGCTTGTGCTTGAGGATTTCCCCTTCGTTTTATCTTTACTTGCAGTGGTATTAGGAGCAAGCCGATGCTTTTGGTTGCTCTCAGGGTGCAATCGAAGATACAAAATTTAATTTCCAAAGCAGAATGATTTAAAGCAGTATCAGACATTGCGATATTTGAATCCAATGAGTCGTTTGTTAGGGTGGTATTTGGGTGGCATTTTACTCATGTCCCAACCTAAATAGTTTCCTATATCTCTTAACGAAATTTAGTATAAGTGATAGGGGAAAATATGAAATCTTCTGCATGCACCCTACATGACAGTCAAAGCATTGATATCTGAGACGCGCATACTTTGGGCATTATCAGAAGAAATGCTCCGCAGGGTCAGCGTCTTATAGGCAGGATAGAGAAAGACTATCTTATGCAACAATTATTCGGTATATGCGCCCTGCCAGATAATTGTGTCTAGCCAGTATAACTGTCATATGCCTACAGACTTTTGTGCACTTATTGAGGAGATTGGATAGGCTCTGAAAGGAAAACCTTATTCTGCCTGGACACATCAGCAGATACCTCCGAAAATTGTCAAGTGGAGATGCGGCCGGCACATCCAAGACGGGTTCAGAGAACTCCAGTGGAAACACGGAACCTTTTTTCGCTTCCAATTAGTTAGTAGAGTCTAGTTTGGCTTATCATTTGGTGACTTAGGGTTGGTATGGTGAAACCCCACACAATCGGTAAGAGGAAAAATGACTTCGACATGAGCTCAACTTTATTTTAATGTGTGCCCAGTTGTGACCTTTTGACCCTAAACAACTTTTTTCAGTTAGAAAGTAATAAAAATTGTGTTTTGTTTTCAGATTTTCGATACACTCTCTGATGCCATCATAATAATTTTCATCGAAAAATGCAGGCGATTGTAAGGATTTTTGACTAGAAAATGAAGCGAAATTACTACCATCGCTAAAGAAAGACAATTGTATTCGAAATCATAGCTGTCAATTATATGTATGTATATAAACATATTGACTGTGAAACGAAGTTTGCGCCAGCCTCTAACCTTCATTCTTGAATAGTATTTGATGGCGTAACTTTGCCGGTTTTTTAAATCCATTACTAAATTCTTAAATTGAGGCAAACTTGAGTGGAAAACAATTGAAATGTAGATGCATATAGATAATGTAAAGCAGCATTATCATCGATTATTCTTTCTAGTAACCTAATCACATTCAGACCTTGTGTACTGCACGTTATGGTCCCCATCACAATTTTCACCTAATGGCACTGTGACCTTTGATGTCGGTAATTTGTTGCCATTTGTCAATTACTTCGGCTTCGGGGAGCAAAAGAATCAACATCAACTCGTCTTGGTGGTTGGCATTTCCAATAATATTTCACTCACTTGCAGACCTCGTGTCGTCATCATCATTAACCAACGTCTCTGTCTTTATGAAATGTCTTTATGGAATTTTCCGAATGTCGCGACTCGGTGGTCGTCGTCGTTTACGTTATAAAGTTATCGTTGCTTTGTTTCTCAGATCATAGTCACAACGAAAACGGAAAAATAGGCTTGAATCTTGTTAAGCTGGCAGACAAAGACCACAAAGAATCCATGGCAACAAATTTTCCATACGCCTTGTCTTCATTTATTTTATGTTATGCGATTGTTACAGGATCATAGGGTTACACCATACTTAGAGCCAACACGTCAATGGCTTCGACTACAATCGAGCCGGGAAAGTGCGAAAATTTGCATTGCAAGGCTACCAAATCATTAGCTACGAACAAGTGTTATTTGAAAAGTGAAATCTTGCATCATCAAAACGAATGTTCATCGTTGAGCGGTCATGCTATTTTCTGAAATAGTGGAAAGCGTATTGCAGCCGTACGTGTGTCATTGAACACACTTCTAAGGGAAGGGGTCATGAGGGGAAAAAGATGTTTAATTACTTTCAGTCCAATCTGCAATAGTCAACATGTGCTTCCACGTATTTCTCAATGGCCTCTATTCTCTTACCTCATTTCCACACATAACAGCTTCACACCATTTTAGACAGGTTCTGTGCAGAACGCCCTAGAATATCGGAATGATCCCATTCACATGGCAAACGCAACAAGTAAGAACAGCTTTTGCCAAAAACTTGCCTTCTCTACACAACAGTGCGCGCAACACGCAACAGAAACTCTATCGACAACAGAAACTCTCTTCAGCTTCGCAATTTTCTTGTTGCGTTTTTCTTGGCAAACGTCCACTTTTGATGGACTCGCTGGACTCGGGTCGACTCTATAGCCACACATAGCATGTCTTTGCATAAATACACACGACTCCGAGCGTCGTGTATTTTATTCGCAATACGAGAATTCGCTTCGTTTCGACCTAATTTTCGGCAAACGTGACCTACTCCAGTTATCCAAAATCTGAAGTACTTTTTGTGTTGCGAATTTTTGCTGTGCTTGAATAGTTGCGGGCAACACTTTGCGTTACATATTAGTGGTGTCTTCATTCCGATGAAGTAAAACTTCACCTATCAAGTTCAAATAGTTATGAACTGAGTAGCTAGGCTGACTAGCGGTTTTGGCAATCTATTTTCCGTTTTCACTTTTGATGAGCAAAGTCTAATGGACTTTTAAATTAGTTTATTTTTTCTCGGAGTGATATTCGCCAGTCCATTTGCAGAAGCACACATTGAGCTTTAATGTTATTGGAAGAAATATGGCCAGTGGGAATCGTACGCATTGAGATGAGAATAAATGATGTTGCAATTAAAACGGCGGAAGGCTTAGCTTAGCGATCCGATAGAAATATTGAAGCGATTTACACAATTCCAATAAATCGGGGTCGTTTCTTGTTGCAAACTGTGTGCGGATTCGGTTGATGGTGATTGGAAACGATTGCTTGCAACTTATTTCTCTGGGCAGGTTGATGTGAAGGTAATGGATGGCTAGGAGGTTCAAAGATATAAGCGAAAGAAAAATATGCTGATGGTCAGGTCAAGCACAAATAGCAGATTTCTCCTTGAATGTGCTGGAACGAAATTTTAAGGTGAGCGAAGTTGATTTCTTTTTTTCTAAATCGACAACTCTGAAGGAGATAAATTTTGAAACTCGGGGAATGTTACTTGTATACTTCATTCGGAGTGCTTCTAGTAGCCTGTTATCGTTAAAACCTGTTACTCTAAACATCTGGGGATTTAACAGAAAGTGACAACTGAGAAACGCCTCCAAATTGAAAAGACGAAGGCTCTAGTTTGGGCTTCGTTTGAATTAATTGAATCTTATTAAACGTTTTCTAGCTTTCAAAGCCAAATATTTTAATTTAAAGACATATTTTCATTTACAAGCCAGATCTTCAGTGTCTACCAGTCTTATCCTGATGTAATGTAAAATCTTCATTTTTTTATTGATTCTTATATTTATCTCTTATTTATACTCTGAGTCTTAAAAGCTTTTCTTATTTGATTATTTTCAAAAGCCAATCAACTTCTTCAGTGCAATTCAAATTAATTTTCTACTATTATTCGTTCTATACTGCTATCAATAAAATAACGTCTCAAAGAAGCCGCAAAAATTTTGGCTCACAATTGCCCTGGTCGGTGTTTGGTCGACTATTCATCAGGGTTTTCTATATCTTTAGGCTTTTGTACGCAGCTAGTTTTCGGAATGGCTGTACTTTCCTCACCAGCATCATATTGTACCACGATAGGTTGTGCTCCTTTTCTGCTGATTACTTTCAAATAGTATTTTTTTTTCTTCGCTTAGGCTGCTTCCTGCCTGTGTTGAGTCATTCTAACATCACCTAACCGTTTTATTTGACAAGTATTTATGTGAATGCCAAACTTTGTTTTTTTTTCCTTAGCCTGACCTACCTCAAAGCTTAATTTGGTTGCCCTACTTATTGGAACTACCTTTGCATCAAAGCGACCAAGATCTTGCCTAAGCTTCTAGAAAACTGGAACCCTTTCTTATTCGTTCGGTGGGAGCAGCGGCTGTACCTGCTTGCGATCCAAATTTTGGTTCTTCTTCTTAATAAGATTCTCAATTATTTTGTTGTCAAATCGGATTTACACGGACGGGTCAAAGACGGACACAGGAGTTGGCTCGGGCGTGTTTTCTACGGATTTGAGCCTTAACCTGTGGTGTAGACTGTCGGACCATGCTACCGTCTTTCAGTCTGAATTACATGCTATACGCATGGTAGTTGAGTCCATTAGCGGAATATCAACCAGACCAATGACCATTTGCGTCGACAGTAGGGCAGCCATTCTCGCTCTTGCGTCTTACAGATGTTCTTCAAAAACTGTTAACGCTTGCAGAGTGGCTCTCAATGAAAAGGCAAGGCATATTCCTATCCGGATTATGTGGGTGCCAGGGCATAGTGGGGTCACAGGCAACGAAAAAGCTGATGAATTGGCGAGGAAAGGTTCAGGAGCTAGCAATTGCCCCTGCATCAATGTACCTCGGTCAATCGCTGACGCCACAAACAAACTTGATGCCGCCATATGGGCCAAACTAAAGTCCGAATGGGAAAACAGGCTGGACTGCAGGGTGGCCAGGACATTATGGCCATCACCTGATCCAAGCAAAAGCAGGAACCTGCTCAAGCTCAGCAGAAACTGCTTGAGAGCCACGGTCGGCTTGCTCACAGGGCACCGCAACTTACCGCATCTCATGAAGAATGGGACTGACATCCTGCAGTTTATGCAAGAGGTGCGAGATGGAAGAGGACACCATCGAGCATACTCTCTGCGATTGTCCGGCCCTAAATAATAAACGCCTCAAGATTTTTGGTTGTTACCACTTTCAAGGGTTAGCAGAGGTGGCCAGTACCGTCACGCTGAGTCAGCTGATCTAGTTTGGCGAAGCGGTCACTTGGCAGCTCTAACAAGCCAGCGGAGGGTGGCAAATGGGCCAAAACTGGTGGCTTAATGCAAGCCGCGTTTCCCGACAGCCCTCTTTACTAACCTAACCTACTAACCTTGTTGTCAAATCAATTTTCCTTGCTGCATCTTTAACGTGTTTTATCTCCGAGTAAAAACATTCCTGGTTCATAATCAACGTTAACAACCGGTGAATCATTGAGCTGTAGTGCATTATTTTTGGGGAATAGCAATTGTCAGATGTGTAGAGTGTTGCTCACTGGCTATGCGTAGGTTTTTGGTAAACATTGAACCCAAGAAGACAATCTTTTCTGATGACCATCAAGTCCATGAACCGTATTGCTTTGTAATTTTCAACTTTCATTGAAAATCAGATACCTTTATGCGCGAACCTTCTTCATCGGGTTTCTTCTACAGTATGTGCATCAATATCTCACTCATTAGTTGTGGCGACAACTTTAGTGGCTTTGAAGTACTCCCTTTTGAAAGTAAAATAGCTTTCGGTTGTACAAATTGATACTAGATTCCAGTAGTCTTTCATCTTTCTTCTTTCAGTGGAGTTTTTTTTTCTTTAATAGCTAATCCTGAAAAAAAAACGCCGGTCCTTGTTTCACTGGCTTGCTTGGAAAGAAAACCTTGACATCAAACGATACAACTAGCAAATTTTTCTATATTTTTGCCATTTTTTCAAGCCTCCTCAAGATTCGCTAGCAATTTATCGCCAATCTTTTCTGAGGTTCTATATCCGTCTTCAATCCATTTCCCAATTCTCCATGTTGGTGTATTTGTGTCGGTGACAATTTCCTTTAGTTAATTGCTTTCTTTGCGTATTTTCAGAAGACAACTCTGGGTTTAGGACCCGTAGTCTACTGACTTCTCCCATAGTCTCTTTGCACTTTTTCAAAATATTTTCCACTTGTTTGATAGTCTGGAAATGGATCTTTCCTCAGCTTATGATAGTCCCTGTTGTCGAGTTTTTCTAGGACTAGTCAGACATATTCATCCTTGTCCATTATGACCACAGTGTTTCTATCATCCACTGTAATATAAAACACCGGCTTGATGCCACTAGTAGGTTGGCCAAAATTGCTAGGCTATAAAATGTCTAGCAATTTTCTCTTAAAACCAACCAAAACTTTGTATTTGCTCCCGAATGGAGTCGTGAAAAATTTTGAGATGAGCGCTACGAGAGACAAAAAGAAAAAAATATACAATAACAAGTGCTCCGAAAGCTACTTCAGCTTGGAGAAAATTGATGGAGGATCGTAAAATCCCCATCAGACATTTGAAATTTTCTCGACGAAAATGCATAAAAAGAATACAACCTTATTGGGTGTCACAAGAGGCACCTTTATTTTGGATACACTTACACAAATGTATTACTCCATTCCACAAAATTCCACAACTCTCCACACATCGCATACATCAAAATTTAACAAAAAAATCGGCTAACATCCGCGCGAAAATAAGTTTTGGCAAATTTTCATTATCTGGTCATTCTTTGGAGTGAAGATTTTGACAATGGAGAAATGTGGAGACTCTGCTCATTAATGACAGACAAAATTTTAAGTTTTTCAATTTCCGATTGATTGACTGTTGTATCAAAGACCTTTGCGCATATCAATTATCAATTTGAAACTCTTTTTGACATAAAATTGCACTTTTTCGCTCGAAAAAATGCCCGGACCTGTATGTAAAATGTCCGAATCCTATTATCTAAAATTTTGACTGAGGGTCGTGTGGTCAAGTGACATTTCTCCCAGTTTTTGATTAATCCATGGTCCTCAAATCGTTTGAACAGTTTTTCAAGATGGACGATGCTGTCATCCTCGCAAGTCAAAGCTACCAAAATGTCATGGAGATAGAGAATTTCAGTCCGTATAGGAATTAATAGATAAACCGCTGGAACAATTGTGCCGCATTGCAAGGTCCAACAGTATTTCGGGTGAAATCAAAGAATATGAAGAGTGTGCAGATGGTGGTCTTAGGAATATCGTTTGATACGCTAATTTGATGGTGGGTCTTAGTCAGATAGATGGTTTAGAAGATTTTTTTGCAATGCAGTTGATGACAGAAGTACAATGGGGATCGGATGTCTTCTATCTTTGACAAGTTTGTCATTAAGGACCTTGTGAAGTGAAACCAAACTGCTACTGAAGCGGCATATACCTTACTGTCTCAAAAAATTGAGTTTGTTTTTTGAACCACCACGAACTTATTTGGTGCTAGCCAGCGTGGCCCTGACACTATTGGAGGACCAAAGGTTAAGATGTAGTTTGCTATTTACTACTAAGTTTTGGAAGCGCGAGGATCAACTAAGAGAGCATTTTCCAAGTCGACGACTAGCACAGAGTGGCAGAGCAAGTTTGATTCTAAAATGAGTCTTGAGATATCGGCAATAATGAAGATCCATGAGACTTCATCATGGAGTCTTAGCTTAGCTATAAGCAAAATCGAAGACCAGAAAGAGGTATTCTTCCGGTTGGGCATGAAACGTCTGTACCTATGCCTACAAGGTAGTGTGGTAAAGACAAGTTGACGTAAATATTTAAACGACTCCTCAGTGATTAATCGCGTTGTTCGATTATCTGAAGACAACAGCGACTTATTTTTTTTTTTGGTAACCAATTCGCGGTAACAATAGCAAACTCTTGAGTGTTTTTTGTTTTAATGATTTCGTCGTTTTTTTCGTCGAATTTTGTGCGGCAGTCAGAGCACGACCGTATCTGTAGGTGCCACTGCATCAGCTGTGCGAAGCCTTAACCTGGCTTTTAAGTCGAGCGACCTCCGACTGCGTTGCGGATACGGCGACTTCGTGTTGTTGAGGCAGGTTGGAAACTTATTTATTTATTTACAAATCATGCAAGATGTACAAAAAACCATAAAAAATTTAAACCCGTTTTCATTAAGCAAGATAAAAGTTACATAAAGACGTATCACTGTTGTCTATTTGAGATGGAGATTATAGAGAAAGTAAAATACAATAAATTTATCAATAATTTCCGCTAGTTTATCAACGATGCTTTCGGTGAACAGGCTAAAACCGACTGTTTGCTCCGGAAACCGCTGCAGCCAGAAAGTTTTGCAGCTGCCTCAGAGCCCCCGAACTGCTTCATCTAACGTACCAGTTGGGATGGTTGCCGTTTACCTAAGATGCTTAGCTAAATCGCTGGCTAATAGCCGCAATATGAGAGGCCTCATGAGGACCCCATAAGGAGTCTCCGGGTCAGGGCAATCCGCGGAGCCTAGCGAAGAAACTATTTAGCTACACTTGTTCAGGGATGTTTTAATCCCTTGCAGAGCATACTGGCTGTCAAGCTGAGCAAACTAAAAAGATGGCTACTTTCTTCAAAATGATAGGGGCTTTACATCGGTCCCAAATGTAAGGGGGAGCTAAGTTGTGTTCCAAGTAAAACTGTTTCCTAAGGTCGAACGATTAGGCCAGAAACTTCACAAAAAATTTCAACACTGGCACCAAAGACTAGTTGCTTCTTGAAGGTGTATTTTAAGTTTTTTGGGATCCCCTGAAATTTTTTGTCTGGTTTTTGGTTCTGATCCAGGTGATTTTTGACCTCGCCATGTGAAGTAAAGGTTTTACCGTCTAAAAAATTTTGTAGAGACCGGAACAAGTAATAATCACAAGGTGCCAGATCTGGAGAATATGGTGGGTGTGGCAGTATATCCCATCCAAGCTGTAGACGCTTTTGGCGAGTTAACAAACTTATATGAGGTCTCGCGTTATCATGGTGCAACACTACACCTTTTCTATTGATCAATTCTGGTCTTTTCTGTTTAAGTGAATCATTCAATTTGTCCAGCTGGTGATAGTACGTTTCAAAATTGATCGTTGTGTTGTCTGGCAGAATCTCAAAAAAAAAAAACGATTCCTTTGAAATCCCACCAAACAGCATCACCTTTTTTTGATGAATATCAGTTTTCGAAGTGCTTTGAACCGGTTCATCTTTTTAACTCCATGATCTCTTGCGTGTAACATTGTTGTAGACAACCCATTTCTTGTCCCCATTGATGATGCGCTTCAAAAATGGATCATTTTCTTGACGTTTGAGAAGCAAATCACAAACCTAGGCGTTTCAAATGATCATGAACGGTCGAATTCGATAAATTTAATCTATCAGCGATTTCACGAGTTATTATTCGCCGGTTTGCATCAATTAATGCCTGTATTGTGCCATCCAGAACGTGGTGCATCTTCTATATCAAAATTGCCGGATCGAAATTTTGCAAACCAGTTTTGACACTGGCGTTCTGACAATACATATTCTCCATATACATCGGATAATTTTTTTCTTGCTTGAACAGCATTTTTACCTTTTTGATAGTAAAAAAGTAAAATATGCCGCAAATGCCGCTTTTCACTTTCAATATTTAAAAGGGTACAAACGAAAAACTACAGCGTAGAATCAATCAAACTTTTTCACAAGCAAACCTTGCAAGATCAACTGTCAAATTATATAATGATTATGCGGCTTAAAAGTGAAGTTGGCTGTGAAAAAATACAACTAAGTCCTCTGTTGGGAAACAACGAAATTACTTTCCGGACAACCCAATAACTTAAATGTCTACGTTGACGAGGTGTGGCCTTTTCGGATTTTTACTTGAATGCAAAAGCTAGCCATTAGAAATAGCGAATGCCCTGATAAGTCGCTAAAAGTTCACGTTCGTATCCATAACACTTTTGCTGTGTATCGCTTAGTTTGGCTAAATGGAAACCGACGCGTTGCCGAAAATCTTGGAATTTTTTTTGCAAATCAGCCCTTTCAGGATTGAAACATTGCATTTATATAATTGAAATATTATTTTCGAACAAGGAAGGATTGTCTAGAAATTTTAACTTTTTATTTCAATTCGATTTTGCGAGTCATCTAATCTGTTTGCCACCTCTTAAACAGCTTATTATAGCAACTACTGATTGAGGTCCCCTGGAAGTGAACGTACATAGCGAAATCTGTGGAACCGCTTCCAAGCATACGTCGATTTCTCATTCAATATCACTCCCACATACACAACGTCATATCACAATTAAAACCTCTTACAAAACGTCATGCATATTGTTTTGTCTAGAACGAGGTAATCCGATTATTACGCACATCATATCTTTAATTACTTCTTTTCCTTCTCACTAATTCTAAATATATCTTCGACACTAACATCCTGGAGCTAAATAGAAACTTAACTGGCCAAGCTCTGCTTATCTATAAAATTAAGCTATCCATCAACTACACTAACTCTACAACGCACGACGCTCACAAGAAAAAGTGTGTGCAAAATTATAAGCCATTCTAATCTAATTTTTTCAACCGACATACGAAAAACTCCCGAAAATCTCCTCGGCCAAGTTAAAAGCCATCAAACTGTTGGCTTTTGTTCGTGATCAAAATAATTCAGCTCTCCGAAACTTGTGAATGCCAAACATCTTGCCAGGCACGGGTATATTTCGAAATGCTGTTTATGCGAACGGGTAAAAGGATGGAGGATGGAAAATTCTCTCGTTAACTTTCATTCACAGCGCCCTGGGGCTAACCAGTCGAGCGAAGCAGCTGGTGGAAAGCGAAAGAGGCAAACATACTCCTTGTTTCTTCTTGCTTACCACTCTACTTTCGTAGTATTTTTTTTACCAAGCTATCTCATCCTTCGAATGTCTGCAGACCAGCAACTCAAACTCCTCCAAAATCGCTTTTACCACTTTGCTAGCTAAAATGGACTTGCAGGGTTTCTCAGATCATGTTTTCTTAGCCGAACTTTACGCACAATTCTTTCTTTCTATTCACTCACGCATAACATGGGGACTCAGCTCTCCCCCAAGCCGTGACGTACGGAACGGCGAATGCGTAGGCCAGGGCACCATCACTTCGCACGCTCGGTGGTAATGAACGTGCTCGACCTTCAGGGAGGACGGTCAACTTTTCGGGCCGCCGACCAAGTTGAATGAATGAAATCGCGCCAGCCGCCTAACATCACCGCCAGGGGTCTATTGCCTAGAGCTGGAGGACGAGCAGGGCTACGTGACGGCAGGATGAGCAAAACGAAATATATCGAATATCGCGCCTTGGTTGTTCGTAAATGAGGGGGGAGTCGGCGGAGGCTAGCTTTCACAGGAGGATAATGACGGAACAGATGATACACCAACATCGTCTTGTTGCAAATGTTTGGTATTTACTGCGACAAGGACTCGAATGCGTGAAAAGGAAATTGCGTAGTACGTTTTTTTTGCCGAAGATATACCGAACAAGGACTGAGCACGCAGCAACGTCAGAGCAATTATTATGAAGTGCAGAAGTTGGTTTGGGATCGTTCTTTAGACGTTTTGTAGAAATTCACCCTAACATTGTGTCGAAGATATATAAATGGTTTTTGTGTCCTACGGACTAATTAGTTGGGGGCGCTTATAGGGAAAAGGGTAGAAGTTTCTATTCGGCTCGAATGAGACACTGTGGAGCGATATATCGGCAGGGTTGAAGAAAATAGCGATAATTCTCATTAAAGTGCTTACGAGCTCGAAAGGTACCGCACCAAACGACGACAAAAGACAAATAAGTCAGATACAAAGTCTACTGGCTTGAAATTCATAACTGGGGGAGAGAGTTGGGAGAAAAAAGTAAACCGAATAAGTTCCCAATTAAGAAAACATTGAAATCGACTTTAAAGTTTTTCGAGTTACTACAGCTCATTATTTCTAAACATAGGAAAATATGTGGCAAAATGTGATTGCAGACATCATAACAGTTCGCTTTGATGGAACGTGTTATCTTATTATTTTTGAGGAGGGTTAACATCTGGATTTATTATTTCTCTCACCACTAACCCTCTACACTGCACCTGACTCGGGACATAACATTTTCGTTAATTTGTCCCCAACAGGAATACGACTTTAAGTCAGATCAACTTCACTCAATTGACGCATATAAATGCCTTAAGGCGTGTTTACACGTTGTAAGTTCACTTTGACAAAGTGGATTTTGATTGATGCATTAAGGCTGAATGAAATTTAGTGAGTTTAAATTGACTTAAGTAAATGTTCAAGTGCGTAGAAAACAATTAGATTAACCATAATGTACTTTTCGGTGGGTTTCGTTAAGTTTCGTTCAATTCAGGCTACTTATGTGAGCTACGAGTAAAACTTTCAAGTGAACTACGAACACTTGGGTCAAATTTTGATAGTACACTTTCACATTTGTTAAGTTAAGTCCAATTGACAGTTATTGAGTGATTATGTTTTTCGTTCCAGAATTTGCTTAAGCCAAGTTAAATTCACTATGGTTGGACATTTAATCAAAGCCCACTTTGAAAGAGGTTTTGACACAGTCAAAGTTAAATTTGAGCAAGTTGAATGAGTGTATACATACATATATAGTGCCGAACAAAAGTCTACGTACACCATATAAAATAGCGGAAGATAATGAATTATAGTATAAATAAAAAATTGTTATATTGCAAAATAAACATAATCCTTTGTACAAAAATATTTTATTGAAAGTGTACGAAATTTCAGTTCTGCGAAAAAAATTTAACAAAAAAACTAATATACCCAGAGATAACAAAGAACAAAAGTCACTTGTACTGGTATTTTGGCCGACTCCTGAAGCAAGGCGGTTTTGAGGTCTTCTTTATTTGTGATGTTTTGTTTTCGGGCTCTACGCTCGATATAATCTCATAAATGTTCTATGGGGTTGAGGTCGGGCGACTGAGGTGGAGAATGTAGCTGTTTTGGGATATTGAAAATCAACCACTCCTTCACAGTATCAGCCGTTTACTTAGGATCGCTATCTTGCTGGCTTATCTTGCGTAGGCATATTTTTTAATATATTTAGATATACTATGCGATCCATAGTTTCTTCAATTATGACCGAATTCCCCAATCCAGCCACTGACATGCAACCCCAAACTAGAACGGTTGGAATTAAGTTTAACGGTTGGAATTAAGTTCTTCTTTTTAAGATTTTCATTATTTTTTCTCCAAATTCTGTGTCTTCCATCATGTCCGGACAAGTTCAACTTGTTCTCGTCACAAAAGAGAACACTGTCCCAGAAAGTCGAATCATCATTTTCATGGAGTTTGGCAAATTCCAAACGTTTCTTTTCATTTACTTCGCTGAAGTATGGCTTTTTTCGTGCTAATCTACTGAAGTATCCAGAACTGTGGAGAAATCTACGTACCGTTATTAGATGAACAACCTTCCCAGTAGTATGCTGAATGTCTTCCGCTAGGATTGTTGAAGATGTTCCCGGCTTATTTCTAATTTCGGCTAATATACTCCTTTCTTCACGTTCCTTTAGTTTACGAGGTCTGCCACTTCTCGGCTTGCTTTCAACAGAATCTCTCACCCGGTAGTTTTTTATGACGGTCTGCATACTGGAATGAGATGATTTATTGACTATTTTCCTAATTTCGCGATAAGAATGTTTTTCGTTTTTCAGTTTCACAATGGGCCCTATTCTGAGAGTCATCTCACGTGAGATCTCACGTCACTTGGAAAGTCACGTCACTTACGAATCGGTATTCTGAGGTGAGGTGAGGTGACTATGAATTCGTGTTTGAATGGCAACGCTTGAGCGTTTGAAATTTATCATGTCATTGAAATTTATCATCGCTCGAAATTCACCGCGTCCATAGCACACTGGCATCGACCGTTTCTTGTCCGATCACCGAAGTTAAGTTGTGTTGGGCTTGGTCAGTACTTAGATGGGGGACGGCTTGCACATCGTTGGCGCGCACAAACTTTTCATACCTTTATATCACAAGTTCGGCTTACTTTGGAGGGAGTGGAATTATTAAAAAAATAAAAGCCAAATAGAAAGTAAGGAAAATCGAACGCAAACAGGAAATTTCCAGGGATGAGCAAATGATTTGGGAAATAAAAAAGAGGACCGTGTTTACAAGTGTACCAGGTATACTTAAACTTGCTATACAAGATTATACATATAGTAATTAGTAAGAAGTATTGGTGAATATTAGAAATAGTTTTTATGTGTTCGCTGTGCTGTTTCAGGCTTTGTGGATGACTTTTCATCAGTCCAATAAGGCATTCAAATTGTCGCTTGTCTTTCCAATTAGAAAATAGATCAAAAATTGATATACTTCACATTTTATCCGTCAGGAATAAGCTGTGCATCTGTTTTTCTCCATTGTTAAAATTTTCGCTCGAAAGAATGACGAGATAACGGAGACTTGTAAAAATTTAACTTCACGAGTATCTCAGTGCAACCCTTTATTTTTTAAAACTGGTACTTTACAGGTCAATTTCCGATCGATTTTCTTATTGGAAACACATTTGCACAATTCAATTTTCAAATTCAAACACCAAATGTCTCTTTTTAGCTCAAAAAAATGAGCTGCACATACTAAATTGGCGTGAAATGATTGTAGACATGTATCAATGCCATCTGCATTTTCAAAGCCACAGAAACAAAAACAACCAATCAAACATAAAACTCCCCAAAAATTGACACAAAGCTACAAAATAACAAACATACGAGCCAAAAATTTATTAGAAAACGGCTAACGGCTATGGCGAACACGTAGTTGAGTTTAACCGCATTACCTTCAAAATAAGATTTGTTTACTTTTTTTATGGTTAACGATGCAAACTTCGTGAAAATCCTTCTTCTTTTTATTCAAAATATCAATTTATATCATTTCTGACCACAGTCACTTGATATTATCAAGTGACTGAAAATCTTAATTTACGTGACGCTCGTCACTTCACGTGACTCTCAGAATAGCCAACAAATCGAAAACGTCACTCGAGGTGAAATAACAACACCTCACGTGACTCTCAGAATACGAAATCATGAGCGTCACCTCATTCGTCATGTGAGGTGACTCTCAGAATAGGGCCCAATATGTTCTCGCATGTCACGTGATATTTCTTTTCGTCTCGATTCTATTAATTAAAAAAAAACTAATTTAACCTGTCAGTTAAAAAACCAACAAACCAACTGCTTAAATTATTTCATTACTGCATGCAGCCCAAAACAAATTTACTGCTATTTCTTAGAAGGAATGCTATTTATTTACTATTTTCTTAGAAGTGCACCCACGTAGACTTTTGTTCTTTGGTATCTGCGGATATTTTAGTTTTTTGTTAATTTTTTTTCGTAGAAACTGAAATTTCGAGCACTTTCAAAAAAATATTTATGTAAAAAGGGTTATGTTTACTTTGCAATACTACATTTTTCTTGTATTTATGCTATACTTAACAATTTTCCGCTATTTTATATGGTGTACGTAGACTTTTGTTCGGCACTGTATGTATGTATAAATTTTGCTTGTTCTTGGTTGTTAGTTGTGCAAATTCCAATCATTTTTCTGAAAGCGTCAAGTGTCTCCAGTCTTAACATGTTCATTTTTTCATAAAACGCTTCGCAGTGACTTCTCAAGCGTTATTATTTCGAGAATTTTCACTCAGAACGTTTCATAGTTCTTCTTCAAATTTACAGCACTCCGCAAATTTGGTTGTATCACTTTCCAACCACTTTGTCACACGATTCAATTTCGAACTCGTACCTAGCCATTTTTCATAAATTTCATCGAAGTCTAGTTTGATGAGTTTAGTAGGATCAAAGTTTACTTTGACAGCAATTTGCGATGAAAGTTCACTTTAAAGACGTGTTGACAAAATCAAAAGAACATCAAATTACGTTTAAAGTGAATTTTCATCGTGTCAACCTAGCCTGAGGAATAATTATGACATTTCTATTTTATTTGGCGTCAGTAGAAACAATTAATACAAGCTAGTAACCGTACTACGCAATTGAAACGTCCGTCAACAAAACTAAAAACTCTCTTGTTTAAAAACATCATCTTCGTTTCATTAAAACTTACCTCTGATCCGATTGGTGTGATCTTCACAACAACTTCATCCTTTTCCGCATCGTGAGTTAAAACGTCTCCAGATGATTCGCGACCGTTATGAGTCAGAAAAACTCTCTGGCCCGGATGCAATTGTACACCGATAATCGAACGGAATCCTGGACCGATCAATTCATGCTCCTGGAATTCCTTTGTCATTGCATTTCGCCGAACCGATTGTGCCGGCGAAATATTTGTCAAAATCATATTGTTCAGATGGCGCTGCTGTGGCGATGTTGTATGATCCGAATCGTACGATTGTGTTTTGAAATCGAAACGAACTACGTACTTGGTGTCGGGCGTTAAATTAATACAATTATTATTTTCGGGGAGACAATTCGCGCTCGGTGGCGTTTTAACGTCCTGAATCACGCCCGAATACCAGAGACCGTCTGGACCGGGTGCACAGACGCGTGTGCCGATTATTGAACGTTTCGCGAGACGCTTGCCTGTGGACATTATTTAGTACGAAATGAAATGATAGGATACGACACAAAATCAAAACAATAAAATAACGGAAATAGCAGCAAATGTAATTCGTTGGAAGTTTGATTTGATTAGAAGGCAGTAATAATTTCAATTAACACTTACAGGTGGTTAACAGTTATTTCTCTTTAAACTCACAATTTTTGGTCACTAAGAGCACTAAGGACTGTTTCGTACGAAGGGTGCTTAAACAGATGGTAAACAATTGGATTTTTCACATAAAACGGATACTTTTCACTGTACAACTGCAGACTTTTGAAGACTATGGTTTTTTTTTACAATCAAGCTAGCACCATACTATTTTTTATTCACTGCACTGATCAGATCTCATAAACTGAGTTTCTCAAAGTCAAATGGCCACTTCGACTATATTCGACTGCGTTATTGAATATCGGTAACTATGGTCTATTTCAGATTGGCTAGGTATCAACATTAAGCCTTGTTTTGATGAACAAGGTATTGGCTTTGACGTTTGGTTGGAGGTTCCGAGCAAGGATGACAGCAGCACCTGAAGCACTAGAACTGATGACGTCACGGATTGGGAGCGAGTCCAAGCCGTTGAGAATGATGACGACGAGGACGACAGCCAAAACGGCGACGATAATGCTATCAGTAGAGGCAACAGCGACACTGAATAGGGCGGCAAGGATGACACGAATTTCAGACCTTGAACCGGACACGTAATAGACAGGCGACGACGACAGCCCACTATTTTTTGACCGTTTGCTGTCACATTAGCAAAATCCGAAACATGGTTGAGTTGAACTCGAGCTGCGACTGTCTTTAACATGCTATACTTGAACATAATCCCAGACACACTGCGTTGTTGACGGACGGTAGCACTGTCATCCGCGAAATCAAAATAACGAT
Organism: Nemotelus nigrinus; assembly: GCA_947369275.1. Lineage (NCBI taxonomy): Eukaryota > Metazoa > Arthropoda > Insecta > Diptera > Stratiomyidae > Nemotelus > Nemotelus nigrinus. The sequence goes on along the minus strand of OX376372.1, from coordinate 23,068,952 downwards.
CGAAAAACTATCCAACAACAAATCAGGACCACTGACCCAATCCAAATCGATTTCAATAGCCAAACACAACACAACAAACACTTTCTTTCGTCTCTAAAGCAATCAACAATTTCACTTCACGTGAAAGTTTCAAACAACGTTTCGCGCCAATTCGGAAAGTTTTGCAATCGGAAACGGTTCAACAGATTTCCGGTGACGTTAACAATCCAACCACTGCTGCAAACGGACGAGTTCACAATTTTCACGATTTTATGAATGATACGTAACAGTTTTTCACGGCACTTCACACAAGTTCTCTCATTTATCGCACAATAATCCACACGGGTTGTATCGAGTTTTCCGCTTGGCACTTGCACAAAAAAAAAGTCCGGAACGAAACTCAAAGAACTGAAACGGAAAAATATTGCGACGATGACGCGATGACGAATCACCTCCGCTCGCGGAGTATGTTCCGGCGTTTCGGGTTCGGATTGAACGGAAAACGACTGAAATTCAACAGAATTCAGATACTTTTGCCAAAATTTTCACTCAGATTTGTTCACTTTGTTATTTCGTTACCGATTTTCTAATCGCAAATACCAGCAGTCCAACCACTTCCAACGCAAATGGGCTATTCAAGACTGATTCCGTCCGAAGAATTGAATTTCTTTCGAGTTTTCTGTTTGAGCGAATCAAAACAGCAGAAAATCCCCCGAAAATGCCGATTCTCTTCAGCCAGCCCCACATCGATTTTCTCCTACGGAAGAGATGACAGTTGTTTGCCGGTTCGGTATCGTTTCTCTTTGCTGCAACGCGAGATATGATGATGCAAGCAGTGCATTGCAATGAAGCGAAGAGGATTTTCTTTGTTTACATGTCGAAATAGTGAGATATTGTCAGCTGTTGTAAGCATGCGGATTGCGGGGTTGGCTGGGAGTGCTTGCTTGGCTTGTGTGGTCGTGCCCTAGTTAGGATCATTGCCCCGGTTTCGTTGGCGTAAGAGAGACGGAATAGGTTTGTTTTCGTCGCGTCGCAGTCTCGCGCATTGTATGTAAGCCAGCTGATGAGCATAAATAGAATAAGAGCTGGGTGTTGAGAGTTTTGGAGATGTTTCGTACGCGATACATAAATGCAATTGGCACGGGAAAGTGGCAAGCAACAGTATGTGAACAATTGGTTTTAATGCTATGGTTGTGTCGGTCTGCCTTAAATTATGAGAAATTATAACATATCTAGTTTCTAAAGGAAATTTGGTCTATAAATTGAGACTGATTATGAAAGCGATATATATATGGATCTCATTAAATCAATTATAAAAATATGGTTTTCCCTGCTCATCAATATCAGAACGGATATATTGTTACTTTGGCGTTTTACCTATCAACCGCATAAATTACATCTATGCCACCAATTCACAAATTTAGATTGAATCTAAACAAAAACAACTAACAGGCTATCCGAGTACTGCGCGTGACGTATGGAAAAATGAGATAAAGCAAGAATAACCCCAGAGAGAGAGAGAGACAGAGAGAGCTAAGATTGCACAAATGCAGTCGCACAATTTGGAGAGCCGCGGAATGAAAAAATGCCGGTTTTTCCTAGCCGTAGATAAGTTGCAGGTGGAGGAGGCACATGGTCTTTCTGAGATTCCGCGCCAAGTTTTTCAGTTTATGTCTAGTTCTCTCCGTTTGCGTACGAAAGCAACCTGATACTCGAAGAGTTTAGTGCGCTAGTGATCTGAAGAGCGTTAGTTTTTCCGAACAGGTTTCGAATGTTGGGCTTGCAGCTGTCGACAAACACTGAAAAGGGGGGCTCTGACACGAAAATTAGCTTCGGTTCCCTTTCTCTCGTTCAGGTATGAGTATAATGTGGAAATAGCTAATGCGGCTAACTCAAGCTGGGCTGCTGGGGCTTTTCCGTCATCGTTTTGGGGAAACATTCACAGTAAGTAAAATTTATGATTTAAAGAGAAATTCAGTCACAGCGTTTGTGTGTTTGTGAGCATTCAGCAAACTGATGTGTGGTTGTAGTAGTTGCTGTTCTGCGAAGCAATAGCCACCAAACCATACACACATTCAACAGCATCCACTTTCGGCATTTTGACATACTTTTTGGTGCATCAAGCAAATAGTGTGTTTTGTTTTGTGGTGTTCCTTTTTAATGGCGAATCACGAGAGCGGCAGGCTTTTCTGTACACTGCAGTATGTTTTAATTGCTTGCAAGTACGTATATTTGTACGTAGGTTTGTTATATCGAATCAGATCATAGCACTCAGATTCTAATAAGGTTGATACGAGGTGTAGTGCTATCTGTCTGAAATGATTGCAATATTTTAAAATTGAATTTACATCTAATGTAACGTAGCTCAATGCTCAGCATTTTTGAAAATAAATTCATGTTTTCTCGTCTGATAAAATATGTTATAGCGATTTTTGGTTACACATACGCAAGTATTCTTTCATATAGCAACTCTAAAAAAAACACTATACATAACACATTAAAAGTATGCTAACAGCAAACAAATAGACTTAAGAAAAATATTTCAATAATTATAAAATGTGAGATGTTAATTTTCGTGATTTTTCAATAAATATCTATTGAAATATAGTTTATAGAGCTTAAATAACATACCTAAGATAGATTAAGATTAGACCGATAGACACTGAAGAAGAGGTCAGATTACCCTCGAAATATCGATATTTGTCACAAAAATAAATATACCTAGCTTCGAAAGGAAAAATCGGGTTTTCTATTAAAATATTTTTTTTACAAGCTAGGAAAAAATTGGTACACATTTAAAACAATTAATAATGACTACCAGGTCAAAATTCGATTTTTTAAATTCGTAGATTATAAAAAAGTAATCGGTGGAATCTCTAAAGATATAAGATTTTTTAGATTATGTTTAAAAAAGAATGTGACTCCAAGAAGTCATATTATTAAATTTAGGTCCCATCTGATAAGAGTACGGAAACAAATTGCCCTGGCCGAAAGGAATCTCATTAAATAAGCTTTATAAGAGATTAGGGGATCTCACACTAAAAGTTTATTCCTTGCATCTGAAAATGGCAAGTGAAACTTTAGGTAGAAAAAGAGATATTTTAGATATTGTGGGGAAAGCAAACAGGGCCTTTAAATGTGAGAAAGATAGAAAGAGGAAAATTCTCGCAAAGAAACTGAAGAGGCTGACGAGAGGAAAGGATACCATGGGAAAGAAAAAGAATGCCGTAGAGACTATCCATAACTATGTGGTGAACAAGTCCACGGTTCAATTCACAGGAGAGCAAATGAAGCTGCTTAACCAAGGTCTGAATTTTGCTGTCAAGGAAACAACATTCCCAACAGAAGACTTGGTAGTAGACATCGAAGCAGCGGCTAAAACCCTTCCCGAAGAAGAAAAAGCACAGATTAGAGGCAATGTGGCTAAACTCATCAGGAAGGAAAATCGTAAGAGGGGGAACACTGGGAAGGCACAAGAGTTGGCTGCTAAACCGGTCTTTTATACCAAAGCCGATAAAGGAAATGCTGTGGTCGTAATGGACAAAGACGAATATGACCGATTAGCTATGGAAAAACTCAACAACGGGGACTACCATGAGCTTAGGAAAGTTCCCTTACCAGACTCTATCAAACGAAATGAAAGAGTGCAAAGGGACAATTGGAGAGGTGAACAAGCTGCAGGTCTCAAACCCGTCATTGCCAAGAATTAGGTGCCTTCCAAAGATACATAAGGAAGGAAGTGAACTTAGGGAGACTGTCGCCGCTACAAACGCTCCAACAAGGAGAATCGCAAAGTGGATTGTAGACGAGTGTAGGGCCTTAGGGAAGATGAGCTAGTTGTATCATTTGATGTCCAGGCTCTGTTCCCAAGCGTGCCGGTAAAACAAGCACTCACGTTCTTTCAGGACTGGCTATTAGAGAGGAATAGCTCACTGGAGGGGAGGAGGAGGGCTAAAGACTTTTTGAAACTCGCTTCAGTTTGCATGAATGAAAGTTATTTTACTTTCAGGGGGAAATACTTTAAATCGATGAAAGGTGCTGCAATGGGACATCCTTTGTCCCCACTTATGAGTGAGATATTTATGGACAGACTGGAGAACAAACTTTATGAAGAAGGTTCGCTTCCTCGGGTTTGGTTGAGATATGTAGACGGCATTCTAGCTATCGTCAAAAAAGATGCTTTGAGAGAAACTTTGGAGAAGTTGAACCAAGCACATAAGGACATCCAATTTTCAATCGAAATCGAAAAGAATGAGAGACTACCCTTCTTGGATTTAATGGTCATAAGGAAAGAAGGTCTTCTTAGATTTAATATCTACCGGAAGCCCACACACCCAGAAGACAACACCATCCACGTCTGATCATTGGAATGCCCAAAAAATGGCGCCCTTTAATTCAATGATTCACCGGCTATTAACAGTGCCCATGGATCAGGAAAATTTAACTCAGAAGTTAAATGTATTAAAGATACGGCGAGAAAAATGGGTTTGACGAGATGATAATTGTAAATCTTGTCAAAAAGAAAAAGTATAGAATACAGCGTGATCTTTTAACGACGCTCTTTACGCAGGAAAAACAAAAAACAACGATAAGAGACCCAATTATTTTTTCGTCAATATCAAAAAAGTTCGGGAACTTCTTGAACGCTTTGATATTAAAACAGTTCCAACCAGTAAAGCTAAAAAAATTAGGTACTATACTTTGTCACGTGAAAGACAAAAAGGATAAAAAGGAAAAATGTGGAGTTTATAAAATTAGCTGCCCAGAATGCGAACAAAAATATACATCGGTCAAACGAAACGGTTAGTTGGTGTTAGACTAACGGAACATAAACGGAAAGCATCTTCAGCGAGGAAAAGGAATACAACATTAGTACGATCAGCAGTGGTGAAACACATCTTGAAAGAGGATCACAACATAACATGGGACAACGTGGAGGTGATTAAGGAGGTACAGCAGGTACGAAAACTGGATGCGTACGAAAGCCTGAACATATGGAAAACCCCAATGAATAGAAGGTTAAATACAGACCAAGGAAACTGTGCATCACCATTGTTCAGGTTAATTTGAACATTCATTTGATAGTAAGGTGGAAAATTTAATTAATACAGATCGTTAAATGTATTTAAGTAAAGTAATTAATATACAATTAGTTGGTAATTAGTATAAGTCAATACTTTAAAAGTAAGCTCTATAAATAGCATACCTAAGTTAGATTAAGATTAGACTGATAGACACTGAAGGAGAGGGCAGATTACCCTCAAAATATCGATATTTGTCACAACAATAAATATGTCTAGCTTCGAAAGGAAAAATCGTTTTTTCTATTAAAATGAAAATAATTGATTTTGCCCGCTCTATTTTCGGATGATTATCGCCGTGATTATTTGTTATATCTGGGAGTTTAAGTGGGTCTATAATTCAAATAAAAAAATGTTTGATTTGCATTATCTCTTCAAGTGCATCTTACAATCAGTGTATATTAGATGCAGTGAAGTTTAATGTTTTTAGACAAGGTATTTGTGAAAATTTGTTTCTAATTGCCCATTAGTCCATAAGTTCATTTACTATCGGTAAATTGAAAATGGTAAACTTTTCAATTATTTATTTTCAATTAGTACCTAAAAGAAATTAGATATTTTTTCATTTCATGTGATTAGCATCATATAATTAAAAGAAGTAACAATAACACAAATTTTGGAATTTCCGCATCAAAGTTTTTCTACTCTATAGCTTCCGATACAGTCGTTGGGTCAAAACAGTACATGACATGCCGCAAAGTTTGGGCATAAGATGGACCAGAACATGCATTGAAGACCTACGTACATATTTTCTCTACTTTTCTTCGAAAATAGGTTTTTCTGACGAATTCAAGGACTAGAGTTTTTTTTAAAATTTGTAATTGAAATCAACTATATATTCTAAAATCTTTTTGAAATGTTCAAAACTCAAAAAGACACCTTTTAAAGTAAGTACTACTGGGAAATATTCTGTGCGTTTAATTTTCTTTGTCACCTTTTTACAGCCATTTATAAGGGGTGGATAGAAAAGACACTAATCATATGCATAATCCTTTTTCATAACTACATGGTACATCAATCAAAAAGTAATTGACACAATTGATTGACGCACACTGTTTGATTCACACTGATTGACTCATCCAAATGAGTGAGTCGAAGTGTGTCGACACACTAAACTGAGTCGTTTTCCCCATCTCTAGCCCTAATGCTAATATCACACTTTAGCTACAGTATTCTTGGACTACGAGGATTAAATTGATAATTATCTATTCTTAATATGGCGGCCTATTTCTTCACCTCCATGTAATTTAATAATTAATAATTTAATTCATAATAATTTATTCATGAATAAAAATAAAAATATTATAAAGAATTGATAAAGAAAAGATGTAATAAAATATTAAAATTAAAAATAAAAAGCACAATAAGAATAGAAGAACTAAAATTAGAATACAGTAAAGTAAAAATAGAGAATAAAAGGACTGTGAATATAATAATAAGACAGCAAAAGACAAAAATACAGGATAAGAATAGAAGTACAAAATTTGAATAGTAAAAATAAAGTAAATAATATGATTAAGTGGGCGAAAAAAGTGCACTACGAACTAGACTTTTGGAAATTGCAATTGACTGAGGGAGAGAACCAAGCTGAAGATTATTATGCGTCCTCAGTAAACGCAAAACAGGCGAATGAAAAAAAAAACGTCAGTACGTGCAAAAGGCACATAACATTGAGGTTGCGCTGATAGGTCTGTCATGATGGCGTGACGTAAAAAAAAGACGACAAAGATGAAGATAAATAGCCGCAATAAACTTTAAAAAGAAAACATTCATCGAGGTAATTTTTGCACTGGTCAAGTCGAGGAATATTAAGGGCTGATAAACGTTCACTGTAAGGATTGTATGATTGTTTGGTAGATTGTACTTGAAAATAAGGCAGCGAGTAAATCTTCGCTGGACCGATTCAACCACCTCAGGCAAATAACAGAAACGAGGACCCCACACTACAGAACAATACTCAAGGATAGAACGAACAAGGGATAGAAAAAGACGCACACAAGTGGAAATGTTGAAGGAATCGTGGCATACACGTATAACAAAACCAGCAATCCGGGACGCCTTACGAATAATGGTACGAATATGAATATCGAACTTTAGCTTCCGATAGAAGGTAACTCCGAGATCAGTAAAATGATCCACAACTAAAAGGTTGATGTCACAGATAGAGTAATTAATCTCAAAAGCACAAGGCTTCAATGTAAAAGACATTGGGCCTTTTTAGACTTGTATTCTTGATGCAGTCCTATAACCGGTTTTCTGGGCAAGAGGCAGAAGAATCGAGGGGAAATCTCCACAAAAAGTGATGCACTTGGAGAGAATTTTTCATCACTTTTGAAACTGATTGAAACTGATGCAAATCACTAACACAACTATAAACATAGTTCACGGGTCAGGAATTTTTCATGAAACACTCAAGTCAAAATGAGAAAACAACAACACGCACACATTCATATGCATAATCGGTATATGAACGGTTCCGTTGCTGAAGAATACAAGTGTGGAAATGTTGATTGTTGTAAAACCAGTTTGAGGAGTGCATCAAGAATACAAGCGTAATAAGGCCCATTGAGTAGCATTTGGATATACTCAAGGACAAGTAATTACGGTCACACCAGGAAACAAGGCGATTAAAATCGTATTGAAGATCAAGATGATCGGAAGAAGCATTGATAGCATGAAAAACTTTCAGGTCATCAGCGTACATGAGAGCGTACGGAGAGAGACGTAACAAATACGATCTAATACAAATGATGAGAGCCAAGAGAGAAGAGGCTCCGATATACCATAATGCTCTAATTTAAGAAAAAGGAGCTCAAAGTCTGTGTATATGACATCTACTTGGTGGTGATTATCTAAAACAGAAGCAACAAAATGAGAAAACTCTACAAGGTTAGTGGTAGTACTTCGACCTTTCACGAAACCATGTTGTTGAGCAGGAAAAACATGACGAAGAGAATCATAGACGCGATTAAAAACTAAACGCTTATAGATTTTAGAAAAACAAGGAATGATAGAGATCGGGCGATAGTTAGAGACTAGGTTTAGATCACCAGACTTGTGGATAGGAAAAATGCTTGACACTTTCCAAGAAGCTGGGAAAATACCATTACCCAGACTTATGTTAAAAACGATGGACAAGGGAACACAAAGAGAAGAAGCAAGTTTTTTAACGAAAAAGTTGGGAATTCCATCATGACCAAGAGAAGAGCTGGAGTCAAACGTAGATATAATAGATTGGACTTCAAGAGGATTGGTATCAAGTACAGATAGGTAAGTGCGAAAGTGAAAGGGACGAATGCTGGAGATATGAGAAGACAAATTAGAGTATACAGAGGAAAAAAATTCCGCAAATAGATTACATATTCCTTTCGGAGTAAGCACTAGAATTATTAAAAGAAACAGATTCTGGTACAGATGAAGAAGATTTTAAACTACGCACATATGACCAAAACCTCTTAGGACCATCTGATCTAAGTGGTAATTCAATATCAGAAAAGTAGTTGCGCATTGCAATTTTAGTTTCTTTTTTAGCAGCAGATCGCAAACGAGAGTAAGTGGCATAATCCCTTTCCTTTCAGACTCCGACTGCAAATACTTCAGGCGAGCAGCGTTTTTAGTATTTAAAACACGCAAGACATTACCGCTAAGCCATGGAGCATCATGAGGTTTATTAGCCAGACATATAGGGGTGTTAGCAAGTATAAGCTGATGAAGCTTGTGGTAGAAGTAGAGAGCAGCGCGGTCGGGATCAAGTCCACGAAAAAAACTAAACCAATTCATAGAATTAATGTCAGCACTTAGTCTTTCATAGTTCGTTTTATGGAAATTGCAACGACTCACCCTGCACCTCTTGCTTAGAATACAGCTCAGAAGGCATATATTTGCTGATAGTGGAGGATGATGGCTATCAAATTTCACATAATGATAAGAGGCAGAAGACAGAGTAAAAAAAGATGGATTAATGTTGGAAAGGATAAGATCAAAAATTCTACCATTACTATTGGGGAAAATGTTAAATTGATTGAGAGAACAGAAAGAAAGAAAAGATGACAAGGAAATAGATATGTTCTTACAAGACTCCACACAATGAGAAGTGAGGTTCCACTGAACAGAAGGTAAGTTAAAATCTCCACAGATGACAATTGGAGTGGAAGGGTAGGTTACATTAAGTTAAGATGACAGAACACAGAAAAAGTTTTCAATGGTGGGAAAAGGGCAGTTACACGAAATATACAATGAAGCGATAAATAAACGGGATTTGTCAGAGAAGGAGACACAGACTGCAACAAATTCAATGGGAGGAGAAGGAGAAAAATCAGAGCAGAGCTTACTTCGAAGAGAGCTTAATACGGCTACAAGGACACCACCACCGTCGACTTTACCAGAAGCAATTCTATTACGATCATTTTGGTAGACATTATAGCACGGAAATATTTCCGAACTTAGGATGCTTTCCGTAAGCCAGGTTTCAGAAAGGCATATAAGATGATCCTTTTCAATAAATGAAGCAGTTCTAATTTCTTCCAGCTTGGTTCTCAAACCACGAACATTTTGATAGTATAATCTAACACTAGAAATACTTGAAATTAAGTGTGATTTCTCCTGACGAGGCTGGAACGAAAATTTCCATGGTTGACAAAAAGTTTAACCAATGTCCCAGGCGGACAAAATTTCGGGTCAGCAACTATATTTAAGTTATTAGGTAAAGTTAACTTAAAAGAAGCAACGTATCTCCTCGGAAGATTTTCCTTGGTCAGTTTTACACTTGCAAAAATGTGAGGTGTGTAGCCCAATTTCTTCGAGACAAAGCGCTCAACGGCATCGGAAGCAGTATCGTAGGCAAATTGAGATACGAAGATCTGCAGCGGAGGCGAAATTATTCGCAGGGAAGAAATTTCATGACAATGAACAGCATCAGTCCTAGAAGCCGCAGGAGAAGCGTTATGATTGTGCCTATTTAAGGCTGGCTCAGAAAGGACGGAACGAAGCTGTTGCGAATGAGCCTGAGATAGTGGCACACAGTTGATGATAGGTGATATTGATGGAGACGGACCCAAAGGTTGAATTTGTTGATTTTGTTGATGAGGCTGCTCTTGCTGCTGTAGGTCCAACTGGAGTTGAAGCTGATGGTCGATTTGATTGTCCGGTAATGGGCGTTGCTGAAAACGATTACGAGCACGATTACGCGTCACTACTGGAGAAGCAACTGGAGAAGGAAATGTAGGAGCAGTAGGGTAGCTTGGAACCGCATTAACGTCCGAAGGAACAGGTGCCGAAATTAATGACAACGAAGAAGTCGATGTCGATGGTTGTTCTTGCTCCGAGATCCTGATAAGGGTACAGACTTTTGCATTGGCCGCGTCTAACTTTTCAGATAAGCTGGCAAAAGAGTTCTTTAGCTTACCAATTGTGTCAGCAGCAGAGCACAAACGAGTAACAAATGAAGCCATTGATTTATTCCTGCATGCCTTACAGAACCAGTACAAACCAGAATCTCTGGCAAGTACAGCATCTGCAACAATGCTCTTGATGCCCGCACTTTTCGATTGAAATTGTAAACCACAAAATCCAGCACATAATAGAAGAGGAGTGGTGTCCTCTTTATCGATGCACTTTGAAACCATACACACGGACATAATGAAATATATATAACGATCGAAGATGCCCAAAGTACTTTTTTTGGCTCGACCAGCGGGTCCGTTGGCCGTATGCTTGATTGCTTGCTGACAGCAGTAGATTTAGCAGGGGATTAGATGTACAGCGTAGATTTTCTGGTTCTCTGCGGTATCGATGGTCAAATCGCCGCGTCTTATTCACCCACAATATGATCATGATCGCACCGTGTATAACACCTTTACGCTTGCTACTGTTTTTTCCAGATTGACGCACTTAATCGCGCTCCATCATAATTTATCTTTTAGCGAATTTTCGGCAGCAGTATTGTATTGCTTTGCTCACCAGAATTCAATGGAATTCATCATTAAATATTTGCTTTTGTTTGCAGACTTTTCGCCACATAATTCGTATGTCTATCAAAATTTGGTGTTTCAACTACTCTCCCATATGCACAATACAGTTTACAGCAACTTATGGGATAATGGTAAGGATATGTATATGCACATAACTTGTACATTTACTTGTTCCTCTCCTCATTTGCATCGCTACTCGAAATGATTCCCTTATTTTCGCATACCGAACAAACAAAGAGTCTTATCGTGACGTAATGTTTCAAATCCTTTGCAGAGTATTTGTCCTTGGACATCACGGGACACGAAGAGATACTAAAAATAGAAGAAGAGAGCGGTCAGATTCGCTGAGTGCGATAGTCAAAATCAAGTTCAAGTAATGCAATGCAGTTTCCGCTGTGTCACAAGGATACGTACGTACGTCGACTTCGTCTTTCACCTCCTTACTGCCCCATCGCGATTTCGATCAATATGTTCGTATCAAGGATTTAGCTGGTAAATTTTCAGCATCAAGTGGAAAATGATTCTCTGTTTACTTTCTCGCTTTCGAAATGTTTGTTCCTTCAAACATCCTCAGATCGATTCCATCGTCGTCGTCGTCCTTGTTGTCAGCAGGTAGAAAATCCGGAGAGCGGTTGGAGAAGAGCAAATGTGAAAAGGACGAGAAATAGGTGGCAATGGTGTTTTGGTTTGAATGTCCTTGCTGAAATTCTGATGGAAGCGCATTTTCTTTGTTTAGATCGGTTTTTTTTGTTCGTTTTTGACTCGTGTAAGGTTCTTTTTCACACATGCCCAAATCTACTTAAACGTACGGGTAAGTGTGTTGCAGGTTTGAAGCTGAATGGAGGTCTTGATTTCGTTCTTGGGTACTCACAACATTCACACAACGAGCAGAGTGTTTCTTTGTAAATCGTCATGCTGTTGAGAGTTTTTGTACTGCCAAGGACATTTCAATGACATTCTGAGAATGGAGCTAAAGGATACTATGCGAAGTGCATAAAAGTTAGTTTGAAGCCGTAGCGGATGATAAAAATAATGTTTTGATAGCTCTATGGCTTAACGAATTTAATCAGTGGAAGGTCTTTTTGCACTTTTTGTTCTGGTTAGTTTGAATTTTCGTCTGACTATTCAACAATCTCATAAAGTTAAACATGTGTCACCCAACACTCCAAAGAACGTAAGGGTCCATTCTCAATTTTAAAAGAATTTATCTACTGAAAATATGAGCGTTTTCTTCACAAGTTAATTGTTTTTACGATTCTTGTTGATGTATAAATATTTTATCAAGCCCAATTGCTGAGTAGGGCAGAAATAGCATTGAGCACGCATCAATTTTATCTGAAGGTAATATGTATTGGGTCATATGTTTAATTAATACCGTCACTGTTTGTTACATTTTGTTCAATTGTCCCACTTTGTTCTTGACTTATTCGCAAAATAACGCTCACTATAAGTATTCAAAAATATACGTCAGTTGGGCGCGTAGCCTGGATTTATTTTCTCATTTCAAATAATTCTATAAAACATTACCTGATCTGAAAATGAGGGCTGAAATAAAAAACTTCTCCCAATGCCATGTTATCTATGAAACCGACTAAAGTTTAATTAGGATACCTACTTGCAACTTAAACCATATATGTACATACTGCTTACCTAACATAAGGTTTTTCGTGCCACAGCAAGCATTACCTTTAAAAGTTAATTAAACTAAACAATGTCGTCTGGCTGCTGAAAAATCAAAAAATCTTGAATGTTTAAGCAATATTCCCAACATGTTTCCAATCCTTACTTAACGGTAAAACTATGATCGATTCATGGTCAACGCTCCGAAATCACATTCTGTGCGAAAATTTCTATAATTCATTCAATTAAAATATTATTCCCGAAAAAAAAATCAAATACCCTTGTTACATTTCCTGATAAACCATTCAAAACCACAACAAAACAGATACGCAATAAGTTGCCGGCAACATACTGCGATTGCGTCAACAATGAACAGTACATATTTGGCATCTTTGCTTCTCGTACATATATTTCTCCATTCGCTCTAGCAACAAAGAAAATATTCAGCATTTGCTTCGGAAAATTCATAAAGGGCTGACTGAATGAAATCAACCATTCGAGAAAATAGTAATAAATTTTTGAGAATGGAATGGTGCGAACAAAGGAAAATCCGCACCAATACATCCAAATGCCGCTGGTCTCATGAATGGCTAGAGTACCCTGGTTGTACATTATTCGAAGCAATTTTCCAATGTTCCCGCTACTGAAAACACAGAACGTATTCACAGACGCACATTTTCCAAGTCAATTGCCTTTGGTTCAAGGGTTAACCAACCCAAGTCAATCGGCTGAGAGTTGTTTCATTGTAGCAAAAACTCAGGCCTTACACGCTTCAACTCAGCATACTGCCCTGATTCGCATAAATGTTCTATCTAAATTTTAGTACTTTCGAGATATTCAATGATTTGTGTTTCGATTTGTACTGGAGATATATGGAGCATGCGTTTTTCAATATTGATTTGAACATACTTACTCAAAAGATAGGTTTTTAAAATTTTTCCAGAATAATGTTATAAAGTATGCAGTTTTTGAATCCGTTGTTAACTCAAAAATGGCCAAAAATGTAGATAGAACGTTTATGCGAATCAGGGCAGCATAGTTCTTTATACGATATTTTGTTTCTTATCTGGAATTTTCCCATTTCCCGCTCATTCGTTACTCAGCATCACGAGACCTTAACGCGACAGATCTGGACAAAGCCTGGCACTTTGTACTTTGTGCGTACGAACAGGCGTGTGTATGCCATTATATGCGTCATAATCGGGCGACGCAGTGCTGTATTGCTCATTTGATGTGGTAGCGTGTGCGAAGGAAGGGCTCAGTAGGTGTGTAAAATTGCGTAACAAATGTAACTGTGCAAGATATCAGAATAGATGAAAATCTGGAAATGGGAAAGGAGCGAATAGATATGAATTGATTGTTGAGAGAGTAGTGCCGGTATCGTGGCATGTGTAAATGGGGGTGCCATAATATTTAAGTAGTAAAAACGTTTGACATTACAGAATATTTGACATTGGAATTGTAAAAACACAATTATTTTACATTTACGAGGTTTGTCCCAAAAGTATCGAGCCTATCTTTATATATTCGCACCACAACGTTCGAGCGCCCTCTACCGGGTATCAATATAAACTACAACTCTTCAGGAATTTCCTCGATGCCGCAGTTTTTCTCCAGACGCCTTAGTTCGTACTCAGCGTGTATTTATTTACACAGACTTTTTTGTGTTTGTCGGATTTGTTTATTGTTAAAAATGACAGAAAAAGTAGATCAACGAATTTGCATCAAGTTTTGCTTCAATCTTGGAAAAACTAGCTCGAAAACAATTGATATGATGAATAAAGCATTTGAAGAGGAGTGTATGAGCAAAGCAAGAATAAAAGAGTGATACAAGTGATTTAAAGATGGCCGCACGTCAGTTAGCAGTGATTCTCGATCTGACCTAATTTCGAGCGCAATAACATCAGAAAACGTCGAGCGTGTGCGAATTGCGATTGAAAGGAGATCGTCGGTTGACTATACGTGAACTAAGAAGTGATCTTGAAAAATCAAAAACTACTGTTAAGAGAATTTCAACCGAGCATTTGGGAATGACTGTCGTATGTGCGAGATTCATCCCAAAATTGCTAACGGCAGAACAGAAGAATCTTCGCTTTGAAATCACCCAGGACAACTTGGAAATTGTTTCTAATAACGAAAACGTACTCAAGAAGGTTATTACTTGTGATGAATCATGGATTTACAGCTATGATCCTGATTTACGGCTATGAAAGAAAACGGCCACATTTTTGGTCAAGCGGTGATTGGCTGCTTCACCACGACAATGTGCCAGCGCATTCATCGAACCTTGTGCAGCAATATTTGAGTAAGCATCATGTCACACAGCTTCGCCAGCCTCCCGATATAGCTCCTTGCGACTTTTGGCTCTTTCCACATTAAAAATGCCGATCAAAGGACAACGGTTCGATGATATAGAGACAGTTGAAACGAATGCGACGAATGCTTTGAAGGCAATTTCGAAAACTAACTTCCAAGACTGCTTCAGGAAGTGAAAACAGTGCTGCGAGCGTGTTTTTCAATCAAATAGGGACTACTTGTGAATTGATATGAATTTACTCCCGATACTTTTGAGACAAATTTCATATATTAGTGCTATGTAAAAGGCAATTCACTTTTCTTCGATCTAATGCTATAATATCGCGGATTGCGTAGTTCTTGCATTATCTTTAGACCACAAAACTTACATTCTTTCGATTTCCTCGGTATGATCAAGCACGTCGTTGACCAGCAATCAACTTCTCTTCGTATTTATGATTTGGTTAGTTTTTAGCCGTTCCGAAACCAGTAATACCGTTAGCGGCAATCCAACGCAATCACAATCGCATTGCGGTTACGACGAACTCTCCACAAAAAACAATTATTTAACTGTGATTTGAATTTGTGGGCAGTGCCAATCTGCGATTTATATAAAGGGTGTCCCATAACCACGTAAGATGTGAATTTACCGCCGTTTGTCCGGTCAAGTTTAGGCAACCATTAGGAAGCTGATGGAAGCTGACAATTTAGGGTTAGCTGAAGTGGAGCGCTACACGAAAGAACAAAGCGCTTTCATTGTTCAACAGTATTTCAAAAAATAATGAAAGTTGTCGCATTTGGAGTTCAGAGAACCCACATGTGCTTGTCGAAAAACAAATGCATCTACAACGTGTCACTGTTTAGTGCGGATTTTGGGCTGGAGGCGTTGTTGGATCATACTTTTTCGAAAATGAGGCTGGTCAAGCAGTAACTGCTACTGGTGCTCGATATCGCGACATGATAATCGTGTACTTTCTGCCTAAATTGGATGATATTGATGTGGACGACAAATGGTTACAACAAGACGGTGCGACAGCCCGTGAAACGATCTACAGTCCCTTGCCATATTATTAGACTCATGCTGCAAATCTACTTTTACTTGATATTTCTTGTTGTTAATATGAACTTTTTGTAGATATGTTGGTAGAACTTGGGTTTTTGAATATCGCGGGCACTTTTATCGTTTTAGCAACACTGATCATGTTGGTAATCGATGACTCACATCGATTATCGCGAAAATGACATGTAACCTAAAAAACAGAGTTTCAGTTTGATAGTGCAATTCAACAATTTAACGTGTTTCAATAGCGTTTTCTCTTGCAAAACTCTTTTCCATTTCATAAGGTGAGTTTATTGTTGACAAAACAACATGTCAAAGTATATATTTACACGTTTTGAGGCCATATTATGATAAAAAAACAATTTCAGAATGGGAAAAGTGTCTGATTTGTCGCCAATAAAAGTTGGTCGAATTTCCGGCATGCTGGAAGCACGAAACATGTCGCAATACCAAATAGCGCGAATTGTTGGAGTTTCTCAAAGTTCTGTCAAACGAATAAAACAAAAAATTGACCTCGGTGAAGATCTGAGAGCCAAACGTAAAGGTGCGTGCGGTCGTCAGAGAATCACGACAGTGAGAAGTGACCGAAAAATTCGCAATATTTGTGTTGAAAATCGAAAACTGCCGATAAAAATTCTTGCAAAAAAAGTTGTTGAAGCCGGCATTGAAGTTTCGCAAAGAACAGTGCAGCGGAGGTTAGCAAAAGAGGGTCTTATTGGACGTAGACCAGCACGCAAACCAAGACTTACACCTGCTATGATATCAAAGCGATACCAATGGGCACGAAAATACAAGGATTTCACGACTGATGACTGGAGGAAGGTAAATAAATGCTACATAACTATATTCAAGTTGTTCTTGTACTGCAGATATTGTTAAATCTAAATTCTATGACATTTTTCAGGTATGTTTTTCGGACGAGTCGATTTTCCAAGTATTGGTCGACAAATCGCAGTTTGTACGGCGAAGGTCAAATGAGAAATATAAGCCAGACTGCATTGTGCCGACCATTAAACATCCTCCGTCGGTAATGGTATGGTCAGTTATCAGTTATAAGGGGCCAGGGGCCTTATACGTTGTCGAAGGTACAATGAATGCCGAAAAATACCAGAAAGCTTTGGAAACTCAGCTGCTTCCTCAAGTGAAAAAATGGTTCAAGAAACGAGAAAAGCCAATTTTTATGCATGATGGTGCGCCTTGCCATCGTGCACACAAAATTACAAAATTTTTAGCTGAAAAAAAAGTAGATATTCTCGACTGGCCAGGAAATTCGCCTGACATAAACCCCATCGAGAACGTGTGGGAGTTTTTGAAATCTGAGGTTAGGATGAAAGCCCCTACAACCAAGCAAGAGTTGATCAATATACTTAATGACACTTGGAAACATAACCCAGAGATCAAAATAAAAATTCAAAGCTGTATAAGCAGTATGCCACGTCGCGTTGAAGCTGTGTTGGCTGCGAAAGGTGGTCATACAAAATACTGATTTTTGCAAAAAAATGTATTTTCATCTAAAAAGATTTCATTTCGATGTAAATTTCTAATTTTCTATGTGACATTTATTGTATTTATAATAAATTTTGACGTTTCATCATGAAATAGCGTTGTTAATGTCTACTGACGTGTTATAAGCCAGAAAAACTTTATTTTTAAGCATGAGTCTAATAATATGGCAAGGGACTGTAATTACTGCATGATACATTTCCTGGTCGTATACTCTCTCGTTTTGGTGATCAAAATTGGCACCCTAGATACCCTTGGATTTCTTTTTATGGAGATATTTGAAGCCGAAGGTCTATATCAACAAAGCCACATCCACTGCATTGAAGAAAGACATTCAACGCAGCAACAGCAAAATTCAGCCACATTTTTGCAAAATGGTCATGGGAAGCTTCGACAAAAGAGTGCGTATGTGCCAGAAAAGCTGTGGAGGACATTTGCCCGATATTTTATTCCATACATAGCCCTTTACTATGTACATTATGTTTCAATATAAAAAACACCAATTGAAAAAAAAAATGGTGTTTTCTATTTAATTCAAATCTTGCGTAAATTTTGGCACACCCTATATTTTAACAAACTTAATATGCCCATACAATTTGAACTTACTTAATAATACATATAGCAAAGTAACTACTTGTCGCTAATTAGATTGAATAAGACACAACGATGGATATCCTCTCACATATAAAACTAAAGACTCAGATATTGATGAACTCATTGGTATTAGTAATTTATTTGCTTCGGTTTTCCGTAAAGCTTATCGCACGGACTTACCTAACTCCAGACTGTCTTCTTGCCATTTGACAAACTCAGCACTCTCCTCTTTGGAGAAGAAGGATTTAAATATTGACGAGAACAACATTACCACATTTGTTAATAAGCTTTATAATAATCTAACACCTAGTCCAGATGGCATACTCAATTTGCTCTCCATCACTTCTACCTTCCTTGTCTTATATTTTCACTACATCCTTAAAAGCTGACATCTTTCCTCACTTGTAAAAAAAATAGTCCACCGTTACTCATGCATTCAAGGAAATAATAATATTAATAATAATAATGGATGCTTTATTGATGTGTTGGCGTTTCACAGAGATTCACAATATGCATATTCTAGTGTTCAGACAGAGTCTTTACAGCTAAGTTATGGATTTTATACAAAATGAAGTATGAAAATTTACAATAGTGCGTTAGGGGGTCTTAGGAAAAATTAGCTTAAAACCTAATGAAGTGCTTAGCCTAACCTAAATAAACTCAAGACTATTGCTTAAAACTAGCCTTAAGATTAGCTGACCAAATGATTGGAGCATAAGGAGGACACCAGGGGGTTAGAAGAAGTGTTACACCTTATTAAAAATTTTGAGGCACAAGTCTGAATCATTTGACGAATTGTTCTAAGTTTAGCTATCTTGTGGAGCTTATATGTGGAATAGTAAAAAGGTTTTTTGGAGATTATTTTAAGACACTTATTTTGGATGATCTGAAGTTTAAGCTTGTGAGTTTTAGCACATTTATACCAGGTTGGGCAGCCGTAAAGAATTATTGGTAGGAAGACTTGCTTGTAAATAAGTAGTTTATTTTCAGTTGAAAGTTTCGATTTTCTGTTTATCAGTGGGTAGTTTGACAAAATGCACTTCAATATTTTAGATTTAATCATTTCCGTGTTTTTGTTGAATGTTAATTTGGAATCAAGATGCAAACCAAGGCATTTTATGTCTTTCGACCACGAGATATTGGACCCTAAGATATTAAGCTGCGGGTTTGGAAGATTCTTAGCCGCACGTTTTTTAGAAAAAAATATAGCCTGGGTTTTTTCAGAATTGATTTGAATCTTCCACTTGTTGCAGAAGTTGCTTATGTGTTGAAGCTGAAGCTGCAGGTTATTGACTATGGAATCTGGATTGCTGCTGCTAGAGAATATGGCGGTGTCATCAGCGTACATAGCAATATTGCAGAGGGGAAGTTTGTTCAGATCGGACATAAATAAGTTGAAGAGGGTAGGACTTAAAACTGATCCCTGAGGGACTCCAGCAGGAATTTCGTACTTGTTTGAGAAAGACTGTAGCTTGACAGAGTAAGATCTAGACGATAAGAACGAGCTTATAATCTTGCAAAGATAGACGGGGAATGAGAACTTGATTAGCTTATAAATAATACCATCGTGCCAGACCATGTCAAAAGCCATTCAAGGAAATAGTAATGGCTCATGTAACTATTGACATACTGCAAAACTTCTTTGCGTTGCTTAACTTTTCGAAGCTACAATCACCGATATTGTAGTCTTTCATTGTAATTCCATACCAGTACGGTTTTATGAAAGGTCATTCAGCCACAACCAACCTTTTTGAATCTTCTGATCATGCGCCTAATTCAATCGAAGCTGGTCTCCAAACTGACTGTGCCAACACAGACTTGACGAAAGCCTTTGATATGCTGTAAACACATAACAGCGGCATTGTCGCAGCGGCGCCGCAGGGGGAGGCATGAATGCCGCAGTTGAGCTTAGAAACCAATCCCACGACAACCATCGTACGGGTCTAGGGGTTGAAGCTGGTAGAGAGGTTCATTACAATTTTTTTAATCATTGTGGATACGAGTGTGGTGTGCTTAGGTTCACGACTCACTTTACCCCTGATTTAAATCAGGTACCTAATCAGAACTAGGTGAACTCAAAGCTTGGTGCGCGGACCCTCGTCCAAACCAGGATTCGAACCAGGGACCCCACACGCAAGAAGCCAGTGCTCTACCCACTAGGCTACTCAAGCTTGGTGAACCACAATGCAGCGACAATGTCGCTGTCAATGCAACGAAGGCATCAACCAAATTCATTTTTTTTTCTTTTGTATTGCTAAATCCTGTTGTACGAGGATTAGGTTGGCTTATCACAATACATATCAGCCATCGCTTGTCTATTCCACCAGACCATTCAATCTAATTCAAGTAGACTTAATTGAACCTAGTGGTGATGCCAACCTACGGTTGGTATCACCTCTAGCGATGCGGCAAAATTAGAAATTTGGCAAATTCTGCCGCTGCGGCAAATTCGGCCGCAGGCATTGTGCGCATTACCATTCAAAACAGTGCATTCTAATTTTTTGACTGCGGTTCGCCGCAGCCAACTGTGGCAAATCGCTGTATTGTGATTAACTTAATAAGCTTGATAATTACTTTGCTAAGCTCTTATCTAAGCTTCATTCCTTTCAATGCCCTTACTTTTTGAACTGCATTGACCCTTACGTGACGAATCGAAACCAGTGTGTATTCTTTCGCGATACCTTGTCATTTGAAATTAAAACCACGTATGGTGTTCCACAAGGTAGTCATCTGTGCCTTTTACTGTTTGTCCTATTTATTAATGATGTAAACACCATTCTACTGTCATCCTCTATTTTGTTTTATGCCGATGACGCTAAAATTTGCAAAGTTCTGAGAAATCTTACCGATTGCAATGATTTGCTACAGGATCTAAACATATATTACAATAACAATCTCCTTATTAATTCAGATCCTAACTAGCAACTTTGGTGTGCTGCCCCGTTGCTGACACTAAAAAGAGGCTTTTATAGTGGCAACAACCTGCCAAAGATACTTTTTTGCTACATACGAAAATCGTTTATTTTAGCCAAATGGGTAATGAAAAGGTACGCTGGCGTTTGGTGGCAGGAACTATATTTTGTTACGTACGGTGAAAGTTTCAGGATGGTGCCGAACACGATTCAAAAACCAACTTGATACTCATTGGCCAATATTATACTAACACAATAAAAGATTCATTGATTGTAACATTTCATGTGTTTCAATATGTATTATACCAACACAATGTATTTGTGTGGCTATGACGAAAAATTAACACAAGGTCAAAGTTTCATTTTGAAATTTTAAGTAGAATTCTTAAGAGAATATAATGAGGATGATATTCCAAATAGCATAGCCAAAATGACCTACAAACTGAAATTCATCGTAAATATTCACATTATAGGACCGGAAATTGCAATGCGCCTGAGCAAAATGTTAAAATTAAAAAAGGATTTTGGCGAAAATATAACAAACTTAGATTTTATGTAAAAAATTTTTTATGTTTTTCAGTTTTTTTTTGTTCGTATCAAAACCGTATGTACGTCCCTGCACAAAATTTAGGTTATTTTTCCATAAGAGCACATTTTGTGTCTCTCAATAATATAAATTTTCGTTGGACCTTCATATTTCAGCCATAAAAAGATGGCCGAGTGCTGATCTGCCACTACAAACTCATTGTTACTTCGTAATTTTACTTCATAGTTCCCATAACCTGCACGAGTTTTCCAATCACGTAACAATTGCAACTATATGGTATCTATAACCACACATGTGAAAAAATGCTACTCTATGGTACCAAACATAGCTTTATAGTCCCGAAGATCCACTATGATGTCTACTTTGACTCTTTATTGACCTAACTGCAACTGTAAAGTGGCAGT
Organism: Nemotelus nigrinus; assembly: GCA_947369275.1. Taxonomy (NCBI): domain Eukaryota; kingdom Metazoa; phylum Arthropoda; class Insecta; order Diptera; family Stratiomyidae; genus Nemotelus; species Nemotelus nigrinus. The sequence continues at coordinate 23,046,988 of OX376372.1, read as the reverse complement.
TGGAACTTTCTGCCCAGTTTTTCTCGCCTCGAGCGCTTTTTTCGTTTTTCGGTAGAAGGTCGTAGAATGCTTAAATAACTTTGGTCTAACACTTTTCATTTTTTAACGTTAAAATCGTTTGTGTGTATTTGCTTATGTCTCAAGTGTTACTGAATTCAAATGGGGTTCAAGAAAGATATGACAAGAGGATACTACAGTAAGAAAAGAACGTTTCTAATACTTTCTAGTAGCAAATGCCACTCATTATTGTAGTAATAAAAACTTTATAGGGTCTTTCATGAGTAATTGCCATTAGGCTTAACCCAATATTAAATCGGCACACTTAGTTGTGTTTAATAAACAATATTGGAAACGTTTTTGCCACCAAAACGAAAACCATAAATTTGATCACTTTATGGTGGCCAAATGTAGTAGCAAAAACCAAGCAAACAAATAAATACAACTCCTTTAAAGTGAACGGAATCTTCACAAGGTTTTAAAACGTTTTCGTTGCTATTTTTATACTATTATAACTGGAGTTTGAAATTTCGGGTGCTTATGGTTCCGATGTGAACGTTTCCACCACGTTGCGAATGGGTGCATTGTCGTGGCAAAATAAGTGGAAATAGCGTATCGATAATTGCGATCTGGTGGCAGTTCACTATTATCTAGTATTTGACACCAAAAGTGCTAGTTGGGATAAGTATACTATTATATCTTACGCACGCAAAAACAATCCTGTAATCTATCTTTTGAGTACACCCTTTAAAAGATCCAACGATTGCGCTTCATTTAGAAGTACTTTGATAATTACATCGACTCAGCTGTTGTGAAATCTAGCAATGCCTTAGATTTTGGGAATTCAACGACATTTCCTGACCCAGATCCTCTTTTGCAGTCTAGTCAGGTATATTGTCAAATACGCAAGTCTTGTATTTGCGCCGTATAACAAGTTTATGTTGACTGAATGGTGTCTATTCAAAAGAAGTTCTTACGTTTCTGCCTTTGCGGTCTTCCGCGATATTGTCCTTTACATCTACCTCCTTATCAAGATCGCTTACCATAAATTCCTGACGTCAACATTCCGAAATTTTATTTGCCGCGAAAATTTTATGAGGTTCCATTGACTGAAATTACTTACTAAGCCAACTTAACTTTAATACTAATGACCAACGTGTCAGGCGGGTGAATTTTTTGTCGATCCCTCAACATCGGACCGATTATGGTTGCAATGAGCCAGTATGTTTGATTTTCATTTGTCTGTCATGAATTTTCGAAAGAGGTAAATGAAATAAAATTATCTAGATCCATATTTTAAAAAAAATTATTCTAGCCGTTCCGTTATAAATGGCTGGTAATATGTCACTGTACTAAAAGAATGGTTCCACTATATGTCATTGTGCGTAGTTCGATTTTATCTTGCAGAGAGAGTCCCGTAATGCCGTCTAGTAGAAGGCGGATCGCAAATGCAATTAACGAAAAAGATGGTGGGATCAATGCCTTCTAGAAGTACGGGCCGTAATGCTACGTAGTCGTTGTAGTTTTGACGTCATTGTTGCTGGTCATATCGATATTTCCACCAGGCAGTGCCGATATACACGGAGGATTCACGTGCGGATTTGTAGCTAGAATATAAATAAAACGTATTTTTTGTGCGTGGATGCATTGTAATAATAATATTTAGTCATAACTTGCATTCTGACTAAGGTTTTTCCTTATACTGTGGTGTTGCACAACATGTAAACAACACTTCACATACACAGTTCGCACTAAAAACCTCTATGAAATTGCTCGATTTACTATAGTTGGGGATGATCAGGAAATAGCCGCATTAATGTCAACTGGCCTATTCAAATCAAAGAATCAGTTAGACATATGCGGCAAATTCTCAATCAATTCTATCGATAGTAAGTCGACAAGAAACATCATATAACCTAACAGAAGCTGATAAACATTTCATAGCTAATTTTTCACATTATACCGCACCTGCTGTATTAATTTTTATTTTCACTGTTCACTAGCACTACTTTGCAAATCTGACTTTATTTTCACTTCACTCACTTTAACACAACCCGCACAATTTACAATTTCCCGCGGACGTCCCATAAGACTGCGTGTATTTTTCGCGACACTTTGACTTCTTTCTCTGATGTCATCATTCTGCATTACGGCCCATACTTCTAAAAGGCATTGGTGGGGTTGATCTGCTACTCTTAACCAGCCCCCACAATGTCTTTTTTCCACGAGCTGAGAGAGTTTTGTAACGCGAAAGCCTGTGAACTGTGAGGCTGGTGATGTTTACTAAATTTATTACGACATTTCTCTATTTGACTATGGATGATATACAGTTAAATCGATATGTACTCACAAATTTATAGAAATTATTCCGGTTTGAACACTATACTGTAACGTTCCGAAATCGGCCAAAAGAAATCTTTTTGCGCGTTAATGTTTCCGAATCAGACTGTAATCTATCGATCAAAATAGCAAATCGATCTAGTACATCAACGATTTGGCGTATTGTTTCAAGAGGGCAAATCGATTTTTTATAATACTTTAATATCTGTCAGATTGTCGAATTTTACCGAAAACTTTCAAATTTATCGCAAACTCCTAACACGGCAGCTCCTTTTCGAATATCATTGTTTGCTGGTGTTTTGCCCATCTTCTTTGAAGTTATTTTTCTTTTCATTTGTGATCGTTCGTTCTTGTTTCACTGCTACCTTCGCTTTGCATTACAATTTACAAACCGTATCGCAACAGGCCCCTATTCATTTCTATTGCGTATTATCTTCTAGTTTGTGCTTACTTCCAAAGAGTAAGCGCGGAATACAGTGAATCGAGCCGGTAGAGCAGATAGGAAAAATTAGTTGGAGTGGGAGAGGATGAAGGATGACGGGATGTTTTGGCGCAACAAGATGGAAGTCGTCTAGGGGAAGGGTTTGTTTACATCTTGCGCAGTGGGTATGGTTGATGGAAGTGATAAAAGAAAATGCGAAGCGATGAAGAGATAAAGTTTCGACTGCTTATGATAAGAGAGGATGTTTCTTAGTTGGTTGGGTTTCCTCGTTTACCATAACTTACGCAGTGAATTCATTAAAGATAAATTACAATTTGATATTGCAATTCAAAATCAATTGGTTATTACCATAATATACATTAGCAATATCTGCACGACAAATCCCTTTGCTACAGTATCTACTCCAGCGAAGAGAACTGATGTCCCTTCATCTACTCTATTAAAATATCTCAAGATTTCTCTTCGTTTTCGAGCATTTTGCGCGCGTTTTTCTTCCGAAAGATAAAGAAAACTCTCGCTTGTAAGCGAATTCAATATATTTTCACCGAAAATTTCTCCATCATTTCCCCACAAGCTTGCTCTGTTGCACAGTGAAGCTGATGTTGACCTAGTTTCCGTGTTTTCCCTGGAGCCGCGAGCAAAACAAACCGACGAATAAGAATCGCAAGAGCAAAACAAAAGCTTCGTTCTTGTATTGGCTGGTGGCTGGTGGTGGTTCGCTGGTGGCTTTGTTGCAAAGATGATGTTGATAGATGCTAGCATCATGTTTCGGTCGATTTGTGTGGCGGCGTTTTCATCTGTAATCAGTATTTTTATTAATATTTCACGTTGAATTTTTGAAAGTGCTGTGTGCATTATAAATGCTGTGTAAGTAAATGCGAATATTGCAGTGTGCTATCACCAGTGCACAGGCTCAAATATCCTAAACGTTCATGTAGTAAAATATGTTAAGGGTTCTGCTTTCTAAAGTCTTCTAATCTGGAATAATTCAAAAATCCATTTAGGTTATGAAAAATTTGTACTACGCTGCTGTGAAATAGCTTAAGTTTCTTCCCTAGGTAAGGAATCGAATAAGCTAAAAATAGCTGGATATATTGAGCAGCAATTTGAAATCTGACTCCAATCGTTTGAGTAGAAACTTTTCTACTTTTTTATACACTTCTTCATAATTGGCATTGTGCTTTTCTAGTCATTTTTATTCACTCTCGAGTCATACCTTTGATCACATTAACATTATCATCACATTAACCACATACCTATTTTTCGCCATAAATACAATTTTTTCTTTCTTATTTTTTTTTTCAATCGTAGTAGTTTTTCCAATTTTCAATGACTTTTACAATTTTCTTCCATTGTCGTCATTTTCGCCATTATTTCAGATTTCCTGGTCGTTTACACAGCCATATTCTACATGAACGAATAGAAAAATATACAATTTTATGAAAGCTTCCAAGCTTTTTCTTGTGTAGAAATCAATAGAGTCAGTTATTTAGCAGGAACATTCACCATAGGCGTATGTAGCTTTACGTAGTTACTTTTCTTTCAAATTTAGCTATTGAATTCTGTTGAACATATTGGCGTTGCTCACAGTGCTTTAGTTTTATTTTCCAGTCTGATGTTTGTAACGGAATAAGTGGAAATTTAAAACTGCAATATAAGTGCACTTCTATATATATAAAATTAAATCTTTGTTATCTGTAAGAAATATAGTAAATTTTGAAATAAATACTACCACCACCTAAGGCCACATATATTTTGACAAAAGCTACCCATATACATACATATTGAAGTTTCATGATAACATATTTCCGATAATTTTAGATTCGAATCTAGTCGTTTGGTTATCGTCATAATGCCATAATTTACTATTGTTTGTCAAATTGTAATCTGTATTTGATTTTTATAATTGGTAATGAAGAATTATTATTCTTATAATTATTTCAGATTAAAGACACACATACAGTATAAGTCGCACAATACAGTATACAGCAATATTCAAATAATAGGAGAAATTCCTGCATATTGCGATTTAATTTTTGGCATCCGAAATTTGTGTTCGCGAGAATTAACGACTCGATAATCAGAACCAATTGAAATTCACAGGTTGTATTAGCCTTGAGTAGGACCAGGTCTGATAGAAGAAAAACTAGACTAGAAAAATATTTATCCCCGAACTCATCTCGCTCGAAAACAAACTGTTTGGTGAGCTTATTGTAATGCATGATTGTAATGTCTTTATTTACTTTCAATCAACTACAAGTAGCTTTGGTTACATGACCTACATGATACTTTTAAATTTAATGTGATCTTCTTGCAGTGAAATCAAATCCTGAATTGCTACGATATTGCAGCAAAAAAAATTAAAGCTGGCTTTGAAATATTCTTAGTGGTGGTTAGATATAGGGAGTGGTTTTAAATGAATCTGGTCGCAATATTGATTTTATCTAAATTACTATACTATACTATCAAACTAACAATAAACTTAAATTTTAGCAATCTTCTTCTTAAAGGCTACGATATGTTTAATAGTTAAATCTTCACTTTCCGCTAATGCTACTAACGCTTCGTATATTTCAAATAAATTTTGCATCAGGAGATTAAAGGCGTTAAGTTGACTTTCAAATCTTGTAGTTCTCAACATTCGTCTTGAAAATGCGCCAACTATTCAAAGAACTGCAAAAATACATAAAGGTGTTTGACAAGGTCAAAAACATATATTGTATCTAAAAAAAAAAACAGCTCACTGCATCGTTGACAGCCAAATTGAAGGTGTTATATTTTGCTTCTAGAAATCCTATAAAATTCTTTTTGTTATTATATACTCGCTTTTAAAGTGTGCGAATCTGGTTACGAATAGTTGGGCAGAATCTGCTTTTGTCTGGTGTGAGATCGACTATAATTGCATGTTTGCTTATTTTAATATACTCAACGATTTTGTTTTTTTTTTTTGTTTTTTTAGGAAGAACCCGTAAAGAATAATGTTTACGGGCTCTTTCTTTTTACAGCTTTGTGATCATGTAAAGAGAGAGAAATATGGGTCCAATCTTATTATCCGTAGCTCCCTAATAAGCTTGTATTTTCAACAGAAACTCACTAATAGAAAGGAAAGCATCGTACGAAATCAAATTAACAAGCCAATCTTAGGGAAAAGTATAAAAATTTTGCAATTTCCTATAATACACGTTTGTGCTAAATTTCGGTTATATTTTAATTTGTATGAAAACATAGGTTTATTACTAATTACCCATAAAATGAAAGTGTGCTTTCACTTCATTAAAATCAAAGTTTCCAAATTGACATTTTCATTAACCTCCAGAAATGACAAATCCAAGTGACAACACTAATCTCTACCGTATACAATAGCCTCGTATATTACCAGGACCGACTTAGAGTGACTTGGCTTGGAACGGATTGAAATGAAACTTCAAAGTAGGTTTTTGGTGTGAATGGATTAAAGTGGATTAACCGAATAAAATGCAGCTAGTGCTACTAAAGTGACGTACTATATATCGCATCGTAACGTCACATATATGAATAGAACTCAAGTGTGCTTCACATTTTTCAATCCTCAATCGCTCGATCCGCGTCTTTTAACGCCCAAGTCGATCCAGTCCAGTAAAATTTTGTGATCGGATTGACTTATCTCAAATCAATCCAGTGCGCGTATACAACGTGGTTTGACTAATCCTAAGCCAGTTTGAAACCACGTTATAAACGAGGCTATAGTCTCTAAATGAATCAGTCTCAATTTTTCTCCTCCGTGAATAAAAAAGAATATGTTTTTTTATTTTCAAATTTATCTACGATGATCAGTCAAGGCGCACAAGCGCTCCATACCCATATTTTTCTGTTACACGCAATTATTCTTTGATTTCTTCTGATGCATAGGGTTCCATTGGTACGACACCTTAGGCGGCATCCGATCGCTATTTGAAAGTGCACCAAATGAACTTGTTGGGCATGAGAGATAAGCACCCCACCTAGAAGCCAAAACGTGCTCATTCACACTCTCGGTATGTATACTTATATGCATGAGACATTTTGGTGTTTAAGCATGCAATACATGATGAGAATCTGGTAGCATATTTTTTCTAGTATACACAAATTTATATGCAAGAATTTGATGAATTCTAGAATTGCGTCAACTAATCTTATGGTGTTTGGATGGTTTTACAGTAAATAATCATACAGGTGCACACTCAAGGTGCTACCGCATGCGAAAAATGAATATACTGAAAATTTAATATCTGCAGCTTATTTTACATTTAGAAAAATGAACCGACCCTGGTCATCGGATCGGAACAAGAAGATGTGTTGGCCTCAATGTGAAGCAGATATGGCATGCTTTTGGTTTTAGTACTGACTAAGGGTTGCCAGCACCAGACATTTTCATTATTTCCGCAACATTAGGTACTACCATGAGATATTCATATGACGAACATATACTATTAGAATAAGCAACCTAAAAAAAAACCAACCAATAACAGATTTTCCAAGTGTTGGAAATTCTTCGGATGGTAACCCCAAACATATTTCTATCCTTGTAACGTTCGTAGAAGGGTAAGATTATTTTGACGTGAAGCAGTTGTGGGAGACTTTTAGCTGTAAAATTGTTGCCAGCACTGAGCCTTTTTTACTTTGAGGAAGGATTTCTTCGATTTAGGAAACGCTGTAGAAAAATTGGTGGTTGCAAATAATTTCTTTTATTATTTTTGATTAAATTAATTTCCCAAAAAAATCCATCCACAATAGCGCTACTGTGTTAAAAGCTTAATAAGCTTGATGAAGTTTGAAGTTTTTAACTATTTTTATCCTAAAAATGTTAGTTCAAAATTCTTTAAAATTCCACGTCCATATTCATTTCTCATAAAACCAAATTAATTATACTCCGTGTAAAGGAGCCTTAGAGGAAGGAAAATATATGAATCCAAATTTGACTTAAAACTTTAAACTTCTCGAATAAAAAAACAAGCGCAACGTACAATATACGAAGCGGTCAGGTAAAGTACAGTTCGTTCTTATTGTTTTACTTTTGTACCTGGTTCGGGGGCTCCACCAAAAGTTCCACCATTAGAACGGCTACCATGATAGCTGCACGGCCAATAGCTTATCAACTTCTGTCAATACTACCATTTGTAGTTTGACCTATGAAATCAAATTCATTAATGGTGAAATGCGGGGCATATCTCCACTCCTGCTATGCTATGCAGGCACAACATCCGGCCATGGACTCGGCTCTAGGTCGGAAATGTGCCATGCTCACATTTTCCTAAGCAGCGCTATGTCCAGAAACAGTTTTTGGTCATTGTAGATAATGAATATATACTGGTGAGCCTCTAAACCACAGCCCCCACGATGCTTTCAGTAAGGGGGCCTACCTCAAATGACAGTTTCATTTTCCTCTGGAATATGTGGTCTACACTTCCCCCGCGGTACCGATACCTTCATATTTCTGGTCCAGCGTATCATCTATACGAAGTACAAAAGTACTTCAGTATAGACGTGTTCAGTGGCATTCTTTCATGGTAATGCCTAAGGAGCAGGCCCGTGCGCAAGGGGGGGGTTTTGGGGGTTAGAACCCCCCCCCCCATTAGGACTCTCTTGTACTTTATGACTATCATCATTAAAGTTTTTTTCCACGAAAATTTCATGTATTTTCAAAAGTTATATTTTGGATTCTTAAATTAACTGTACAGTTCTACAAAATAATTCTTTGTACTTTTTATTCAAAAACAATGCTAAAGATATTGTTATAAATACATAATTTATATAAACTATTCACTTAACACTTGTACGAGGATAAATTTACTGGATTGGAAAAGCATAACACACTTTTCATTTCAATTTTCGCGCTATCCACCTCTATCGATTGTGGGTGATCGTCAATTGTCGCTGTATCATCGTCAATCTTCATATGACAATGACATGAGGAAAGTGCATTTTTTTCCTTGTTCTTTGCTCGACTTTGTTCATTAATTAACGGTTGTTGACAGTTATTTCTAACGTTTATTTGTTTGAACGTGAATTTTTACATGGATATCCGTCGCTTTTTGTGCAAAAAACCACGGATAGAAGTCGAAAATGTAAGTACTGAATTTTTCACAAGTTGAAATAACAAACCTGGTAACTCGAGTTCTATGAAGTTTCTATAAAATCCCTTATAAAATTTCCAGATGATAACAAAATTTCGGTTTTTTATAAATCAAGTTTTTTATGATACGTAGCTAATTTTAATAATGAATTTCATGAAATGTGAAAATTTTTCACAAAAACTTTATAAAGTAAAGAAAACCTTTATAAAGCATACCTGAATTTTCAAAACTCTCAAAGGGAACTGTGAAGTTCTTTTCACTCATATTGCCGACTATTGACTGCTATCGACTTCAATAGTGTCTTCTTTAACTTTGAACTGAAAAAAATTCTTTCTAGTTTATCAGACAACGATTTGACTCAACGGTAGCGTCTTAGACTTTCACCTCGGGCGCCTGAGCTCGTGACCAGTTGCAGAGAGTTTTTTTTTCTCTATTTGCTATACAGGGTGTACCAAAATCCCCGTGCCGAAAAGAAATCCGATATTCCTGTTCGAATTTCGCATTATGGCCATTTTACCCGTGACGACAGCGAAAAATGAACGCTCCTTTTCAACATTGCGTCGTCTGAAAACGTACATTAGATCGACAATGTCTGAAAATCGGCTCAACGGCTTAGCCTCCCTCAATATACACCGTGAAATTGAGATAAATGTGCAAAAAATTCTGGAAGAATTTTTTTCGTTACCTCGAAGAATTAATCTGTTAAGTAATGAGAAATAAATATGAAGTTTTTACATGCAAACGTCTTTAAAAAATAAAATAACAGTTTGTGTGTTTTTACATATTATTGAAAAAAAAATTTATTTCAAAACCCCCCCCTTAATTGATTTCTGCGCACGGGCCTGCTAAGGAAGAACCCCAAATATTACTATTTGAAGATCCACCACAAGTTCCTGGCAGGACTACTCATGACCACGTCACTATTACGATGATGAAACTGTTGTTGCCGAATGTGGCATTTTAATTTGCTAAGTAGGCTATACCAGAAGAATATTTAAAGTTCAGCGAGCGTGGGTTCTTTCCCCTGTGGAAAAGGTTAAGTACAATATATTGAGCTTGAATGGTCGGTAGCTCTGCTCCCTAAGGCGCTATTCCGAAGCAGTGATCTACTACCCGCGGGTTTAAATCGCGCCGTATGCTCATGGCTGTATTTGTTGTCTTAAGAGTTGGTGACTAGTCTTATGTTGTCTTAAGAGTTGGTGACTAGGCATAATATCAACGTGCCACTAATTAAGTGTCACATCATAGCTTTAGCGGTGTCTGGGCATAATAACAGCACTTACGAAAAACTGTGAAATGTGTGGTACTTAAACAATAATGAAAAAATGTAAATTGATTTCTGTCTCCTTACTTCCATAGCTAAGCATTCGCTTCAAAGTGTAACCCCCTAAGCTTTAGCATTATGACAGAAAGAAAATACTGATAATCTATAATTCGCTCCACTTTTCGACAATCGCTCCACAATCTTTACAGTTTTCAATTGCTCGCTACTGATCTATTTATCAACTCGTGCACGTACGATACCATACGAATTATTACGTGTTTCTACATTTTCTCTTACTCAACTATATTCAAAATTAACTATTCTAAGTATATTTTGAATGTTTTGACTGAGCTCCAAGTCCCTCGATAATGCACTTTTTGTCGATGTTTCGCTACTACGCCATTTCTCTTTTTTCCTTCTACGACTTACCAGTAAAAGTCTCAATGATTGATTAAACTATTCCCAATAATAATTCAGGCTGATCCGCCGAAGTGCCACAAAATTTCCCTCCAAAACAGTTTTGTTATTTTTTGGATCATCTCTACCTAAAAAAAGCGAAAATATTCACCAGAAATCAAATTCAATTGACAGTTCGAACTGTCAATTGAATAACAAATTCAGGTACGTCGTATACATGTCCTATATGTCTCTTTTTCGATGATAAATTGTTGCTACTTCCTTTTTCGTGTGTCGGGTGTTGTGGTGACCTTGGACGTGTACTGCAGATTTGATAGTGTTGCTGGTGATCGTGATGTTATTTGCCCTAGTTTTTATTTATTTCGGGTTGGTTTGTGATGAGCTGTCGTTTGTTCATGTATTTCGATTTGGTTTGTCGATTTTTACAGTTGATGATGATGTTTTTGCGATGACGTTTGTTGACTTTCCTGTCGTGATGATTTGTTGCATATTGTAGTTCATTGTTCCATGGCATTTATTCGTACATGATCGGGTCATGTTGCTTATTGTCATTTTTCTCTTTATACTGTTGTTTTTCAGACGCCAGTGCTAGAACTGTTTTGCTCGTTTTCGTTCCGAAGATTTGGACCTCAAATATGCACCATGCTCTGCAACCCAACTGAAGTTGACGACGAAAAAATAAACGTAATGATTGACGTTACAGTATTGGTGAGTAGAATTAACTTCGTGCATTAACCTAGTATCAAGGTAAACTGATTCAAGTAAAAATGAAACTAGTCTCTAGACATTGTAGGCATTGGAAAAAAATTGTCTGTGTCACTCAAAGCAATTACACATGTTATCAATTGTACAAAAGCACTTAAAACTGATAAGTAATTAAATAAGTATCAGTATTATGTCACAGATTACTGCTTAAAGCTGGGCAGCAACAACAACAACATCAAAGATCATCGTGGTTTATTGACCCGTTTTTATTGGATCGCTTCGAAATCAAAGTATGCTCGCATGCCTATGCATCTATTTGCTTTTATTCGTAGATTGATTGTTGCAAATAATCAAACTTACCGGTGAGTCTTATCGGCGCTTCAACTTTCGTGTAAAACTTACATACAAATATTCATATTTACTTATTTCGCAGTGCACAGTTCCCGCTCAGCTGGCTAAAGATTATCAAAGACAAATCTAATCTAATCGCGAAATAGCCAAAGTATGGCAAAAACTCCAGGTTTCGGGAGCATGTTCGGAATTGTGTCAGCATAGGTAAATATGTTGAACGGGAACACTTAATCTTTATGCAAGCAAAGTTATTCGCTAACTGGACAAATACAATAAAAAATATTTATTCAATTTGGTTATTTGATTATGTTAAATGTGTGTTAATGCTGTTATCTATTTGAAATTTGGCGAACGAGCCCGTTTTTTCGGTGTTAGAATGAATTATGGCGAGATGCTGATTGAATGGCTAATTTAAATGGAAATTGATTTCAAATATTTTTCCCGCAAAATAGAAACGTTTATCCAGCATACCAGTCGGCAAAGGATCGTAGATTACTTCCGTGTGTTTGCACACGCCACTTTAACCTTCTGCCTTATGCCTTTAGCCTTAGGCTTTTTTTATATGCTGGTATCAAATTAGCGAAGCTCTTGTTTCGCAAAAATTGCGCCCAGTGTGGGGAAAATTTGTTGAATGTTTGATAATTGTTCTTAAAGAAACATTCGCTAACAAATTTTGTTTTTGGATAATGATACAGCACTTGGTTAGCAATAAGCTGGACAGGACGAATCACACGTAGTATACAAAACTATGCATGTGCTGTATCAATTTCGACTGAGACTGTTTGAACTGTTATCATAGACTCCTCGTAGTGACTGCCGAAAAACATCGAATAATATGGTCAGGTCAATAACCTCTTCTGTAAAAGGTTTTGAATCTTCTATTACAAAGTGCATAATAGGCCTCGGATATGATGTGAGAGCACAACGATGACCACGTAGACGAATCCAGCTCCTTGATATCCTGTTCGAGTAAAAGGCTGACATAATAGCAATACAAGGAATCAAACGATCTAAGAATTGTGTTTTGCAAAAAAGAAAATATAATATTTAGTACAGTTGCTATCCATCAGCCAACAAATGAAGTCTGCAATCATTCGAAGTCTACAATGCTATGACTGCCCTATGCACTCTTAGTGTGCGAGACTAAATCGAGAACATTCGATGTCGACACGCTCAAGGACTTCTGTCGTCATTTGTCGTAAAAAAGGGGGGGGGGGGTTGAGGAAGGAGGGGCTGAGGAAGGAGAGGCTGAGGAAAGAGAGGCTGAGGATGAAGGGACTGAAGAAGGAGGAGCTGAAGAAGGAGGGGTTGAAAAAGGAAGGGCAGAAGTAGGCGGAGAAGCTTAAGAAGGAGGGGCTGGGGAAGGAGGGGCTGGGGAAGGAGGGGCTGAGGAAGGAGGGGCTGAAAAAGGAAGGGTACAAGAAGGAGGGGCTGAAAAAGGAACCTCTCTCTATCAGTGTTGCTAGGCTATGGCTCGCACGATGCACACCACAGCTTCAATTGTTCGATTGAACCCACCGTCGATTTCGTTGGAAGTCTTCCAAATCCCCAATCAAGTATTGATCACGATCCAAAAACTCGATTAACCAAATAAGGCCCTTTGTATTTTGGTTGGAACTTTCGAAATTAACCAGTATTCGCGGGGAAATTTTGATTATCGTTGTTGATTTATGCAGCAACGTGCGAGTAGTTGATTTCTGGTAATTCACGCTTATCGAGAACCTGAAAACTTTCTATTAGGTTATTTTATTATATATTATTTATGACGTCTCGCAGACTAAAGTTGAAAACGATTTCATTCGGTGTTTGGTAAGTAGTTGCTTTCTTTTGCGAATTTAAATAGAACTGCTGTACTCGGAAGAGTTCTTCTCATTTTCGCTCCAATTTAGTCATATTCCACAAAAAAAAGGAGAAATTACCTATTCGCACGTTCTATTTGACCATTTTCCCAAGTAGTACTTCCGCATTCATCACGTGCTTGATATCATTTTCCAAAGAAAAATTGTTGGTACTCCAAAATAAGCTGTCATATTCTTCTTACTCACAAAGTAGTTAGTTGAGTTAAAAAGTAAACAGGTTTTTCTTTTTGGCTCAGCTTCAATGGTGGATATGTTCTTACGTGTCTATTATTCGTCAATCGCGTAATCTCTTCCACTCCTAATAGGCCAGGAAAACAAGACGAAAAAATGGCCAAACTACTAAATAAATCCAAGTGGAGATTTTTCAACGGAAATGTATTTATTGTAAGATGACAAACATAATGTGGAAAGTCCATTAGAAAATCATGTGCGCAACAAAGGTTATTCAAGGTCAAAGGTCACGAAAATAAGTTTTTCTTAAATATCTCGTTAACTATTGACTTTACGTGAATTTATGTTCACATCAAATTTACTCAGCAGTAATATTTGCACAAAATCTTCATATATCAAATCCATGTACGAGATATGAGGCTCAGAAATTTTCGAGCTGAGCACATAACCCCTTGTCGTTTGGCCAGACCGGTCAGCCTGCTGGTAACGCTGGACGTACAAAATGCCTTCAACTCGGCGAGGTGGACAGACATCCTGCGGGCCTTTGAGCAGACGTTCCGTATCCCCGACTACTTGCTAGTCATAATGCGGGACTACCTCAGAGACCGCTGGTTGCTCTACGACACTGACGAAGGAGTCAAAAGGAGTGGTCGATCTTAGGACCTGACCTCTGGAACATCATGTACGATAATCTACTGCACCTGGAAATGCCTGCGGATGTGTTTCTGGTAGGTTACGTTGATGACATCGCAGCGGTAATCACTTCCAGATCTGCCGAATTCGCTCAATTCAGACTTAAACAAGTCATGAGGAGGGTGGATTAGTGGATGACCCAATACGGCCTCCAGCTGGCAGTCTCTAAAACAGATATTGTTATGCTGACGAAGCGGCGGATACCAACTGTCATACCCATGACAGTTGGCTCCGTCGAGGTCCAGACCAGCAAGTCAGTCAGGTATCTGGGAGTGACCCTGGACCCCAAGCTGACGTATTGAGATCATATCCGCAGGGCATGTGAGAAGGCTCTAGTAGTCGTCACTTCACTGAGTAGGCTAATGGCCAACGTCGGTGGACCTAAAAAGACGCGACGGAGGCTCCTGATGGCAACCACCAATTCCATCTTGCTATATGGAGTCGAAATCTGGGGAGATACGCTCCGAACTGAGAAGTTCCGAAAGCGCATTGCCAGTGTCCAGCGCAGGAGTGCCCTGCGTATCGCCTGTAGCTACCACACAGTCTGAGAAGAGGCTGTGATGGTGGTATTGGGAGTAATCCCGATCGACCTACTAGCGCGAGAACGCAAAGAAGGGTACCATCTTTCGCTCAGAGTTAGGTAGAACTGAGGCACTGACGCACGCGCGTACGTTTACTCTTGAACTTTAGCAACAACGTTGGAGTGTAATTGCTAAAGGACGCTGGACGGCTAAGCTAATTGGTCTCATTGAGCCTTGGCTTAACCGGTGCCACGGAGAGGTAAACTTTTACCTTTGTCAATTCTTGACAGGGCACGGTTACTTCAGGAAGTACCTGAACAGAATGGGAAGGTGGTCACACCGTACTGCCGGTAATGTTTGACTGAGCTCGATGATGCTCAGCACACATTCTTTATGTGCAGTCGCTTCGTAAGTTTGAGGCGCACCATTGTGTCCACTGTTGGTCTGGAAACGCCTGAGACGATCGAGGAAGCAATGCTGCGAAACGAGGAGAACTGGCGTGCAGTCTCAACATATGTTGAGAAAGTGCTGCGCATAAAGCGGGAGGGGGGTTGCCTTACCGACCGATGAGCTGTGGTAGTTTCTGAAGTCCGTGGTTAGCGATGGGTGAGTCAGCACGACCGGGTCGAAGCAGTGCTTAGGCGGGCCCCGACTCGGAACTTCGTGGGCTTGTAGATGGTCCTTTTTTTTAGTGAGTCAAACCTCACATACCCCGAAGTCACCCGGGGATCTTGTTAGCAGATTTTTTTTTGCCATCTAAACTAGGGGGAAAAAAAGTGGTGTATACAGACTATATTTAATATAATAATTGACAGCCAATTTTAAAGTATTCGTAAAGACTATACGATGGAAATATATACACAGTTATCGATGCATAACTACTCATCCAATAAGCAGGATACCATAAACACTGTGAACAGATCTGGGGAGCTCAAACAAGTACTAGAAAATGTCAGTAGACACAAGCAGAAGCTTTGCGGGCCGATAGCATGTCCAATAAAAGCTGCGGTGAAACATGAGCCTATCAATCATTCGAGGAGTGAAAGTAGTGTTTAGCAGCCACTGCTGAAATAATATTTGAATTGCAATTGTAGAGTAAAGCAAGCATTGCGTACAGCTAAAACCCGAAGTGTTGTACGCGATAGTGTATTTCGCGATAGTGTATTAGTGTACGTAAATCCCAGCAAACGTCCCAGCAAACCTGCCCAGCAAACGTGCGTTCAGCACTTTCGCATACAGCTGTAAAAACTTTTCCATGTGTTGATACATTTTCTAATGGGTATTTATCTTTTCTATTTCCCAATGATTATACATGATGCTGTACTACTGCTAAACTCCTGAACAGGCTGTCTAGTTTTTGTAGTTTTCCGACACGTTGATGAATCTCTTATATATTTACGGTTCCCTATTTACAATGAATATAAAGTACTGCTGCACTACTGCCAAACTGGTGACCAGATGGTACAATTCAAATCGTTTCCCAAAAATCAAATCGAGTTGTCCATACGTCAAGCGTCAGTCATACTTCGCAAGTGATACGTAAAATATTTTGAAATTTATAATTAAAACAGGTCCTTTTTGCTCTAATTAAAGATGACTTGAA